>JAIUCV010000018.1:5230718-7630718 GCA_026724425.1 Erythrophleum ivorense
AAATTTTTGTCCTAATAAATTTTGAATACCTAATTAAAATTTTTAATTCCTTAAAAACCCTTAAATACCGCTTCCTATACAGTTTGCAGTAATTTAAGTTACTGTAAGATATCCGTTTTCGATTTGTCCCATCTATTATTGTTAAACTCACAATTGACTATTCGATTTTAATGAATTTAAATTTTTATTTAAAAAAATCATGTTAATTCGCTTATAGACTCAAACTCAATATAAATTCAATTTAATTCACCTTTGACTCAGATATATTCGATTAACTCAGTGTTTCTTGAATTGAATTTAACGAGTCACCATATAATTGAGTTAAATTAAATTTAAAAAAAATAAAAACTCTTAAATTGAATACAATCTAATAAAGAAAGATATAAAAATAATATTTATATATAAATTTGATTAAAATTTTTATATTGAGAAATATAAATTATGGGATATAAATGATTTTTAAAAAAAAAAATATAATTTAAATTATATTTATATAATTTTTTTTTATAAATTGTATTTTATATGTAATTATTAACAAATATAAACTTTTATGAATTTACATTACGAGTTTATTTCTTTTTTATGAGTTTACTTAAACTCATGAATTTAATAACCTTGGTCCCACCCCCATCTAGTTCAAGGGCCATGCATTAATAATCACTCTTAAGTCTTAATTAAATTAATGATAGAGATTAATACAAAAATCATCATAAATGTAAAATATATGTTATTGAACTTAGATAAAAGATAAAAGAAATATGAAATTTTAGATTGCAAATAATTAATAGTCAAGATTAATGAAATGAAAATTAATGTGAAAATCAAGAAAGATTACATATTTATGTTTTTTTTTGGAGTACCCAAAAAGAAAAAAAAAGAGATAAGGATTGTTTCAACTAAGAGATGATGAGAGTAAATAATTAGTAATAGTTTAAATTAATAATAAAAAACATAAATATGTAATTTTTCTTGATTTTCACATTAATTTTTGTTCCATCAATCATGTAAAAGTTGTATATCATATACATTAATTTTATATCATGTACGTTTAAAAATTGTATATCATGTACATTAATTTTAGTTGATACAACCCTCATCTCTAAGTTGATACAATTTAAATGTTGTATATCATGTACATTTTAAAAATGTCAATACAGATCTATGTAGTTTTTTTTTGGTTCAAAAATATTTGTGCATTTCTCACTTTCATTTAGCACTTCGCCTAGTTTCTGAGAGGTCTTATTATATTGAGACAAATACCTTCTCTTTAAGAGATAGGAACCATAAAATAAGACGAGTAAGCGGTGATTTTATTGTCTTTATAATCATGTTAGGTCCATATTTTGCTCCCCCTTGTCGTCATGGCTTTCCTTGACTTTTGTTTTCCAATGGTTCCATAAATTTGTAAAGAGTGATGACAATATATGTTTTTGGAAACATTATTATTTTTTAGTTATGATATAATACTTAGTAAATATCATTAAATACACAACAATATTTGACTTATTTTAATAAATTTATTACTATACTTAAATTCTTTAATTACACAAAAATCAAATTGATTATTAAATAAATTAACATTTTAAATAATTATTAAATAAAATATTATTTTATATTTAAAAATTATTGTCTCATAAGTAAGGAATATGATATTTTTAAGAAAAAAAAATCATCACTTATTTGTAAAAAGAAAGTAAGCATATGAAATATCTAAAGATATACGAAGAAAAGATGGGAATTAGATCATTCATTATAAACATCTACTTATAATACCATATAATTATTTCTAGACTCCTGGCTTTCTTTTCACTCACGCAGCCAGCCTTCCTTCATGTATATCCTTTACATAACCCAAAAAAAAAATTACGGAACACATACATTTGGACGTGATACATTAAACAGTGGAATGCCAAAGGTGTTCCTATCAAAGGCAACTCTTAGAAGAAATCATGATTCTCTATAGCCTTCAAAACCCATATAAGAAAGATGGGGGGAGTTTTTGAAATCAATGGTACAAAATTCGGAAGTTAATCTAATTGCATGTTTCCTTCAAGGAGAGGTAATAGGCTGAAAATGGTTTGTATTTTGTTTGACAATATCGCCCATTGTTTACTGATGCATGGAATCCACCTTGTGGAAAATACATTTGGCCTAGAAGAAAAGCTAGGGCTGGAATCATAATGAAGAATAACGAAGAAGAAATAATGGTGGCACTAACTTTTTCTTGGAATAAATAAGAGTTATATGATGCAGACAAAAGAGATGAAAGGAGAAAACCAAATGAGAGAAGTTGATATACTCCTTGAGGAAGAAAGGAAAAAAAATAAAAATAAGAAATGGGCATTGAAATGTGTTTTATTTGTGATGAATGGACTTGGTATTTCCAACCAGGCATAGGCGTGCTATGCTAAAGTGTAGAGCAGGTTTTGTCCAAAGTGTAGAGCAGGTTTTGTCCAAGTCAAGGAAGTCTGCTCCACATATATATTTTAAGAAAAGGATGTGGAGAACTCGATGTCTTCACGCGCCTGGAGGGTTCAAACCTCCCATGAGAAGCCTATTTGTTTTTTGTTTTCTGTTTTTTGTTTTCGTTTTTGTTTTTTTGGTCTTTGTCAATTTTGTCTTTTGGTCATTGAAAGCCGAAAACCGTATAGTTGGTTTGCATCATGAATGTTATTTAATGTAGCATTTGTATAATGAGCCCTTTGGGCAAAACGATGGGAGTGGCAAATTGACATTCAAACAAACCGCATCGCTGGCATGCATCTCGAATGTTATTTAGTGTAGCATTTGTATAATGACATTTTTCACTGCTCTTTGTTGCTTGATCAAGCGCCAAAGCTACTTTTCCCTTTGTTCGTTGAATCAGTGACAGTGTTGTTGCTGAGTGTGAGAGACCAACACAATCGCGTCTATTCCTGAAAGATCTTGGATTAAAATTTCTGAATCTGAGATCATAAAGTGGTCCTAAGGTCAGGAGAAACAGTGGTAACTGGTAAGCAATCAGAGTTTAATTAAGTTTTCTTTCTTTGTTTTCAACTAAAGACGTTGCTTATGCTACAGCACATTTGACTTGGAAGGAGCCGTGGAAAGGGTTTCAGCAAGGGACTTGGAAGAACTAAGAAGCCTTTGAAAGGGCTTCAGGAATGGGAGATTTTGATGGCGCATTGAAACTATCGCCATGGAAACCGCCAAGGTCAGTTGTCATGGTCTGATTCCCCCCAGCCTCGGTCCAGTTTAAGGGCCATGCACTAAAAGATTTTTTTTTAAAAATATATTAAAAGATTGTTATAAAAAATTTTAAAGTAATTTTTTTAATCTGCTCTTATATACAAAGTTAAGTGATGTAGAACAATAAGGACAGTTTGGGTCATAGAATTATTAGTTATGGAAAGTAAAAATGAATGTCTAATTAAATGCTATTACTTCTATTGTATTTGATGTGACATTGAAAAGAAAAAGAATGCAATAACATTTACGTGTTTGGTTGAAAAAAAAATATGTGGAGGATGGAAAGCAACGATGCAAAAAATAACCAAATTGCCCCAGCACAAAAAAAAAGTTTTAGAAAAATTAAATAAAAAATTTGTCTTCCATGTCAAAGAAACAAAACATAGGTGTCATTGTTCGTTTGCATGAGTATCTTCATCATCATCCTCCACCCCCAAGCTTTGAGATCTCTCTCTTCAAATTACTAGAGAGGCTATAGGTAGATATAACAGAATTAAGGAACTGCCACTATAATTTTTCTTCTGAAAAATTATTAGGATTAGGATCTTTAGACAAAAAAGTGTGAATTTGAGACAAGATCATCAACAAGTGAGGTTTTTGTTGAAATATTTGTATTAGTCCTTGGAATATTTAGGCTTAAATAAACAGCACAATAAGTCCTTCAAAATATCACAGAACTTGTTATTAATTTGTTTATGACATTGTCAAAGGGTCGAATCTTCAATGTAGGGTTTTCAAAATTGCTCTTAAATGGGTTTCTAAGATAAATGAAAATGGCAACTTCATTGCCTCTTATTGTATCATCCAAATGCCCAAGAAACCTTCCAATGCATAGATCCTTTAATCCTTAAATCATCTTGTCTAAATCCAATGTTAGATTCAACATCCTTCTCAAGTTGTCCCTTCTCCAAGCCTTATTTCTGACATAAAAAACCATAACGAATCACCACCACATAGTCTAACGTCTCTTTACTAAAATCATCAAATAAATAGGCATAATCAAGCAACTAGGTGTCATCAACGATGGTGAATTTGACTTGAAGATAGAGGCAAAGATCATTCTCGAAGGCATAAACCTTGGAGATTGATAGCATCGTTGTTAATGGCACTTGTTTTATAGTAACCCAATTCAATACCGATGTTTCAAACGATAAGGATGCAAAAGTATTGAAATGAAGGGCAAAAATAACTATGTAAAAGTGGCTCCAAGCACAATTCATCTTCATGGGCTACAATGATTGGGAACATTTTTATATCAACTTAGAGCAAAATCCCTTATAGCATTGAATGAAATGCCAAATTCCTTTAGAAAACATTGTCATCTCCTTTAGTGTCTTTAAATCAAATGGCTCCAAAAGAAAAAGGGAGGAGAGGAAGGAGAAAGAGGGAGAAATAAAGAGAGAAAGAGGGATGAAGGAAGAAAGAAGAGAATAATTGACAAGGTAAATTGATGATTAATTCAAATGGTCTGGGACTTACATTATTGAGGGCTATTTATAGGGAGTCCATAATAAGAAAATAAAATAAATAAAAAGTCAAAAAAATGAATAAACAAGTAAAAGTTAGATAACATATAAAACTAAAATATTTCTAAACTAGAGTTTCTTACACCTAAAATAAATTTTTCATAATTTCCCATCATTTCCCTTAACTTGGGAGAACTCTTCTTTGGAAAGGAAGACTGCTAATGAGACTTTAACAAGGAAGGATTCAAATAGAGAAACTCCTCCTTACAATCCAAGTAGCATCTAAATTTGAGCAACTTTTCCAACAAATAAGATAATGGTGGAGAGGGCTACGAGGAGAAATAACAATTTGATCATTAATAACTACATCAACTGCCTTAACATGCAATGGAATATATGGAAAAGTAATGGGCACAAGGGTATGATGAATCTAAGTGCCTGCAAAACCATCAAAAAGCAATAAGTGAGGCTTAAATGTGCCTCAGTAGGGAAATAAATCCTCTGACATTGAAAACTTAACTAATGGTCATATTAGCAAGTGATTTTAATTAGTATGCATTTGACCTAAGTTTTTTAGAGATACGAAAAGGACCAAAGGCTCAGGTATGCAACTTTTTGAAAAAATGTTTAAGATAATCCTCAAGATAGGTATAAACAATGTTAAAATCACAAATAGGGGTGAGCATTAGCAAACAATTTATATTGTTCATTGCTTAATGCAAGTTGCGCCTAATCTCAACATGTAATTTATGAATGTGCTAGGTAAATGATTTTACGAATTCAAAAGTATGAGATGTTAAGGGGATGGGCATAAGGTCAATAGGCCAGAGAAGGTTAAAGCCTTGGACATGAGAAATGCATATAGAGGGGGTCAATAGGTGCTATTTGCATTAATTAATTAACAAGTGAAACAAAACTACAAAATCGAAAACCTTGTAGAGAGATTAAAATCTTATTAATAGGATCTTCTAAAAACTAATTGAATAGCAAGGGATCAAGAAGTTAAATTAGTACCTTGTCAACAAGGTTTTTATACAAATGCTAACACAGAAATGAAAGTGAAGGAAGGGAATACACCTGATATATCCTGGTTTAGTCAACAAGACCTATGTCTAGGCCCTTTGCAACACACCAAGGGATTTCCATTCTGTAAAATTAGAGTACACAACTAAAAAATTAAGTTTTCAAGCTCACCTAAAACTTTTACAAATTTAACAGCTTATACACAGCTCTATTTTTCTTTCACACAATTGTTATAAGATTCAAAAACTTTTACAGACACCAACAGATCAAAGTGAAGCTAACAATATAGACTCTCAATAATCTAATGGACTAGACACTTAGCAACAGCTTGAAAATGCAGAAGACTATATCACTATGGAACAAATTCTCTTTTGATTTCTCAATCCCTTGTATTGATTTAGACATTGCTTCTTCTTATATACAACTAGAAAACTAGCCATTGGAAAACTTCTCCTAAGATTTGATAAAATTCGATTAGGATTTGTGTAGCCATGAAGTAGTTAGACTTATCAGAGGTTAATTAGCATGCTAGGTAGATAAACTTCACAAGTTTCTTTTATGTTTTCTACTTCTAGCCAACACGTCCAGAGAGAAGGGTGGCATGCAAAGGTTCAAGTTATCTTGTCTTGTTCATTAATGCTTTTGAAGGATTTAAGACAAAAAAGGGTTGACTTTATGAAGAGCTAGAGATAAAACGCAATAAGGTGAAAAGGGCAGAGGCAGCTTTCAGCCTTTTAGCAAAAGGACAAAATAGTGTAGAGACCTTAAAAAGTTTTTCATGCTTTCTGCAAGTCACATAAAAAGCCACAACAAAAAAGAATGCAAAGTGGGCTTTTATCTAACTTAGGCTTTTGGAATCATTAAACAAAGAGAGGTTGAGAGACTACTGGGCCAACAATCTCCCCCTTTTGATGATGATAAAACCTAAGTGATAAAAGTCCTCACAGAAAACATATAAACTCCCCCTAAGTATGTGCTCCCTTTTAAGAGATGAACTAATTATAAGGACTAAAACACAAAGGCAAAAAAATAAAAGGAACTTGGTATAGGTACCTTACAGGAAATAAACCATGTTGCCAACAAACCCATAAACAATGTTAACATAAATAGTAATAAAATATAACCAATATCTTATAACCAAAATCCAGATATAAACTTTGTTCTCCCCTTTTTTGTCAACATAAAAAAAGAGATAGAAAGAAGCAAATAGTGATCCAATAATAAGGTAGAAATAGAAATAAGCCAAAAATAATCCAGGAATTCAGTAACAAGGCAAAAACAAAAATAATCTAGAAACAAATCAGAAAACCATCTAGTAAGATAATTAAAGACTATCCAGATACACAATATTGAGGAAGATAAACATAAGATAAATAGAAAATTAATAGCAAGATTTAGTAGTTAGCAATATGCAAAAAAAAAAAAAACATAGTCTTTGAAAGAGGATGCCATCATAGGCCAGTCAAATGATAAAGAATCAGGAAGCTAGCGTCATTTGCAAATGGCTTTGAGTACTTTGATGGAGTCTATGAGGGCAGTATCAATATCTTGAAGTTGAAGATTAAGAGTAATAGACTTGAGGTTGATACTTAACTTGGCATCCTTGAGCTCCTAATGAACAGCTTGGAGGTGTTGAATGATAGGCCCATGTTATTGTAAGAGACTCCTCATGGTTCCAACACTTGTGGTGTAACAACCTTAACTTCTAATCATGATAATTATGGTTAAATACACCATTAATGATTAATTATCAAGGTTTGGAGTCATTACAATTAAATACATAGTGAAAATATAGGAAAATTTGAACCTTGATAATATTAAGGTCATTAAGTATAAACCACAAATGTGAGAATGCACAAGAGAAATTGTACAATCATGAGGGGTTTATAATTCACCCATCCATCAATTCCAACGCACAAAAACCTCCTACAAATGTTCCTACATCATTCCTTAGTATTACCATTAGAGAAACTAAAGTTTCTAAGTTAAAGGTAGAAGTTTGGAAACCTTTGCTGTCACATCCAAAAATGTGACCGCGTGGCACTTTTGAAAAGAGAAAACTTTTGAAAGAATTTTCGATTTTGAATTTTCAATTTTTGAAAATCAAAAATCAAAATCATAATAGTAAAAGTAGTAGGAGTCGCCACCAAAATTTTAATTTCTTTTAAAAGACAAAACTTTGGAAAAGTCTTTTTATTTAAAAAAACAAAAAAAATGGTCTATGAATCAGAAAATAGATTTGGAAGTCGATTGTGAGTGGGGAAGGTATTAGGCACCCCATTACACCCATTCCTAAGAGTGATTACCCTAAGTTAGTTGTGCAAAATTAATATGGCTTCGATTCTATTTTAATTCTCTTTAATAAATCACATGAGAAATAAGAAATAAAGAAATTAAAGAAAATAAAATTAAGAGTAAAAAGAAAAAAAAGAAATTTAGGAAATAAAATTAAGAGTAAAAGAAGGAAAAGAAATTAAAGGAATAAGATTAAAAGCAAAATGAAAGAAAAGAAATTAAAAAAATTAAAATTAAAAGAAAATATTTATTTATAAGAGCGAACTTGACTTATGACAAAAGTTTAAGGTCTACGTACCCTCCAAGAGAGATCAAAGTCTACGTAATTCAAAAGAGAAACTGTATTGGTTGATGTTTTTTAGTTTTTTGTTTGTTTATGTTTTTTTTATCTATGTTTTTTTTTAATTTTTGTGTGTTTTTTTTCATTTTTTATCTTGTTTAATTTATTGTTTTTATTTTTGTTGTTATTATTATTATTATTATTATTTTGCGAAAAGACAAAGAAAATAAAATTTATTTTTTCTTTAACAAATAAAATGATTTTTGAAATTGATTAATGTATTTTGATTTGTTAAAGGTAAATTTAATTTTACTTTTCTTACATTTACACTTTTTCTCTCCTCTTTTTTCTTCATCATTTTTTTTGGTTTTTCATTTTTTCTATCTTTTTTTTGTTTAATTTATTATTTTTATTATTTTTTTGTTTTTGTTTTTATGTTTTTTTAATGATTTTTTTATGAAATTAAAAAAGGATTTTTCTCTTTTCTTTTTTTTGCTTTTTGCATTTTCAGAACTTTTTATTTGATTTGATTTTAATTTTTGACTTTCTTAATTTCTTTTGTATTTTGATTTTGATTTTTTTATTATATATATTTTTACTTTATTTCTTTATTTTTCTTTTTGTTTGACCTTTTTTTATTTTTTAAAAATTAATTTTGTTGATTTTATTTTTTTAATTTTTCTTATATTATTTTTTATTTTTTGATTTATTTTTTTTGTTTAAGTAAGAAGACTTCTCTCTCTCTTTTTTTTTTGTCTAATTTTGAAATGATACTTGCATTTAAGTATAAAGATTTTTTAGTATCTCATTTCTCTTTTTTTTTAATTTTTTTATCTTTTTTTCAAAATACCTATTCCAAAGAGGAATAATTAATTTTAAAATTTCTTTTAAAACACTAATTTTTATATTTTTAAGAAAAGAAAGGGAAAAAGGATTTTTTCTTTTAAATTAGTAATTTATTGCCAAGAAATGTTTTTTGGTTTCTTTTTAAAAAAAAAACATACTTTATTTTGTCTAAAAGAAAACTATTTATATATTTTTTCCAAAGAACTTCATCTGTTTTTTTTTAACTTTCTTTTTTTTGGTTTGACTCATGTTTTAATAATTTAAAATCCTCTTCCTTTTTTTAAGCACATTTTCTTTTCTCTTAGAATTTTTGAAAAAAAGAAAATTTTATAAGGTAATCAGAACCTAAAACTTGCAAATGTATATTAAAAAAAAACCAATGAGTATCAAGGAGACTTTATTGTCACACATGATACTCTGGTTATCCCTATGTGCCTGAGGGCATATAAAATCCCACAGAGCTATTTTAAAGATAAAATAAAATTTAAGTAACACAAAAATATCTACAAGCTTACAGCATATTTTTTTAATTGTGTGTGTTTGTGTGCATCCAATCATATATAATATAATATTTACAATTAAGAATAACAAGTAACTTCCCTCAGTCTTCTATTTTTGAACACACTGCTATGCTCTCCTTCTATGCAAACATCCAAGGGTGATTTGCACGATCTCGAAGCACAAGACAGCATAATGAGAACTGCATTCAGAAACTATGCTTTCTCGTACGTGCAATGCAAACAGAATAATGATATACAGATCACTCTCACCACCTCCACAAAACAAGGTGTCCAATTCACAAATATAGAACCAAGCTGAAAAAGTAATATTCAAAAACTCAGTGGGATGGCACAATGGATGACGTCTAAAGTAAGCAGCTTAGGATTCAAACTGCAAAGTGTTTTAGCTACACAGAAATGCCCACGATTAAGAATCAAAATCAAATGACTTATTTTTCCTTTGAGTGAATTCCCTAGTGCAATTCCAGCATGGTCTCTAGGTGCTCCCCGCCATGTCAATAAGTCAAAGAAAAAAAAGCATTAGTTTCTAGCCAAACAATAATATTCAAGTTAATTCCATAACTTTCAAGTATGATATCCATCCTTAACATTTGATCTACTTGAAACCCCAAAAATCAATGCATTGATAGGAACTTCAATGCCAACCCATTTCAAGAACCACAACACCATGTGAGAATTGAATAAATGGGTCAAAAACAAACTAAATCTATCAGCCACATGAAATCTCAAAGCTAGAAACCCCGAGCCATCCACCAGTTCCTCCAAGGCAAAGAATAACTTCATAGGATTAAAAATGGAATGATTGGCCTAAAGTACCTATCCATAGTATATCAAACTAGACATAAGCATATTAGACATTTAGAATTTTTCTTCAGCAATTTAGAGAACAAGAACCATTGCCTTACCAAGATTTTTCCTCATTTTTATATAGAGATATGAAAGATAGTAAGGAACATGATTGTCCAATTTTCCTAGCGTGTTAACAGATCCATATTACAGTAATGACATGTTATGATAAAACACAACGCACGAGTCTGCAAACTCATTAGTGTTTATTGATCCAAAGAGGGATTTGGCTTGTTTGAAATCTGACCATAAGCATCATTCTAGACACAAAGCTCTATTCATATGACAAAATCAAGGAGAAATAATAAGAAATTGTAAGCAAAAATTTCCCTAAATTCCATCATCTGGCACTATTGTACATCAATCTCATAAAATCATATAAAACATTATGCCTTAAGATTCAACGATAATTGAAACTATCAAACTCAAAACTTTAGCATCCAGATCATACCCAATCTATAATTTCATGTTTTTATAATTGGAGAAGATGAGAGACAGGAAATGATACCTATTGAGAAAGCCGTAACCACGCTAAAGATGGCCCTTCTTGTTTTCTTCCTCCATTCACGTGCTCGGTCTCCTCTTCAACCTCTCATTTGCTCCCCCTCTTCTTCGATTCTCAGCCTCTTCTGTCTCTTAGTTTCAAATTTCTCTCAAGCTCTCCACTCTCCCATTCGAGAATCCCCTTCTCAATTCCTTAGACCTGAAACCTATATTTTCAATTCCAAAAATTCTCTCCTCTCTGCTTCTCTCATACTCTTAGTCCCTCTTCCCCTTTGGTTCCCTCTTCAGTAGCTTCTTTTTCAAATGCTCCCTCTTGTTCCCTCTCCGTCTTCGCCTTGGTTTCGCTCTTCTCTGTCCCCTCTAGTCTCCTCATTCCCTTCTCTAATTTTCTCCCCCCTTTCAATTTCCTCTTCACTTTTTGTAGCTCGAGCTTCGAATCTGTATGCCGCCTGAGTGTGGTCCCATTTCTTTTGCATCTGCCTCTGCCACTGCATTTATGTGTTACATTTTGCCACTACCACTTTTTATGCATGAGCGTGGTCCCTTTGTGCATTGTTGAGAGACGTATGAGTAGTGGGTGTATACGAGCCCTGTGCGTGCATGAGTGAGTGCAGTCCCTCCGCCAGAGTCGTGCGAGGGAGAAAGGGGATCAGAAAATGGATGCGGGTAGGGCTTGGTTTGGATTCGGGTTGGGCTTGTTTTTTTTTTTAGTGGATTTTGAAAATAATAATTTTTCTTGGTGTTTTTGGGCCAGCATTCAATAAAATGAAGCCCACACGATAAAATCATTTAGGTGTTCCTTTTTATTATTATTTTCTTTTTCTTGAGAAGCCCCACTCTTTTTTTTTTTTGGCTGCTTAAGCTTTTGAAATTGGGTTAATAGGCTCGTACAAGAATTGTAACTGGAGAATTTTGTATCTGCTTCTCTCTTTTTTATTTTTTATTTTCTTAAAGATGGTAAACATTTTTATTTTCAGCCCTTATTTTTTTCTTTTTTTAATGGATACTCTGGATTTAATTTTAATTTTAATTTCGAAGTTTTCCTCCTTCTTTTTTTTTTCATTTTTTCCTTTTCTTTTTTTTTTTAATTTTGTTTTAAGGATGTTAGGCTTTTTATTTGGACCTCCCTATTTGGGTTTAGGCTTCATAATTTGGCCTAGAGGAAGAAGATATGGTTTTGGGTTTCAGTTTCCATATTGGGCTCTTTTTTTTGTTATTTTTTTTATGGTTTGGGCTCTCTTAGATTAGGTCCAGAATTTAATTTAATTTTTTTTTGGCTTCTTTCTCTCTTCTCTTTTTTGATACATATCTTTTTACTCTTTTTTATTTTTTTATTTTCCCTTTTTTTAGTCCTTTTTTATTTTGCCTTTCATTTCATTTTTTGTTTTCTATTTTGTGTTACTTTAATTTTATCATTATTTTTGGAACATGCTCAGATAAAATACGATGTTAACATTTGCTCCGACTTGAAACTCTCCCGCCGCGGCTAAGTAGTCACTAGAACTCAAAAACTAAGTTTTCACTCTGCGCCACGACACTGACCTTCCGCATTGCGGCTAAGTTACTTTTGAGAATCTTATTGGGCAACTCACGTGAATCTCGTTATGGCAAGTTGGACATTCGCCGTGATGAGCCTACATGGCATCGCAGCATAAATACCTCTTGGAGCTACTGTTCGAAGTCCGGTAATTCTCGCCTCGATGGGATACACCTGCATTATGGGGAGACTAGCTACTGGACACTCCTTACCTAGTTTTCTCAACTTGAGCCGCAGCGGGACATGGTGTGCCAGGGCGAGTTTGCTCTTTGTCACCCTCCCTACGCAACATTTTCACTTTGAGCCATAGCGAGATTCTTCTTGGTCGTAGTGAGACCTTTCTAACCTTCCTAACCGCAGTGTAACCCCTTTCTGCAACTATATCTTCTAAATTTTATCACATGCACTCCAATTCTACCCTTAGAGACATGCTAAGTCCACTCTACCTTAATTTGTGGGGCTCTACTAGTTTTCATTTACCTAATTTATCTAACTTATCTATTATTACTAGTTCAAGACTTAAGCATTAGCTCCTACTAATCCAATTACCCTATATCAGCAAATTCATAGATTAATTACAATAAGAATTACATAAAGCTACCAACAATTATCATTTGATATATATTCCATTAAAGATTTCATGCATCGCTAGTTCAAGTCTACATCCAATGTACATAATTACATTTCCTAAATGGTAAACCATATCATAGATTCAACAAAGTTCATAATAGATGTTATAAGTTCATACATCCAATATCAAACTAAAATGAAGTCTAGCTCCTTAATAGTTACATCATAAGTGATCAAAATATAAACTCTTACACTTGGCAACATGATTACATGATGATGCTACAAAAAGAATAACAAAACTGCATCTACTTCACTCATATTACCTCAAGTGTAGTCTTCTCCACACATGGTCGGAGCTCATGGATTTTCATCCACTTGCTTCCCTTTATCCTTACTCGAAGAGCTTTCACCTGAAAGTATGATTCCATGAAACAGGGTGAGATGCAAATCTTAGTAACCAATACAAATTCCATTCATATATTCTAATTTAATTAACATATATGCATAATTTCATATAAGCATAAAAAAATATACTAACCATATTAGTAAATGAAACAATTAGGCTATCTATTATTACTATCTTATACTAGCAATCATAATTCTACATGTTAAAGGCCAATAACACTGGGAGAGGCCCGTCCACGGCACCCCTCCCCAATGAACACAACCAAGGTTCAATACATCTGGGGTCTAATCATATCCCGGCGCCTGATCGTAACACATGCACGAGTAACAATCACACCATAGCTTCACCATGGACTCACAAGGTCCAATCATATATAACAGATAGCCAACCAATTTATTTAACATCAAAATCATAATCATGTAGCAAATACAAAATTAAAACAGACATATGCATGGAATTAGAATGAACTCCGGTTACCTCACTTGTAAACAAGTTAGGAAGTTAACAGCAGTACTAAAATCCTCCTATAATCACAATATCATAAAATTATCACTTTATATTAGTCCATTACTATCCCATTCATCATTTATATTAATAACCAAATGCTCAGAATTAAATTATTAAAAGTTACCTAAGGGACACCTACCCAATCACCAAGAGTCTCAAATTTCAAGTTTTACCTTCCCTATACTAGAAATATCAAAATATCTCTTCAAACCCTAGGAAAATGCATATAAAATTTAGGTCCATACTATAAGTCTACTATGGGGGTCTTAAACTAGTAGAAAATACATCAAAATGAAGAGTTTATACTTACCTAATAACACCTTTAGCTTCAACCTACAAAATTTCACAATGGAAACATCAAATAGCAAGTTTCAGATTTTAGGTGTGGGTGATAGTGCTCCAAATGAGAAGCCAATTAGGTTAAGTTGAAGAGAAAGAGGAAATGGTTAAGTTATATAACCATTACCTTAGTTGAATCTTACTCTGGGAGTGGGAAATGGTGAAATTTTACTGCTAACCCTAGCCTCCCCTTTGGACCTCAGAATTTGTGTTTGTGTTTGTTGTGGTTCTGCAGAATGGTGGGTGGCCAGAATGAATTTTAAGATTTAAGTTGGGTCTTAAATGGGTTATGGATTGACCCAAAGGCCTAAGTCCATATAAGTTTAGATTTTATGCTTGTTGGGCCATATTTCATTAATTGGGCTGTAGAATTTTGATTGGATTAGGCCAAGTTTTAAGAGCTCATTTGATTTTGGTCTGCATAGGGGTTGTTGAGCCAATTATAAGAGCTTATATAAGTTTGGGCTTGGGCTTCTATCTCACTAAATTATATTAGACCTTCACTAGATGCTCTCTCTTGTGTCAAGTCTCATATTAGAAGGTTGGGTTTGCATTTAAAATTATTGAGCCTCCATTAGTCCCTAACAATGGCCTACTTAATTTAATTTAGGCCTAAATGAATTTTATTACCCAATTAAATCTTAAACCCATATTATTAATTTACTTCTCTCTAGATTTTCTTTCACATGATTTGCCCCATTATTTTATAATAATTATTCTTAATTATGTCTAATCCATGATTAACACGTTAATTAATTTTAGGGTGTTACATTTTTCCCTTCTTTTAGAAATTTTGTCCTTAAAATTAGAAATACCTTACTTAAATAATGCAGGATAATCCTTGCTTCCTCCGTCTCCCAAGTTGCTTCATCCGGAGTAAATTCCTTCCATACTACCTTTACTAGGAGGATGTCCTTATTACGCAGCTATCTAACTTTTAAGTCCACAATCCCTTCCAGCTCAACCATATAAGACAAATCATCTTATAGATGCACATTCTCATGCTCAATGACATGCAAAGGGTCTAGGTGACACTTTTTCAGTTAGGACACATGGAACACATCATGTAATCTAGCCAGGTTTGGAAGTAAAGTAACTCTATAGGCCATAGGTCCTATCCTTTCAAGGATTTGGAAAGGACCAAGATAACGAGGAATGAGCTTTCTTGTCTTGATAGACCATTCTACACCCATTATCAGAGTAGCCTTAAGGAACACATGGTCTCCTACCTCAAATTCTAAGGGTCTCCTTTTATTCGCATAACTCTTTTGCCTACTCTGAGTAGCCAACAACTTCTTTTTGATAAGTTCTATTTGGTGGGTGGTTTGGGCCACTATGTCTGAACCTAAGAGACTCCTCTCACCAAGTTCTACCCAACACAAGGGTGACCTGCACTTTCTCCCATAAAGTGCCTCAAATAGTGCCATCTGGATACTGAAATGTTAACTATTATTGTAGATAAACTCAGTTAAGGGCAAATACACATCCCAACTCCCCTTTTACTTCAGCACACTAGCTTTAAGCATGTCTTTAAGGGTCTAGATGGTCCTCTCAGTCTGTCCATCAGATTGAGGATGATAGACAGTGCTAAAGTTAAAACTAGTACCTAATGCTTCTTGTAGAGACCGCCAAAATTTTGATGTGACCCTTGGGTCTCTATCTGACACAATACTATTAAAGACACCATGTAATCTTACAATTTCATAAACATACAATTGAGCTAGTCTATCTAGAAAATATGAGGCTTTAATAGGTAGAAAATGGGCAAACTTTGTCAATCTATCTACAATCACCCAAATAACATCATAATCCGAGGATATTTTAGGCAAACCCATCACAAAATCCATGGATATACTATCCCATTTCCATTCTAAAACTTCTAAAGGGTGTAACAAACCTGTGAGTCTTTAGTGTTCAATCTTAACCCTCTGACAAACTAGATATCTAGCAACAAACTCCGCTATGTCCAACTTCATCCTAAGTCACCAATAGCTCTTCTTAAGATCCCTATACATCTTAGTGGTACCCGGATGAACGGTGTACCTACTTTTGTGAGCTTTCGATAACACTATATTCCTCAACTTTTCATCCTTAGGTATGCATACTCTACCCTGGTAGCTCACCAAACTATCTTCTGACAAGTCAAAATCTTTGACCTCACCACTCCTCAATTGCTTTCTAATTCTTCTCTAGTATTCATCTAGCTCTTAGGCCTCTTTAATCCTCTTCCTAAAGTTATTTTCTATCTTTAATTCTCCTAAAAGAAGGCTACTAGAATTCATTGAAATCGATAAATAAAAATATCTTAACTCTTTAATCAACCTTTGCTCTCTAAGCATCATCATTGCCATATGAATAGATTTCCTACTCAAGGCATCAGCGACCACATTCGCCTTCCCTGGATGATACTTTAAGGAGAAGTCGTACTCCTTAAGGAATTCCATCCACCTCTTTTACCTCATGTTCAACTCTTTTTGGTCAAACAAGTATTTTAAACTCTTGTGATCACTATACACCTTAAATTGGGCACCATAGAGATAGTGCCTCCAAATCTTAAGAGTAAAACTACAACCACTAGTTCTAAGTCATGGGTGGGGTAATTCTCCTCATGGAGTCTAAGTTGCCTAGAAGCATAGGCTATCACCCTATCTTGTTGCATTAAAACACACCATAATCCCTTTTTAGAAGCGTTATTATAGACTGTGAATGTCTCTTTAGGGTTGGGTATCACTAATACAGGTGCGATGGTAAGCCTATCCTTAAGTTCTTGAAAGGTATTCTCACACTTGACATCCTACACAAATGGTTAGTCCTTCCTAGTTAATTTAGTCAAAGGCATGACTAACTGAGAAAATCCCTTAATGAACCTTTTATAGTAGCTAGCTAAACCTAAGAAGCTATAGATTTCAGTCATTGCTTTGGGTTTCTTCTAATTCAATACCGCTTCTACCTTATTAGGATCTATCGTTACCCCTTGTTTTGATATCACATGACCTAGGAATTTAATCTCCTGTAAGCAAAATTTATACTTACTTAGCTTAGCATAAAACTAATGCTCTCTCAATGTTTAAAGAACTATCTTAAGATGCTCTTCATGCTCTTTACTACTTTTAGAGTAGATAAAAATGTCATCAATGAACACTATCACAAACCGATCAAGATAGGGCCTAAAAATCCTATTCATGTAATCTATGAAAATGGTAAGGGCATTGGTTAACTCAAAAGGCATAACTAGAAACTTATAATGGCCATATTGAGTCCTAAAGATAGTTTTAGGTACATCCTCAGCTCTGACTCTAAGTTGGTATATCCTAATCTAAGGTCAATCTTTGGAAAGACCGACGCTTTAACTAATTAGTCAAGTAAGTCATCAATTCTAAGCAAAGGGTATTTATTCTTGATGGTCACTTGGTTTAGTTACCTATAGTCAATATAAAGCCTAAAGTTACCATCCTTCTTCTTGACAAACAACACTAGTGTTCCTCACGAAGACACACTTGGTCTAATAAACCCTTTCTCAAGTAACTCCTCTAATTGACTCTTTAACTCAACCAACTCAGCAGGCGCCATTATATATGGTGCCTTAGAAATTAGACCTATACCAGGTACCAAATTAATGGAAAATTCTAGCTCTCTCTCTGGAGGTAGTCCACTAAACTCCTTAAGGAAAACCTCAGGAAACTCTCTAATCATAGGTATATCCTCCAACCTATCATCAATCTCAACATGCAATGAAAAAAACACTAAGAACCCTTGGGAATGTACCTCCCGGCTTGGGCAGTAGACACACAAGTAAGCTCAGTCATAGGACAAGTTTTAGGTATATTTGCAAGTAAGAAAATAGTCTTACGATTATAATCAAGTATTACATTATTAGCCGACAATCAGTCTATACCAATGATTACATCAAAATCACACAAAGGGATGTACATCAAGTTAAGGGTAGTATAACGGGTATCTAATTGTATAGTATAATTTAAGCATACATCAGATGTAATTATAGAATATCTAGTAAAGGTGGACACAAATAATTCAAATAGCAACAGGCTAATTTTAAAACCCAGAAACTTAACACAATCATCTGAGATGAATGAGTGGGTCGCACTTGAATTAAACAATGCATCTACAACATGATTATGGACAAGTAGAGTACCTTGGATTAGACTAAGGGATCTACTAGCCTCTTAATACGTAAAGGCAAACACCCTCCCCTAAGTAGGTGGTTTAACAGATGAGGCCGACTCTCGTGACACCGTGCAAGTCTATGCATAGTGTATAGGCTTCCCACAATTATAGCACACTGGGCATGTCCTATTACCATGATTCTTCCCATACTTGGCACAAGTTGGTAGGGCACTCATTGCACTTCTTAGTGGTCCCATACTTCTTCTTTGAGGGACATTCCTTGGTGGTGGTCTTCTGCCCCAAGAGCCACTTCTACTATTGGCTCCCTTCTTACCTCCGCCTTTAAAAGGCTCCAGGCCCTGGTCATGCTTATCCTCCAAGGTCTTTTTCCTTTTAGCCTTACTTTCCAGCATGGCCCTTTTCGTTATTCTACACTTCTCCACCAATTCATCAAAATTGTAGATCTGTAGAGATACAATTTTGTCCTTCAACTATGGTTTCAACCCTTTTTCAAACTTCTCGGCCTTCCATGGCTTATCATCAAATCGTTTCAAGTAGGAGGAGAAGCGAGACAATTGGATAAACTTGGCTGCATACTGATCCACATTCATATCCCTTTGTTCAAAGAAGTTAAACTTGGCTTCCTTGTCAGCTCTCACTGAAGGTGGGAAATACTTGCTCTCAAAGGCAATTTGGAAACTTTCCTAAGTCAAGGGTATCCCCTTTGAAATCAACAACCTGGATGCATTCTTTCACCAATGCTCAGCCTCACCCTCCAACTTGTATATAGCCAACTTTGCCTTTTGTTCCATGGTACAAGTCATAACCTCAAAGATCTTCTTTAGTTGCATCAGCCACCTTTTAGTTTTTTTAGTGTCTAACTTTCCCAAGTCAAGGGTATCCCCCTTGAAATCAACAACATAGAGGCATTCCTCCACCAATGCTCAGCCTCACCCTCCAACTTGTATATGGCCAACTTTGCCTTTTGTTTTGTGGTGCAAGTCATAACCTCAAAGATCTTCTCTAGTTGCATCAGCCACTTCTCAATTTTCTCAATGTCTAACTCCCTAAAAAATAATGAAGGATTAGCTTTTCTAAATTTGGCCAACACAATAAAAGGGTCACCATCCTCCCCTTAGTGTCCCACACCAGGGTTCTAACTAGCACCAACACGATTCTCCACTGGTACCACCTGATTTTGCTTATTCATGTTTTCATGCAGCTACTGTAGCACTTGCACAGTAGCTACATGAGCCTCGGCTTACTTTTAAAGCCAGTCAGTCATTACCTTGACTGTAGTTTCATGGGTTCTCAGGTTGTTCTCTCATTCGGTTGGCCATTGCAGCCATGGCCTCTTACATCTCTCTTCGCATCTTAGTTTTTTCTCTACGTGCAACTATTTTACTCTGTAATGCCACAAGCACAACCACAAGCACCCCCTATTAAGCTACAATCCAAGGGCAAACAAAACACAACTCCACCCATAGTAGGTATATATAAGTATAAGAGTTATCGCCAAGTCACAATGTTCCTATTCCTATTATGCATGTATCATGATTGCCAAGTTTTCTAATTACAAGGTTGTAAATCAAATACAATTGTCTAAACCATTGCTCTGATACCAAATGTAATAACTCTAACTTTTAATCATGGTAATTATGGTTAAATACACAATTAATGATTAATGATCAAGGTTTGAAGTCATTACAATTAAATACATCTTGAAAATATGGGGAAATTTGAACATTGGTAATATGAAGTCTATTAACTATACAACCACAAATATGAGAATGCATAAGAGAAATTGTACAATCATGAGGGGTTTGTGATTCACCTATCCATCAATTCCAACGCACAAAAACCTCCTACAAGTATTTCTACATCATTCCCTAGCATTACCATTAGGGAAATTAAGGTTTTTAGGCTAAAGGTAAGGTTTGGGAACCTTCGCCACGACTTGAAACTTTCCCGCCACGGCTAAGTTAATTACTGGAGCTCAAAAACTAAGTTTTTCACTCTACATCATGGCCCTGACCTTCCGCACCGAGGCTAAGTTACTATCAAAAATCTTATTAGGCAACTCACGTGAATCTATCACCATGGCAAGTTGGACCCTTGTTGCGATGAGCCTATGTGGCATTGCGGCGAAAATACCTCCTGGAGTTATTGTTCGAAGTCCCGCAATTCTCGGCTCAGTGGGATACACTTACTCCGTGATAAGATTAGCTATTGGACACTCTTTACCTAGTTTCCTTGACTTGAGCTACGACGAGACATGGTGTGCCGCGATGAGTTTACTTTCTGTCACCCTCCTTAAGCAACATTTTTGCTTTGAGATGCAGCAAGATTCCTCGCACCGCGGCTCTTCTCGCCTCTATCACACTCCTGTTACTACATCTTCCAAATTTTATCACATGCACTCTAATTCTACCCCTAGAGACACTTTAGGACCATTCTATCTTAATTTGTGAGGTTCTAATAGTTTTCATTCACCTAATTTACCTAACTTATCTATCATTACTAGTTTGAGACTTAAGCATTAACTCCTACTAATCCAATTACCTTATATTAGCAAATTCATAGATTAATCACAACAAGAATTACATAAGCTACCAAAAATTATCATTCGATATATATTCCATTAAAGATTTCATGCATCACTAGTTCAGGTCTACATCAATGTATATAATTACATTTCCCAAATGGTAAACCATATCATGGATTCCACAAAGTTCATAGCAAATGTTATAAGTTCATACATCCAATACCAAACTAAAATGAAGTCTAGCACCTCAATAGCTACATCCTAAGCGATCAAAATATAAACAACTAAACTTGGAAACATGATTACATGATGATGCTACAAAAAGAATAACAAAACTGTATCTACTTCACTCATATTACCCTAAGTGTAGCCTTCTTCACACATGGTCGGAGCTCATGGATTTTCATCCACTTGCTTTCCCTTATTTTTATCCCAAGAACCTTCACCTGAAAGTATGATCCCATGAAACAATGTGAGATGTAAATATCAGTAACCAAAGCAAATTCTATTCATATATTCCGATTTAATTAACATATATGCATAATTTCATAAAAGCATAAAAAAAATATACCAACCATATCAGTAAATAAAATAATTAGGCTATCTATTATTACTATCCTCTATTAGCAATCACAATTCTATATGTTAAAGGCTAATAACACCGGGAGAAGCCTGTCCATGGCAACCCTCCCTAATGAACACAACCAGGGTTCAATACATCTAGGGTCTGATCACATCCCAGTGCCTGATCGTAGCACATGCATGGGTAGCAGTCACACCATAGCGTCACCATGGACTCACAAGGTCCAATCACATATAATAGATAGCCAACCAATTCATTTAGTATTAAAATCATAATCATGTAACAAATACAAAATTAAAAAAAACATATGCATGAAATTAGCATGAACTTTGGTTACCTCACTTGTAAATAAGTTGGAAAGCTAACAGCAGTACCAAAATCCTCTTATAATCATAATATCATAAAATTATCACTTTATATCAGTCTATTACTATCCTATTCATCATTTATGTTAATAACCCAATGCTCAAAGAATTAAATTACTAATAGTTACCTAAGGGACACTTACCTAATCACTAAGAGTCTCAAATTTTAGGTTTTGCCTTCCCTATACCAGAAATATCAAAATATCTCTTTAAACCCTAGGAAAATTCACATAAAATTAAGACCCATACTATAAGTCTACTATGGGGGTCTTAAACTAGTAGAAAATACATCAAAATGAAGAGTTTATACTTACTTAATAACACCCCTAACTTCAACTTTCAAAATTTCACCATGGAAACATCAAATAGCAAGTTTCATATTTTGGGTGTGGGTGATAGTGCTCCAAATGAGAAGCCAATTGGGTTAAGTCAAAGAAAAAGAGGAAAAGATTAAGTTATATAACCATTACCTTGGCTGAATCTTGCTCTAAGAGTGAAAAATGATAAAATGTTGCTGCTAACCCTAGCCTCCCCTTTGGACATCCGAATTTATGTTTGTGTTTCTTGTGGTTTTGCAGAATGGAGAGTGGCTAGAATGCTTTTTAGGATTTAAGTTAGGTCCTAAGTGGGTTATGAGTTGATCCAAAAGCTTAAATCCATATAGGTTTAGATTTTACGCTTGTTAGGCAAATTTCATTAGTTAGGTTGCAAAATTTTGATTGGGTTAGGCCAAGTTTTAAGGGCTCATTTGATTTAAATCTGCATGGAGGTTGTTGGGCCAATTATGAAAAGATTATATAAGTTGGGCTTTGGGCCTTTATCTCACTAAATCAGATTGAGCCCTCACTAGGTGCTTTTTCTTGGGCTAAGTCTCATATTAGAAGGTTGGGTTTGCACCTAAAATTATTGGGCCTCCATTAATTCCTAATCATGGCCTACTTAATTTAATTTGGGCTTAAATGAAGTTTCTAACCCAATTAAATCTCAAACACATATTATTAATTTACTTCTCTCTAGATTCCTTGCACATGGTTTGCCCCATTATTTCATAATAATTATTCTTAATTATGCCTAATCCATGATTAACACTTTAATTAATTTTGAGGTGTTATATGTGGTGAGTTCACTAACTTGATCATTCATCTAGCAAAGCTGGGCATTGATGTCTTTTAGAGAATCAGCAAACATGTGATTAAGGGAAGTCTAAGCTTCAAGCATTTTCTGCAACACTACCAGAGAATCTTGGGATGTAAAGGGGTTTGGAGCAGAGGAAGAGGGAGGTTCATCATCAAGAAAAGATGCAAGGGAGGCTGGAGCCATGCCACAGTTGTTAGTTGCTAAAGGAGACACAGGGTCTTTGCCATGATTAGCATGACCAAAAGTAGATACAAAAGACTTCTTTAGGTCAGAGGGTGGAGTAATATCAATCATTCTAATCCATTGGGTCCCTATTGGAGTATACTGCACTATTTTGAAGGTGGCTTCATTATAGGTAGTATCTACAATGATGGATGAACGATGCATCAGATTAATCTAATGTGCCTTAAAGACTTTGGTGAGCAGCATTCCATAGGGGAGACTAGCTAACGGGTTGGAGATATGAGTGAATTCTGCTATGAATCTCAATATCCAAGTCCCAAGATCAATGGGAGTCTTGGTGACAAGGCAAACATCCTTCTTATTAAGTGATTCTAAAGATCGTGATTGAGGCAATAGGCAGGTGCTAATGATGTAAGTCATTATTCTCCACTCAAAGCATAAAGCAAGACCATTTAGCCTGCCAAGAGAGAGAAGGTTTAGTCATTCAACCAAGTAATCTCAATCAATCTCATAGGTGACAGGAAAATCTTTGCCCTAGGTCTTCTAAAAGAAGTAGGATTCTCCTATAAACGTCATTCCTAAAATCTTACTTCATTTCTTTTTAGTTAACAGAATCCTTCGGCCTTTGATGAATGAGATAATAGACAAGCCATCATCCATGATTGACAAATTGGCATAAAAATTTGAATTAAGTCCTCATAAACTTCTTCCTATAGTTCAAGTACTTTGTGCCATCCCATGTCTAGAAACAATTGTTCAATATCGCAGTGGATGGTCTTGAGCTTTTGCAAAGATACAGTTTGACCACAAGCCACAGAGTGTCATCTAAAATTAAAATTATACCTCTCTTTTTCTTTTAAGGACTAAAAATCTTCAGCATCAATGGTGTCATGAGAGTCAAAGAGAATGTCTTCAGTGGATGCACCCAAGTGTCGTTCCTCAGACACGCTTTTCAATTTCTTTCCCTTCGAGTCAGAGGATAGAGGAATAGGGTGTTTTGCTTTGTGAGCACTAGAGATTTCTTTTGAGCAAAGGGTTGAGATTTTGAAGGGGTGTTGTCAGAGGTTGTTTTTGTGAGGTTCTGGGAGTCTTTTGTAAGTGCACTAGATGGTGTTCTTGAAGTAGAGAAATTATGGGTTAAACTATGTTTATTGTAAAAATTTTCAAACAATTTATTCTCAAATTTTTCATCATGATCACTCATAATACTAGATATTAAATACCCTTGCTCCCTTTGGACCTTGTTATAAAAGACCTCAAAACTCTTAAAAGCTTTATCCTTGTGAGCTAAGAATAAAACCCAAGTGAATTTAGAATAATCATTAATGATAATAAATACATAACTTTTATCTCCAAAACTATGAGTTTGTGTGGGACCAAAGAGATGTATGTGCAATGATTGAAGTGGCCTTGATGTAGAAACAAATTCGTTAAGGTTGAAGGAAAATTTAGTTTGTTTACCCAATTGGCATGCATCACATACATGATATTTTTGAAAATTTAGCTTAGGAAAACCTCTCACAAGGTCAAGCTTGGATAGTTTGGAGATCACATGCATGCTTATGTGATCAAGTTTCTTATGCCAAATCTAAGGATCATTGCAAATGGAAGAAAGACATGTTATATTCTTGGAGATAGCAACTTTAGAGGAAAGAACAAGTAGATTTAGTTTTTCATAGATTTAGTTTTTAAGAACCCAAACAAGTGTTCCTGATTTGTTTTTGCATTTATAACAAGCATGACCAATTTTACTACATTGAAGACATGTGACAATAGAATGTGAGTTATTTATTTCTTTGACAAAGAAATTCTTGTAGAGTTTAACATCATTTTTTCCATCACAGCCTAAGTCTGAGCTATCAAACATACACTTTTACTGTCCTAATAATAGTTTTAGATTTTCTTCTTCTCTTACAAAGATAACAAGATCCTTTTCTAAGGATTTTACCTGACCTTTTAATTCTTCTATTTCTTTTATGGCATTCACTAACTTTACGTCTAAGTTTCTTGAGTTTTCTTCTAGCTTAGATTTGACTTGAATAAGGTTCTCATATTTTGCAAATAATTTTTCAAAATCTATCAAAAGTTCATTAAAATCATTTTGTAAATCAGAAATTTCTATTTTAGTTGTTACCTTAGTTTCTTTAGCAACCATAAAGCACATATTTACAAGTTCTTGCTCTATCTTAGCTTTTTCTTCTTCTTCATCGTCACTCCAAGCTACTATAGCCTTCCTTCTAGCATGTAGCTTAGTTGATTTCCTCTTTATAAATGGGCACTTTGTTCTAATATGACCATTTTTGCCATATTCATAGTATGTGATCATGTTTTTGGCTGCTTTGTCGCATTTTATAGTGCTATTTAATGAAGCACCTTTGAGTGTTCCCATCATCCTTTTTCTTCTAACATAATTTTCTAACTTCTTCGAGAAGAATGCTATATCTTGTGCATCAAGTTTTCCTTCCTTTTCCATAATCTGTTCTTCTTTTGCTATAACTTGCAAAGTAAGAGCTTTTCATTTTTGCTCTAATTCATGCCTTTTTAGATGATTTCTTTCATATGCAATGAGATGACCACATAATTCATTAAGAGGCATTGAGGCAAAGTTTTAACATTTCAAGTTATCTACCTTTGATTGCCATATAAGAGGAAGACATCTTAGGACTTTTGAATTTTTCTCCAAATTTGTGTATATTTTTTTGAGAGCCTTCAAATCTCTTAGAATCTTAGCAAATATGTTGAATATTTCTTTAATATTCTCATTCTCCCTCATGTGAAATGGCTCATATTCATAGACCAGCATGTTCAGCTTGCTCTCTTTGACTTTTGATGTCCCTTCATGCATCATTTCAAGTTTCTTTCACATTTCATGTGCTATGTCACAACTGGAAATTTTATCATACTCTTGACTGCTTATAACATAGTGCAGAAAATTGATTGCTTCGACATTACTTTCCACCATCTTGATATCGTCTTCTGAGCATTCATCTCTGGGCTTATCAACAACTTCCCCTTTTCATTCTTCTTTAAAGGGAATTTTGGACCATGCTCATGATTTCCTAAACTTGATAGTCTGTTGATTGAATGTAGATTCTCATTTTTGCCTTCTAGTGAGTGTAGTGATTTCCATTGAAGTAAGGAGGTCTAACAGTTGAGAAGCCTTCAAGAAAGTAAGATCCTTTAAGTGGTTATTGACTCATTTTTTTGCAAAACATAAAGATATTTTCTCTAGGCGGTTAAGCACTAAAATTAGTGAGACCTGCTCTAATACCAAATGAGAAATGCACCTAGATAGGAGTAAATATGTGCTATTTGCATTAATTAATTAACAGGTGAAACTAAAAACCTTGTAAATAGACTAAGATTTTATCGACAGGATCTTCTAAAAACTAACTAAATAGCAGGGGATTAAGGAGTTAAATTGAGACCTTGTTGGCAAGGTTTTTGTACAAATGCTAACACAGAAATAAAAGTGAAGTAAGGAGGGGAATACACTTAATATATCCTAGTTCGGTCCCTAAGACCTACGTTTAGTTCCCTTGCAAAACACTAATAGATTTCCACTATGTAAAATCAAAGTACACAGCCAAGAAACTAGCTTTTCAAACTCACATAAAACTTTTACAAATTTAACAGCTTACACATAACTCTATTTTTCTTTTACACAATTGCTATGAGATTCAAAAAAATTTATAAACACCAATAGATCAAAGTGAAGCTCACAATATAAACTCTTAATAATCTAATGGACCAGACACTTAGCAACAATTTGAGTACACAAAAGACTATATCACTAAGGAACAAATTCTCTTTTGATTTCTCACTCCCTTGTATTGATTCAAATGCTACTTCTTCTTATATACAATCAGAAAACTAGCCATTGAAAAACTTCTTCTAAGGTTGGACTGTTTAATAACCATAGGATTTGTGTAGCCATGAAGTAGCTAGACTTATCAGAGGTTCATTAGTGTGTTGGATAGACAAACTTCATAAGTTTCTTTTATGTTTTTTGCTTCCAGCTAACACATCCAAAGAGAAGGGTAGCATGCAGAGGTTCAATTTATCTTGTCTTGTTCATTAATGCTCTTGAAGGATTTAAGACAAAAAAGTGTTGACTTTATGCAGAGCCGGAGACAGAAATGTAACAAGGTGAAAAGGGCAAAGGCAGCTTTCAGCTTTTTAGCAAAAGGACTAAACAATGTAGGGACCTCAAAAAGTTTTTCATACTTTCTGCAGGTCACATAAAAAACCACAAAAAAAAGATTGCAAAATGGGCTTTTATGTTACTTAGGCTTTTGGAATCATTAAACAAAAAGAGGTTAAGAGACCATTAGGCCAATAAGGCAATCTCTAAAGGACTCTTACTAGTGGACCTATTAACTAAATTATTATAAGCAAACACAACTGTTGGTAAAATCAAATCCTAATTTCTATATTTGTCCTTTATTAAACTCATAAGCAAAGCACCCAAACTATAATTTGTGACCTTAATTTGTCAATCAATTTAAGGACAAAAAGCAGAGGAGAATTTCAATATGGTGCCTATAAGTTTACAGGTGGTTTTCCAAAAATAATTAACAAACTTAACTCCCTTATCAGAGGTGGTAGGTAACCTATGCAAATGCACAATCTCTTAAAAAAATAACTTAACTAAGTGAGAAGCATATGTATTTAAACTACAAGGGAAAAAATAAGCCATCCTAGAGAACCTATCCACAACAACTAAGATAGAATTATGTCCTTGTGTTGTTCGAAGTAAACATAGGACAAAGTCTATACTGAGATCCTTTCAAGGCACCTTAAAAATAGGCAAAAAGTGTACAATCCTATATTCTATTTCCTTGCCTTAGAAGTTTGGCATGTATGATACTAGGACAAAATTATAGTGACATCATGGTTTAAGAAAGGCCAATAAAATCTATCCTCAACTAAAGCTATAGTTTTATCCTTACCAAAATGATGAACAAATCCCCTAGCCTCTCTTGTGGAATAAAAAAAAGGTTGTACTAAAGCTTCAATTGGTTAA
Organism: Erythrophleum ivorense; assembly: GCA_026724425.1. Classification (NCBI taxonomy): domain Eukaryota; kingdom Viridiplantae; phylum Streptophyta; class Magnoliopsida; order Fabales; family Fabaceae; genus Erythrophleum; species Erythrophleum ivorense. The sequence continues at coordinate 5,259,051 of JAIUCV010000018.1, forward strand.
TAACATGGCAATTACCCCACCAATACCAGAAGTGATAATAAAAGTGGGAATGTTGTTATTAGAATGGACCACACCAATATGGGTGGCAATTCCTATATAAGAAAATCTCTCAGAGATTAGCAAGGATTGCATAATCTAGTTCTACAAAAGAGCTAACCATCCTTAATGAGAAAATCTAATTGATAATAATAATTACCATCACTAACTTCCTAAAAAGTGATTCCAAAGTCAAAACATGTGGCATACTTATCTTTTAACCTATTAAATCCCATAATGCTAACTCTTATAGAATGTAAAATAGTGATCATGCGGCTTTAAACATTAGTAACTTTATTTTCTACCATAGAATGATGCCTAACCACATAAATGAACCTTGAAGAAATTCTACCTAATTGGCATGCCTAGTATTTAAGCATATTTAAGAGGGAAAAAACTTGAAGGCTTAATGGTCAAAGTACAAAACTAATTGTTAAGGAAGAAGATAGCATTTGTAATGCTCAAGAGACCTAACAATGGTATAAAACTATTTGTCATATATTGAATATTTTTGCTTGGACTCATTAAGCTTTTCATTGAAAAAAATGCCATTAAATGACCCTCTTGACTAAGGACACCTCCAATTCTTATACTAAAAGCATCATAAGCAACCTTAAAAGGTTTGGAAAAATTAGGCAAAGCTTGGACAGAGGCCTCAAAATTTTCTTTTAAAGGACTTACAAGCCTGAGAAGCTATAGGAGTCTATTTCCTTTTTCAAACAGTTTGTAATAAAAGCTATGATTATGCTAAATTCCCTAATAAAGTATTTATAAAAAGAAGCTAAACCATGGAAGTAATGCACTTCATAAAGTGACTTAGGCCATTCTCTAATGCCCTTACCCTTTCTAGGGTTAGTAGTTATACCTTGTTTAAAGACAATGAATCCAAGGAAGAAAACCTAATTTTGAAGGAAAGAACATTTGGAAAGGTTAACATAGAACTTTTCATGACAAAAGGCAAGGAAAACTTAACAAAGGTAGTCCAAATGCTCTTCCTTAAACTTACTATAGATCAATATGTCATCAAAGTAGACAACTAGGAATTTTCCAAGATAAGACCGAAGTATGTAGGTCATGACTCTCATAAAGGAGCTAAGGGCATTAGAGAAACCAAAAGGCATGACTAACCATTTATACAACCCATCTTGAGTCATAAAAGTAGTTTTCCACTCATCCCTAGGTCTAATCATAATCTAGTGGTAGCCACTACAAAGATTAGTGAGTGTGCTACTAAATCAAACATTTCTTCAAGTCTAGGGATAAGGAACCTATACTTAATAGTGATCTTGTTAATTACCCTACTATCCATATATATTCTCTAAGTTCTTTCCTTTTTAGGGGTTAAAAAAGTAGGCACAACATATGGACTAAAGCTATATTGGATATAACCCCTTTCAAGCAAATCAATAACTTGTTTATTAAGCTTTTCCTTATATATTGGATTCACCCTGTAATGTGAGAGATTAGAAAGCTAAGAACCAGGGATCAAGTTAATAGCATGCTAAATATCTTTCATAGGTGAAAGTTCTAGAGGAAGCTCATTTTGGGCAATATCATGAAACTCCTTTCAAAGCTAGGATATCTCATTAAACATATCACCACTAGCTACATAAGTAGCCTAAAGGTAACTTTAGGAACTAAGGCAAGCATTACATTAACCTTTTTGCTCTACTTATCAAACTGTCTATAGATGAAGAGGTGAAGGTTATAGTTAAGGCAAAGGCAAAGGTTATGGTTCTTAGTCCCTCGACCTTTTAACTTAGTGAACTCTTTACTCTTTAATATTAGGCTTGTTAAGACATAACAAAATTGTTTTCCTATCATGTTTGTACACATAGATGTTCTCCTTACCATGACTAGTGACATCATGGTCATAAAGCTATAGTCTTCCTAGTAATATATGGGCAACATCCATGTAAAGGATGTCATAAAGAACCTTCTCTTCATATTCACCAAACTAAAAAGGAACATGACATTGTTGAGTAATAGATAAAAATGTTTTATTTACCCTGGCTACATGAAAAGGTGCAAGGTAAGGTTCTTGCTTAAGCCCAAGTCTAGTTAATCACTAATCAAGATCACATTTCATGTACTACCCCCATCAATGACTAATTTACACAAGTTGTCTCCACATTTCACAAAGTGTGAAAGATACTAGCTAGTCCTCTTCTAAGAGTCCTTAAGCAATGGGATAGACAAACTGTACCACTTAATGTCAAGGTTTTTAGACTCTTAGTTAAAACCATCTATGATGATTTCCTCATCAACATCAGAAAGACACTCTAAGGGCTTTACCACTATGTCTACACCATCTATTTGATTTAAACCATTAGGCTAGTGCTTAAGAATCAAAGTGTGATTTGGCCACTTTGATGAAATATGGTCCTTAGAGTGACAACGAAAACACTTAATGATAAGAACCATTAAGACATGAACTAAAGCCCATAGATTCACTACCCTTGGTGACACTATGTTTAGAACTAGAAACTTGACTTGAAGGAAACATAGAAGCAGGACTAGGTTGTGACTTTCCTGCAAACAATTAGTTAGGATAAGGCTATGAGTTTGTCATGACTTTGTGCCTTAGGGTATGAAATGCCTAACAAATGGGTACTTAAGTTAAGATTCTACCTAAAGAGCCTTATGGCAAGCCTCTTCAAGGGAGTCTAGAAAGTTCAACTTAAGTTTTTTTGAATGTCTACCTAAAGCCTATGAATAAACCTAGTGATTATCATTAATTGCTCATTTTGTATGTCACATCTATGCACAACCTTATCAAAGTGGGCTAAATAATTAGAAACACTAGAGATTTACTTAAGGTTGAGCAATTGGTTCATTAATTGACTCTTAAAATAAATAGGCAGATATCTTTCTTTCAATTTCATTTTCACTTAAGCCTAAACTTTTATTTGAGGTTGACCTGGATGCTTTAGGTTTCTATAAATAATTTGTTGATATTTTTTAGTAGACCTTACAAGCTTCATTTTAGCAAAGCACACACATTGAATGTTTCTCATGTCATACCACTCAAAATAATTCTTGATGTTAACTAACCAATCTGAAAAGGTATTAGGATCTAACTTACCATCATACTTAAAGGTTTCAATCTTAACCTTTATATTAATATTACTTGGGTCATTATGGTCACGCCCAAACCCTTTTCAAACATTTCTAAGGCTATCTCATATCACCTAAGGTGATGTCCTACAAAGTCTTAAACATCCTAAAAGTCTTATGCAAACTTAGGTTATGGATTAAAAGGCCTATGGAGAAGTTCTTTAACATTCCCAACACTAGAACCTATCGAGGATTGTTGATTTCCCTTAGAACCCATTGGTGGAGTCCTAGGTTGATTATAGATTGATACATTTTCTTTTCTAAGAAACCTTTATATTTGATCTTAACCCTTATTTGTACTATTCCTAACTAGACCTTCCATATTTTTACCATCGATTTGTTTACCTAATAGACTAATGGCACTCATGATTTTCTTAAAACAATGGCACACATATTTTCTTTTAGCCCTATGCCTTTCCTTAATATTATCTAGGATAATTTGGATATTTTATGTACTTTGATCCATGGTAAATTTTAAAGCAATGAGTTCTTGCTCTAAATGGTTTTGTTTGTCATATAAATCATGAAGTCATGTAAGGAAAATGCAAATGTAATGCTGAGTTGGCTATAAGAAATAAACAATCTAAATTGATACTACTAAACACTTAGTAAACAAAAAGTTAATGGAAAATTTTTTTTCCTAAAATGGTCTACATAAATTTATGGATATTCAAGAATAACAAAAGTTATAAGCAAATGTATAGACAAGGGACAATAAAGGCTATTCAATTTTATGGACAATAGATAATAATGGATCACAAGAAAATGGCCTTACAAAATTTTTAAAATAATTCCATTAAAGTAACTAGTCACAAAATTCAAAGAAAGCATAAATTCCTTATCATAGTAATTTAAAGAGCCAAATTTGGTAGAAATAGCCCCCAAAATACTCCTAATGATGATTATTTGCAACTTAGGTTGGATAAGGTGAAAAATGGGATGGATTTTGGAGCATCTAGTGCATGCAAGTGCATATAGACCATACATAGAGAAGTTTGCTAGCATGTGGTGGTAGCTTCAATGATGGGATTTTAAAGACAGGCTAATTTTGGTGATGCATTTCGATGGTGGTGTCAGTGGTTGATTATGTGGCTAATAATATGATTTTTTTTATGGTGACCAAGGCAAGCACAGTTTTTAGTGAAATTCTGGTAAGTTTCCAATGACAGAAATATGATTGTAATAATGGTAATTAGGTTTTAATGCCAAGATGTAGAACAATAAAGGAAAAAGGGGGCATGAAGTAGAAAAAAGGAGAAATATAGAAAAAGAGTGGGATAAAAGAAGTGAGATGGGAAAAACTGATAAGATAAATTGACAATTAATTCAAATGGTTTGAAAACTTGCACTATTGTAGGGCTATTTATAGAGAGCCCATAATAAGAAAATAAAATAAATAAAAAGTCAAAATGAGTAAATAAATAAAGTTTATAGTCTTATTCCCATTTATCCCATGCATCTTACTGAGCTCCTAGTGGTGATTTGTAACTATATAGGTTGTCTTCAACAAAAAATTGTTTGGGGTCATGATAGTATCTTTAAGAAGGCTCATCTATAAGTTGGGATACTATTTGTAAACCTAAATGACTTGGTGGCTTAGGTTTTAGGAATATTGGTATTGCAAACAAAGCATATATTTGCTAAATTAATATGGAAATCATCGCTAACTTCTTCTGGCTTATGGTGCAAAGTCCCTTGAAGCAAGTATATTGATAGTTGGAGTAAAGATGTTATTTTCATGTCCAAAAAAGGAGACTCTCATCTTTGGTAGTTTATTTGCCAACAGCATGAGCTTATCCAATCTAATACCTTGTGGCAAATTAAGAATGTTGCTGATGTCTTCTTCACTGATTGTTAGATCGAGCCAAGTTTACAACTCATTGATGTACCTAGTGGAGAGACCAAGAACAAAGTGCTTTTTAACAAAGTTAGTAAGTAGGTGACTTAAAAAGGTATATGGGACTTTGGGCATATTGCTCCCTTTTTCCACTAAAGTATTATTTGTAAATGACTTAACTTTGCCGCTTCATAGGCAAATAATGGCAAGGATCATTGCATGTAAAGTGGTAAGGCCATAGGGAGTTACACTATCAAGAGTCTGTATAATATACACATAGGCTTACCTCCTTGTAGTGGTACATCGACATGGGATTTAACATGGAAGTGGAATGACCATGAGCAAGTTGGACACCATTTATGGCTTGCCTTTCATGATAGATTACTCACAAACAAGTGTTTGAGTGATTAGAGTCATTCCAATCCCTAATGTGAATGGTGTTCAAGTGTTGTTGAAGTTGGCTTGTATGTTTTAAAAGATTGTAGACATGTTCATGGCATAACCTTCGATTAAATGCCAATTTTTTTCTCAAATTTTAAAGGATTGATTTCATTATAACCTTACTAATGAGGTGGATATCCATTCCAACCACCCTTGCATGGTTACCTAGGGTTATGGTGTATGGCTATTATGGAAATAGTGAAATAATAGGTTATTCGATAATGATTTTCTTAGGTGCATTGATCCCACAGCAACAATTTTACATGTCAAGGACATGTATACTACCTCTAGTTAACTAAAGCTTTTAAGCTTCAAGAAGCAAAGTTACAACAATGATACAAAATGGAGTATGTTATTGCTAGGTTGGATTAAGCAAAATTATGATGGCTATAAGGTCCTTCATTCTCAAAAGGTAGATTATAGTGGTTTCCTGAGGAATGATAAAAGGGAATAGATAGGTTGTTTTAGCCATAAGTTCGATTCTTGTTCTATTCTTAACACTGAGCTTTAGGGAATTGAAATGGGTCTTTCTTTGGCTTAGGATTAAGGTTATCGCCATATTGAAGTGGAGTTAGATTTTAAAAGAGTGATAGACACGATTCTTTTCACCAATTCTTTTACTCATCCAAGCAATCAAGCACTTTATAATATTATTCTTTTGCTAACAAGGAGTTAGAGTGTTAAGTTTAGGCATGTGGTCAATAAGTTTGCCAATGCATTGATCCATATTGGGGCCTTCCAGGAAGAAGTCATTAAGTTTTAGAATAATGATCTTGATAGTATTTCTAGGCTCTTGTTAGCTAGTGTTATGGGGGCACTTATATGCCATCGTGTAACTTCTTTTTAGTTTCTTATCTAGCTAAGGCAACGTTTGTTTACCACAAAAAATAAACGTAAAAATACAAGTAAAAAAATACATAAGACTAAAACATCTCTAAATTAGAGTTTTCTACACCTAGAATAAGTTTTCCATAATTTCCTATTAAGTTTATAAGAGGAAATAATTATCTTTAAATTACATGTCAACAGTCAAGATTAATACAGGAATCATAATAAATGTTATATGTATATATATGTAAAACATATCTTATATGAGAGATTAGAGGAATATATAATTTTATATTACAAATAATTAACAATCAATGTGACAAACATTAAGGAGAAATGCCAAAAAAATTATATATTTATGATTTTTTTGCATTAATCTTGACTCAAGAACTTGACATAGTCCCTTTACATCCTTTGGCATGTTAATTCAATTAATGTGGGGGGAATCTAGATTAAACACCAATCTTTTTTCTAATGGGAAATTCTAAAAAAAATTTCTTTTATAGGCATTTCAACGAAGTGTTCTTGAGTTTTAAAGGTGAAGACACTCATCAGACTTTTATTTCTCATCTCTATTACTCTTTAGAAAATGCTGGAATTGAAGTTTTCAAATATGATAGAACACTTTTTAAAGGAGATCTTATCACCTCACTATTGCAAGAAATTGAGTTGCAAGAAATTGTTTGTCTAAAAATATGATTTACGATAGGTGTTTATGGCGTCGATTGATCCATGTAGCCGACCCCACTTAGTGGAAAAGGCTTTGTTGTTGTTGTTGTTGTATTGCAAGAAATTGAGTGCTCAAAAATTTCTATTGTTATTTTCTCAAGAAATTATGCTAATTCTATATGGTGTTTGCTAGGGCTAGAAAAGATAATGACTTGTCGCAATAGTATCACTCAACTGATTTTACCAATATTTGTTGGTGTAGATCCATCTGAAGTACGTCACCAAAATGGTAGCTTTGGAAAAGCATTTGAAGATCTTACATGTCACATGATCATGACAAAAGATGAAGTGTTGAGGTGGAAGACATCACTTCACCAAGCTGTAGGCATTGCTAGATTTGTTGTCTTAGACTCACGGTACATTTTTGGTATATACTTTACACTTGATTTGGTCTAAGATATGCAAGATATTGGTTTAACCTTTGTTTGAATTTTCAACTCATAAGCGAATATTGATACTTGGATATAATTCCATGTGTTGGTTTTGTTAAGAGGTATTAAAAATCAAGAAAAATTTTGTTGGTTAAGAAAATAATTACATATATATGTAACAAGCTATAAGACAATATAGTGTGTTCTAAGTGATTGAGTTGCTAATGAGGATCAATAGATTTCTTCACAACCAAACTTTCAAAGCTCAAGGATCTTAAAAGAATATTAAAATTTAGACATTTTACAAAAGGAAGAAAACAACAATTAAAGGACATAATTTTAAGACATGTTTTACTAATGAGCTTCCTAACTAAGTTTCTATGAATTTTTTTTCCTTTAAAAAAATATTCTAAAAGGCCATGGACCTAATTCCAAAACACATAATGGTCTTGTGTAACATGTGCCCATGTGCATCATTTGATGAAAGTAGCTTAGTATCTGACAATTAGGATTGAGCTTTCTGAGTTTCTTAAATTTTTCTTTTTCCTACAAATTTAAACAAAAAGTAATATTTCTTAAATCAAGATATAGCAAACTATGTGCCATCACACTAATCTAAGGTATATTTGCTAGAAATATAGCTATAAATATAATCATATATGCCCATACTTCAACAAAAATATAGTAACTAGATAAAGACTACATGACTTTTACTTTATTTTAAGTAGATGAGGTAATGTTACCATTATAAAATCTACCAAACAAAAGACTATATTACTTTAATGTGCCCTTTAATTCAATTAAGCTGGTGAATTCAATATAATTTTGCCTTTCCTTTATATTTTCTTCACTTACAAAAAGGTATGTATCATATTAGAAAACATATAGGTGCATCTAACTTGTAGTTTTATTGGCTGCTCAATATTTCTCCTCTCATTCTCTAGTCTATGTTGTTAGTAACATGATTCACTCAACATGCTTATATGAAAAATGCTCATTTTCTTCTATTCTTAATTCTTATTTATAGGGATGAAAGCAAGGATATTGAGAATATTGTTGAACATGTTTGTAATATGCTAGAAAAGACAAACTTGTTCATTGCTGATCATCCAATAAGAGTAAAATCTCGTTTGCAAGAAATAATTCAACCTTTGAACAACCATTATTTCTCAAATGATGTTCTCCTAATAAGAATATTAGGGATGGGAGGAATTGGTAAAATGACCATTGCAAAAGTCATTTATAATGAAATTGGTCGCAATTTTGAGGGTAGAAGTTTCCTTGCAAATATTAAGGAAGTTTCGAAACAAGATAATAGTCCAATTTCTTTACAACAAAGACTTCTATCTGATATTTATAAAACAACAAAAATGAGGATACATAGTGTTGAATTAGGAATAAGTATAGTGAAGGAAATACTTTGTCATAAAAGGATACTTCTTATACTAGACAACGTGAATAAGTTGGATCAACTAAATGCTTTATATGGAAGTCATGAATGGTTTCATTGTGGTAGTAGAATATTCATTACAACAAGGGATGAACATATACTTAAGATCCTTAATGTCAACTATGTGTGTAGGATGAAAGAAATAGATGAAAGTGAATCTTTTAAGCTTTTTCAATTAGCATGCATTTAAGCAAACAAGTCCTACAAAAAATTTCATTGAGCTCTCTAGAAATGTAGCTACTTATTCGGGGGGTTACCACTTGCCCTTCAAGTCCTTGGATCCTTTTTGTTTGCTAGGGAAATATCAGAGTGGAAGAGTGAATTGGAGAAACTCAAGAAAATTCCCCATGTTCAAATACAAAAGAAACTAAAAATAAGCTTTAATGGTTTAGATGATTTAGTTCAAAATATTTTCCTTGATATATCTTGTTTCTTTATCGAGATAGACAGATATGTTGTAACAAATATAATGAATGAATGTGGAGTTTTTGCTAATATTGTAATAACTATCCTAGTTAAGCAAAGCCTTATCACTTTTGACAAGAAGAATAAGTTTAGAATGCATAACTTGTTGCGAGACATGCGAAGAAAAATCATTCATGAAAAATCACCAAATGTGGTAGAGGAGTGCACAAGACTATGGTTTCATGATGATGTTCTTGATGTATTATTGCAATGTATGGTAAGTACTTTGCATGCTAATATTGTTTTTTCAAAAAATAAAATGACAGAGAGAAAAAGACATGAATGAGTGGTTACACCGTCCATTTGGTTTCTTATCATATAAAATTTAGTTAATGGGTTTGGTTCCAAATTATTTTATAGTTCTTATCTCTTGGTTATGGTATTGGTTCTAAATTCTTTTGCTATACTCATTTTTTCATAAGGAACAAAGTTTGTAGAGGGGCTGGCTTTGAAGTTACAAATAACTAATACCATTTGTTTAAGTACCAAAGCATTTAAAAAGATGAAGAGACTTCAACTGCTTCAACTCAGTCATATACAACTAGAAGGAGATTATAAATATCTTTCAAAAAGTCTTAAATGGCTTTGTTGGCGTGGATTTCCTTTGAAAAGCACACCAACAAAATTTTGTCAAGGAAGTTTAGTTGCCATTGAGCTCAAACATAGCAATCTCAAAATAGTATGGAAGAATTCCCAGGTAAGCACTTAAAGTTTACTTTTTCCTTTCATTTTTCTTTCTACTTATTGTAATTTAAAGTTTGTAAAGTTAAACTCTATTTGGTAAACTTTATAAGGAGGTTAATTCAAATGGGAATTGAAAATTTTTTGTGTCTATATATTTCATTTTCAAAGTTTATTCTCTAATTTAATGTTTTGCATGTGAAAATACTCTCTTTTTTTTCATTGCAGTTGTTGGAGAAGTTGAAAATCCTCAATCTCAGTCATTCACATTCTTTAAAACAAACTCCTGACTTTTCAAATTTACCCAACCTTGAAAGGTTGATACTCAAAAATTGTTCAAGTTTGTCTATGGTTCACCATATCATTGGACAACTTAATAAACTTCTTTTGTTAAATTTGAAAGACTATAAGTTCCTTCCCAACCTACCAAGAAGTATATATATGTTGACATCTCTCAAGACTCTCATTCTTTCTGGTTATTCAAATATTGAAAAGTTGGAGGAAGACCTGGAGCAAATGGAATCCTTGATGTCTCTAATTGCAGATAATACTGCCATAACAAAAGTGCCTTTTTCAATAGTAAGATCAAAAAGCATTGGATATATATCTCTATGTGGCTACGAAGGATCATCATGTGATGTGTTTCCTTCACTTATTTGGTCTTGAATGTCCCCAAAAAATTAGTCCCCTCTCTCTTATTCAACAACCATTTGAAAGCTTGTCATCTATAGATTCTTTGATCGTACCAAATTTGAGTTTCCATGGTCTATCACCTATTATCAGTAAAGTTCCAAAGCTTCAAAGTTTATGCATGAAATGCAGCTTAGAATCCCAACTAGTTCAAAATTTAGCAAGAATTTTGGATACCTTATATGTTGGAAATTGTACACAATTGGAAACATTACCAAGTACGTCACAAATATCAGCTTCAGGTGTGGAAACTTTGGTAACAACTGATTGTTACAATCAAAGTCACATTTTTGCAGCATCACAGAATTTGTTAAGATGTCTTTTGATTCAAATGGGAAGGAATGACCAAGTCACAAGTACTATTACGGAAAGCATTTTACAAGTTCATCTTTCAATCTCAATCTCTTCATAACTACTCAAGTAAATTATATACAATTTATCTTTATCTAGCTTGATTTAAAATTAGTTTGTTTTTTTGTGATTTAAAATATGTTGTTCAATTTTCATGTAATAAGTTATAGAGTAAATTACATCAATATCCTTACTAGGTTTTTTTGAAGTTAGGTTAAATTACACAATGTTTCTCCTATTTCAAAAATATTATTTGACTCTTATAACATTTGATATATATTGCATAAACCTTTCTTACTATTTTCTGCCTTTGAAATTAACATTTTACACAAAATATGTTTCATCTGAAGCATGAAAAGCATTCTTCTTGATCATCTCCTTTTTCAAAGCATTGTTGCTTTTTACCTTAATTGTGTAATATTTGCATCTCTACATGATGCATATGCTACTTGTTTATTAAAATGTCTAACTAAATAGTGCATAAATATGATGCCAAGCTCTAATATGAAACTGTAATTTATTCTTAATATGATAGTATAAGTAACAGTAATTTATTTTTGGAAAGAACACACATTTTATGTAAAAAATTAACTTTATGAAAGAAAGTAAATAATAAGGCAATTTTTTGCAACATTATCAAATGTAGAGGGAGTTAGATGATATTTTTGAAACAAGAGGGATACCAAGTATAATTTACTAAAACATTAAAGAAGTTTATTATCTAAACATACAGTAATACTTTCTATCTAAATTTTGACAGAAGCAACCACTTGAGTGTTAAATTATTGACTTATTTCATTGTTAAAAGTATGTTTAACGTATCTTTTGAATAGTTTTACATTGTCTTGAGGCTTTTTTCTAGGATTAGATTGATAATTTCAATCTTCAAAAGTCATCTTAATCTCAACAATGTCCTCAAAAAAGTACAAAATTTTTTCAAGGTATCAATAAAACATACTTCTAACAATAAAATTGTTCATTATTTTTTAACAATTCCATGATTACAACAACAACAACGACAACAATAACGACAACAACAACAACAACAATAAAGCATTTTTCCACTTGGTAGAGCCGGCCACATGGATCAAACGACGCCATATGATATTTATCTTTATTAAAATTAAGATGAAAAAACCCAATTATTATGTGGTATTTAAACAAATTACACGTTATTGAGGCTTTAAATCATGTTGTATTGAAACTTTAAATCGCAATGGAACAAACTAATTCCAAGCCAAATCACCTAAACCATAATTTACCCCAATTAATTTATAGTTATATAGGTATTAATATGTCTACAGAAATTGAGAACCAGTGGGTCTGATGATTGCTGTCTTCCTGGTGACAAACATCCCAATTGACTAGCCTTTAGTGGCGAAGGACCTTCAGTAATTTTTGAAGTACCTCAAATCAATGGTTGTAACTTGAAAAAAATGACGTTGTGCGTCGTTTATTTGTCTTCTCATCAAGGCAACATAACATCTGAACGAGTTAATAATGTGTTGATCATAAATTACACCAAGACTACCATTCAGCTTTACAAACGAGGCATGTTAACTTCCTTAGAGCATGAAGAATGTCAGAGCTATATTTCAAATCTTGAACCCAGTGATAAAGTGGAAATTATGGTGGTTTGTGGGTATGGACTCACTCCGAAGAAGACAGCGGTTTATCTAATTTATTGTCCATCAATTCAAGAAACAATGGAGATTTCACATCTCGAAGATAATTTTCCTTTGGTTAGACCTAAGAGAAAATTTTGTCACCAAAATTTTTTAGGAAATAGAGAACTTTAGAAAAACTTTTCAAATATACCCATTGTTATATTCATTTTCTAACAAACAAAAATTTCTTACATTCCATTTTTTTTAATCTTTTTTTTCAATATTTTCTATATTATAGTTGTTTATCTATTTTTTTTTCCAATGTAGTTTATCTGTTTGTTAATTTAAAGGTTTTCCCATCTCTATAAAATGTAGGATGATAGTCCATGTTGTGTTAAGCATATGAGCTGAAAAGTAGCGATGCTGTTGGAATAATATTGAAAATAACTTCAACCAATTTTAGTTTTAAAACTCATAGGTCATTATCTGCGTGCATTGAACTTGTTCGCAAACATCATCAATTCAACGTAGAAAGAAAAGATTGGACTTCCTCCGAGTTGAAGGGATGTACTTTGGGCTGATTATGTTTGCATGGGAGAGGGAACTATACAAGAAACAGGAAAATAAGTCTTTACTTGAAACTAGATATAGCATATGACCTCTTGTGGTACTAGACGATCATTGTCACAATTCAAACCAATGTTCCCAAATTGTCAAGAATCTAGATTATGTATGGTTACACAAAAGAGGTAGGTATATGGATCCTTGAGGAAGAAAAGGTAGACCGTTTCTAGCTTGCAAGAATCTAGATCATGTATGGTTGTTGACATCTCCTTTCTTTCATTTGCATTTGCGTGAAAGATACAATTTGTAGACTTGGCTAAAAAACACTGCTCAATATGTTTCTAGTCCATGGCTTTGCATAGGAGATTTTAACCAGGTCCTCAATGAATGCAAATATGCAATAAACTTAGTAGCCCATGAGGTTTAGGAGGCATAGGAGTGTCATTACACGGAAATTTGAATCACCATGGTTTGAAAGATCTGATGTTTAAAGAACCCTAGTTTACATGGACCAACAATCGAAAGGATAGAGAAGTAAGGTGGGAATGAACTTGCATTGTTCAGTGGCTGGAGGTTTTTTAACATATCATATCATTGTTCTATGCTACTTATTACATTCTTGCAAAGCCAACGGTAAGTTTTTCATACCAGAAATGGACATAATGAATGGGTGAAAGATTACTTCTTGATTGAAAAAATGGTTATTGAATATTTTACAGAACTATATGCACATGAGTATAACATTCAGATCTTTAATTTCTTGGAAAAACTAAGTAAAATACAGTTCCCTACTCTCGGATTGCAGTACTTAAATTTCTTACATCAGCCATTTTCTGATAGTAAAATTTAAGTAGTTTTAGAATTAAAAGCAGACAGTATGGATTTCCAGCAAGATTTTGTCAGATTATTTGCCAATTGTTGAAATGGCAGTGTCTCAAATGGTGCATTCTTTTTTTGACATAGGGATTTTATTCTGCGTGAATTAGGTGTTTGGGATAAAACTAGTCTTTTAAGATCTATTACAGACAAAGTATTGAGCAAATTTATAATACTTTTGTTTCAGCAAAGGATGTTAAGATAAGCTCATTTGGACTCAAAGTAACGGTGGTAATTATACCGTTAAAGATGGTTAAAAACTGCTATTTGAGCTGACAGAAAATTCTGATAAGAACAACATTTAAATGCATTCTGAACTTAGAGGTTGATCTGGAAGCTAAAATTGCCGTAGAGATTACTTATTTTCCTATGGCAGACTAAATAGAAAGATGTATTAGTGATTCACAATTTGCAAGCTTGCCATCTACAGGTCTACATGTTCTGTCCTCTTTTCATCTGTTCAATGAATCCATGGATCACATTTTTCATTCAATGGCAATTTGCAAGGGCTGTTTGCTTTTGTTCACCTTTGTCTTTGAGAGTAAATGAAATTCAACCACAATATATCAGAGTTAAGTTGGATATCTGGTTAAGGAAACTTAATGCTAATTTTATAGGGATTCAGGAGGACGCCATGTTGATCACAATTACCTTATATTCCATCTAGTTACCACGACATGTTGTAGCCTTTGAAGGAGAGGCATAACTTGTCCTTATGGTACTGTTAAACTCATAGAGAAGTCATCTACTGAACAGTTAAATGCTTGGCTTTAGAAATATGATCTGACCCAGTTGATCACTACTTGGACTTCGGCTGTTCAAAAGGTAGGAGTGGTCAAGTCAAGAAATATTTTTATGGTTGCAATATGGAAAAATGGTGAGCTCCTTGGAAGTATGGCTTTATCATGAAGCGAGGAAGATTGGCAAGGATTAAATAATGCCGGAAGGCACTGGAAGAGCTATGGCATTTCTCCCGTGATACGCTTCATGTTCTGTGTTCTAATCTTCCAGTTTCTCCACATCATCACAGGGAACTTGTAAGGGAAGGATATAATACTTCAGAGGCTCTTCGGCTAGGACATCTATACATTGATCCAGAATTTCTATTCGTACGAAGTCAAAATTATGTCTGATCCAGCTAAAACGTGTATTTTGAGTTAGTTCAGGAATGGTATTAGTAGGGAGCTAGAACAGGAAGATATGATTTCTTCGAAGTTTTATGTATAACCCAAGAAAAAAAAAATTCTTTTTTTTTTATTTTTTGAAGTACTTAAGAACAAGTGAAATATAAAATATACATAAACATTAATAATTCTAATGTGGTTATGAAAATTTAAAACATGTCAGTTTAAATTTTATAATTTAAAATTTTAAAATATTCTTGCTAAATGCTACAAAAGATTGCTCTAAAGCTTACCCAACACTGACCCTGGTAACAGTATAGAAAGAAGTATAGAAATAATGACATTATGGGCACGAGGCCAAAATAATGACTCAAGGCTACATGCTGAACCTGATTTTGAACAACATTTCTTATAGTTTCATTTGGTTTAATGTATTTTAAGTAAATATAAAATATATTATTATTTTTAATACATAAAAAGAATTCGTTAAGAGAGAAGAAAGATACAACTGAGTAAGATTAGGTATCCTCCAAAAAAAACAGAAATTACATAACAAGAAAGAAAAAATAAATAAATAAATAAATAAAACAGACAGTTAAACGTGTAACACGGCTGCCCAGTCCCTTCGCATATCCAAAAGAAGCACTCCCTTAAAAAACCATTAGCCGAACACCCCAAAGAAGCTGCCAAAAAAAAAAATTATATATATATATACATGTACCTGGGCATCTGGAGATAATGAAATATCCTTAAAATTACAAGCATTCTACTGATCGTGCCATGTGTTCCAAATTACTGCATAAACCGCACATCGCCACAAAGATCTTCAACCTTCCTACGGCCAAAACACTTGGAACATATTAGGAGAAACCCAATACTAACAACTTATTCCATAAGGAAATAGCCGCCTGCCAATGTAGAAATACAAATGTTAGGAGACAAAGCTGTGTTAGGTCTTTGGAATTTGGAATTTGCAACTACATGTCAATTTGCGTTAATTCTATAAAGTGTTGATGTCCAAGTAAAAGATTCGACTTTTGGAGAAGCTTTAGATTTTCAAATGGGTTTTTCAAGAACGACCACGTCCGTTGTAAGAGAAGACATAAGGAATTGAAAGTAAGACTTGCAAGAATACTCAACAGAGATATCTAGATTCCAAATTCTCCTACCATTGATTAGATTGTGAGCTTCTAAAATTATCAAGAGGCAAGAAAACTTAGGTTTTTTGAGCCAAATATGTGATTTGAAGGAAGAAATTTGTCAAATCCGTGTCAATAAAAAAAATTACTCTCAAATGCCATAGATTTCTTCAAAATCAGATCTATTAGCTCCAATTTTAGAATTTTTTAAATTTTGTTAAATTTTTCTTTTACAATAACCTTGAAATTAAAATTTTTAGTTCTGATTTCAACTTTATTAATTGTGCCCCCTATTATGGTGACAGGGGCATAAAATTAAATTTTAAAATTTTACATACCTATTATGGTGACAGGGGCATTCTGAAACTATAAGTTCTGACTTTAGCTTTATATATATATATATATATATAATCAATGTTAAATTCAGAATCTATGGTTATGACTTTAGCAACATAAAATGTTCCCATATCAGATGACAGGGGCACAACTAAAGTTAAAATCATAAGTTCTAACTTCATCTTTTAAATTTTTTTTTAATGAAAAAATAATTGATGTCAAAACCTAAGGTTTTAACTTCAATATAGCATTGTAGGTTATTGTATAGCCTACAATGAAAGGCCATGTTAGGGTTATAAATAACCCTGACATAAAGCCACAGGCTTGGATGGATTTACACACGAGTTTGGAGAGATTTCTCCTGTAAAACTTGCTATGATCCTCATTTCATTTGCTTCAGTAAAATAGTTGAAAAAATTTGAAGGTTGCTCTCCAATGAAGATTTCATCTGCTTCAGTATTTGGTTAAAAAATTTTGAAGCTCCCTTCGCTTCAATATGTTGGCTAGGGGAAAATTTTAATTTCAACTTGCATTATGTGAAGATTGCTTCCATCTTCTAACTTAAGCTTTCAATTCTCTTTCTCTTCACTA
This sequence comes from Erythrophleum ivorense, assembly GCA_026724425.1. Taxonomy (NCBI): domain Eukaryota; kingdom Viridiplantae; phylum Streptophyta; class Magnoliopsida; order Fabales; family Fabaceae; genus Erythrophleum; species Erythrophleum ivorense. The sequence continues at coordinate 5,276,284 of JAIUCV010000018.1, forward strand.
ATTTTAGTATTTTAAAGGGTAGAGGTTAGTTAAATTAATTTATATCCAATACATATTTTTTTTACTAGCATGTTAATTTTTTTTGTACATGTTAGTATCTTAGATTATATATGTGCACCTATTTTTTTGGGTAATTATGGCTGCATTTAATTTTTTTAAAATGTTTACATTATTTTGTTGTCATATTTATATATTTTGTTTATGTTGGCATTAATTTTATTCTTCCTATTATTTTTTTAATTTTGTTTAAATGTGCTAATTATGGCACATTAGACAAATGACATGCTCATCACAAGTTATCTAGCTATGACCCAAGAATGACTTACTTTTGTACCTCTAAAGAAAGCATTTTCATAGGTCGTTTAGGGTTTAGGGAACAATCGATTGCTCCACCCATGACAAGTTATGCATAATGATCGTTTGCCTACCCTTCCACTTGTTATTATTGATTATTTATAATAGATTGGTTTCTATAGTGCAGCCTAACTAGTGCAATTCAAGTATAATCCTACACTCATATCAGTACTTATAGAGAGATGGTATCATGAAACTATACTTTTCACACTATTAGAAGAAAGTGTATGATCACCCTAGAGAATGTTGTTATCCAATTGGGCCTACCTTGTATGGCAATCTCTATCATTGCTTGTACGAACTACATTTGGAAAGACTAGTGGCTATTTGGAATTAAAATACTAGATGATCAAATCTACGGGCAAAAAGTAGCCATTAGCTAGTTGATAACTTTAATCACCTACCAGATTATGCAAATAACGAAAAAGTCCACTTATTTACATGTGCATACATACTAAGATTGATTAGTGATTTTTTTTTTATACCAAATAGGTTTAGTTATAAGGTGTATTTAATGTATTTACCATTGCTATAGAATTTTGAACAAGATGGCCAGTACAACTGAGGATATGAACTCTTGGTTCACTTGTAACTAACCCTACTAAACAAGGCATAGGTAGATTGTGTGACCTTTCACTATCTTTGGGCATAGGATAGATTCTCAATATTAGTACTAAAAAGATTACTACAACTATCCCAAATCAAATATCTATCTAGTACTATCACTTTTAGGTTTCAAGTAAGACAATTAACAATTTTTAGAAGCCATGGTCCATTCATTTGGTTTCAGTATATTATAGCTTCTTTCCCTACGTTGTGATGTGCTTCCTTGTAATCACAAATAGAAAAATACAGGCAAACCTCCCCATCTACAGGATATGGCCTTACAACAATATAAGATATTATTGGACATGATACAAGAGAAAAATGTTTGATTTCTTTACATGGATGAATTTTTGGTAAATTGCCTCTTGAATATATGGCAGATATTATAACATTTTGATCTATTGTGTACAGATTATTTGGCAATTATATGAATCCAATAATGTTCATAATCTTATCCTACAATATTGCTTGGATGGTTGAGACATTTGGCTAGTCTCAACATGATGGTTATATATCAGCACGATCTACTATAGCTAGAAGGGCAAGCTAGGCAAGAGACATGATGGTTATATATCAGCCTAGTTGCCATCATCATAGAAGATGAATCATATCGCGTTGGCATTAGCATAGCAACATCATTTTTTCTTGTTGGAGGTGCAACAACATAAGACATTGGCACGGTCAATCAATCTTTTTCTATACCAACTAGCTAATATGCTGAATTTGGAGGTGCAACTCCTCCTAATATGTACTTTTATCATCGTTATTGTAATTTAGATCTCCTAATCCCTCCTGCTTTGAGTCATTCATGTCATTGTTTGATAATTTGAATATATTTAACGTTGAGTACAATAGTTGATTTTTTGAAACTAGGAGATCATCATATAAAGGGTTTGTTTTCCCACAACAACTTATTCAATCAATTTATTCCCCTACATTTAATTTAAATACTCTATTAACTAATCCTATTAACAATCCTCTAGATTTAGAATATGAAGAACTTGTAAGCTAATGACAACTATAACATGAAAGGCAAAAGTCTTATTGTGGCACTAGCAACTACTATTTTTTATATATATAATCAAACAAATTATTTTTTATATATTGTAAAAAAATAGCCTCAATGATATTCATTTAGTTTATCACACCTATAAAAGGCATTATATTACTTTTAAGTTTTTACACAATATTTTGCATTTTTAACTATATCTTCATAGGATTTTCTTTTATTTTTTCTATCTTCATTTATTTAATTTATTTAATACATCGATAATTATTTTAATTATTACTAATTTATTAATAATTATTAGTATTTACTATCTAACTAAATTTATTAATCAATCATTACATAACTAATATTTATTACATCTAACAAATTAATATATCTTGAATCGCACCATGCACTGCCTTTTATAGGCTGAAGACGCGAACAAAACACTAGGCAGCATTAAAAATGGAAAAAATAAAGGGAGCATTAAAGGGAGACCGTTTTTGAACATCATGAAGCATTAAATCTCCATCTTGTGGCTAGTTAGAAGGAGGTCATTGGTTGAAACTTGAATTCAAAGAAAATAACAAGGGATTTTGGCTAAGCTTCCTAGTTTTATTTTCTCTTTCTACATCAATTTTTATTATTTTATTTGCTTGGTTAAGCTTGTAAATGATTGACATTGATGTAGTTTATGATTGATGGCTAGTTAAACATTGATTAGGAGATTATTTGAATGATTATTGGATTGAATTAAGTGTTGAATTTTCATTTTTCCTTCAATTTCTCATGTATGCCATCAAGATGTTCGATTAAATGTATGAGTAAAATTGTGTACTTAATTGTTTGATTTAAGGATTCCTTAAAATTTAATTGGTTAATTAAACATCTTAAAGTATTAATTCAGAGGCTAATTAATCAATTAATCACTTAATTTTAAATGTTCATCGATCCTAAAGGCAAAAATTAATGATTTAGTGCAAGATTAAAGTTTCAATTTAACATTAATTCGTTAATTTTTTGAATCTTGAATGGTAATTCAAGATCATTTGTCATAAACACAATTAGAGACTTTTAAACCAGAATTAATCATAATTGAATTAGAATAAGGATAGTGGATACCAAGGGACGAATCCAAAGTTAATCACATATCTATTATTCACTTTTTAATTCATGCAATTAGATAATAATTAAGAGTTTTAATTCATTTTCATTTTACTTAGTTTAATTAGATCAAACCCCCCTTTATTAGGTAATTTTTAGAGTCCTCTTACATTTAAAAAACCTAATTCCATTTCCAAAGGAAATGACCTAAATTGTGTCACTAACTATAAAATTTAATCCAACCTAATTTATTTTGAAAGTTGCGCAACACGACCATTCAAAATTATAAAGTTTTTTCTGGTAAACCTATTTAAACAAAATATTTTTGTAAAAGCAAAAAATGCCCAATATCCCATCTAACTCGCATGCAAGTGGGGAATCGGAGATTTTTAACTGTGTTGCTCCTACGTTATCCTGTTGTGCGCATGAGCCCACTATTCTTCTTGGCTCATTCACTTGCCCAATATCACATTTCAGTATATATATATACTAAAACTTTCTCTATCTAAGTAATATGCCACTCTCTTCTTTTGACACACCCACATATATGTATCTATACTTCCATCAGATACGACATCCATCCCCAACCTTGAAGAAATAAGAGAACGAAAAGATGCATAACCGTTAGATATGAAATGTAAGGGGCTAGCATCAGGGGCATTAATTGCCGGGTTGGCATTACACCCATTCAGATCCAAACCGTATCTGGTCTGAATAACCTGATGCCATAAAGAGTTAGAGGAAAACGTCATAGCCATTTGCTTGCCAAAGAAATATTCTTAAACACCAAATTTCCAATGCCTAAACCCCCTTTCTCCACGGTCAAGTATCCCAACAAAAACCCTTCTCAACTCACCCGACTCTAAACTATAAATATTATCCCTTTTTACATTTTATTTTTTGGATTTATTCCAATACGAATGATTTTTGTAACTTACTACATGCGTATATTAAGTTAATATCTGAAAATAATACATATATATATTTAATTTGGTTCAAGTAAAAACTAAAATATTATCAGTTAACTATTATTTAATAATTTATTTTCATTTGTCAACTATGCTAGTAAAAACTAATATGGCACTACTCCCTATTATTTGAAAAATTATTACGCCAATCTACTTTATGTCAAAGTACCCTGAATCTTGTAAACATAGCACATGTGATACATTTTATCTGTGCAAGATTCTCTCTAAAAAATATGCTGAAAAGTGATGCCTTGAGCCGCACAAAGCGTACTGCTCAAATTTGCTGCAGAAGAACGAGGTCAAACAAGCAACTACAAAGGGGAGACTTGAATTTGAAAAAAAAAATCCAAAATTCAAAAGCCATTCATGTAGCATAATGAATGTTGTAGAGTATGTGAAGTCGTTTAATGCATTTCTTCGAATAGAAACTCAATCATAGAAGCCAACCTTGGAGGATGAAAGCAAAGAGCAGAGCAACCACAACTGAGATACACTCATGTGAACAACAGCAGCCAAACCAATGCATTGCTTAAAATCAACTTCCAATTTGCTAAACTACTGTTTATATCGTTATGATCGTCCTCCAAAGGTGTTGACAGAAAGGCATCCTGGATCCAATAGATGAAGTGTCATGAGTCTTCCATTATACCTCCCCAACCTTCCTGGCAGAATGGCATAGCCCCTGTAGACATCAATTAGCATAACTCACATGTCTTCAATGGGTTCCATATAAGCATAGATGATATGAGAATATACTTGGCCCCAACAAAGTCTGGCTGTTTATTGAATCTCTATCCCCGAGAGCATCCACAAGTAATGGCACCGAAGCATAGATTTGTTCTTTTTCCAATTGACCAATGTAACTCAGAAAGAAAAGAGTGGTATTTGAAGACACCATTCTGCACATTAAGCTTTGGCATGCAAAATTCATTCACTAAGGCTTCCAGGAAGGTTGAACAAGTTTCTGCTACTATGGCAATTGCCACAGTGCTTCAAGCAGGATTCTGCTGCCCTTGCACCCAGGGACTGTTTACAAGCCATCCTTCCATTTCAGAAATTCTAAGGAAGAATTCATTCCCTATGTAATCTGCCTCCACCCTCACCATTAATACTGTTCCACCACTTCCAAAACTACTTTCTACTAGTATTCCTAAACCAGAATAAGCATGATCTGCTCAGCATAACAACAAGCATGTAAAGCTTCCACCATATACTCTTAAGGTTCAAGCTTACACATTTTCATTGTTTTTCTGGATCTACTCAAGGGTACCTCTTCATCATCATCATCACATGGGCATTCCTTAGATTAGACCCTTCTTGTATCCACTAGAAGCAACAGCATTCTTATCTGGTGCTGGTGAAGGTTCTATGTTTTCTTCAATTGATTCAGCATATATCAGATACATTGCTATCTTCTTCACAGTGAATCCGCGCCCAAAAACAACAAGAACCTCCACTTTGTCGCCTGGTCCTAGCTTTGACACTATTTCCTGCCACTCTTCACCCCCAAAGGATGTTAGTGTTTCTCGCTTGTACAGTTGAATCGTAATCTTTGTGTAATTTATGATCAACAAACCAATTGGATATTCAGATGCCATTTTATTTAGGGAAGATGATTGAACAATGCACAAAGTCATTCCCTTCAAGTTAAAGCCAATAAGTTGTGGCACTTGGAAAAATACTGAAGGTCCTTCATCCTTGTAGGATAACCAATAAGGATATTTATCGCCAGGGAGAAAACAATCATCAAATCCACAGGTAGTCCATCCCTGCACCATGACATAAGCATAGGCACTTATTTAACTATATATTAAAGCAGATAGAAAGGTCAATTCCTATATTGTTGTGACATTTGCATCTAATAACTAAAATATAGTGGCACCCAAAATTTGAGAGGGGCAAATAAGGGCTCAATTAAACATGTATTTTGAAGAAACAGACAGGATGCTGCAAAAGTTAAATATAAATACAGTTATATAACTAAGTGAATCTAAGAGCAAAACACTGGGACTGATTTATATCTGAAATAATTTCAGAAGTAATGTCTTACTTCATTTTCATTCAATTTTCTTAATAATTGCACTTGTAAAATTTGAGAAATAATTAATAATTTACTTGTTTATATCAAAGTAGTCAACGTTTTAGATGCTTAATCTCATCTTAAATTGATAGCACTGAACAAATATAAAGGAATCCCGATAATCTCCAATACATCAAAAGAAGTTATATTCATTCTACTAAATTTGCTTCAAGAAAGCTTAAAAATGGTTGCATTGAATGTAGGTATAATAATATAAAAGAGAAAATACATTTTATCCCTTTAGTTGATGCAAATTTTGACCTTAGGCTTCAAATCCTGCACTTACTCTTGTACTGATGGAGAGACTGAAATCTCATTCTATAAAATGAAATAAGAGAAGCTTCCCATGTGAAAAAATGTTACTGAAACTGATGGAGACTGAAATCTTATTCTATAAAATGAAATAAGTGAACAAATGTTACTGAAGTGCTTTGTTTCTAACGAGAAAAATCATATGTCCTGGTCGGTTAACTTGAGTCAGGCTTAACAGGTATTCATAATCCAGGGTGTGCGGAACTTGGTCCTCTACTTCCTCAAGTAGTTCCCGTAATTGAGAGGGTTCCATCCCCTTCTCAGTCTTTATGGTTACTACTTACTAACTGAAAGCCTTATATTCTCTGTACTTTGAGAATTAACTTCTTTTCCAGCAGGTTATTTGCCAATATACTACATTAATATTATATGCACTATTGTGCATTATGGATTACATTCCTTAAATCAGTCAACTGAAAGCTTACATGTAGTCCATCTAATTATTTGTAGACATTGTTCTGAGTTTTCAGTAGACAAATCGTTGATGGTCACATGTCCTTTTATTTCAGTTTTAATTTCCTGATTCTCTCATTATTCTAGTCAACATTGTGATTCCTATTTCATCCCTTTGATTTCGCTACTTTATTATCTTTGTATTTGAATTTTATTTTGTTGTTGATTTGCTAGAATTTATGGGCTGACTATAAAACCATAATTTTCTTTTTCTTTTTTTTTTCGTGCTGCTTCTACGTGGAATAAGATGCACAGTCACAGAACATTTCCTTCTCTGATGTTCTTCGCATCTGCCCTGCTTTTCTGTATGGTAACAAAGCAAAACGATGTGTGGTCATCCTCTAATCATGTTTGGACGGGTTTTAACCATGAACATCAAGAAGAATGATGACCAGACCTCCTGATATGATATAATTATCAATGCTCCAGTCATTCATAGAGGCCATGAAGCCTCCCCTGTCCTTATCACAGGCCGTCGCATTGAAGTACCTCATCTCAGAAAAATAATACTTGGGTGGTTAATTATGGAGCTACTAATCATCATATGATGGGTCATGTCTTGAAAACTTTACAATGTGTTCAGATGGATAGCAATGAAAGGAGTGACCAATATGAGCTAAACCCTAAACCTTAAACTATTGTTTTGGAGTTCTATTTTTTTATTAGATGGAATGGAATGATAAAGGAGAGACTCCAAGACCCATCCTTATCATTCAAAACTCAAATTTCTTGTCCCTACAAATTGGGGAGTTTAAAAATGAACGGAATAGACAAATGGTACAATTATAACTATATCCTCTTTCACTAAAAATTTGCTAGAATTACTTTTAAGTTATAAGGATAATATTAAAAAAATAATTTAAAAGTGATTCCATTCCATTAATGTCGCCATCCTTTCCTTATTAAACTCTAAAACAATAGAATGACATATGACTTGCTATTCCATTCATTGCATTTCCATTTTATTCTATTATTTGTCATTTCATTCCCTTTCCTTATTAACTCCCAAACATAACCTTAGTCTTGTAATGAAGAGTAGTCATAAAAATTGCTGATGGGTCACTTTCTAAAATGGCTAGTACTGGTATGATGAGAATATCCGAGACTTTAATTCAGGGAAATTCCCTTTTGGTCCCCAAAGTAGCTTACAACTTACTGGCAATTAGTAGAATTGCCAAGGATCTTAACTATATCACTAATTTCTTTTCTAGTGGCTACAAATTTTAGGACTTGGAATCAAGGAAAACAATTGATAGTGATGAGAAATGTGTTGGACTTTGTCTGATCAAGGAGGAAGACAAGTGGAATAAAATGGCTTTTTCTAGTAGTATTTCTCTTAGTGAGCTTGATAGACCCCATGTGTCTAGGCCTCAGGTATTGAAGATATATGAGCTGGACAGGGGTAAAAAAGGGAAATCATAGTGTTAACCACCTCACATGAGTTGTGAGGCGGAAGAGAGAGAGAATAGGGCTGTTGGTAGGGGATATATTGGGGGTGAGGGATCAGTGAGGGGTTTTAAGGAAGATTGTAGTGAGGATTGGGAGAGTTCTCTGGCCTCTTGAATGCCAGAGGTTTTATATCTTTTCTGCATTTTGTTTTCCTTCCACTTTTCTGTTGTAAGCTCTGAATCTATGATTCTTCCTTCCATAATACAAGAGATTCAGAGGGTTCCATCAGAGCTTATGCTGTGGCACTATAGGTTGGAACATCCCAACTTTGAGTATTTAGAAAGGTTGTACCCACAATTATTCAAAAAAAAATTCTACTTATTTCCATTGTGAAGTTCGCCAATTGTCCAAGCATACAAAGAACTCTTACCTTGCTCATACTGACATATAGTCTCATCCTTTTAACCTAGTCCACAATGACATTTGGAGACCCTCCAAAGTAGAAAAACAATTACTGGTGTTAGGTGGTTTGTTACCTTCATAAATGAACCTGGAACTATCTTATGAAAGGAAAATCTGAGGTAACTCACATTTTCAAATGCTTCCACTCTCATTCAAACTCAATTTTGAACTATCACAAAATCTTCAGGTCTAACAATGGAAAAGAATAATTTAATTTTGTCCTAGGTGACTACTTAAAAGGTACCATTCACCAAAGCACCTTTGTTGATACACCTCAACAAAATAGGGCATTTGAGACAAAGAATAGGCATGTCTCAGAAACTGCTAGGTCCCTCTTAATTGCCTTAAATGTACCAAAATGCTACTAGGGGCAAGTCATTCTCATTACCAACTATTTCATAAATAGAATGCCTTGTAAAACCTCAAAATTTCAAACAGTTTGTGACAAATTGCTTTTAGCGTATCATGATACCCAAACACTTTCCACTATAGCTAAAAAAATCCTTGGGTGTGCCTTTTATTCACATATATCATAAAGACAAACTTGATCCCAAATCCTTTAAATGTGTATTTCTCAAGTACTCACCTACAAAAAAGGGTTATAAGTGTTATTTTCCTACCAAAAAAAGGTTTTACATCAAAATGGATGTAACATGAAACTTAGCCTTATTACCCAAAAATACCCATTCAAGGGAAGATTTAGACAAAATGGTTTTTTGTTTCCCATACTCCTTTGTACTTACCCAAGACAAGACACTTTACCAACCCCTACGATGAGCCTTAGCTTATTCCTATTCCACCAAATAATGAACCTGAAACCTAGACTAGACCTTCTACAATTGAATTGTTCTTTCATCCTCTTTCCATACCTACACATAAGTCTTTACCTTAATCTATTTCTGAAGCTAAGCCCCATACACCCAATGACCAACCTATACCCGAAAAGAGTAATGCAAGTCAACAATAGAGAGAGCTCTAGGTGTACACAAGGAGAAAACTGCATGAGTTAGAGTCAAGCATTGAGTTCTGCCCTACGACTTCGAGTTGTCTGCTAGTTATTATTTCAGTAAAATTGGGTGAAGTCTTATAAAGTTAGGATGACATTTTGGAAAGCTAGAGAGTTAAAAGTCTTAGATAAGCAGATGCGAGAAAGTTTCTGGATTTTAGAATTCAAGAAGTAAATTTTCGATGAAATGGAAAGGGGAAGCAACTTGAAGTGCCTACTGATTTTTCAATTGATTTTTCAAATGCATTGTGGTTGTCTCTGAGTCTGATTTTATTGTTTTGGTAGAATTTTCATTCAGACAAACTGGTCAGCTTTCCAATAAGAATGCAAACAAATACTGGAGGCACTTATTGCTCCAAAAACAAAGCTCCAAAATACGATTTCATTCATTGCTTTGTTAGTGCATTTTTTACTGGAGGCACACATGCAAGGCTGAAGCAGCCTTGCATACAGAGTTATAAGGACTATGGTATTCTTGCCTATTTGTTCCTTTTCAATTTAAGGAGCTTGACATTATTAATTGAAGAAGTTGAAAGTCAATTTTAGTTTTCAAAAAGGGAAAGTTTTACACCCCCTGCCTGGCTCGTTTAACTTATTTATCTGAAAAAAATTTAGATTTTTCATAAATGATATTACTTTTCTATTATATGTATCATGGCAACTGGAAGTTCTAGTTCTGCTAGTAATCCTAGGTCCACTGCTTCTGCTGAATATTGTTCTAGTAATATTCTCCAAAAAGAAGGCACTCCTTTGTGGGCTTATGTAACTTTAATTGTTAGAAGTAGAGAAGGAGAAACTGCTAATCCTGGTGGAAATAAACATTGGAAGTGTAATTATTGTAACCGTGAATTTCAAAGATCTTATTCTAGAGTTAAGTGGCATTTGTTGAGGGTATCTGGTAAAGGAATTTCTATGTGTCCCAAAGTCGATACTCATTGTTTAGCAGAGATGAAAAATTTGCAAGAGGAGGCTGAGAATAGATCAAAACTAAAAGAAGTTTCATTACCACCAGCAGCTAGAGGTTTATCTCCTTTAGGTGTTCAAAGTGAGCACAATCAAGGAAAAAAGAGAGCAATTGGTACTTTGGAAAAAGCCTTCAACCAAACAGCTAGGGAAAATTTGTGTGCAGAAATTGCTAGAATGTTTTATTCAGGTGGTTTATCCTTTAATTTGGCACGCAATCCATATTACATTAGCTCTTATCAATATGCTGCAAACAATATGATTTCTAGTTTTAAACCTCCTGGTTATAATGCACTAAGAGGTCCTTTATTGCAGCAAAAAAGAACAAATGTTGAAAGATTGCTTGAGCCAATAAAATAGACTTGGAGTGAGAAGGGAGTGAGTATTGTAACAGATGACTGGACTGATGTACAACGAAGGCCATTAATTAATTTTATGGCTGTATCTGATGGGGGTCCTATTTTTTTAAAGGCAATTGATGGGACTAAAGAATACAAGGATAAATTCTACATAGTTGAGTTGATGAAGCAAGTAATTGAAGAGGTAAAACCTCAAAATGTGGTTCAAATTATTACTGACAATGCCCCTGTTTGTAAAGCTGCTGGCAAGATTATTGAAGGTGAGTATCCTCACATATTTTGGACACCATGTGTTGTCCACACTCTCAATCTCGCGTTGAAAAATATATGTGCAGCTAAAAACACTGATGCAAATGAATTAGTATATGAAGAACGTCATTGGATCACTCAAATCAGGGATGATGTAATTTTTCTCAGAACTTTCATCATGAATCATTCCATGAGGTTGGCCATTTTCAATGAATTTGTTCTTTTGAAATTGCTTGCCATTGCTGAGACTAGGTTTGCTTCAACTGTTGTGATGCTAAAGAGGCTCAGACTCATTAAAATGTCTCTTTACACAATGGTAATTAGTGAAGAATGGAATACATATAAAGAGGATGATGTTAAAAAGGCTAATACCATTAAAGAGTTGATTCTTGATGACTCTTGGTGGGATAAGATTAATTATATCCTCTCTTTCACAAAGCCTATTTATGACATTCTTAGATTTTGTGATACGGACAAACCTTCACTTCACTTGATTTATGATATGTGGGATTCAATGATAGAACAAGTGAAAATATCAATATACAAGCATGAGAAAAAGAAACTTTCTGAGCATTCAAGATTTTATGAAGTTGTATATGGAATTACAATTGATCATTAGACAAAAAGTTGTACACCACTTCATTGCCCTGCTCATTCATTGAATCCAAGTAAGTTCTACTAATATTCCATACTTATAATGTTGATATTCTTTTCACATTTAATTTTATGCTAAACAAGTCTAATTCTCATTGTTTTTATTGCATACTATATAGATATTACACTCCTCAATGGCTTGATGTAGCACCGAATAGAGTTCCTCTACATTTAGATGCTGAAATTTCAACCGAGAGGACCAAGTGTTTTAATATGTATTTTAAGGATCCTAGAGAGAGAAAATTGGTCCTTCAAGAATTTTCAATGTTTTGTAGAGCTTCAAATGCATATTCATTATTTGATTCGTTACAAGATAGGTGGAATTTGGAGGCTAAAGATTGGTGGTTAAATTATGGTTCTTCAACCCCAATACTCCAACGGCTTGCATTAAAGCTTCTTCGTCAACCATGTTCATCATCTTGTTGTGAACGAAATTGGAGCACCTACTCTTTCATTCACTCACTAAAAAGGAACAAATTGAATCCAAAAAGAGCTGAAGACTTGGTTTATGTTCATACCAATCTTCGTCTTCTATCAAGAAAGAGTGAAAAGTATTCTAGTGGAGTGACTAGGATGTGGGATGTTAATGGAGATCCATTTGATGGGACAGGAAGTCTTGAGGTTGCAAATTTATCTTTAGATGAACTGGATCTAGAACAAGAGCTCATTGGGAATGTTACTAATGTAGATGTAGATGAAGATGAAGATTAACTTGGATTGAAAATTTTATTATTAATGCTTGTATGGAATGTAACTTGTTATGAATATTTTACTTATGTTTGTAATTTGTGATATTATTTATGCTATGGTAGCTTATTTATAATTTATTTTATTTTTTTAATGTCTTAGATTCTTGAATATATATATATAATTATATTATATATATATATATTCCCGTACCCATATCCTAAAATTTTAGAAATTGCCGTATCTCACGTGTCGTGTCGTGTCGTGTCGTACCCGATATGCGTACCCGTATCGGTGCTTCATAGGTTGGAAATGATCAATATCTATTCTTTACAAGGGGGAGTATTGGTAGTCATGTGCTCCTTTTTCTCATTTTTAATTTCCTGATTTTCTCATTATTCTAGTCAACACTGTCTTTTCTTTCATCCATTTGATTTCACTACTTTATTGTCTTGTATTTGAATTTTTTGTTGCTGATTTCTTATGATTTATTGGCTGACTAAAAAAGGCGGCCCAGTGCACGAGGCTCCCACTAGGTGGGGTCTGGGGAGGGTACTTGTACGCAGCCTTACCCCTATTTTTTTACAAAGAGGCTGTTTCCAATTTGAACCTGTGACCTCTAGGTCACTCAGCGGCAACCTTACCGTTATAAAGCCATAATTCCCTACTTCATGCACTACTTCTACATTGAATAAGACACACAATTAGAGAACATTTTCTACTCTGATGTTCCTTGCATCTCTCCCATTTTCCTATAAAACTATTGAAATCCAGGCATTGTAGCTTATACAGAACATGTAAGGTTAATAGAGGAATACATTACAAATACAAGTAGAGTAATGATTATTAACCATAAAAATGGCCATCAATTTTTGTTTTTCTTGGAAGACTTTTAAATCACAGGCTAACACTATAAATGATATGCATGACTTTTAAAGAGATACAAAAGGATCAAACATTGCAAGGACTGTGTATCCCTACTGCTTTGATATCTAAATAATAGGCAGCAACTCAATGTCATGAATTAAGCATCACAGAACACAGAGTACATAGGCAAGGTACCAAATAAAGGTGATATATGCATGTAATTATGTATATAAACAAATAAATCATGTTGTAAACATAAGCAATAAACTTGGTGACACATAAAACTACATAATTGAAATTTGTAGTGCCATAAATAGCATATCAAAATTAGCCAACGAAATCATGTCCTACGCTGGACAACAATCAAGATCTGAGGTGGTACATAAGCCTTGAAGCTCTCTTTCTAAACATACAAGTCCTTTTGGAGCTCGTATAGTTCAAATCATTTCAATTGGTACTGTTATTGAGAACAACATATATTATTTGCCTAAGAATGCATGATGTGACAACTAAAATAACCATAAATTTCATGTTTTATTCAAATAGAAGAAATGGATTTCGTGTTATCCACTTTAAGATGGGTATAATGCTACCATATATGCATATATAGGCAAACTAACAAATAGATGGAGAGAGAAGGAGACAGAAAGATGATAATGAACCTGCAAAATCGTGTTCCTAAGAGTTCTGGTGACTTGGTTGTACCCTCCCATTTGAATCAAAATAGATCTCAAGGAATTTTCCGATCTTGAAATGTGAACTTGATTGCCACAATGAGTTAATGTAGAAGTTTCCAAATGTGGTGCATTTGGTTTTTCCAATTCAGCACCATTTGTGGCATACATGGAATCTAAAATTCTTGCTATGTCTTGAGTTAGTTGCAGCTCTGAGCAGGATTCAATCCAAAGGCTTCGAAGCTTTGAAAGGCCACTGAGAATTGATGATAGATTATGAAAACTATTATTTTCTACATTTAAAGAAATTAGCAATGACATGCTCTTAGATGCTTGAACAAGGGACAAGGGATTATTTGTTGGTGACATCCATGACCAAATGAGAGAAGGAAACACATTACTTGATAAGCCTTCAAGGCCAAATGTAGATATATACCCAATGTTTTTTAATCTTACAATTGAATAGGGCACTTGTCTTATTGCCGTGTTATTTTCAATTAGAGTTGTCAACGATTCCATCTACCCTATGTCTTCCTCCAACTTGTCAATCCTTAAACAACCAGAAAGGATGAGAACTTTCAAAGATTTTGACTTATAGATCGTTCTTGGGAGATTTGTAAGGCTTGTGCAGCCCTTGAAATTTACCAAAGTAAGTTTACTGAGATCTCCAATGGACTGGTGAACCATAGACAAACTAGCGCAATATTTGAATATTAGAATTTCAAGATTGGGTAGATTTGAGAAATCAGGGGTTTGGATCAAGTAAAAGGAATGACTAAGATTGAGGATCTTCAACTTGCTCAGCAGCTGCAAAAAGATGAAACTTTCAATAGATAATTAAGAGAAGGGGAGCTATACCCTAATTACAATTTTTGTTCAAAACCATACGAAACACCCCCCCCAAAAAAAAGTCCCAAACTTCCATAAGAGGAAAAAATGTAAGCTGTGAATTTTAACTGTTTTTTTTTAATCATGTGATAGGCAAATGTTAGAAGGTAAAATACACTTTTTCCTTTTCATGTTTATCCTAATTATAACTTTAATTCATTAAGTTTAAAACCATTCAAAGCACCCCCATAGATTTAAATTCATAGGCCATGACCTAATCAAAGGCTTAAACATCACAGAACAATCCAAATTAGAATGTAAACCCAAAATAATTCATAAACTCATAGCTTGAGACTTAAATTGAAACCCCAAACTCAGTCATGGTTGTCGAATTTTCTAATACCTTGAACAAAACTAAGTTTGGAATTGGGAAAAACTTCAGGGGTAAAGAGTTTTTTCAACACCTGCCTATCACATGAGAAAAAACGTTAAAATTCACAGGCTATTAACATTTTCACATTTTATGAAACATTAGGAGTGTGTTTTGTATGATTTAGAACTTCTTGTACTAGATTTGCAATTAGGGTATGCTTAAAGAGGAAAAGCGTATTTTCCACTTGAGCAAATAAGGAAAATGAAATAGATGGAAATAGTCATTAAAAGTTATGAACCCAGAGGGGTTCAAAAATCATCTAATCTATACCTGGGGTTCCTTCCAAATTTGATTGAGATTGCTGTATTTAAAGTCAATAGCAACTAAACTTCTGTGATAAAAATTGACAGGCATGTATCTCAATGGAAATCCACGCCAACAAAGCCATCTCAAGTCTTTCGAGAGATATTCATAATCTCCAACTAGCTGTACATGATCAAGTTGAAGCAATCTCAGCTTCTTCATCTCCTTAAATGCTTTGGCATCTATACGAACTCTATTAGTTCTAGGCAACTTCAAAGCCAATCCCTCAACAGATGTAGTTCCCTGTGCATTATTATTACAAAGCAAAGAAAAACAAAAAGGTATACCTTTGTTATTTTGTTCCTGAAAGATGAACATAGAACTCGAGAATACAAAAGCATGTGACCAGTAAACTGAGGATTATAAAACCCACATCATTGTGGTTGCAAATTAAAGATAGGAAGCAAATATTGAATTGGAAAGAAACCAGATTTCATATTTTTGTCATAAGAAATTAAATTGATTGTGAAATAAAAGCATTGATGTTCTTTTTCCTTTCATTTAGCATCAAAACTTCATAAAACAAAAATGCTTGGGAAGAAAATTCTTACCGTATGTTTCATGAGCACATCAAGTGCATCTTCATAAAACCATAATCTACTACGCTTCTCTGGCTCCCTTGGTGATTGTTCACGAATGATTTCTCTTCCCATGTCTCGTAGCAAATCATGCATTCGAAGCCTGTTTTTCATATCAACAGTCACAAGGCTCCGCTCCATCAGGACACTTATTCCAATCTCCGCAAAAAGTTCAGAGTCATTTAATATTTGTATAACGTAGTCTCTATCCATACCTATAAAGAAACAAGATATATTGAGGAATATTTCTTTCACGTAATCATCACTTAAACCATCAAAGCTTATTTTCAGTTTCTTTTGTATTTGATCATTGGGAATTTTTTTTAGTTTCTGCAATACGCTTTCCCACTCTTGTATTCTCCTATCAAACAAAAAAGAGCCAAGAACTTCAAGAGCTAGTGGTAACCCTCCGGAGTACATAACTACTCTTTCTGAGAGATCACTGAATTTTTTGATAGGAATGTCTTGCTTAAATGCATGCCAACTGAAAAGCTCACGAGATTCACTTGTGTCCATTTCTTTCATTCTACATATGTTGTCCACTTCAAGGAACTTGAGTAGATGCTCATCTCTAGTTGTAATGATTAATCTACTTCCTGGACCAAACCATTTATGCTCTCCACACAGTGCCTTTAGTTGGTCCACATTATTCACATCATCAAGTATAACAAGTGCCTTTTTAAGGCAAAGTTTTTCTTGTAATAAAGACTTTCCCCGTGCAATACTATGTAGTTTCATCTTTCTTGTTTTAAGAATGTCTGAAAGAAGTTGTTGCTGCAAATATACTTTACCATTGTCTTGCTCCCAAACTTCTCTGATATTTTCAAGGAAACTTTTACCCTCAAAGTGATGATAAATTTCATTGTACACGGCCTTGGCTATGGTGCTTTTACCAATCCCTCCCATTCCCCAAATTCCTACTATTTTAACCTCATTTGATGGACCAGTTAACAATTCAATCATGTCATGCACACGAGATTCTACACCCACTGGATGGTCAGCAACAGACAAGTAAGTGCCGTCTAGTATTCTCAAAACAGATTCAATAATATTCTCGATCACCAAGCTTTCACTCCTGGCAATAATATTGAAGAATCAGAGACGAGCAGTAGTTGTTATATAAGCTTCATGAGAAGTAATCCAAATGAGGCAATGAAACAAGAATAACAATGCAACTTGTAATGGAGCAGTTTTGGCTATGATTAGTCTCTAGCATTGGAACTAAAAGCCAAAAACTATTTGTAATAAACTTCATGACCTATCTGTAAATGCACAACGAGCAATACGATTTTGCAATCACATAAATATTTGGAAATATTGAGTGCAAGATAAATATAAACTAATAGTTGAATATCATTTGGATCTTAAGGTGCCGACTTTGACCGGACCAATATAAACTAGTGGATTAGGTTTCATTGATATTATAGTAGGGTAAATTTTATAGCATCCCTTAAATTTTTCTTATATCAAAGCGGAGGGGGAAAAATTGCAGATTATTGCACTTAACATAATAAAGTTGTTTTTGGACATCCTAGCTAACTTAAAAATGAAACACAATGAACTTAATAAGTTGACGTCGACTCAATCAAAGACCAACAGCAATTGAGGTCATCGTAAAAATGAGAAATTTAATGTAATTTTAGTTTATAATATTAAAAAAATAAGGAGTAAACTGACAAGAATAAATTATTTATAACAAAATGATAAATAGCAATCATTTAGAGCTAAGAATTTGAAGATTAAATCTTAATTATGACAAAGTGATTTGTGACAAGTTACTTGGTATATATTCACATATAAAAGAACACAGATTATTGCATTATCAACCATTCCTCTTGTTAAGATTCTTTATGCCTCATCAAGGATTCTTCCGGCACATAAAAGTGGGCTTCTATGAATATGGCCTTGCAAAGGTTAGCCATGAACAAATGATTATGTACATATCAGAAACACAATATTCGTCAATTTGCTTTTTAGTTTTTCTTACTAAACCGAAAAAGAGGTGTTTTGAAACTTCAAATAGCTACATAATAGTAATAAACCGAAATCATATTCAAAATGTACCAATACCTTATGGCCTAGGAAGCATGAACACTGACATGGATACAAAATACAATATTGACACAAACAAAATCCAAAATGTTGACTTATAGCTAATTAAACTATTGCATCTTGTCTAATACAAGTGACTAACATGTGTTGAACATGGACACAACTCCTTCTTTGAAGTATCTATATTTTAACGCCTACAACTTGATTGGAATGATGAGTTGAGACTGGAAATCGGGTGGGGTGGGTCAAGTGTGCTAACCACTGTTCAGAATTTGGAATAGGTTGGGTTCTTTACAAATTTTAGTTTCTAACCCTCTCTGCTCACATAAGAGTAATATTAAACATTTTATTCTTCAAATCCATGCTACTCTAATAATGACATGATAATATCCAAACAATAGGGAGTGGGTTATTATCATCTTTTTTTTTTTGTTTTTACTTTTTTTCTTTGTAAACTTGCAGACAATAAAAAACATAAAAATAAAAAAAATGTCACAAATAAATACTAGTTGTTTTATAAGTAATTACCAAAATAAAACAAATACAACAACAACAACAACAAACAAACTTTTTCTCATTAAGTAGGGTTGACTACATGGATCAATTGACATCATAAAAACCTATCATAAATCATATTTTCAAACAAACCATTTAAATCTAAATCCTTCTTAATGGTTTTTCCTCTAATTTTTCTTGATCTCTCTCTACCTCTGACTATTGGACTACTCTCTATCTGATTTACTCTCTTTACTAAAGGTTTCTATAAGTTTTTTCCACACATGCACAACCCATCTATGGCGCGATTTTACAATCTTTTTCATAATAGGTGTGACTTTTACTATCTCTCTAATGCATTCATTTTTAATTCTATCTTGTTTAGTATGTTCACTTATCCAACATAATATTCTCATATCTGAATATTAAACTTATTCTCTTATTAGCTTTTTATTATCCAATACTCAATTCTATACAACAATATAAGTCTTATAACTATGCAGTAGAATTTATCCTCAACTTTTGTAATATCCTTCTATCACAAATAATGCTTGAAACACTCTTCCAATTCATTCACCCCCAAAATAAGACAAATATCAAAAAAAAAAAAAAAATAATAATAATAATAATAATAATAATAATAATAATAGTAAAACTAATAAATATAAATGAATAAAATAACATAATATAATAAGTTGAAACAAAAGTCTAACCTAACTTAATAAAATAAAATAAAAAATAAATCAAGAAATGAAAAAAAATTAACAAAAATAAATAAACACCAATATTAAAATAAAAGAAGGTCCAAAGATTTAAGGTCTAACACACTCAAAAACCAAGATACAAATAAAAAATCTTATTTCAAAAAAATCAAGAAAAATAAAAAGAAAAAAGCAAGAGAGTGAGATTAATAGGATGTCATAAATTAAAATACACAAACCAATTTCAAACTAGTTTTGTTCATGAAATTCAGTTAATTATCAATTTCTAGCCAGTTTAGAAAAATAATTAAAAGTCACCAATCATTTGACATGATCTTTTTACGTAAACTTTGATACATATAGTATGTATACCCTGGGCACTTATCACAAGTCAAGTTTGCTCTTCTAAATATCTCATTTTCTCTATTTATTTATTTTTACTTAATTTATTTTTCTCTTATATTTATTCATCTTTGCTGGTGTTTGATAAAACTAATTAAAATAAGATTAAGGTCATACCATTGGGTTTTGCAAAACAAACTTAAAGTAAGACTTTGTAAGAACTAGTCTTCGGGTATTTAATATTTTTCCTAAGCTCAACCAACTCTCAATCCCATCTCCAGTTTTACAGACTGCTTTTCATAAAAAAGTTACCTAAAATTTTCCATCTTAAAATAATTTAAATTTTAATGGCAACTCTATTTAAATTAGCTTTCTAAGAGTCTTGAAAATCATTTTTTTCCTTGAAAATTTTCACCTTGTGCATCGCATTTTCAGGTGAGACATCCCGCTCTTTTCAAAACTTTCAATCAAACCCATAGTTAGTGGAATCGTTTTGGACTTCTTAGTTAAATCTAGATCTTATCATCCAATGATCAATGCTACTTCCAACTAGACAAAATCCTTATACCAATAATAACAATTAATATAAGCAATTTAATCAAACCTTTCTATATTTGTCCTTTTCACACAAACACACAAAACCAAAATTACCTGAAATTTTTCACATCCCATCCGGCTAGATTGGCAGCTGCAGTGAGCGCATGCCTCCAACGCCGCATCTTATCATCACTGGTGTACTGTGCAAGTCGATTGAATGTTTCTCCAAAAGGACCTGTCTGTTTGCGTACATCTGACGGGTCAACATCATAGAACACAGGCAGAACCACGTGACCGATGGTTCTGCGACACTCCATGATTTTCTGCAGTTCTCCTAAGCACCATTCAGAGCTACCATAGTAACTTGAGAAAACGACGATAGAAATTCTTGCCTCCTGGATGCTTTGATGTAGTTGGTCTGCGATCACATCTCCCCTAGCTAATGAAGCATCAACGTCGTCCCAGAAAGCGTGGATTCCAGCATTACTGAGAGATGAACGGAGATGAGAAATGAAACCCATGCGAGTGTCTTCACCTCTGAAGCTCAGGAACACATCGTAATTCCATTTGGGTTTGAATTTGGAGGATGAACGCCAAGAGGAAGACATCGAGTTTGAGAGAATAAAGGGTAGACACTGAGGTAGTGTTTGGTTCAATGGAGGGGAGGGGAGGGGTTTTAATGATGTGTTGTTTGGTTGATTTGGAGGGGAAGGGAGGGGAGGGGTTTTAATGATATGTTGTTTGGTTGGGGAGGGGAGGGGAATGGTTAATGGACAATTATACCCTTATGATATTAGAATTAATTTTTTTTTGTTTTTAAGATATTTTTATATAAAAAATTTGTTTTCTTATTTTTTATTATAAAAAATAATTTTTTTATTTTTATTTAAAAATATTTTTTATTTTCATAAAAAATTATCTTAAACCTTATTAAAAAAAATAAGATCTATATTATAATTTAAATGAAGGGTAATTTAGTCAAATGGGGGAAAAAAATTTCTCTCCCCTCCAAAAACCCCCACTTTTGGAGGGGAGGGTTTGGAGGGGAGGGGAGGAGAGGGGAGGGGGTATTTTGCCTCCCCTCCCCTCCCTCTTTTTCATACCAAACAAATTAAGAGCCTCCCCTCCCCTCCCCTCCCCTCCAAATCCCTCAAACCAAACGGACCCAAAGGAGAACGGAAGGAGTTTAATAATGTATGGAGCTTTAGTCAACCTTTGCCTCGGACCTTCACACCTGTTGAGTATTTTACACAGTTAGTTTTGAATTTTTTTTATTAACTTATTATAGTTATTAATGTGACATAACTTATAAAAGTAAAATAGGTAATTTGCATATTCAAGTGATATAATTTTCTTTCCCAGCAAAAGATTAAAGCAATTTAGAATCCATCTTTTAAGGACAAACTAGTGATTCACTAAAGGAATTAAAAAATATATAAATTTTTTATTTTAAATATAATATAACTCTATATAAATTTTAATATTTTTAAAATTGAATTGATTATTGAACCAATAAAGATAATAATTCATAATTGATTAATTTAACCATAATTGATTGATGATATATATATTATAATTAAAAGTTTAATATAATAAATAATAACATGTGAATATTAATAAAATTTAAAATATTTTATTATTTATATATAAAAATAAAATTAAATATAATATAATATTTAAATTTAGTTAACTTTTTAATTTCAAAATTTTAAATTAAAATAACTTATGTTTTGATAAATATAACCATCAAATAATGTGTTAAAACAAGTATTAAGGTCAAAATATTATAAGAACTAACCATTCAATATATTAATTTTGTACTATTATATTTTTCAAAAAAAATTATATAATAAAATTTAATTAATCCTTGAAAGCTTGAATATAATACAAAAAGATAATAGTTAATAAATGTTTGAACAAATGTCTTATATTCCATGGAAAATACTACAACTATATTTATATAATATTATGTATCTTATCATCAAAGGAAATACTATAACCATGAAAAAAAATTATTTGCACCTTTTAGCCATGTTGAAAAAATCGGACCGGTTCGACCGGTTCGACCGGGAACCGGTCCCTGGTCCGGTCCGGTCGTGGTTGAAAACCGGTCAAGCAAGAACCGGTCAAGAACCGGTCAAACCGGTCAAGAACCGGTGAAAACCGGTCAAAAACCGGTCCAAAAAACCGGTTTGAACCGGTCTGAAGCAATTTTCTTTTTTTTTTAATTTTTTTTTATAATAGAATAATTTATCTTAAATAAATTTGACAAATTAAAAATAGGAGGTAATAAAAAAGATGAGGGAGTTGAAATATGAAATTTTTTTTAAAAAAGAAAGAGAATATAAGAAAAATAAAATGTGCATAATTAATTATTCTTTATACTTTCTTTTTATTATATTCAATTTCCTTTCTCTCAAATATCAAGGTATTTACCTAAAATTATTATTTATTATTTTATTTTTTAATAATAAGTAGAATCTTAATATAATTTAGAAATTTTAAAAATTTAATATTAAACATTCTTAACTTTTAATTATAGATAATTTTTATTTTAAATTGAACATTAATTTTTGTAATATCTTAAGAAATATTGAATTAGTAATCAAATATTTAAAATTTACTAATATTTATTTGTTATATTAAAATTTTAAATATATTTAATTATTACCGGTTCGACCACGGTTCAACCACAGTTCGACCAATGAACCGTGAACCAGTACCTCCACCGGTTCAATGACCGGTCCGGTTTTAAAAACATTGCCTTTTAGACAACCTTTTGTTCACATGCCAATTTAAACACCAGATATTATTTTTGATATATACAAATATGGATAATACTTATGGTAAATAGTTGGCCAACAAAAAAATAATGGTACATATTTAATTATATTAAAAATATATTGAAATTATTATTTTAAAAAAATTTATCATTTGTTTGATAACCATGATTGTAACGAATATAGGTAATCAACACTACTATGGTACTAGTAGCGTGTCTGCTATGTTTTTTTTAACTTCACATTAACGTCTGTCAAACCCTAAGCATTTATATTCAGAATTAACTTTTACACTATCGATACTTCTATTTTTTAAATAGCCGCACCAATCAAAAGTCCGACCCAATACATTTTTGATTTTGAATTGTCGATTTTGTGTATGTTGAGGATATTTCTTTATTGAGATTAAACTTTAGTATACTATTTTATATTTTTATTATTAATTTTTTAATAAAAATATAACATATATAAAAATTCTTTTAAAATATAATTATATAATGTTAAAATATAAAAATTACACATTTAAAAATATAAAAATTGCTACTAACTTTCCTCTTGTTTGTTGTTTTGCTTTCAAGTCCACAGGACAGCAGAAAAATGACGAAAAGGTTGGGTAATTTCGGGTGACACAGACAAAGTCATTTTGACAAATTCCGTGCGTTATACAAATATAGCTAATTGCCTCTACTACAGTCTTATTCACAGATGTTCGCTAAGTTGAAAAACATGAATGTTCATAACTATATATATATATATATACTTTTATCAATTACATCTGTTTTTCATTCTTAGGTTGAGAAACATGATGGTAACAAAGATAGATAATCAATACTATTATGGTAATAGTAGCAAGTCAGATATATTTTTTTTAAGTTTCACACTTATGAGAAATGGATCCGCTCATGTTCAAAGTTGTTCATGTTAGTCACAGAACTTATCTTTTTTTTTTTTAGTATATGTTTTTTTTTTTGGAATGCATTCTTTATTAGAGGAACATGATGCAACATCACCATCCAAACATGAGCGAATCCGGGCTCAATGTCATACTTGCCTTTAACTTTACGTTAGCCTTTTGACAAAGACCAAAAAGAAAACAGGCTTATTTTATTTAAAGTTTGAGCCCTCTTGACACGTGAAGACATTGAATTTTCCATATCCTTTTCTAAAAATTTAGGAAAAATTTAAGCTGACCTTAAATATATAAAATTGATGGTCAAAATCCTTTTTAACAATTTCTCACAACTTGGTCTTTTGAAAGTTATAACAATTTTTTTAAAAAAACTACGATCAAGTCTTTCTAAAAATAATTTTTTTAAAATTTAAGCCCTAACCAGAAATTTTTCTACAAAATTTATGCGGGGAGCACACTCTCTTGACTTTGACACTACGTGTTTTGCACTTTATACCTATCTTGAATGGCCATTTTTTATTTTCATTTCTTTCCTTCGATCTTCCTTCAGGAGTATTGACTCTCTCACTTGATTTTCTCCATTCATACCTTTTATCTACACCATATAACTCTTAATTATTCCAAGAGAAAGTTAATTAGTCCTGACAAAGGGAAACAAAATATGGACCCAAAATGACTAAAGACAATAGAATCATATAGATGAATTTATTATCTTTCTCTTACATCTCATGACTAGCTAAAGGGAATCTTCTCCATTTCTGTCTATTCTCACAAATTCCGACCATTGTTGTTCCTTGCTCTCTTATGTAGTGTTTCTTTATTTTGTTTTGTTTTGTTTTACTTTTTTAATTTTTACAACTTACTCCCTTTATTTTATGGTTCCCATCTCTTAAAGAGATAGTGTTTGTCTCAATATATGTAACAAGAGGAAGTGCGAAATGAAGACGAAAACTACACAAATATTTTAAACCAAGAAAAAAAAAACTAAATAGATCTTACTGACATTTTTTTTAATGTTTGCCACTACTCCAAATAACAGGGCATCGACGACTACAATATTCTTCTTTTATCATTCTTGATTTCAACTTGACTTATACAATTTTGACACTGTATTTGGATAAGAGAGGAGAAAAATGAAAGAAGAGAAAAAAAAATATTTTATTTTTATGTGTTTGGATGGATGGAGAGAAGATGTAAAAGAAAGAAAACTTGTTAATTTATAATTATAATAATGTCTTTATTATCTAACATTAATAATTTTTATATTTTAAAAAAAATATGTTTTAAATATAAATTAAATATTTTGAATTTAGACACATATATATTTTTTTAAAGAAATAAGAATAATAATTTTAAAAAAATTTATGAAAACTATATTTCAATTTTTTTAAAAAAAATTAGTCAAATAATGAAATGAAAAAAAAAAGAAAAGCAATTTAAAAAATGTTCAAATAATAAAAAAATTATTTGAGAATATGGTCAAAAAAATTTTATTAAAAAAATACATGTTTTAAAATAAATAAAATTTATTTTTTAAAAATTATTTAGAAATTATTATTTTAATACAATAAGTATAATTATTTATTTTAAATTTTATAAATAGTATTTTAAAATGTATTAATTAATTTAAATATAATATATATAAATATAATAAATATATTTTAATTATATTTATATATTATATATTATATATTATTTTATATTATAATATTATATATATTAATATATAAATATTATATAATATATATATATATATATATAGGATGATGCATTATGCATCACTTTATCCGACCAAATAACAGTCGAACTAATGTCATAACTCACCGGCTGTATTGTAGTTGATGAGGTTTTTTTTAATAAATATATACTTTATTAATTTTAATATTAAAAAATATATTATTATTTTATAAAATATATTTATAAATGGAACACGCTGTAATTGTGGTAGGAGAGCCGAATTTGGATTGTCATGAGAAAACCGGTATTGCTAAGAAAATATCCAGGCAGCCGATAATTTGGAAAAATAGTGTAATTCCAACGGGACAGCCGGATCTACACTGATATTGAATTTTTGTTTAAAAAGTTCAAAAGCGTTTTGTATTAGTGGGGGTAATATCTCGGGTAATGGACCAAAGAAGTCCCACCATAACAAAAACCATTGAGGAAATTTGTACTTGGTATCTTTTTTGAAATAGATAAACCAAGTATGTTTATAATCTTTATTTTGATCCCAAAAGATATTATACCAGGCCTTTTGATAATCCCAGTATGTATACCCATTAGGTTCAAAATTGATATCCCAAAATTTTGGTTTATTTAAATCTGGTCCCCACTGGGATGGCGTGAGAACTTTCAAAAATTTGTAATTGAGAGTGAGTTATTACTAATTCATTGGTAGGATCCTGTTTTCGGGTTAAGGAGATCGAACCAGAATGAAGTAATATTAATTCACAATATTCTCTTGTTTTTCTCGGATCAGCAGGAATGAAATGTTTTCCTGGAGGAAATATTTTCATAGCCGTTAAGTTTGGAGTTTGAGCCGAGAATTCGGGTTCTATTTGGACAATAGTCATGTATCGTCCAGGTTTTTGAACATAAGGAGTTGAGATTTTCTTTGTTTGAGTTGTAATTGCGTGAGAGGGGGCAATTACGAGTTGATTGGAAGGGGTAGCCGCAGGTTTTCTCTGGGCTAGTTGTTGGCCATAATGGAAGTTATGGAGATCATACTCCTGTTTGGAAATGGCCGTAAGGGCAAGGGCGGTTTCATTTGGGCTGGCCACTGTTTGGCTCCAAGAATGGGACGGAAGCCTTTGGGCGTAAGATTGGAGGGTTTTCTTTTCTGAAATTTGGGTCGAAGACCCAGTTGATGGTTTTGGGGTAGAAGACCCCGAAGTTGGACGGGCCGAAGACCCTGTTGATTGCTGGGATTGAGTCCCTACAAGTTTGTTCAGCAGTTCTTGAAGTTCTGCTGATGAGATTGGAGATTGGGCTCCAATCGAGGATTCTTCCATTTTTTCTTTCCTTTTTTCTTCACCGGGTTTTTTCTTTCGAGGCATTTTTAGGGAATAGGAAGGGTCGCATAATCACTCGTTTGTTTTTCCCTGCAAATATTCACGGGTCAGAAAGTCCAGAAGGGAATTTGAAGATCCTTTAATAAATTCAATGTCGAAATCAAAAATGCTTAGTAAAGCTTGCCACCTGGCAAAAATTTGTTTGGAAGCAAGATTTTTGACATCTTTTTGTAAAACGTCTTTTGCAGATTTACAATCAATCCGAACTAAAAATTTTTGGTTTAAGAGATCAGCTTGAAATTTTGCAATGCATAAAACAATGGATAAAATTTCCTTTTTGATGGTGGAATAATTCTGCTGAGCAGTATTCCAATGTTTGGATGTAAAAGAAATAATTTTCTCTTCATTGTTGAGTCTTTGTTTGAGAATGCCACCATAACCAATGTCAGAGGCATCGGTTTCAACAATTTTGAGAGCAGTCGGATGGGGGAGGTTAAGACAAGGAAGTTCCTTAACCTGGAGTTTAAGTTGTCTGACAATATTGGTATGAACATCCGTCCAAGGAGGAGGATTTTTCTGGAGACGTTGATGCAAAGGTTTTAAAAAATTGCTAAGTTGTGGAATAAAATCAGCAATATAATTTAGGCAGCCTAAAAATCGCTGCAATTGATTTTTGTCAATTATGTGATCAGGAAATTTATTAGTAAACTGAATAGCACGATCGATCGGGGTTATTGTTTCTTGATGGATCCAATGCCCAAGGAATCGAACTTTGGTTTGGAAAAGCGAGATTTTTGGTTTAGAAACGACTAACCCATTTTTCTCAGCAATTTTAATGAAAGTAAAAAGGTGATTAAAATGTTGCTCTATTGAATGGGAAAAAATTAATACATCATCAATGTAAACAATGATAAATTGACTATAATCATTAAAGATTTCATTCATAATTCGCTGGAATTCAGAAGGAGCGTTTTTTAATCCAAAAGGCATAACGTTTCATTCGAATTGACCAAAGGGTACAGTAAAAGCAGTTTTATATCGGTCGTGTTCAGAAATCTGGATTTGCCAAAATCCTGATTTTAAGTCAAATTTAGAAAACAGTTTTGCAGAGTAGAGACGTTTGAGAAGATCAGATTTATTAGGTATGGGATACCTAATCCATTGTAAAGCGACATTTAAAGGTTTATAATTGATTACAAGACGAGGAGCGCCACGTTCTATTTCTGCATTTTTATTAACATAAAAAGCAGCACAGGACCATGGGCTACGGCTGTGGCGAATTAATTTTTTGTCTAAAAGATCTTGAATTTCCTTTTTGCAAAGTTCAAGAAGATCCATAGACATTTGTATTGGTCGAGCCTTGGTTGGAATATGTTTTTCAAAAAAGTCTTTTTCATATGGTAAATCGACCATATGTTGCTTTCGATCCCAGAAGGCATTTGGTAAATCCGCACAGATTGTAGAATGGATTTTGTCGAAATATTTTTGAATTTTTTGTTGAAGCAGTTTTTGAGAAAGTAATTGATCAATTTTTTGAAAAGAAATTTCTTCTTTTAAAAAATTAATTTGTTGTTGTTTTAGAAAAATAGGATTGAGGTGCTTGACTTTTGTAGGTTGGGTCCAAGGAAACAAAATAGTCTGACCCAAATATTGTTTTGAAATTCCCTCAGTATTTGTTTCGTAAGGAAATAACAAAGTTGCAAAAGGTGCGCCGAGAATAATTTGTTCTGGCATATCTTTGACTAAAACGAATGGTGTTGTGATTTTTAAAGATTTGTTTTGGATTAAAACATTTGAGAGTTTATAACTAACGTCTAATCGTGTTTTAGTAATCCCACTAAAACGTTCGGTTGTTTTTTCCAAATATTTTGTAGGAACGATTCTTTCCAAAATACAATTGCAATCGGCACCAGTATCAAATAAAACAGCTTGTTCTAAAACTAAATCGTGGTGAATGATTATTTTGGCTTTAATATAAAATTTTTGGAATCGGACTCTTGAAATCAGATTTAAAAATGGTTCTTCTTCGTTTTGTGGGGTATGATTTTGAGTTTCGGGAGGATTAGTTTGGGTTTCTAAAGGAGTTGGAGGGTGTATGATTTGGGAAACTAGAAGTTCATTATTGTCTTGCCTGAGTTTGAGCAATTGGACTTCTGCTTTGAGAGAATTAATTTCAGATTGAAGGTCGTTGATAGTTGTTTGTTTAACAGAATGTTTAAATTTATCAAGAGTTTGAGTTAAATCATACTTATTTACCGAAACAGAAGGTTTTGGAGGAGTAGATGAAGAAGGTTGACTTAGAATATCTTTAAATTTGTTGAGGTATTCGTTTTTTAGAGTTTCTGGTAATTGATTAATGGTTTCAAAAAGGAGATTATGTTCTTGGCTGATCATATTTATGGCGGAAGAAGAATTATCAGAAGAGTTATAAAACTCATCGTCTTGGATTTGGTTAAGATCTAGAGAGGAAGTATTAGATTCTGGAATAGATTCTTGATCTGATTCAGAGTCTAATATGAGTTGATTAATTTGGTTAAGGACTGATTCTTCTAATTGAATAGTTTTAAGTTTGTTGGTAAACCTACAGTATTTGGAAATATGCCCGGGTTTTCCACAGTTATAGCAAACAACTTGTTTTGGGTTTTGAAGATCAATGGGAGGTTTGGTCCTAAATTGTTTTTTCATTTTCCTAGGGGGAGTATTAGCTGTATAGTTTTTGTAAGGGGTTTTGTGTTTTTTATATTTTTTAATATAAGGAGTAAAATGGCGTTTGGCCTTTGGTTTGGGTTTCTTACAACCAGGAAATCCGAATTGTTCACAGAAAGATCCTAATTCTTTTCTGGTTGCAGCCTTTTCTTTTGCCAATTGATGTTGGATTTTATCATCTTGACAAATTTTTAGGGCCGTTTTTTGGACGTAAGAGATTAATTGTCCATACGTTAAATGTTCGTAAGGAATGATGCCATCATTTAAACTTCTAAGTTTTTCTCTAACCTTATCACCAAACGTGGTTGGTAATCCGGCTAGGAATTTTTCTTTCCAAAAAGGTTGTTTTGCATCATCTCTAGTGAACACTCTAGTAAGGAAAGTATCCCTATACCATCTAAAATCAGACAGTGTGCGGCACTTAAGATTTGCAAGGAGTTCAGCAGAGCGATCTTTCCACAAGGATGGATCACCAATAAAATGTTTAATTATTGTAAAAATTAAAGTATTAACAGAATCAGATATAGGTTCACCATTACTAGTAATGGGTGTACCATCAGATTCGGTTTTGATTGCTTTGAAAATTGTGTCTTTGTCATAAGATGAAATGGAATGATCCCACCAGCCCTTTAATTGACCAGTAAAACCGGCAATTAAAAGATTAGTGATTTCTTCATCAGAATAATTATGCTGAGTTTGATATGCTGTACATACCATACTCATATGTTGAAGAAGATTGAGAATTTGTCTCTCAGTTTGTCCGTCTATGTTCCATTCATAGATGTGATCGGCATTGAAAGACTTAAGTTGAGGTGTGGTTTCTTCAATTAGCACATCCGGAGGGGTAGCTCTAGGATAGTATGCTTTAGAAGATTTTTTCCAATGTTGTTGGTTTATGTGGAAAGAATTGACTGTATTATCAGATTCGGAGTTAGTTTCATGAATCTGTAAAACAGTTGGGTCTTGGGTTGTAGAACTCGATGATTGGGGTGTTTCAGGAATAGTTGTATTACGGATACTGAGTTGGTGTTCAATTTTTTGAATTAATTCAGCTTTTTTGGTTTGAAGACTTGTCTTAATACGTGGATTAAGATTAAAAGGTTTAAATAAAGGAAGCTGAATTTCAGGTTTGGGAATTGAAAGCATGTGTTCTTGAGAAATAGATGTTGAAGGTGTTTGAATCAAATGATCTCCAAGAATCTGAAGATACTGAAGGTGTTTGAATCAAATATATTTTAATATTAAATGAATAGTTATAATATTAATTAATTAATTAATTAAAATTCAAAAAATTTTGCTTAAATTAATTCTTTTTGGTTTACGACTGCAGTGCAATCGAAAAACATTCTTTTAACTATAATGTAGTTTCGCACTGTTTTCTTTTTGAAATTTCTCTATTTTTTGAGAGAAAAATTTCTTGTGGAATCCACCTCAATTCTCGCCCCGACTTTTCTCTTCTCCCGATTCTTCTCCCCCATCCAAACAGGGCAAAATTCATTTTCTCTTCTCTTTTCTCCTCAATTTTTCTCTCTTTCCTATTTCTTACCATATCCAAACGTAGTGTAAAATTGGGTTCTTTTTAGGAATATCTTGCTTTTGTTTTCTTTTTCCTTTTTTCTTTCACAGAATGTGTACGGAAAAATAAAAAGGAATGTTAGGGAGAGATCTTTGAGGAATTGGTGAAGAGTGGAACAAACTGCATTTAATTTTAAGGAAAGAGAGGTAGGACCCATTCTCCCTCTTTCTAATTGAATGTCGGAGAGGATCCAAGATAGGGGTAGCTTTGGCGTCGGGTGAAGAAGAGGGAGGGAGGAGCAGCAGTAGTTGCAGATTATGTGCATTCCTATGAACGTGAGTCCACCTTTTTTTAATTATTAATAAATTTTGCCTGCTTTTAATTTTAGTTGCTTTGTCTGTAAATATAATTTTTAATATAATTTATATAATATCAATTATATTTTTATAATTATTATTTTATTTATTAAATTATTATTTTAATCATCAAATAATTATTTTAAAAATAAAAATATAAAAATTATTTTTATGTCACTTATTTATTTTTTATATATTTTTTAATATCATTTAACTAAACAAAGCATAAGTTTTTACTCTGATAAAATTAACAAACACAAGAGAAAATAGGTCTTTTTTATTAAAAGTTTGAGCCCTCGACACACGTAGAAACACTGAGAGTTTCGTATCCTCTTCTAAAAATACATGGGGGAGCAGACTCAAAGCTTGGGGGTGGAGGATGATGATGAAGATGCTCAGGCAGAGGAACAACAATGCAGAACACCCATGGTACCCGTGAGTTTTGTTTCTTCAACAAAGTGGAAGCCAATTTTTTTTTTAATTTTTTTAAAACCTTTTATCGTGCAAGACCAATTTAGTTTTTTTTTTTTGCACTGTTGCTTTCAATCCCTCACATTTTTTTTTTCAACCAAACACATAAATGTTAATACATTTTTTTCTTTTTGATCTCACATCAAATATATATAATAAAAATAATTACATCCAATTAGACATTCTCTCTCTCTAACTGAAACCAAACAAGCTCGTATTGTTCTACATCACTTAACTTTATATACAAGAGCAAATTAAAAAAAATACATCAAAATTTATTATAACAATCTTTTATTTTAAAAAAAAAATTGTTAATGCATGGCCCTTAACTTGGACCAGGGCTGGGGGAACACACCATGAGAACTGACCTTGGAGGTTTCGACGGCGATGGTTTCAATGTGCCATCAAAATCTTCCGTTGCTAAAACACTTTATAAGGCTTCTTCCAAGTCCATTAATGGAACCCTTTCTAAGGCTTCTTCCAAGTCCATTGCTGGAACCCTTTCTAACATGGTTTTAAATTGCGGTTGCGGTTGCGGTTACGTTGCGATTGCAGTTGCGGACGTCGCGGATAGTATAAGAAGAATTGCGGGCGTTGCGGTCAAAAAATACGGATGCGGCCGACACCGCAACAGCAATATTGCGGCCGCATCACATGATGCGGACCGCAATTTAAAACCATGCTTTCTAAGGCTTCTTCCAATTCACATATGCTGTAGCATAAGCAAGGTCTTAAGTTAAAAACAACTTTAATTACTTACCACTTACCACTGTTTCTCCTAAATATAGGACCACTTTATCATCTCAGACTCAGAAATAGTAATCCAAGATCTTTTAGGAATAGACACGATTGTGTTGGTCTCTCACACTGAACAACGACACTGTCACTAATCGATTCAATCAACTAAGAGAAGGGTAGCATTGGCGCTTGGTCAACCAGGAAAGAGTAGTGAAAAATATCATTATACAAATGCTACACTAAAAAACATTCAAGATGCAAGCCAACGATGCGGTTTTGTTTGAATAATGTCAGTTTGTCACTCACATCGTTTTGGCCAAAGCTCTCATTATAAAAATGCTACATTAAATAACATTCATGATGCAAGCCAGCGATGCGGTTTTCGACTTTCAATGAAGACAAAATTGACAAAGACCAAAAAAAATAAAATAACAAGTAGACCTCTCATTGGAAGTTTGAACCCTCCAAACGCGTGAAGACATCAGGGTCTCCACATTCTTTTCTTAAAATATATGCGTGGAGCAGACTTCCTTGACATGGACAAAACCTGCTATACAATTACGCATAGCACGCCTATGCCTGGTTGGAAATACCACGTCCATTCATCACTAATAAAACACATTTCAATGCCCATTTCTTATTTTCAATTTTGGTTTTCTCCATTCATCTCTTCTGTCTGCATCATATAACTCTTATTTATTCCAAGAAAAAGTTAGTCCCACCATTATTTCTTTTTGTTATTCATTATTATGATTCTAGCCCTACCTTTTCTTCTAGGCCAGGTATATTTTCCACAAAGTGGATTCCATGCATCGGTAAACAAGGGGAGATATTGCCAAACAAAATACAAACCATTTTTGCTCCTATTACCTCTCCTCGAAGGAAACATGCAATTGGATTACCGGGTGTGTTCTTTTTCTTCTCTGAAACATTTATACTTCAAATTAGCTTCTTAATTTTGTACCATTGATTTAAAAAATTCCTCCCATGACATGGGTTTTGAAGGCTATAGAGAATCATGGTTTCTTCTAAGAGTTGTCTTTGATAGGAACACCTTTAGGATTCCCCTGTTTAATGTATCACGTCCAAAGGTATGTGTTCCATAATTTTCTTTTTTTGGGTTCTGTAAAGGATATACATGAAGGAAGGCTAGCTGGGTGAGTGAAAAGAAAGCCAGGAGTATTAAAATAATTATATGGTATTGTAAGTAGATATTTATAATTTATTTTTTGGGGTTTTGTAAAGGATATACATAAAGGAAGGCTAGCTGGATGAGTGAAAAGAAAGCCAAGAGTATTGAAATAATTATATGTGATAAACACACCTAGAGGGGGGTGAATAGATGTGTTGTGCAATAAATGTAATTTTTTAAATTTTGGAAAGTGAATGACCAAAGGCCCTGTAATTTAGTTAATAAAAAGTGAATGACTTGTGTACGGACAAAAAAGTGGATGACCTGTGTATGAACATATGAAAAGAGAAAAGTGAAGGAGCTTAACACAGATAATTTATCCTGGTTCGATCAACTTTGACTTACATCCAATCCCCTTGAAATCTTAAGGAATTTTTAACTAAATAACTGAAACTTACAAAAATATGGTTAACACCACCTTACAATTTTCACCACCAGGTGATTTCTCAATAGGGTTTTTTTTTTTATAGCTCATTCTTAACTTCTTTCAGATCTTATAACACTCTTCTATAAATTTACACAGTTTCTCCTTGATTTGCTTCTTATAAGTAGATATAAAAATGATAAGTAATCTAGAATACTCTTTCTTT
Organism: Erythrophleum ivorense; assembly: GCA_026724425.1. Classification (NCBI taxonomy): domain Eukaryota; kingdom Viridiplantae; phylum Streptophyta; class Magnoliopsida; order Fabales; family Fabaceae; genus Erythrophleum; species Erythrophleum ivorense. The sequence goes on from JAIUCV010000018.1 coordinate 5,310,998, forward strand.
TTCAGCACTTTTTCTTGATATCTACTACATCTTAGTATTTAAATCTTTGAGTATTTATACTCATCTTGATTTTTCTATCCATTAGGAGAAATTTTTTACTTCACCGGCTCCTTCTTAATTTTGTTTCTAACATTCAAAAATTCTTCTCATATTTTGTTTATCTTTATAATCTTGGATGGTCTTCTCGCATTGAATGTTAGCCACTAAACTTGCAGCGAAAATTGACATTCAACCATATTTTCAACATCAGTTACTGTTTCTACTACTCTACCTGCTCTTCCTTAACACAAGAACTCATAATTTGTTTGTCTTTTATACATAATATACTTTGTCATTTAGATCATAAGTAGGGCCGACCTATCCACAATATTAGGCCAATGAACATTCAATAATTTAGAAGAAAATTATTAGGCCGATCTATAGTATGGGCTTTTACAAAGGTCTAATAATTGTTTTGTTATCATCAAAGTCATTGGGCCTAATTACCTTAGGTCAAAGATCCAATAATCTCTCCCTTTTGGTGATGACAAAACTTTAAAGAAATTGATCATAAACTTATTATGAGAATACCAGAGAATAACATAAACCAAGGATAAAATAACTTCTAATAATCATAGCCACAACAAATAACAAATTGACATTCATAGAAAGATGTAATCATCACAGCACATATGATAATGTAATATGTATGATAATTCAATATTCATGTCTCCCCTTTTTTGTTATCAATCAAAAGAAAAAAATAATGTATGTCGTCCAAAAGATTGAATAGTAAAGTTATCACTGACAATGGTCAAGAGCAACAAAGAATCAACGATATGGATCTGAGTAAAATGAAGCATAGCAGAGTCAAGATCCTGAAAATGCTGTAACAATATTGTGTGGTCGTTATTATAGGCCATGGAAGCACAATGAAACTCAGAGGTCATATATTGGAGTTGCTGTTGAATATCACCTTAGGAACCTACTAAATGACAAATAGCCCCAATATTTATGGTTAGAGAATCTACATCCGAGCATAGAGAAGCAATAGAATTATTATAGTAATGAAATTGTCGAACAAGTTCATTATTCTAGGAGGAGGAGGAGGAAGGAGGTGCAGAGGATAGAGGTTGATGATTGAGATGGAGAGGTGAGAAAGGTGGAGGTGAGTCAAGAGGGAGTGGTGGAATACTAGGGCATGGTGAAGTAGGAGTTGGAGGAGTATCATGAGGTGGACAACTAGGAAGAGGTGGTGGAGTGTCAGGATAAGGATAAGTAGGGGTGTGAGGACAGGATGGATGTTCTAGAGAGATATGGTGTTCAAGAAGGAGAGGAGAAGGTTGGAAGGATAAATTAGAAGGTGGTGGTGGAGTAGTAAGACATGGGAAGAAGGAGTACGAGGAGAAGTAGGAGGTGTAGATGGTGAATCAGGGGGTAAAGGAGGAGTAGTAGGGTAGGAAGAAGTAGGTGTTGGTGGAGAAAAATGAGGAGAGGGAGAGAGAGATGGTGGTAAGAAATTAGGAATTTCTTTCTTAGGTGATAGAGGATGTAACTTTGGTGGGGGCGGAATATCATCTTTTTAACTAGACGCAGGTGAAATGGGAAGAATTTTTTGATGTTTATATAAAGGCAAAGGTGGAGAAGTGGTGATTGGTGTAGAAGATGGTGATGGAAGATTTATGAGCTAAAGAAAAAGGAAGGAATCAAGGGAATCAGATGGAAGTGGAGCAACTATTTCTGTTGGTGTAGGTGGAGGATCTATTTTTGCTGGTGAAGGTGGAGGAACAATTTGCGAGGTAAAAGATGGAGGATTAGCTTCTGTTGAGGAAGGTGGAGGATCAACTTGTGTTACTAAAAGTAGAGGATCAGTTTGTGTTGAGGAAGGTGGAGGATCAATTTGTGTGGATGAGGGTGGAGGATCAATTTTCAGAGATGAAAGTTGAGGTTCAAAGTGTGCTAGTAAAGATGTAGGCACTTGCGTGCTGTTAAATACAGGGATAGGTTCGTTGGCTTCGTTAGGACCAGAGATTGAAGTTGAGGAAGATTCTTCATATAAGGTTTTTTTCTTAGACTTGACTGAAGCCTTACTGGGAGAAGCTTATTGAGTATTCAGTGCTCAATTATACTTGGTGCGAAAGGCTTCTAGATCCTGTCGATATTTTGCCATATCACAGTTTCGAATCCATTCATTCCCAATGGGTATATACTTCATTTGGCACAGGGAAGTGTCATCATAGGTTCTCGTGATCACTCGACTTTAATATCCTTCCAAGTTTACATTTTGACCTTTGAAGATTCAAGTCAGCAACATGCCATAGGGAAGACTGGAGCTTCTTCCATAAACTTGATAAGCCAGTAATATACATTAACATTATGCATTGTCATCAAAATGTATACCCAAAATATGTCTCGACGAGTGACAAGATCCAGTGATCTGATCCTGGAGAACATTGTCGTTCCTATAATATGTGTTGTCACTCTGTACTGAAATGCAAGTGCTTGGACATTTGTTTTTCTTCCAGAAACAAGGTCCCTTCGTTTAACTACCAGATCATAGGCATCAGCATATGAAGAGGGCAATTCCTTAGGTCAAGAATATCCTCCAAAGAAATAATGAGGATATTTTGAAAATGAAACTCCAAATATTTTCTCTAATATTGCAATTCCCACATAAAACAAGTTTGCCATTAACCAGCGAAATTAAGGCTTTTCCTTCTTTGGTTACAACTAGATTACAGTAAAATTCCCTAACCAAATCTTCGTATACCAATTCATTAACGCTTACTAGAGGAGTCTAACCCATTGAAGCAAATTCAGGTTCCAAGAAGCAATTAAGTTGAGACAATCTGGTGAAGTTTATACATCTTCTGAAAGCAATTGGCTGGTGCTGAAAGTCGGCAATATAGTAGTCAAGATGCTCCTTTGTTTGAAACTTGGAAAGTAAGTGAGATAAGTCCAGAGGGGGTTCTTTCCCTGGCGAAGTTGCTTCTTCACAAATTTTCTCCTTTCCTTTGCCTTCTAGTATTTTTTCCTTTTTGGCCAAAGTAGGTTCTCGGATGGTAATTCTCTTCTATTTTGTCTTTCCCATAAGTGCTTCAATCATTTTAGTGTCTTCCCAATCTAGATCATCGTCAATGGTTTTATGTTGCTTTAATGGTTTAAATGGAATAGAAACTTTCTTCATTTGTTTCAGCCATTCCTTTTCTCGCAGTTTTTCTAGAGTTGTTCCTTCTTTTGAGCTTTTTCTTCAACGTTGATAATTCCTTCAATAAGGGTGAACTTTTTCTTTCTTTGTAAATGACGGAGTTGAAATGTGAATCGATTGAAATGACTTTCCATCTACTAGGTTAAGGTTAAGATTCAAACATGCTTTTGAGCAGGTAAGATGTGACTTTTCAATTCTACCAAAATCAAATTTGGTTCAGAGGGATAGATAGTGTAACTATCAGTTTTATGGGCTCGAGAACATTATTTGATATTAAATTCGTGCCTTTTCGAGAGTTCTTTACCATGATTGACCATTGCCTTAAAACATGTGGCAGGAAATTGCCCAAGATGATTTATATTATGCAATGCAGACACACATGTACACATGGGAATATATATATATATAAATGAAAAAAAAATCTATAAAGGCATTTATGAACACGACCTAAAATTAAAAAGAAATGGAACTAATGAATCATCTGAAATCCTTGCACTATGCATATTAAGAAAGTGGAGGATCAGTGGTGCTCCATTTTTGACAAACATATATTGTCAATAATTCCAAGTTTATTTCTTAAAATATTGAACCTATTTTCAAGCAGTGATTTTGTGAATATATCTATGAATTGATTTTCAGTTTGAGTATACATTACCTTCACATTTCCTTGTTGAACATGATCTCGAATGAAATGATATTTTACTTCAATGTGCTTGGTCCGAGAGTGATGAATAGGATTTTTTGTAAAACAAATGGCACTGGTGTTGTCACAAAATATAGGGATATGGTCAAAGATGATGGAAAAATCTTCCATTTGATGTTTTATCCATAATATCTGAGTACAGCAACTACCAACAACCATAAATTCGACCTCAGTGGTGAAGAGAGCTATAGAACTTTGCTTCTTACTATACCATGACACAAGTGATTTGCCAAGAAATTGATAGCAGCCACTTGTGCTTTTTCTGTCTAGTTTATCTCTAACAAAGTTTGCATTTGCATACCCAACTAGATTGAGACTGTTAGTTCTAGGATACCATAATCCATAGTTTTGTGTCCCTACCAAGTATCTAAAAATTCTTTTAATAGTTGTAAAATGGAATTCTTTAGGATTAGCTTGAAAACGTGCACATCTGCAAACACTAAATATAATATTAGGTCTACTAGCTGTTAAATATAGTAAGGAGCCAATTGTGCCTCTATATTTCCTTTGATTAAAAGCCTTACCTTCTTCATCCTTATTTAAGGTGGAGGAGGGACACATAAGTGTTCCTATAAGTTTAAAATTTTGAAAGCCATATTTGCAAATTAATTCTTTAGTATATTTGGGTTGGCTAATAAAGTTTTCTTCCTGAGTTTGCTTGATTTGTAATCCAAGAAAGAAGTTTAATTCACCCATCAAACTCATTTCCAATTCACTTTTCATTAGATTAGCAAATTCTTTACATAAGGATTCATTTGTGCTACTGAAAATAATATCATCTACATAAATTCGAACAAGTAAGAATTTATTTTTATTTTTCTTGATAAAAAGAGTGGTGTCAAGTTTTTCCCTAAAGAAACTGCTTTTAAGAAGAAAATTACTCAACCTTTCATACCAAGCCCTTGGGGTTTGCTTTAAATCATAAAGAGCTTTTGACAACTTGTATACGTAGTGAGGTAACTTTTCATCTTTAAAACCAAAAGGTTGCTTAACATTAACTTCCTCAGTGATAAAACTATTTAGAAAGGCACTTTTGACATCCATTTGATATAATTTAAACTTCATATAAGATGTATAGGCAAGCAACATTCTAATGGATTCAATTCTAGCTACAGGAGTATAGGTTTCATCAAAGTCAATACTTTATTGTTGAGAAAAAACCTTAAGCCATTAACCTTGCTTTATTCCTGATGATGTTACCTTTTTCATCTAGCTTGTTACGAAACACCCACTTTGTTTCGATTGCTGATGATTCTTTTAGTGCTTTTACCAGCTTCCATATATTATTCCTTTCAAATTGCTGTAGTTCTTCCTCCATGGCTAAGATCCAGCTTTCATCTTCTAAAGCTTCATTTATGGATTTGGATTTAATCTTAGACAGTAAGGCTAGATTGTTCCTGAAAGAGGATCTAGTGCGCCTCCTTTCATTTAGATTTCCAATAATGAATTGTAAAGGATAGGAAGAAGAGTGTCTCCATTCACGAGGAAGTCTTAGATCTTTTGGTGTATTTGCTAGTTGGCCTTGAGTAAATTTTCTTGAAGATTTATCAAGCCCTCTTTCTTGATAGGTTGATTTTTCTACATTTTTCTCTTCATTGATTTTCTGAATCTATTAATTAAGTGAGGAATCAATGTCGTCCCAGCTTCTGTTAATGAGTTTGAGAGGACTTGAGTGATTGTTACTACATGCAGCATGTGTTTTGCTTGATGTATTGTAAATTGAATGCACCTGATTTTTGCTAGCAATGATTTTATTTTCATCTGTATTTACTATTTTTCTTAGAGAAAGGTTAGTTTCATCAAATACAACATGCATAAATTCTTCAACTACCATAGTTATTTTGTTGTAAACCTTATAAGCCTTACTGGTAGTGAAGTAACCTAAGAAAATCCCTTCATCACTTATAGTATCAAATTTTCCTAGATTATATTTTCCATTATTATGAATAAAACATTTACATCCAAAAGCTCGAAAGTAGCTGACATTTGGTTTTCTACCTTTCCATAGTTCATAAGGAATCTTTTTAAGAATAGGTCTTATAAGATATTGATTTAACATATAACAAGCAGTATTTACGGTTTTAGCTCAGAAATATTTAAGAAGATTATTTTCAATAAGCATTGTTCTAGTCATGTCTAAAAAAGTATGATTTTTTCTTTCAACTACTCCGTTCTGTTGAGGAGTTTTAGGAGTAGAAAAATTGTGAATAAATTTATGCTAATTACAAAAATATTTAAATAATTTATTTTCAAACTCTCCACCATATTCATTTCTAATACTAGAAATCAGATATCTTTGTTCTCTTTGAACCTTCTTACAAACGACAACAAAATTCTTAAAAACTTCATCTTTATTTGCAAGAAATAAAACCTAAGTGAATCTAGAAAAATCATCAATAATAACAAATGCATAGCTTTTGCCCCTAAAGCTGCGAGTTTGCGTGGGACTAAAGAGATCCATGTGAAATAATTGAAGTGGCCTAGATAAAGAGACAGACTCTTTAGGTTTAAAAGAGGCTCTTGCTTATTTTCCTAACTGATATGCATCACACAAATGATCCTTTTGAAAGTCTAGTTTAGGTAGACCTCTTACAAGATCTAAGTTGGACAACTTAAGAATAGTGTGCATGCTCGCATGACTAAACTTTCTATGCCATAAACAGGATTCATTACATATGGAAGAGAGATATGTAATATCTTTAGACTTGAGATGGTTTGAGCAAAGAATATATATATTTTCAAATCTTTGACCAGCAAACAAGGCTTTGTCCTCATTGAAAACAGTGCAACGTATAGGATCAAAAACTACTCTATAGCTTCTATCACACAGTTAACTGATACTAATAAGATTATTTTTAAGCCATCATCTAAGTAGACATTATCCAGACAGTAGTTATTTGTAAGTTCTATCTTACCTGTACCAATGATCTTACCTTTGCCTCCATCACCAAAAGTGATAGATCCTCTGTCTAATTTTGTGAAGCATAAGAATTTAGATGGATCTCCTGTCATATGTTTGAAACAGCCACTATCTAGGAACCACTGATGATTAGAAATTCTCTCCTTCAAGCAAGCTTGCAAATAATTCAACTATTCTTTGGTACCCAAATCTTTTTGGGTCCTTTCGGATTAGTATGAGGAGTAATAGCTCCTTTTGCAACCCTTTTGAACCTTGTATTGTCATTTTTTCATTTATTACATGCATGTTTTAATTTGTTACATCGAAAGCATGTAGTGTATAAAGAAGCTTTAATAAAAAAATTATCATATAGTTTTACTTTTGAGTTTTCATTATATCCAATTCCAGTCTTATCAAACATGCATTTTTGTTTTCTAATAAACATATTCAAATTTTCTTCACCTTTTATGAAGTTAGCCAAGTCTCTAGTGACTTCAGCAACTTTCTGCTTCAGAGACTCATTCTCTAAGGAGACAGATTCTAAATTAGATTTTATTTTATAAACATCTTCCTCTAGAGTGGAATTTATTTTTACTAACTCCTTATATTTTGCAAACAGATTTTGAAATCAATCAAAAGTTTATTAAATAGTTCATCCAATTCAGTATATGATAATGAAATTTCAGGGATTGACTCATCATCTTCTCGTGCCATAAAACAGATGTTAGCCATTTCTTGTTCAAACTCTTCTTCTTCTTCCTTATCATCATCACTCCAAGCCATCATTGCTTTCTTCTTGCTAAAAGCCTTAGTTGTTCTTCTTTTGAGATATGAACATTGGGATCTCATGTGTCCGTTCTTCCTACATTCATAGCAAGTAATGACACTTTTTGATGGCTCCTCCTTTTTTGAGTTTGTTTTAAGAGGATTGGCTTTGAATTTTCAAAGCTCTTTTTTCTTTTTGACGTACTTATCTATTCTTTTTCAAAAGAAGGCTATGTCTTGTTCATTTAGCTCCTCTTCTTCTTCTGTTATCTTTTCTAGTGCTTCTAATTATAGTGCAAGTAATTTTTTTCTGTGTTCCAACTCATATCTTTTTAGGTGATTTTTCTCGTAAGCTATTAGGATTCCACGTAATTCATCACAAGTGAAAGCTTAAAACTTGTTTCTTTCAATTGAATCTACTTTGGATTGCCATTTTTCTGGCAGACTTCTTAGAATCTTCCAGTTTTACAAATCTATTGTATATTTATTCAATGCTTTCTCCTTCCTTCATATGGAATAGTTTGAACTTATTGGCTAGTACATTTAGATTGCTTTCTTTGACTTTTGAGGTTCCTTCATGAGTTACGATAAGTTTCTCCCACATTCTTTTGCAGTTTCGCAACTTGATATTTTATCGTACTCAGATCTGCTGATGGAGCATATAATGATATTTCTAACACGATGATTGCACTGAATTATTTTAATATCATCTTCAGTCCATTCAGCTCTAGGTTTATCTATGATAGCACTAGTTGTTAGATTCACCTTTTGCGATTTCTTTGGACCTTCCATGATGACTTCCCACACTAAGTAATCAGTTGAACATATAAATATCTTTATTCTTTCCTTCTAATGTGAGAAGTGTTTTCCCATGAAATAAGGAGGTTTGAGAGTTGAGAATCCTTCTCCGAAGTACGCTCCTTTAAGTAGGTTGGTAGTTGCCATTTTCTGCATAGAATAATAATAATGCTGGACCTTTTCTCAAGGTTGTTAAGCACACAAAAGAGACCTGCTTTAATATCAATTGATAAACACACCTAGAGGAGGTAAATAGGTGTGTTATGCAATAAATGCAATTTTTTGAATTTTTGAAAGTGAATGACTAAAGGTCCTCTAATTTAGTTAGGAAAAAGTGGAGGACTTGTGTACAGACAGAAAAGTGGATGACCTATGTATGAACAGATGAAAAGAGAAAAGTGAAAAAGCTTAACACAGATGATTTATCCTAGTTCGATTAACTTTGACCTATGTCCAGTCCCTTTGAAATCTTAAGGAATTTTTAACTAAATAACTGAAACTTACAAAAATGTGGTTAACACCATCTTACAATTTTCACCACTAGGTGATTTCTCAATAGGGTATTTTTTTTACAACTCATCCTCAATTTCTTTCAGATCTTATAACACTTCTATAAATTTACACAATCTCTCCTTGATTTGCTTCTTATGAGCAGATATAAAAATGATAAGTAATCTAGAACACTCTTTCTTTTTCAACGCTTTTTTTTATGTCTACTACCTCTCAATATTCAAATCTTCGAGTATTTATATGCATCTTTATTTTTCTATCCGTTAGGAGAAATTTTTGACTTCACTGGCTCCTTCTTAATTTTATTTTTAATGTTAAAAAAGTCTTTTCAGATTTTGTTTATCTTTATAATCTTGGCTGGTCTTCTCACATTGAATGTTGGCCACTGAACTTGCAGCGGAGATTGATATTCAACCATTTTTTCAACATCAGTTACAGTTTTTACTACTCTATCTGCTCTTCCTTAACACAAGAACCTATAATTTGTTTGTCTTTTATACATAATGTACTTTGTCGTTTAGATCATAAGCAGGGCAGATCTATTCACAATATTGAGCCGATGAACATTCAATAATTTAGAAAAAAATTATTGGGCCGATCTATAGTATGGGCTTTTACAAAGGTCTAATAATTGTTTTGTTATCATCAAAGTCATTGGATTTAATAACCTTGGGACAAAGATCCAACAATATGGTATTGTAGCTAGATATTTATAATGAATTATCTAATTCCCATTTTTTCTTCGTATATCTTTTGATAGTTCATATGCTTACTTTCATTTTACAAATAAGTGATGATATTATTTTCTCAAAAATATCATATTCCTTAATTTTAGGACAATAATTTTTAAATATATAAAACATTTTGTATTTAATAATTATTTAAAATGTTAATTTATTTAATAATTAATAACTCTTAAAAATAATTAATTTTATTTTTGTGTAATTAATGAATATAAGTATAGTAATGAATTTACTAAAATAAGTCAAATATTGTTTTATATTTAATGATATTTACTAATTATTATATCATAACTAAAAAAAATGTTTCCAAAAACATATTATCATCACTTTTTACAAGTTGATGGAACCATTGAAAAACAAAAGGTTTACTTGTCACAAAGAGCCTGTGCAACCTAAATCCAAATCTAGGATCTTCACACCAAAGATTTACTTGTCAAAAAGAGCCTAATAGTGTTTAGGAAGCCTCACAAATTAAATTTAGAATGTAAGAAGGCCATGCAAGATGAGTACATAGTGCCTTGGAGAGAAACCATACCTGGTCTTTAGTTGAGTTACCACCAAACAAAAAGGCTATAAGTTGCAAGTGGCTACTTAGAGTGAAAGAGAATGTTGATAGGAGTGTGCACAAGTACAAACCAAGGCTTGTTCAAAGAAAAGGGTTTGAGTTCGAAGAAGACTTTAGTCTTGTGATAGAACCCACCACAATCAAGGTAGTGCTTACTAGCTCTAGCAAAGTAGTGGCAAATTCACCAGCTCAATGTGAAGAGTGCATTCCTTAATCAATTGCTTCATGAAGAAGTGTATATGCAAAAGCCAAAAAGGTTTTAAAACAGAAACTTGGTATGCAAATTGCACAAGTCTTTATATGGACTCAAACAAGCCTAAAGGCTTAGTTAGTTTGAGAAATTGGCTACCACCCTTCTAAAATTTGGTTTTATATATACAACAAGTTTAATCACTCTCTTTTCATAATAATCATTCCTAACCACACCACTTTCATTGTGGTCTATCTTAATGACAAGAGGGAGTTCCTCAACAGAAATTGTTTCTCTTTTTGCTCAACTCAATAAGGAATTCTCATTGAAAGATCATGGATTGTTAAGCTATCTTTAAGGAATTGAGTTAGAGAAGCTCTCAGATGGTAGCCTTTATCTCTCACAATGCAAAATACACTAGAGATTTGTTGTTTAAGGAAACGATGCAAGTTGTTAAAAGCATATCTACCCCTCTATATGACCACTAGCACCAAGCCATCTAAATATGGTAGTGACCTTATGAGCAACCCTCACTTGTATAGGTAGTAGGAGCACTTTAGTTGTGACAACCCTATCTTCTATACATGGTAATTATGGTTAAATACATAATTAATAATTAATGATCAAGGTTTGGAATCATTACAATTTATTACATTATGAAAATATAGGAAAATTTGAACCTTAATATTAGGGTCATCACTAAACAACCACAAACGTGAGAATGCATAAAAAAATTGTACTATCATGAGAGGTTTGTGATTCATCCTTTCATCAGTTTTAACACATAAAAACCTCCCACAAGTGTCCCTATATCACTTCTTAGCATTACCATCGAAGAAACTAAGGTTTCTAGGTTAAAGGTAAGAGTTTGGAGACCTATGCTGCGACTTGAAATTCTCTCGCTACAGCTAAGTTAGGTACTGGAGCTCAAAAACTATGTTTTTCACTTTGCGACGTGGCCTTGACCTTTCGCGTCACAGCCAAATTACTCTCGGGAATCATTAGGTAATTCATACAAATTTCGCCACGTGGCATTGCGGCAGAAATGTCTCCTGGGACTATTGTTTGAATTCCCACGATTCTCGCCTCGACACAAAACTCTTGTGCCACAGCGAGGCTCACTACTGGACACTCCTTACCTAGTTTCCTCGACTAGTGTCGCGGTAAGACCTGTTATGCGGTGGCGAGGTTTCTTTCTGTCACCCTTCTAGGTGATTTTTTTCGTACTGAGTTGCGGCGTTCCTTGCCACTGTCACTATGACACCTTGACCTCTAGCTCATACCCAACGTGCCCTCTGGCCCATATGGCAATGCGGAACTCATAAGGGAGACACTTTCTCTACCTTATGCTTACTCTCTCTATGGCACTGTGTGTGGGTAGAGCTCCACTTAGAAGTAATATGGACCGATTGAGCTCTCTCTATGCTCCCTCATGCTCAATTACACTATTGAGACTTATTTCAATCCCAACTATATGCTTCAAACTCATGGGAAGCAAAAAGGGATTGGAGACATGCATTTTCGCTATGGGCAGAGTTTGCTTCATTTCTGGGCTAACTTTGAAAATACATAACTAAATGCAAAAAAATCGTATCTGCATGATCTGGGTCATTCTAGAAAGCTTGAGACGTCTACTTCATGCTAAAAATAAGTAGAAGTCTCAATCTCTCACATACTCTGCGTTTGACATCGAAATAGTTCACTGGTCAGAGGGGGCTTCTTTGCTGTCACAGTTTACTGATATGGACTTTGAAAATGTCTAACTAATTCCAAAAAAATCCAATGATCATGAACTCTATCTCTATGGAAAGATGTGGATGTTAGCTAGAGGAGAAAAATATATCCAGATCAGTCCACCTAGCCAATTTCCCGAAAACCGATGAAACAGTACTTCGGGTCTGGTTGGGGGTCTGATTCTGGGCAGGAACTTCGAAATTGCATAACTTCCTCTCTAGACCTCTAAATGAGGTGATTCCAGTTCCTACAAGTCACTGTGACCATCTAGTTTCTGTGTATAAAATTTCGTAGCCATTGGACTACGTTTGCCCCTCGGATGACATGATTTCAAAACTGACCAAATGAACAGTGATTTTCTGAAATCCGAATTTCTGATGTCAACTTTGAATGCTCATAGAAAATGCTATAGACCTCTAATTGACATGAACTCTAGCTTCCCAGAAAGCTCTAAACATACTCTAGTTCCATGTCAAACCTCATGGCTAGAAGAGGTCATATGGCTATTCTATGACATCATGTGCAAAATGGCCCTTTCTTGGCCAAAAGTGTGGCTAATGGGGCCCAATCTTAAGTTTTCTACTTCTATGACTCTTTGAGCACATGAGAAAGCATCTATAGGAGCTATCAATCATGCCTCAAGTGTCTCATAACTTAGATTGGAGAATCTCACTACCCCATGCCCACTTATGCACCCATATTTACTAGACTATCATTGGTTCTTTCTCAATCAAGCATAGCTTTTCATTCACCATAAACCTTATTCCCATACATACATCATTACTACATACATTGTCTTGCAACATTTGTACATGCTACATCATATACATCATTTACATCTCATGTACAATTCTATTACAATTACAACATGTGGCCAAAAGCCTTTACATTCTTCTTCATCTCTATCCCTAGCCTCATGCTTATTGGCGGTTGCTCCCATCTCTAATCTCACTTGGGCCACCTGGCATGGTTGGATGGTGGAGAGGGAGGGTGAGATTCATGGAATCTCAGTAGTTCAACTCTCATTCAAACATACATATATTGCATGCAACAAGTCTCATTATGTATGTATGGCATGTTAGCATATAAAACATGATGAAAACATTTAAAACATGTGAAATGGCCATGCTTAACATTCAAGAGCTCGCTGAGTACTTGGATCGGCCTCACCCCTTCCCTTATGGCTTTTGGATTTGCCTTCCCATACTTTAGAGGTACTTAGACTCACCCTTACTCTTTGGGAGTCAACCTCACTTTTGGGAGACATGGCTCACCAACTTAGGGCTTCGGCTCATCCTCACCTTGGCTATAGGGTTATTGGCTTTTCCATTTCCTCAAGCAAACCAAGCAATCATTGAAAACATCATCTCAATCATATTACATAATCATGCCAACATACTTTTCATAGCTCATATCATTCATACACACAAGCAAGACAATGTAAACACATAATTATGCATGAGAGAAAGTGGAGAGAACTACCTTTGCTAGCTATTCTCAATTTGCTCTGACACTTGACTCCTCCCTTGTTGGTTTTCACAACAACTTCTAGGTGGGAGAGTTCCTCTTGAGCCTAACCACATAAAAGCATGGAATTAATACTTTACTACTCAATTCTTAAGCTAGGGATCACTTCTAAGCAGCTCTACTGAGCTTCTCACTCTAGGTTTCTTCCTCACTCTAGGGTCCATGAACTATCCCTCTCTTTCTCAACTCATAAGAAAGGGGAAAAGCAAGAAAGAGAAGACTATCTACTTCTAATCTCTCTCAAGAATGGTTTCCCACTCTATCCCCTCTGAACCAGACTCAACCCTAACCATTTTCTACCATTTAAACCGTGAAAAGGAGGGAAAAAGGGGAGAAGGCAACTTACTAAGAGGGAGCTATGAAATTCATACATTTCTTGTGCTTTCCTCTTCTCTTCAGCTTCTCTCTCTCTCCTCCGCCCTTTTCTCTCTCTTAAGACGAGTTAGAGTCGGTTAGAAGAAGAAAGAAGAGATTTGGAAGCTTTCAAAAAGTCAAATTCTCTTTTTCTCGCTTTTCAGGACCGCTCTCGCTACAGCGAGTTAGTGCCCTCGCTACGGCGAGTTCGTGTCTGTTCTAGACTTCTGCCTTCGCTATGGCTTCGCTACGGCGAGATCGTGTCTATTCTTGACCTTCGCTATGGCGTCGCTATGGCGAGATCGTGTCTGTTCCAGACCTCTGCCTTCGCTATGGCGTCGCTACAGCGAGCAACTCCCTGGTCTCTATATGGAATGCCACACTCGCTACAGCTAGGAACAATTTCGCTACGGCGAGCAACTCACTGGTTTCTATATGGAATGCCGCACTCGCTATAGCTAGAAACATACTCGCTACGGCGAAGAGGCATTCTCGCTATGGCGATTCCATATCTCGCTATGGCGAGAAGACTTAGAAAATTCTCAGCTGTTCGAAAATTTTTCAGCTTCTCTTTCCCTTTCCTTTTCTCATTTCTTCTCTATTTTCTTTTTCTGGGTTGTTACAGTCACTCTTTAGGCCGTAGCGAGGCCTTCTTAGCCACGACGTGACTCCTTCTTATAACTACATCTCCTAAATTTCATCTCATACACTCTAATTCTCTTCTTAGGAACACTCTAGGACCACTTCCCCTTATTTTATATGACTCTAATGGTATTTATCTACCTTATTTACCTAACTATTCTACCATTACAAATTCAAAACTTAAGTATTAATTCCTACTCATCCAACTACCACACGTCAGCAAATTCATGGATGAATGACAGTAAGAATTCATACACTATCAACAATTAACATTCGATACACATTCTGTTAGATATTTCATACATTAATGATTCATATCAACATCTAATGCATCGCATAATTATATTTCCAATAATACACCATATCATGAATTAAGTAAAATTCATACATAAGGTGTTATAGGTTCATACATCCAATACCAAGTTAAGATGAGGCCTAACTCCTCAATAGATACATCCTAAGTAATCAAAATATAAGAGCCTACACTTGGCAACATGATAACATGATGATACTATACAAAAAGGAATACAAAATTTAGCATCTATTTTAAATAAGCCAGTCTAAGTGTAGCCTTCTCCCCACATGGTTGGAGTTCATGGATTTTCATCCACTTGCTTTTCCTTATCCTTACCTAAAAAGCCTTCACCTAAGAGTATGATCCCATGAAACTGGATGAGATGCGAATCTCAGTAACCAAGGAAATTTTCATTCATAATATCCAATTTAATTGACATATATGCAAGAATCAAAATCAACATCAGAATCATATCAGTCATATCAGCAAAGGAAATGGTTAGGCTACTATGATTATCATCTCATATTAGCAATCATATTTCCACATGTTAAAGGCTAATAATATCGGGAGAGGCCCTTCCACGGCACCCACTCCCCAGTGAGCACAACCAGGGCTCAGTGCATCTAAAGTTTGATCATAACCCGATACTCAATCGAAGTACATGCACGAGTGGCAGTTGCACCACAGTTCCACCATAGACTCACAAGGTCCGAACACAATACAATAAATAGCCAACCAATTCATTTAGCATTTCAAATCATTCATGTACAGCAAATATGAAATTAAAGCAAATACATGCATGGAATTAATGTGGTCCCGGTTACCTCACTTGTAGATAAATTTGCAAAAGCCACTAGTAGTATAAAAATCTCCCTAGCCACTACTAATTCCCAGAATTCATAATGGAGGTGTCCTCTGTCAGAAACTTCAATATATCACCCTAAATCCTAAATAAATTCATGAAAATTTAATACCTATACTATAATCTAATCATTGGGGTCTCAAACCAGCAGAAATACCTAAAAAAGAAGAGTTTATACTTACCTAATGTCAGCCCTAACCTCAACCTACGAAATTTCACCATGGAAATATCAAATGGCAAGTTTTAGATTTTGGGTGTGGGTGAAAGTGTTCCAATTGGAACATTAATTGGGTCAAATTAAAGAGAAAGATGAGATAATTAAGTTATATAACTATTACCTTAACTGAATCTTGCTTTAGAAGTGGAAAATGGTAGATATGCCAAGAATCCTAGCCTCTCCTTTGGACCTCCGAATTTTGTGTGTGTTCCCTGTGGTTCTGCAAAATGGGGGGGGTGGCTAGGTTAGTTGTTAAGGTTTAAGTTGAGTTTTCTATGGGTTATGGGCTATTCCAATGATCCAACTCTAAATGGGCTTCAGATTTAACCTTTGTTGGGCCAGCTTTCATGTGTTGGGCTGCTAGGTTTTAATTGGGTTAGGCCAAGTTTTAAGAGTTCAAAGGATTTGGATCTGCACAAAGATTGTTGGGCCAATTATAAGAGTCTATAAAAGGTGAATTTTGGGCCTCTATCACATTGAATTAGATTGGGTATGCACTCAACTTATTGGGTCTCCATTAACCTCTTATCATTATCTCCTACATTAATTTGGGCCTACGTAAAATTTATATCCCAATTAAATCTCAAACTCATATTAATAATTTATTTCTCTAAAATTTTCTTTTACTTAACTTGCCTAATTATCCCATATTAATTATTGTTAATTAATTCAAATTTATAATTAACATCTTAATTAATTTTGAGGTGTTACATTAGTATGCTACTATTACAAGACTCCAAAATTTCTTTCTCAATAAACAAGGTCCATTAGTATATGCAAAACCCAGAGTCACATTGGCAGGCTGTAAAGCGCATATTAAGGTACCTTGGTGGCACCCGTGAGTTTGGTATTAATTTGAAAAAGTCTAGTGATTTAGTATTGTGGCTTTCTGTGACGTTGACTGTGGGACCTGATGTAGATGACAGGCATACTACATCAGGTTTAAGTGTTTATCCAGGGACCAATTTGGTCTCCTATGCTTTAAAGAAGCAAGTACGTAGTGGTGTAAGTACGTAGTGGTGTCGAGGTCCACTACTGAGGCTGAGTATTGCAGCCTAGCTAACACTGGCAGAAGTTATGTGGCTTAGATCCCTGCTGAGTGAGCTGCCAATACCTACATCATTAGTTCCACTATATTCAGTGATAACATGAGCACAGTACTCATGTCTGTAAATCCTATTTTACATCCCTAAACCAAAAACTTACTGGATCTCCATTTTGTGAGAGAAACGGTAATAAATAAAGAATTTATGATCAAACACGCATTTCCTCGGATGCACAAGTAGCAGATGTTCTCAGAAAACCTATCTTAAGCAACAGGTTTGAAACTCAAATATCCAAATTGAGTCAGGAGCAGGTGTGACTTGAGTTTGAAGGGAAGTGTCAGAAGGATGAACTCAGAAGCTCACCCTACATGAGTTTGCTGAGAAGTGTTAGAGTATGAGAGTCTAAGCTAAATGTCACTAGAAAGACTTCTGTTATATTGGTGCCTCAAGGCTTCTTCCTTTCTTCGACCTTCCTCTGGATTCCTTCTTCCATCCTTTCCAATCCTTTAATCATAATTAACATTTAAAGTAGCATAATTTGGTCTAGCTATCGTCTTCATTGTCTCAACTCAATCAAAAGCAGGAAATTTCAAGATCAAGAATTCTTACCTATTGAAATGGTGAAAAATCTCCCATAAATTGCAGCCAATAGTAAATACTGGTTATTTCTGTTACACAGTGGCGCAATGCTAAGCATACTCGCTTGTGGTTTTCATTCGATGTGAATCCGCATGAGTCAATTGGTTAACATTATGCCAAAACGGTGGCTCTGCCACGGACTCGAAAGGTGAAGCCAATGATCGATCATCTCCTTAACGTATGAAGAGAGTATGTGTCATATAAATTGGCATTACTCTATAAGGCGTGGAAGAGGGCTTTTATACCTACGTACGTTAATAAGCTCCTTGACGTTACTGCAGTCTTTTCGTTCAGCTAGCTAGAGACAATTGGCTGTGTTGTGTGGAGTTCGTTGCAGATTGTTAATCTTATATGGCTCGGTTGGGGACGAATCCACTGCGGCAAGCTGCATCTCAATTTTTCGTGCTGTTCTCCTGTGACAAATTTGAGGAGTTATGATGGGTTCTGCCTTTGTGGGCCTAATTAGCCCAAAATATATATCATCATGGTCAGTAGGATATATATAGATATATATATATATATATTGAGAATATGTCATTTAAATTTAAAATCTTCAAAGAATTTAATGCAGTCATATTTAAGGAATTTTTAAAAAAATTAAAATTTCTCAATAAATTTATAAAACTAATTTTTATGCCACAGTTCTGAACATAAATGCTTAAGGTTTGACGGACATAAGTGGGGAAATGGATCCGCTTATGTTTAAAGTTGTTCATGTTGCTTGTGTTAGTCATAGAATTTATCTTTTTTTTTCTTTTTTCAGTATATTTTTTTTTTGGGAATGCATCCTTTATTTATTATTATTTTAAGGATTTTTTAAAAAATAATGTAATCAAAAATAAAATTTTAATTTTGAATAAAAATTACACTTTAAAATTTTAACTATGCAATATAGTTAAAAATTTTAAAGTATAATTTTTTTAGTTAAGATTTTTGTCCTAATAACAAATTTTGAATACTGAATTAAAATTTTTAATTCCTGAAAAACCCTTAAATACCCCTTACTTCACGGTTTGCAGTAACTCAAGTTACAGTAAAATATCCGTTTTCCATTTGTCCCTCCCCGGACTAGTTTAAGGGCCATGCATTAAAGATTTTAGATGTTTTGCTAGCGAAAGGACCCATAGGCAATGGGGCCTGAGGGCTCCGATTCTCTCTTCTTATTGTTCCTCAGGAGAGTGAAGTGACTCATAGGTATGAGGCACGAACGAGTAAGAAGAGAGTTTCGTATCATTTCTAGAAAATAATCACTCTTAAATCTTAATTAAATTAATGGTGAAGATTAAATAAAAAATCATCATAAATATAAAATATATGTTATTGAACATAGATAAAAGATGAGAGAAATATATAGTTTTAGATTGCAAGATTAATGAAACGAAAATTAATGTGAAAATAAAGAAAGATCACATATTTATGTTTTTTTTTCTGGAGTACCCAAAAAAAAAAAGAGATAAGGATTGTATCAACTAAGAGACGGGGAGAGAAGATAATTACTCTTATATCACAAATTAATAGCCTAAATTAATAATAATAATAATAATAACAATAATAATAATAAATATGAAATTTTTCTTGATTTTCACGTTTATTTTCGTTCCATTAATCAAGTAAAAGTGGTATAGCATATACATTAATTTTATATCATGTACATTTAAAAATTGTATGTCATGGACATTAATTTCAGTTGATACAATCCTCATCTCTTAGTTGAGACAATTTAAAAGTTGTATATCATGTACATTTTTAAAAAATGTCATTATAGATCTCTGTAGTGTTTTTTTTTTTTGGGTCGAAAATATTTGTGTATTTCTCACTTTCATTTAGCACTTCGCCAAATTTCATGGAGATCTTATTATATTGAGACAAATACAATCTCTTTAAGAGATAGGAACCATAAAATAAAGCGAGTAAGCGGTGATTTTATTGTTTTCATAATCATGTTGGGTCTATATGTTGCTCCCCCTTGTCGTCATGGCTTTCCTTGATTTTTGTTTTCCAATGGTTTCATAAATTTGTAAAGAGTAATGATAATATGTTTCTGGAAACATCATATTTTTTTAGTTATGTTACAATAATTAGTAAATATCATTAAATATAAAAACAACATTTTTGTTTATTTTAATAAAATTATTACTATAATTATACTCATTAATTACACAAAAATAAAATTAATTATTTTAAGAGTTATTAATTATTCAATAAAATAACATTTTAAATAATTATTAGATAAAAATATTATTTTATATTTAAAAATTATTGTCTCTTAATTAAGTAATATAATATTTTTTAAAAAATAATATCATCACTTATTTGTAAAATGAAATTAAGCATATGAACTATCAAAAGATATACGAAGAAAAGATGGGAATTAGATCATTCATTATAAATATCTACTTACAATACCATATAATTATTTCAATACTCCTGGCTTTTTTTTCAGTCACCCAGCTAGCCTTCCTTCATGTATATCCTTTACACAACCCAAAATAAAAAACACTACGGAACACATGCCTTTGGACGTGATACATTAAACAGGGGAATGCCAGAGGTGTTCCTATCAACAACTCTTAGAAGAAACCATGATTCTCTATAGCCTTCAAAACCCATATCAGAAAGATGGGGGGAATTTCTTAAACCAATGGTACAAAATTAAGAAGCTGATTTGAAGTATGAACGTTTTACAGAAGAAAAAGAACACACCCTGTAATCCAATTGCATGTTTCCTTCGAGGAGAGGTAATAGGAGCGAAAATGGTTTGTATTTCTGTTTGGCAATATCTCCCATTGTTTACTGATGCATGGAATCCACTTTGTGGAAAATACACCTGACCTCGAAGAAAAGGAATGGCTGGAATCATAATAATGAATGACGAAAAAGAAATAATGGTGAAACTACTTTTTCTTGGAATAAATAAAAGTTATATGATGCAGACAAAAGAGGTGAATGGTGAAAACCAAATAAGAGAAGTTGATACCACTAGAGGAAGAAAGGAGAAAGAATGAAATTAAGAAATGGGCATTGAAATGTGTTTTATTTGCGGTTAATGGACTTGGTATTTCCAACCGGGCATAGGCGTGCTATGCTAAAGGGTAGAGCAGGTTTTGTCCAAGTCAAGGAAGTCTGCTCCACGCATATAATTTTAAGAAAAGGATGTGAAGAACTCGATGTCTTCACGCGTCAGGAGGGCTCAAACTTCCAAAGAGGCATATTCGTTTTTTTTTTTTTGGGTGGTTTGTCATTTAATCATTGAAAGTCAAAAAGCTAACGTAAAATTAAAGGCAGGTATGGCATTAATAATAAAAAATTAGGAAAACGACTTATAGGTCTTCAATTAATGTAAAATGTAACGATGTTATCGAATCATTGGCATTATTTTAACAAAACCGCATCGCTGGCTTGCACCTTGAATGTTATTTAATTTAGCATTTGGATAATGAGCGCTTGGGCAATGATAAGTTTTCTATATATATATATATATATATATATATATATATTTTTTTTTTTTTTCACAAGTACAGTACTTATAATTTAAAATAATTTACTAATAAATAAATAAAATCGTGGACTTACATTCATGAGAATGCCCCTCATAATTTGCAACTGCTGCTGCTGCTCTCGCCTGCTTGACCCTACGCCAAAGCTATCTTTCCCTTGGTTCATTGAATCTGTGACAGTGTTGTTGTAGAGTTTGAGAGGCCAACACAATTGCGTCTATTCGTGAAAGATCTTGGATTATTACTTCTGAGTCTCAGATAATAAGGCGGTCCTAAGGCCTGGGGAAACCAGATCTCCACCTCACAGTGGTAACTGCTAAGCAATCAGAGTTTTTAAGTTCTGTTTCTAATTTGTTTTTAACTTAAGACCTTGCTTATGCTACAGCATATTTGACTCGGAAGAAGCTTTAGAAAGGGTTTCAGCAATGGAAGATTTTGGTGGCGCATTGAAACAATCTAGAAAGGATCTACGCTTGACGCTGCCATTGCAATTTCCACCAACGCCACGGTACCCATCGCCGCCGCCAACGCCAAGGCCAACGCCACACATCTCAGTGCCAAGGTCAGTTCTCATAGTGTGGTTCCCCCACGCCCCCGTCCAGTTTAAGGGCCATGCATTAGAAGATTTTTTTAAAAAATTATAATAAATTTTAAAGTAATTTTTTTATTTAATTTGCTCTTATATATAAAGTTAAGTGATGTAGAACAATAAAAGAAAAGAGTAACTTATGATTTATATGTTGTTTCTTATATTCTTATAATTAAGTTCTTCAATTAAAATATAACAAATATATACTTTTTAAATAATAATATGATAAATATATAGTTTTTGCAAACTATCATGTAGTTTTCAATTAAATCATATACTTCTTGTATTATAATTGGAGAATTATATATAAGTTTTTTTTTTTCCCCTTAGGGGAAAAGGGGGTAGGTAGGAGAAAGGGAAGTGCAAAGGAAGAGAGGAGGGAAAAATTGACAATTAATTCAAATGGTATAAAAGTTTACATTAATTACTATGGCTATTTATAGGAAGCCCATAATAAGAAAATAAAATAAATGAAAAGTCAAAAAATAAATAAACAAATAAAAGTTAAAAAATACATAAAACTAAAATATCTTTAAACTAGAGTTTCTTATGTCTAAAATAAGTTTTTCATAATTTCTCATTATTTTTCCCCCATCTTGAAAGAACTTTCCTCCAAGAGAGGAAGAATGTTGGTAAAACTCCAACAAGGTAGGATCGAAATAGAGAAACTCCTCTTTGATGATCCAAATAGCATTCAAATTTAAGCAACTTTTCCAATGATCAAGATAATGGTGAAGAGGACCACGAAGAGAAATAACAATATGATCATCCATAGTTACATCAATTGACTCATCAGATAATAGAATAGATGGAAAACTGGGACCAAGGGCACAATGAATCTAGGTACCTATAGAACCATCTGAAAGCAATAGGGGAGGCCTCAAAGATGCCTCAATAAGAAAATAAATCCTCTATATTAAATACTAATGGCCATATTAGGAGGTAATTCCAGTTAATATGCATTTGACGCAAGTTTCTTATAGATACAAAAAAGACTAGAGGCTTAGGCATGCAACTTTTTAAAGGAATGTTTAGGAAACACTCATGATGGATATGAACAAAATCAAACTCATTAAAATTTTAAAATTAGTGAAAATAAACATTATTAGACAATTTATATCATTTATTACTTAATGCAAGTTTGCACCTAATCTCAGCATGTAATTCATGTAGTTGCTAGGCAAATGATTTTGCATATTCAGAAGTACAACATGTTAAGGGGATGAGCATAAAGTCAATTGTTGATAAAATCAAATCCTAATTCCTTAGTTTGTCCCATACTAGACTCATAAGCAAATCAATCAAACTACAATTTGTAACCTCAGTTTGTCTATTAGTTTGAGGATGAAAAGCAAAGGAGAACCTTAGATAGGTGCCAAAAAAATTTTAAAGGGTTTTCCAAAAATAATTGATAAACTTAACATCTCTATCAGACACGATAGTGGTAAATAACCTATGCAAACATACAATCTTTTGAAAGAACAATTTAGCTAAGTGAAAAGCACATTTGTGACCTTATTACGAGGGATAAAATGAGCTATCTTAGAGAACCTATCCATAACAACTAAGATAGAATCATGTCTTCATGTCATTTGAAGTAAACCTTGGACAAAGTCCATGCTTAAATCCTTCTAAGGCACTTCAGGAATAGGCAAAGGAGTGTATAATCTTCTATTCTATTTCTTTGTTTTAGAAGTTTGGCATGTATGACACTGGAACAAATTTATAGCAACATCACACTTCTAAGGAATGCCAATTAAATCTATCTTCAACTAAAGTTATAGATTTATCCTTATCAAAATGACTAGCTAATCCCTTAGCATGCGATTCCTAGATAAGAAAATCTCTCATAGATATGCGAGGAATGCACAATCTAATTCCATGAAAGAGGTAACCATCTTTAATGAGAAAATCTTATGATTATGACGATTACCATCACTACTTGAAAAATGATTCCAAGCTTAGGACATGTAGCATACTTATCTTTTAACCTATTAAATCCCACAATGCTAACACTCATAAAATGCAAAATAGTGAGCATGTGGTTTAAGACATCAACAACTTTATTTTCTACTCTAAAACAATGCCTAACAACAAAAGTATACCATTGGAGACATTTTACCTAATTAGCATGACTAACATTTAAGTGCCTTTGAGAGTAAAGAAACTTGAGAGCTTGATAGTCAAAGCACAAAACAATTATCAAGGAAGAAAATAGAATTTTCAATGCTCAAGAGACCTAACAACATCATAAAGCTCTTTGCCATATGTTGAATATTTTTGCTTGTCCTCATCGAACTTTTCATTGAAAATGTCATAGGATGACCATCTTGACTAAGGATTCCTCTAATTCTTACCCTACAATAAGGTTTGGTAAGATTGGGCAAAGTTAGGATAGGGGCCTCATAAAGTTTCTTTCTAATGGACTTAAAGACTTTAGAAGCTATAGGAGTCCACTAAGACTTGTAGACCATGGAAGCTACAGACTTTAGAAAGTGACTTAGGCTTAGGCCATTCTCGAATGGCATTGACCTTCTCAAGGTCAACAATTAAACTTTATTAAGAGACTATGAATTTAAGGAAAACAACCTTATTGTGAAGGAAAAGGCAATTGAGAAGGTTGACATAAAACTTCTCATGATGAAGGTTGAGAAAATTTGATGAAGGTGGTACAAATGCTCTTCCCTATACTTTCTATAGGTCAATATATCATTAAAGTATACAACTAGAAATTTTTCTAAATAAAGCCTAAGGATGTGGATCATTACTCTAAAAAAGGTGCTAAAGTATTAGAGAGACTAAAAGGCATGACTAGCCACTCATACAACCCATGTTGAGTCTTAAAAGTGGTTTACCACTTATCCCTAAGTTTGATCCTAATTTGGTGGTAGCTATTGCGAAGATCGATTTTGGAAAATGAACTAGAGTAAGCTACCGAATCAAGCATGTCTTCAAGTCTAGGGATAAAGATCCTATACTTCATAGTGATCTTGTTAATTGCTAATCTATCCATTCACATTCTCCAAGTTTTGTCCATTTTAGGAGTTAAAAGAGTGGGCACAGCACAAGGACTAAGACTATACTGGATATAACCCCTTTCAAACAAAACATTGACTTGTCTATTGAGTTCCTCTCTATCTTTTGGGTTCATCCTATAATGTCAAAGATTAGGAAGTTAAGAATTAGGGATTAAGTCAATAACATGCTAAATATCTCTCATGGTAGAAGTTCTAGAGGAAGCTTATTTAAGGCAATATTGGGAAACTCCTTTAAAACCTTGGATATCTTACTAAGCATACCATCACTAGCTATAGAAGTAAGCCAAAAGGAAACTTTAAGAATTCAAGTAAGCATTACATCGACTTTATTATTCTTATTCTTAAACTTTCTATGAGTTTAGAGGTGAAGGTTATAGTTCTTAGTCCCTCAACCCATTAACTTAATGGGCTTCTTACCATTGGATTCATGCTTGGTAGGACACAACAAAGTTGTTTTCTCCTCATGCTTGAACATATAAGTGTTCTCCGTACCATGATTAATGACATCATGATCATAAAGCCACAATTTTCCTTGTAATATATAGGCAACATTTATAGGAATTTCATAAAGAACCTCTTATTGTTATTCACCTAGTTAAAGGGGAATATGACATTGCTAAACAATATGTAAAGAAGTTTTATCACCCAACCTACACAGAAAGACTTAGGGTGAGGTTTTACTTTAAAACTAAGTCTAGTTACTCTTAATCTTGAGATCACATCTCTTATATTGCCCTTATCAATGATTAATTTACTCAACTTGTCCTTACATTCCATAAAGATGTGAAAGATACTAGTCTTCTTCCAAGAGTTTTTAGTCAATGGGATAAATAGAATACACCTCATAACACCAAAGTGTCTGAACTTTTAGTTAGAACCATCTACTATCATTTTCTCATCAACATCAAAAGGACACTCAAGGGGCTTTATCACTATGTTTGCTTCACCTATTTCATTTAAGTCATTAGGTTAGTGCTTAAGAATCAAAAGGCAATGTAGATGCTTTGATGCAATATGGCCCTTACAGTGACAACAAAAACACTCAATGGTGGGACGACTAGGACATGAATTAGAACCTATGGATTTAGACACTACCCTTAGGACTAGAAAATTGACTTGAAGGAAATATAGAATTAACCATAGGTTGTGACATTCTACAAAATGATCAACTAGGATAATGCTACACGGCTACATATCATGATTCTATGCCTTAAGGTATGAAATGCCTAATAAATTAGTACCTATTCTACCTTAAGAGCCTTATGGTAAGCCTTTTTAAGGGAGTCAAAAAAGTTCAACTTAAGTTCTATTTGAATGTCTACCTAAAGCCCATCAATAAACCTAGTGATTATCATTCATTGCTTTTCTTGTATATCATATCTAAGCACAAGCTCATCAAAATAGACCATGTTAGAAACACTAAAGGTTTGCCTAAAATTGTGTAACTGGTTCATTAATTGACTCTTATAATAATTGGGTAAATATTTTTCTTTTAATTTCATTTTCATTTTAGCTCAAGCCTTTATCTGAGATTGACTTAAAAGCTTTAAGTTTCTCTGAATAGTTTGCCAATACTTTATAGTAGATCTTACAAGCTTCATTTTAACAAAGTAGACACATTAAATGTTGCTAATGTCATACCACTCAAAATAATTATCGATGCTAGCTAACCTTTCTAAGAAGGCATTAAAGTCTACCTTATCATCATACTTAAGGCCTTCTACCTTAAACTTCCTAGTGATTCACTTGGGTTATTGTGGTCATACCTAAACCCTTCTTAGACATTCCCAGGGAATGTCTCATACTGCCTAGAGTGATGTCATACAAAGTCCTAATCATCTCAAAGGTCTTCTACAAGCTCAAGTTGTTAATTAAAAGGCCTATAAGGAAGTTTTCTAGCATTCCTAGTACTAGGACCCATAAAAGATTGTTGATTTTTAGTGGAAGCCATTGGTGGAGTCCTAGGTTGATTATGGATTAACACATTTTCTTCTTTAAGAACCCTTTCTATTCTATCCTAACCCTAGTCTCTATGATTTCCAATTAGACCTTTCATATTTTTACCATTGATTTGTTTACCTAACAGACTGGTGGTACTCATCATTTCCTCAAAATGATGATCCACATATTCTCTATCAGCCTACACCTTTCCTTAAGATTGTCCAAGCTAGTTTGAATATATTAGGTACTTTGTTCCATGGTAAATTTTAAAGCAGTGAGTTTTAGCTCTAAAAGGCTTTGTTTGCCATATAAATCATGAATGGTCATACAAGGGCAAAGTGAATGTAATGCTAAGTTCTCTAAAAGCAATAGACAATCAACTTGATACTACTTAACACTTAGTAAACAAAATTTAATGGAAAATTATCTTTTTTTAAAAAAAATGGTTTACACAAATTTATGGATAAAGAACAACAAGGTTAAGCAAATTTATGGACAAGTAACAACAAAGTTTATGCAACTTTATGAACAAGGAACAATAAAAGGATCATAAGAAAATGGCTATACAAACCTTCTAAAACAACCTCTAATAAAGTAATTAGTCAAAAAATTCAAATAGAGTATAAATACCTTACCATAGTAATTTAAAGAACCAAATTCAATAGAAATTTCCCAAAAATACATCCAAATGATGATTATCTACAACTTAGGTTGGATGGAGTGAAAAACAGGATGAAAGCAATTGAAAAATGGATTCTAGACCATTTAGCATGTGAAGCCCATACATACAGGGAAGTTTGCCAATGTGAGGCAACAACTTCAGTGATGGGATTCCATGGATGGGTTGATTTCGATGGTGTGCTTTTAATGGTGGTGTCAGTTGATTGATTTTGTGACCAGAAGTGTGATTTTTATTGTTGATAATGACAAGTACAATTTCTAGCAAAATTTCAATGATTTTCTAATGGTGAATAACATGGATAGAACAATGTTTACTAGGCTTTGATACCGAAATAATTGAGAACATTAATAAAGGAAAAAGGGGGAGAGGAAGGAGAAAAAGGGAGAAATAGAAAGAAAGAAGGAGATGAAGGAAGAAAAGAGGGAAAAATTAACAAGATAAACTAACAATTAATTCAAATGGTGTGAAAAATTACATCATTATTGGGCAACCCATAATAAGAAAATAAATAAATAAATAAAAGTATAAAAGTATAAAACAAAAATATCTCTAAACTAAAGTTTCATATGCCAAGAATAAGTTTTTTATAATTTCCCATCATTAAGTTTATAAGAGGAAGTAATAATCTTTAAATCACAAATAAATGATCAAGACTAAAACAAAAATCATCATAAATGAATAATACATATAACCCATCTTAGGTGAGAGATGAGAGGAATATGTTATTTTAGATTACAAATAATTAATAATCAATGCCACAACTATTATGTGAAGTACAAGAAAGATTATATATTTATGATTATTTTTGTATTAATCTTGACTCAAGTACTTGACAAAGTTCTTGTTGCATCCTTTGGCATGTTAATTCAATTAGGGCCAAAGAAGAAATTGTTGCAAACACTAATCTTTTATCTAAAGGAAAATTCTAAAAAATTTTTCTTTCACAGACATTTCAATGAGGTGTTCTTGAGTTTTAGAGGTGAAGACACTCGTGGGACTTTCATTTCACATCTCTATTCCTCTTTAGCAAATGCTGGAATTGAAGTTTTCAAAGATGATGAAACACTTCCAAAGGGAGTTATGCTTACCTCACTATTGAAAGAAATTGAGTACTCAAAAATTTCTATTGTTGTTTTCTCAAGAAATTATGCTAATTCTAGATGGTGTTTGTTAGAGCTAGAAAAGATAATGACTTGTCATAGTGCTATGGGTCAACTGGTTCTACCAATATTCGTTGGTGTAGATCCGTCTGAAGTACGTCACCAAAATGGTGGCTTTGGAGAAGCATTTGAAGATCTTATAAATGAACAGCAAGTGATAGATGGTAAAGTGTTGATGTGGAAGGCATTACTTCATCAAGTTGCAGGCATTGCTGGATTTGTTGTCTTAAACTCAAGGTTAATTTTTGGTATATACTTTGTGTTTGATTTAGTCTAAGATATGCTTGATATAAGTTTAACTTTTGTTTCAATTTTGAATTCATAAGCAAATTATTAATATTTGGTTATAATCTCATGTGTTGGTTTTGTTAAAAGGTCTTAAAATTCAAGAAAAATTTTGTTGATTAAGAAAATAATTGCTTATATATGTAACAAGTTAAAAGACAATATATTATTTTTTTTTCCAGAGTTGCTAATGAGGATTAATATATTTCTTTACAACCAAATTTTTAAAGCTTAAGGATCTTGAAGCATATTGAAATTCACATATTTTACAGAAAGAAGAAAACAATGTTTAAAGGGCTTAGTATTAAGACACATTTTTCTAATAAGCTTCCTAACCAAGTTTCTCCAAATTTTTTTCCTTTGAATAAATATGCTAGAAGGGCATGGACTTAATTCCAAAACACATAATGCTCTTGTGCAACACTTGCCCTAGAGCGTCACCTAATGAAACTAGCCTATTGTGTGACTATAGGAATTAAGCTTCTTAAGTTTCTTAAAATTTTGTTTTGACAAATTCAAACAAAATGCAATCTTTCTTAAATCAAGATATTTTTCTTCAAGATAAAGCACGCTACGAACCATCACATCTAACATGAGCTATATTTGCTAGAAATATAGCTATAAATTCAATCATATATGCTCATACTTTAACAAAAATATAGCTATTAGCGAGGTGGTTTCACCCAAAATAAGTAGGATTAGTTTGACCATCTTGCAAATTGGAATTAGTGGCAATCATAGAAGACATCCTGTAAAGGATGACTAATATAGCCAAAGTTAATGGATTAGTAAACTAATCTTAAATGTTGCACATGTAGGCATCTTAGTAAGTTGGAAGAATGAGATAGGAATTGGACAAAGACTACATCACTTTCATTATAGGTTAACTAGATAAAGTAATACCACCATTAAAAAAACTACCAAACAAAAGACTATATCCCTTTAATGTGCCCTTTAGTTCAATTAAGATAGTGACTTCAATATAATTTTGCCTTTCCTTCATATTTTCTATGATTACAAAAGGAACGTATTACAATAGCAAACACTTAAGTGCACCTAACTTGTAATTTTGTTGGTCGCTTTATATTTCTCCTCTTCTTTTGATTTGTGTTGTTAGTAACATGATTCACTTAACATGCTTATATAAAAAAAATGCTCATTTTCTTCTATTCTTAATTCTTATTAACAGGGATGAAAGCAAGGATATTGAGAATATTGTTGAACATGTTTGTAATATGCTAGAAAAGACAAACTTATTCATTGCCGACCATCCTGTGGGAGTAAAATCTCGTTTGCAAGAAGTGACTCAACTTTTGAACAATCATGATTCCTCAAATAATGTTCTCTTAATAGGAATGTTGGGGATGGGAGGAATTGGTAAAACAACCATTGCGAAAGTCATTTACAATGAAATTGGTCGCAATTTTGAAGGTAGAAGTTTCCTTGCAAATATTAGGGAAGTCTGGGAGCAAGATAATGGTCCTGTTTCTTTACAGCAAAAACTTCTTTCTAATATTTATAAAACAACAAAAATGAAAATACAGAGTATTGAATCAGGAATAAGTATAATGAAGCAAAGACTTTGCCATAAAAGGATACTTCTTATACTTGATGATGTGAACAAGTTAGATCAACTAAATGCTTTGTGTGGACGTCGTGAATGGTTTTGTTGTGGCAGTAGAATATTCATCACAACAAGGGATGAGCATATACTAAAGCTTCTTAATGTGAACTATGTGTGCCGGATAAAAGAAATGGATGAAAGTGAATCTTTTGAGCTTTTCAATTGGCATGCATTTAAGCAAACAAGTCCTAAAGAAGATTTCATTGAGCTTTCTAAAAATGTAGTTGCTTATTCTGGGGGATTGCCACTTGCTCTTCAAGTCCTTGGATCCTTTTTGTTTTCTAGGGAAATATCAGAATGGAAGAGCGTCTTGGAGAAACTTAAAAGAATTCCCAATGATCAAATACAAAAGAAACTAAAAATAAGCTTTGATGGTTTAGATGATTTGGTTCAGAATATATTCCTTGATATATCTTGTTTCTTTATTGGGATGGACAGATATGTTGTAACAAATATAATGAATGAATGTGGATTTTTTGCTGATATTGGAGTAACCATCCTTGTTGAGCGAAGCCTTGTCATTATTGATAAGAAAAATAAGATTAGAATGCATGACTTGCTGCGAGACATGGGAAGAGAAATCATTCGTAGAAAATCACCAAACATGGTTGAGGAGCGTACAAGGTTATGGTTTCATGACGATGTTCTTGATGTATTATTGCAACATACGGTAAGTACTTTATATGCTAATTTTTTTTCAAAAATTAAAATGATAAAGAAGGAAAAAGACATGAATGAGTGGATTATACCAACCATTTGGTTTCTTCTCGTATAAAATCTAGTTAATGGGTTTGGTTCTAAATTATTTTATAGTTCTTATCTCTTCGTTATGGTATTGGTTCTAAATTCTTTTGCCATGCTTATTTTCCTTTTATAGGGAACAAACTTTGTGGAGGGACTAGCTTTGAAGCTTCAAAGAACCAATACCATTTGTTTGAGTACCAAAGCATTTAAAAAGATGAAGAAACTCAGACTGCTTCAACTTGGTCATGTACAACTTGAAGGAGATTATAAATATCTTTCAAAAAATCTTAAATGGCTTTGTTGGCATGGATTTCCTTTGAAAAACACACCTAGAAAATTTTGTGAAGGAAGTTTAGTTGCTATTGAGCTCAAATACAGCAATCTCAAAATAATGTGGAAGAATCCCCAAGTAAGCACTTAAAGTTTACTTTGTAATTTAAAGTTCATAAATTTAAGATGTGTTTGGTAAAATTTAGAAAGAGGTTAATTCAAATGGGAATTGAATTTTTTTTTGTATTTATATATTTCATTTTCAGAGTTTATTCTCCATTTTAACTTTTTGCATATGACAATATTTATTTATTGCAGATGCTGGAGAAGTTGAAAATCCTCAATCTTAGTCATTCACATTCTTTGAAACAAACTCCTGACTTTTCAAATCTACCTAATCTTGAAAGGTTAATACTTAAAGATTGTTCAAGTTTGTTTGTAGTTCACCATACAATTGGGCAACTTAATAAACTTCTTTTGTTAAATTTGAAAGGTTGTAAGGTCCTTCCCAACCTACCAAGAAGTATATATAAGTTGAAATCTCTAAAGACTCTCATTCTTTCTGGTTGTTCAAATATTGAAAAGTTGGAAGAGGACTTGGAACAAATGGAATCCTTAATGTCTCTAATTGCAGATAATACTGGCATAACAAAAATGCCTTTTTCAATAGTAAGATCAAAAAGCATTGGATATATATCTATGTGTGGCTATGAAGGATCATCATGTGATGTGTTTCCTTCACTTATTTGGTCTTGGATGTCCCCAAAAGTTAGTCCTCTCTCTCTTATTCAACAACCATTTGAAAGCTTGTCATCTATAGGTTCTTTAAACATACCAAATTTGAGTTTCCATGATCTATCATCTATTATTAGTGAAGTTCCAAAGCTTGGAAGTCTATGCATGAAATGTGGCTCAGAATCCCAACTAATTCAAACCTTAGCAAGAATTTTGGATACCTTATATGTCACAAATTGTACGCAATTGGAGACATTACCAAGTACATCAAAAATATCAGCTACAAGTATGGAAACTTCAGAAATAACTGATTGTTACAATCAAATTCACATTTCTGCAACCTCACAGAATTTGTTAAGGTGTCTTTTGATTCAAATGGGAAGGAACGACAAAGTCACAAGTACTATTACAGAGAGCATTTTACAGGTTTGTCTTTCAATCTCAATATCATTATAAGTACTAGAGTAAATTATATATATAGTTTATCTCTATCTAGTTTGATTTAAAATTAGTTTTTTTTTGTGATTTAAAATGTTATTTGATTCTCATGTAATAATTTATAGAGTAAATTACATCAGTACTCTTAACAAGTTTTTTTGAAGTTAGGCTAAATTACACATGATACTTCTCTTGTTTTAAAAATATCTATTGGCTCTTACAACATTTTAAGTATATTGTCTAAACCTCTATTATTATTTTTTGCCTTTTTACATGATATATACTTCATCCAAAGCATGAAAAGCATTTTTCTTGTTCATCTCTTTTTTCAAAGCATTGTTGCTTTTTACCCTAATTGTTTATTGTGTTTATTTGTATGATACATATGCTATTTGTTTATTAAAATGTATAACCAAAGTGGTGCATAAACATGATGTCAAGCTCCAATATGAGATTGTAATTTTATTTTCAATATGATAGTATAAGTAACAAAGTAATTTATTTTTAGAAAGAATGCATATCTTGAGCAGAAAATTAACTTCATTGATAAAAGTAAGTAACAAAGCATTTTTTTTGCAACATTATCAAATGTCAAAGGAAGTTAGATGATATTTTTAAACAAGAGGAGTATCAGGTATAATTTAGCAAAATATTAAGAGAGTTTATTACCTCAACATACTATAATACTATCTATCTAAATTTTGACAAAAGTAACCACTTGAGTGTAAATTAATGAATAATTTCATTGTCAAAAGTATGTTTCACTTATCTTTTAAATAATTTTACATTGTTTTGAGGCTTTTTCTAGGATTAAATTGATGATTTCAATCTTCAAAAGTCATCTTAATCTCAACAACAGCCTTTAAAATGTACAAAATTGTTTAGGGTATCAATAAAACAAACTTTTAACAATAAAATTGTTCATTATTTTTAATCAATTACATGATTATTTTTATTAAAATTAAGATTAAAAAACCCAATGATTATGTGGTATTTAAACAAATTACACGGTATTGAAGCTTTAAATCATGTTGCATTGAAGCTTTAAATCACTATGGGACAAATTAATTTCGAGCCAAATCACCTAAACCTTAATTTACCCTAATTATTTATAGTTATATAGGCGTTAATATGTCCATATTTTTATGGTACAGAAATTGAGAACCAGTGGATCTGATGATTGCTGTCTTCCCGGTGACAAACATCCAGATTGGCTAACCTTTAGTGGGGAAGGACCTTCAGTAATTTTTGAAGTACCTCAAGTCAGAGGTTGTAACTTGAGAAGAATGACTTTATGCATTGTTTATTTGTCTTCTCAAGGCAACATAACATCTGAACGAGTTAATAATGTGTTGATCATAAATTACACCAAGACTACCATTCAGCTTTACAAACGAGACATGCTAACTTCCTTTGAAGATGAAGAATGTCAGAGCTATATTTCAAATCTTGAACCCAGTGATAAAGTGGAGATTATGGTGGTTTGTGGATATGGACTCGCTCCGAAGAGGACAGCGGTTTATCTAATTTATGGTTCATCGATTCAGGAAACAAAGGATATTTCACATCCTGAAGATAATTTTCCTGTGGTTAGACCTCGGAAAAAATTTTGTCACTTTTCCCAAATTCTTTAGGAAATAGAGAACTTCAGAAAATTTTTTCAAATATACATTTTTATTATATTCATTTTCCTGCAAACAAAAATTTCCTATATTCCATTTTTTTATCTTTGTTTTTCAATATGTTCTATGTTATAATTGTTTATTTTTTTTTTTTATCTGTTTGTTATTTTAAAGGTTTTCCCGTCTCTATAAAATGTAGGATGATAGTTCAAGTTTATTAGACATATATCCCCCTCCTTTTTCTTGGATATGATTGAAGCGGGAAATATAGTTGCTTTTCGCTCCTCTGAAAAGTAGCGATGCTGATGGAATGATATTGAAGATATCTTTAACCAATTTTAGTTTTAAAACTTATTATCTGCGTGCATTGAACTCGTTCGCAAACATTATTAATTCAGCGTAGAAAGATAAGATTGGATTTCCTCCGAGTTGAAGGGATGTACTTTGGGCTGATTATGACTATACAAGAAGCAGGAAAATAAGTCTTTACATGAAACTAGATATAGCATATGACCTCTTATGGTACTAGATAATCATTGTCACAATTCAAACCAATGTTCCCAAATTGTCAAGAATCTATATCATGTATGGTTACAAAAAAGGGGTAGGTATACGGATCCTTAAGGAAGATAGGGTGGACAGTGTCTAGCTTGGCAAGAATCTAGATCATGTATGGTTGTTGACATCTCCTTTCTTTCATTTGCGTTTGCGTAAAAGATAAAATTTGTAGACTTGACTAAAAAACACTGCTCAATATGTTTCTAGTCCATGGCTTTGCATAGAAGATTTTAACCACGTCCTCAATGAATGCAATAAACTTAGTACGCCATATAAGCTTTAGGAGGCATAGGAGTGTCGTGACACGAAAATTTGAATCACCATGGTTTGAAAGATCTGATGTTTAAAGAACCCTGGTTTACATGGAACAACAATCGAAAGGGCAGAGAAGTAAGGTGGGAATGAACTTGCATTGTTCAGTGGTTGGGGGGTTTTTTAACATATCGTATCATTGTTCTATGCTCCTTAATGCATTTTTGCGAAGCCAACGGTAAGTTTTTCATACCAAAAATGCATATAATGAATGGGTGATGGATTATTTCTTGATTGTAAAAATGGCTATTGAATATTTTAAAGAACTATACACACATCAGAATACCATTCAGATCTCTAATTTCTTGGGAAAATTAAGTAAAATACAGTTACCCACTCTCTGATTGCAGCACTTAAATTTCTTACATCAGCCATTTTCTGATAGTAAAATTCAAGTAATTTTATAATTAAAGGCAGACAGTATGGATTTCCAGCAAGATTTTATCAGATCATTGGCCAATTGTTGAAGTGGCAGTGTCTTAAATGGTGCATTTTTTTTTTGACATCGGGGTTTTATTCTGCGTGAATTAGGTGTCTGGGATAAAACCAGTCTTTTAAGATCTATTAACAGACAAAGCATTGAGCAAATTTCTGATACTTTTGTTTCAACATAGGATGTTAAAATAAGCTCATTCGGACTCAAAGCAACAGTGGTAATTATACTGTTAAAGATGGTTTACAAACTGCTATTTGAGGTGACAGAAGATTCTGATAAGAACAACATTTAAATGCATTCTGAACTTAAGAGTTTGATCTGGAAGCTAAAATTGCCTTAGAGATTACTTATTTTCCTATGGCAGACTAAATGGAAAGATGTACTAGTTATTCACAATTTGCAAGCTTGCTATCTACATGTTTACATGCTATGTCCTCTTTTCATCTGTTCAAGGAATCCATGGATCACATTTTTCATTCAATGGCAATTTGCAAGGGCTGTTTGCTTTGGTTCACCTTTGTCTTCGAGAGTAGATCAAATTCAACCACAGTATATCAGAGCTAGGTTTGATATCTGGTTAAGGTAGCTTAATGCTAATGTTATAGAGATTCAGCAGGACACCATGTTGATCACAATTACCTTATATTCTATCTAGCTAACACGAAATGTTGTAGTCTTTGAAGGAAAGATATAACTTGTCCTCATGGTACAGTTAAACTCATAGAGAAGTCATCTACTGAATATTTAAATGCTTGGCTTTAGAAATATGATCTGACCCTGTTGATCACTACTTGGACTTAGGC
Organism: Erythrophleum ivorense; assembly: GCA_026724425.1. Lineage (NCBI taxonomy): Eukaryota > Viridiplantae > Streptophyta > Magnoliopsida > Fabales > Fabaceae > Erythrophleum > Erythrophleum ivorense. The sequence goes on from JAIUCV010000018.1 coordinate 5,347,408, forward strand.
TGCCAATATATTGTTCAAAAGGTAGAAGTGGTCAGGTGAAGAAATTTTTTTTATGGCGGAAAAATGGTGAGCTGCCTGGAAGTATGGTTTTATCATGAAGCTAGGAAGATTGGCAAGGATTAAATAATGCTGGAAGAGCTATATCATTTATCCTTGACGATGATACACTCCATGTTGTGTGTTCCAATCTTCTTACCCACCATCATAGGGAACACATAAAGGGAGGAGATAACTCTTAATTCTTTAAGAGATGGCATTGATCCAGAATTTCTATTCGTCTGAAGTCAAAATCATGTCTGATCCAGCTAAAACGTGTATTTTGAGTTACTTTAGGAATGATAGTAGGAAGCTAGAGCTGGATGGTACGACTTCTTCCAAGTTTTATGCTTTCCATGTACCCAAAAACAAAAAAAGGGCACTTTATAATTTTTGAAATACTTAAGAATAAATAAATTCTAAATTATAAAATATTAATAATTCTAATGTGGTTATGCAAAATTAAACATGACACTTTAAATTTGATAATTTAAATATTTATTTAAAATTTTAAAATATTCACTTGCTAAATTCTACAAAAGATTTCTCCAAGGCTTACCAAAAAGTATAAAGTTACATTGACACTGGTAATAGTACTGAAAGAAGACGAAAATAATGACATCATGGGCACGAAACCAAAACAATAACTCAATGCTAATTTTGAATAACATTTCTCATAGTTTCAATTGGTTTAATATTATTTTAAGTAAATATAAAATTTGATATATGATTTTTTTTTCCAATAAAAGAATTACATTAAGAGAGAAGAAAGATACAACTGGGTAAGATTAGGTATCCTCCCAAAAATAGAAACAAAAATTACATAACAAACAGTTTTAAGACACGACAAAATATCTTTTGATGAGATAGAATTCTGTGACAGAACCATTGGTAAATTTTTATATCCTGTATTAAGCGCAATTCCAGACAAACAAAAAAATGGGTCATGCTTACTATCAGGTTTGATTCTGCTATATTTTATCACTATTCGGGTTGACAAATATCGATTACCTCACTGTAGACTGGTGATGCAAGTGATCCAACATATTTTGTGATTTACCCTTAATCAGCAAATGTTGACATATTCTCAAAATTAAATGGTTTCATCTTCAAAATCGCCATACTGGACATTACAATTCTCTCAACAAGTATTGTCAGGTCATTCAACAGAATATCTGGACTCTGCTAAGAAGATTTGTTAATTTTCATCTCTGTTTGACATCTGTTAATGTAATTAAACACTTTTTGTCTTTAGTTTGGTTGGGTTGGATGTTGTCAATGTATGGGAAAAAAAATCAATAAATAAATAACAAGAAAGCAATAAATAAATAAATAAATAAAACCGAGAGTAAAACATGCAATGCAACTACCCTTTGCATATCCAAAAGATGTACGCCCTTGAAAATAACCATTAGCCGAACACCACAAAGAAGCCGCAAAAAAAAAAAAAAGAAAGAATCCATTGTCCATAGGTCATCTGGGGATAATGAAACATCCTTAAAATTACGAGCAATCCACTCTAGCCATATGTTCCAAATTACTGCATTAAGTGCACATCGCCACAAATAAATGAGCTCCAATTACTGCACTATGCATGCACATAATTCAAATGTTAGGAGACAAAGCTGTGTTAGGTCTTAGAAATTTGCAACTACATGTCAATTTGTGTTAATTCTATCAAGTATTGTTGTCCAAGTAAAAGATTTGACTTTTGGAGGAGCTTTGGATTTCTAAATGGGTTTTTCAAGATCGACCACCTCCCTTGTAGTAGAAGACATAAGGAATTGAAAGTAAGGCTTACAAGAATACACAAAGAGAAATCTAAATTCTAAATTCTCCTATCATTAGACTCAGATTCTAAAACGATCAAGAGGCAAGAAAAGTTAAGTTTCATTCATATATCTACCTGCAAGGTCCCTTGAATAGTGTAAATTCCAATAAATCATATTCCCCTGACTTGAATAGAAATTATGGACCAGAGCATTATGCAGAGAGAAAAGATGATAATGATTCAAAAAAGCATGAGAGAGAAATATTAACAGCCCAAGCATTTTCCCAAAATTTGATACGACATCCATCACCAACCTTAAAGAAATGGGGAAACGAAAAGATGCATAACCCTGAGAAATGAAATTTTAGGGGCTAGCATGAGTGGCACTAATTTGCCGGGTTGGCATTACACCCATTCAGATACAAACCCCTACTTGCTCCGGATAACCTAATACCATAAAGTGTTAGATTCAAGAGAAAAACACCATAGCCATTTGCTTGCCAAAAAAATATTCTTAAACACCAAATTTCGGAGGCCTAGCCCCCTTGGCTCCGTGGTCTACAATAAGTATCCCAATTAAATCTCTTCTCAACTCACCCAACCCTAAACTGTGAAAATTATACCTTTTTAACGTTTTAGTTTTTGGATTGATTCCAATACAAATGATTTATATAACTCAATTACGAGTGTATATCAAGTTAATATCTCAAAATAATATATACATACATACATATATATATATATATATAATTTGGTCCAAGTGCAAAACTAAAATATAATCAGTTAACTATTATTTAATAATTGATTTTCATCTGTCAACTACGCCAGTAAAAGCTGATATGGCACCAATCCCTTAATTTGAAAGATTATTATGCCTATCTACTTTATGTCAAAGCACCCTGAATCTTGTAAACATAGCGCATGCGATACACTTTATGTGTGCAAGATTCTGTCTAAAAAATATGCTGAAAAGTGATGCCTTGAGCCACGAAAAGCGTACTGCTCAAACTTGCTGCAGAAGAACAACAAGCAACTACAAATGGAAGACAAGATTTTGAAAAAAAATCAGAAATTCAAAAGCCATTAATGTAGCGTAATGAATGTTGTAGAGTAGGTGAAGTCATTTAATGCATTCCTACGAATAGAAATTCAAATGTAGAAGCCAACCTTAGAGGATGAATGCGAAGTGCAGAGCAACCACAAAACTGAAATGCAATCTTGTGTGAATAACAGCAGCCAACCTAATGCATTGCTTGAAATTAACTTCCGATTGGCTAAACGACTGTTTACATCGTTATGATACTCCTCCAAAAGGGTTTGACAGAAAAGCATTCTGGATCCAATAGATAATGTGTTACGAATCTTCCATTATACCTCCCCAACCTTCCTGGCAGAATAGTACAGCCCCTGTAGACATCAATTAGCATAATTACAGCAAGGTCACTCACATGTGTACAATGGTTCCATATAAACATAGATGATATGATAATATATTTGGCCACAACACAGTCTGCCTGTTTACTGAATCTCTATCCCCGAGAACATCCACAAGTAATGGCACCAAGGCATAGATTTGGTCTTTTTCCCAATGGACCAATGTAACTCCTAAAGAAATGAGTGGTATTTGAAGACACCATTCTACACATTAAGCTCTGGTATGCAAAATTCGGTCAGTAAGGCTTCCAGGAAGGTTGAACAAGTTTCTGCCACTATGGCAATTGCCACAGCACTAAAAGCAGGATTCTGCTGCACTTGCACCTAGGGATTGTTTACAAGCCATCCTTCCGTTTCAGAAAATCTAAGGAAGAATTCATCCCCATGTAATCTGCCTCCACCCTCACCATTAACACTGTTTCAACACTTCCAAAACTACTTTCTCCATTTCTTCACTAGGTGACCAGCATTCCTAAACCAGAATAAGCATGACTTCCTCAGTATAATAACAAGCACGTAAAGCTTCCACTAACAGGATTGATGGAACATCAACCATATACTCTTAAGGTTCAAGCTTACATATTTTCATTCTTTCTCTGGATCTACTAAAGGGTCCCTCTTCATCATCATCATCACATGGGCATTCCTTAGATTTGAGCGTTTTTTTATTTCTCCAAGTAAATTCACATCCACTAGAAGCAATATCATTCTTATCTGGTGCTGGTGAAGGCTCCATGTTTTCTTCAATTGATTCAGCACATATCAGATAAATTGCTATCTTCTTTACAGTGAATCCATACCCAAAAACAAGAACCTCCACTTCGTCACCTGGTCCTAGCTTTGACACTATTTCCTGCCACTCTTCACCCCCAAAGGATGTTAGTGTTTCTCGCTTGTAGAGTTGAATCGTAATCTTTGTGTAATTTATGATCAACAAACCAATTGGATATTCAGATGCCATTTTATTTAGGGAAGAAGATTGAACAATGCACAAAGTCATTCCCTTCAAGTTAAAGCCAATAAGTTGTGGCACTTGGAAAAATACTGAAGGTCCTTCATCCTTGTAGGATAACCAATAGGATATTTATCGCCAGGGAGAAAACAATCATCAAATCCACAGGTAGTCCATCCCTGCACCATGACATAAGCATAGGCACTTATTTAACTATATATTAAAGCAGATAGAAAGGTCAATTCCTATATTGTTGTGACATTTGCATCTAATAACTAAAATATAGTGGCACCCAAAATTTGAGAGGGGCAAATAAGGGCTCAATTAAACATGTATTTTGAAGAAACAGACAGGATGCTGCAAAAGTTAAATATAAATACAGTTATATAACTAAGAGAATCTAAGAGTAAAACACTGGGACTGATTTATATCTGAAATAATTTCAGAAGTAATGTCTTACTTCATTTTCATTCAATTTTCTTAATAATTGTAATTGTAAAATTTGAGAAATAATTAATAATTTATTTGTTTATATCAAAGTAGTCAACGTTTTAGATGCTTAATCTCATCTTAAATTGATAGCACTGAACAAATATAAAGGAATCCCGATAATCTCCAATACATCAAAAGAAGTTATATTCATTCTACTAAATTTGCTTCAAGAAAGCTTAAAAATGGTTGCATTGAATGTAGGTATAATAATATAAAAGAGAAAATACATTTTATCCCTTTAGTTGATGCAGATTTTGACCGTTAGGCTTCAAATCCTACACTTACTCTTGTACTTATGGAGAGACTGAAATCTTATTCTATAAAATCAAATAGGAGAAGCTTCCCATGTGAAAAAATGTCACTGAAGTGCTTTGTTTTTAAAGAACAAAGCATCCTAGTCGGTTAACTTGAGTCAGGCCTAACAGGTGTTGATAGTCCAGGGTGTATGGAACTTGGTCCTCTAGCTCCTCAAGTACATCCCATAATTGAGAGGGTTCCATTCCCTTGTCAGTCTTTATGGTAATTACTTACTAACTGAAAGCCTCATATTCTCTGTACTTTATGAATTGACTTCTTTACCAGCAGGTACAATTTGCCAATATACTATATTAATATTCTATCATTATTGTGCATTATGAACTACATTCCTCAAATCAGTCAACTGAAAGCTCACACGTAGTCCACCTAATTATTATGTAGACATTGTTTTGAGTTTTGAGTACACAAATTGTTGGTGGTCACGAGCCCTTTTATGTAAGTTTTGATTTCCTGATCCTCTCATTATTCTAGTCAACATTGTGATTCCTATTTTATCCCTTTGATTTCGCTACTTTATTTATTTTGTATTTGAATTTTATCTTGTTGTTGATTTCCTAGAATTTATTGGCTGACTATGAAGCCATTATTTTCTATTTTTTGTGCTGCTTCTACATGGAATAAGATGCGCAGTCACAGAACATTTTCTTCTATGATGTTCTTTGCATCTCCCCTGTTTTTCTATATGGCATCAGAGCAATACGTTGTCAGACCATCCTCTAATCATGTTTGGACAGGTTTCAACCATGAACATCAAGAAGAACGACAGCCATACCCCCTCATCTCAGATAATTATCACTGCTCCAGTCATTCATGGAGGCCATGAAGCCTCCTCTGTCCTTATCACAGACCATCGCATTAAGTTTCTCATCTAAGAAAAATAATACTTGGGTGGTTAATTATGGAGCCACTAATCATAGGATGGGTAATACTTTTTGTCTTTAAAACTTTAGGTTATGTTTGGATGGATGGCCAAGAATGAAATGACCAATATGGTTAAATCATTGTTTTGGACTGTTTTTAAGGATGGAACAAAATGGAAAAAAAAAAAAGGACTCTAATCCCTCCTCGCCATCCAAAACTCAAATTTTTTATCCCTCCAAATTGGGGTGTTTGGAAATAAATAGAATGGACATGTGATACAATTATAATTATATTATCTTTATCTAAAAACTTGCTAAAATTACATTCTAGTTACATGGGTAATATTGGAAAAATAATTTATAAGCCATTTCATTTCATTAATGTCTTTGTCCCTTCCTTTATAAAACTCCCAAACAGTGGAATGTCACATGACTCGCTATTCCACTCATTGCCTTTCCATTCTATTCCATTATTTGCCACTCTCTTCCCTTCCCTTATTAACTCCCAATCATAGCCTTAAGCTTCTAATGAAGAGTGAGTTGTAAAAATTGCTAATGGGTCACTTTCTAAAGTGGCTGGTGCTGGTACAATGAGAATATCTGAGATGTTAATTCTCAAAAATGCCCTTTTGGTCCCTAAATTAGCTTGCAACTTACTGTTAATTAGCAGAATTGCCAAGGACCTTAACTATATCACTAATTTCTTCTTTGGTGGTTGCAAATTTCAGGACTTGGAATCAAAGAAGACGGTTGGTAGTGTTGAGGAGTGCGTTGCACTCTATCTGATCAAGGAATATGATGAGTTGGATAAAATGGCTCTTTCTACTAGTATTTCTCTTAGTGAGCCTATGTTGTGGCAGTATAGGTTGGAGCATCCCAACTTTGAGTATTTAGAAAGGTTGCAGCCACAATTATTCAATAAAAATTCTACTTGTTTCCATTGTGAAGTTTGTCAATTGTCCAAGCATACAAAACACTCTTACCTTGTTCATACCCACAAAAAGTCTCATCCTTTTAACTTAGTCCACAATGACATTTGGGGACCTTCCAAAGTTTAAAAAAAAAAAAAAAACTAGTGCTGCATGGTTTGTTTCCTTCATAAATGATCACACTAGATTCACCTAGAACTATCTTACGAAACAAAAATCTGAGGTAACTCAAGTTTTCAAATTTTTCCACTCTCATTCAAACTCAATTTTGATGTACCACCAAAATCCTCAAATCTAACGATGGAAAAGAATAATTTTGTCCTAGGTGAGTACCTAAAAGAAAAAGGTATCATTCACCAAAGCACCTTCCTTGATACACTTTAACAAAATGAAGCATCTGAGAGAAAGAATAGGCATCTCTTAGAAGTTGCTAGGTCCCTCTTAATTGCCTTAAATATACCAATATGCTACCAAGGGGAACCATTCCCACTACCACTTATATCATAAATAAAATACTTTTTAAAAAGAAGAATGGTTTTTTTTTTAACATACTCCTTTGTACTTACCCAAGATAAGACACTTCAACAACACCTATATCTATTCCACAAGATAACAAACTTGAAACCTAGATTGAACCTTCTACACTTGAATTTTTCTTTCAACCTCTTTCCATACCTACACCCAAGCTTTCACCTAAACTTAGCCCCATACACTTAATAACCAACTTGTAACTAAGAGTAGTAATGTAGGTTGACACTAGAGAGAATTCCAAGTGTGCACAAGGAGGAGAAAATTGCATGAGATAGAGTCAAGCACACTTCCAAGGAAGCACCAGATATCCCCACCATGTCCAAGTACACAAGATGGTGATTCTGAAAATTTGGATATACCAAATGCTTTGAGAAAAGAGGTGACATCACGTACTCTTTATCCTATTGGGAATTTCATCTCTTACAATAGACTTTCACTTGGTTTCCAAGCTTTTATTGCTAATGTATAAAACAACAACAACAACACAAGCCTTTTCTAACTAGGTGAGATCGGCTATATAGATCAAATGATGCCATTAATTCTACCATGAATCATGTTGTTACATAAACTATTTAAATCTAGATCTTTTTTAATGGTTTCCCCTATAATTTTTTTTTTGGTCTCCCTCTATCTCTTAATTATTGAACTACTCTCCACTTGATCTACTCTTTTTACTAGAGCTTATATAAGTCTTCTCTACATATATTCAAACCATCTATAACGCGATTTTAAAATCTTTTCTATAATAGGTGCGACCTCCACTTTCTCTTTCATGCATTTATTTTTAATTCTCCTTGTTTTACCCTCTACCTTCAATTTAAGAACATGCCCATCCACTTTTATATGTGACAAGATGCTCCTTATACTCCTAAAACAAATGTTAGCTATTGTAAAGTCGAATGCTAATGAGAGGTCTAAAATAGTTTTACCTTATACATTTCCTTCCCTTAAGCCATATCTCCTATGCAAACCCTCGTAACCTCTAAATGCATTCCCCACATAACCATTAAAATTCCCTCCTTAGATAATTTTTTTTCCTAATAGTATTCCTTAAACTAAAACTTTTAGGTCTTCTTAAAATTTTACCTTGTGATGTTCTTTTAACCCTACTTATAGTGCATAAGCACTAATAATATTAACAATTTATTCTTCCACTACAAACTTTAACATTATAATTCTATCTCTTAACTATTTTACATCCACCACAATATTTTTCTAATATTTATCTACAATTATACCTACTTCATTTTTTGATTTAGTCTTACCAGTTTACTAAAACTTAGAATTTGAGGTGTCTAATTTCTTCACTTTTTCTTTTACCAATTTAATTTCTTATAAGCATATAAAATTAATCCTCCTCTTAATCATAGTATTTATTATTTCTATTGATTTACCTGTAAGTGTACCTATATTCCAATTTCCAAAACAAATCCTACTCTCGTGAATTAAATTCTTTACCCACATTTGTTCATGAAAATGTGAAAAACCTTGCTTACTTTCCATTACACCCAGGTGTTAATGCAGTAGCTCTTACTTATTTGACACTGTACTCGAGTTATACAATGTGTTGCTTCTGGGCAATGACCTAACATTAAGTTTAACACATTGATGATCCATGACATAAAGATTCAACAAAGTTTTATATTAGTTGTTGATTACCTGATACAACCCTCCTCTTTTTTTCGAAGTTGGAATCGACTATGAAATGATTTGCATCAAAACACAGCATAGGCAGAGTTTTTTGTTGCTAATGTATCTCATGACAAAATCCCTCAATGTTCATGAGAAAAGCATAATATACAGTAGCTATTCAAGAAGTAAATGCTTTAAAGAGGAGTGGAATGTGAGAGATTACTGATCTTCCTAAAGTAAAGAAGCTAGTGGAGTGTAAATGGATCTTCACTATAAAGTACAATCTTGATAGGAGCATAAATTGCCATAAAGAAAAGTTAGTAGTTAGTTTAAACCCATGGGGTTGACTATTAGAAAACTTTCACCCCTATTACTAAATTAAATATTACTAAAGTGCTACTTTCATTGGCTACAAATATTGACTAGCCACTTCAATATTTTGATGTGAAGAATGCATTTTTAAATGGAAATTTAGAAAAAGAGATTTATATGGAAATTCCATTGGGTTTTGAGATTGAGATGACAAAAATAAGATGTGTAGACTTCACAAAGCTTTGTATGGTCTTAAACAATCACCTAAAGCATGGTTTGACAAATTGACTAAGAATACTAAAGGTTACAGGTACATTCAAGGTGAATTTGACCGCACTTTGTTCACAAACTTTTCTACGTATGGAAAAGTGGCTCTTTTAATGGTTTATGTTAATGACATGATTGTTACGGGAGACTTCAAAGAAGAGATCAGTGGCTGAAAATTGCTCTTGCCAAGGAATTTAAGATCAAAATTCTTGGTCAGACCTAACATACTTATTAGGAATGGAGGTGGCAAGTTCAAAGAAAGGCATGGTAGTCTCCCAGAGAAAATACACCTTAGATTTGTTGGAGGAAATAAGAATGTTGGGTTGCAAACTGAAGGAAAGAGAGAAGAATAACACTGAATAATACTTTTTCTTAAAATTATTTGCAAGAGAGGTAATAGAATAAATAGGTCAAGGGCAAGTAAGCTTCTGCCCGTTACAATCAATGTCAGAAAAGGAAAATGACACAAATACAATAGAACATTAAGGGAAAGACTGAAATGAAATAAGAAATAAAGGGAAAATAAACGATTGACCTTAATCCCTCAAATCAGGGAACTAAAGGTAGCCCAAGAAGGAAATAAAAATCATGGACAGGAAGGGAGCAACAGTCAGAATAATTAAGGCAAATAATCACCCACTAAGGCAATAATAACAACCCATTAAGGCAATATGATGAAAACTCTATAGTAGTTTTATTTATATAGGAAATGAAGGCAACTCCTCAATGACAGCTAAGAAGAAGTTGCGATTACAAGTTTACAGGTCTATCGAAAAGCTATAAGGAACAAAGAAAAACAAGCAACTCCTAGTATTCAAGAGACCAGGTGCTCTCCCACTATTCTCCCCATTTCACCACACCCCTCCTGTAACTGTTTCTCAGCCATATACTCACACACACAGACCCCCTAGCTCCCACCCCCCTACACACTACTTGACAAAGTTAATTACACTAGACAATCATCATTTTATTACTACTCTGCCACGTCACCTATCACAACCCCCTAGGCTAGATTTTTATTCCTCCTTCTCCTCTCATAGACCCTTCCCCATTTCTTGCCCATCACAATATAAACCAGCTAACACACCTATGAAAACTACCTATGAACTGGGATTCACAAAGGATAGTCCTCTTGTTGATATCAAGAGATATCAAAGGCTTGTTGGGAAGCTTATCTACCTTTCCTATATCAGGCCAGACATAAGTTTCCCACTTAGCGCAATAAATCAATACATGAATAAGCTCACTAAAGAGCATATGGAAGCCTGTACAAAGTTTTAAGATGCCTGAAAATGACTCCAAGCAAGGGTTTTTACTTCAATAAAAAAATTGAGAAGGGCATTGAAGGTTACCCAAATCCCATGGCATTGACACAATCTTGGTAGTTGTTAATCGTTTGAGCAAATATGGTCATTTCCTCCCTCTTTCTCACCCGTTCACAGCAAAAACAGTAGCTGGGATTTTTTGTAAGGAGATTGTTCGCTTACATGGTATGCCATGCTCCATTGTCTCTGATTGAGATTCTATTTTCTTAAGTTCCTTTTGGCAAGAATTGTTTCGCCTCAGTCAAACTAGATTGAAGATAAGCACCTCCTATCATCCCTAAACAGACGGCCAAACATAAGTTGTTAATCGGTTTTTGGAAGCTTATTTACGATGTTTTGCTCATGAACAACCTAAGAAGTGGAGCTCCTTCCTATGTTGGGCAGAATATTCATACAATACTAGTTTTCACACCTCAACTAACACCACTCCCTTCAACGTGGTCTATGGTAGGGATCCTCCTCCTCTACATCCTTTTGTGAAAGGAAAAACTGCTAATGCTGACTTAGAAGACCAGTTGCTACTTCGGGAAGCTATGCTAAAGCTGTTAAAAGAGAACCTCTCTAAGGTTCAATCTCGTATGAAGGCTCATCAAGATCAGCATCGAAGGGACCTAACTTTTAATATTGGTGATTATGTGTGGCTACGCATTCATCCCTTCAGACAGAGAACACTCTCCAAGCAACGTTTTGAGAAGCTTTCTCTTAGATTTTTTGGACCCTACAAGGTTTTAAAAAAGATTGGAGCTGTGGCTTATGAGTTGGAGCTACCCTTGGAGGCCAAAATCCATCCCATCTTCCATGTTTCCTTGCTGCGCCCAACACATGGGACTACACCCCCATCTTCTCCAACTCCCCTCCCAATTTCAGATGACTGGGAGGTCTTAGTGGAACCAAAACGAGTCCTACAGCATAGCTGGACATGGGGGCAAGTTATGGAGTTGCTCGTTGCCTGGGAGGGCAGACCACTTGAAGAATCTACTTGGGAATACTATGACCTTATTGTTGCACAATTTCCTCACTTTCACCTTGAGGATAAGGTGTCTTTTCAAGGGGGGCATCATGATAGACCACTGTTGACTTATCACAAAAGGAAGGAAGCACGTGTTTAATTTGTATTTAATTATTTTATTTTCTGCAATTGTTCCTAATTTTCAGGAAGTCTGTTGCTTTTTTAAATTCAAATAAGCTATCCAGTTTGTTTGTTCCTATATTTTAGAAGTAGTTATGCTAAATTCTAGGGAGTCAGTTGAACTACTTAGCCTATAACCTATGAGCAGATTGTAACGGGGCATTCATTTTTAAGTAATATCAGTATTGGAGATTCTCCCTTTTGGCTAATTAAACTTTCTGGAAGCAAGATCCTTTCTTCTAGAGAGATAATCGATTTTTACCCCTATTTCTTCCTAAAATCCAGACCTTACCAGTGACACATAAAACTATATAATTGAACTTTGTAGTGCCATAAACAGCGTATCAAAATTAGCCAAGGAACTCATATATCCCACACTGGACAACAATTAAGATCTGAGGTGGTTATGCCTTGATGCTCTCTCTCTAAACATGCAAGTCTTTTGGGAGCTCCTTATGGTTCAAATCATTTCATTTGGTACTGTCATTGAGAACAACATATATTATTTGCCATGATCTTGTAGAACCTGCTTATCTTTTTATTATATGTATGAACCTTGTAGAACGGGCTAGAACCTGCTTATCGTTGTATTATATGTATGCGGCGTGGATACATATATTAATAAAATCTAAATTTCGATGATAATTGCCACAAACAAAATGGTCGAGCACCATTGGTTTTTATATAATATATGCACACACACACACACACACACACACACATATACATATATGCAGACACATAGCAACACAGACTCACGCCAACGAGCATTGTCCTCTCTTTCAAGTGTACCAAAAAGCCATAAATCCTAAAATGACGGAAACACAACTCTTGATACAAGACAATCTATTCTTTAACAAAAAGAATCGTATGGTTATTAAAAATTCCTAAGAATGCATGATCTGACAACTAAAATAAGCACAAATTTCATGTTGTATCCAAATAGAAGAAATAGATTTAATGTTATTCACTTTAAGATGGTTATAATGCTAACCATGTATGCATATATAGGCAAACTAACAGATAGATGGAGAGGGAAAGAGACAAAAAGATGATTATAAACGTGCAAAATCATCTTACTAAGAGTTCTTGTGACTTGGTTGTCCGCTCCCCCCATTAGAATCAAAATAGATCTCAAGGAATCTTCCAATCTTGAAATGTGAGCCTTATTGCCACAATGAGTTAATATAATAGTTTCCATATATGGAATTTGTGATGCATTTGGTGTTTCCAATTCAGTACCATTTGTGGCATACATAGAATTTAAAATTCTTGCTACATCTTGAGTTAGTTGCAGTTTAGAGCAGGATTTAATCCAAATGCTTCGAAGCTTTAAAAGGCCATTGAGAATTGATGATAGATCATCAAAACTATTATTTTGTACATTTAAAGAAATTAGAGATGACATGCTCATACATGCTTGAACAGGGAACAAGGGATTATTTGTTGGTGACATCTATGACCAAATGAGAGAAGGAAACACATCACTTGATAAGCCTTCAAGGCCGCACGCAAATATATACCCAATATTTTTTAATCTTCCAATTGAATAGGGCACTTGTCTTATTGCCGTGTTATTTGCAATTAGAGTTGTCAATGATTCCATCTGCCCTATGTCTTCCTCCAACTTCACAATCTTTAAACAATCAGAAAGGATGAGAACTTTCAAAGATTTTGACTTATATATTGTTCTTGGAAGACTTGTTAAGTTTGTGCAGCCCTTTAAATTTACCAAAGTAAGTTGATTGAGATCTCCAATGGACTGGTGAACCATAGACAAACTTGGGCAATATTTGAGCTTCAGAATTTCAAGATTGGGTAGATTTGAGAAATCAGGGGTTTGGATCAAGTAAATGGAATGACTAAGATTAAGGATCTTCAACTTGCTCAGCAACTGCCAAAAAATAAACCTTTCAATAGATAATTAAGAGAAGCGGACCTATACCCTAATTACAATTTTTGTTCAAAACCATACGAAAAACACCCCCAAAGTCCCAAACTTTCATAAGAGGACAAAATGTGGCTGTGAATTTTAATATCTTTTTATCATGTGATAAGCAGGTGTTAAAAGGTAAAATACACTTTTTCCCTTTTAAGTTTTTCCTAATTACAACTTTAATTAATTAAGTTTAAAACCATTCAAAACACCCTTATAGACTTAATTTCATAGGCCATGACGTAATCAACGGCTTAAACATCATAGAGCAATCCAAATCAGAACGTAGACCCAAAATAATTCATAAACTCATAGCTTGAGACCTAAATTGAAACCCCAAACTCTAACTCATGGTAGTCAACTTTTTTAATACCTCATACAAAACTGAATTTGTAATTGAAATAAACTTTCAGGGTAAAGTGTTTTTTTTTTTCAACACATGCCTATCACATGAGAAAAAAAATGTTAAAATTCACAAGCAATTAACATCTTCACTTTTTAATGAAATTAGGAGTGTGTTTTGTATGCTTTTGAACTTCTTGTACTAAATTTGCAATTAAGGTATAGTTAAAGGGGAAAAGTGTATTTCCCACTTAACCAAATAAGGAAAATGAAATAGATGGAAGTTTGAAAAATATGAACCCAGAGGGGTTCAAAAATCATCTAATCTATACCTGGGGTTCCTTCCAAATTTGATTGAGATTGCTGTATTTTAAATCAATAGCAACTAAATTTCCTTGATAAAAATTGCAAGGCATGTGTTTGGATGGAAATCCATGCCAACGGAGCCATCTCAGGTCTTTCGATAGATATTCATAATCTCTAACTAGTTGCACATGATCAAGTTGAAGCAATCTCAGCTTCTTCATCTCCTTAAATGCTTTGGTACTTAAACAAACTCTATTAGTTCTGGGCAACTTCAAAGCCAATCCCTCAATGGATGTAGTTCCCTGTGCATTATTACAAAGCAAAGAAAAATAAAAATGGTAAACCTTTGTTATTTTTGTTCCTGAAAAACACTAGATAAATGTAGAACTTGAGAATACAAAAGCATTAGACCAATACAATGAGGATTATAAAACCCACATCATTGCAGTTGCAAATAAAAAGTAGGAAGCAGATACTGAATTGGAAAGAAACCAAATTTCATATTTTTGTTATAAGAAATTAAATAGATGGTGAAATAAATGCATTGATGTTCATTTTGCTTTTATTTAGCATCAAAACTTTATAAAACAAAAATGCTTCCAAGAAAATTCTTATAGTATGCTTCGTAAGCACATCAAGTGCATCTTCATGAAACCATAGTCTACTACGCTTCTCTGGCTCCTTCGGTGATTTTTCACGAATGATTTCTCTTCCCATGTCTTGCAACAAATCATGTATTCCAAGCCTGTTTTTCATATCAACGGTTACAAGGCTCCGCTCTATGAGGACACTTATTCCAATCTCCGCAAAAAGTGTACAGTCATTTAATATTTGTATAACATAGTTTCTATCCATACCAATAAAGAAACAAGATATATCAAGGAATATTTCTCTCTCCATATCATCACTTAAACCATCAAAGCTTATTTTTAGCTTCTTCTGTATCTGATCATTAGGAATTCTTTTTAGTTTCTCCAATACACTTTCCCACTCTTGTATTCTCCTATCAAACAAATAAGAGCCAAGAACTTCAAGAGCTAGTGGTAACCCTCCAGAGTAAACAACTACATCTCTTGAGAGTTCAATGAATTCTTTGATAGGATTTTCTTGCTTAAATGCATGCCAACTGAAAAGCTCGAGAGATTCACTTCTGTCCATTTCTTTCATTTTATATATGTTATCCACTTCAAGGACATTGAGTAGATGCTCATCTCTAGTCGTAATGATTAATCTACTTCCAGGACCAAACCATTCATGGCTTCCACACAGTGCATTTAGTTGGTCCAAATTATTCACATCATCGAGTATAACAAGTGCCTTTTTGTGGCGAAGTTTTTCTTTTAATAAAGACTTTCCCCATGCAATACTATGTAGTTTCATCTTTCTTGTTTTAAGAATGTCACAAAGAAGTTGTTGCTGCAAATATACTTTACCATTGTCTTGCTCCCAAAATTCTCTAATATTTTCAAGGAAACTTTTACCCTCAAAGTGATGATAAATTTCATTGTACACGGCCTTGGCTATGGTGCTTTTACCAATCCTTCCCATTCCCCAAATTCCTACTATTTTAACTTTATTTGATGGAGCAGTTAACAATTCAATCATGTCATGCAAACGAGATTCTACACCCACTGGATTGTCAGCAACAAACAAGTAAGTGCCGTCTAGTATTCTCAAAACAGAGTCAATAATATTCTTGATCACCAAGCTTTCACGCCTAGCAATAATATTGAAGAATCAGAGACAAGAAGCAGTTGTTATATAAGCTTCATGAGAAGTAATCCAAATGGGGCAATGAAACAAGAACAAAAATGCAACTTGAAATGGAGCAGTTTTGGCTATGATTATAGTCTCTAGCATTGGAACTAAAAGCCAAAAACTATGTGCAATAAAGTTGAATTAAAATGTCAAATTTCATGACCTATTTGTAAATGCACAAGGATCAACACGAAATTGAAATCACATAAATATTTGGAAATATTGAGTGCAAGATAAATATAAACTAATAGTTGAATATCATTTAGATCTCAAGGTGATGTAGAACAAGGAGAGGAGGAGGGAGAAATAGAATAAAAAGGGAGATATAGAGAGAAAATATGAAGGGAAGGAGAAAGGGCGAGAGAGTGATGCAGATAAAATAATTATAAAATAACAATGATCTTATTAATGAATAATCAGCTAAATTCTAAGCTTAACTACTAAAGACTTTATATAGAATCTGAAAGATAATTCTTAATAATTTTAAAATAAAGATAATAGTAATTTTAAATCTAACAAAAGGATGATCACTAAAGTCTAACAAAAAGATAATTATGGATAACAAAGTAACTTACTAAAACAAAATAATTTAAATATTACTTAATAATCCTAATCCTAATAAAATATTATTTTTTATATTTATCTATAATCCATAATTTATAAATAATTAATAATAATTTTTTATTCTTTTATCATTTTCTATTATTCTCCTCTGATTGGAGAAAACTTGTCTTCAAGTTTTGAAATGAAAAATCATTAAAATAATCCATCTTCGAGTTTTAAGTAGGACGAACACCACCACTTTAAGATATGGTAGCTAAGAAAATTTCAAATTCGACAATCCATTTGGAATAACAAATTTGATTAGGTGATGTAGTTGAACTAATTGAATCTAAATACAACATTCTCCAACTTGTGGTTAAATTTCAAACTGTTGGCTAGAATTGATTTCTTCACATCCCAAATTTACTTCCAACTGTTCTTCAAACCCGATGATAGAACCATTACCATCAATATCTGATGGGCAATCAAGGGATTCCACAATAATAACATCATTATCAATTGAGATTTCTTCTTCTACTCTTGAAGACATTCTTCCTTTGCCTTTAGTTCTTCTAAGTTTATGTTAGTAATTTATATACAAAGTTGATTGATGGCACTCTTAAATTTATCAAAACGATAGTCCACATTTTCTTTGAAGCTGTCCAAACTAATTTGGATAGTTTGGATATTTTGTTCCATCATACACCTTAACATAACAATTATAAAAAGCCAAAACTAGTGGTATTATCCACATAATACTCTTAAAGAATCAATTTTGAGATCTGAGATTGAAAGGGATGAAAAAATGGTTCAAACACACTTAATGATAATGTTTTTCCTTTTTCAGTGGTTGAAGGTAGTTAATGTTTTTCCTTTTTTAGTGGTTAACGATAGTAGGGAGGTGGTTTGGCTCTAATACCAAAATTGATATAAGACAAGAAAAGAAAGAGGGAGAAATAGAATAAAAAGGGAGATGTAGAGAGAAAATATGAAAGGAAAGAGAAAGAAGGAGGGAGAGACACAGATAAAATAACAATGATCTTATTAATCAATAATTAGCTAAATTCTAACCCTAACTATTGAGAACTTTATATAGAATCAAAAAGATAATTCTTAACAATTTTAAAATAAAGATAATAGTAATTTTAAACCTAACAAAAAGATAATCATTAAAGTCTAATAAAAAGATAATTATGGATAATAAAGTAACTTAATCAAACAAAATAATTTAAATATTGCTTTCTAATCCTAATCTTAATAAAATATTATTTTTTTATATTTATCTTTAATCCATAATTTAAAAATAATTAATAATAATTTTTCTATTATTTTACTATTTTCCATTATAAGGTGCGAATGTTGACCAAACTAGTGGATTGAAGCATGTTTGTTAGCTTAATCCAACATAAAACTAGCAAACTAGGTTTCATTGATATTTTCATAGCATCCCTTAAATTTTTTCTTGTATCAAAACAAAAGGGGAAAAAAAAAAGCATATTATTGCACTTGACACAATAAAGTTGTTTTTGGACATCTAGCTAACTAAAAAATGAAACACAATGAACTTAATAAGTTGACTTTGGCCCAATCAAAGACCAACACCAATTTAGGTCATCATAAAAGATGAGAAATTTTAGTTAAAGTATAATATTAAAAAAATAAGAAGTAAATTGACAAGAATAAGTTATTTATAACAAAATGATAAATAGCAATCATTTAAAGCTATAAATTTGAAAGATCAAATTTTACATATTTATGACAAAGTGATTTGTGACAAGTTACTTGATATATATTCAGACATAAAAGAACACAGATTATTGCATTATCAACCATTCTTCTTGTTAAGATTCTCTATGCCCCATCAACAATTCTTCTAGCACATAAAAGTGGGCTTCTATGAAAATGATTCTCTATATATCACAAACACAACATTCATCAATTTGCAATTTTTTTGTTTTATTCTTACTAAACCAACAAAAAGGTGTTTTGAAACTTCAAATAACTGCATAATAGTTATAAACCAAAACCATATTCAAAATGTACCAATACCTTTGGAAGCATGAACACTAACATGGATATGAAATAAACATTGACACGAACAAAATCCGAAATGTTGACTTATAACTTAAACTGTTGCATCTTGTCTAATACAAGTGACTAACATGTGTCGAATATGGACGTAGCTCCTTTTTTGAAGTGTCTATGCTTTAAAGACTACAACTTGATCAGAATGATGAGTTAGGATTGGGAATGGGGTGGGGTGGGTTAAGTGCGCTAACCACTGTTTAGAATTTGGAATAGGTTTGGTTCTTCATAAGTTTAGTTTTTAACCCTCTCTACTTTCTATCTCACATAGGAGTAATATTAAAAATTCTATCTTTGAAATACACACCACTCCATTAATGACATGATAAGATCCAAACAACAAGGAGTGTGTTATCATCTTTTTTTTTCTTTTTTTAAACTTCCAAACAATGAAGAAGTTTTTCATCCTATGAATATCATATTTTATCTAGATAATGTTAGCATAAAAAACATAAAAATGAAAAAAAAAACCCACAAACAAATTCTAGTTGTTTGATATGGCTTAGTAGCTACGAAAGAAGAGAGGAATACTCTCAAATTGATTGAAGAATACTCTCAAATTGCTTCATCCAACTGCAGAATCTCCGCCAAAAGTCTTTGTTCATAGAGGAATATACTAGAGAATTTGAAAAACTTACGATGCAATGTGATATATAGGAAAAAGAGGAGCAGACGATAGCCCGTTACCTTGGAGGATTGAACATAGGCATCAACTACACAATCCAACTTCAACAATACTAGACTTTAAACGATGTACCAAATCCAACCTCAAACCATACCCTTAGCCTACATTAGCCTATAAAATGCCTCCAAGACGAAATCATATGCATGAAGTTGAGATAGAAGAATTGAGACGTCGAGTTCAACTATTACAAGAGATGGTAAATGTCCAATGAGTCCAATTGGAGAAACAAAGAGAAGTAGGAGAACAAAGAGAGCCACAGGAGGATGACTCTGATAGCAATGACTCTTCAATGGCCAATAACCACCCTCCTCGAAGACAGGCGTTCCGAAATAGTGATATTAAAGTGGAAATTCTTGACTTTGAAAGGAAACTCCAGCTTGACAAGTTCAAGAATGGCTCCAAACAGTTGAGCAAATATTCGGATATAAAGAGGTGCCAGAGGACCAGAAAGTCTAGATTGTTGCCATCAAACTTAAGAAACATGCTTTCATATGGTGGGAAAATCTTAAGAAGCGTGAGCGTGAAGGGAAAAGCAAGATTTAAACATAGGAGAAGATGCGACGCGAGCTCACCCAAAAGTTCCTACCAGAACATTACTATCAAGATAACTTCATCCAACTGCAGAATCTCCACCAAAAGTTTCTATTCATAGAGGAATCTACTAGGAAATTTGAAAAACTTATGATGAAGTGTGATATCTGGAAAAAAGAGGAGTAGACGACAGCCCATTACCTTGGAGAATTGAACACAGATGTCAGGCACATAATCCAACTTCAACAATACTGGACTTTAAATGATGTCATCCAATTAGCCACCCATGTTGAGAAGCAATCGAGCAAGAAGTCTTCATATCAACCTTCTTCCACCAAAAATCTTTCTATGGTCACAAGCCTCAAGCTCAACAAGCCAGTTCGTCAAACAAGTCTCCACCTAAAACTGCCAAAGAGACCAACCCTAAAGCATCTAAGTGCTTCAAGTGTCAAGGGTTTGGCCACATTGCCTCCAAATGTCCAAACTGTAAGGTTGTTACTATCATTGAAGGAGAGCTCTGTGAAGTATCTAAAGAAGAAGAAGAGCCAGAGCTTGACGAGAAAGAGCTGGTGTATGATGAAGAATTAGTTTCTACAAATCATGGTGAATTGCTACTATTAGACGAAGCCTACATACAGTGCAAGCGAAAAAAGAACCATGGCTGAGGCATAACATCTTCCACACCCGCTGCACTGCTCATGGCAAAGTTTATGATGTAATCATTGACAATGAAAGTTGTGAGAATGTAGTATACTACATGGTGGAGAAGCTGAAGCTCTCAATTCAAAGTCATTTGTAACCTTACAAGCTACAGTGGCTTAATAAGGGAAGCGAGGTGAAAGTTATGAAACGATGCCTTATTTCTTTCTCGATTGGCAAAAAATATCAAGATGAAGTATGGTGTGATATCATTCCAATGGATGCCTACCATCTCCTTCTGAGAAGACCCTGACAATATGATTTCCGTGCCTTGTACAATGGTCATGCAAACACTTACTCCTTCATGAAGGATGGAGTGAGGATCAAGCAATAAGAAATTCACTTTTCTCAAGTTTGAGTGTTCTCTTCTTCTTTTTTCTCTTTGACTTCTGAGCCATTATAAGTAATCACAAAAACAACCCAAATATCAAAAAAGTGAATAATAATATAATAATAAGTCCAAACAAAAGTTTGACCTAATTTAAATAAAATTAAATATAAAATAAATCAATAAACGAGAAAACAAAAACAAATATAAATAAATACCAGTATTAAAATAAAAGAAGGCCCAAAGATTTAAAGTCTAACACAATCAAACCCAACTCATTAGCTCTTATTAGAAAGCCCTAAAAATTTAAAAAAAATAAACAAAAGATAATTAAAATAAACTCCAAAAAAAAATTATCATTTGGTCTTACTAAAAATGCACATATACAGAGTATTTAGTATCTGGAAAGGAGAAGCATGTGGAGGAGGCCTCCTCCCCTCAACGGATGCATGCTTAACTCACACACATAGGGAAGGCACCAAAAAAAAATTGAAAAGAAGGATGTGAGACCCATTTCTATTCAAACTCTTAAAGAATTGCAACCTCAATGTCTAAGGGAACTTTGTTGAAGAGAAGGAAACAGCCTGTAAGGGTGTTCATGGGCCAAACATTGACCTAATTTAGTGCCTAGTCCGGTTTAAGATCGAACTTCAAAATTGAAGCATGGTGCTCGAACTTGGTCCGACCTAGCCTAATTTAGTATTGAGCCAGTACCCCAAGCTGGTTGGGCCATTTTTTAAACAAACTTTTGGTACAAATTATAAAATATTTCCTAAAATGTAAAATTTTCATATAAATCCTTATAAAATTATATTTTGTACCTAAAAAATTAAAATTTTCATATAAATCCCTATAATTTGTTTTTTAATATAGCATAATTAGGCCAGGTTGGGGCAAATAGGACCCCAGCCTAAAATTTTTTCCTTTTGCCTAGCCTAATGAGATTGGGCCGGTCGGGCTTTGTTCACCCTTACATTGCTGCACCCTTGCAACATTTTACTACCTGCCTAACCTTGACATATGACAAACTTTGCTAGAAGTATACACCTATACTTGATATTGTATCTCTATATTAATTTTTTTCATATATTATTAATTTTATCTTTTAGAGTTTTCACAAATGCAAAAAGTGTTAATAAGTCTTTACAAATACAAATGCCGCTTAGGTCACATAAAAGTAGTGCAATAAGCACTTAGATTTCAACAGCCCCCATCCAAAAATGAAAAGAATAATGATAAAAAACTAAATCTAGGTACAATTATTTATATTTTTTATGTCAAGTTTTTCAATAAGAAATATAATATGCGTAAAAAATTCTTTAAAATACCTAATCATGTTATGTTAAGTTGTAAAATTTATACACTTATTTGCAAAAAATATTATGATTAGAGAAACTGATGGCAAAAATATCAAAACTGTACCTAATTCTTCTTCTAATAAAAAACCAAAACACTCTTGAAAAAGTAAATAAATTACTTTTTATTAAGAGTTTTATTATTTAGGAAGTTAAATCTCTTCGTTTCAATTTTCATTTTTTCAAATGGAAATAAAATACAAAAAATGAAAAATCACTTCATCCCTTAAAAAATCAAAAAATATACTGCTTTCAGAAATTCAAAGTAGAAAATAGGTTTTTAAAAAAAATAAATAAATCAATTTTTCACACACTTAAGAACTTCTATAAAAAATTTTTGATAAAAATTCAAATTGCAGAATTAACAATCTTTAAACCTGAAATTTTTTACCATTAGAAAACCTTTTTAGGTTTTTCTCACTTCTTTCAAAAATTAAAATACAAATAAAAAATCCTATTTCAAAAAATCAAGAAAAATAAGAAAATGAAAAAAGCAAGAAAGTGAAATTAATTAAATGTCATAAATTAAAATACATAAAACAATTTCAAACTTATTTTGTTCGTAAAATCCAACTAATTATCAATTTCTAGCCACTTCAAAAAAAAATTAAAAGTCACCAACAATCTATTTTTTATTTTACCATATCAAACTATGTGGGCTTTGACACCTATCATAGTATGTAAACCCTAGGCATTTATTCTAAGTCAACTTTGCACTTTTAAATATCTCATTTTCTTTATTTATTTTCTTTACTTAATTCTCTTTCTCCTTTTTTTGTTATTTTTGCTTATGTTTGATAAAAATAATTAAAATAAAATTAAGGTCGTATCTTTGAGTTTTACACAACAAACTTAAAGGAAACCTTTCAAAGAAGAAGTATTGTAGAGGGTATCTAATATTTTTTCCCACCCTCAACCGACTCTCATTCCTATCTCCAGTTTATAGACTATGCTTTTCATGAAATTTTTTTTTTTAAATTTTACCTTTTCAAATAATTCAAACTTTAATGGCAGCTCTATTTAAATTAATTTTCTAAGTTTCTTGAAAATTATTTTTTCTTGAAAATTTTCACTTTATGCATAGCATTTTCAGGTGGGACGCATCCCACCCTTTTCAAAACTTTCAATCAAACTCATAGCTAGTGGCATCGTTATGGACTTCTTAGTTGAATCTAGATCTTTTCATCCAATGGTCAATGCTACTTCCAACTAGACAAAATCCTGATACCGTTAATAACAATTAATATAAGCGATTTAATCAAATCTTTCTGTATTTGTCCTTTTCACACAAACAGAAAAAATTAAGATTACCTGAAATTTTTCACATCCCATCCGGCTAGATTGGCAGCTGCAGTGAGCGCATGCCTCCAACGCCACATCTTATCATTATTGGTGTACAGTACAAGTCGATTGAATGCTTCTCCAAAACGACCTCTCTGTTTACGTACTTCCGACGGATCAACATCATAGAACACAGGCAGAACCACGTGACCGATAGTTCTGTGACACTCCATGATTTTCTCCAGTTCTCCTAAGCACCATTCAGAACCACCATAGTTGCTTGAGAAAACAACGATAGAAATTCTTGACTCCTGGATGCTTTGATTTAGTTCGTCTGCGATCACATCTCCCCTTTCTAATGAACCATCATCGTCGTCCAAGAAAGCGTGGATTCCAGCATTCCTGAGAGATGAATGGAGATGAGAAATGAAACCCTTGCGAGTGTCTTCACCTCTGAAACTCAGGAACACATCGTAATTCAATTTGGGTTTGGATTTGGATTTGGATTTGGATTTGGAGGATGAACGCCGAGAGGAAGACATCAAGTTTGAGATAATAAAGGGGTTGACTCTCAGGTGGGCGACAAACGCAACGAAAGTAGAAAGGAAGAACGTAAAAGGAAAAGAGAATGAGTACAATGAAATAGTAATTCCATTTGGATTTGGATTTGGATTCGGATTTGAAGAATGAACGCCGAAAGGAAGACATAAGAGTTTGCGAGAACAACGGGTTGACTTTGAGGTAGGGGAAACGGGCAGCCAAGGGGGAAAGGGGAGAGAGAGAGAGAGAGAGAGGAAAAGGAAATGAATCTAATGCTGGCGAGGATCTTCACCCTGGTTGGCCCCTTAGCAAGAGCAAACAAAAATGACAAAAAACGGTATTTTACACCGTTAACCTTTTTTTTTTTATTTTCTGTTGTTAACTTATTATGATGGTTAATGTGACATAGCTTATTAAAGTAAGAAAAAGGTAATTTGCATATTCAAGTGATATAAAAAAAATAATTAAAAGATTAAACATTTTTTTGCCAGCAAAGGACTAAAGTAATTTACAAAAATAAATATAAATTTTTTACAATTGTTATAGCACAACTCTATATAAATTATACTTGTCCACTATACTTATTAATTATGAGTCTTTTTTTAATACACCTTTTAGACAATTTTTTGTTCTCATGCCAATTTAAATATTAGACATCATTTTTTTCTTTTGGTAAACAAACCGGGCCGAAGCCAAGAAAATAACACCAAACAAATGTGGCGGGGCTTTAAAGTCCCTGAAGCATCAAAAACAAGGAATGCTCTCCGGAGCATAGTGCTCAAACACGAAAATGAATCCGTTTATGTTTGGACCGGATATTCTCATTTTTTCTCATATTACTCACAAAACTTGCTTCTTTTATTTATTTTTTTCTTCTTTTTTTTATTTTAAATGATCCCCTCATTAGAGAGAACCTGAGAATACATAACTTTGACAAACATGAGCGAATCCTGATCCTTGGATGGCTCAAACTTAATTATGATGGTACAGTCCTTCGGATGTTGGGGGTTGTGGCAAGTTGAATCGGAA
The DNA here is from genome assembly GCA_026724425.1 of Erythrophleum ivorense. Lineage (NCBI taxonomy): Eukaryota > Viridiplantae > Streptophyta > Magnoliopsida > Fabales > Fabaceae > Erythrophleum > Erythrophleum ivorense. The sequence goes on from JAIUCV010000018.1 coordinate 5,372,814, forward strand.
TGATTAGGGCGATTAGGTTCTTGGTTATAGTCAAAAGCTGGGAAACTGTTTAAATTTATCAACTGAGACGTGGGAGATTAGATGTGGTCTTTTACTTGCTTGGGATTTTGGTTCCAAAGCTCTCATGGCCGAGTTTGATTCAAAGCAAGCTGTGGATTTAATTGTTAATTTTCATAGCCACAAGAGCCCAGGTTTTCAAATCCTTCATAGCATCGTTTGCATGTTGAGGAGGAGCTAGTTTGTTAGCTTCAAGTATACTCTAGGAGAAACTAATAGACCTGCGAATGTGTTAGCTGTTTAAAATTAAAAATAAAAAATAAAATAAAAGAAGCAAGTTTTACGAGTAACAGGAGGGAGAATGAGGATATCCAACATGAGCGGATCTATTTCCGGCTTCCGCCATGAATATGCACCAATGAACAGAACGCAAGAGAGTTTTATTAACGGACTTGTGTTGCACTTTATGAATAGTTGCAGAGTACCTATCACGAGTACATAGCACTGTCATCACAGGATCATTGCAGCGAGTGAAGCTATCATTGAAAATGCTTCCATTATGCCACTTCCACAGGAGCTAGATGCCAAAACCCTACATGAGATGCCAAGGGGAACTAAAGTCCACACCAATTGAGCCAGACTGATTGACAAAAAAAAAATTTATTTTGTCAGAGAGCTACCAAAGAATTGCATGTGTTTAGAACGCTTAACCAAAGTTCTCCAAAGCTTTGCACCATACAGCAGTCCCAGAACATATGAAGCTCGTCCTCCACAATCCTTGGACACCTGTCGCAGCAAGGATTAGAACCATACATACCATTATTGCGTACATTTGTTAAGAAATGATTATGATAAGCAAGCCACATAAAGCAGCGGATACGCTCAGGACCTCACCGTTTCCAAGTACTCTCCCTAACTGAACAGCCTCTACGAGGAGGGTTTGCATGAAAAGCTCATAAGCACTTTTAACAGTATAGTTGCCATGTGGGTCACCATTCCAAACGCAAAAATCTCAGCCTCTACCACTGTGAGGAGGGATGATGGGGAAAAGCTTAGTAATGACGTCATGATCAAAGAACAGAGCTAAACTACTGAAATCCCACTCCCAATTACTTAAAACCCAGTCGCTCACTTTGTTAGTCTTGATCTCAGTGTTACATTGTTGGCCCAAGGTTATTAGGCCCAATAACTTTGATGATGACAAAATAATTATCAGACTTTTGTAAAAGCCCATGCTTTGGCTCGGCTCAATAATTTTTTTTAAAATATTTATGAACTAATGTGTTAATTCATCTATAATAAGTTATACTTATGGACTAAACGACAAAATACATTATGTGTAAAAAACAAATGAGTCATAAATCTTTACATTTAGTAAGAGCAGATAGAGAAGTGGTAACAATAACTGATGTAGAAAACATGATCGGCTATTAATCTTGTTTCAAGCTCTGTGTTTAGCATTTAATGTGAAAAGACCAGTTAAAATTATATGGATGAGCAAAATCTGAAAAGACCTTTTTTTTTTAACATTAGAAACAAACTAACAAGGAGCCAGTGAAGTCAAACATTATTTAGAAATGTCTCTACTGAATAGAAAATTGAAGATGCATATAAATATTCGAAGATATGAATGTTGAGATAAGCTAATGAAAAATATTAAGAAAAAGTGCAGAGAATGAAAAACTATTTTAGATTGCTTATCATTTCCTTTTCTTATATATATCTACTTGTAAAAAGTAATTTGGAGAGAGATTGAAATTTATCGTAATAATAACAGAAGTGTGTTGAAAGGTTTGAAAAAAGTTGAGGGTAAGCTGTTGAAAACCCTATTAAGAGATCACCTAGTGGTGAAGGCTGTAAAGTGGTGTTAACCACATTTCTGTAAGTTTTTCATTGTTTAGTAAAAAATTCAGTGAGTATTCAAAGGGGACTGGACGTAGGTTAAAGTTGACCGAACCAAGATAAATCTTCTGTGTGTTGAGTTTTTTTTGGTCCTCCACTTTTGCTTTCTTATCTATTCCATACGTAGGTTCTCCACTTTTCAACTAACTAAATTAAAGGACCTTTGATCCTCCACTTTCAAAATTTATGAAAAATTGTATTTATTGCACAATACACTATTCACCACCTCTATGTGTGTTTATCACTTAGGATTAGCATCATCATTTCTCTTATCAACCAAACGAAGTGGGTTTAACCCAAATATCAATGAGGAAGCTAACATCACAACCATTTCAAACTTGCCAAGTACAACCTCGCTGAATAAAATCAAATTTGTTGACAACCAAATTTCAACAATGCAAAGTCACTTGGTTTGAAGTCGAAAGTACCACGCCTTCTATGGGTAGAATATTTACTAATAAGGATGTCAACTCATAGCCTAGAAGGCGAGCTTTCAAGTCATTTCACCAACAAAAGCCTGATTCATAATTTCCAAGTACCTAAACCCAAGCCCACAAAGCCCCTTTGGTTTCCATAGAATATCCCAACTAATAAGATAAGGCTTCCTAGTGTTGAAGTTATGACTTCAAAAAAAATTTCACTGAAGTCTAGATATTTGCTGACATATAGTAGAAGGAAGCCTAGTAACTTGCATAGGATAAATGAGAATAGCACTTAAAACTAACTAGGCCAAGATCATTCTGCCTATCATAAATAAGCAGTTAGCCTTCCAATCAGTAAGCCTCTTACCACATAAGAAAAGGTTTGGCCAAAACTTTTATCTCTATTAAGAGGAACCCCTATATACTTTCCCAAACTATAAAAATTTTTAAAACCCAAAGCACTAGATAGAGAATCTCTAAAGGAATGAAAATCATTGTGAGAAGAAAAAAAGAAAAAAAAACAAATAGACAACTTGCCTTTTATTAACTTTCATGTAAAAGAGATCCTAATAATGGTTAATACAATTGATTTGATTCAAAAAGACTTTTCAAATAGAAGGATGAGAGATACTAGGCCTTAAACAATCCATTCTAAAAGGCTTCCAATTCCCTTTTTGTACTTTATCACTAATAAAATGAGGTAACTTGTTTATACAAAAATGTATGGTGACATGGGATCCCCTTGACGAATACCTCTAGAAGGGCAAAAGTACATCATAAGGTCACCATTCTAGAGAATATTTAACAATGAGGTGATATACCTCATGATTAATTGAACCAAATTAGGCTCAAGACTAACTTTTGCTAAAATAGATACAATGAAGCTCCATCTCAATTTGTCATAAGCTTTCTCAAGGTCTATCTTAATCTCAAAGAAACCTTTTTTTCCCTCTCATTCACTTTATGGAATGAATAATTTTCTAGTCCACCATAATGTTATCTTGAATACACCTACCAAGAATGAAGGTCGCCAAGAAGTGAGAAACAATGTTACTAAGGGGTTTGATATGGTTAGCAAGCACCTTCTTAAGATATTTATAAGGAACATTGCAAAGCGAGATGGGATGGAATTAAATGATAAATTCTAAGCTCTCAACTTTAGATATGGGAGTAATAAGCATCTTGCTAACCTTCTTGTTAACCTCCACTAAATCCATCTTACCATTAGAAGCATCAGAGATAAAATCAACTAATATAGGTCCCAAAACTTCTAATTAGAATTGAAAAAAGATTAGAAAGAGACCATTTGCACCCAAAGCTTTGAAAGCTCCCATAGAAAACAAAGCATCCTTAATCTCTTTAGAGGTCAAAGAATAGGGCATATGAGAGATGGAAGCTTGCTTAATAAGAGGATAACAAACAAAGGAGCAAAAGTAGGCCATACCATTATTCTCTTTCTCATACAAAGTTTTAAAATAATTAATGGCATGAGTTTGTAGCTCTTTCTAATTTATGGCCAAGAGCTAGAATTATCTCTAAGAGTACAAATCTTATTCTTATGCCTTCAAGCTATGGTTTTCCAATGATAGTATTTTATATTGCGATCACCTTGCTTTACACAAACAGTACATGCCTTTTGAAACCAACAGACCTCTTCTTAGAGCAAGACCTCACCCAACTCATCTTGAAAGGTTAATTCCAAATGTTTCAAGAAATTGGAATAGGGGTAATTAAGACTAATATGAATCCCTTTTAAACAAGTCATAATAAGATTCTTTCTTTTTTTAATGTACCTAAAAAACCTTTTATTCTAATTCAAAATATCCCCTTAAAAGAGGCAAAGAGCTTTGTGGAGTTTTAAATTATGACACCAAGCATATTTTAAGAAAGTCTTATAGTCTTTATAGTTAAGCCAAGCAACTTCAAATCTAAGCTAATCAATTATAATAACTCAAGCTATCAAGGATAATAAGCAAAGGGTGGTGATTAGAGAACTTCAAACGTACTAAAGTATTAATGTCACAATTGGGAAAGGTCATAAACCAAAAGGAATTACCCAAGGCTTTATCTAACTGCTTATGCAAATGATTGAATCTTTGTAACTTTGGGCCTTTCCAAGTAAAGCAAGAACCAACATAAATTAGGTCACGAAGCCCATAATTATTAATCCTTTCTAAAAAAGAATGTCATTTAGCCATATCAATGGGGGCCCCACTTTTTTTATCTTGAAGACCACTTATATTATTAAAATCACCCACCATAAGCCAATGAGAGTTATTAGAACAAGCAATGTTCAAAGGGTCATCATATAACATCCTTAAGATTTGAGTAGGGTATAGCATAGATAACTATAAGGTGAAAATTATGATTCACACAATTAGAGATAACTACATGAATAAACTAAGAAAATTATTTAATAATCATGAGAGAGAGATCTTGAGACTACCACCCTATCTATAGGCCGCCTGATCTCGTATTATTAGGCATCATAATATTAGAATCAGAACCAAGCTTTTAAAGGTGCAAGGTGACATCTTTCCTATTGTTACAAATTTATAAGAGAGCCACAATATCTGGATAAGCCAAGTTACAAACCATCTTCATATATTTGAACAGAGCTTTACTACTAGCTCTTCTAATATTCCACATAATAATCCCATTCATAGGGAAAAAAATTAAGCCATAAGCATGGCCAAAGCATCCTCCACATGAGCACCTAAGGTTTTGTCAACTTGTGAAGACCAAAGTCCAAGAATTCTCTTCACCATATTCCATTAGATCTTTATTGTTCAAGTTTAAGCAAGAGGCTTAGTTGAAAGGCTTACACTATTAAGGGTAGTGTCATTCAAGTGCTAAGAAAAGCCCCTACTTAAATCTCGTACTTCTTTAGTTAGATGTAGGCACTAAGGTGAAGCTATAGACTTATCAAATAAGTCACTAAAAGGAACATGAGAGGAGCCTATGAGATTCTCCTTACCAATACCTATCAAATGGCATGATTTTTTAAACTACAAATAAGGCATGCTTTGAATTCTATTACCAACCAAACCATGTTAAATATGGCATAAATCACTCCTTGACCATTTAAGAGAAGTAAGTTTAACTATAGTGGATCTTTTCCTTACAGTAATAACTTGTACACGTGGAATCATATCACCTATTTCATTTCTCAATTCATTATTCATAAGATTTGCATGACTTTACATGTGTCTTACCTTATTATCCTCTAATTAATATCTAATAGTGTTAAGAATCTTAAACTTAAAAAATTTTTGTTTAAAATTGACGATGCCTTATCCTTAACTCATTGAGATCTTTGCACCTTCTAAACCCTGTCCAAGGACCTTATTGGTTGGCCAAAAAAGCTTATCATTCTAATCCTCTACTTTCCACCACATTCTCCCTAGGAAAACCATCATCAGCCTGCTAATTTATGATTCTCTTTGAATAACCCTCGATGTCATAGTCAAACCTTCCATGGCTTGTAGATATAAGGTGTAAGTCCTTATACTTTTATTTGTTGCTTCTACCTTTAAGTTTGAAATAAGGCATCAATGGCTTACTTAGGTCAATCTCCACACAAAGTCTCAAGTATTTGCCTTGAGCTTGCAACAAAGTGTCAAAATCAACTTTGATAGTCTTGCCATATCTATCACCCATGTAGCTTAAGATCTTTGAGTCATAATATTTAGTTGGAAGATTAAGGATACAAACCCAAGCAGCAACTCTATCAATGCTTATAGTTACAAGGTCAAAATTAGGTCTCCAACACCATATAAACAAATAATGGTCATAAATCATCCATGAACTCTCTAAAAGACCATAATCAAAATTTTTATTATTAGTAAGTTTCACAAAAAAGAAATTATTGCCTAGATCCACTTGCATAAAAACTTCTCTTTGTGCTCACATTTGTTAAAGACAGGTTCCCAATGCCTTATAACCAATGGTTCTATTAAGCAATTTGACAATTAAAGAGTTCCTCCAAGGGTATTGTAATCTTTTCTTAATCTTCTTGGAAAAAATAAACTTTGAGTACTCATAACCCCTTTACAAATTGTCCACAATGTGAAAGTCATTAGTACCCACATCCTTCACCCCAAGGTCTTCCCACCACCCAAAAAAAAATCACTTTTAGTGGTGACAAAAGTCACCACTAAAAGTATAAAAGTCACTACTAAATATGTTCTAATGGTGATAATTGGTTATCTATAGGTCATGACTAATACTAATATAATAAAATATCTTATTGCCACTAAAAACATGTATTTAGTGCCAACTAATGCCACTAATAAATGATATTTAATGGCAATAAGTATCACCACTAAAAGACTATTAATTTATTCTAAATGAAGTGTCGCCACTAATGAATAGTCTTTAGGCGACAAATTTTTGTCCCCAATAAAAAATTCATCTTTAGTGGCAATGTGTTAGTTGTCACCATTAATTTAGTGGCGTCTACTTTTTATTGCCATTAAAAGGTCATCTTTACTAACAACATCTTTTGTTGCTAAACACATTTTAACTCTTTTAGTGATAACTGATGTCATCATTAGAAGTATCCAAAATTGTTTCTAATATCTTATATATAATTCAGCAATATTTACATGAGGAGTAGTATAAAATTTAAATAGTACTAAAATCAACTTTAAAAGAGAAGAAAAACATATATTAACATAAAATTACAACAACCAAATTGAATTACATTAAAAGAGAAGAAGACTTTTACTAAAATCAACTTCATATTTATAGATTGTACATAATTGAAAAATCAATTATAGATTCTACAAATTTGTATTTATATACATAATTAACAATTGGAAAACCAAGTCACAAACTTTACATTCATTGTTGATAATTGTTCAACTGCTTAAAGACACAACTAGTGAAATTCCATAGACTCTATATGCTCCTTCATCCTGTGAAACTCTTTCAACTTTCCAAAAAAATAGAAGTATCCAAAATTGTTTTTAATATCTTATATATAATTCAGTAATATTTACATGAGGCGTAGTATAAAATTTAAATAGTACTAAAATCAACTTCAAAAGAGAAGAAAAACATATATTAACATAAAATTACAACAACCAAATTGAATTACATTAAAAGAGAAGAAGACTTTTACTAAAATCAACTTCATATTTATAGATTGTACATAATTGAAAAACCAATTATAGATTCTACAAATTTGTATTTATATACATAATTAACAATTGGAAAACCAAGTCACAAACTTTACATTCATTGTTGATAATTGTTCAACTGCTTAAAGACACAACTAGTGAAATTCCATAGACTCTATATGCTCCTTCATCCTGTGAAACTCTTTCAACTTTCCAAAAAAAAAAGCACCATGCTATTCAATTTGGTTTTAATAATCATCTTAGACTAAAACAAAAATAGCACAAGTTTAAATAATGCTAAAAATCAGACAACATTTAAGTTCAAGTTTTAACTTAAAACTAATCTTAAATAAAGGTTTAAACCACTAAGAAACATCTAGTGCTTTACAAACATACTGCCATTCATCTAAGTTCATTGAGTTTGTTTGCCTAAAGTTTCATTATTCGAAGGTAGGTTTCCTTATTAGAAAAAAAAATCACTCTAGGTATATTTCAATGTTGGAAAAGGGAAGAAAAGTATTATATACCTACTATTGCAATATGGTTAACAAGGCGATAACCTGTGTGCTAACTTCATCTCGCACCTATTGGACCATTTGGACTTACTCTTGCTGCTACTTTCATTTGAATTCTTCATGTATCTTCTATTCCATTTCTTTGCATTGTCATGCCATCTGGGGATGATCCTTCTCTTATTTTTCGTTCCATTTCTTCTTGAACTTACTTTGTTGCAGATGACACCCTAATATCTATATTTACTTGGTCAACAGGTCTCTTTTTTTATGACTTGTTTTCTTACCCCTTACTATTAAAAAACCTAAACTGCTCACCTAGTAAGGTAAATAAAATCTTATCTCCAGTCATGCCAGATTCAACTTCAGCTACTAGTTGCTAGACAACAAGCTTGTGTAAGTAACCCTGTAGTCAGGGCAATAAATTAAAACCATAGACAATAAATTGTACTTGAAAAAAGTTTGAAAATTGAAGGATGTCTAAAAATTATGTGAATCTCTTATGATTTAGGATCAACCCACTCTACCTCCTTATCCTTTGTCCAATAAGTGTGTTATGCCTCGCACACCATAATGGGTCCCACTAGTTCTCTTTTTGAAATGTTTTTTAGATAGCATTATTTCATCTTATAACCATAGAGAAAATGAAATGGGTATATAGTTATGTAATTGTAAACAAAAAGAAAATGACATCCTCACTAGGTTATGCTTCACCTTTATAAAGAACCGTGTGCCACATGTATACTTGGCCATAGCTAAGGTATTTTACAAGAAAACCATTTTAATTTAATCAATCCCTCATGCGATGAAAACATAGGGCTTAAGCTACCATAATATGCACAAGAATGAATTATTGTTAAAAGATACACCTAAATGAATATGCTAGCATGGTTTAAGATAGACATAAACCTAATTGGAAAAAAGATGACAAAAGAAAATAAAAGTGAAGGCATTGTTAATATTTTAAACTTTGATGGTAAAATCACAGTAATGTAATTCATATTAGCTTAACATATTAAAAAATAGTTTAATATTAAAGATACAAAAAGAACTCAAAAATCTCAAAAGGTAACTAAATGTATAAAATCCATACCTAATAAGTGGTAAAGAAGTAATAATCAAAATATAAAATGGATGAACTCATTAGTTTAAAGCAAGACATAAAAGTTCAAAATTGTTCTTACAATTAAATGCCATTTTAATAACATAATTTCATTAAGCAATTAACTTTGTTAAAAATCTATAAGCCTAAAGAACTTGGTAGTTACTTAAGCACCCTCGCCAAATATTAACATCTCAAAAATCTCAAATTTTATATTCAATTATCTTCACAAGTTTCACAAGTTTAATCATTTCAATTCGATCATCATAAAGGGGTTTAAAAATAAAAATTAACCTTTAAGGAGAAAGATGGTGGTAAGGAAGGATGGTATTGGGGACAATTAGGATAGCAATGGTGATTGAATGATGTGTACTTGCAGTAGCAAATTCTGTAGCCTAAATACCAAGAGATTAATTTGAAAATTATTCATGATAGATCACAACTAATCAGTAGTCGATATTATTCTTCCCTCAATATTAGTTTAGTAAAATAAAATTAGACTTTGATCTATACTTAGGCTCTAAGTTCTTATCATAGGTCAAGTCTACCATTGTAAATAAATAATTTTTCTTTTCTTTTATTTCTTTTCTTTATTTTGCATGTGACTCTTTGGGTAATCAAAATAGAATTAAGGCTATACTAGTTTTGCACAATTAATTTAAGGTAACCGTTTTTAGAAATATGTGCAATGGAGTGTCTAACACTTTCTCTACTCACAACTGATTCCTAAATCCATTTTTGGTTTGTAAATTGTTTTTCTTTAAAATGGTTTTTCTAAAATTTTGCATTTTTTAAACTAAAATTTTGGTGGCAACTTTACTGCATTTGGTTTTTATTTTCAAAAATCAAATTGAAATTTGAAATTTTTCTGGCACCATCCAATCCAATGTGGGTGTCACAGTTTGGCAACTCACTGGAGACTTCTTCAAGAGTGAAGCCCAATTTTAAGCTAATTGTGCAAAATATTATGACCTTCTTTTTTGTTTAATCACCCTATTATATGTTGTTTACTTCACATAATTAAGGTAGATAACATATCTTTTTCATATATTGCTTATTTTATTTATCTAATTATGTATACAACATGTGTTAAGTTAGATAACATACAAAATTTGAGCTTTAATGTAGATGACTATATTTGTATATACTTTAATCTTTTTGTTTTATTTATATATGTACATATACTTTACTTTCTTGCACTTATCAATCTACCTAGCAGATGAGAGTTGGATAGTTCATAAGATCAAAGGTATGAATGCTTTCCTCACACACATCATTAATACGCAATTGTCTCACACACTTTATGGGCCCTATACCTGGATATGAGTATACCTTAAATTAGTAAAAGTTTATATTGATTTTCCTATGAGGGCTTGTGCTTTTTGAGGCTATCATGAAAATCTTGCCCAACTTGTACCTTGTTATATTGGTTTGACCTATGTAGAATCTTTTTCTTTTCAAGGTTAGATTTATATAGCAAGATCCTCATCTTATGGTGTAGGCAATTTGGAGACCAATATTTTTAATTCAAAGAACTATATTGAAACCTTGCACTAATAATCAAGTCATAGATGCCTCATCTGTTATCCAAGTCAATGTCAATTGTGTAGGGATTCGTTCCTTCTCAAATTGAATTTTAAACTCATGCCACAATGGAGTAATAAGTTCCTTGAGGAATAAGCAAAATTATCAAGCTAATAATAATAATATGCTAACTAATAAACTTTGATGTACTGACCAAGTTATTTTAAAATAATGAACTATTATACAAGCTAATTGGCATAACAAAAGTAATGGAACCTTTAGGCAATAATCAATTTTTATGTTTAAGTTAAATAAGACTAGTTGTAATTGGAGTAAAGACCAAAGTCAACATAAAAGCAAAGTCAGTTGAAAGTTTGATTATATTAAGTAAGAAACTGAATGAAAGACATATTCAAGACTTTTGAAGGGATTATGAGGATATCCTAAACTTATTGCAAATACCAGTGCAATCAAAAGCATTTTTAGCTTTGGCTTAATATCAGTGTAGTTCTTTAAGGTATTTTACATTCCCTACATTTCAAATTATGACTACATTATAAAAGTATGGGAGTTTTATAAATGTCCCTATAAGAAGTATGCATCAGTTTGCTTTTATCTTAACTATTTAACAAGTAATGGCATAGATTTTAGGGGAGGATCGTGGTAGAATCCAATTACACCAAAGGGGATTGATTAAAGGCCTTTTGAGAAAATATATAAAAAAATGTCTAGAGGTCCTAGTTGAAAGGGAGGATTAGACTACCTTTAAGAGAGTCATTGCCTTAGTGATGTAAAGATTGGTGTTATCTGCATTAGTAGTAGGAATAATTGATTTGGTTGCCATGAGTGTTTTATGGATGGTAGAGAATCATCATGTAAATCTCGTGCCAGCTATTCTAGTAGTAAAGTTTTTTTACACTAAGCTTTTGCTAACAAGAAAAGGGAGGAAAATTGAAATGTTATCTGTAGCTCCTAACTGTTAGAGGTATGACACCATACACCATCCAATTAGAAATTTCATTAGTCATAAAGGTTCCGTGTTGTCATCTTCAAGGATTAATTGTAATAATTAGGCCCGATTGCTAAGCCAATTGAATGAAAATACAATCAAATGAAAGCTTGTTTGGTAAGAAAGGTAGAAAATTATATATTGCTATAGGGAATTCCAAAATGTGTCATTGATAAATCATCATAGTTACATCAATTACATCTTATTGATTGTCCATCAACAATTCACATATAGGCAAGATATCCTTTCCAAAGAATCAACATACCTTATCTACTTTTACCATAGTAACCTAAAAGTTAAAGTATTAAGTCTAAATATGAGAAGTGTGTGGAGCAATGTGATATACAAAGGAAAATTTGAATTAGGTAAATGCATCATAGTTACAACTAAGAGGTATTAAGAATGGCTTAAAAAAGACCAAAGGTGCTAATCCCTTTTAAGGACCACACAGCCCTTTGCTTGGTAATGACATGTAAGTGATTAATGATCAATTAACTAAGTGATTGGAGGATAAAAAGGCAAAGTTAAAGAATTTGGAAGAAGAAAGTTAAGAGCATTTGAAAGGTCTAAATCAGATGCAGAATGACTGTGCAATTTTGTGAACAGAAGCAGCTAGGGTAAAAAGATATAAAGGAAGTTTGGGGAGTATTGAAACAAAAAGGCTAAAGGAAGAAAACATAAAGTTGAAGGATGTTGTAAAAGAAGAACAATAAATAAAGGTAAATGGAAGGAAGATGTAGAATAATAAGGCCAAGTTAAAGAAGTTTGTTAAAGAAAGGGATGCATTAGAAAGGTAGATGCAAAGGTTTGACTCAAGAGAGGTTCAACAAGAAATTAATATGTTGACTAGAGAATTGAAGAGGAGAATGAATGAGCTGGCTACTATCAAGAGTGATAATGCCAAAATAATGCAAAACTTAATAGATCAACTTAATCGACAAGCTAAAACTACAAAAGCATAGAAGACTCTTCATATTGAACAATTAGTAGAAAAGGAAGGTCCATGAGTTGGTTCAGAAAGTTGATTCTCTTACCAAACGAGATCATCCTTATATTCACAAGTACACTCAAGGAAGCTGAGGGCCTAGCTAATCCGCTAAACACACCAATGGAAATATTATAGTTCTTTCTGTTATGTAATGATATTGTAATAGAATTGAAAAACCTTAATAGTTTTGACTTTTTGAAGTACTATTGTAATTCAATTGACCAAACTACTACTATAAAGTTTTAGAATTTTGTCCTCTATATTTCCTTAAATTAATTGACAACTTCATTCCCTCTATACGCAATAAATGTTTAACAAAAATGAAGAATAACTCAGATGAAGGTGAGACATTGATTATGTAGGAATTTGAATTCCTTCTTGAATCACATGTCAACTTTGATTTCCTATGGTGGTTAGGCATTCAATAGATCTAAAAGGGCAGTGATTGGTATTATTTGTTTGTCTTTGGAGATTGGTCCATAATTGTTTGTAGTGGATTTTCAAGTAATAAATATTCATCCATCTTATACTATGTTGCTTGGGAGACCATTGATCCATTCTGCTGGTGTTGTGCCTTCCACATTACACCATATAGTTAAGTTTCTTGATAATGGAAAGGTTATCATTGTCAAAGGAGAGGAGGAGATGATAAGCAAGCTAAGTCCACTCCCATATATTGAAATAGCTAAACAAACCAAAGAAATGTTATTTCAAAGCCTAAAAGTGGATAAATCTAAACCTACTATCGAAAATGTCAACCAAGTTATAATGAAAGTGCTGGAGAAGAATATATTTGAATCTAAGAAAGGGTTAGGTGAGCAACTATAGGCAGTTAAGCAACCCGTTAATCTTTCAAAGAATCCCATGGTTAAGATATGGACCCCCACTGTCAAATCAAATGGAGGAACAAGTAAGTGCAAAAAGGAACAAGAAGCAAGAGAAGTAAAAAAATCACTCATATCAAAGAAACATTCCCTACTTCCTCAGAAGTGATGAACCAGTTGAGTGTTTCGATACTTGATGATGAAGCTGTGCAAAGAGTGAATGCCTGGATCTCAGTTGATGATTTGAGAGAAGGATTGGATAATTGGAAAATTGAGGATGTCCTAGATGTCATCACTTTAGAGCAACCATTTTGATTATATTTTTCTTTTGTTTTAATTTGCCTATAGCTAATAGGAACTTTTCTTTACAATCAAGGGCAATGCTTTATATAAACTATGAATGACAGTAGTTTGTATGAATGAAGTTTCAGCTATTTTGATATCTCATCCTTTTTTTTCTACTCCTTTCATTCATTCATTTCATTTTATTTCTTCCTCCATGAAGTTGTTTTCCCCAGAACTCTTGTCCAATGCAAAGGTTCCTAAGTCCCTGTTGAGTGATTTATGAGTTGCTATGGATATGTATGATTCTGAATCTAATAATGAAAAATTGACCCAAATGTTTAAAAAAAAACTCCATTGTATAAATAAAGGAATATGTCCACATGATGAAATAATTGAAAATATAAATTTAAGAATAGAAGATGATAAACAAGAGATTAAAATGGTGGACAATCCAAAAAGAAAGGAAACAATTTAGCTCTTTAAGGAGTATATAGATGTGTTCGTATGATCCTATCAAAACATGCCTGAACTTAATTCAAAAATTACTTCTTATAAAATTTCTTTATTTCCAAATGTTAAGCCAAAAAAGCAAAAATTAAGGAGAATGAGGCACGATATGTCTTTGAAAATCAAAGAAGAGGTTATAAAGCAATTAAAAGTAGGTTTTCTTCAAGTGTCCACATATCTTCAATTAGTAGTAAACATTGTTCATATCCTTAAAAAGGACGAAAAGGTTCGAATGTGCATTAATTATAGGAGCTAAACAAGGCTAACCCAAAAGATGACTTTCTATTACCTCACATTGATGTTTTAGTTAGTTATACAGCGCGAGCTCATTAGTATTCATTCATAGATAGTTACTCGAGGTATAATTAGATTCTTATGCTTGAAGATCATAAGTAAAAGACTACTTTAGTCTTCTATCACACCATGGGGAACCTATTGCTATAAAGTGATGCCACTTGGATTAAAGAATGTTGGAGCTACTTATTAGCAAGCTATGAAGGTGATTTTTCATGATATGATGCATAAGGAGGTTGAAGTATACATAAATGATATAGTGACTAAATTTACACAAAGGGAAAGTCATGCGGTAGTTCTAATAAAGCTATTTGAAAGGCTACGTGAATACAAGTTTCAGTTGAACCCTAATAAATGCATCTTTAGGACTTTGACAAGGAAGTTGTTAGGTTTCATAATGAGTCAGAAAGAAATAAAGGTCAACCTCAATAAAGTGAGAGTGATTCAGGAAATGCTATCTCCTCGAACAGAAAAGAACGTATGAAGCTTTTTGGGTCAGCTAAACCACATAACAAAGTTCATAACCAATTTGATTGCAATTTGTGGGCCAATTTTCAAATTGTCAAAGAAAAATTACAAAAGAGAGTGGGATAGCAACTACTAACAGGCCTTTGATAAGACTAAAAATTATCTGCTGAATCCCCCAATTCTAGTTCCTCCCACGCTAGGGCAACCTTTGATTCTTTATTTAACAATCTTGCTAGGATCAATACATGCTATATTAAGGTAACATGATGCTTTTGGAAAGAAGGAGCAAGTAATTTACTCCTTGAACAAGAAATTTAATGAATGTGCAACACACTACCTACTAATTGAAAAGACTTGCTATAGATTAGTATGGACAACTAGGTGATTACGACAATATATGTTTTATTATACCATTTGCTTGATTTTTAGAATGGATCATATAGAGTATATCTTTGAAAGTCCACATGTTTCTAGAAGAGTTTCGAAATGGTAGGTGATCCTGTCTAAATACAATGTCAAATATGTGACTTAGAAGTCTTTTAAAAGAAGTATTATAGAAGACCATTTGGCCAAGAATCCTTTAGATAAATATCAACGGTTGGATTTTTCATGTCCTTGATGAAGACATATTTACTATAGAAGGTGATAGAGATAACAACACAGTAGTAAGCAGAGATAGAAAATGTACTTCAATGGTGTTGCCAATATGCATGGATATAGTGTTAGGGTTCTGATTGTATCCCCTAAAGGAAAACAATTCCTAATTGCCACTAAATTGAAGTTTGAATGCATAAATAATATAGTTGAATATAAAACTTGTATCAATGAGTTACATGCACTATAATCCTTGGTATAAAAAATTTAAAAATTTTTGGTGACTTAGCCCTGATAATTCATCAAGTGACTGAAGAATGGTAGACCAAGGATTTAAAATTAATTCTATATAAAAAATTCTTGGCTCAGTTAATTAACCAGTTTGACAAAATCAATTTCCACCATGTGACGTGAGACAAGAATTAGTTTACTAACGCTTTAGCCATTTTAGCAGCAATAATTTGGTTTAACTATAGGATCTAAGTCCAACCACTCTAAGTTGAAGCTAGAAGTTTGCCAATATATTGCTTGAATATAGAAAAAGAACATGATGGGCAACTATGGTATGATGACATTAAAACCTATATGACAAGTAAAGAATATGCAACTAAAGGCACTGAGATGGATGAAAAGATTATTTTACATTTAGCCATAAATTTCTTTATTAGCAATGGTATTTTGCATAAAAGAAGCCATGATGGTACATTATTGTGATGTGTGGATGGAAAGGAAGTATAGAAAATAGTGACAAAAGTTCATGAAGGAGTATATAGCACACATATAAATGGTCATACCTTGGCTAGACAGATCCAGAGATGCAGTTATTTTTTGTTAACAATGGAGAAGGACTACATTGAATATGTTAAGAAGTGTTATAAATACCAAATTTAGTTAGACAAAAATTAATGCACTGCTAATCTCATTACACAATATGGTGGCACCTTGGCCATTTTAACATAGGGCATCGACGTAATTGGCTCTATTTCAAATGGACATCATTTTACCCTTGTTGCTATTGATTATTTCACTAAGTAGATAGAAGCAAATTCATTTACCAATGCCACTCAAAAAGCTTTCTACAAGTTCTTTAAAGCAAATATCATTTGTCATTACAGATTGCCCAAAAGGATTATCACAGACAATGCTCCAAATTTGAATAAGGCAAGTTTCTCTAAACTCATGAATGATTCAAAATCAAACATCATAATTCGGTAGCATATCAGCCATAGATGAATGGTGCAATGGAAACAACAAATAAAAACATCAAGAAGATCATCTCTAAAATGACAATCACCTACAAATGCTAGCATGAAATGCTATCGTATGTGTTGCACGGTGATCATATTACTATGCATACCTCGATTAGGGCAACTCCTTACTCATTGGTTTATGGAATGGAGGCCATCAAACTAATTGCATTTGAAATCCCATCTTCATGAGTTTGAATTGAAGCCAATTTAGATGAAAGTGATGGATTAGAGTCTAGTATGAGTAGTTGAACATGATTAAGGAATGAAGACTTACCATTATGTGCCATGGGCAATTATATCAAAAAAGGATGGTAAGAGCTTTCAATAAAAAGCTTATTAGAGAATTTAAAGTTGGTGATCTAGTCCTCAAAAAGATTCTACCAAACCAAGATGATGCTCGAGGTAAATGGGCTCTTATTTATAAAGGGTCTTATATGGTTAAACATGCTTTATCAAGAGGTGCACTGATTTTGGTTGACATGGATGGCCATGAATTGACTAAGCCACTCAATTCAGATATAGTTAAAAAGTATTTTGCATAAAAATAAAAGTTTGCTAGGTTGAAAATTTGAAAATGTGGGCTAGGCAAAAATTAAAGCACTATAAAAGTTCGCCGAGTTGAAAACCCAGAAGGGCATCCTAGACAAAAGTAAGAGCCAAAAAAGAAAGAAAGGAAACAGAAAAGAAAAAAGTCAACTAGGCAATGTTAGAAAACACCTAGAAAAAAGTTAAGATACAATCTGAAATCCAAATTTGGGAGAAATAAAGGAGCAATGGGTGGAACAAAATCAAACAAGATTAAGGGTCCCAAATCAAGATCAATTAAATGCATATCTTTAGTAGCACGATGAATCACTCTATGGGAGCATACAGGACCAACAGCAGAGGACATCCTTTAAGAAAAACTTTTTTGTGATTGGTTCTTTTACTTTTCCTTGTCTTAGGTTCCTTGTTGCCTTAGCTACAAACGTGCTTTATTTGAAATACTCATTAATAAGGATTATTCTTTTAATAATTTCTCATTCATCATAATTGCTTTTCATTTTTAATTTATGACATGACTATTTCATTCATATAAATATAAATATATTAATAACTAAGGAATAACATTTATCAAAATGCTTGCCTTACGTAATGTGCAAAATGTTTTCTTTCGACCAACTTATTGCTTATGAGTTCCTAATCACTACTGGAAAAGTAGATCAAGGCCAAATATTAGACATAAGTAGTTAGATGACATTTTCATCCCAAATTTCATCATCAAAGCATTCTAGAATGGCGTACCTGGCGATTATTCTTGCTCGAGAAATAAATTAAAAGGGACAACAATGGATTTTAAGGGTGACACTTAAAATCCTTTGTTTAATAGTAAATTTAATTGGTAAGGTATCAAGGGTCACAAATTGGAGATAGCCAAAAATGCTGAAAGTTTGATTAGATGGACGTCATATGCCTAGCAAGTGCAATTTACTTGTCCTCTATGGTTGATCATTTTAAAAAGTCTATGCCTCTTCTTGTGTTACTTTCTAACACAAGGTAATGTCTTTCAACTATTACTGTCAATGATGTAACATTAAAAAATCATTTGGCAAACCACAGGTGTCATATATTTTGCACATATTCATACTAGAACAAGTCAAAGCAAGAATCTACATGGCACTAAATAAAGCATCTCACGTGTTTTACACATCCCATATATGCATAATTTACATAAAGCTAAGCTCACACTAAGGCAAAGATAAAGCAAAATTTACATCTTACATGTTTCATGCATTCAAAATTTGCATATTTTTAACTTGATTTTTTTTGGGACAAAAAAAGAGTTAACTTGTTGCACTCCAAAACAAGATCTTTCTCATGCATCGTGCATTTGGGCCAATAAAACTACAGTTTCTAAGCTCGAAAATTGAAAATTAAAAAAAATAAGAAAATAATTAAATTAATTGAAATTAAAAGAAAGAGAAAAATCGAGCATAAAATTAAACTCTCTTCATACACCATACAACCCGTATAGGTGTATTTTATAGTGAATCTTTCAAAATTTTATATAAACTAAGAACCCTTTAAACTCTACATAGAGCATACATCCTTTAAACCTTGTATAAACTAGGCACCTTTAAAGTCTTGTACAGAATAAGCATCTTATAAACCCTACACAAAGCAGGCATCCTTTAAGCACCTTTTAAGTCCTACACAAACTAGGTATTTTTTGAGTTTTGCACAGAATAAGCACCTTCAAGTTCTACATAAACCAGGTAACCATTAAGCTTTACACAAACCAAGCATCCTTTAAATCCTGCACAGAACACGCACACTTCAAGCCTTACACAAATTAAGAACCCTTCAAGTCTTACACAAATTAGGCATCTTTTAAGTTCTACATAAAATAAGTGCTTTTTAAGCTCCACATAGATTAGAAACCTTTTAAATTTTGTACAAATCAAACACCCTTTAAGCTTTGCATAGACCAAGTACTCTTTAACCCCTACACAAACTAGGTACTATTTAAGTCTTGCATAGACCAAGCATTCACCCAAAAGCCTTATACTAGTAAGCACATCTTAGCATCTTTACCTTTTATTAGGTTCTGGCATTTCCTAATAAGTTAGCTCTCCTTGAACTATTAGCTCTTCAAACAAAATGTACATTTCTATCTTTACTTATTCTTAAGTTAAGAATATTAAAAATTGCATTTTCAATTTCCTTAATTAAAAAATAAGTAAAGAGGTGCAATTTGTCAATATTATATTTTGTTTAGGTTGTTTTTCTTTTTTTGTAAGTTCAATTCAATTTGTTTACTGTTTAGGTGTGTTAAAAGACAATCAAGTTGTGCGTGACAAAATATGTATTTTTATCTTTACTCATTCTTTACTCAAAAACATCAAGATTCCATTCAAAATTTCATTTTTAATTTCTTTATATAAGAAATAAGTAAAGAGAAATAACTGTGAACACTGTATTTTATCTGAAATTATATCTCCAAAAAAAAAGATGAAATTAAAAAATGATGAAAAATGGTAAAATAAAAAAAAATAAAAATAAATAAAAATAAAGTTATCATATCCCAAAGTCTTTGGAGGTAAATTTAATTATAGCCATAGCGACAAAGCCAATGATTTCAAGTCCACATAACTTTAAAAAAAAAGTAAAATTAAAATTAAAAAAAAAAAACCTATCTTTTGAGACATGCTTCTATTCAAAATTTGCCCAATTAAATTCACGTAGCCCAAAACAAACTAACTAAAAAAAGAGGAGAAAAGTGAAGCGAGAGAAACCAAACAAAGCCCACCAGTAGTACTTCTCAGCCTATTATCTCAATGCCCAATACAAAAAAACAAATAGTTACACTAAAAAAAAAAAAGGGAAAAGGGGTCAGGGACATGACAAAACCTTACGGTCCCTGCTGCCCTCCTTTACGCATGATACCTTTGGGCAACACAACCTCCAGCCACGAAATGAACCTACAGAAAGTGAAGAGGAGCAGATAGGCTATGGCTACGTGATTTGCTGGCATGCGTGGACAGAGGAGGAGAGGAATTAGTGGAGCAAAGAGGCACAAACCAGTACACGTAGTTCACTCTCGCATTCAGTATAAAATCAAAAGAAAAGGCAGCAGAGGAGAGAGACAGACAAAGAGCTGGGTGACAGGAAGAAGAGAGACCAAGAGGGGGACCGAGAAGTGTGGAAACAGAGATTCAGCAAAAAGCTGCAATAGGAAGAAGAAGGAGCTGAAGGTTTTCAAATTGAAGATAACCAAGAGGGAGAGACCCGAAAGAGAGAGATCGAGAGGGAGCATTGTTTGGGAAAAAAAATTCAGCTAAAAGTTACCCAAGAGAGAGAGATTGATGGGGCTTTTGGGTGATTCAATTGGAAGTTGTTCAGCGAGAGAGAGAGAGAGGTTGAGAGAGGAAAGGACAAGAGAGACAGTGGAAGAAGAAAGCCAATTTGTAAGAAGAGGGAAAGATTAGAATAGAGGCAGCCAACTGAGGGATGAGACAAGCTATTGGGACTTTCTTAGAGGTGACCTTCCTCTACTCTTTGTTGGGTATGAAATCTTTGAATAATCTGTTGTCGTTGCAAAATCGATTTGATCGGATGGGATTTAAAGGAATTTAAATCTGTAATGTAAATGCTTAAGTTGTAATTTGATATGTTCACAATTGAATTAGTGTAGACTTTGTCTCTGATATGAATCTGGGCAGAAATCATTATTTATACCTATCATGGTGGGTTCTTTCGTTTGGTCTTGTGCCCATGCTTGCTGTGTTCCACTGATAGTATAAAATTCCTCTCCAGTTTAACTATTGATGTTATTCAGATGTTTTGGTTGAATGAACTAATGGCTATGACGTTCTTGATTTGATGAGCATACTTCGAACTAATGAAGTAATCACGTCCCTAATATCGAAGCTGTCCATACTCCTGCTTGTAATGTTAACATGAGAAGGTTGACCCACTTTGTTTGCCTCGTTGAGATTTTGTCCTTAATATGAGAAAATTTCATTGAATTTCTTTTTATACATTGCGACTACTTTTAGTTTGCTGATGTTTGGAAGTTTTCAAATAGATTCATGATGCAATGAGCCCAAAGAATTCCCGCAGTTTGCTTTTTGTATTTAATTTCTAAACAGCTTATGGTTATTGAAGCATGACTAACTCTCATTGTTGTTAGAATGTTAAATGAGCGCGTTATTTGATATCAATCTGTTTTGATTTCTTCATGGCATTCTGGGGTTATTTGTTTGAGGTTTGCTAAATGCTAAAGAAATTGCTATTCAGCCATTTATGGAAAATATATTCATTTCCATGTGAGCTAACATACTTCTTGGATTTTGTTGTGTGTGAAATAAAGTGGGAATGGAGCTTTACAGAAATATTAAGTGGTGGCAAGATGAGAGGTCTTGTTAATTCTTCTCCCGTTCCCTTAATTCATGCAAATTGATGTAATGCGTTTGATGTGCTATGGTAACAAATTACTGTTTGCCTATAAATTTTTTTTTTGAATAGTAGTGTAAGATTCTTTATCCCTTCAAAATCATTTGGAGAATCACGTGAGACAATAAACTTCTCTAATACCTGTTAAATTATACAATTACATTTTATCATTTTTTTTGAAGGTCCAATGGCTCATATTTAAATAATTTTGTTTTAAAAAAATATTTAAGAAAAGAAGAGCAAATATTTAAAAAAAAAGAGAAATTTTTTTGAAATGCATAATTTTTTTTTTTAAAATGTATTCCTAATAAAGTCCAAAAGGCTTAAAATAACAATGATTTTTAGAAAACTAGTTGAATCTCCTGAAAGGGAGGGGGGGGGGGGGGGGGAAGAAGAAGGACTAAATAAAATTCACAAAATTCAGGAGGCAAAATAAATTGAGTTAAAAACTTTGGGATCTGAAAACCCATATCAAATTGGGCGTGGTGCTCAAAAAAAAATTCAAGGAACAAAATAAATTAGGTCAAACTTTTTCCAAATCCAAAAATTAGTGTTTCTTTTTAAAATCAAATCAAAATAAAAAATTATTAAAATATATATAATAAAAAAATATTAAAAAATAAAAAAAATAACAAAGTAAATAAAATCCATCAAAAATAAAGAACGAAAAAGATTATTAAAAAAATCAAAAGATCAAAGAAAAAAATCAATCAAAAAAATAAATAATATATAAAATCAAAGAAAAAATGAAGAGAATAAAGAAGTGAGGTCAAATTAGGTTTTTTGTTTTACAAATTAATATATACAAGTTAACTTTTAAAGATGTTTTATTTGTGAAAACCTAAATTAATTTCTATTTTTTTTCTTTTACAAAAAATTTTAAAAAATGGAGGGGAAAAAAACCAACCAAAACACTATTTTTTATTTGGTTAAACTACGTAATCTTTTATCCCTTTTATGAGGTACATAAACCTTATACTCTTACTTTAAGATAAATCTACTTTTGTAATTAAATTTTTTTTTCTTTTATTTCATTTCTTTATTGTTGCATGTAATTGTTAAGATAATTAAAATAAAATTAAGGTCACATTAGTTTTACACAATTAATTTATATAATCATTTTTAGGAATAAGTGTAGTGAAGTGCCTAATATTTTTTCTGCTCATAATTGATTCTCAAATTCACTTTTAGTTTACAAACCATTTTTTTGAAAAAAGTTTTTCAAAATTTTTTTTTTAAAACTTAAATTTTGATTGCAACTCTATTTTATTTAGTTTTCATTTTTGAAAAAACGAATCAAAATTTGAAAATATTCTTATGCCATATAGTTATATTGCAAGTGTGACACATTGAAATATTTTTTAAAACAAAAAAATGACTAAAATACTTTTAAGGATAATATTAATTTTCTTTAATTAAAAATATAAGTTACTATAATATATATATTAAAATTTTATTTTTAATATTATTTATTTTGTGTTTAAAATCATAAAATTAATTTATTTTAATCAAATACATATATAATAGTTGTTATAGTATATAAATAATAAATATAAAGATATTTTAATTAAAACAAATATAATTATATTTTATCTTTTATTACAAAGGAGGTTAGTGTAATGTATATTTTAATTTTAATAAAAAATTAGTATAATTTTAAAAAAATATATGTAATTTAAATAATTTTAAAAAATAATAATTATTTACCACATAATTTTTTAAAATTATAATTTTGAGGTAATCCAGCAGCTCCAGCTCTTGAAGCTCCCGCATCCACAAAATCGGATGCAATAACGCCAAAATCGTATTTTTATTTTTATTTTTTTAGACTTGGGTTTAAAGATGAATATAAAAGAGAAAATTTTTAATTATGAAAAAAATTATATTTAAAAAATTTTAATTGTACAGTTAAAATTTTTATAGTATAATTTTCTCTTATAATTAAAATTTTTTATCTTCTATATTTATTCTTAAATTCAAACCTTAAAAAATTTTGTTAAAAAAATCCCAAGATTGCTTAAAAAAATTTTGTCCATTGCAACTGCAAAGCATCTGCACGCCATATCACATCTTCACTTCACCTTTTTTCCACCAACCTTGCAAAATTTGAGGAAATCGTCTTAATTTTTGAGAAAATTACACTTAAAAATTACAAGTTTAAAATATTTATTACAAAAGATATTAAATTTTGAACTTATTTTAAAAGCTCAAAAGATAAAAAATTTTCGCTGTGAAAAGTCATTTCTTGAGCAATAATAAATAAATATGAGAAAAAATTGAATGAATAATTAAAAGAGTTTGATAATATAAAATATTTTTTTTCCATAGTTAAAACTTTTGTCCTTAAAATTAAAATTTTTTGTCATTTAGACCTTTAAAATAATTCTAAATTTTAGAATCTTTTATAATAAATATTTTCAACATATAACTTTGAAATGTAATTCTTTCTTAATTTTTCTGCCCTTATAAGTAGAATGATGATATATACTTCTGAAAATACATGTTCTCTAATTATGACATAATTAATTATTAAATACGTAAATTAATATTTTATTAAATAAATACTCATAATAGTATAACTTATGTAATAATTAATAATTTTTAAAAAAAATAATTTAATTTTTTTATAATTAATAAGTATAATTATAATAATAAATTTATTAACATAAATAAAATTTTATTTTATATTTAATAATTAATTATATCATAATTAAAAAATGTATTTACCAGAGATAAAATTATCCTTCTTATCCGGCCTTAATGTCAACGCTCTCTCCCTTACCAAGCCGAAGCCTCACCACGCTGTTACTATTTATCTAATAAAGTCATGTCAATTTCAGGGCATATAGAAAATAACGAATCCCATAAAGCAAATTATCTTTTAGCTACCTCATAGTAATTAAAATACACGACAAAAATCTCAGCTTCCACATCCCAAAAATGTCGTCTTCCTCATCCTCCTCCTCCTCCTCCCCCTCCTCTACCCCTACACATGAAGTGTTCATCAGCGTCCAAAATGACGATCCTTCAAAGTACATCGCAGACATGATCGACAGATCTCTGATCCTTCGAGGGGTCCCGACATTCAAGGACGAGAGGCGTCTGAGAGAGAAGCAGAAAGGCACGAATCTAGGGAGAGAGCTGAAGGATGCAATAGCGATGTCTAAGATTTCAATAGTAATGCTGTCAAAAGACTATGTTTACTCGAGCTGGTGTTTGGAGGAGCTTGTGGTGACACTGCAGAATAGGCAGAAATGGGGTTTGATTGTTTTGCCTATTTTCTACGAAATGGATCCATCTGATATAAGGAAGCAGAGAGGCGATGCTTTTAGGATTGTGAATGCTCAGAGGAAAGGAGTGTGGTGGAGAAGGTGGAAATCTGCTCTCAAAGAAGCTGCTAATTTGTGTGGCTGGGATCATCGTGGCAGCAATAGGTAAGGCAAAATGGGAAAATCTTAGGAAAAATTTCATTCAAGTATCATAAGTTTGCAAAAATTGCAAAAATTATGAATCTAGTTATAATTTTAAAAAGATCTAATTATAATGGAATGGTTTATTGTAATTTTTGTAAACTTGATGTAATTTTCTCAAAATTTTATTTTGGTTATTTTAAATTTTAATTTGGTTATTCATCATTTCTTTTGATTTAATCTATCAATCATAGAACAACAAACAAGCTTGTACAGCTTAAACATCAAATCTGAAATGTAATTCAACAATGTTAAATAAATAAATAATGTTAAAATTATAAATCTTTTAAGTTTGGAGTTACATTTTGAAATATATATATATATATATATATATGAAATACAAAATAATGTTATTATAAATATTTTAATAATTAATGAATTAAATTATTTTTATATATAATCAAATTAAAATTTTACTTAATTATGAGTGAACAAAATTAATTTTTCCCTTCAATTAAATCTATTCTTTCTCTTTTCAGTTATTATTTTTTTTTTTTTTGGGGGGGCCAACTTCTTATCTCAGTTACATGTTTAGGCACTTTGTTTTTTGGTTTATTTGGGTCTGAATTGATGACTGATTGTTGGCTGTTTAAGGAGCGAAGTTAATAAGAGACCTGAAGTATCTTTACTTTGAACAATTAATTGCATAAACAGTATTTTTTTTTTTTTTTGGGCCGGGGGGGGGGATTTTTTGATTGATATTATGATTTTTATGTGATATATTGAACAATTTTTTCTGGATTTTGGGAACAGGGTTGAGGTGAAACTTCATTTTAACTTTATAGATTGCATACTATTCAAACGTTAAATTATTTTATGGTGTTTAGAATTTTTACTTTAACGGTTATAGTTTAAAAGTTAATATTTGTGTCTTTATAATTTTTAAAAACTTAAAATTTGACCTATGTTATTAAATCTCTGGTAGTTTGCTGCTAAATTTTGTTGATGTATAATTTTATCATATTAAATGTCTATTATTTATGTCAACAAGAAAGATGCAGATAAATGAGGGAGTGAAATTGACACATGTATATGGTATTTGATGTCTCTTTGGTTAAGTGGTTAGAAATAGTTAATATGAATTATTTATTTTCAAAATGTTTAGATGGCATATGGTTGGCTATAGCAAAACTTAACTGACATGTTGACATCTAACATACAAAAGTAATGTAATTACAAGGATCAAATTAAAAAATTTGAAAATGATAAGATCAAATTTTTAAACTATAGAAATCAAATTAAAATAAGGCAAGCTATTCCAGAGCATTACAAGTTCTATAATCTAGTTGTAGATTTGGTCACCTTGAATGTAGTTTTACACATATACTAATGTATCTACTCTTAATCCCTCATCAACATTTTTTAGGATTGACTCTCCTCTAGTGGGTAAACTAGTTGATGACATTGTGAATAAAAGAATACCCACAAACCTCATCATTTCCATCTATCCCCTCAGATATGATACTATTCATCAATACCTGAATCTATTCCTGCAAATTGGTATGGATGATGTACTAGTGGTAGGCATGTGTGGTGAAAGTGGAATGGGAAAGACAGCAATTGCAAGGGCAGTTTTTGACGAAATCTCATTCACATTTGAAGGAAGCAGTTTTCTTGAAGGTATTGGCCAGAAAGCAAGAATGCCAGATGGTTTAGTTCAGTTGCAGGAAAAGCTTCTCTCTGATACTCTTTCTGCAGAAAGTGATGTGAATAAAGTGGCAAATGTTACAAGAGGAATGGATTTGATCAAGGAGAAACTGTGGTCCAGAAGGGTTTTGATTGTTTTGGATGGTGTGGATGATCTTGAGCAACCGTATGCACTGGTTGGAAATCGGAGTTGGTTTGGTTTGGGAAGTAAAATCATCATAACAACTAGAAATCTGTGGTTGCTAAATGACTTTGGTGTAGATCAAGTGTTCCTGGCTCAAGGTCTTCCCCTACCATCCAATATACAGGTATGCTTTTCTGCTTCTGTGTCTGTCAGGAGGGACAGTAGGCACTAGCTAAGATACAGATATAAAAGCTTAATTAGGCTTTTCACTGAAAAGTTAAAAGAGTGTGAGATTGGAAAGTATTATTCTCTTACCGTACATTCGGAACAAAGGAGAAAGCATTGATGGGATAGTATTGTTCAAAAATAAATAAATAATATCTACTATATCTTTATTGTTATTATTTAATATTATATATACTTTATTATTTTTTAAAAAATAAAAACATAAGTATCATTGCCTATTTTTATTTAATTCTTTTCTTTTCTTTATATTATTTTAATTTTCTTTTCTGCAAATTAAATGCAACTAGAGAAAAAGGGTGGGACTGGGTCGAGCCAAATTAGACTGGACAAAATAAGAGAAACTCTTTCTACTTCCCATTCTCGCTACTCGTGTCTCTATCCTCATCGTCGTCTCTCATTGCAGGAGATAAATTCTACCAATTCCCATTCTGTAGAGGAGATTGGACAGTTGAGGAGATTTGTGTATCAATAAAAATTAGATAGACTTTATTAATAATATGTAGAATATTGAAAATCACAATAAGATAATTTTGAATTTAAATAAATTTTTTAAAAAAACATATATGAAAATTTTTAGTATAAATTATAAATATACAAAAACTAATTTAAACATATATATACTAAAATAATTGAATAAAATGAAGGATATAATAATTATTATAATATAGCAAGATCTTCATCCCTAGTCCCAGGAAAAACCTACCCCTACCTGCTTATGAATGCTCTCAATTTTAGACGGAAAAATGGCTCATTTTAGATAAATTTTAGCCATCCAAATAATCATATTGTCTATTTAATTAAAATTAAAAAATTATCTTCATTTATCTAAATATTTTGAATGGCCAAAATTTGGCTAAAATAAGTGATTTTTCCACCTAAAATAGAGATAATCTTGACTACTTCCATCTTTGTCCCTGAAATATATTCTCCCAATCCTTTCTCCCATGCAAGGCTGGCCCTGTGGATATGAAAAATTGCCATTCTTTATCTCTTCCCACGAGAGAGAGAGAAAGAGAGAAGGCAAAAAAGTCAGTTTTATAATTTTTAGTTTGAAAAGAGGACCATAAATATTACTTTTTTTTAAGAGGTGGTATTGAAGCTTTTTTTTTTTTTTAAAAAGAAGGATTTCATTTGTCAAAATCACTCTTGGGATTCTTATATTCTAAATAGCAAAACTATCTGAATTATTTTGTGAAAAATATTTTGATCTTGGAAGTTAAACCTTATCTTCATATGTTTAATTTAACCCATTGTATCTATACAGACCATCTGGAAGCAATTTCAACTTAGTAACCGGATGATTGCTGGACTCCAGCACTACATACTGCTGCTTCAGCAAATGGTACAAAAGCACTTTTTTCCCCCTTTCTCTGCAACTGTTCTACATTTTTTGATATGATTGTAGTATTAGTAAATAATACAAAACTTCCGTCAATTTTGTTAAAATTATAGAAAATTTTTATTTATTTTTAAAATATATACACATTTCTTTTGAAATAAAAAATTACCTTAATACTTTAGTCTAATTTTAAATTTTTTAATTAAAATAATTTATATTAATCTAAATATATATTTTTTAAGTTAAAAAATTTTAAATGGAGGATCTTTTGATAAAAAAAATTAGAGTAAAGTGGTTAATTTTTTATTTCAAAAAAAAAGCTTGTGTATATTTTAAAAGTAATATATATATATTAATATATATAATTTTAAGAAAATTAAAAAATTTGTAATTTACTCTTTCAATATTTATAAGTAACGTGTAAATCACTGCTTTAAATGGTAGACAAATGAAAGAGAAAGGTATCTTCAGCAACGTTTGCTGAAAGAACGGCAAAAGAATGCCATTCAGGTATTATTTCTCTCTCTTGAATAAAAATTAACTTTGGGACAAAGATTTATTTATTTATTTACTTTTTATTATTTCTTTTTGTCTTTTAAGAAAAAGTTTTAGCTAACTTAAAACAAGCTCAAGGTTTTGGCTTGATTAAAGACAAATGAGACTGGAGGCTATTATAGCAAGCTTGGCCGGTTGGGTGTGAAATGTCTTTTTTTCTAAAAAAATAAAAAGAAGTCTTGGGGTGAGTTCTAGAAGAGTTTTCTTTTTAGGTTTAATTATATTTTTAGTCTTATAATTCGCTGTAAATTCAATGAGGCCCCTATACTATATTTGTTTGTTATTAGATCATTTACCTTTGTTTCTAGCTTCAATGTTGTTACTCATATCAAATTGAGACTCAATCCATAATAGTAAATAGTAAGGATCTTCTAGAGTTTTTATTATTAAATTTTTATAGAGTTTAGAGAAAGAGTCACATAAAAAGTGAAAGTATGCATGATATTCATTTTTTTTTCCTTCTCATTCCCTCTTCTCTCTTTTCTCTCTCTAAACTCTATAAAAATTTTATAATAAAGAATTATAAAGAATTCAAACTTTGCAAATATTGGCTATTTCTGGTGGATCCTCTCATGTTGCCCATTTTATTTCATTAGTTCTCACCCAGAAAAAAAAATCGATATTTAAACAGAAGCTCAAAAAAAGAGCTCAACTAGAAAAATTACTTGAAAAGAATTTCAGGACTTCAGTATGATTTTAAATTTCAATGACTAACCCATATGCAAAATATAACATTTTGTCTCTATATATCACTTAGTGACTAATTAAATTTGAAATCAATTATTTATAAAAACTTGATGTGTTCCTTCAGTGCCCAATTGGAGCACCCATTGAGATCTGTTTTCAAAATCACAAAGTAATACAACATCCATTAATAGAGGCCGAGAGATATATTGTTATACAATGTATTACAACCTTAAAAGTTGTGCATGTTTATATATATGCATTTATAATTATTTAAAAATAAGAAGTGAAAATATATGTCCATTGATTCATTTAATGAATGAAGGGTTGAATGCACTTTTTTATGATATAAACCTTTCATACGAAAAATTATAACTCCAAAAGTTGGAAGGCTTATTTCTATAATATAGACTTTAATATAAAAGATTATAACTCTAAAAGTTAAATGCATATATTTATGCCCTTCATATGAAAAGATTTTTTGGCTTCACTTTCCAATAGGTGCATATATGAGGCTCTTACTAAATAAAAAATAGACCACTATATGACTTTGAAGTATGAATGAGAAAAGTATTTTATACTCTTAAAAATATTATTTCAACGTTATAAGGATATTAGAAAGTTTATTAATATTGCTAATCAAAAAATTCATAAAGAATTCATTATATTCTAGAAGAATATTGTTATTAACCCTTTAGCAAATACATGTGGAGGCAAATATTTCTTAAAAAAAAGTAATTCAGTCGTGCCTTGAAGTAATCTATCATATGGTGATCTTGGTTTTTTTTAACATGATTTTCTAACAATTTTAAAAAGATATTAACAAGATGGCCCAAAATTAAAGTGATGCTTTCATGGTTATGAATTAGGAATTTGTCAAGTTAGACTAATTTGATGGTATCAATTTCAATCGTTGTACAGAGAAAATGATGTTTCTCCTTTCAATACTCAACCTTGCTTTTGTGTTTAATCCAAATACTACACCAATTCTAGATGCTACGAAGGATGTCACAAATGAAAAGAAAGTAAGGGTTACTCAATTGAAAAAGAAGTGTGACAAGGATGTAATTGCATGCCGAGACCACATTTTCAACACCTTATTAGATAACCTTTACAATTTTTACATGACTATACAATCACTAATGGGAATTTGGAGATCTTTAAAGAGAAAATAGAACAATGAGTAATAAGGTATCAACAAATTTATTCTGTTGAAATATTTTAAATTTAGTATGGTCAAAGATGTGCCTATCCTGATCAAGTTCATGAGTTACAAATATTAGTAGATTTTGTGATCTACAAGTGGTAGTTTATGAATCATTACAAGTTGGAGCAATTATTTCAAAATTGTCTTCAACTTGGAATGATTATGGGAAAAAACTTCTACATTAGGGTGAAGACTTCACTATTGAAAAGTTACTAAGGCATCTACATACAGAAGAGGAAAATTGGAAATATGATGCAATATATATCTTTCTTAAAATTCTTAGGTGAATTATATTGGTGAAAGAGAAGTTGTTAAAGGTAACAGAAAGTCATGTTTTTAGTGGACCGAGAGAAAGATAAAAAGAGATAGTATTATTGCCATAAGAAAGGGTACTGTATCAAAGACTATCAACTTTTAAAGAAACACAATCATTTTAAAGAAGTATCAAATTCAAAAGGCAACTTAGTAGAACAAAAAAACTTGGTTGCTATGGCCATTGAGAGAGTTCATTACATTAGTATGGTTATTGAACTCAGCATGGCAACACAAAGAAAGTCAACTAAGTGGTGGCTCGATTCTTGTGCAATTACTCATATTTCCAATCATATGAGGAAGTTAATGGTCGAGATGTGCCAATGGGCAATAATAACACAACTAAAGTATGCAATCAAGGAACAATTGAATTGATTTTTACATCAACAAAAAAGTTAACTTTAGTGAATATACTTCATGATCTAGAAAGTAAGGAAGAATTTACTCTTTGCTTGTCTTTTATGCAAAAGAAAAAAAGAAAAAAATTCAAAGTTGTATTAGAATTCAGTAAAGTGATCTTGCTTTAAAATGACTTGTATGTAGAAAGAGAATATTGTAGTGAAAGCATGTTCAAATTCAATATCAATAATAATGTGAATGTTTTTGCGTATGCTATTGATTCTTGTGATTTGTAGTGTAGTAGATTAACACATTTAAATTATAAGTCAATTGAATATATGTATGAAAATAATTATATTGATCATAGTAATAAGGATTTTAATGAGAGGTGCACTCATTATATTGATCCAAAATTACTACCAAAGCTTTTTCAAAAATTGAAAGGTGCACTCAAGTTTTAGAATTTATACATAGTGATATATGTAAATTAAATGATAATATCACTACAAGGGATAAAAGATACTTCATAGCTTCTATGGATGATAATTCTAGATACACCTATGTTTATTTGTTAAAGAATAAAGATAAGTATTTAAAATGTTTAAGAAATATAAATTAAAACTAGAAAATTTTTATATATGGTCACATAAAGTCACCAGATATATATACGATAAAATAGCTGTGAATATTGTATTAAAAAATTTTCATAACATTATGTTAAAAAAAAAAAAAAAGCTACTTTGGACTTCTACTTATATATGATTTTATATCAAACAAGTTGGTTGAACACGAGTACCCAACAAATTCATTTTGATTTTCTCTTTCTTTTTTTTAATTTGATTTAAGTTGACCTTAATAAAACAAATGATGTGTGTATGATAATGATTATCAATAAATTTGCATAAACATTTCTTTAGTGTTTTTTTTTCTTTTTATAAGAATATGAGCTTTATCAAACCAAAAAAGAAGTGTTTTGTAGCACTTGTTTACCCGCAGTCACAGAAATACTTGCCTACAAAGATAAGAACACAAAAACCCAACTAAAGAGAAACATCTTTGTTATAATAGTACAAGCTATCCAATTGTTAGCCAAGTTTACGTTAGTTGTGATGGATTTAGATCTTCTTAAATAAATAAATGATAAAGCACCTCCTAAATAGAGAGAGATAAAAAAAACAAAAAACAAAAAAGAGAGAGTAGATAAAAAGAGAGGAAATGAACCCATACACTCTCACCCCTTGTATTTGGATCCTCTCAAGTGATTTTAATCACCAACCTTTTAAGCTAAACACATAAAATATTCAATAAATACGTTAAAGCATCCTACTTAAATTATAAGTTGGCATGCATAACCCATGAACATGAATCCCCCACTGATTTTTACATACAAATATCAAATAAAAATAGGGGTTGATACATCTATGCAGAGTTGGTCATTCATCTTGGTCAAGTTTTGTGGTGTTTGATCATTGGTTTGAGGGGGAATGAGATGGAAAGATATACTCAGTAAAACCTTAAGCAAGATTTCAAATCCTCATTAATCATCATAACTCATAATTAAAAACAAAATTTCTCGGTAATTTCTTAGAACAAAAATATCATCACTAACAGCAAATTACTCGTCTATGTACAACAATTGACCAAACTGAACATGTCATTTGTTATGAAACAACATAACATACATCATATATTATCATGAATTTAGGGGGAAAAAGGAAGGCAGGGCTCAGGGTAAGATGATAGTTATCAGCTAAATTCTGTCTAATGTGCTACGATATATCTTATCTTAACCATCAACTGTTATATTCTACTCGAATATAAAAAGTGATACAGAAAATTCTTCATATGATTTTGCTTTGGGAAAAAGTCAAAGATGAAGAGCCCAGATATCAATTCTAGAATTTAGTAACATATATTTCCTGACTACTTACAAACCAATCATATTTTACAACAGGAAGGATCATTATCTTCAAGAGATGATGGATGATCAACTTGGATTTTCCATTTTACCATTTATTTTCCAGGCATTCCCCTGTACAGTAATCTGAGGCCTGATCATTTCACCCTCACCAGAACTACCTTCAAAATCCTAGATTATCCTTTCAATTTCTGGAATTTCAGCCGTTGAAGTAAGTAGATTTAGAGGGTCCCACTGGTTTATGCTTCCTTGTAACTTCTCTATAACTAGAGCCTGCAGCACGGATAGTATAATTTTATGAGTAAATACACATTTTAGTGCTTCAATTTATTCCTCAACACAAATTAGTTCATAAAACTCTCTTCATTGGACCAAATTGTATATTTATTCTACTTTGAGAGACTAACTCAATACACACGTGTAGCAAGTTACAAACCTTGAGAGAGTCATTTGTATAGAAAAATAAATCCAAGGACTAAAGAGTAAAGAGTTATATTTTTCAGGGACCAAACATAATATCTTCTCTAATTTTAGTTATGAATTTACAATAATATAATTCCATGGTCTCTACTTGGAATTGAAGAATTCCATTTATACCTGAGAGGTGTTTTTGTTCTTCTCTTTCTCTATCTCTGCCAAAAGAAATAATTCCCTCTCCCGAGCCTGCATTTCCATAAGGGTCCAGTTTATTATCCTTTTTTGAAAAAATCATATCTATTATCCAAATCTTAAAATTTGTGTCAGCACCTGAATATGAAACCTCTTGATGTCCTGCAGGAGATTATTAATTTGTTGAACATTTTGCTTATATTGGTCCTCCATGACCTGCATGAACATTTTCTTTTACTGAGAACTAAAATTTGGTACATAAGAAATACGGACTATAGCACAAACGTGAGACATAACACAGTTACAGACGAGAAGGCATATCAAAATCTTAAATTTTTATGTACTTCTTGAAGTTTTGTTTTGTGTTTCATTGGATTATAAGCTTGTTAGAAAATAAACATGACTCCTTTTATGGAGTGTTCATACACTAAATCGAAAGAAAACTACCTGTATGCCACGAGTCCCATAAACGTCATCAACTTCAAGGACATTTAGCAAATGTGGATCTTTAGTTGTTATTATGATTCTACTTCCTGAACCAAACCAATTGCGCTTTCTAGCCAAAGCATTTAAATGGTCTAATTTGTTCACATTATCCAGGACTGCAAGCACCCTCTTTCTGCAAAATGCACTTTTAATCTTCTGGGTTCCAGATTTTACATTCTCTATGTCTATGTTTTCCTCCTCAAGAATGTCACCAAGAAACTGTTTTTGTAATGCAACAAGCCCATCGGGTTGTTCTGCACTTTCCGCAATTTTACTTACATCTGAGAGGAAACTGCTATACTCAAATCTTGCAGAGTTTTGGTTGTAGATTGCTTTTGCAATGTTGGTCATATCAACTCCCCATAGGCCTATTACAAGGATGTCATCTGAAACAACACTTAATAGGAGATTCAAATACTCTTGAGCTACCTCCCTTCTTGGAGGGAAGATGGAGGCACTCATGTGAGCATCTTGACGTCTACCCATAATATGTTTCACAATCTCCTTAATAAATTTTGACTGATGCCTGCAAAATATGATGAGCAAGTACTTAGCTACAATGAACATAGAAGAATTAACCTTTATATATAAATTGGACAATTTAGGCAATGCACTGCTTGGTTTTAGTTCTCTAAAACTAGTGGCTAATCAAGAATAGAAACGAAGAGAAAATCCCACAAGGAAGTAGGAAAACAAGGGGGAAAAGCAAAATTATTTTAGATACCAGAAATTGAGAATGATGATCCTTATAGATGTTAATGCAATATCTAGGATCCACCAAAAGATAATATCCATTGAATGAATGCCTATTTTAGTGATTTATACCAAAATATGGTTAAGGATTAACCCAGATTGGAGCTTTTCTTAAGTAGTTTGTTACTTAGCTACTTTGACTGAAGTTAGAGCTTCCACTAATTGAATTTTTCCCCCCCAAATCTAGAACTCAAATCGGCACAGAACTAAGCAATAGAACCAGTTTCCACTCTTCGGCTATTTTCTTGGATGTTAATTCAATAATGTTCTTGACTTGGTGCGAGAACCATGAACAAGAAACCAAGGGCCTCATCTACAAAACAAGTCACTAAACCCATAAGATAAGGCATTAGCAAATTATGTCATTTTATAATTAGGAGGATTAATGCTTTATTATTGTTATGGCCCTAGACTTTCCTTGGAAGTATCATATAAGACTAAAACTCTATGTATTACTCAGACAATCACTATATGAATGACTGCATACGAAAAGAAATTCTGCAAGACCAGATTATTAAACTTTTCATTTCTGATACAATTGAGCAGACAAAAAACGAACAACCACCACAGCTTGCTCTTCTAGTCTATGTACTCTGACGTAATAAATTTCCCCAAAAACTGATACGTACCAACTAGCAACATTCTGCACATCCCACCCAATAGGACTTGAAGCTGCTTCTCTCAAGGCCTCCCTCCACCTTCCCAACTTGCTCTCATCCATATTTTCCAACCTGAAACGCTCCTCATGTTTGCCAAATGCTTCTGCATAACTATTTTTCTGCTGTTCCACATCGCTAACCTCAATATCATAGAATACAGGTTCTTGCACTCTATGATCTTCACAAGCTCGTCCAAGCACCAACCTGTTTGGATTAAGGAAAAAAAGGGTAAATAAATTCTAATGAAAATTTAACCTCTATTCTCCTCAATCCAATCATACCCGAAGTGGCGTAGTTTCCGGAGAACACTATGATAGCGATCCTAGACATTTGGATGGCTTTTAGGAGCTCAGAAGCAATCTCACCCCCTTTCTCAAGGTTTACGTCATCTTTGAAGGTTGGAATTCCTGCCTCACGTAAGGCTGTGTAGATCTGAGAGGTGATGTTGTGGCGTGTGTCTTCGCCTCTGAAACTCAAAAACACGTCGTGCCTGCTTCTGGTTATGGCCGAGAAGAAAGAGAAGGAGGTTGTGAATGTCCTTGTGAACTCCATTAATGGCAGAAATTGAAGTGCTTGACCATAACAGAGGAAGCTGAAGACGGCTGTTTTGCTTTGGATTCAAAATTCTGTAGATACTGCACAGCATGTGCTAGATCCGTAATACCCAGTTTTTTGATTTCTTTGATTAGCATTCAAAAATAGTTCTTAGGCACTTGACTAAGGACTAGAAGATGGAGACCGAGACACCATTGAAGATAAAGGCTAATATCTGTAGAGACACCAGACGTCGAATTTGAATACGTGATGGTACACGAACATTACGCCGAGTATGTATCGGGTCCATGAATATAATTCCCATTGATTTGTTGAAATTTTTAGGCCAGATCTTAGAAAAACAATTGGGTATTATAATGTATCATAATTCTGTGAATGTGTTACCACCTCTGATTCCTATTGAAGTAAATGTTTATTGACCAATTATATAATTCTGGAGCAAATTATACGGGTGTTTTTTGAGTTGTGTTAAAATTATATAAAATTTTTTATTTATTTTTAAAATATATACAAATTTTTCTTAAAAATAGAAAAAATATATATAATTTAATTTTTATTTAAATAAAAATTTATATATTTTTTAAAAATGAAAAAAATATGTATAATTTCAACAAAACTAAAAAAGTATATATAATTTACGCTTTATTTAAAAATTATTTGTGCATATTTTTAAAAATAAAATAATAATTTATATAATTTTAACAAATTCAAAAAAAATTGTATAATTTACTTGTAATTATATAACAAAATTACATGTACTTAATTTTTTTTCTTCTTATTAATGTCATCACGTTTTATAAATCCGTGCTCCAAATATACCTATGCGTGGCGTGGGATTATAACTATTACGGCACGTTTAGTGACAAAGGAGAAAGTGAAATTTAAAAAAAAAAATTGTTAAAATATCAATTTTACTTTTTTAATTATTATTTAATATTATTTAATAATTATTATTTAATAATTAAAAATAAAAATATTATAAATATTTTGTATTTATAAAATTATTATTATTTTATTTCTATTTTCAATATCTAATTTTTTATATACCAAACAGGCGGTTATGATTCAACTAGTAATTAAGCAAAACCTCATTTGGCAATTTTTTAATGTAAAAGTAGTTTTTTAGCATAATTTTTGTAGAATATTTATTATACTTTTAATATTATTACTCAATACATTTTATTATTTATTTAAAGTAATGATATGAAAATTATTTTTATTTTTAAGATTATTTTTTTTATTTCCTCAATAATTATATTTCTACATTGCAAATGAACCCTTTATAAATATTAATATTATATATATATATATACACCATAAAAAATTTCTGAAAATGAAGTAGTTGATAATTATTTCGGTTTTGGGAGAAGAGGAAGACAATTCTGTTGACTAGGGGATAAAAAAAAAAGTCCCGTTTTTTGAGGTAATGTAGGGTCCGCTAAAGCGACGGCACTTTATCCTTGTAAGGATTTTTAGGCTATGTTTGGTTCAACTGAGGAAAGGGGAGGGGAGGGATTTTAATGGAGGGGAGGGGAAGGGAGGGAGGGATTTTAATGAGGGGGAGGGGAGGGATTTTAATGATATATTGTTTGGTTCAGGAGGGGAAGGGAGGGAAAATAATAATATGTAGACTATTTTACCCTTGTATATTTTAAAAGTAATAATAATATAATTAATTATTTTTTTTATTTTTAAAAATTTAATATTTTTATTACCAAATTAAATAAATATTAGAAATTATTTATAATTATAATTATTTAAAAAAAATTATAAATAAATAAAACTAAATAAATAAATATAGGGGTATTTTAGTCTAAAATATAGCTTTCCCTCCCAATCCCCCCAAATTGGAGGGGAGGGGGAGAGGGAGAGGGGAGGGAAAGTTTAATGAAATTTTCCCTCCCCTCCCCTCCAATTATGCAAACCAAACAAGGGGAGGGGAGGAAAATCCCTCCCCTCCCCTCCCCTCCCCTCAAACCAAACAAGGGGTTACCAATACAGACGAAAACCATATCTTCTCTCCCTCTCTCTCTCTCTCTCTTTTTTTTTTTTAACAGCAAAAATAGTTACAAACAAACTTAACATAGGCTAATTTCTTCTTTACATTGCCAGTAAAGTGAAACCTGTTGATCCTCCGGTATTTGCAGTGTTTAAAATGAAATAAATTATGAAAGCCAATGCAGTATATCTTTCCTGAACATCTGTAAAGAAGTTGATACTTGGACATGTGAATGCAAAAGCACTTCGTAAATAAGAAAATAGACGTTGAGAATGCATGAGAATTAATAATCAATTGAAAAAATTAATTATCTAATCCCTATAATTTATCCTAATTTTTAATTTAATCTTTATAATTTAATTTTTTTTAATTACTTCTTATAATTTTAAACTATTTTAAAGTTAGTTCTTACACTTTACAAACTTTAAAAACATATTTCTCATGAGTGTCACATGGCATAATGGCATAAAAAATTGGCTACCGTGTCAGATAAATTATCCATGTGGCTGCAACATATAGCAAATTACAAAACGCAAACACACGACGCTTTCAGGTAGCCAAAACGCAGGGTAAAACGCACATCAGACAGCAACGCGTCTTCAGAGCAACGCTTCTCAAGCTTCACGCAAGGCTTCATGATACGCAGAGGTAAGGGCTTCCTTCTTCTCCTCTTCATCTTTTCCTCTTCAATCTCTTCTTCTTCTTCTGATCTCAAGTAAGAAAGCGAAATCTGCAACTGAAATTAGCTTATGATTGGCAAACAGAGAGCAACGTCGTGTTCATCGCGGAAAGAAAGAAGAAAGTTAATAATGGATTGTACTATGAGATCCTTATGTTCATTGTGCTGTGTTGTATCAATTGACTTGATGTAATGTTACTGTTACTGTTATTGTTATTGTACCAATTGAAGGGTTCAAATTCTCTACTTGGCAGCAGGCTGTGCTTTGCAGAAAAAATGACGTCGTTTGAGCCAAAGATATCTTCCGTTCATTTATAGCACAATTTAACTGTCCATTTTTTCTTTTCTCCCTTCATGCGTCGGGCTCTACTTCTTCGTCACCGTGAAGTGCCTCTTCAGAGCTATCCTCT
This sequence comes from Erythrophleum ivorense, assembly GCA_026724425.1. NCBI lineage: Eukaryota > Viridiplantae > Streptophyta > Magnoliopsida > Fabales > Fabaceae > Erythrophleum > Erythrophleum ivorense. The sequence goes on from JAIUCV010000018.1 coordinate 5,412,541, forward strand.
TCTTCTCCAAATCCATTATTTCAGCTTGATATGATGGGAATTGCCCTATCCTACATAGTTTTTGTATAACGTCTTTCTTTTGGGGCCTTTGGCCTCTACCTTACCAGAAATAAAAACGAAGTAGTGATGAAAATAAGGAAAGTCAAACCCGAACTATAGAATTCTTGTTTGTTAATGTATGAATTTTAAATTCACAAGGGGAGCGACTATAAAATATATACTTCAATTTACTTGTTCACAAATACAGTGCCCTACTTATTAGCTAGCTATCTTTATCTAGGGTAGTTGATGACAAATTTTGAAGCTTTTAGGTGTTTGATGTCAATCATTTCGTCATATTCCAGTGAAGCCTTCTAACCATGCTCACAGATGATATGATTTATGAATTTTGCACAGATGGTTCAAACTTAAACTCTCTCGCCACTCTCGCCTCTCATACGCCTCAGAGCCTCTCGCATGGATTTTCAAAGTGTTAAATATAAAATATAATGTGGTTACAAATTTAATTACCTAGCCATTGAAAAACCAGTTTACAATTAATAATGAAATGCAAATATTTTCTAGGGTTAATAGAATTCCTAAAAACACTGAGATTTCAGAACTATTGCAGATGTTGCTCATTAACCTATTAAGTGCCTGATTATGAAGCTTCACACCTGTGTTAGTTTGCCGCTAAATGAAGATGGAGAAGAAGTCCACGTAATGTCACTTTCCCGCTCAATAAAACATGGCAATTGGTGCATCATGATGGTTTCATGCGACTTTAGTGGATGGCCATATATGTTGCATATGAATGGCTGGATCTTCTATGGGTTAATGCAGCATTTTAAGCGCACCGTTTCATTAATATAAAGTGGTGCGTTTTGCATGCAAAGCACGATGTGCTTATCATCTCGGAAAGCAGAGGATCTCGTCGCACCAATTGACTTGCTGCAACAAAGGAACCATATTACTGTTTCTTTCACATAATGGAAACAAGTTAAATATTATAACAGATTAATTGAATTAAACAAATTAAATTAAAAAATAATGGGTCTTAACGCATTAATTAAACTCATTAATATGCACTTGCAGATATCAAACATACTAAGTGCAATATGACTTCTAGATTAATTACACAAAAATCCATAGTCCATTTTTTTTTCCGTAATGTGCCTTACTTTTCTTTTCCCTGCAATACACCATGTACAGAATGAAATAAATGAAATGGCACAAACTTCACACCACCTTCAGAATTTAAAATGCAACATGACACAAACTTCCATTCACAAAGTCAGAATCTATAATGTCATAGCAACTTAGGACCACAAGGTGATGGAAGTTAAAGGTCATTAGGTCAAGCCTCTGAACACGACGTGGCTCTGTGTTTGCCAACCCTGTAATTTCAATTGAAGATTTCGCATTCTTACTTGAGATCAGAAGAAGAAGAGAAGAAAAGATTGAAGAGGAGAAGAAGGAAGCCCTTACCTCTGCACATCGTGGAGCCTTATGTGAAGCCTGAGACAAGCATTGCTCTGAAATCTGATGTGCGATTTACCCTGTTGTGCGTTTACGTATCACTTATAGAGAATATGTTTTTAAAGTTTGCAAAGTATAAAGACGTTTGAAAATAGTTTAAAATTATAATGACTAATTAAAAAATTAAACTATAAAAACTAAATGAAAAATTAAACCAAATCATATAGACCAAATGATTAATTTTCTCTAATCAATTCCTACTGTAAAAATAGAGACTAGAGCATGTCGTGTCGTACTGCATGCAAAATAACTTCCCCCTGAGTTGGTAAAACTTGTCTAATTTACTATATCAAAACATTTTTTTCAGCAATCATTATTTTGTACATTAGCTAACCTATCCATAGTTGGTAAAAGGTTTACAGACAATTTTAACATCAGTTGATAAAGGCTCAATTAATTGCGACTGAAAACAATGGCTTAAATCAATAATTCTTTGTTGACAATTGTTATTGTCACTAAAATTATTTTCATAATTGTCAAGATTTAAGAGTTTTTTTATTATCAATAAAAGGAACTTATATCGGTAATTAATTATAGCAACAATATATGACAACAATTGTTATAATTATTAAAACTATTTCATAATTAACTATTAGTATTTGTCCCTAAAAATAATTTAATAATTACATTTAAATAATTCTAATAAATCATATTAAAAATCATTCTTTAAAAGAATATTTTATTAAATCCACAATCAAAAGAATTATTATTAATCATTAATTCTATAAATGTCAATAGCAAAATACAAAAAAGTATATTATATAAGTCTATTAACTAACTAATGTCATCAAATAGAGTTACAATATAAGACAATAAATTTCATCATTTCTTTAACTCTTGAGCTTGACTACAAAGAACTAGTTTGCAGTGAATTAAAAATTATAGTGTATGATTTGAAATGGTCAAATAAAAATGAATGCAGTACAAAATAAATATAAAATATGTCTAAAATTAATCAACAAAAATCTATTTCAAATAATATACAAAATCAAGCAAAAACTAAAAATTTGTATTTCTTAGAAAATTAGCATTAACATGTTTAAATGCCAATATAATACCATGGTTAGCTACAATATTTTTAACAGCACATGAGAATTGAAATGGCGTTTGTTGTATTTGTGTTACTCTTTCATGGCCACCATTAGCATTAGGAAGCTAATAAAAATTAAGATGTAAGATAACATAATGGTTTGATGAAAACAAATTTTAAGAGTTTAAAATATCTTAAAGCATTACTTGTCCAAATGAACTTCCATTGAAATTTTGAGGCATAGATAATTCTACAAAAAGAAATTTAAACACAACTTGTCTCATGAAAGTTAATTCAAACAATAACTTCTCAAGTTTCTTTCATCACATTCATTTTTTCAACAAGTTTTTCCTTCAACTCCTTCATTTGTTATTTTAACCTTTGGATTGCCTTTGGATGAGGTTGATTTAGTGATGGTTAAAGACTATTTTCTTCTAAGTTTGGCTTTATCTCACCCCCCCTTTCACTAATGTTATTATTCATGAATTGGATAGTCTTCAAAAGTATCATGTATCATTCCCACCATATTATCATTACCCCTAGTAGCTTCTTTCGTGTAATTAATTTTTTCAATACAATTTGACTCATTGATTGACTTTTTATAGCAAAACCAAATATCATACAATAGTATAATATTATTAACCACAAGGTGATTATATGTCATAGCCAAATTTACTTTATAATGTAGCACACATTCTTTACAAGGACAAGGAATTGTTTCTCCATTATGTTTTTAACTAAAAGTATGTTGTAAAAACTTATTAACTCTATCTAAATATTTTTTTGCTAATTCTATCACAATCGAACTATCTTTTTTTCCCATGAATGTCCATGATAAGAAATCTTTTCTTTTCTAGCTAACATTAAAATAATGATTTAAAATGTTTTAGTATTAAAACTTTGTAATTTTGTAAATTTGAGATGAGTTCATTTGAAGATATAAATTCAAATCTTAATTGGATACCCAGGTGATTCCTAAACATAATATTTTCTCTTTTTATATTAAATTAATTATGAAGCAAGTTATAAAGCAAATGCAAAAGATATAACTATTTAAAAACAAGCTGTAAAGGAAAACAAAAACAAGCATTCACATCAAGCAAGCTGAAACAAGAACTAAATTATCTTGTAACATGACCTCAAGTCCTCAACTACATTGATAAGAAAAGTAGTTGAATTTGCTACCATATAAATCTGTCATGGTTAAAGATAATTACCATCTTACCACAAGCCTAAATCTGTAAAGCAACTAGTTAAAATCAAATGCAAAATATATAAATTGTGGTTTCATAATGTCCTTTTATATATTTGTTAATATTTCATACTTCCTTAATAATATAGATACTCAAACATGCCACCAAGTTTCGGCTTCTCTCCTTGCTCCTTTCCATCCTATACTAATTTAGGGCTTGTTTGGTAGTTCATGGAAAAGTGAAATAGAAAAAATAATAATAAAAAAGTTACTTTTTAATTACAAAATTATCTTTATTTTTATTCTTAACTTTCTATGTATTAAATAAGTTATTAGATGTTAGAGTTTGTGATAAAATTCTCAGCTCACTTCCAACATTGACATTCTACTATTTTGCTAGATTTAATTATCAAGACTTCATATTACTTGAGATCAATTCTACATGATATGATACGTGGCAAAAAAATGATTCGACAGAAACAAAAAGTGAAATTTTACGGTACTTTGGGAACTCCTTCATTAACGTCTGGACCATAGGGCTTATTGATACAAACATTAGGCCTTGGGTTGTGGTAAAGGAAGGCAATGGATCATACGTGAAGATGACGACGTTTTCATCTTTGAGGCCACCTTTCTTCAGTATCTAATAGCTCAGCATGTTTATATTCTTAAGTTTTGCTAACACCTCTTTAATTAAGGCACTATCTGAAAAATCATTTAATGCATTGGATTTGTAATTAATCAATATGTTAATTGTTAATTAAATAGTGAAATTAAACTTAATTATTTAGCATTAATTATTGTGTTGACTTGTTTATTAATATTAATTAATAACAAGAGATAGTATCTCTCCTTATTAATTTAAATTCAATTTTTTTAGAAAGTAAAATATATTGATAAATTTGAATTTGGGCTACAACTATCATGTTATGAAACCTATTTAGATAGACTTAAAATGACTAAATTGCCCTTGAAAAACTTGCATATAAGCATTCTTAAGTAAGTATCTCTCTTGTATATTACACACACATAACTTTCTATCTTTTTAATTTTCTTTAGACTATTCACTCTCTTTGAATTGTTTCTCACCTTTTTATTAGGCAAGTAGTTTCTCTTTAGTTTTGGCGCAAACTGAACGATCCAATCTTAAAAGAGTGAAGTTGTTTTTATTTTATTATTTTATTATTATTATTTGTTAAAGCTATATTATTATCTCAGGATTGCACTATCCAATTTATGCCAAAATTGGAGAGAACCAACACTCTCTTATTGGGTTTCATGCTAAAGCTTTCCACTATTCACAATACTAACCTTAATGTTATAGGTCAACTTCATACAATTGAAAAAGACTGGCCAAATTACCTTTTGTCATATATCTATTTTGTTTTAAAAACATAGATTTTCTTGTGAACAGATGCATTTATTAATTATTCCTTAACAACTAATTTAATGGGGATCACAGACATGCATGCATTAGTGACATTAATTTCTCTTGTAGATATTACTACTAAGGCTAATTAATTAATAATGCTTATATCTCAATGTAGTTAATGTCTTGGTTGCTTTATGGATTTTCTAAATTAATTAGCATTCATATTGAAATGTGAAAAAATGTATTAAATATTTAACATTAATATTGTGCATTCATTTCATCTATTTTTTTTAATAAATATAACTTCATTGACATTAATTGCACTTGCTTGTTTTAAGTTACCCATGCAAGATTATTGTCTATATTATTCTCTACAAATGCATATACTTGTCAATGTGGGTCTGCTCAGTTGAAGCGATCTAAACTACGCATTTACATTTTCATGTGTAAACGTTTGAACTCTCTTTGACTAATAATGCTGTTTGGTGGTCAACTTTCTTAAAGGAAATTCCTTGAAACTCAAAGCCTAGTTGAGTAACCTATTTTAAAAACCAAAAGTCCTTGAAGGTAATTTTCTAACTTAGATTTCTCTACTTGAATCTTTGCTCGCCTCTTTGAGATCTGAAGTATGCCACTGGCTAGGAAATTTCAGGGTAATTTATCTATACTTTTTTTCCACTATATATATATATATATATTCTTTTTTGCTCTGCTTTTGGGAAAGTAATTTATTTAGAAAAAAAAAAAGCAAATTTGTTTTGGTCATCTTGTCCATACTCCAAAACTATTTGAGCACAAGCAAATCTATTTTACTACTGTAAAAAATTGAAGTCTCTCATTTGAAATATAATTAGAAGATAAAATTTTTTTTAAGACAAAAATACCCAGAGTCAATTTTTTCTGTTGCATTTTAAAGGGTGTCATTTGAGCAATTTACACATCTAAACTATGTCCCTCTCTCAGCAATCTTAAAAAGTGCACCCTCCACATCATCATGGCGCGTTGTAAAAAAATGAATTTTTTGGGTATTGGTCCTAAATTTTGAACACGAACAATCAATGTAGGACACGACCACGGGGCGAATCACTAAATTTGACTACGAAACAAGTAATTTATCCCAGTGGCAAATTATATCTCATAATTAATGCCACTCTGATATCTTGCATTCCGAGAATAAATTTTCATAAACAAATTACCAGATGTATTTTTTCTCAGAATGTATCTTAACCTATTCTAAACCAAAGTTAGCATCATAAATTTTCGATTAACCCAGTCAATGTGTAAATCTAAACTTGTAGTTATCATGTGTAAATCTAAACCAAACTATTGATTGACCCCCAAATAAAGAAAAAAGTCCCTGAGGTACAAACAAAAAACAAAATTATCGAATTTCACATAGAATTCATAATTTCCAGTTTATTTAATCAGTGATGAATTGTAGACAGCTTCAAGAAATTAATAAGAATGGGAACTCAAAACTTTGATTCATTCAATACAGAACTTCTGTCATAAAAATTGAGATTGGATTATTGTTACAAGTATTCAGTACGAAGAGGAGGCAAAGGTGTTCATCATACAAGAATAACTACTAACCCAAAAAAATTGAAAATAAAACCTAAATAGATAATACACAGTAGTTATATACATCTAACATCGTAATCTGATCCGGAAAGAAACGGCACTCTTTTAGCTAGCCTGAGAGGGATTTATCATGAAGTTGCTTTGGAGTAACTGTGAAACTGCGGGGCCCCAGCAGGTCGTCCCTGGAGCAAAATCATATGTACATGAAGATAGTTTGCAGTGGGAGAAACTATATTTTATCTGACTTAAGGCTTAATTACAAAATTAGTATATGAACTTTAAATCGTAAGAAAACACCCCTTGAACACCGCAAACACTTGCCTCATGGGAGTGTTTTGTTACATCTATTCTTGGGACAATTTTGTTATATTTTAATGTTCAAGAGGGTATTTTGTTATATTTCAAAGTTCATGTACTAATTTTATAATTATGCTCTAGTTCAAGGGTTAATATCCAGTTTCCCCTTCACATTGCTAAAAGCAAATTAGAACTGAATCCTTCTAATTGCATACCATATCTTCCAGATTTTCTTGAAGGTCAAAACAGGCATGCGTTGTAGAAGTTCTAAAACTAAGTTGTCCCTGCATCTGCAAAAAAAATCCAGCCAAAGCTGAGTCTTACTACTGTAATAAGCCGTATTGAGTCAAATAATGTAAGCCACTACCAGTCCTTGCATGCTCTGCTGCATCCCATAATGATGACCGCGGCTTGGCACAGAATGCAATTGCCCCTGAAGATTACGAGAGAGTATGAAATCCATATACATCTCCCAAAAATGAGCTTAGGAAGAAGAGTACACAAGCCCCTACCAGCCTATGTGCTGCCAGCTGATTGCCATAACAGCCATCTTGCATGGGAGAAACTGAGTTCAGCTGCCCCTTTAAAAGCATAAAACAACAATGAATTCATATATTTCTCATTGTTTCCAACCTGAAAAAAGTACAGAGATGACTAGAGGATACATCTGCAAGCACATTCTGTTGTACCTCATAATAGCCATCGAGAGTTGGAGCTCTAGAATCCGAGTCCTATAAGAACACAGGCAGAAAAATATTTCATATTCAAGAAATAAAAATAAATTATAGGGACCAACATTCAAGAAAGTAACAACATAACTACCATATAATATAACTACACACTTTTACCGCCAATATTAAGATCATAAATAATATCTCATACCACTGTTTGTGTGTCCTGTCTGGGAATGTAACAGTTATCAAAGTTGTGTGCTCTTAAATTCCCCTGTTCCTGCAAAAACAAAATTATTGCTTATGTTTTGTGATGCGAACAATATAGCAAATCAGAATGAAGTCCAGCAAGGTAAGGGACAATTTCAGAAAAATGCAACATGTCACAAACCCTCTTTTGAAAGGTTTCCAGCATCCTGATACTTGTTCTTTCAGGTTCAGAGTGTCCCTGTAATAAGCAAAACCGTTTAAGAATGCCCACCACTTGCTGCAAGTCAAAACAAGTTCTAGCATTGCCACACAAGTTGATCATCAACTAACCCTTCTATTACACGACTTCCTTTTCTTAGTTGACTTGGTCTTATGGTAGACATATTTCTCCTCTTGAATATCAACAAAACCATTAAGAGCCGAAATGTTGGGCTCTGATGTGCTTCTTACAGAATTGTTTGCAGTCACACAGTGTTTATAAACTTCCTCCAATGCCTGAAATGCAACTTGGTAAGTACCTTGAGATAAAGACCCAATTTCACTTAATCTAATAGCCCTCCTACATAGATCATTAAAACGCTGCACTCTGCTAGTAAGCCTGTTGTTTGTGTCACCCGCAAACTGATTCACCTTTGCATCTTTCGTCCAACGTTTCAAAATATAATGGGATGGAATGTTTGTTAAACCAGATATCTGCATGATAAGCATTGCATGTCTACATAGAAAGCCCTTATATTCAAATAAATGACATGAACAAAAAACACTCAACTCTGATTCTTTCCAAGACACAATGAATTTCTTTTGCTTTTCAAAATCATCAACTTGAAAAATTACATTTGTCCTGTCTTCTCTTTCTTTTTGAAGACAACAAGACACCACTCCCAATATCTCCAATTGAAATTTTCTAAATATGGCATCTGTGTAAATCATTGAGAGATGCTTCTCAAAAGGTAATAGGGATTTTAATGCAGGCTGCTTTTCCCTTGTTTCAAAGTCTGCTATGGTTTCCATGTCCAATCTGTCTGTAGAGAAAACTTTATATTGTTCAATGAAGTCCTTAAATGTAGAATCCACACAAACATACTTGTCAAAGTATGAGACTATACTTTCAGACCTCTCAGTTGTTGACATTCCAGCCAAAAACACATCCTGCATGTATGTGGAAACCCACATTTTACGATCTTCAAACAATGATTGAACCCATCCATTGTCGTTTAGTTCAAATCTATTGATCAGTTTCCACCATCTCGTTTCAAACTGCTCATCAGACCAAGAGTGATGAATGAATTTGTTGAATTTTGTCATAAAATTACTATTTTGATTTATCATATAACCCAAATTTTCAGGAATTTTTCTTAAAATATGCCATATACAGAAAAAATGACGTGTGTGTGGAAACACTTCTACAACAGCTTCTTTCAAGAATTTTTCTTGATCCGTGATAATTACCTTTGGAGCTAGGCTACTCACTGCTTTGAGCCATGTCTCCATTAGCCATATAAAAGTGGAAGCAGTCTCCTCCCCAATCAGAGCACATCCAAGCAAAATGTACTGAAAGTGATGATTGACTCCCACAATAGGAACAAATGGAATTTTATATTTGTTTTGCACATAAAAAGTGTCAATGAAAACAACATCATTGAAGTTCTGATAATCAAGTCTACCCTTTGAATCAACCCAAAACACATTTCTCAAACATTTATTGCAGTCCAGGTCTATGGCATAGAAGAAGTTGGGATTCTCACTTTGCATGGACACAAGGTATTCAATCATCAATTGGGCATCTTCCTCATCAAGTGCCAACTGCAAACCCTTTTTCTGACAAGCTACATCACTAGGTTGTTTGTTCCGTCCCCTGAGAAAATCATCTGGACAGATCTCGTGATTATGCTCCTTCTCAATACTATATATGATCCATTTATCATCTTGCTTCTTCTTCATATGCATGCCAGCTTTACAGTTTGTTTTTATACATGGTCGTGGATTAACAGTTGTACCAGACTTGCGCTTGCTTCCAAATCTGGAACAAGCAATTTTAATATCAATAAACTTACCAGACTTTTTTGAGCGCCGACTGGCTTTTATTGTGATACCAAATCCCACTGTGCGAGCATATTCTCTGTAGAAAAAATAAGCAGCCTCCTTTGATTCAAATTCTAAGCCATTCTGAGGCTCCTTTATGGGATTTGGATTAATAGTATACACCTGGTCCTGGCAAAATAAAGCATTTTCACAAGAGACTTCCTTACAGCGTTCAGTCACTGTTGGAGAATTAATACTTTGCTCCTCGACATGCATATCACATGCAGAATCGGCAACACAATTTCTAAAGGATCCAATTTCTGACTTCCCCTGATCACATGTCGCCAGCTCAAGATCTATCTCCATCAATAAATTTCTAGTACTTAACAGAAAACGCAAGTCATTTCAGAATACCTGAAAATAAAGTATAGGAATAAGAATCCACAACCTTATTAAGACAAAAATACAAGAGAATTCAGTGTATACTAATACCATAAAGCAATGTGTAATAATCATATGCACCTCACAAGTAGTTAGTAACATATAACGTTGCAGGGCTTGCACTCTTCCTCAGGGCAACATATTCAGGATTGCATAGCCAACAGGAAAAAAAAAATTACTTATGACAAGAATGCTTGTAACTAAACAATTCACATTTCAATTACTAACGATTTTTCTTTCATTTTTTTGCTCTAATAAAATTATTATATTGAATCTATATGCTCATATGACGACAAATTAAGTAACACCAGTACCTGACTTTGTCAATCTACAAAAACAGATATATATTAAATAGTTGGAAATGAATAATAAAGCATGTATTCTGAAGGGCTAAGTAATTTAATCATATCTTTACAAAATAAATAAATAAATAAATAACTAATCTGCACAACCAATGGATTATGCAAAAGTGAAATTCAATAATGATAAAACTTGAAATCCCATTAGGCTAGAAATGACAATACTAACTTGTACTAAAGTTCAGTTATAAAGAAGATCACAGATTGCAAGAATCAAACAATAATCACATGTTCAGCTACAATTAGATAACAAGTCTAAAATCCCCTTTACCCATAAGCCTAAATACGTAATTAAAAGGCATAAGTTTATGAAATTTGACCTATTATTTATGCACCCTGAACAAATTTCCGCCTTTAGGCTCGTCTTTGAGTTCGGTAAGATACTCAACTGCTCGTAATTGATAACAGGTGGCAGCATCACACCAGCATGTAGCCGCCACCAACGGCTACATCTGATCCCACGAACCGGAAAAGAGTGGGGAAGAGAAATGGCGAGAAATCGAAAGGGTTAAGAAGCTAAAGCAGAATCAAAGACCTACGCAGTAGCCAACAGAACCGCCATTGTTGGTTTCAGACAAAAAAGCAGAAAGGGAAGTGAATCATGCTACGATGGCAGTGCATAGAAGACGAAGAGACTCCTAGTCTCAAGGTCACGCTGATCAGCGGACGATAAGAGAAATAAGGTCGGATACTTTGACCTTTAGTAAAGGCAGGGGAAACGTGCGGCCAATGCGGTTGATCGAGCATCATTTGACGGTGAAATTAAACCTTTTTCTTGGAAAAAAAATCATATATTTAACCCCTGTAGCAATCCTTTTTTAATTTTCAATCTTTATTCTTAAAATTTTTTTTAATCAGTTCATATATTTTGTAAATGTTTAAGTTTTGGTCATGGATGTTTAACTCTATGATAACACTATAATTATATTTGGTATGCAAAAGAGAAAATTAATAAAATGAAAAAAAGGTTAGTGAATAAAATAAATAAAAAAATTTTATTTTTATCTCTATCTTAAAAAATATAATATAAATAAATAAATATGATTAAATAATAATGATAATAACATAATACATATGTTTTTTTGGAACAATAATATTCAATACAATGATTAAACCATGCTATCATAGTCCATGCATATTTTCACTGACTAGGCTATCGATGGTACCCTTGGTACACTTGTCATCCTTGATATTTCTTCTTTGCATGGACGCTTTCAACCCTTATGCAATGCTTCACCAAACTCGCTATTCTCTTTTATTTCAATTTCATCCCTTCCCTCCTTCCATACTTGACCTTGCAACCTCCTCATCATCCCTTACTCATGTGTTTTCCCATCTTCCTCTTCTTTAGGTATTGACCATCTCTCAGTTTTGTGATTTTCTGAAAATGAAACAAAGCCTAGGTCTTCTTTGAAGCATCTTACCCCGCGAGGAATGAAGGCTGTTGCCAACCCGATGCCTACGCAGTGATTGATTGTCCACCTTAGCCATATCATGATAACAAGTGTACCATTTGTTAGCTCAATCAGCAACAAATATAAGGTGTTATCATAGAGTTAGATGCTAAAGACCCAAGCTTAAAAGTTGGCAAATTATAAGGATCAATTTGGACCCAAAAAAAAAAAACTATAAAGATAAAAATTCAAAAATTCAAAAAAACTGATACATGTACTGATTATAAGAGCTTATATCAATTTAACTTAATTTAAACCCAATTTAAAAAAAGTTAAAACATTTAATGACTATTATTTATCATGTCTTATTTTAGGGACTAACACAATAATTTTTTTAAGTTATTTTAAATAAAATGACTCTAATATGACACTTATTCAAATAACTTTTATAATTCGGTAAGATAACTTAACTTGACTTTATTGTCATCTTCTCTTCTAAAACTTATAAATAGAGAATCTTGCAATCTCACAAGAAACCGTGAGCAATCCCAATTGAGACATTCATCAATGCATAGATCAAAAAGCATTCTAGTATTCTTAAAGCTCTTGATGCACTCTCTCTAGTTATTATATTATTTTTATTTTTATCTTCTTTAATACAAGTTATTATCTCTTTAAAGCATTTTACCCTACCAGAAATGAAGGTTGTTGCCAACACAATGCTTATGTAGGGATTGATTGTCCACCTTAGCCTTATCATGATAACTAGTGTGCCATTTGTTAGTCCAATCAACAAAAAATACATGATATTATTATAGAGTTAGATGTCAAAGACCCAAGCTTAAAAGTTGGCAAATTATAAGGATCAATTTGACAATATATATATATATATATATAGATAAAAATTAAAAACTCAAGAAAATTGTTACATGTACTACCTAGTCATAAGAGTTTATATTAGCTTAACCTAGTTCAAACCCAATTTTAAAAAAACTTAGAAATTTAATGGCCACTATTTATTAAATCTCATGAACTAACACAATAATTTTCTTAAGTTGTTTTAAATAAAATGACTCCAATATGACAATTATTTGCTCAAAGAGCTTCTATGACTTGATGAGACAACCTAGTTTGACTTCATCATCATCTCACCTCCTCTAAAACTTATAAATAGAGAACCTTGCAATCTCAAGGAGATCATGAGCAATCCTAATTAAGACATCCATCCACATATATATTAACAAGCATTCTAGTATTCTTAGAACTCTTGAGATACTTTCTCTAACTGTTATATCACTATTTCTTTAAACTCCTTAATATAAATTATTATCTTTTTATTATCTCTCCCTCTCTCTATCACCAATCCTAATTCATTGTTGTAAATCACAACTTTTTTAGACTAATTTTTGACTTTCAACCGAAAACATAAATTATAAGGACTAAATGTATAAATTTTTCCTTTTTTTGGTACAAAAGTTAAACCAAAATGTATTATTTTATAAATTTGAATATGTGTATTAAAGAAAGAAATTAAAATTAAAAAGGGTAATAAGATCATGATAAATAAAATTGATATAAAAAGAGAGCGCGATTGTTTCATTATATATATATATATATATATATATATATAATTTAATGTTTCATTTAAAAATAAATAATGGGAAAATTGGCATGCACCAAGCCACTGGTAACAAGAAGCGCCTTAGCCATGTGGTTGTACTTCATCTCTCCAATATTAAGTTGAATTTACCAATTCGGTCTAATTAAGATGACATTGGTGGAAAGTATGATTTTTAAAAGGGAAATAGAATAGCTAGTTCGACCAAAAATTGTGAATTAATTCTTTTTATTTGGTTACTCCTTAAAAGAGGAGTTTAGAGAATTAATTGTCATATCACTAAAATAATTATGGCCATTTAACATATAGAATTGTTAAGATAAAAATAAAAAATAAAAAAAATAATTTTATAAATAAAAAATAACTTTTAGACATTTATTTAAAATAATAATAAAAATAAATAAACATTATTAAATAATAATTATCTAAATATAATAAATATTACACATAAAAATAAAAACAGAATCTATTTTCTCCGCTTTAACCAAACAAGCCATCAAAGGCCTTGAAAATTAGTATAAAATGTCGTCGTTGGAATCAAATTCAGTTGTTGTTTCACCATTGGGCCAATCAATTTCGTGTTATCTTATATTAATGACTTAAACATTGGGCCTCGTGCCACCGCGCGAGATCTGTACTTTAGGGCTCGTTTGGTATGAGGGGTTAAGTTTTGATGAAATGAGAATGGAAAATAGAATGGGAATGGAAAGGAATCTTGTACTCTATAATTATGTTTGATATAATGAAAAAAGAAATAGGAATATTTTTACTTTTTTTTATACTTAGTTAGATAAAAATGACATAAAAATAAAATGAGAAGAGAATTAAAATATTTTTAATAATTATAAAATATAATAAAATATTTTATTTTTAATTATCAATAATAATAAAAATAATAAAATAACATGTTAATTTAAAATTTTATTTTTAATTTACTTTTAATAAAAAAAATTATTTGAAGAAGAACAAAATAATTTTAACTTTTTTTCTCCTACTCAATAAAGCTCTCTCCTACTCAGTAAAGTTCTCTCCCACTGCAAAACAATGGAATGGACTCTCCCATGTTAGTGGAAATATTGTCTCCTAGAAAAGAGGTTTCCTGCCTACCAAACAAGCTTTTCTCTCAATTCCACTCCCTTTCCCTTTCCATCACTCAACTCTCCCGCAAACCAAACGGGACGTTAGTTCAATTAAATTTAAAAATAAAAGAATAAAAAAAAAAGAAAAACAGAAAACAAAAACCCAGTCTGCAAAATGACACATAGCTCAAGGAGGTGTTGCCCCTCTTGTAAACAATGCAATTTCTTACTAGTTCTATATATTGAATATTGATATTGATTGATGCTAGCGGTTTAGTGCATGCTTTTTTAAAAAAATAATTGTTTAATATAAAATTAAAAATGTAGTAATTTTTTTAATATTTTAACAATTAATAAAAAGATAGTGGAAATTTATTTAATTTTTCATTTTTTCACATGCATTTTAACCTATTTTTTTTTAACCTTCATGATTAATGTAAACATTTTTTTGTTTTGTAATAATATAGATAACTGGTAATATATTTTTTATACTAATATATATGATTTTGAAGACCAAACATTAAAAAGAATACCAAAAATCAATATTAGCATAAATAGGGGACCTGCTGAATTTAGATAATAGAAAGGTGGTGTTTTAATTAAGGGACCTTAAATAAATTGTTGTTAGAACATGACTTAATGACAGTTATTTTGATTGTCGTTAAATTATCATTGCAAAAATCTTGTAGTGTATTTTTTTTTTGCATGAAATGTTTTTTTTAATAATAATCAAGAGTTGATCATGTAGAATTGTTAATTTAATTTAGTTTAATTAATTAAGTTTAGTGAAGTGCTTGAATTCTCCAAGATGTTCAGATTGGATAATCTGTATAACATGTAAAGGTTGTTCCACCTTCGGAGCATTTAATGTATAGAAAATACAGTTGCCAAAATATTAAGCCTCCGCATTTGCAGTCCAGTCTGCGGCCTCAAGCTCTAACCTATTCAACCCACCATTATCTAAGTATTTTTAGAGTATTATATTATTTATATTTTTTTAATAAAAAATTTAAATCAAATAAAATGAGACTTATCTACTAATAAAATAACATCAAATTATATAATTAAGTTTAATATTCAATCACTTATTATTTTATTATCATATAAATAGAAAGTTGTATAAGACCTATACTTTATTATTTATCATAAAAAATTCTAATTTATTAGTGGGTAAATTTCATTTTATTTATTTTATAATTTTTATTAAAAAATATAAATAATATGACATTTTAGGAATATCAAAAAATTTATTTCTTTTTTAAATCTTTTTGTCTATACAAATAAACGCCTCAACAATCTATAATACAACGATGCATCAACACCTCCTCCATACGCAGCACTGGATTAACATATATAGCCCATGTTTTTAAAGCCCATTTTGAGTTTAAATATGAAAGGCATTTCCCCATTTTGAATTTTAATTGATAACCCATTTTGAATTTAACAACCCAAATTCACATTACCTCAAGCCTTTCCATCGCAAGTTACAAATGTTGATAACGTGTATTAATTACCACAACTCCTTTGCATAAAGAATATATTTGGTTGGAGGATAAAATGATAAAAGGAATATAAAATATAAATAATTAAAAATATATAAGATAAAAAATAATTATTTTATTTTTATTTTTAAAAGATAATTTGATAAATATAATAATAAATATAAAATTATAATAAATATTATATAAATTATGTAATAAAAATACGTTCGTGATTCTGTGAACCATACAAAACCTAACAGACATGGGGAAGTTGCAAAAGCATCAACACTTGACAGGTCGCTTAAAACGCAAATACTCTTGCTATTAATCCTCTAATTTTATTAAGAATCCTACAGGCATTATAGCAGCTAGATTTTTTTACCAATAAGATAGCAAGACAACTTCTACGAGACTAGGTCGAAGATTTGAATTCAAGCAGTTCCCTCATTTTGAATTCATACACGACTTCAGAAAGTAAATGCAGATATATTTCCTTTTCTCCACCTTGATCTTTTACAATCATATAATTATGTAATAAAAAAGAAAGTGACATAAAAGAATAAGAGTTTATATATAATTTATTTTTTCTTTTAACACTTATTTTTTTTAAATTTTTTCCGACTACAATATATACAATCAATAATTTATGAATGCAGAAAATTTCAACTCTCTACTTTCTCACATTTGGGAAGAACTGCAAATTTGGCTTTCACCACATGCTTGGGTCAGTGGAGCATCCTCAACCTCAATTCTTGGTATTTGTCTCACTCATTTTTGGGAATGGCTGTTAATTTTTTTGTATATTGCTTTTCGCTTTTTGCTATCAATGCGTGGGATTTCCCTCTATTTCTGGTAGGATGTAATTTACCTTAAAGTATTTTATGTATGATTTTAAATTATTATACACATTTACTTCATTGTTTTATCTATTTGGTATACAAATGACCCTGAATTCATAGAGCTAGGAATATTTGCTGCTCTCTCTGAGGTAGTCTCAGTTTCTCTATCTTTCTACATGGACGGTTGGTTATTTTTCTATACTTAAAAAATAGATGGATATCTAAAAGCCTTTTATTTGAATATTCCCCCCCCCCCCCCCCTCTCTCTTTTTTACTACATTTTTCTTGAGGTCTGACCGTGGCATATGGTACCCTTATGATATTAATAATTTTGTCATTTTGTATGAAGGAAAGAAATGTAGATAATCATTAAGAATTTGATTGTAATTTGTTGTTACTTTGTAGGTGAAAATAATTAAAATTTCCAGTGCATCCCTTTATGCAGTGGATTGTCTTTCGGTGACTGATTTTATTTATTTTATTTTATTTTCATGATATCAAGGCCATACTTCAAGGTGTTCAGTGTCTGAAACAAAACATATATTGTTCATAGGCAATGCTCCAAAAAACTGGACAGAGGATGAGTTTAGGAAAGTCATTGAAGGCAATGTCCTAAAGCTGAGAACGTTGAGCTAATAAAGCTACAGTTTTGAACTTATTAGTGCTATTAGATAATATTAACATGTTTTACAGCCTACCCTTTTAATGTCATCTATATTGTTCTTTACAGGACCCTCAAAATGCAAATAAGAATCATGGGTTTGTTTTCGTTTTGTATTATGATGATTATTTATGTATAATCTATATATTATATAAAAGTATAAAAAGTTACTATTATGAATGTGAACCTCCACATAAGACACAAGACTAATTTAGATAATATCATATTGGACAGAGGATGGTAATACCCCTTAAGTCAAGTGGGTAGCTCCAAAGTGAGTGTTCTGATCATTATGCTTTTGCACATGAAATTTTCTATTTGATGATTGGACATAATTGTTGAAGGTTATATTAAATTTTACTGATGAAAGTATAGTGATCTGCCAACAAAATAGATATGAAATACTATTCAATTAAGAACAAAATTTATGTACACAACATGATCGATAATTTCTTTCTTATTACATCGTTAATTTATTATCTTGATGTTGATTGTCTTAAATTTTAACTTTGTATTGCAAACCTGGTTTTCGGAATTATATTTATAGCAATGCACTTCTTAATTTGAAAGATTACCTATAAATATAGGCTCGGAAAATTGTGGGAGATACATTACATATAGGCTAATATGAGAAAGCAACTTGGTGTACAATAAACATCAGCCTTACCATAGTTAATTTGTGGAATAGATTTTATTGAAGAGACACATTTTTTTGAAGGAAGTTTACTGTTAATAATTCTATAGTCAAATCTATTGCTTATTTAGTAATTAGTTAGGGTACTACAAATTTGTGAAAAATATACTTACTTACAATAGTTATTAAATAGGTTGGAGAATCCGATAAGAACTTCAACGACATAGAGTCACCAACAAATTAACCTCTAATCAACATGGAGTCAAGATACCTTAGGAAGCATTTTCTAAATCACCTTGTTGAGTCTGTGTCTAGAGCAATATCTCCAATTGAGTCTTTTCTTTATAGTTAGAATTTAGGATAGTCAGATTCATCTCACTTAAAGTTGTTTGTTAGTAATTAGATTAGTTAGAACACTAGTTTAAATTAACTCAATTAAAACTCAATTTTCCATAGTTAAGTTGCCAATTGTCACTAGCTATATTTTCGTTGTAGAATTCAATACTCGAATACTTAAAGTTTATTATTTATAATGACTAATATACTTACTATAATATTTATGTACAGTGTCATGACTATAATTCAAATAGTCATGACACTGTACATAAATATCAACCCATACCTCACCACTACCAGGGTGCTCATCCTTATTATGAGCTTTTTGAATTCATCGATCTTACAAGCAGGCCACTCCATCGCTTTGGAAGACCATTAATCCGTACATTGTCCATACTACTGGGCAAACCCAGAAATACCAAACCCACCATTTAGGAAATCTCCGCAATGCCAAAGTTAGAAGAGGATTTATGTTAGTGAACAACGCAAGTCCTTATTATATATGTTAAAGTGCTTTGTAGAATAACCAAACTAGAATGTTACTCACTGGTCCTGGGACAAAGAAACCAGAGAAGAGATTAAAGACTTCATAAAATGTTGCTGCAAAGATTGATGCCACTTGATGGTTTGGCATAATGAGATTAAAAGTAGATAGAAAATTAGACTCTTTCTATCTCCCAAATTATCCAAAGTTGGCTACAAATTTTAAAGCATCAAAAGTTCAAAACTGAAACTGATATGAAATTAAACTCTTTCCTATCTCCCAAATAAATAAATTAACATATTTGTGATTCACTACAATTCCTGATAAAGGGGCAAAACCATTTTCAAAAAAAATAATCCTGAATAGCTACATATATAGAACTAGCATTATTTGGAGGGCTAATTTTATCAAGCCATTCGATAGACCCTTAGCCCAAGTTTATGATAGAAAGAAGAAGAATGGGGCGAATGAGAGTGGACTGGATGGTGGGCTACGTGTGTAGGAAAGAAGAAAGAAGAACGAAAGGAGGAAATGAAAGAATTGGAATGGATGGTGGGCCTTCATTTAACCTATTTACCAAAAGAAAACAAAACAGCAAATAACATTTATTATAATAATAAATATCCTTCAAAATTCAAATAATTATCTTAAATAATTAAATTAAAATTTTAAACATTCAAATAACTCTTTCAAAATTTAACAATTAGACGAAAATAACTAGTTAATTAGCTAAAGTCTCATCAAACAATTAAAATAAATAATGAAATTCTTTAAATTTTTTTATCATGAATATTTGAATCTTATTTTGTAGTGTCAGTTAAATAGTAAAAGTTGAAATATTATTTAATTTTTTAAAATTATTAAAATTAATAAAAAATAAAATAATAAAGGCCCAAATTAGGTGAGTTAGCTCACTTAACTAATGAGTTAAGTGAGTCAAACTAATATGATTTTGAAATTATATAGATTGACAATTTAAACCTAACCTTCCAAAATAATAAGTTAAACAGGCTAGTCCAATAAATTCAACCCATTTTGACAGATTTATAATTAAGTTTAATTATCCTTACATTGTATTAAGTACTTTAAATACTATCAAGTTACATGAACTCTTCTCCATACGGGAAGTTCTAGAAGATGATGAAAAACATTATTTATGCTAACAAGAGTAAGGTAGCTGAGGTTGTAAGAGGTGCCTTATCACGAGACTATTCCTTGGTGCTAGTAGTATCCTCCCTCTAGTCCTTCGTAACCGTACAGTGTAGGCAGAGACATCTATTTATTGAGTGCCAAGTTAGAGTTTATGAAGATTAGGGTTAGAAATGGGAATAGAAGAGGAAAGACAGTGTAGTTGGTACCTAAGAGGTTTCTTTTCCTTGTAGGAGAAGGCACCACCTTGTTTTTTTTTTTTTTGATACAAGTCCTTGTCTTACAAAGCTTCCTATCTTTCTATCCCTATACTTTCTTATTTTAAATTACAAGGAGTTTCTTATTTCTATTGGCTCTTGTACTACAAGAATTTTTTTATTTTAATTTATTAAATAAATTACACAGGCTTTTCTTAAATTTTATTAAAATTACATATAATTTTTTATTTTCAAAATATACATAAAATTCTTTTGAAACAAAAAGTTATGTTACATTTTAATCTAATTTTAAATATTTTGATTAAAATATTATTCACTAACCATTTTTACATATTTTTTTATGAAGAATATTTTAGTAAGAAATTTTAAAATTGTACTAAGATGTATATTTTTAAAATATAAGAGAAGGTCTAAGATATTTTAGCAAAATTTTAAAATATATTCTAATTTATTTGTGGCTTTAAGAATTTTCTTTCTTCTCTTTCAAGTAGTTGACTTCTTTCGTCGCTAAGTTAGGCGCTGTATTGCTATTGGGTTGGGGCCTCCATGAGGAACATGTGCTTGGTCCTCCATGGGCTACCATCTGAATGCAGAAGTCAATGGAGCGCTTTTGGCAAACGGCGATGGAGCACTTGCTAAAGAGGCTAATAGGAATTCTTACCCTTATGTTGCCTTCATCTAATCTTGTTGGTATGTGTGCTTGTTTTTTTTTTTTCCTTAAGGCTGATTGATTTGAATCTGCCATTGATGCATGGGTCGCCATAGTTGGTGAGAGTAATAAATAACGTATGAGGATGATATTACATCAGTTCATGATAAATTTTGTTATGAAGCCAAAAGTTATTTTTGCCTAAGAAAGATAACATTGCATCAATTCATAGAGAGAGAGAGAGAGAGTGAACATGCAATCAAAGAGGGTATAATAAGAAAGCATAGAAGCCATGCTTTCCTATTAGTTCTGTATTTTAGTTTGGAATCTGCGTTGATCTGTGGCCTTTATACAGTACTCACTTAGGTAAAGGAATAGCTTTGCTTTCTAGTCTGTCATATTTTCAACCCCCCACCGGCACCACATGTGGACGATAAGCTGAGAATTAATGTTCTGCTTGTACATAAGTAGCAGCAGTAATTAAACTAGAAAGCAAAGCTATTCCTTTACGTAAGTGAGTACTGTATAAAGGCCACAGATCAACGCAGATTCCAAACTAAAATACAGAACTAATAGGAAAGCATGGCTTCTATGCCTGGAGTCCTCACTGATTGGCCATGGAAGCCTCTTGGAAGCTTTAAGGTTCCTAGCTTAATTATACCCTCTTTGATTGCATGTTCACTCTCTCTCTCTCTCTCTCTCTCTCTCTCTCTCTCTCACACACACACACACACACAAATAGTAGTAAAGATAGGTTA
Source organism: Erythrophleum ivorense (assembly GCA_026724425.1). Taxonomy (NCBI): domain Eukaryota; kingdom Viridiplantae; phylum Streptophyta; class Magnoliopsida; order Fabales; family Fabaceae; genus Erythrophleum; species Erythrophleum ivorense. The sequence goes on from JAIUCV010000018.1 coordinate 5,434,534, forward strand.
TTTTAAAATTAATCGAAATGCCAATGACATGTTTAAAAGGGAGAGAGAAATAGAGGCATGTGCGCACATACACAAATACACAACACACACAAAATGATAGTATTAGGTAAGTTATTCTAAAATTATTAGTTAGGATGACAATAATATGTTTAGAATCCTAAAGGGATAGACGAAGGTCCGACTTAGGTAATATCTTCAGAGTCTTTAAGTCCCATAAGGAAATTACTTAACTACCCCCTAAATGTTAAGACATCTTCTCGTGAATGTTTAACCGTTGACCTCCAACTGGGACAACCATTCTAAAGGGGGTTTGAACCCTTTCATATGAAAGTACAAAAGCTTAATCTGGATCCCTTGCACATGCTCAACACGCATGTTGTATATAATTTGAGTTTTCTTTGTCTTGATATTTTACTTCGTGTTTTCAACAAAAGGAAAATGGCATGTTTTTAAACGGTTTACAAGCATAAGTGTAGCCGTAATGTTTCTGTTGCGTTGGGTTCTACAACCTTAATAAACATGTCATTAGTCATTAATTACATTTGGCAACGGTTATAATTGTTCATATTTTGTCCCATCTTACCGTATATAATGACTGCAATCGTAATAAACAATTGGAGAGCAGTGCAAGAAAAAGTTTGCTTCTACAGAATCTTCAACTCTCGTGCATGGAAAGTCTGCAAGAGTGACAAAAAGAAGGTGGAGACGTCCTTTTTCCCCTTCAGTTCATGCATGCACTATACTAGCAACCTAGACACTCACGTATATAGCATGTGAAGGGAGAGGAATAATTTTATGTAAGAGAGGAGAAAAGAAAATAATCATTTTTAAATCATAAAGCAATAGTCAAAATTAATGCAAAGATCGTCACAAATGTATAATAAATAACTTCTTTGATTTTTGCATAAATCATGACAATTTATTTATGATCTAAGAGTTATTATTTCTTCCTCTTATCTTTCGCATAAGATCACACCTCAAACTAGATACATCCCAAACTTGCACTTTGTAGTTAATCCATTTTCTATGAGTTTAATTTTTTATTTGCTTATTAATATTTGATCTAAGAATCATATATAAGAGCCATAAGACTAAAGGTTTATGCATATTTTTTCATCCCTCATCGTTGTTATTCTTCTTGTTCATTCCATAACATTTTTCTTTTTTCTGCAGTATGTGGTATTGGCCCCATGGGCCATTCACAGCACCTACTCTTTCTGTGTAAAAGAAAAGAGTGAAAGGAACGTATTAACGTTTCTTATACTTCCATTTTTGGTGTGGCGGATGCTTCACAATCAAATATGGATAACTATATCTCGTTATCGAGCTGCCAAAGGTGCTACTCGGATAGTGGACAAAGGCCTTGAATTTGATCAAGTTGACAGAGAAAGAAACTGGTTAGTTTAATCGCCACTCTCACAAGGATGTCTTGGTACGTATGCCTACATTTTAAATTGCGGGAGATATCACAATAAAAATATTGTAACAGTATAATGATTCAAAGAGGAATGATACCATAAATCTGGGTAAACCATTAATTCTAGTTATGATGAAAGAATTGTTAAATATAAATTATTATTTTATTAAATATTTTATGTTTAATTGCTTAAAATATTAACCTATTTAACAATTAATATTTCTTAGTAGGTTTTTGTGTAAGTAATAATTATAATCATAATAATAAATCCAATAAATAGGACAAAATAATGTTTTTATTTAGTAATAGTTAGTCTTAATTAAAATGAAAATTTCCATAATCTAACATTTAATATATGTTAAAACATATTCGGTTACAAGTAATTAGGGTTCAGCAACTTTTGTAAATTCATCATCTTGTAATAAAAGTCTGCAATGATCATAAATTTGATTAATTTTTTGGCTAAGAAATTCTATTATCTTTTCTACAATAGCTACGTGCAACCTTATAATATGTTAAATGATAAGTTTAACATTGTTGGTCACATTGAAGAGAAATTCTAAATTAAGTAGATATTATGTATACATAAATAAAACGTTTAAATTCTACCCCAAAAATAAGAATTTTCAATCGATGAATCGTAGTTACCTATACATATTTAATTGTTAATAAATTATTATCATCAATTTAATATTATATTTGTAGAAATATATAATTTTAGTCTTGATTAGTCTAAGTAGGTAATATTATATGGTTAATGCTATCAAAGTGGCAACTTTCAACTCTTATGGGTTAACCTGTCATGGGTTAAAAGTTAAACAGGTTGACTTATTTAAACTTATCAAATTAAATAGAGTAAGATTTCAAACTCGACCAACTATAGATAGATTAAATAGGCACTAGAAAAGGGAAAAAACAAAAACCAAAAGCATAATTGAAATTCTACAAATGAATCAAGCATGATTTAAGTTCAAAATACATTAAAAAATAAATAACAAAGTGCACTTATTGGCCGAAAAAACAAAGTACATTTTGAGTTTCATCAATAACATAAAAATTCAATATTCTAATAACATTCAACATTCAACAAACATTTAACACAAGTAATTATTTTTAACTTTATCAAAAACATTTGAATCTTGTCTTATAGGAAAGTTATTGTTTTCTTGTTCAAATTTGTTTTCAAAATTTGAGAAGCAATAAGGAAATAAATTACCAACGAGAACTAGAGCATAGAAGATTCAGCATAGATCACCCACCAATTAAGTGTTTTAGCTTTGGAAAATTTAAAAAAATAAATAAACAAACAGGTCAACCCATAGATTATGTAGGCAGGCCCATATAATAGGTGAATTAGATGGGTTAGATTAAAAATCATCGTACTATAAAATTTCTCTAAATAGTGGACAAATCTAACCCACCAAATTGGTGGGTTAAATATATATATATATATATATATATATATATATGCACACACACACACACACGATATGTGCTAATTGTTAAACCTAAAATGATGTATTAGTTCTTTTAAATATTATTTAGGATCAAATTGATAATAATAAAAGTCAATGACTCAATTGATGACAATGATACTTCTCAGATACCAATATGATAATTAACTCTATAATTATCACTCATTGATTTGATTTTTTGAAATGCATAATCTATCGAAAAATTTTCGTCCTTAGTTTCGCTTTTTATTTATTTCCGTCTGCTGTATACAGGGATGATCAAATAATACTGAATGGATTGCTGTTCTATACAGTCAGCTACAGTGTGGATGGATTGAGAGAGCTTCCATGGTGGAGAACAGATGGTGTGGTGACGATGATGCTGCTTCATGCGGGTCCTGTTGAGTTCCTTTACTACTGGCTTCATAGAGCACTACACCACCATTACCTTTACTCTCGTTACCATTCTCATCATCACTCCTCCATTGTCACTGAACCAATCACCTGTGAGTTCATTCAATATCGTTGCCTTTTTGCTTTCAAAATTCAATTCTAATAATCGTTCAAGCGTCAAAAGAAATTAGACAAATTGTATTTGCTCACAGTACTGACCTTGATTTTTAATTATAATGTCCTTCTGATTTATAAAAAAATCACATGTAATTGACCCTGATCAAATAATCCCATTGCAAATCAGACGTTACTCTAACTGAATTAATTAAACACATATGGGTTATGAGTCTGGATTTGGTGTTCATGGTCTAAGGGCCGTTTAGATTTTTTTTCCTAATCTCAACGTTTTTTTTTTAAGTTGAAAGTTAAAAAGTTCTTTTTATTTTACATTCTGTTTTTCAAAAAAAGAAATTTGAGCCGTTCAAATTTATGACCCTTGGGCTGTACATCTCCTGGTACTCATCATGAGCACCAAATTCGGACTCTTGGGTTACATGTGCCTTTCCCTTAATCAAATCATGGAAAAAGTCTGTTCTGCCCCTTTCATTTGGTTTGGTGTTCATTGTGCTGACTAGTTGATATGAGATTAGACGGTGAATGAAAATAGAAATAGGTAAACATACGAAGGAAAATTGATGTTTTAGTAAAAGAAACATGTGTCCAACTTAGTCTTTGATTTAAACAGCAGTTATTGCAATGTGACTAACGAATCATGAGACAGTTTTTTTTTTATAGATTTAGGTGGGATATTACAATTGAAGTAAAGATTAAAGAGAGTAATCACAATTTTTTTAAAAAGAAAAAAAGAAAGAGTTAATTCGTATATTTTAGAACAAATGTTCTATGAAATTCAGTATTTTCTTCTCATGCCAGTTATTATGAGGCATCTTTTCAAAATTATTTGAGCCACAAGAAAAAGTAAAATTTATAACGCACCGTTATAAAATATGGCGTCTTTAGAAACATAAAAAATAATTAACTCAAATGAATATTGTCCTATATTAAATTTTAACTTAGTAAGGATTAATAACTTAATTTGTATAAGGAAATGATAATCTTTTCAATTTGTATATATAGTCAGTGTGATACTACTTTTTTTTTTTTTTTTTACGTTTAATGCACTATTTTCTTTATCTAGGCATCTAATTAGGATATTTCAATATCATGGAATGAGCTAGTATATATCTTTCAAAGAGAGATAAGTGATTATTTTTTGAGATGCTAATTCTTCACAAAAATTGATAAAGCGATTAGCATGAAAGTCATTCATTAATTTTCTTATACAATTATGAAACCATATATCTTTTTCCATATTTATTTATCTAACCATGTTCATTCTCATGCGTATTTTGTGCAGCTGTCATCCATCCATTTGCTGAACATATAGCTTATTTTGTGCTCTTCGCGATCCCATTGTTAACAGTAACATTGATGACAAAAACAGCATCTATGGCAGGTGTTTTTGGTTATATCACTTACATTGATTTCATGAACAACATGGGTCACTGCAATTTTGAGCTCATTCCTATGTGGCTGTTTAGCATGTTACCTCCTCTCAAGTATCTCTTGTACACACCATCGTAAGTCTTTAATTATAATTAATGGTTATGATATAGTAATTCTTATATATATTAACAAAACATGTGATAAACTTTCACTTTACAGTTTATATTTTTGCACTGTATTAATTGATAAATCCCTGATAATAATTTTTTAAAAAAACTGTATTTCTCTATGGATTAATCGTGAATCTGGATAAGATTGACAATCTAGACATTAAAAATGTGATTAGAATACTCTCACTTTTTCACTAAAAAAATAATGACATGAATATTTAGGTCATTTTCTTGTAACTTCACATTATTATGCATAAGAAAATGACTTAAATATTTTTGCATTTATTTTCCTTTTAGTGAGAGAGTAAAATATTTTATTCAATTTCCATTATGAGATTGCTATATATATGTAGAATTTTAATGAAACTGAGAGAAGTACTTTTTGAAACATGTCACAGGTTCCACTCTTTGCACCATACGAAGTTCAGAACAAATTACAGTTTATTTATGCCATTTTATGATTACATCTATGGCACAATGGACAAATCCTCTGATCTATTGCATGAGTTTACACTCAAAAGAAAAGAAGAATCCCCAGATGTTGTGCATTTAACACACTTAACAACGCCTGATTCCATCTATCATCTTAGGCTTGGGTTCCCTTCCTTGGCCTCTAAGCCTCACAATTCAATATGGTACCTTCACTTTAAGTGGCCTGCAACACTTTGGTCCTTGATGCTCACTTGGGTGTGTGGTGGCACATTCATAGTGGAAACAAACCGTTTTAAAAAACTAGGAATTCAAACTTGGGTCATACCTAAGTACAAAGTGCAGGTAAGCATTTCAAATTTCTGTAATTTTTATATGGTTCACAATTTGAATAAAACGATCTCTATTTAAATTTTCATTTTTTTTAACCATTTGAGCTGAGTAATAAATTGAGTATTTCAAATATCTTTCTCTAATTTTTTTTTCTTGGAGAGGTGTCACAGTTTGATTTGAATAATTCCTATTGAAGATCCCCACTTTTTTAACCTTTTTTTCTTCTAAGTACGCAAAATTTTTCTAAACGTATTTCAAGCTTTCTTATTCTAATTTTGTTATGCCATAGATTATTACAATTTGAATCAAATGATTCCTATTAATAAATTTGTTTTCTTTTTTAAGAATGAGCTAATCAATAGGCAAAGTAATAAAGTAGATTTTAATTCTTTGGGTTAACATATAAAAATGAGTTTATTTCTCTTCGTTTCTCACTATATCAGAAACAATTAAAGTTTGAATAAAATGATCTCTTTTAATTAAACTCTCAACCGCTTGAGCTAAATCTATTGGTAAATAATAAATAAATATTCGTCTTTCTTAGTTCATGTTCACTGAAATTTGTCTTGATGAGCACCATATATATACATGTACTAGTACTCTATGCAAGGGCAAAAAGGGCCAATCAACAAATTAATTGAAGAAGCAATATTGGATGCTGAGAGAAGAGGTGCAAAAGTGCTGAGTCTAGGTCTCATGAATCAAGATGAAGAGGTTAACACACATGGAGAGCTTTATGTTAGCAAGTACCCAAACCTAAAAGTTAAGGTAGTAGATGGAAGCAGCTTGGCAGCTGCTGTTGTTATCAACACTATTCCTAAAGGGACTACTCAAGTATTACTCAGAGGCAAACTCACTAAAGCTGCTTGTGCCATTGCTTTTGCTTTGTGCCAAAAGGGTATTAAGGTAATTTACATATATCTATTCCATATTTCAAAGTCAAACTAATTAAAATTACTTATGAATTTTCTACTAGCTAGATATTTGTGGAACCCTCTAAGTGTAATAGTAATTCTCATAACATAAATTGGAAGGGTTATATAATGAAAGTGGCTCATGCATGTCTTAGTTTGCAACTTGTCTACTTAATCTCTTAACTTGCCTTGTTTCAGGTAGCTACAATGCATCAAGATGAGTATCTGAAGCTTAAAAAATGGGCCAAGGCGAATTTTGGAGATAATTTGCTTATTTCAACAAGTTATTTTCAAAGGGTAAAAACAACCCAAAATTTTCATTCCTATTGTCCTTAATCAAGCTTATTCAAAGCATGTGTACTTTTATTTTGGAAAAAAAAATGTAAATACCTCCTTCAACTGAGTTATTTCAAACTCCCTCTCAACTTTGAAAATTGATCAAATAATGTTCTCTCTCAACTATCACTGATCAAGAATTAAACCCTTATATATATATATATATATATATGTCTATTTTCCCTCAACCTCTTTGTCACATGACTAGAAAAACGAGGGCAACATTGGACCGTGTCTAATCATTAAAGACAATGATTATGAGATGTCCATAAAAGGTTTGAACTTTGAAATATGATAGTTGAGGCAATTTTTTTGCTTTTGAAGGTTGAGATAACTCAAAATTTAATTAAAGGGGAGGGAGGTATTTGATTTTTTTTCTTTATTTTTTCAATCTGTCTTTCATATTCCATTCACTCTATACTGTATTAGTCATAAATAAATTTATATATTTTTTTGTGTAATACGACAATGGGAAACATCTTTTTCTTTCGTTTTCTTTTGTACACAGACATGGTTAGTGGGAGAAGATATGACTGAAGATGAACAGCTGAAGGCACCTAAAGGAACATCATTTATTCCTTATTCGCCATTCCCACCGAAGAAATATCGAAAGGACTGTTTCTACAATCAGACCCCATCAATGCTAACACCAACGTCACTTCAGAATGTGCACTCTTGTGAGGTTTGTATCTCTCGGGTATCAAATTATTATTTTACATTATAGTTATTGTAAGTTCTGCAATGGCATTAGACATGGGATATTAGTGCAGAAAGATTGTATTTTTTCGCATTTTCTTGCATCTTACCACAATCACTTCCGTAGCTGCAATTATCATTTAAAGTCATGCTTATGTTTGTTTGTTCTTATATTTATAAAAAATTAGAAAAAGAGTGTTTTCACTTGGTTGTTTTAATGATAAAAATTTGTCTAACTTGTGCAGAATTGGTTGCCAAGAAGGGTTATGAGTGCATGGCGAATAGCTGGAATAGTGCATGCTTTAGAAGGATGGAATGAACATGAATGTGGGAACACAACACTGAACATCGACAAAGTTTGGCAAGCAACTCTTCGCCATGGGTTTCAACCTCTCACCTTGCCAGATCAGTCCAATTAACTAGTATAAGAAACTTAAGCATAGCCATGACGCGCCTTGCCACTTTGCAAGCATAGTTTATTCTCTTGAAAATAAATGTGCCAAGTGTGCACTTACCTCATTTTATAAACCACATGCAATGTATCGTAGTATCGCTTCATGATTTTATAATAACATACTTATAATTTATATAATAATAAAACAATTTAATTTGTATTATCTTTAATTATAGGAAAAAATTCAAATTTATTTTAAAAATTCTTTACAAGTAAAGGCCCCAAAATTTCCCAATTGTCAAATAAATATCAATATTTCTTTTTCATATTAATTAGTCAACCTAATCGCTATCACTACAAGAATTATATTAGTTTTCAATAGATAATATTTGTCAGTTAGAAATGACATTTTTTTGACAAATATTTACTCGCACAATCTATCGCTATTTTTGTTGTAATTAATTTGTTTCACCTGATATTTTTATCATTATTCTCTCTTTTTTGTCACCTTTTGTAATTTTTGAAAATTTTGATTTAATATAAATATAATATTAGTAAAAATTTGAATAATAAAAAATAATATTAATAATTATTATATTAATTATATTAATTAATTATTTATAAATTTAATTATTTATAATAATTAAATATAAATGATGTTAATAAAAAATTAAAAAATACACTTATAAATTATTCGACCACTTGGCTATCGAAAATCATTTTTGACAACCAATTTGTGGGACATATCGGACATGTGTCACACTACTATGGGTTTAGTGTATGAAAAGGATGTTTTATTAATAAATAATAATATGTTTTATTTTATCTTGTTAAAAATTTTATTATATATAATAATAATAAATAATTTATTTTATATTTTTATATTTTTAAACATATTTTATTTTATAATATAATTGTTTGAAATTAATAATAATTTAGGTTATATTTGATTTAGTTGGATTTTTTTTGAACTTACTAATATTTTTTCTAGATTTCTTTTCTGCGTTTCTTTTTTTGAGTTTCATGTTTTTCGTGTTCTAGTTTATCTTCTCCTTCAAATTTTCATATCTTTAGGTTCTTTGATTGTCTTTCAACGGGTTTTGAATGAAAAATAAAATAAAATAAAATCAAAGAAATGAAAATAAATAAATAAATTAAATCAAAACTAAAAAATATATATGAAGCATAAAAGAATCAAGATCTAGATACGAAAATTTTCAAAAAGCAAGTGGGGAAAGTTTTACCAAATCATCATTTTAAATAATCACCTACAAAAAAAAATGAAGTCAATAAAAAAGTAGAAAGATAGAGATCGAACAAAATAATAATAACTCACAACACAACAAAAATCAAAATGGATCAAAAAACACTCAGGCAATACAACTAAAAACAACTCATAAGCAAGATTAAAATGAATTTAATAAGTGAGAGAAAAGATAAAAATTTGTACCAAAGAAAAGATACAAAGTTGAGAGTTGAATAGTTTCAATAACTAATGAGAAACAAATGGAAATGAACAACTTAAAAAAAATACTAAAAAACAAAGATGACATAAAATGAGATAGCAAAACTTTAAAATTTATATAGAGAAAAATGAAAAAAATTGGTAGGCTAATTGTTTTCTTGGTTTTTTTGATTCATGCCTGCATGAAATAATAATAATTATTGTTGTTTTCAAATATCATGTTATGTAATACATTATAAGTTAATATATATATTATTAAATTTATTAATTAAATGTATAATATATAATTTTGTGGAATAAGAATATTAAATTTAAACAAAATAGAAAAAATATTTAATATAAATTTAATTACAAAAATCATATTACATAAAATTTACAAAATTCAACCATTATCATCATCTTCATTTTTATTACTTAAATGAGAGGCATCTAACTTGTGCAAAGAATTTGGCCCAGCATCATCTTGATGACATTATTGCGAGAGTCATTAAACAACATTTCTAAATTTATTTAATTCTTGTCATAACTATTCAATTTGTGTGTTTTTTTTATTTTTTAAGTTGGGCACAATTCTCTATATTAATGAAGAATATATCTCTAACTATTTCATGGTCAACATGAATATAGTGAAGTATATTAGCTATATGAAGTAAATCCATTAGTGCATAAACCTAGTCAAATATTTTGTGACCCCATAACAAAATCAAGACATACCTTATTAAAATATTTTCATGATTCTTTATTAGTTGAATGACACAATATAGTTTCACACATTCTATTGTTTCAATGCCATTGCATAAACTTAACAAACTTTATTGAAGCATGAAACCTTTGCAATCTAGAGATAATTGATAAATAATGCATTCTTTTTATTGGAGTTTCTTTCGAATTTTGTCTTCTACCAGTTGGTTGACTAATTTATATCGATGTGTTTTACAGAATTTATACGTTGTCTTATCTATATCATTTTTATAATACAACATACATTCATTGACACAAACATCAATCTTTTGTGTAGAGAGACAAGTTTTGATACTAATTTTTTAATTTAGTACCAATTATAAGATATGACATTATCACATGGCCAATTATTTTTCATAAGACTTGCAAACTGATTAAAATTATATTAAGACATATTTTTGTCAATTTTAATGTTTAACATTTCCAATTTATTCATATTTTTAATAAAAATTTTATTTTTATTATATTATTTATATTTATTCATATATTTATTAAATAATACAATAATTGATTTATTAAACAACTATTTACTATTTAATAATAAATATAAATAATATAAATTATAATATAATTATAATCTAAATTAAAAAAAATAGGTATATTAAGTTATTTTTAATTTATTATATATTAATTAATTTAAATTTAAATAGCACATATTATTATATATATGTATATAGAATATAACATACTATTATTATACTATATTATATAATATATGTAAAAATTGTTTCATTTTAAAGTACAAAATATAGGGAAAAATAAATACATTTCAAATTTATCCATATTTTTAATAAAAATTTTATTTGTATTAGATTATTTACATTTATTTATATATTTATATTGATTTATTAAATAAATATTTTTATTTAATAATAAATATAAATATTATAACTTATAATATATTTATAATCTAAATTAAATAAATATTTAGATTATAGTATTTCTAATTTATCATATATTGATTAAAATTTAAATTTTCTTTAGTTTATATTAGTTTTTTTAATTATACATATTATTATATATATAATATAATATATTATTATACTGTATAATATTAGTATCTCTTGCCAACCATATGTTAGGGACAAATCTAGCTATGTTGTTCTCATTAGTATATTTTCAAATTATCAACATTTTTAGTAAAAATTTTAATTTTATTATATCATTTACATTTATTTATATATATTTTAAATAATATAATAATTTATTTATTAAATAACTATTTACTATTTGATAATAAATATAAATAATATAACTTATAATATAATTATAATTTAAATTAAATAAACATTTAGATTATATTACTTGTAATTTATTTTATATTAATTAATTAAAATTTAAATATACATATTATTATATATGTAATTTAATTAAATGGTTGGCTTTACTAAAAATTAGCGATAGCAACTTAGTTGTTTTTAGCCAACCATTTTTTTACCATTAAAAAATTAGCGACACCAACTCTAAACAAGTTTATATCAGTATTTTTAGTGACAAAAACTTGGTTGACCAAATTTTTTCTTTTGCTTTGTTTAATTGCCATGTTGCGAATGTTTATTAGCTTTTTAATGTTTTTAACATCTTTTACTAAATTTTAGAATGTAAAAGTTAAAAAAAAATAGCTTATGTCAGAATTTTGTCGAATGCTTTTGTTATAAATTACTTGCATTATTGTAGTGTATCCCACAACCTTTATTTTTTCTTCCTTAGATGTGACTAACACAAAATAAGAGGTAAACTTGCATTGATAAGCCTATTGAAAACATACAAATCCTTATTGTCTTGTTATGCCAAATAAGAGCCAAGGGAGGCAATTGCATAGAAATTATTTTAAAAGTCATAATACTTGTCATTCATAACCCAATATCAAATTTCAATCATAATTTAAAGCCAAAATCATACTGAAACTTTTTGTAGAAATTTTAACAAAGTGCCTCCTATAAAAAAGACAACCTTGAATGTCTATAAACAATCAAAATCAACCATTTATAATAAAGAGAGCTTTGCTATTACTTTCTCATCAGCAAAACATATCAAGGGCTAAGGATTCTACTTGTAGTCTATGGATCTAATTCTAGAGTATCAAAAATATACTTATACAACAAGCATCAAACATCAAGGCACAAGTGAATCAAATGATGGGCTCACTACTAGTGATGCTTTTTGAGCTAAGTTAAAGGAGATGAGAACCTAACCCTACCCTATCATTTGTAATGTGAAATAACAAAGTGAGACATAAGAACTTAGTAAGTAAATAATAAATCACAATAATTGAATATGTGACTGTTGCTTTCTTTAAAGCGTACACGCAAGTATACGTATTAGTGATAAGAAACGATCGTTCCCTCAAGGATTTTTTGTCAAAACAATGTTAAGGACTGAAACTCACACTCTAATTTAAATCAAGCGAATCAATGTTTAATGGTTAGCGTTAAAAAGAAATTGTTTATGGATCAAAAGCTATACTGAGCTCAGGATTAATATTTAGATGTTCCGGGTGATTAGTGGCATCTAGGATTATTAGTTCCTCTTATATTTCATAACGAATTGCTCAGCACTTAAAATCTTTGCTCTCAATGATAACATATGTTGGCTCAGGGTTCATTTATTCCTATAAGTATTCTTCCAAATCTCATATAGGGTTATCCAATTAATTTCATAATTCCTTATAAAATCAATAAGGATCAAATTGCTAGCATAATACATATTTGGACCATGTGAGGCTAATGAGTATATTCCTATCTCATTAACTAAATCATCCACCTTCCCTAGCAAGTTTTAAGTACTCACACCACTCAACTCTTAATCTAACCTCTCTTTCCCTTTCCCAAGTTCAAGCAAAGTATCAAATCACCCTAAATGTTAGCCAATCAATTAGAGAGCATGAAGCATGGAGTTGAATGAACATATATTAACCATTGATTACAAAATTAAAGTGAAGAACAATCGTTAATCCATACAAGAGTTCTTAATAATCATATATTAGAGAGTTTAGCTACACATGATCATGAAAACTAGAGGCAAACTTGAAGTGTAAATCACATACATAAGAAATTATCAAAAGAACAAAAGAAAGGAAGAAGAAACTCATAAATGGAGCTTGTTTCAACTTCCCTCTTCAATCCTTAACCTCCTTCTTCTCCAAGATGCCTCCTTAGCTCTCTCCAGCATCCACACACTTGGAATAAAGAAAATACAACCTAGAATGACGGCCCCTTCCTCTCCTCCTCGCATATGAAGCCTCAAACCCTTAAAAAGTCTGGAAACAAAACACTACATTCAGTTAATTTGCATTGCGCTGCGGCTTAGCATTTTGTGCCATGGCCAGATTGAGTTCAGGGAGAACAAGTGCCACGGCCTGAATATGCTTTTGTGTGACTTCATGCCACGGCTCAACACACACGCCGTGGATTTGGCTTCACTCGATTAGCGCCGCGGCTCATCATACTCTCGCCTTGGCGTGATTTGCTTCTGGCTGAATTTTCACAGCAGCGGAAGTTGCACAACACACTTATCCTTGAATTCTTTCATTTCAGCCGCGGCGTGAAGAACACTTGGCCGTGGCGAGACTTCAAAAATACCCACTTTGAAGCCTCTTTCACCTGAGATTGCTCAATGTTCTCTGAAACATGCATCCTATAAGAAGAACAAAGTGTGATTAGTTATCAGTATACTTAAAATTAAGGTAGAATTGATCATTTTCCAAGTAAGAATTGAGTATGGAGCTCTTCATTCTAAGTATATTTATTTTCTCTATAGAAGTATTATTTACCCTATAAGTGGAGGCTAACATCATATTTACTGAGAGAAAATATGTACAATAACATGAATAGTTAAGAATTATTAGGGACAAATGGGTATAGGGTTTTTCTAAGATAATAAATTTTAGTTCAAGTATTATGTGACAAGGATTTAAATAGAAAGAAAATGGAATTCATTATATGAGTGTAATACTTCAACAATTAAATGAAATAATTGGATAAGGATGTTATTAGGAAAATAAAATTTTTATAGTGATATCATGAGCAAAGATCAAAAAATGTATTTACTATAAATTTGAATATGTCATACAAATTAATTGTATTATAAAGGAAAATTTATATATAAGTGTTATAAAATAGTTAGTGGATTCAACTTTTAAAAGTTAGTCACTTTTAGTTTCTGTTACACATAAAGTATAATGTGAATATTACTAAAGTTTATCAAACTATTACTAAGAGAAAAATAGTTTGTACATAACTCCAATATCATGGTCACATAACTTATAAGGGTAAATTGCCACATAGTTGAAACATGTGCACTCAACCCTTGAGGATATGTAATCACAAATTCAAACATAGGTACATAGCACAAACATAAAGGTAAGTAACCAATTCAAACATAAACATCCAATCCATGAACATTCAGAGAGCATCTATATCAGTATTCTTTTGATACTCAATTGCAAACTATGTGGAACTAATCCAAGGTGCACTGAGGACTAGACTGTTCTTAGTAAAGCACAACCCTTACCAAGTAAAATTTCTAAGGTTATAAAGTTTAATCATATAAATATTCCAAAAAAGAACAATCAATAACATAACTACACCTGTGTGATCAATATGGCACTTCATATAAATATTTCTCTTTGATTTTCCATATATATCACTTTAGCCTTAATTATGATTTATTATTGTTGATAGTGCTTGCCAAGCAATAATATATCCGTTAAAATTCAAACCATCATCAAAGCCTTCAATAAGGTTAATCGAAGAAGTTCCTGAATTATAATTGGAACCATCCATATGCTATCTCACTTAAACATATAATCGAATCAATCAAACGTAACAAGAAAATACCCATTCTAGTCTTAATATAGCTGCGCCTAATTTTTTACTTCTTTAATTACTTTGCTAAACTATACTTATTCTTTAATCAATTCCTACTCTTAATAGTAACCCTAGCCAAGGTTATTCTTTATGAAGGAAATTAAAATTCATACATAGTCAGATCCAAAAACTCACTTGAATCATAATGGAATCCTAATCTTTTTTGGTCTCTATCCTATATGGTTCTGACTGGAGTTACTAGATAAAGCTCAGATCATTGTACACAGTAAAAAAACACTATGCACCAAAGAGGATTTTCATATTTTTGTTTCTTCTCTTCTTTGTTACAGAGAACATAAAAGAGACGGAAGGAAAGGATGAGAGAAAATGAGAGAGCACTCTCACACATATTGCACCATCAGTAAAAATTGATTGATCAAGTTTTCCTATAAAAATACTAAAAAATTTATCAAACTAAATTTTAAATTTTAAAATTCAAAATTCAAACTTTAATTAATTAAATTAATAAATAACCATTTAATTAATTTAATATAATTTAATCAAATTCTTTTTTTATTGAGTCTTTGCTATGGACTTGGATCAACTCGTTATAAGCCGCCTTATAGTCCTAAATCTCCCACTCGTATATGATGAGTTGAATAATATAGAACTCTCATTTTTTACTCTTTGCTTCTCTTGGACTTTCATACTAAGTACTCTCTATGATGCTTGAGTATAATCTTTAGGAGTTCTGACACTAGAAATCCCATTATAGGATCAACATAAGAGATGCATCCCTTAAATATATTTCAAATGCTCCCTCATATGCCTCGAATGCCCTAGATTCATCTATATACACTATATCCTACACTTACAACAAATCTAATCCCTCATGACTTTAATATTATTCAGATTACCTTTTCCATATGCATAGTATCTATACTTATAATATTAATATAACAACTTCATAATATGCATGCCTTGGATACTAGCATAATTATATATATCTCATGTGATATTCCTTTCACCTACATATCACTTGGATCAGAACAAGTTACTTTCTAAGTATTAGTCTTTTAGACCAAATCTATCATGACCATAGGATGTATACTAAAGTAACAAATATTGATTCATCTCCTTATGATATTGTCAAAGTCATAAGGACATCTATGAAAGGATTTAATCCTTTCTAGAGCTAACACAGCAATGAAATAAGGATTTATTCACTTCTTCAATTGTGGTTCTTAAGCACATGTAGTATAAATTATATGCTACAGTATTTTTTATTTTATAAGAATATATGTTGATTTAATTTATTTATTAACACTGTACAAATTTTGGTTTAGACACACGCAATGTTTAACTTAACTTATATATGGTGTGATACTCTATGTCCTATGCTTACCAAAAAATCTTTTTATCTTCCTCGTGTGCATTTTAGGTATAGGCCTTCCAAGAGGATCAATTAACATATTATGTGTAGACATATTCTAGAGTAACACCTTTATGTGTCTTTGATTTTTTCATTCTTGTGTCTATATATTTACCCTCATTATACTACTTAAGGACTTTGATTGGCTATGGATTCTTAATTACCATGATTGGTCAATATTAGACTCAACATTCTACTAACCATAGCTAAGAGCTTACACCTCTCTTTAGCCATATAGCCTATTGCACTATCACAGAACATGTAATGATTTTTGCTTCTTTGGTAAATAACATTATGCATGTCTATTTCTTACTGTTCCTAGATATCACATCTCCATTTAGCAACAAAGTATATCCAAAGGTTAATTTTATGCATCTAGACCTCCATTCAACAATAAAGTATATTCTTTAATAGCACTTTGATGCTATTAATTAGCATTGTATTATTACCTATACACTTGGTCAATAATTCATAAACGTCCAACCTATACATCATTGCCTATAATATTTAACAATATTGGAGTAAGGGACTTCTTATATGATTTTCAATGTAGAATCAATTTGAGGACATATCCCATAACTTAGATTATCACTTTTTACTATAAAAGGTATTGATATATTTATAGTCCTTTATATTGAATTACTTAAGAGTTTTTTAATTGTGATTCTCTTGTAAAGAGCAATCAATTTTTTTTTTTTAGCAATTCCATTGGATCTTAATTTCAAGGATGTACTTTACTCGTATCTTTATCTAAAAATTTAAGGATATTTATTTTTTAATAACCATTAAAGAATATTGTCTATTCCCAACTAATTGCATATTATTCACATAAAGGATAATATAACTAACTTTTCTTAAATTGTTTAATGTAAATACAATAGTCTTCATTAATTATTTGAAATTCATATGAGGTCTCAACTCAATGAAATTTCAAATACTAACTGTCTATATGATTGTCTTAGTTCTTAAATGAAGCTTTAGAGTCTTTAAACCTTGTGTTCCATTCTTTTTTTATGGTACCTTATAGTTGCTTCATGTACTCTCTTCATCTAGTTTTGCACTTGAGAATACAGCTTTTTACATCCATTTAATGTGGTGACAAATCTAAATTTGTAATTATAGTTAGGACTAGTCTTATTATATAATAGATGAGAAAGTATTTTTCTAAAATTATACCGTTCTTTTATGTGTATCTTTTAGTTAGTTTGTTTTTAATCTCTTAATTAATCCATTTGTCCTTCTTTTTATTTTAAAAACCATTGTTCTTAATCGTCCTTCAATTAGATGGATGGTCAACTAATGTCTGAAATATGGTTTGTCCTTGTCTGATATTTTTTTCTTAATCCATTACTCTCATATAATCTTCTTTAATAAGGTTTAACTAAGTTTCTCAAACTGAATTTAGCTTTATGGTGTTTAAAAGATTACCTCTATGTGTTACCCTTACAATCTTAAAAAGATGTTCAAGCACACTCTTGTGGTTACTCTAAAATAGTAGAGTTATTTGTACAACCTTGTTGCCTTGCACCAAGCTCCCACTCAAATCATCAGGTCGAGTTACAATTACTTGTCCTCATTAACTTGATCTTATTTCTTACACAAATATATATACTTGTTAATCTCTTCCTTACTTAGATTCATTCCCTAAATATGTATACTTTCATCTTCATTTTCTCTAATAAAGATATACCCTTTTAATCTATTTTAAGTATCTTGTAAAGATACATAGCTTACCCTTTGTATCTAATTCTCATGCTCATGAGAATTATCATGAACATAAGTAACCAACACAGTAATCTTGGAACACTTAAAATAACTTATCATTACATCTACAAATCATAGGTGTGAAGTAACTTATTTGAAGAGCATTTGGTTAAATTTAAAAGCATCAATTTATGAGCTACTACCCTAAAAGGTTAAGATTGATTGAGCCCTCACTAATCTTAACTATTTCGAGTAAGGTTTTCATTTTCTCTCTCAGTATCTCCATTTGCTCAAGAGTGAATCATCAATTGACTCATAATTCCTTTCTTTCATAGTTCTCTTAGAACAAATCTGACAAATATTCACATTCTTTGTCACAGCTCAGAGTTTCAATTTTGTTGTCCATTTGACTATTGACCATGTTCTTATAATGTCTAAAGCACTCAAGTGTTTTTGATTCATGGGAGATTAAAAGGACTAAATCATATTGCAAATCATTCTCTCACTCTCACTTTCTTTGGACCACATATGTTAGCATGAATTAATAATAATGGATTCTTAGTTCTAGTTCTTTTTTAAGATTGTTTTTTAATTTGCTTTACCTATTAGATGACTTTCTTATAGTGCTATTTCTAAAATAGAAATGAACTATAATGCTTATTATTTAGCTAGTCTACTCATTCTCTATTCACTCATAAGATCTTAACCTAGCCCATCATTCATTAATGTCCAAAACTAATTAAAAGTAGAGTGTTAGGGCAAAGTATTCATGCTTCATGATTGTGCCTACCATAATAACACTATTTCAATGAAAGCTAGAACTTATTTTTTGTCCTTTTTTCTTATGCCAATGGCGTTTTCTTAAAAAATTAACACTTCAATCTCAAACTAAGAAGAAGAATGATAAATATTAAATTTCATCAAATCTTTGAACACCATGTAAAATGGGGTTCATCCTTCACGTAAAACTAATCTTGCATACTTTAATCCTCTTTTACTTCGACTCTGATAGTCCTTCCTCCATAAAATTATCTGCTTTCGAAAAATAGTCAATACTATTTTGTAAAGGATTATCAATCCTTAACTACATGGTTTGTGGCATTTAACTCATTTTTGTTTGCCACAATCATAAGCAAAGTGACTTATTCTTAAGCATATATAATGCTTGACTTTTACTATGTAAAGCTTCCTTTTATTATGTTTTCCTCTCTAAGGCTCCCCTAATCCTTAACATAAAAGTGACTTTAACTTTTGGCAAGAAGATTTAGAATTAAAAGAATTGGCTACTAAAGACATTTGGCCTATGCCTTAGACCAAAAAAAAAAAAAGTTAGGCCTAAAGGCCCACACTTTACTACTAAGTTATCTACTCTAAATGCACTTCCAATCTTTATATGACTACACTTAACAATTGAACCCTTTGCTTTAAGTGACTACAAATGAGGGTTTCTATCCACTTGGGCTACTATCTCTATTATTGTTTATGTTCTCAATATCCATATGACTATACCTAATCACTAAGCCTTCTAATTTAATTGAATGAAAATGAGAATTTCCATCCACTTGAGCTATCATATCTATACTTATTCATGTTGAACCAAGCTTTGATACCACTATTAAGGCCTAGGGGAGTTTCAAACATCATAAAGATCTATTGGGCCTTCATTTTTGACTTTTGAGAGGAACTATATAAGTAAACTTGATGCCACATCTTGACTTTAAACCTTAAAGTATTAACTCTATAAATCCTTTCCACTTATATAGCCCTTCTCTAGTTTAATTTTATTTAATTTGGGACTTATTCAAAGGTACATTTTTAGATAGATGTGTAAGATAGTGATAAAAATAAATTATTAAATTAAAGATAATTCAACCTCTCTCTCTCTCTCTCTCTCTCTCACACACACACACACACACACACATTATTATCATGATTAATTCTTAAATTATTATTCTTTTTGTTTTTTAATATTTTTTCCTTATATAATTATATATAATATATAAGTTTTATTTAAAATATATATTATATATTTCTATCCAATCATATTTCTATTCATTGTTTTCAATTTTTTTTAAAAAAATTTACTTTTATTTTTTAAAATAGATAAATAAAGAAATAATTACATTACATTACCTTTTAATGTTAAATTTTAATAATTTTAATTTTAATTTATATTGATTCAAATAATTCATATTAAATATATTAAATATTAATAAAATGATAATAATGATGAGGAGGATGAGTGACTGTTGATTTTTAAAAAAGAAAATGATGTAATTTATTTGGTGTAATTCAATTTATGTAAATTTTTTATCAAATTGCCTCATTAGAAATTTGTTATGCATATTTTGTCTAAATTAAGTATTTTTATTTCATAAAACATATTTGATTAATAAGTTTAATATAACACACACACTTGTATTATATAGGACAAAACACAAAATCTTAAAAAAAAGAAGCAAAAAAAGAGTAACAATGGATAATCAATATGATTGTTATTTTTATTGTTTAATTTATATTCTATAATTATTGTTTATTATTATAGGTATTTATTATATTAATTTTATTATTATAATTATTTATTATAATTATGTATCTATTATTGCATTATTTTTATTATTTCTAATTTATTATATATTAATTAATTTAAATTTAAATTTTCTATAACTTATACTAGATTTTTTAATTATACATTATATATATAATTATATATATTATTATATATGAAATGGTTAGATAAACCAAACATTTTATAGTCGCGCATGTTCAAGTGGCAGAAAAATGATTGACTTTGGTCAACTTTTTTTTTTGCTGCAATTTTTTTGGATAGAAACGTAGTTAGTTTGGCCAGTTACGTTGCAATTTTTTTTTTCTTAACTTTTTACTGCTTTTTACTATGTAATACTATTTTCTAACAAAATTTTGGTTTTTGATTGAAATTCAATTGAAAAATAATGTAAATTTTTTTAAAAAAATGAAATTTAACATCTGTCAAAATTCTATTATATGGCTCTGTCAAAATATCTTTACATTGTTGTAGTGTTTATAGCCAGTCCCTCCATAAAAACATTATAATCATGTATGAAATTATCCTAATTCAAGTAATGCATGAAGTAGTTCCTCAAGTAACCAACATAAGGAATTTGAAAAGGCTTTTCAATTCATTTACATTAATTCCAGAAGCACATGATTCATAGAGATAGAAGATAACAAAAATGTCATTTCACGGTTAAATATGAGTATCAATAATTCCAAGAAATCCAATAATGAATATCTTACTTTTTCAAGCAATGAAAGAAACATAACTGTTGAAACCTCGTCATGGACCATAAAATAATATATATATATATATATATAATATACATATACAGTAGAATGTTATTTACTTATCGACTAATGCTATTCCAGTAGTATTTCATACTATCCCCTCACTGATTTCCCAATAGCTAACTTCTCCGAAGATTCTTAGAATTATACATAGTGCAAATATTATCACAATTTGTCTTGTGAATATACATAGAGCTAGCTTTACCCATTTAGCCAATACTCTAATTCATGAGAAGCATATCTACTTTTCCACCTTCACCATCTAGCAAGGTATGATCTTATTACCTAATTACCTGCACTACTTGTTTAAAACTTGACTGACCTTATGGTCTACTCTTATAATTAATCTTAATATAATCCCAATTCAAATCAATTCCAATTTTATTCTACTACTCAACAAATTACCCACCAAGTAATTTATTTATCATGTTTTTACTATTCCTAATTTATGTAGGTTTCCAAATTAGTTCTAATACATCAAGCAATTCAATTTGCCCAAATTAATACCTTCAAGCACATTAAATGGGTTGAAACTCACCTTAGGAAGCTTGAATGATGTACTTGAGCTAGTGGGTAATTCACCCAAACCTCGAGTGCCCTAAAATCACTCCGCAACCATAACAGCCCCAATTTGAGCTCAGTTTCAAGCTTGATAAATAAGAGGGGAAAATGGGAATTCCTTCAACCCAAACATAAAGGAGCTAAGAAGGAAATGTAGATGAATTTTCCAAGTAGTATGGAGGCCCCAAAGCCTCCAAATTTGGCCAACCTACAAGCTGTACGCCCGCGCACACACACAAAGTGATTTTATAATGCAAATGGAATGTCTCACAGTTTGGAGTCGTTTTGGAGGAAGAAAAGTGTGGGTCAGCTTTACGGGGTCTTCTTCCAAGGTCCAAAGCAAGTGTTTTGCTGAAAAACAAGCTCTCCCTCTCATCTCCATGGCTGGATAGCAGCAGCACAAAGAAGGGGAAAGAGGCAGCTTCACGGGTATGGGTTTCTTGGTAGCTGGACGAACAGAATGGGGAAGCTTCAAGGATTGGCCCTAGTCGAACCAGAACAGAGCCCCTTTGCATGCCAACCACATGTTACACCATTAGAGCTATGGCCAAGCTTGAATCCATTTTCTTTTCTTTTGTTTAACTTAGGTTCGAGCTTATTATTTTCATTAATTAAAACCTTAAAGTTAACTCTCCCCTAAGTCGTACTTTCTAAGATTTCTACACCCAAAAATGCATTTGACCCATCTAGAATTTTATAAGAATGTTCAAGAACAAATTAATAGAGATAGAGAACATTGGAAAAAAAGTATTATCAAGAAATATTGTTGTAATAAAACTCTTGCTAAAAATAATTTGGCATTTAATGGAAGAAATATTGAAAAGATCACCAAGAAGGCAAGAAATCATAGGAAAATTTTAAAGTTTAATTGAAATGATTGCATAATTTGATCTAATGATGCAAGAACAACAACATATTCAACACATTAAACAAGATGAAATTCATAACCATTACCTTGGACATAATATACAAAGTGAATTGATAACTTGTTAGCAAGCGAAATAAAAAAAAAATACATTATTGAAAAAATTATAGATTCAAAATATTTTCAATCATACTTGATTGCACTCCAGATACAAGTCATCAAGAGCAAATATCTTCCATATTGAGAAGTTTAGATATGTCACCAACTCCAGTAAAAATTATATAATTTTTTTAGCATTTTAAAAAGTAGATGATACAAGTGGAAAAGGTCTTTTTGAAGTTGTCGTGGATGGAATAATAGATATTGGACTTGATAGTGATAACTTAAGAAGACAAAATATGATAAATGATCAAGCAAGAAGGGGAAACACTAGGCAGTGCAAAAAAGACTTCTGGATATAAATCCTAGGTCATTTTATACGCCATATGGTTGTTATAATCTAAATTTAGTACTTTGTGACAGGGCTAATTCCTGTACTAAAAAGCTATATCATTTCTTTGAGTGGAACAACGTATATATTTACTATTTTCTCCTTCTACTAAATGATGGAAAATTTTAAAAGGTAATATACCCAATTTTACTCGTAAAGCATTGTCACAAACACGATGGGAAAGTTGTACTGAAAGTGTTAAAGTAATAAGATTTCAAAGTTCACAAACAAGAGATGCCTTACCGAAATTCGGAAGTTAGTGAAGATTCGAAAACTATAACTGAAGCTAATTTTATAACGACATATGAGCATGAAAATTTTGACTTTTTATTGGGCATGATTATTTGGTATATATATATATATATGTCAACCCGATTAGCAAAAATTTACAATCTAAAGATATGGGCATTGTTGTTGCTATAGATCAATTAAAAGGTCTTTTTTCTTTCTTTAAAAAATATACAGAAGATGGATTTGCAACTGCTGTGATTTCTGCTAAAGAAATTGCATTTGAAATGAATATGGAATCCAAATTTTGTGATGAACATGTTATTTGTAGAAGAAATAATTTGATGAGAATGTTAATAATGAAAAAACAAAGTCTCTTGAAGAATCTTTTAGAATTGATTATTTTTCATACATAATTGACCAAGCCATTTCTTTACTTGAAAGTAGATTTGAAATATTTAAAATGTATGAAAAATATTTTTAGTTTTCCTTTTTAGTGGTAAAAAACTGTGATCATTATTAGATTATAAGAATATGAAAAAACAGTGCCTTAATCTTGAATGTTTCTTAAAACATAATAATAACTCTGATATTAATGGTTTGGATTTATTTTCAAAAGTGAAAGTTTTAAGAGAAATTAGACAAATTGAAGATAATACTTCAATTTGCTAGAATATTTTAATTAGATCAAAATTATATGTGGATTAGTGTTATTCAACAATGGAAGCAAAATATATGACTTGTTATAAAGTCATTTGTCATGTCATATGGTTGAAAAAATTAATTTCAGACATGTATCTTGTTGAAAACACGTCTCAATTATTAATTATTTAATGTGAAAATATGTTGTCTATATGTTACTTTCAGAATCACAAGAATTTTAAATATACTAAAATTTTAATGTCAAGTTTTGTTTGTCAAAGAGAAAATTTGTAAATCTCATACTCAGATTGAGCATATTTTCATAGATTATATGTTAGCAAATTCATTGGTCAAAGGCTTACTTGTTGGAGTATTTTAGAAGCATGTAACTTATATAAGTTTTGTAAAATGTTTTGGTAATGCCTTGGTTTAGTGGAGTATGTGTTGTATTTTTAAGGGATATTTTGATATATTTTAACAAATGTTTTGGATATATTTACTATTTCATTTTAAATTTAATTTTAAAATCTTGTTGGCAATTTTAACATTGTTTTCCTTATTGGATTTGACATTCTTGGTTGGCTATTTTATTTTTGAATTTTTTGGGTTAAGGTACTTACTAATTATTTGATATTTTTGGTATATGTAAATCTATTACAATTTTGTTAAATAATTAATTAATATTATTCAAGTGGAAGGTTATTGGAATATTTTAATTAAACCAAAATCACATATGGATTTGTATTATTTAATTATTAGATCAATTTATAGATTATGTTTTGACAATATCAAATAATTAAGTAATTAAATTAATACTATTAAAATATATTAGGTCTTGTGATTAGATAATTTGTAAAAAATTAGGATGTTCATGAGTTGTTAAACTAAGAGCCCTAATTTATTTTTTATATATTGAAATAGTTATCCTATTTATATTAGTTAAGAATTTTATTATTACATATATATATATATATATATATATATTATAATAACTTCACTTATGGAACAAGAAAGTCTTAACTTGTTAGGCAAGTAATTTTAACTTGTAGAGCAAGAAAGTTTAGCTTTCAACAAGTGAAATTTAGATTCTTATCTTTTAATTTGTCATGTAAAATGAGCACAATTAACGTACTCAATCATATATACAAAGAGACTTGATTTTTTTTCAATTGCATATATTACTTATAAAATAATGTTAACAATTATTGTAATTGTCACCTCAGTCAAAAGTTTTTCAAAATTAAAATTAATAAAATCTTACCTAAGATCAATAATATCTCAAAAAGATTAAAAAGATTAACTATATTATCAATTAAAAAAATGTCAGAAAAACTATTTATAGAAATTTAATAAAAAGCTTTGCACCTCAAAAGGCTAGAAAAATAAATTTCAGTCTACGAATTTTTCAAAGGTTCAGTATTCTGTAAATTCTCACGTCATCTCGCAGTTACTCCATTGAGAGTAAGATTCGTTCTATACGTAAGTGGTCTAGTCATTACTTGTACTACTTGTAAAGCAAGCCCCATAGACACCTTACTACTTTATTAATTTTATTAAAAATATAAAAGATTTTGATTTGAAATTTCACTTTAGATCATAAAATATGTTGAATAGCCTTACAAATTGTTTGTACTTTTTTATTTCTATTGGTGATCCCTAACCAAGTTTCTAAATTAATGTTGACCTTATTTGATCACTTCCGAGTCTAGGAGAACATGCGAAATCGAGATGGATAAGGATCTTTTGAAGTAAGGATTTCCTCAAATTCATAAAGTAAGGGGCAGAAGGCATACTTTTATAAACAAAAATAATATATATATTAAAAAAAAACACATCTGAGGCATTTTATCACTTTAGAGGCATTTATATTTCAGAGGATCCTCATCTAATCGAGATCATTGCTATTGGCAATTGGGATCATTATAATAGTATTAATATTATTATTATTTACTACATATTGTAATAACAGTGGAAGTAAGTAGGGGTTCTAAAGAATATTCCATCATTTCGTAGAACTATACTAAACTTGAAAAGTCTAATTTTTACTGTATAACTTCTGGCAGGTAGTTAAAATGGTGTTTAGTAATTATTTCGTTCTTAACAATAATCTCATTAGAATTCATAAAATGGAGAATACGCGGGGTGCACATTTGATCATTTAAAACCTCTCAAGTTCTTCTCCCCTAGTTTTTTCATTTTAACATACTATCACTTCTATTGGTTTACTAGAATGCCTTGACAATAATTCTTATATTTTCTAGAGTTTAAAGCCTCCAAAAATCACTTAATAGTAAAAATGTTAGGCTTAATTATTATCTTAATCCCTTAATTAATTTATTTGTTTTACTTTAGTCTCTTTCTTTAATTTCAATTTAATCTCTTAATTTTCAATTTGTGCCATATTTTTCCTTCGCCTTTATTTAGTATCTTAAAATAGTCTTTTTATCCTTTTCTTTTGAGTGGTTTTACTAAATACAGGACTGGCTAAAAAATAATATTTTGCTTAAGTGAAGTTTAAATTCATTTTTTCAACTTTTCTTTATTTCAATTGGGTCCTTTTCTTATTTCGCTCCTTTTACTAAAGACCATTTTAGAATATTATAAAAAGTTACTTAAAAGGGTTTTAAAGACCAAAATAATAGTTAAACCAAAATGTTGATTTTAGGCCTGCCATGTATTTAGTAAGACTAAAATAGCTTTCAGCACTTCACTTAAACGAAAAACAATTTTCGGACACACTGACTTAAGGTGGATGGAAAATTGTGGAGATTATAAATTTTGATTGTAGTAAAATTCAAAATTGGTTTTGACAGGTCGAAAAGCAGAAAAAGCTTTAAAACTGTTATGCAACAACTAAAACAGTTTGTGCAGCCGCTATGATCACTAATACTTAATTAAAAAAAATAGAATTCCTTTCATTCAATAAAGCATACCCTACCTATCCCCTGTAATTTTTCATGTACTAACCATAGAATATACTTGCCTAGTCCCACTGAGTTTTTCAAGCAAAAAAACCACAAGCCTACAAATTTATGATGCAATTTTATTATAGAAGCAGCAACCAGAATTCCGTCTTGATTACAGATATATACAAGTAGAACAGGGCTTTTAATGTGCTCTATCTCACAAAGGTCAAGGTTTCTTCTGAGAAATTTATAAATTTGTGCAGCTTTCTAGTTTCTACCTCATTAGCTCATAGGCAGACGGCACATCGTGTAGGGGGTGACCCTTTCGATTTCTATCCATGATTTTACGTGCAAGGGATACTTGTTTGCCAACCACAAAGATAAATGCCTTCCCCATTCCAGAAGCACCTCTTGCAGTTCTTCCAACACGACGTACATATTCGCTCGGATCACGTGGGAAGTCAAAAAGTATAACATGGTCCACTCCAGTAAAGTCGATTCCCCGTGATGCTCTGCAACAAATTACAGAAAAAGTTCATTTTATCACCTCATGAGTTTGATGTAACAGAAATATTACAGGGGAAAGAAACCAACAAACAACACAAGATTCAAGTTAAGCTTCAGAACAGGCCATAAGTACTGTATAAAACAGATAATATACCTGTCTGTGCAAACCAAAAACTGGGAGATTTCCTCTGTTGGAGAACGTGTAAACTTTTCCATATTAGCAAGCCGTGATTCCTGTGTCATGGCAGCATGGAAAGGTAGAACTTGTATACGAGTCTCTTTTCTATCAAGACGCTTCAACACATTCTCAACTTTTCTGCATGTTTCAATCTGCAATTTGTACAATAAAAGGTTGAAACACCATTTATTATTTTTTGGAGAATTATACCATAGCAAAACAAGTCTACGACTGGGGTAAAGAAACTATAGAAGTGAACTCCCGAAAGTAAGAAATGAAGTTTACTTTGTTACAGAACACAATGGTTTTTGAGACGGGACTTTCCTCTGTAAGCTGCAGAAGAGCTGATTTCTTGTTTAGAAATGCTGTATCGGGAGATTTTTCTTGTCCATCTGCTCCACTGCAATCAACTAGAACCTGAATATAGAGCAAAAGAGATGTAAGTACAAAGAAGTTGATGAATACAAACAATGGAGCAGAAATAAGCTGTACTTGTAATGCAAATAATATGCATTATAGTGGTCTGTGCTGGTCAGCATATAGTACAAGCTAAAGTTCAAAGCAGTCTAATAATCTAAAACATAGTACAGGAGGTGTGGCGTAATAGTTTTATAACTTTTTCAACCTAGAGTTCCATGCAGGATGGTGCAGAACAAGGTTTAAAAATATTGAGAACAAATTATTAGGTCAAAAAATTTACAAAATAAATTTTAAAGCATGACATTTCAGTTCAAATATTTCAACCAGCAGATATAACCTTTATATTTCTCATATTAAATTATGTTATCTTCTGTCCAACAAAGATAAACAAAAAACACCAAAAGGAGCTTGCAACTGATTACTAACCTCCTCAAGTCGAGGGCTTATCCGGTGCATACCAGGTCCCATGATCACTTCACAATCAGGAAAAACTTCAACTAGTTTATTGTAAATATCTCTTGGTAAAGTTGCAGTCACAAATAAATATTGTGTGGCAACTGGTGAAGAATTAATCAAGCACTGAAGCGCCACTTCAAAGTCCTCATCACCAAAAAGTATATCTACCTCATCCAACACAGCACTGCAGCATAAGTTGTTTATGTTAAACAAGATATTAACAATAAAGATCAATGTGTAAACACATATCATTGTACTTAAATACACAAGGAGAAAGGAGTGGGCTAGGAGGAACAGTAGGAACAGTAGTTACGAGGTTTGCTAGGTCACTTAACAGGACAGTGATAGAGCATTAAAAGAATGAGAAATTGCTTTTGTTCTATCTGCTTACATGGCAAGATCTAGATAATACCGAGAATGCATCCACAGGACAGCTTCTCTACCCATGGATATCTGATTCTGATGCATCAACCTCTAAAATCTTGCCAAAATAAATTAAAAGTGGGACCAAAACTGCTAGGGATTAGCATCTCAAATATGTCTCAAGACTCAGGGGCCTGCAGCAGAGAATTGCATATACAGAAAAATCCCCACTGTCATACACCAAATACAACTATACTATCCTTAATATCTTTCAAGATGCTAGATTTTGCTTATCACATTCCATAATAACAGCCACTAGAATGGGTTAAGACACAAGAGACATGGAAACCAGATACTTAACACCATTTGACAGATTTTGCCTGGCCATGTCATCTAACAGAATAACATTAGCTCCAAGAAGTCTTCAACCTATTTCCCTGAGTAGCCCCGTCAACCTTCTCCTAGCTACTCTCCACTACTTGGGTCGTTCACCAAGGTATCCAACAGCACCCAACTCCCTTGTAGTACTAGAGTCTTCAATACACAACTCTTAAGGTCGTCACCCCTTACCATGGTTGTTTGCAAGTTCAAATAAACTCAGGAGGGGTTAGTACAACATAAAAGGAGGAAAAAGCTTAGAAAGGAGAGGCAATATAGCATATTTAGTCATACATATATCAATATCCAAGTGCCAAGTAACATCTAACAAGAATCTTCATTGCATCAAAAGAACATAACAAAACAAACCAAAAGAAAGTCATGCAAAACAAACCAAAAGCAAATCATGCATAACATAAAGGGATCTCAGGGAAGCTACTACAAGCTAGGGGTGAGAAAAGGACTGAAGGGGAAGAGGACTTGTGCCTTGCTGCTGAATGAAGGAGAGCTTGTTGGCTTGTTACAGACGGCTGCTACAACTAAAGGACATGTTGCTGCTAATCTAGGAGACTCAAGTTAGAATGGCTTGAATGGCTTGTTGCAGGGATAATTTGAAGGAGATGCTGCAAAGCAGAGTATTTGCATTGTGACAGTCAAAGAGAATTGTGTTTTGCAGTGTGAGGGTCAAAAAAATGCAGCAGGGTTGACAAGAAAATTTGAAGATTCGCTGCAGTGTGTTTTGGATTACATTCTTCCCCCTTCACAGGCTAGGTTGCAGCAGACCATTGAAAGAAAATTGAGCTTGGTGATCTGAGAACCAGAAACCAAAGAAAGAAGCTCAATTGTAGGGGTTTTATAAACTCATAAGCTTGGTGAGTTAACTCGCAAGTTTACCCCAAGGTTACCAAAAACTGAGTTTAAGTTCAAGTTGACACATATTCCTAAACAGAACTTGTCCACGTTAGCAAGTTAAGTTGCAAACTTAACAACCATGCTCCTTACAACTCCCCACTTCATGCTAA
This sequence comes from Erythrophleum ivorense, assembly GCA_026724425.1. Classification (NCBI taxonomy): domain Eukaryota; kingdom Viridiplantae; phylum Streptophyta; class Magnoliopsida; order Fabales; family Fabaceae; genus Erythrophleum; species Erythrophleum ivorense. The sequence goes on from JAIUCV010000018.1 coordinate 5,465,069, forward strand.
GAGCTTTGATTGCAACTTCTTTCACAGATTGAAATCCCATAAAAGAATGGCAAACCTCCATGAAACATATGATTAAACAAAAGAACTCAAGTTTTTTCCTTTTTTGGGGTGTATTTTCTTCTCTCTTTTTTGTGGAAGCAATGCTTAGGATTCAAGGTAAGTGAAACCTAAGCTTTGATACCATGATGAGAAAATATGATAAGCGAAAGTTAGGATGAAAAGAAAGGAACCAAAGTATATGTTTCCAAGACTTAACTATGGTGTGTATATAATCCCTCAATCTCTACTTATACTAATACTATGACCACATAAAAACACTAACACACTTTGCTTTGGGTGCACTACAAGTGCACTACAAGTAACTCTTTCCTTGACCTTCAAAATTTTCCTAAATTCTTAATACTTCTTAAAAACCATAAACTACAGCTCTAATATAATGACACCAAAACAAACAGCAAAAGAAATAAATTTTGCTGTGCCCTAATCCTCATCGTGAATTTTGTTGCATGTATCACACATGATAATTATATTCTTAGTTGCTCAATCATCCACCTCACCATCAAGTGTCATAATACACAAGTCAGTGAGAAAATGTTCGACTCCAGCAGTCCAGCTAGTTCAATATGCAATCCTGAGGGCCAGCTTGGAGGTGTTAATACTGGATTGTATTGAACTGCTGCACAATGTGTTCACTTAAATCACAAGATACAAATAGTAATTATTGCTTCCTATCAGTAGGAAACTTCTAGAGGTAAGTTAAAGGTTTCTTTTCATAGCAATTCAATATTTTATGCCCTGAACAACCCTTATTACAAACCATTTCTGTTCTCTCTCTCTCTCTCTCTCCAATTTTCAAATAATTTTTCACTACTGCATGTTAGTAGTTTCAAAGGTCCAAAGTCAGCTGAAATATAGGGATTATGAAGGTTTTATAATCAAAACTTAACAAGATAATTATAGTATCACTGCTTCTTTCAGAGAAAAACAAAACACCAAAATTTGAATATGGAACTGGAAATTTGTGAACCATTGAGAGTAATATAATCTTAAAGAGACAAGCTTACCATCTTAGATTTGTTAACTGCAAGAAGCCTTCCTTGATGAGGAACATAAAACGGCCAGGTGTTGCTATTAAAACATCAACACCCTGCTGTAAATTCTCCAGTTGAGTTCTCTGCCGAAAGCCACCTGTTACAACCATAGATTTGAATGGCACCCCAGATTTTGACATTGATCGACAATTATCTAAGACCTGCAAAGGATACAATTGACACTAACAATTATACTACTGATGGAGAGCCTAATAACAAATGGAATACATAATTAAGCACACACGTAGGAACTAGGCTTTTTTTAATGCTTGAACTATGGGTGTTGCCTTATTTATATTTCTTGTGGTTATTTTATTTCATGTGGTTATTTACTGGGCTTCCTATACAGGACCCTGACTGTAAAGGCCAACCTAACCCAGACACTTTTTTGCTAAACTTGACAATTAGGTTTTAGCATTGAGTTAAAATGTCAGGTTTCTTATCCCTATTTCAGCCTCTCTCTTCCCCCCCCCCCCCTTTTCCAACTCTCTTTTTCTTTATTCTCTGGTCCTACATTAATCAGTCTCCAAGGGATGAAACTGTACAACATCCTTCTGTAAACTGGAATAAGCAGTCAGGTGATTGGCCTACACTCTGCATAAGGTTCTCAATTACACCAAAATTTAATTTTCTGGGGCTTGTGCAAATACTTACAAGGGCTATGGCAAAGATAAACATTTTCTCCCGAAGAAAACTTCAAAGGAAAACCAGTGAAAAGAAACAGTGGGCCGTAAAATTCATGAAGACGAACCATTATCACTAATGAAATTAGTGGGTCCTTCTCAATATCATCAACACTGGACCTTTTCAATAATTTTTCCAAACATCTAATTCTTATGTTTGGAATATAACAAAAGAAAATGTATAATAATATTTTAGCTCCAAAAGACACAAGAATAAAAAGAACTGAGAGTTTACTTTTAACGGAAATAGTGCAAACATGAAAGTTCTACATAGAAAAGGAAATCGTTGTCCTCATAACTGGTAGTCTGGTAACACATCATAGGATAAGCTTATTCAGAGTGACAAAAAAATTAAAAATAAACTGGCATACATGGTGATAACTAAAACTGACAAAACAAAATTTGAAAATGGATCATTAACTATTCTTTCCATAATGCCAAGTTTGATGCAGCAATGGTTTTTACTTCCCCATCTCATACTGTTTCATGTTACTTTCACAAACCTCAGTATTGGATAAATCTCCTAGTGAAACTAATTTTATTAGATTCAGTTTACTCTCAAACTGAAGATGCAACAAGGCTAACAAGCTTGAAAATAGAGAAGTACTGTATTAAATGTGAGTTAAAATGTCCAGCATTAGTTTTAAAACCAAGCTGCAATGATCTTGATAAAGCTTGGTCAAAAGCTTCTCAGTGACATCAAATTAGTTGCTCCAAAAAATCTAATTGTTTCTATTGTAAATTACGTCTATTTTAATTAAGTTGTTTTTAGTTATTCTATTTGTTTTGTTTTAATTAAAGCTCATTTGTATTTTTAGTTATTTTAGAACAACGCTTCCATTTAGGATTAGCTTAAGTATTCTGTTTTGATTAGAATAAGATTAGTTTAAGTGTTTCATTTTTATTAAAATAGAATTAGCATTAAGTTACACTTTTTAGTTAGAGTAAGAGTCTGCTCTCCCTTTATCTTGTATATATATATATATACACGGTTGCTATTCAATAAAACAAGTTTAAGGGATTATTAAACCTTGAATTTCTACATGATATCAAAGCCTCATTTGCTTGAAGTAAACCTATGCCTAAATATGGCTACCAAACCCAACATCATCCACAGAGATGACTACTTTAAATTGTACAACCATCCCTAACACCACGCTAATCTTGATTACAAGTCATAAATTTAACGAGAATAACTACCTTTGTTGGTGATCCTGTTGTTTGGCCACTGTTTTGTGTTCTGTTTGGTTGCTGTTTTGCATTGATGTTTTACATTCTGTTCCTTGTGGTTTTTGTTCGTTATTTAGTCTCTTAGTTTATTAGAATTAGTTAAAATTTTATTTTACTATTTTCCTATTATGTGAGTCAGCTAGTGGGCTAAGCCCTTTTCTCCCTTGTAACCTAATTTCATCAATAAATAAAACAGAAGGCCTAAAAGTGAACTACTTAGACCACTCAGCCAAAAATAAGCATAATATCAAGAGTCTACAAGGTCTAAATAACAAAATACATTAGTGGTTGTTGTTTTTTAAAAAAAAAAATACGTTAGTGGCTAGTGCAAAAAACCATATGTTGGTGATTAGTATAAATAACTATACATTGATGGTTAGCGAAACCAAGATCTCTACCTCACAAAAAGGCTAACAAGAGGATGCCCAAAGTCCAGACCCTTACTGCAAGGTAAGGGAAAAAAGATAAGAGTCAAAAATCAAAATTAATATGCCAAGAAAAAAGAATGGCAATGTTAGCTCCAAACTATTCCTAGCTTGAAAGGAGAGGGATGGAAATCATATTTAATATGTGATTATTTGCTGCGAATCACATTTAACATGTGATTATTCTCAGATTTTAGTCCCTTTATTTGTCTCCTTATTTTACTGGTTGGCTTAACATTTTATTTCATTTTTGAAGTGATTGTAATCAAACCTTAATTAAGTCTTATATATGCTTTATTTCTCCACCTTTTCCTTTCCTGGGGAGTGTAAAGCCGTCTACCCTTTTTTATATATTGTACCTCTATTCAAACTTGAATAGTAAGAGAATCAGAGCATTGATCTCTAAATTCCTTCAACTTTTAATAAAGTCAATCCATCCTCATGTTTATACGTGGGAATGGGAAACAGTACTACCCACATGGCTAAGCCTACCAACCTAAGATAAGTCACACCAAATACAAGATTTGGCATGCCGAGAATCACATGGTGATGACTTGGCTGGTTATGTCATTGATGCTCGAGCAAAGGGAAAATTTTCTCCTATATAAGATGGCTGATGAGATTTAGGAAGCTGCTTGAGAGTCATATTCAGCCCAAGAGAACACTGCACAATTGTTTGAGATAGAAAGTCAAATACATGAGCTAAAACAAGGAGAGATGCCCATAAACCAATACTTCAACAAACTTACACATGGATGGCAACAACTAGACATGTTGGAGATCCATATATGGGAATGCACTATTGATGCAAAATACTACAGAAAGATAGTGGAGAAGAGGGGAATTTATAAATTTCTTGGACTTGAATAACATATTTGATCAGGTACAGGAAAGGATACTTGCTATAGCACCTCTACCTTCAATTAAAGTTGTGTTTTCAGAAGTGAGGTGCAAGAAGAGTCAAAGGAAGTTGATGAAAAGTTCCAATATTTCTCCAAATCAAGATGAAGCCACTACAATGGCAGCACGTGGCCCAACAACTTACAACAATGATAATAGGTCAAAAAGACAAGGAAAATTATAGTGTGGCCTTGGCTAAAAAAGTTGTCACACCAAGGAGGTTTGTTGGAAAATTCATAGCAAGCCACCAAATTGGAAGCCAAAAACAAGAGATGAGAACCACAAGTTATTGGTGAACAATGTAGAAATGACTCAAACTGAGACCAATCCTTTTACCAAAGAACAATGAGTGTTAGTACAAAAACTACTTGGAAACAATGACCAGAACACTACAGAAAAAGTTGTAGGTTCAAGTACTTTTACTCAAGCAGAAATTGTTACTGGAGAATGCAATTGGCAATTCTGGAAAAATAGCCCCCAAGTTGGGAATATTTAACTTGAGCTGGAGTGTTGGAAATTACATCTATTTTAACTAAGTTGTTTTTAGTTATTTTGTTTGTTTTATTTTAATTAAGGCTTATTTGTTTTTTAGTTATTTTTGGATAATACCTCTATACATTTAAGATTAATTTAAGTGTTCTATTTTGATCAAGATAAAATTACTTTAAGTATCCTGTTTTGATTAGGATAGAATTAGCATTTGAGTTACGTCTTTTAGTTAAAGGAAGAGTTTGCTCTCCTTTTATCTTCTATATATGTAAACAGCTGCTGTTTAATAATATAAGTTAAAGGATTATTAAACCCTAAATTTCTACAGTTTCCAATAATTATTTTCCTTTTGCAAACAAATTCCCAAAAACAGAAAAAAAAAAAAAAAAGTAAAAGCCCTATAAACAGTGAAAGCAAGAAAACAATTACTTTGAACATGATCGGGGCTGGGGAATAATGAAAAGGATACCGACAGTTATATTGAATATATAAGCAGCAATTGACCTGAGAAGCTAACTCAGCCGTTGGTGCCAATATAACCACTCGAGGAGCTTGTGAAGAGAATTTGATACGTCCTTCCAATTCTTCTCGTCTAAGATTCTGAATTATTGGTGCAAGATATGCTAATGTCTTTCCAGAACCACTTTGATCAGCTATGACACAACTCTTTCCACTAAATACTGGTTGAAATGCCATGGCCTACATTTGAATAAAAATATTTACCATGGAGCTCAGTTGTTGTCAAGAAATAAGCAAGAACTAAGAAATGTTTTTCTAATAGCAGCAGTTCACACATTTAAAGTATACAAATTTTCCTTTTTTTGGCACATAACAGCACAAAGGATCAAACCTAAGAAGCAAACTACCCAAAGTCCTCACCACTAAACCACACCTACTAACTTAAGAGGTATATAATTCATAACTAAGGATGGGCATGCAACACAGAAATAATAATGTTAATGAGCCCTGCCTCAACTAAACTAAGGTCAACTCTCAGCAATTTTGCGTATAAAAATGTTGGACCAGCTAATCAATTTTGCACCTAGCCTAACCCTAAAAATAAAGGCATGATACTGCTACCAGCACTGGCAGCAGAGTTTGGAAGTTATCAGGTGGTTTCACAAGATTTAAGATGCTCATTAAGCATGCTTTTTCCATATTAAATTAATACCATGTTTTCTTTTTCTCCCAAAATCTAGAAATACCAGAACCCCACCCGAAATGAAAAAGAACCATCCAGAACCCTCAGAACCAATTTCTCCGTTTCACTAGTTTTGTTAGCTCTATTTCCCATTCCACCACATTAACCCACAAAGAATAACAACAAAATCATAGTGGAATGGTGGAAACGGGTACTTGTACATCTTCTCATTACACAAGCAAAGGTGGAAACTTTAAGAATATCCATCCCAGTATGAAGCCAATTAGCAAAGGTCCAAAGGACAAAAACAGACAGGAACAATATGAAACTGATTTCTTAGGTAAGTGAACTATATATATGGCTCTACTTAGAAACAAAACTTACTTACTGGCTTATATAAGCTATAGTACGATAGTTTATCTATTTTCTCTCCTCCACATTGAGTTATATAGGCTAAAGCAACCCATCCAGATATTATAGGGCAGCATTGGTAATTTACAAACTCAAGGTTATTTGATATGTTTGGATTTGACAGTGAACAGCTAGGAGAAACCTGTGGGAGATATAAGGGGCTTTGCATGATGGCGTTTGGGAGACCAGTAGAATGAGAGAGATAGTAAGTTTGAAAGCAGCAGAGGGAAGAAGAAGAAGGAGGATGAGGTGGCAATGGTGGGACCAAGATTTTTGGGTGACATAGATGCCACAGTACAACATTTTCCGTCACTTATTTTCCATTAGGAAAACAACTGAAACATTAGTAAAAAGTGGGATGAAATTCAAACTCACCCTAAACATAAGACACAAAAAGTGTACTTTAGCCTATTTTAAAAATAGAGGGAGTGAGATTGTAGGTTTTGTAAACTTTAGGGACAGTTGTAGTATAAATGAACATCTAGAACAGGTGTATGTGTAGTTTTAAAATTTTTCAGCAGTTTTTCAAAGTGTCGTGCAATAATTGGCAAAAAAGAAAAAAATGCATCTTTTACATGTTCTCAACAGCAGGCAGTAATAATTATTTCCTATTTAACAAAGGGTAAAAGACAACCTTTTATAAAGAGAAAAATTCCATCCTTTCTTAAGAACTGGAAGTCAGTTTCAAACACAAAGTCAAACGCCAGATGTTATGGATGGACAAAACATTTTCTCAGTAAAATGTTTTCCACAAAAGATGCAAACTATCACATATTGAAAAAACTTTCCCACAACCACATTATTTTCCATAAAGCACATCAGCCCATGTTCACGCATGAGAACACACAAACATTCATAAATCAAATAATTTTTCTTCAGCAATAAATCCTAAAGTTACCTGTATATGTGAAGGCCGGAGAAAAAACTGCTTTGCTAGAGATTCAATCATATATTCACTGTACCCTAAATCTTTAAAAGACTTTCGACTGAAAAAGTCACCGTTAGACAGTGGTTTTCTCTGTTCCTTTAGTAGTTTTTGTGATCCAGGCTTAAAAGTACACGAAGGTCCTCCGCTATCCCATCCTTTTAAATGAGAATCAGAATGTCTTGCTACCGATATACCTGAACTTACTATTCTGTTGTCATTGTTTTGAGATTTATTGGGCGTATTCTGATATCCTATGTGGGAATTTGATCCGTGACCTACAGTGGTTTCAGATTGTTCCAAATCATCTTCTATTCCTAATTCTGGATGTTCTACAACTAGGTTATCATCATCACTGCTTCTTTCCTGCTTCTTGGGAAGAGTTCTGTGGATGAGAGCCTTCACTTTCTGTGCTTTCAGTCTGCCAAAACTTCCGGATAACCTCCTCTTAGATTTTACTATAGAGTCGCTATTTGCAATAACTGGGTCACACTCAAAGCCTGTCAAACCATAAAATCTAATGTGAGCATCAGGTGTATGAAAAAGCATAGCTAGCTGATATAAGCTGGAACTGGTTTCTCTGCTCCTGCAAAGGAGCATGCGTCTAGATTTAATTTGGACCATCCATAGTTTATTTTTATTTTTTTTTAATTTGTTAAATGTCAAACATTATTATTTTTTTTATAAGTTGATAGTTAGAAGAATATTTTTATTTTGTATTTTGCTTCTTTTAAAACTAAAAATAATTTTAAAAAGAAAAGATAAAATCTGGACTGTCCAGATTTAGATGCTCCTGCAAAAAAGGAGCACCGCATGTTCCTGTTTTGCAAGAGCAAAGAAACCAGGCACATATAAGCTATAAATGAATAAGAATGCTTGTAGCCTGAAAGAATCAAGAAGTGTGACCCATAGTTAAGGACAAGGTGCCTGCCTTTAGAAATAGATGGCAAAACAGGAAATGCTGATCACTGTGCAAGAAAACTATATTAGAAATAGGCCAAAGCACTCATGAATCACACACACATACATAAAGCTTGAATATATAACTTACATAAGGTAATGCTTGTAGCCTAAAACAATCAAGAAGCGCAATCCATATATAAGGACAAGGTTCCCACCTTTAGAAATAGATGAGGAAACATAAAATGCTAATCACTGTTCAAGAAAACTATATTATCAAAGACCAGAGCACTTGTGAATCATGAATACATACATGAAGCTTGATTATTCTAACTTACATCAGGACATAATTGTAGCCTAAAAGAATCAAGAAGTGCAATCCATGTTAAGGAAAAGGTCCCTGCCTTTAGAAATAGATGGGAAAACGTGAAATAGTTATTGTTCAATATAACTATATTATCAAAGACCAGAGCAATCATGAATCTCTACAAATACATGAAGCTTGATTATCTAACTTCCATCAATTGTTTGATAAGCTCTTGTATGGTTTCGTCACACAAATTTACACACATTATAATATATTGAATAGATAAAGAAAGTATTCCAATCACCATTATTGCTCAAAAAGATAATCTGGAACTTTGTATATTAAGACAGGGTGTAACCCACCCCCCCCCCCCCCCAAAAAATGTATATTGTCTATCTAAATACATTTTACATGTTCTCATCGCATTTTCCTGCCACTCATCATACCCAAACAGAACCTAAGGTAGACAACATTTAAAGTTCAATCAATCAAAGAAATTCGCTTCGCTATGAAATAAACATAATAGCTAACTATTAAGGCCACTGGTTCAGCGAGGTAAATAAATTAGCTTTAGCACAAATTTGACCGATAAGTTCCTCTTTTTGAAACCATAGAAGTTAAAGGTTGCTAAAAATTTAAACGAACAAAAGCACCCAGAATCAGCACCTTCAGTTACGATGCTTATATCTGATGAATTCTCTAAATTCGAGTTCAAACCATCGTTGGCGGTGTTAGGGCTCGAAGAGAGAACGTCTTTGGGTGTAGGACAATACCCAGCTCTAACAAGAAATGCATTTCCAACACTTCTGTCCAGCTTTTTCCAACATGGGGTTTCACAGAAACAAGTATGAGCGAAGGAGAAAAGACGGGAATGGGTTTGAAATTGCAATTCCATGCGATTGGGTTTGGATATGAAGTTAACAGGAGGAGCTTGCCCAAGCAGCATGGTCTTGTCCTTCGCTGTGAGATGGGATAGGAATGCTGGTGAGATATATCATGTAGTGTGTGGGACTGGGAGCTGCAACTTCCTATGCCGTCCTCAGCGCTGGATTTTCTATCTAAAAATATTTCAAACAAAATTATCATATTGGGAGAAAAAAAGTCAAGTATAAAAACTTTTTAAAATTTTTACTTTTCCAATGTACTATTAGTCAATTATGAAATGAATAACTTGTTTGTGAATTAAGGCTCTGTTTGATTTGTTACAAAAATAATGTAATTTTTTAAAATTATATATAAGGTTTATTATATTTTTATTATTTTAAAAAAAATAAAAAGTATTTTTTATTTTAACTACATACTTTTTATATTTTATTTTCCTTTATATCACCTGAACCCTGAAAGTGACAAGTTGCTACTAAGCCTGCCAAATTGGTGATCTATTCGTTCAAATTAGCATTTTCATCATTCGAATTTTGAACTCATTATGCAAGACATGTTTGGTACTTTTTTTTTTTTGGGAGTTCCTCCTCCAATGGAATCCCATTTTATCACAAATGTGATGGAAGGCCAAATCAAAAAAAATTGCGCATATTAAAATACAATTTTTTTTTTTAAAAAATATTATGTGCAAATTAAAAATATTATAATAATTTTTAATAAAAGTATTTTAAAAATGTTTTCAACATATTAAAATAAAAATCAATAAATATTTTAATATTTTTTATACTTGGATTATTATAGTCATTCATTTAACTTTCTTTTCTATTCTTACATTATTTTCATCTAACTATACATAGAATTAAAAAAACTTCCCATTCATTTTCATGTTATACACCAAATCTAATTATGAATTATAAAATTTCATTTCATCAATACTTATTTCCAATCTTGTTTTTATTTCTCCTTTCATAAAAATTATTCTCCTATACCAACCACAAGCAATCTTTTTATCTTGTTTAATTATTTATTTAAAATTTAGTACTTTTATTTTATTTTTCAAAATTATTCATAAATGCCTTTTTCCTTCTTTTTTTTTGCTACATTATCTAGGACTAGCACGTTTTTACTTTAATCTGAGAACGCAAAATAAATTTGTGTCTCCAACCATACCATATTAATCTCAATTTTCTCGCTTTCCACAATGAGTTAAGATTTTTTTTTTTATTTGGCCAAATACTAGAGCAAGCTTTCAGATCTGGTACATTTGGCATCTGATTGGGAAGAGAAATAGAAAAAGCAATTTTTATATAATATATATTATACCCTTCTTATAATTCCTCAACAATATTTATTCTTTTATTATTTCACAAAAATCATTTTCTATTTATTTTATTCACTTTTTTTTTTTTTAATTTTCATTTCCATATCTAATGTTGTACATACCAAATGAACCCCAAGGTGTTTAGATAACTGGAACCACTCCTTTGCAATCATACATAAGTAAATCTAAATAAATGAATTCTTTATAGGATCACACTCCCATTGCATATATAGGCTTGGTAGACTACTGGATTTCCAATTACATACATTATACTAGTTTGACATACCATCAACCAGCACAAAGTCTCAGACAACAGGTAATTGAGCCTAAAAATGTATTCAGCAAATCCAGGTTCAGTCAAGAACTTGCTTAAACAAATCATGTCATCAGGGGTTAAAATCAGAATTAGCACTGTGCATTTGACGGCGAAGTTCTCCCAGGAAGTCCAACTTTGAAACAGAAGCTGAATTACTTGGTGCTGAGGCCACAATCTAAAAGAAAATATAAAATTTGAAAATAGGATAAATTACAGTTATTTTTTCTATTATGAAAATATACACAAATCTTTTAAAAACTAAAACATGACCAAAATGTCCTCAAGGCTAATATTGGTTTCTTTTATTAAAAACATAAAAAATATTTTTTAAACTTTTATTTCAATGTTAGTTATTTTATGTTAGAAACCATATATTTTATTTATTCTAAATTTAAAAATTTGATTAGTTTTAAATGAGTCATATACATGTTTAATACTTGTTATATTATATAAATAATAGGTATAAAAGTATTTTAGTCAAAATAGATGTAATTGTAACTTATCTTTTACTGTAAGAGAGTTCAATGTAGTGCATCTTTTGATTTTGAAGAAAAAGGAGTGTGAATTTTCAAAATAAATGGAAGGGCCTTGTAATTTGGGCACCTTTCAAGAGAGAGAAAAGTAATTTACTCTTAAAAATATTATGAGAGAGAGAGGAGGAGAAATTGGAACAACTTCAAGCTTTTACCTGATGAGGAATTCTTAAATGAGTCCATGCTGCTGTCCCTCCTGAATGCATAACTGGCTTTTCTGAAATTTAAAGTAGAAAGAAAATGAAAAAAAAAAAAAAAGCAGTTAATCCACCAGCAACAAGGACAAGTCCTCCAATTATAAGTTTTTTTTTTTAATAGGAAAAAAAACTTGTTGAAGAGAAGGGAAGAGCAATGCAAAGCCGAGGACAAGTCCTCGCAAAACAAAGAAATTAAAGATACAGACTCAATAGCTGAGGAAAGCTATCCAATCCCTTTGTAAATCCAAAGAGAAACCCCCTTAAAAAAACCATTAGCTGATACCCACAGAAAGGCCAAGAAAATAATTCTCTCCCAAATAAGATGTGTAAGAAGAAGCTTCTGATTAAACAGCCTGCGTTCCTTTCTTACCAAAGACCCAACAAACCAGCCAAGCCAGCATACTATCCATTACAATTATAGGTATTTATGAAATTGTGGATGCTCACAAAAATGACAAGAATGAAACAAAAAATCCTGACAGCAATATAGAGACCAAACAGCACCAGCACAGTAAGGCTGCTTAACAAGTCATGCTCTGAAAAAAGAATAAAGATATCCATTGGTTACTGCATTCTTCACTTCATCTATGTCAAACCACATGGAGTAGATGCATGAATGATGAGCAAAAGGCTATAAAATATTGATACCACATACAGTTTAAAATCCCTAGGTGACAAAACTCTTTAAACAACTGTATTCAAGTAAGGAAGCAATTACATTGGTTACTCGATTAGAAGCCCTATTTATCATTAACCAGAAAAAACTGTCCCGAGCAACAAAACTCTTCATTGTGTTTTTTAATGGTATAACCTATCCTAGACCACCTTATTACTAACTTTCCCGTATTCTTTGGCCTTAACCATGAAAGACACAAGCATTATTTAATTAAAAACCACCTTAATTAGACGGTTTAACATCACCAGATAATCAATATTTATTAAATGAGCATGATCTTTTTTTCTGGGATAGAAGAACTTTTGTTATAAGAAATCAAATTCAACACAAATAGACTTAGCTAGATCCCACTTTACACAAGTCAATAGCACTTGTTTCTTCCTTCCAATTCTACAAGCAAATTCAGCATAAAATCAACTTAACTCACAGAAACTGCCTACCAAACACATGAAAACTTAGTCTATCCAAATAATTTGTCTGTCTCAAGTCATAGTTTCACTGATGACCTGATTTCAGTTCATGCAACCAGAGTCCAGTTCAAGCTCCATCATCATCAAAAGATTTATAAACAAAGTAGAAAATTTTCAAAGAATGGAAAAGTTTGTCATAGTTGAACGATGTCCACTCACCAGATGAATCCTTCAAATTATTGTAGGAATGCATTGCAGCTGTCCAACCTGAAAATAGAAATATATGAATTATGACCAACAAAGGAGATAACAGATAATGAAAAACATGGATAAGTCATAAAAGCAAATGAGCAATAAACATTGCTTGTTTTTCTTTCTTTTTACCTCCCCTTCTCTCTGTAGACAAATAAATGCAAATCCTGTGTTGTGGAGAGTTAAATAGTCAAGAGACTCGACACTCAAAACTCAAGAACCTTTACCCAGATGAAAGTTGCACAATCAAGCAACTCCCAAGTAGTGAGTTTAAGATCATCGATATTAAAATTTGAAACAAAAAATTTAAAGGGGAGATAAAGGAGAACCAAATCCATTCTTGTAAGTTGGGTTAACATAAGCAAGCCAACTTTGACATGCTTGCTTGACAACAAAAATATCCATTGGCAGACATCCACTGCAAAAGAAACTAACAGTGTTGATCATTCTTGTTAAACTTGGAATTGGTTATCCTGTACTATGAAAACAGAAAAAATCTACATGAGAAATCCATAAAGAATGTGATAACCAAATCAAATAGATAAAACACTTTAAAAGCCGTTTCCCGACAACCCAGTACACCTTACCATCTCACAAAAACTACCTGATCCTTATACCCCCAAAAAAATCTACATATTAGAGTCCTATGTATATCAAATTATCAACAAAGTCTTCTATGGACAGAACCTTGGAAGCCTATCTGGGTTGTTGAATCTAAATTAAACAATGTTCAATATTTCAGCCTGAATAAGTTAATTCCACTAAAGCCATTGTCACAGTTTTGCTATGATAGAAAGCCTATTGAATAACAGAAAAAGAATATGTAGTTATTAGTATTGAATAACAGAAAAAGAATATGTAATTATTAGTATTGAATAACAGAAAAAGAATATCTAGTTAACATTTACAAATCTACTCTCAAGCAGTAGTTGGGGATACATACGATCATTCAAAAGCTGGGAAGCTACACTATGACTACACCCTTCTAAAGCTACAAATCCTGAACAATGATTCTCCTTATGATTACTGCTACCAGCATCTCCATGATCAGTAACTGGAACACTTCTTGAAAGAGCTTGTTGATTCTTTTCTAAATCATTCCCAAGACTGTTTGCTCGATCAAGCCCATCTACACATTTTTATAGAAACTCCCAGAAATCAGCAATAAAGAACAGTCATAGAAAACAGAAATTGACAATAAATGCCTATACAGCTTTGCCATTTGCTACTGAATATTATGTAAACGCAAATATGCAGTCATATTTTCATGGAGTAATGTTGATGAAACAAGGAATTCTCTATATTATTTTTGGCCACTGAAAAAAAGTATGTTGATCAAGCAAACCAAACATATAATATATAAATTATAGATATCTGAAGACTGGAGGTGTCTTAACACTATAATGCAGTATGAGAAGATATTTCTATCATTTATTTTGTTTTGTAACAATACCATTAGGGTAAATTACCATGATCTCTGTTAGAGGTTTGAAGCTTTAGCACTAGATACCCCTCTTGTTTGAAAAGGTCACTACCCTCACCTACTGTTTTATGCAGCTTTGTCCTACTGTGTTATTGCTGTTCAACAACTAAACATATTAGTGGAGCCCACTGTATGCTACAGTACAATTCTTTCTCTTCAAAGGCTAAATTGTCTAATATATTCTTAGTGCATGAAACTCCCAGCCTTGGATGAAGCTCTCCTCTGTACTAAAAAGGACAAAAGTTCAGTGTTTCGTCATTGCTATCACAGCAAAGAAGAGATCATACTGATAGAGAGATAGAGAGACAATAAAGGAGCACCCCAACACCCTCTTGCAGGAAAAATGGGAACAATATTTGAGAGTGACAGCAATCTCATATTCATATCTCTGCAATTTTAGTTGCTTTTAAAGGAGGCTCATTTCTCCCTCTTAAGTTCACTTCATGGGTCTTCGTCCCCAACCATCTCATTCTTCTACTTCATTCTCTCCCTCACAACTCTTCAAAAGGTATCCTTGTTTCTCGTTTCTAAGCCTTGAATCACTGAATTATGCTTCCTAAGTCTAACCTCTTCATGATTTCAAAGCAATAGCTGTTAATTTGCCCATCAGCTCCTTTTTACCCAAGCAGAGTGTATGGTGCCAAAGAAGACTCCCATTAGGAGATTCCATATGGAGAAAAGGCAACCTTCCCTTAATCTATGCTGTTAGAGGATTTCTTCATCTCAATTTTAACTAGGAGATACTGAGCAAAGACATTTTTGCACATTAAAACTACCAATTACTTTTAAATTGCAAAGGTGATTCATGGCTCTCAAATTTCCTACAGTTATGCCTGGAATTTCATGTTTCTACAGTTTCCGTACACTGTTGAACTCTGGAGAGCCCGATCTATCCAAATCTGGTGTACACATCACCTAAACACACCAAAAAGTTGAACTAGCAGCTTCCTATCGCACATCTTCACTTTTCAATGCCTAAAACTTACAACCAACCCCACTATCCTTCTCTGAACACCCCATCCAGCCAGGAGTTGAAAGCCTCAAAGCTTTCATTGGAGTCTACTCCACGTGACAGAATGTGCCTGCACTGGCAAAGCTTGTCTCCTTCACAGCAAGGCCTAGATCCTCCACCTCCGGTCAAAAAACTAGCACTACCTACCATTAAGTTCAGAGGGTCCCAATCAACATGACCCAACAAGGCCATCTCCACTAGAATGTTCACATGCTACCACATGCCAATGAAGCTCTAGCGCATGACAGCTTGTTCCCTCATACATAAAAGCATTCGAACCACCTAACCCTCCACCAAACCATTTGACCTGTGACAGACAAAGGTTTTTGGACCTTGTGAAGGACCTGAACTTGAAATTTCTATATTACTGTTTTGGACTTTCGGTGTATGGATTTTACTATATCAAGATGAATTTTAATAGTTTTGTCTCATTTAATGTAGTTTTGTAGTCGGTTTTAGTGCTGTATCAAGAAAAATTGTTTTGAATTATTATCATCTGACTAATCAGCAACATGGAAGGGATAAAAGGTACAGAGAGTAACCAACGAGTTGATAGATCACATGGTAGCAACCTCAATCTTTAAGATTAACATCAGGTTGATGTCAAGGGTTTGATGGCTATGATATGAATCAAGGGAATATTACTCAGCTAGAAATTCAAATGGAAGATATGATCAACAACAACAAAGATCGTAAGAATAACAAATCTAATTAGGGATATTATTCAAGTTCTCATTAATCCAACAATCATTATAATTATTATGAATCTTACAACTACACTGATTAAAAATTTCCTATAAATCTAATTATGCATATTCAAAGTGACAAGATGGCACATGATTGGCCACATCAATAAAATTTAACGACACATTGACAAAAGTATGATGGCAAGAGCTAAATTAAAAATTTATAAAATTATAAGAATCCAACTACGAATTTTTAAACTATAGGAACCAAAAGAATAATTTAACCAAAATGTTATACAAGATTTAATATCATGGCTTATCCCTCCTCGTGTCATACAATGATAACCTATAAATAGTCCTACTTGTTTAAACTTGTACAATCCTTTGAGCACAGCAAACAACATAGAAGGATGGATTGCATTAGTTTATATCATACTATACAGCCTTACACATTTCACCAAACAGGGGCTTTAATGAAGGATTTGATTAATGGCTTTTGGGCCTTGTGTTTTGTTAGCCCATATCTAGTATCCTTATAGGACTAGGAAACATAGTATCATTAGGATATTAATTCTAATTAGGATTATCAATTTTGGTTACCTATAAATAGACCTCAAGTAAGTTATTATCATTACCCCTTTCTTATTTATATGCTGATGAACTAATATTAATTTTTGAGAATTTGGTGGTTTTTCTTTTTTATTCCTTCCTGTCCTACACCAGCACCCTATATTCAAGGTAATAAGTTACACCTTTGTTTCATAAAAGAAGGTAAGTTATTATCATTACATCTTTGTTTCATAGAAGAAGGTGCTATCTAAGAAGCTAATAGGTTATCCTAAGTGAGGACCAGAGTTTTAAGTGCTGAAGAAAATGCCAAAGTAATTGCTTAAACTCTACATAAGAAACTCCAGCAAGACAAGAATATAAAATCATTATAGTTACATCACATCAACTCCAAGATTAGTAAGCTTCCAACTTGACACAGCTAATTCCTTTTTGTTTTAATATTACATATGCTAAAGAAGTACATTGATAAAGTTTATCTATCTATCATGCAGCAGGCAGCAGAAGACCAAAGAACAGAAGAACTAAAGAGTTATGAAATCCTCAAAAGCTGTTTAGCTTTGATTGGGAATCACACTAATTTCAGCCGGATTATTTTGTCCAAAACTCTTTGCAGCAATCAGATTTTGAAATTCTGTATTTGCCATTTCATAAACATAAATACCACCACTAAAGGACTTTCTTTTCTAGTTAAGCTTTTACCAGCGCCAAAAACCAAGAGAAAACAGAACATTACTATGAAAAAGTAATCGGAGCTTCACAGTTATACCGATGAATATCTCCTGGTCACTACCTTCTCTTTAAACCAGACAAACACTATAGAAGGAGCAACTAAATAACAGAAAATATAGAATATATTTTCCACACTTGAGTATTGGTAATAGAGAGCTCACAACAGAAAACTCCAACCTTTCTAACACCCACCCCCGCCCAAAAAATAAAAAATTCCCACTCATCAAACAAAAGGGTCTAATTTTTGAGGCATTGCTGACAACCCATTGTGAAAACAAATTGCCCAGCTCTACGATGGGCAGAAGACGCCATTTAGTGCTATGCGTTTGAGTTCAAAGCAAAAGAGCTAAGGGCACCTATTGCCTTAAAATAAAGAAAACAACAAAATAGCGTGTATCTCTGCCTTCACCTAGGCTTGAAGAACTTAAGACAGATTCAGCAGCATATTTGAACGTCAATAGCACATCATAAAGACACTTTAATAATATTAAACACGTGCGGAAGTGAAAATCATTCAAAAGAAAGGAAATCAAAAATACACTGACCAGCAGACTTGCGCCTGTTGTTAGAACGATTCCTGCGACCCAGTTGCAGAATTGGGGGAAAATGCAAAGAACAATGACAATCAGAAGCAGAGCAACACGGCTTGCGATTCATTTAAGAAAAGAAGAAGAAGAAGAGAATCAGAGCGCCATTTTTACCTCTGATTTGGAGGAGCATAGCGCTTGACTGGTGCAGACGAATCCGTTGCTGCCGATTGTAATGCTGGGGGAGGAGGGTTTTCTAGCATTTCTTCGGCTTTCTCTCTCTCTCTCTCTCTCTCTCTCTCTGTGCGACGAGTTGGAAGCGAGGAGAGAGAAATCAGAGTGCGTATTGACCTTGACCAGGTACTGAGATATTAAGCCATAGCTGAATGGGGTCGGATCAGAAGGCTGTCCTCCGGGGGAGATTCTGTCTTCCTCAAGTTCTTTCTTATTCGCTCTGTCGCGAGTCTTGGCAATGTGGTGTGGGGGCCACAGTGCAAGTAAAAGAAGCATTCGGAGTGGAAAAACTACACTTTGCGACTGAAAGTTAAAAAATATTTGTTTCAAATTTTTTTAAATTTTAAAATTATTTTAAATAATTATAGGATAAAAATGTTAATTATGAAGATAAAATTTTAAAAAATTGTAATTGTCAAATTTTTTTTACTACTTATATAGTTTCTTTCTCATTTATATTTATTAATATCTAAAAAATGGCTTTTCATAATTAAATTTTTTTATTTTAGAGTCATTCAAAATAAATTCAAAAATTGAGAACTTTTAAAATAAATATTTTTAATTTTGAGATTCTAGAATATAATTTTTTTAGAGAGAAGAGTGGATGTCATTCCTAATTCTTTTAGGTCTCATTTCATACACGAAAATTTTAGTAATCAAAATGAAAAAGAAAAGTTAAATGAAATTAATTATATTTAGTATGAGTAGAAAAAGAAATGAATTATATTGTATTTGTTTGTTTGATTAAAAGAAATAGGAATATGGAAAGTAATAAATAGGAAAAGACAAAAATATCCTTACTGAAAAAGTATTAAATGTGATGGTTGATATGTATATATATTTAATTGATTATTTTTATATAATTATTTATATTCATAAATTATCATTTTGATGTAATAAAAATAATTTTTATTTTTTTAATATTTTATATTTATTATATATATTAATATTAATAAATAAATTTAATATACATTAATTTATTAATATATTTAATATCAATGTAGCAATGCATTGCTGCATTTATATGTATTGCAATCAATTAGTCCGTCGAAATCCGACTAACCAATTGGTCAGGTGAATAGTTTTTATATTACATTTATAATTGGTTTTTTCAATTTATATAATTTATTATTTCAATATTAAATTTTTTAACAAATTATTTTATAGGTAATAATAATAATAATAATAACATTAATTAATTAAGAATTTTTTACTAAATTAACAGTGTTTTTTTATTTCCAACTTAATTTCAATTGAAAAACATTATTTTTTTACTAAATTTTAGTTTAAAATTTCTGACTAATAATTTGGTCGGATAAAATGATATTTTCTAACAAAAAAAAGTTTTCAATTAAAATTTTTCAATTGATAGTTTAGTTGGATAAAACCGACTAAAATTTAGTCAAAATTTTTGACAATCAGTATAATTTTTTTTTTTTACGTTTCAACATATAATTTTTTTATAAAGTATTAAATTTGAAAAATATATCAATTTTAATATCAAATAGCAAAGACATTAAAAGTACTTTTATTTTTTTAACATTTTAATATAAAAAAATTTAAAAAATAACAAATTTAAAAAATATATCAATTTTATAAAGTATGAAAAGCAAAGATAGAAAAGTCATTGTGCGTTTATTTGAAAACCTTGTGCAAAAAAAGACAGAAGAAAATGCATAGTTTCACTGCAGTGTTGTTACTTTTTGTTTCTATCCTGTGACCAAATGCATCTTACGGCAGATTCCTTTTCACTTTCACTTTTCTTCATGATGTTAAACGTGGCCTTAATGATTCATCTGTTTCTTTATATATAGATAGATAGATATATATATGTGTGTGTATGTAGGGGCCAATATTTTTTTTATAAGGGTACAAAACAAACTAAGAGCAAAACCCCATATTATCTATTATATATATAAAAGAAAAAATTATAGTACTGTAAAATATTGTTTTTAAATTGTTTATAGGTTTTATAATTTTTTTTTCTAAATTTTTTGTCTTTGGTTTTTTTTTTAAATTTAAACTAGATATAGAACCATACATAATTGCTATTGTTAATGGTAATGGAATTAAAAGAGACTTCCCCACTGATATGCTTTAACCACGTGGCTTCCTCCCTTTCTAACGCCACACAAGGGAGGAAGGAGCTTTAGGATGGCGTGAGTTGACAATGTCATGCCTAAGATTCTCAATTTTCTTCATCTATTGATCCACTTGCATAATAAGACAAAAGATTTCTAGTTTCAAGAAGATTAGCTAAAGATGATGACCCATTGTGTTGAGAATAAAATCTATCAAGAGTATTCAAGATAAAACCTTTCTTTTAAGGACTAGAAAATGGTAAGGTTTCTAGATTGCTTCTTCTTGTTTCCCATTTTCCAACTCTTGACCTTTTCACCTTTGAAGAAAATTCAAGAAGTGATTTTGAGTTTCTCCTTCCTTCTTTTTCCAAAAGTGCACCCAAAAAATGACCACATTTTGATGTTGAATTTCATTTCTTGTGTTCCAAATGCAGTAAAGAGATACAATGATGAATTTGGTCAAGAACTCCATTTGTTCATGATATTCATACTTGGAGTTGAAAAGCCATGTGATAAGCTAGTAAGTGATGTCCCAGTTTTAAATCAAATCAACATAGAAAAAAAGTGGGGAAACTAGGTAGTCCTAGCAAAGTCACATTGTAGAAAAATGTAATTAATAGTTGCTGGATCTAAGTTACAGAATGAGCAATCTTGCTTCACTTACAAAAAGTGGTCATATGGGAATGGTCCCATGTAATAATTTCCAAGTGAAAAAGAAGCATCTTTATGTGAATCTTTAATATTCCACCAAAGCTTCTAGCAAGAGAATTGATGAAGAAAAGTCGAACCTTCCTCCTTTCTCAAGCATTTATAATCCTCTTTGTTGATTAGCACCCATTTTGACTCTCATTCCAAAACAATTGATCCTCTAAGTTTGTTATGGAAAAAACTTGTAGAAGGATTTGGTCCTTGATCTTTGAGAATACAAACTATTAACTAAAGCATAATTCCAATTAGATTTGCTATGCAAAAAACAACCCAAGACGGTTCAAAAATTATGGTCTTGGCTTGGCTGCTTAGGCCACTTGTTAGTGATTTTTTCATAAGTATATAGGTCACACAAATAATATAGAGATGAGTAAAGTATAATTCCCATGAAAATAGTTAATCAAATACATTTCCTTTAATTATTTCCTATTATCTAAAAGATCCACTAAATTGAATTAAAAAAAAACTACTAACCAAGAAACAAATTGAAAGAATGAAATTAAAGAATTGGATGAATTAATTAAGACAAACTTTAGAGTTTGATTTCAATGTTACTTTCCATGAATAAATAAAAAATATCTCAATATATCTAGTTTTTATCTTAATTAATGATTGATTCCCCAATTTCTGTATAGTTTCCTTTTGAGATAGAACATGCGTATTTATGCTAGTCTTACGCCTACTTCTGTGGTCATAGACTCTAACACAAATCTATTAAGTTCTAGTGACCTCAATGTACACCTACATGCAGCAGCCTGACATATATGTTGGTTACTATGTCACTTAGGTAAGATTTATGAACTATAGAATATAAACCTAAGTCTATTATTCAAATAATCCCCTATAACAAATAATTATAAACTGAATAATAAATTAGTTAAAAGAAAATTCAACATATAAATATTTTAATTTAAACACAATCTATAAACATTTATATCTAAATCACAAAAAAAGGTTTAGCTACTCATAATCAAAAATAAAATCCTAAGGCATTGTTTAGTTTGAAAGATTTGGAGGGGAGGGGAAGATCTTTTCTTGTTTGGTATGAAAATAATGGAGAGGAGGGGAGGCAAAATACCCCCTCCCCTCCCCTCTCCTCCCCTCCCCTCCAAAAGTGGGGGTTTTTGGAGGCGAGAGAATTTTTTTTTTATTTGACTAAATTACCCCTCACTTAAAATATAATATAGATCTTATTTTTTTAATCGAGTTTAAAATATTTTTTTATGAAAATAAAAAATATTTTTAAATAAAAATAAAAAAATTATTTTTTATAATAAAAAATAAAAAAAAAGCATTTTTATATAAAAATATCTTAAAAACAAAAAAAAAATTAATTCTAATATCATAAGGGCATAATTGTCCATTAATCCTTCCCCTCCCCAACCAAACAACATATCATTAAAACTCCTCCCCTCCCCTCCCCTCCATTAAAATCCTTCCTCTCCCCTCCTCTCCATTGAATCAAACACTAACTAAAACTAAAAAACATAAAAAACATAAAAAAAAAAAGTAGAAGAAGATAAGAAAAGAAAAATCTATAGTGCAGCAATCTTTGGATGGAACTTTAAATCTCAACGTCACCACCATTTTCAGCTTAACTTCCAACTACGATGCATCTTCAATAATACTTCTAAGAATGCTTTTATGTGTTGCTACCCTAAAATTTCACAAAACTTCCAAAAACAAGCTTAATCATCGTTTAAAAATAAGGACTTCTCCTAATTCAACTAGGATTTAGTTTTCTAACTTCATTATCTCACTTAGTCCCCTATTTTAGGCTAAATACAAGTCTCTTCAGAAGTTGCTACCTCATGAAAGATGTAGCCCTAGATTTTACCTTTCTAACACACCAAATTTTGCTCAAAACAATGGTCCATGACTCAATTATAGGCTAAAAACCAACATTCCTTTTAGCATATTGCCTAGACACGATATCTCAACTTCCCAACTTATTTATTACTCTAAAACAACCTTATTTTAACTTGGGCCTTTCATGCAAGTTATAGTTCTAAATATGTAGATAATTTTGGACTCTTGAATCACCAGAATTATGGGCTATGTTGGAAGGCCTAAATAGGTATGGATTTAGGCCTATAAAATTATTGTAAAAAGTTTGAAATGTCCTCTACAACTTTTTTGAAGACTTCATTCACATTTTAAAATTTTTTAATTTTAAACTCAATTACTCCAAATTCTTAATTGATGTCTTAAACACAAATATTAGTATTAATAATCATAATAAAACATAAATTATACTAAATAAGAAAGTTATAAGGATAATAAAATGTAAGATAATGTAATTATTACCACCAAAAGTGATGGGTGATATGGATATCACTACTGAAACCAAGATGCCATTTAAGCCTTGAAGAAATATGGGGACTAATCTTTGCAATTCTTTTTCATGTTCATGATGTGTGAGTACTTGTAAAGAAGACCTTTGAAAGCTTTAAGGTAATACTTAGATCTTAGAGATTAGGATAAGAAAGAATTGTGCTGTTTGTTAATAAGCCTCCAAACATGCTTAACAAATAGAGCTCAATTGAAAAAAAAATTTACAGAATGAAGTTCGAGCCTTTTGTCTTTAATAGAAGGTAAAGTTTTTTTTCAATTAAATAAGTGCATCATTAACTTCTCACCCTTGAAACCCAAAAAAAAAAAATTATCAACTTTAATATCAATTTTTAAGCAAAATTTCTTAGGGAGGTTGATATCGAAGAGCTAATAAATTAAGGTAAAGTTAGGGATTGATATGATCAAGATAAATCTAGCAAATTAAGATAAGAATTTTACTTTCCATGGCTGAGGCTTGGAATTAATCTTCTCTAACTTCTCATTATAAATCTAAACTTTATTCCTTCCAAGGTTGGCCCATGTGCCTAGATATTTTCCTAACCTCATCTTTAAAATTCCTTTCTATGTGTTAGGATGCGTTGGAGTGGTTGTAAAGAAAGCCTTTGGAAGGTTTAAGGTAATAGTTGGACCTTAGAGTTTAAGATAAGGGAGAGTCCTGTTGATTGTCAATAAGTCTCCAAACATGCCTGGCAAGTAGAGCGTAGTTGAAAAGATTTATAGGATAAAATCAGAATATTCAATCTTTAATAGGGAGGTAAAGGTTCTTCCAATTGAGTAGGTGCATTCTTGACTTCTAACCATTGAAAACCCAAAGGAAATTAGCAACTTTACTATCAATCTTTGAGCAAATTTTCTTGAGGAGATTGATATAGGAGAGATAATAAATTAAGATAGAATTAACAACTGATATGATTAGGTTAAGTTTAACAACTTGAGACAAGAGTTTTGTTTTCTATGACTGAAACTTGGAATCAATCTTCTCTAACATCTCATTATAAATTTAGCCTTTTTTCCTTCCAACATTGAACTATGTGCCTCAATATTTCCCTAACTTAAAATAGTATTTGATTTTGAAGATGTTTGATAGAAACTTTTTAAACATGTGTGGTATATTTAGGGTGAAAACAATCTTTAATTTAAACTTGTTGATGGATTGAATTGACTATGGGCCAATATTTACATTTCCCTTTTTTGGCATTTTTTTACCACACAAATTATTAATTTATGTTTGGGTATAATATGCAATATTTTGTTAGTTAGGCGAAGTTTTTTCATAGGTCCAGCAAAGTATAAATGTGAGGGAGCTGAAATTCAAAGCCTAAATTAGTATCTATAGCTAAGGTTAGGGTAAAGAGAAAAAATCAATGTGATTACGCTAGAGAAGGAGATGAAAGTTCTTTAAGGACTGTTTGGTCATTTTCAATCTTTCAGTTTGGTTTGTCTCGTTTAATATTGAAATAGCCCAAAATTATATTTATCATCAACTCTTCAAGTTTTTTCATATGTAAAATATGGGAGAACTTTTGATCAAACAATGGGGTTGACATAGAATGTATAGCAAATTATTTTTTAAAGTAGGATTAATGCCATAAATCTAAATAAAAAGTTCATCAATCATAAAATGACTATGTTAATTTCAAACAACCACAACTTTTGATCCGAATGGAATTACAGGGCTTAATAAATATCAAAGGAAAGTTTTTTCCAACCTCTGTCATCACAACTTGGGCTAGCCTGATTAAGGTTGATTTTGTGCTCAGAATCCATCATTTAAACATGTTTTAATGTTGTTTTAGTAATTTTCCTAATTTATTAGTATTTTTTCATAATTTTGTCATTTTTCTTATTTAATTAAGGACTTATTAGAGTTAACTATAATTAAATCCTTTACATTTAGGTTTTTACATTCAAGACTTGTTTAATTTCACACTAGATCGCTCCATTATATGTGCTGAATTTCACATAGCCATGCCAATTAGTATTACCCGTAGTAGGTTTGCTCAAGTGGCTATAGATTTTGTAGATAGCCCTCAGGTTAAGCACAATCGAGCATATATCACTTTAATACAAAAGCGAAAACAGAAATTTTTTTCTGAAAACAATTATGGTCTCTCCTCTAAGGATCTTAAGACTTGTATGTAACTCAAATTAAGAAAAAGATATATACTATATCTTTTATTTTAGAATTTGAATCTTTTTATACGAAGAGTTCACGTAGCAATTTTATGTGTGATGAAAAATAAATACAAATTATATAAGAACCAAAATTTCTACAGGTCTAACAAATCCCATACACTCATCCATCTCCTTTTTAAATGACACAGTATGAGATCCTTGAGAGGATTCAAATCCTTTGATCATACCCATTTAGAATTATTTTTTAGGTGAAATACCCATTTAAAAATTTTTTACTCGTGAATAAATACATAAAGAATTTAGAATTTTAAATACCCATAATGTACTCTGCACAGTCGCAACCTAGCGCCAAAGGGATAAAATTTTAAGACCACCGTTTCTCCTTCGTGCGAGAGAGCAATGGATCATCGGCACAATACAGTGTCTTCAACTTCAATGCGACCATCTCTGAAATCCGATTCTCAATTCAACAAATATCACATCTGGAAAGACAAGGTTGTTTTTATCACATCCCCTCTCTTCCAAGAAGATTATTTCTCTACTAGTCTGATCATACGACGATCACTTCAATTTTGTTTTCGTTGGTCAATTGATACAAGTTCATTTTATGTTTTATTCTTGTTCCGTAAGTTGCTGCGGTCATGCTTGGCAGCTTGTTTTTCTATAACATATCCCAGAAGCAGATATAACAGTGAATTTTATTGCAATTTATATAGCTGAGGGAAAATTGCTATAAAAGGGTACGAGAGGAAAGAGCCCGCTTACTCTGGAAAATGAGGTTGCCCACTTCTCAGTCATGCAAGCAAAATCAAGAGGTTCTCTTTGTCACTTTACAATGTCTTATTTCTTTTTTAAGCTCGAAAAGGTTTTATCCATAATTTTATATAGACATTAGCATGCTTAATTTCTCATCTGCACTTTACCCATCACAGCTAGCTGCCTCCAGTCTGAATTGGATGGTCGTGCTCTTGTGGGTTGGTTTTGCTTTTGCTTATGACAATTTGTAGTTTGATGACGAACTTCTTTCCTTTTGGTTTTTTGCCACTTTTCCTATGGTATTTTTCCTTTTTGTAAGCTTTTCTGGTATCTTGATTTTGAAGCAGCTATTCTAGCTGATTAAGTGATTCACTGCGCTCGTCACTGTCCTATAATTAATGTTCTCACTAATTTATATATTCCTAAAGAAATAACCATTATTTTGGGTGTAATATTTAATGAAAGATTTACGTGGGAGCATCAATGCTAAGTTAAGGCCTCATATCTGAACTAGAAAAATGACCTGTACTATGCTAAGCCAAAATATTATCCACCTTAAGCTGGCTCTGATTTACATGCTGCAGCCTTCAGGGCATGGTTTTAGACTGCAACCCATGTGCAAGGCTGAAATGCCATTTACAAGCCCAACATTCTAGATGATTTCATGCTTTCTTTTCAAATTTATAATTCATGAACTTTTGCTCCTCTAGTTTTATGGAAGTTTCAATTCAGTCCCCTTGGTTCCTATCTCAATTCCTGCTAGTTCTCAAATAGGTAAGATCAAATCATTGTCAATGGAGCATTCAATTGTAAACATAAAATGGTTTCATCGTACTGATATATTCACATTTTGATACATGATGTTGACATGGACTGATGTGATTCTACATCATGTATGGATTGCCTCGTCAGTCCACTTTTGTGCCACATCATCAGAATATTTTACATCAGGCCATCAGCAGTGCAATTTTCTGTTCACAACTGAACATTTCATTAATGATGGGACTTAACTGCACCAATTCAAAAACTATAGGGGGAAACATTGGAAGGAGGGAACTAAATTGAAACTTCTAAAAAACTAGAAGAAGCAGAAGTGAATTTTAGCTTAAATATTAATTCTAGGTACACAAGAATGCTATATAGCTCTCTGCAACAATGTTCCCATGGATCAAAAGCTTATTTTAGAATAACATGGAGATGTGAACCCTCTTGTCTCATATGTACACACACAAACACACACATGCACACGCACGCACATATATTGGAAGTGGCTTGTTTCACTAATGGAGTGAGTCTTAGCCAAGGTAAGACGTTATAGAGTAATTAGCCAACACCTCTTATGTTGAAGCAATTGCTGATTTAATACATTTTGAAAATGTAACTGCTTGATTACTCAGGCCTTCAACCTTCAAGAGGCCAGTTTGTAAAATTTTGAGGGACTCTAGTTACATTCTTGTATTTGAAGATTACCCTCTCTGTAATTGTGTTCAGCAACTGTTGAATATTTGCCTGGTGGCAGGATATAGTCAGATCTGCATTCCACGATATTGTATCTGATGAACTTAAGAAAATGAAGGAATCATCATTACAAAACCCAATTAAGGATCCAACTTCTGATTCTGAGTTTGATGCTTTATTGTGGGAGTACAATGGTGTTCATAATACTTACCAGGGTGAATGTGAAGAGATACTGTTAGAAATGCAAAGGATATTTTATGAAGATCTCAATGTTGAACCCAACATAAAAGGTAAATTTATGTTACTTACTTGTTTCAAACTATCCTGAGCTCTTCCAGAAATGTATCATTGTAGGAATAAACTACTATGTGAATTATGCTATGATACAAAGCATAATGGTGCAACTGTTTCTGAAGAACCTATTACTGATTTATTTATTATTTTTTCTTTCTCTGTTATGATTATCTTCTGATCAGTATTTGGTTTTCAAACTTTCTTTTATTAATTTGTCTAGTTTTTTTCCCCCAAGGTGCTTGTGTGTGCATGTATGCGTGTGTTTGCTTGTGCTTGTGCTTGTGCTTGTGCATGTGTTGGTGTGTATGCATGTTTTTAATCACATTATATTATCTTCTTATCATTTAATATCTCTTTAAGATGCTTCACCCTCAATTATTTATAGATAATAGAAATATTTGGAAATATTTTGTAAATAAAATTTCATTCTCTTCTTGGCATTCTGTTAGTATGCATTCTGTTTCATTGGACACTTGATGGATCCTTCAAATATTTATGGGCAAAGTGACTTGGCAATATCCCAAAGACGTTATTAAAGTTATGCATTTATTCACTTCACTACACAACTGAACAGTTTTGTACACTTTTATTTTTATTTTGGTTACTATTTCTAAGGAGAGAAGGGGATGAACCATGTGAAAGAGCTGTGAATTTCTGAGGTGAGCAAGAAGAGGAACACTCAGATTCAGTGAGAGAACTCTGAATGGAAGAAGTTTTCTGTTAGAAAACTTACTTCCGTTGTGAGAGTTCATAAAAAGGACATGTGGCTGTGGATTTGACTTAGCTGTTGTAATTGCCTTAATTCACTTATTTGTCTGAAGATCTTACTTGTCTCCTTGCAGGTATTGATTGCATAAGTGAAACATGGGAAGATGAAGATGAGTACTTGGCTCGTGCAGTTTATGAGCATATGCAGCTGAATGCAGATCGGGTACATATTTCACAAGCATGGCATTTTTCTGCATAAATGTGCAGAATGAGTGTAGATTATATGTATTAATTTATATTCAATGTAATATATACAATGATGAGTTTTCTGGTTGTGCAATGCCCATGCTAATCGCTGGAGTTAGGACCAAATTGCAAGGTATGGAACTTGAGTTCCATATTGGAAGCATGCGATTTTGATGTGGGATTTATATGGACCTTGAGCTCTCCAATTTTCTAGCTTTGAGGCATGGTTCTTCCTAGTTGCTATCACATGGTGTTGTTTGCCTAGGGCTAAAAAGCTAGTACAAAGCCAACTTGCGTGGGCACTAGGACTATAAAGTATGGTGGAATGTTAGGACCCAATTGCAAAGTATGGAACTTGACTCCTACATAGGAAGTATGAGTTTCCGATGTGGGGTTTATACGGACCTTGGGCTCTCCAATCTCATGAGCTGAGTTTTGGGTTGTGGTTTTCCCATAAGGTCTCTATTATTAACATAGTTGGTTTTATATATAATTTCATTTAAAATGTAATAACTTATATGGGTTGCTTTGCACTTGTGTTAGAACCTCCAATTAAAAGAAATGGGGCTGTTATGTGGGGATAGGCAGCAAGGACTGACTGAGTTGTTTGTAGAGAAAACAAGAGAACTTCTAGAAGAAGATTGATTAGGCTAGTAGAGATAAATAGAGGGTGAGGGCAGAGGCAGAGATAGGTAGAATTTGGGTATTCATGTGTGAGGTCCTAGATTCTCAAAGTGCTAGGAACATGTTCTTGTTTTCTTCCCTGTTTTCTTCATTATTTTTGGGTCTGATTTCTACTGTAATTCAAGGGAAATACTGGATTTCTAACTGCTTGCATATGGGAAGTTATTATGGCTATAGTGGACATCTTCTATGGGTGAACTTGAAATTTTGATAACTGAACTCTGCTTTTTTTTGTGGTCTTTCTTTCTGTTTTAGGGAAAAAAACATGGGTTTTTGCTAATGTTTCCTTTAGGCTGTTTCCTTGTTTGATATGTAGAGGGATTGGAGGGCTCTATTGAGCTAACGTATTTTCTCCTATTCTGTGTTTGTCCTCTTCAGTTTTGGATTACTCTATTGAGCTAATGCAATTTGTTTTTGCAACCTAGTGGTTTCCTTTTGAAATGTTTTAATAATTGGAAGGGGACTTTGTCTCTTTGGGTTTCATTTAGTCATGTCTTTCTGGTATTTCCCTTTGTTATCTTTCTCTCCTTTGGATTCCAGTTAGTGTGGCATAGAGGATTGGCAGGATTATGAAAAATTTTGATTGAACCCAAACAAACAAATCTAGAATATATATGAGATAAGCAGTAAATAGCTAGGGCTTTGAGATGCCAGCTACTCCCCCCAAAACCTCACTAGCATTTTCCATGACATTTCCTAGTCTCAGACGTTCGTTTTATTGATGCTTCCCTTGGTAGTTCCCTCTAGAAACTCATATCAAATGCTGACATGTGTCCCACCCTTCCTATCCTCACTACCAAGGTTAGTTACATTTCATTATAACCTATTTTTCCCTCACTTCCCTGCTCATATCTTCCAGAATATGCCAGGAATCCATCAAATTTCTTTTGATCGTGATTGGGGAAGAAAACTAGAACAGGTTGAGATGGGAAATCTGTTGTGGGCCTAAGAAAGGTGGTTGGGGTTTGGAAGTTTGGTGTCCCAAATTGTTTTGACAGCTAAGTGGTTGTGGCATTTCCCTTTAGAGACTACTGCCCTATGGCACGAGCTGGTTCAATGTAAGTAAAGCTTAAACCATAATGGATGGAGTTGAAGATTGTGGAATATTCTCTCTTCTTTGCTAGGATATTATCTAGTTTTTATTTCTGTTTTTAAGATATGATTTGCTTCTGTTATTATTTCCTTGTATCTCACCTATTTGAATCTTGTATCTTTTTCCTCTATTGTTTCCCTGATTCTTTGCCAAAGCTGTTACCCTATGGTCTATTTGTATTCATTGCATATGACAATGAATAATATGAAGTCAAGAAGCACACTGCTCTGACTTCTGCCTCAGACGGGATGCCAACCTGTGATGCATGCTTCTCATGCCAATCTTCGGAAATTGATCCCTAAGGAATATAGCTCTTAGACCATTAGTTATGTAAAAGTTGGGTGACGGTTCTTGTATAAGATTTTGGGAGGATACTTGGGTGGGGAATATTGCTTTCTTAGTCCATCACCTCTGTTATCACTTCTCTTCCTTGCATAATTCACTCATCCATCATTTCTGTTTAGAATTCTGGTCTCTGTTGGAGCTTTCATTTTCCCAGGAATCTAAATAATTGAGGTCCCTTTTGCTTTTTCATGATTCTGCCCATTTTTCCCGGTGAAGATTATATATTATGGAATCTTGATTCTGCTAGTTTTTTTTTTAAAGTCTTATGCGCAGTTTATTAACAACTTTCCCAAGTCCCAATTGTCTGCAATTACTTGATATTTTAAGGTGGGATAAATGCCTGTATCTTCAAGTGTATCTACTCGCCCTTCTGTTATGGGATAGGGTCGTGTTTTATGAGGGCATCATGGGTGATGTTTCATGGGGGACTCATCCTATTTGATATGCAAAGAAATTGGTCAGCGCTGCTTCTTGCTTAGGCACCATTGGCTTTCTTCTTTTTCTTTTCTTATTCTTTCAATTTATTATGGAGGATATCATATCCTTCCAACTAGTTGTACTTTTACCTTTTTCGCTCCAATAAATGTTCTTTTATCAGAACAAAGAGTTAATGCTTATAGACATAAGCTGTTGCTTTGAATATAAAATTCTAATTGGTTATATTGATAACCGTTGGACGGATTACTGTATAATTTTGCTGCTGAGTTTGTTTTCCATCTTGAAGATTTTATGGTTCACTGAAGTGTTTAATAATCTGTTTATGAAGATTTGTGGATGCAGTGGGTGCACCGTTTAAGTTGTGGCCAACCCTATAGGAATAGTCTCTTGATTTGACCAACACTGCTTGGTGGGACCCAAATCTGTATATGTATATCCAGTTGCCTGTTTACATAGGTCTAGTACAACTGATTATGTGCCCTCTCTGTGTGCAAGGGTGTTTTATCCGTTTATAGGGCTCTTATACAAGATATCAGAGTTTACTTTTTATTTAACTTTATTAAAAGCATGGCTGCCTGGAATCTCTTTTTTCCACTCTTTAGCGTGCTGACTACGTTATCTTTTAATTAGTCTATGCACTGGCACAGCTAAACTACAACTTCCTTAGCACTTGATTCTGCATTTATGCTATGCTGCAGAAGTTGTCTATTTATTTGTAGAGTCTTCGCACTCTGTTTTCATTGAAACAAATATTTTTTTTCTTTCCCCATTTAATTTGAATAAAGCCTCTCATTTGATGATTGAAAATGATAATAGACCCATAAAGAAGAGATTTGGTGCCCTCTTTGTAAACAAGGAGAGCTTAAAGAGAGTCGTGATCTTATATACTGCATTCGCTGTGAACTTCGACTAAGCAAAGCCAATGAGGTACTAGCTTTTCCTCCCTTTGCAAAGACTACTATGTTCTTCCATTTAAAAACTGGTTTATTTATTTATTTTTAAACTTCTTATGACTTAGAAGTATGAAGTCCCTCTCAGTAATTCACTCTGTTTATCATTGTCACGGATTGTCATTAGTTTATTAGAGATTAATCTTCTGAGATTATTATTATTATTTATTGCATTGCTATATAAGCTAAAATTGTGCAAAAAATATGTGGTGAAGTATATTCAAATTAAGTGTTAAAAAAGGCTTAGTTAACCAAAAGAACCTGTCTTCTTATCAACAGCATAGTTGATCCTATGGGAGTATCTTGGTTTGTTAAAAATTCTCGAGTTTTGGTTTCTGCTTTAGGTAACATAGGATTCTGAATTGTGGCCTCTCACTTGTTGATGAGAAACATTACCACCAGGCCAAGCAGTTCATTTTAGGTTCTACCAAAAACGGAAAAAAAGGGTCACTAGGTAATAGCTATTGATTTTTGTGTTATTCTTGGATGTAATTTCTTTTCTATTTCATAAGGATCGTAGTGTTAGACTTTTAGTTACTAAGTTGGAATTCCTATCTTTCAATAGCCTTTGTTAAATCCAAACAACACCAGTTTCATCTTTAAATAGAGTTCCGAGCCCGTGATTGCGCGGGCAGCCAAAAGCAAGGTTGGCCTCACTAATAAAATGTGAAAACGAATAGAAAGTGAAGGGGAGAAGAGAGGGAGAGAGAAAAAAAAAAAAGAAACATGACATCATGAACGGTCTATCTACAGTGCTAAGGGATTCGACTTATATATACATATATATATATATATATATATGTATATATTGCTGATTTTCTCTTATGTTGCATCTTTGTGCTATCATGCTCTGTCACCAATATCTGTTTATAATCTTTCATTGGAGGACAACTTGTCCTCCCACCTAGTTGTAATTTTCCTTCCTTTCCAGTAATACATCTTCCTTTACTTAAAAAACAAAACTAGTTATAATCTTCTAATGTTTCAGCTGACTTTGGACTTCTTGCGAGATCGACTAGCAGAAGCTCATACCGAGCATTTTGACAGAGGTTGCAGACTGAAGCCCAAATTTTATATGGAGACAAAATTTAATTTAACAGCATTATACATTTCATGTGAAGGCTGTGATACATTTGAGGTTGTAATTTAAAAATATTGTTATTTTTTAATAATATGAGTATTTTAGGCTTAGCACAAATGAGTTATTTCCTATTTCCTGTTCTCCAGAAGCAACCTGATTTCCCTGGTGTTTGAGCGGCTCAGAGTTTTAACGTGAAGATATATTATAATGGTGATTGATTCTTTAGAACCTAAGAGAAATGAAATAAGATGGGAGAGGAATGCAAGAAAGAAAAAAAAAAAAGTATTGGAACCTTAAGGTAGCATTTGGTATATTGGTATCTTAATTTTTCAAGACTTTGGAAATATATTTATAACATATTTGGGCTTGATATATATTAAAGAATAATCATTCCTATATTATTTAGGATATATACAAGAATATTCTTTCTTAATTTTTTATATCCAAAATATTTTATGAATAAGTATCCATCTTGTAAAGGGTTTTCAACTTCAAGCATTTGGAAAATTAAACTTGTCATAAAACAAACAGCACCTAGGAATAAGATGACAGATATGGGAAGATCTTGCCTTGCATGGAAGAAAAATTGAAAGATAGTAAAATAATTTTCAAATGCCCGAAAGAGTTTTGGAGATGAAGTAAATAGTGATGAGCTATTTGGTTGGCAAAATGTTAAGTATATATAAAAGAAAAATGAATATAAAAAAATATATAAATAGGATGAGAAATGACAACATGTACTACGAAATAATAATTATGAAAATATAATAAACATTACCAAAAAAAAACCTTATAGATTAAATCACGGCCCACTAACCAAACAAGTCTTAATAGTCCTCACAATTCAAAACGTTGTAAGTATTTACTATTGGATCACAAATGGAGGTTGATGAACAGGAGGGTAGTTATGGTAATGAAAAGATCTTTATGGATGAAAAGACATCCTCCTCTGATCCTTCTAATGCTCCTTGATAATCTGCATTGGACACTACCATAATGTCATTCTATTGTTCGCCGTGAGTATCATGTACTGTTAGGCGATCATCTTATTTGTAATCTGTCTTTGGAAGAAATTCCATCTCACAGATCAACCATTGATCCTCGATGTTTGCAGGAGATTGTTGGTTGCTTTGTCTTTCGTGTATCATACATGCACATTTTGCTTTCCATACTGCTTCTTCCTTTCCGGATTAATAAAAACACAATACCTGAGCTGCATAGTCCTCATTATACTTCTAACGTAAGCTTCATAGTCCTCTTTACTAAGTTCTTGATCCTTCGCAAGTGACTTTGTAAAAGAGACAATAATAAGAAAAAATTATTCTTGAGAACCCTAAGTCAAAAATATTTACTTTTAATTACCTTAAAAATTTCAAGATTATTTTAAATTACTATACTTAATTATGTGCAAACACAATCAAGGGATCCAATCAACTATTTTTTTTTGGAGTGATATACTATGTTTTCAAAAACATCATGATTTTTAGTTGTGACACAATAATTATTAAATATTATTCTCTCTCTCTCTCTCTCTATATATATATATAGATATATATTTATATATAACCGAACTAAGCAAGAAAACTTTCTAAATTGCCTATTTCTCCAGCAAAGGATCCAGTCAAACATAGTTTAAATGGATTTTTTCAAAAAAAAATTTTGGGTGTCATTTGCAATTTATACTCGTGTAATAACTATTACATTGCTCTTCTTGCCATTCCAATTTGAGAGGAACTTATAGCCAACTCGATCGGTGGTGATGATGGGTCTTTGAACAGCTAGCACCAGTTTTTGCTATAAAAAAATTAGGCTACACCTACATGCAAAACTCAAGAAAATAAAAGCAAACCTGTTAGAAAAGAAATACAAGAATTTTTTTAGAACACAATCCAGTTTTATAAGAAAAAAGTATAGTTACAGTACAAGTATTTTTACTGTCAAATTGTTCATGAAACTGTATTCAATATGCATAGAAGGATCTAACTTGTGTTAAAATTTTTCGCATTCTTCCCTTTTGTGTTGTAGTTGTGTTCCTCTTTTCATTTTTCAATGATATTGCTATCTTCTAAAAAGAAATTGGTTTTTTTATTAATTATTTATCTTAAGTTCTAATTGCGGTTTATGTTAATTATACAGCTTTAGTTTATCACATTCATATATCCCACTTGGATTGCATAATGTGGCCTCATTTGAAATTGTTGTAACTTTTGCTTTTGGTAATTTTTTATAGCAAAATTTATGAATTTATATTTGCCTAAAAGAATTATTATTCTTCTTTTAGTGCTCTTCAAAAGCCATAATATGTGATTGTTATAAATTTAAAATGTCTAAAAGACCTTCTTATTTTAATTAAATTTCATAGTTATTCTTATTCTAAAGCTATTGCTACTATGTTTACATTGTTGCTATATATATATATATATATTTTCATTAATTTTTTACCAAAACACAAACTATGGTTATATTTTCACATATATAAAGTACACAAATATCACAAATTTCTGCTATTCTTATCACGAAAGTGTATTCTTCTAATCTAATTTCTATTTTAAATTTGTTATTTAACTGTTGGTTTTTGTGGTCACGTTTGTAGTTTATTTCATTTTAATAAATTGACATGAAGTTGTTTGAATTTTAGTTATTGCCGAAAAAAATTTCTAATATATTCTTATTATTGTCATTCTATACATTTATAGCAACTTGTGGACGTTATTACCAAGTGCTCTATCAATCAATTGTTCTTTTAAAAATGGCCTTTATAAACTTTTTATCAAAAATATTTTTAACCTTTTCAAATAGGCATTTAACATGTTTTTTCCCGTCACGGGTATTTGAGAATGATAATTTAAATAAGTTTAAGGTCATGTACAAGGTTTTAAAGCCCGTTTAGTTGCTGAAAATTTTGAAAGTGGGGGATGGAAATAAAATTGGAAATGAAAATAAGTTTTAATGAAATGAAATTCTATGATTCATAAATTATGTTTGGTATGATTTGAAAAGAAATAAAAATGTTATTCTATAATTATGTTTAGTTGGATGAAAATAATATAAAATAGAAAAAATTTAAACAAAATATTATAATACCCTTAGTAAAAAAATATTAAAATATCAACTTATTTAGTTATAAAATATTAAAATTTCAATTTATTTAAATGTAGAATTTTGCATCATTTGAAATGTGTTGGCAAAACACGGGGTTCGGTAGCATGTGATTTGTACAATTTAATTCACGCTTTTGTTCAGCTGTTTTAATCCTTGTGTAACTTTATTTTACTTAAAAAAATTATTAGTGTGCACAATAAATTGAGGGGCAGTTCGGTAACTAATCTCACCATTCCCAATTGAAAGGAATAGAAAGGCATTTCCAACAACCAAACATAAATTTTGGAGGATTGTCTTTTTTTTTTTCTTTCTTTTTTCATACTTCCAAAATCTGCAAATTAAATGGGGCATTATGGAATAACCTTAAGCTAATCATTTTTCAAAAACGTGTGTCTAGTAATGCCTAACACTTTCTATGTTTATCTCAAACCTTGTCCAATTCAAATATTAGTTATTGAGATATTTTTTCTTTAGGAATAAAATAAGTTTAGTTATAATTCTATTAAGTCGATTTTTCAAAATTTCTTTGAAAACCATTTCCTTTAAAACTTTCACCATGAGCATCATTCTTTTCTTTCGAGTCAGATACGAATGTAGTTTTGCATTCCAAAGAGCTCAGAGCCAAGTTCAAATTATAAAATCCTATTTTCATACGTCTTCTATTGCGAACAATTTTCTTTATCTCTATTTTTATTTTCTTTGACAGTCTTTTTAATATTTCTCTTTCCTAAATAGCTCAAAGTATTTGTACGTGGTAACATGAAGATGTATGGACATCTCTAACGCATGAAAAATATGTTTAACAAATGACCTTGTTTGTGTGTGTGAATTAGCTCGGACAGGGATGAAATTGCAGAGTTTAGAGTAGAAGCCCCCCTTACAAAAACACGTAATAGCAACCATATTTTGTTATAAACTAGAGTTAGTTGGCAAATGTACATAAATATTTATTATACTCTTGTAGTAGTATAAAAATTGAGTACGATTATGACTCATATTTTGACAAATAAATAATTATTGTCTAAAATATGAAATTCAATTCAGTTGTAGTTAAAATTTTTCATTACTATCAATATAAATAATAGCAGAGATAGAAATGAGCTCCAAGTGCACAGAAAGGGAACGAGGTTCAGGAGTCAAACAATGAATTCGAATTCTTATTAATTACAAACTGAAGAGGCTTAGAACTTCGAATAACATACTGACTAGCTACATGACGCAAAAATGTTACAGGCTTAATCGAAGAAACTACCATCATACAATATTCTACATTGACTGACAAAACAAGTCTGCGGGAAAGAGAAAGGTGACCTTTAAAAAACTCAAAGAAGAGCAACGTTACAGAATTCAACACTCAGATCTGCCTAAAAACCTTCTCAGCAGCTGCTATAGTCTTTTTTATGTCATCAGAAGTATGTGCCAAGCTGCTGAACCCAGCCTCAAATTGTGAAGGAGCGAAATAGACACCTTCTGCCAACATTCCCCAATAGAACCTGGCAAACTTAGCTGTGTCACTCTTTTTGGCATCTGCAAAATTGTAAACCGGTCCTTCAGTGAAGAAAAAACCAAACATCCCGCTTATATGGCTGCCACATATTGCATGACCTGCTCTTTTCCCAGCTTCAACGATACCTTGAACTAGCTCAGCTGTTATTTTATCCAAATACTCGTAGGTTCCTGGCTCCTTAATGCGCTTCAGAGTCTGTATGCCTGCAGTCATGGCCAAAGGGTTGCCACTCAAGGTTCCAGCCTGGTACATAGGTCCTGCCGGTGCCACCATCTCCATAATATCTCTCCTCCCTCCATATGCACCAACTGGCAGACCCCCACCAATGATTTTTCCAAGGGTTGTTAAGTCAGGAGTTATGCCAAAATATTCTTGAGCTCCACCATAAGACAAACGGAATCCAGTCATAACTTCATCGAAGACTAGGAGGCTATTGTTTTCCTTGGTGATTTTGCGTAAGAAATTAAGAAAGTCAGCTCTAGGAGCAATGAAACCAGAGTTTCCAACCACAGGTTCAAGGATAACTGCTGCTATCTCTCCTTTGTTGGACTCAAAGAGCCTCTCAACAGCTGAAAAGTCATTGAAGGGGGCTATAAGGGTTTCAAAAGTGGCTGCTTTAGGAACACCAGGGGAGTCAGGAAGTCCTAAGGTAGCAACTCCACTACCTGCCTTAACAAGAAAAGGATCAGCATGACCATGGTAACAGCCCTCAAACTTGATGATTTTCTCATTGCCAGTAAAAGCACGGGCCAGGCGGAGGACCCCCATGCATGCTTCAGTGCCTGAGTTGACAAATCGAACCATTTCAATGCTGGGAACG
The DNA here is from genome assembly GCA_026724425.1 of Erythrophleum ivorense. NCBI lineage: Eukaryota > Viridiplantae > Streptophyta > Magnoliopsida > Fabales > Fabaceae > Erythrophleum > Erythrophleum ivorense. The sequence goes on from JAIUCV010000018.1 coordinate 5,504,161, forward strand.
GCAGAGATAACCATCTCAGCTAAAATGTTTTCCAGCAGACAAGGTGCACCAAAGCTGGTTCCTTTTTTCATTGTTTCAGCTAGAGCTGCAAGCACCTGAAATGTGTATCAAGCATAACTTTTTACCACGAAGTTCAAAAAATATAACTTAGCAATGTCAAGATATCTCAGAGTAATCTCAAAGATAGTGAATTGGCAATGTTTTAGCATCTTAGTTTTTCCATCAAATCAAAATAAGAAACCAAATGAAAGATATCTCAAGCTAGGTGTACCCATTGGACAAAACAAAATCATCAGTAACAAGTTAGGATTTTATGGGAAAAATCCAAAAAACAAACAAAGAAGGTTAGCTATGTAAACCATATCAGAGTAACAGCAGAACTATATTTGGAAAGAACAGAACCTCATCATCAGCATGACCGATTATAGCAGGCCCCCAAGAACCCACATAGTCAATGTACTCGTTGCCATCTATATCCCACATGCGAGATCCCTTGACAGAATCAATCACAATTGGCTGTCCACCAACAGATTTAAAGGCTCGAACAGGAGAATTGACACCTCCAGGCATCAATTCCTACAAGGAAAGGAAAAGAAGATTTTCATTAATCAGTTACCACAGGTCAACCCCGAATAATTAGCAAAAAGAACGAAAATAAATTATCATTGGAATTACAAGATACCAATTTCTAAGTTTTGAAATTCTATATTTTTCCATCACCATTTGTCCATATCATTTGTTCACATCCCAAACAATGCAAATAAAGCATGTCAAAGCAATCTGAACCAGAAAAAAAAGCGCCAAATATAATCTCTAATTACAAATAAACGGAAGTTTAGGCAAACATCTGCAGAAAATGGTCTACAAGACAATAATACTGAAATCCGATATGCTAAATTTTAGGTGAAAATTACAAAACTTAAGGCTGATCAATTGAAATGGAAAACGCTGTTCAATTCTTCAGAAGCCAGATTCCCTATCCAAAAAAAGAATCCCAAAATTCCCATAATTTCAAAGACAGAATAACCCATTGCAAGGAAATCAATTACTTAATCAGGAAAAAAAAAAGGGAAGGTAGGAATCGGGTCAAGAGTACCTTAGCAGCAGCGAAAGCTTCTTCGGACTTGCGAAGGGTGAGATTCTTCTTGGTTTTCTCGTCGACGGATACCGCCATTGTGATCGAATGGGCTCGAGAACGTATCGTTGAGCTCGAAAGCCCTAAGCTAAGCCCTACTCCTGTGATAGCTGAAGCAGCCATTTTTGCTTCTCTCTGAAGTGACCAAGAGCAAGGCAAGCAAAGATGACGATAAGAATACAGATTGTGAAATGCCTTTGCCTTTGCCTTTGCCTTTGCATATGTGAGTTTAGACCCGTGCGGAACCCATGGGGCACCGCACGTGGGTCCAACAAATGATGTTTTATTTTTTTTAGTGAATTAGAAATAGATCTTTGAAATGTACGGACATCTTATAAAATAAATGTGCATAAAAATAAGTGCATTACATAATAAACATATATGATAATAAAAAAATTATATAAAATTCTATTTTCATAAACGGATTTTAACATAAAATAAACTATGATAACTTATTTTGTCTGTGTTAAAATGTTAAAAGTAATTTAAATATTATTAGTGCTGAAAAATAAAAAAATTAACATCTAGATAATCAAGGTCAATTAATCTAACCTAGTGGAATATCATATAAATAATTAATCAACATATTATATGAGGCAATTGTAAATTGTCTAATAATTATAAAATATTAAGTAAACAATAATAACAAAGAAGCATTCAAGCATTTAAATCAAAGGGATGTAAATATAATCAGTCTAAGGACAAAAGGTAAGACTAAATAGAAATACAATATGTGAACAGTAACAAGAAGTTGCAAGATACAAATCTTGGACTTATTCATCTAATCTGGTCCTCGGCATCATCTGCAAAACCAAATTTGGTTTATGGGATTGAATCTGATTTTGGTGATTTCATGTCAGAAGTATATCATTACATTCATCTCCACCTCTTCCATTAATGCATCTATGATGAGAGGATGCATCTCTCATGTTTGCTATAAAGCTCAGTTTCCTTAAACCATTGTATTCTTAAAACCATATATATCATCAAGAGAGGGAGTCTAAGAGCTTAGAAATATCCTTTGGTAGAAAAAAAGTTTCGACAATGGTTATAGCTGAAGGTCACCATCTTTTGACATTTTGCTTCTATTGGATATCATATTTGCGTTCAGCATATTCTATTAATGCTAACACAATATTGTCATATTCAGGTATCAGCAATACGAAAGCTCTTCAGGTATGCAGCAATAAAATCGTACCAAAGGAAGCTATCATCAGCTTTTGGGATTGTTGACAATTGTTAATTGCTTGGTCCTTACATTTAGAGAGAATAATTTATGTCTATCATCCTTATTGTCAGAGTGTCTAGACCAAAACTACTTCCAAATGATGCAAATATCTCATTGGATGTAAACTATATCCAATGAAACCTGTATGCCTTTAGACTGAGACATGCAATGCACGAGATGCTATAGTAAGATAAAAAATTAATACAAATTTTATATATCAATTTTCACACAATCAAATTATGGGCTGTTATTACATGGAATTAGTTGGGAATATAGTTGGCAGTGACAATATTTTCTTAGTTTCTGTTAGAAGTTAGAGTTCTTGTACTCATACTAGGCTATAAATGAGGAAGGAATTGATGTGAAATATTGTTGAATAATATTGTGATTGTGTTTCCTTTTTCTCTGCACCAATTTATGGGACAAATGCATTAAGCTTAGCAGAGGTCATGGCTAACCTCATCCTCCCCAACACCTAATTTTCAAAATATAATTATGGCTTAGCAAGGATCAAATTCGCATATTAATAGAAGCATTGGCCCATAAGCATGGTGGAATTAATTTCTTTTCCTTAAAGTAACTTCTTTTCAAAAGGTTCATGATTTACCCATAAATCTAATAAGAAATGCACAGAAACTAGTTATTATGCTGCAAATTTAATATTTATGCTACTTTTGTTAGCATAGGTTTTCCGGATTTGTATTATTCACCATCGGAGGAACCATAAGAAGAAAAATAGTTTATAATATTGATGAAGTGGGTTATCATGAGAAGGATAAGTTGTAGAGCTATACAGAGGTTGTAGACGAGCCAATAAAATGAAACAAAAAGGAATTAATTATATGAAGAAGTTGAAATGACTTGCATAATATACGCTACACGTTGATTGGATTTAATAATAGTGATTTGAATAATGCATGTAAAGTGACCAAATGAAATCTTCAAAAGTTTCTTGGAGTATGTTTTCAATGTCGTTAAAAAGTTAAGCTGCAGATGAATATGATATTGATATATATATATATATATATATATGTTTTTGGCTTTCAATAATTAATTAAATTGCATTCAAAATAATCATATTGTGTGTGTGTTGTATATATATCCAATGTACATTTTTTTTTCACTCGATATCTTTTATTGAATTTTTAATTTAAAATGACCGTTGATTGAACCGAAAAACCAAAGTAGATATGATATTAAAAATCTCACCAACATAAGTACTTTCAAAATGGATGTCTCTTCCCAACCTTTTCTTTTTTCTTATTTTTATTTCTTTTGGTTTTCATCAATTAATTAAATTGTGTATTAAAAAAATGTCATAGTTGAATTTGAAATTGAGAAGTTTTGTGTGTACCACAGAAGTTATGTTCTATTTGATTGATGAAGAAAATAATGAAATAAATGTAAAATGTGAGTAGATAAGGATAGATAAAATAAAAAATGATTATTTTATTTTTTTAAAATGATTTGATAGATAAAATAATAAGTATAAAAATATAATAAAAATTATACAAATTATGTAAAGGAAATATAATTGCAACGCAATGAACCAAACGGAGTCTTCAATTTCAATGGAAAAGCATGATTGTCTTTTAGCTGAAAACTTAAAAAATATTGACATGTTAGAAGACAAATAGCCCTGAGGATGTGTAAGAAAATAAGTTTGTTTACGGTATTCCCCACAAAAAAAAAAAAGATGAACCTATTTTTTAATATTGTTGATAAAATTTTAGCTCAATACTGTTCAATAGCATGCCTTACTTTTTATAGTTTTAGAAGAAAAAATAAATGAGCTCTATCTCTTAGTATTGTTGATAATATCTCAGCTTAATAATATTTTGGTCTACTCTTTTCAGACTAAGTAAATATTTTTCAAATGCTTTTGGAGCAATCGCTCTCATCATCTCTTCTTCAAATATCTCTATCCTTCTAATTCATCCCTCATCATCTCTGCGTTCTATTGTGTGGCAAGTTCGAAATCATTATTGTACCATAGGCTCTTGGTTCTCTTTTCTTATATTATGCCTTGATGAAAATTTATGGTGATAAATGCAATAAGATGGCGTTGGAAAAAAATTTATTTTTTTACTTCAAAATTGGAGTGGAAAGAAAATAATTTTATTTCGTAAAAAATTATGTATGGTTAGTGAATTACGTGGAAGAGATGTGGTCTCTATGTAAGGGTAAAAGGTTATCTTTTATTAAATTTCTATTTATTTTTTGTTTTCAAGAATCAATTAATTGTATTTAGAATTAATAAGCATGTTTTAGCTGTTAAAACTTTTAATTTTGAAAGTTAAAAGCTCTACCCATTTGTATTTTTTTTTTCATTTAGTATTTTTTTTTTCCAAATCTTGAATTCAAAGTGATTGTGTTTCCCTTTTTTTCTCTACCAATTGGTATTAGACCCATTTGGTTCCCACTGGATGATAGAATCAGGAGTATTTATAGGTTGGATTAATTCAACTGAATCAGGCCTAACATTGATATAACTTGATATCCCGACATGGTTTCATTTAATATTGAATAAGGCCATATTAGTACCAAATTACTTGGTTTTTTTCTTTTGTTTTTTAAATTTATTTTATTTTTTTTCCTCTCTTTTAGACTAGTACTAGGTGGTTTGATTTTTTTTTCTTTTTTTTTAAATTATTATAAAACTATAAAATGATCCAAAAATTTTTTTATATAAGAATTTATAAAATTATATTTTTAAAAAAATTTTAATATAAATTTTTATAAAAAATATTTTTTTTAATTCTTTTTCTAGCAAGGCCGGGCCAATAACCATTGGGGTCGCGCCCAGCCCCACAAGGCACACCGGCCTCCGGGCAAAGGAGACGTGGTTTGAAGGCAGGATTAGCAAACTCAACCACAGGATGAAGATGGTGGAAACAGACGTTACCGAATTGCTAAGCTCCCTCACTCGAGTGGAGGAGCAACTGGAGAAACTTGCAGCAACCCTTTTCGGACTAGAGGTGAAGCCCAAGAGCCAGGCATTGACCATCCCCAAGAAGAAGAGAATTCGCCTGGAATTGAGTTCAATACTGAAGAAGATAATCACTTCCGGAATACCTTGACTTAAGAAGATGACTAAAAGATGCAAGAGTCTTCCCACGGCGATGATGACGAAAACGATTGTGAGGAAATCGAGGGGCATAAAGACAACAACGAATAAGAAACGCCTGGCCGAATCCACAAGACGATAATAAACTGAAACGCTAGAACAAGGGACTTGGGGAGTAAAGCCAAAATGGAAGAAATGAAGAACACCATGGCTATTCATGATCAAGAGGTGGCTGGTACTGCTAGTGCCATCCTTCAAGTCACAGAAACATGTAACAAATTTTCTAGAGAGCCCAACGGGAAGACAGGAAATAGCGTCGGGCGGGATGATGATGAATTCTATGAGGGGGTCGACTTTCTGGTGATGAACTTGTTCTCCGATAAGAAACTTTCGCTGTTGGCTTTTGTTGGTACGGTTATCAGGCTATCCGCCAGGAGGGAGGGGGCAGTAAGAACAACTTTTCCGGTGAAAGGACGAGCTGTGGTAAACTTTCGCTGGAAAATTAGCATGCCGGCTGAGCTGAACAGTAGTGATCACATGAAGAATGGGATTGCGTTCCAGAACATGCCGTTCTTGGTGATGGATAAAGTTTGGTTAGGACATGTGGACGGTTGAGATTTCAAAGGGAAGGGCAGCACAAGAACAGGTTCTAAATTGACCTTGTACAAACACATGCACGACGAAGAATTCAAGAGGGAAGACAGTGTTAAAATGTGAGAACCCGACGAGCTGCATGAAGAACCCGACGTGAAGAAAATGTATGCATGCATGAAGTAAGACTTTTCAACGCTGGTACAACTGCCATGCACCAATTGATCCTTTGCCATTTTACAGATGTACCCTCCTCTCCTTCTTCCTTCAGCTGGGTTTGTTCGGTCATTTCCCATCCAAAGTTTCTGCAGTATATATCCTCCAGCACAGCATCACATCTTCATCCCCTGTTCTGGACGCTACTTTCCCCAGACCGTTCGAGCTACTCAAACGTTGGACTGGCTTCTTCTTTATGCTGAGAATTTGTTCCAGCTTTGTTGCTTCACTCAGACGCTTGGAGAGCTCCTTACTGGGTGAGTTGTATTGCTGCATAAACGCTGCAAATCTTCCTCCTCTGCTTAGCGTTTCTGTTGCTCTGTTTCAGCGTTAATCTGTTCGAGTTCCAGCTGCAGTTTCTTTTTGAATTTGGTTCGGTTTTGCTGCTAATTTTTGGGTATGAGCAAGCCAAAAAAAATCCCATTTCTTCCCCACTGTTTAACGCCATTTTTGGCTGATTTGGTTTTGACTTTCTGCTGCAGAATTTTCTCCCTGAGTTGCTAAGTTTCAGCGCTGTGCTGCCCTCTTCAGTGTTTTTGTTATTACTGTGAGTTGCTCCTTCAGTTCTTTCATGCTGTGCGAGCTGTTCCCATCTGGTAGAATAGCCTTATTCCAGTCGCATATCTCCTCTGGTTGAATGAAGACTAAAGCTGACCGAAAAAGTCATTTTTCTTCTCTGTTTCAGCGCTGATTTTGTTCAACTTACAGCTGCATGTTCCTCCTTGAATGGGTTCCATTTTGCTGCTGGTTTGAGGTGAGAGGATGCCAGAAAAAGTTTATTTCATCTCCTCTGTCCAACACCTCATCTCCCTCATACCACCTCCACTTAATTTTTCTGGTTTGATTCTGGTTGCTGTTTGTTTTCCTGGGTTGCTAAATTCGTTTTTCTATACATTAAATTCCTTCAATTTCTGCATATACCTTCCTCAAAATTGATTGTTATACTTCTTCTTAATTATTAAATTTCAATTATGCAGAATAAATTCCCGATTAAAGATGGTGGACATTTCTTTTAATTTTTGCAATTGGGTTTAACTCCTGAGTGGAACCAAGGAAGTGAAGGTACAAAATATGTATGAGAAACATACTATACGCGTAGGGGAAGCGTAAAAATTAGTAGAGGATTTGATATCAAATTTTGATAAGTCCAAGTCCTTTATGGAATTAATTGGAGTGCTTCGTCTTCTAAACTCTGGTAAATGGGTCTTGTAGGGTATTCAGGAGACTGAGATATAGCCGAGGAACGGGTCAGGGAAATTCTTGTAGTATCTCGGAAGGTGAGTAAGTAACGCAGACCAAAGACTCAGGAAATTCGTATTTCTGTTATTAAGTTTCCTTGCAGTGTTTTAAGAATTTGATTCTCTATTTATGGAGATATATATATTTCAAAATGTACTCATAAGCACATTTACCAAAATTTGATTTAAATCGGGAATTTTGCAAGTTTACGGATGTTGACTTAAGTGGAAATCCTACTGTGAAACTAATCTGAACATACTTTATCTGAAACGCTATTTGGAAATTTTATGGAGTTATCTGCTCAGAACCCTGTAGCTAACAGCAGTAGATGTTAGCCCTGGTGCACCATGATCTGAACCTCAGCTAGCAGGGGTGGTGCTAGCCCCGTGTGCAGACCACCACACGCGGAGTTATTGTATTTTCGCAAGCTGAAAGCTTTGCGTCTGTAGTGATTTTCCCCGCGAGCTGTGTGCTCTGCGTCTGTGTTCCGATTGGTTCTGTTTAGATGCGTTCGGTGTATTTTGAAAAAGAGTCGGTTTAAAATCTGTTTCATATGGTCTATATCTGTATATATATATGTGTAAACTTATTTGACTTACATTTATTTTAAAAAGGGTCGGTGTGCTTATTCACTGAGTATTCGACTCATTTTTTTTGTATATATATATTTTTCAGAGAGCAGTAGGGACTCTAGTCTGCCCCCAGCCGCCTTCTAGTGGCTGACCTCGGGAGACGTTCTTTGGCGAGCCTGCGGAGCTCCTGTGGGTGTATTGTGATTGTATATATATTTTGTTTGAAAATTTGTAAAACCTGGTAAAGCTAGCTCCACTGAATCATTGTTAGGATATCCCCACACCCCAGATGTTTTCTTTTGGTCTGATTGCGCCCTTTCGGGCTATATTGTACTGTCTGAGAGTTTGTAGAAATTTCGGGAGGTCTACGTTATAGAGGAGACTCTGCCGAAATTTCTACAAATGTCCTCTAAAGAAAAACTCATATGTTTCATATGATTCAAACGAATGTCATACGTATTTCCTCTATATAATTCCGCTTCCGTGCATGTGTACTTAAAATTTGGGGTGTGACATAAAACGAGACCTGATTCGGTTTTCCTAGTAAATGTTGAGGTAAATCAAGTCATAAAGCATATTGATGAAGGAAACTTGAAGCCACATTGGGCCATAGTAACAGATGTTGGATTGACAAACAAGGCCACAAGAATCTTTATAGGTTATTTAAATCTATATGGGTTATAATCCAATTGGATGTCGAATTGCATTATATATAATTCTTGATGCTAAGCTATTCGTTGGATTCGAGTTCAAGAGCCTCACTTTTATTTGGGTCTGTAGAGACTCCTCTATCCGCAAGTCGCTCTATTACGCCTATGCCAACTTCATCTATCCTCAAGATGCAATTTGTACTATTGAGATGAAAAATCATTCCATAATGAATGGAGAAGTGATACGGTTCATGTGGTCAAATTGTGATTCTGACGAAACTAAAAATAGCATGGGAATTTGTTTCAAAAGTTTGGTATTATTTTGTCCTATAAAGTTGTCATGTCCGAGGATGGGAAAAGCAAAGAATATGGCTATGTTCAATGTCAGTCAGAGGAATATGCAAATGCTGTTATTAAGAAGCTGAATGTCTTTACTGTTAAAGGCAAGTAGATCTATGTTGGGAAGTCTGTCATAAAAAGTGACCACATTTTGCCAAATCCTGATGCCAAATATATGAATTGGTACATCAAGAATTTGAACCCAAAGAAAGTTGCAGAAGAGCTAAGGATTCACTTCTAGCCAATGAAGAACTGGGCGAATGGTCATCCATGAATTTTTGAGATTTTGAACTTTTACAGATCATTAAGGACAAGGATTATTTTGAGGAGAAAGTATTGTTACGTGAATGTAGTTGAAAATATAGTTAGTAGTTAGGATATAATAGTATTTTGTTAGTTTTTGTCAGAGGAAGTTATGAGTCTCGTACTCATACTAGCCTATAAATGAGGGAGCAAATGATGCAAGTGTCGTTGATTAATATTGTGATTGTGTTTCCTTTTTCTCTATACCACATAGCACTATGAAAAGTCTTCTACCTGGAAACGATAAATAGTGTCTTTGTGCTGCCATGAAAGGTCAATTTCGAGCACCCGAGCCCTCATAGGTGGAGATGATTAAATAAAAAAAAAAAGAGAAAAAAAAATCTGAAATACAATTGGATCATCACCATGTTATTCTTAGGGAATGAACCACAAATCTATTAATTAATCATATTTATACACAACTGAAGATACTGGGTTATGAGATTCACCTTCAGATGCTTAATGACAATATTACACTACTATTTTTTTCCGTATATTCTTCCTCAAAGACATAGTCCTCTCTGCAGATATAGAGGACCATATATAAATTTAAAGATGCAATGTAGTTCAGTCTTAAGTTTTGAAACCTAAAAACAGGACAATATAAGTATCCATACAATGAAGATGGCATAACAATTACGGAGAAGAAACTTAGATCATGAAGTGGGAAAATAGAAAAGATGAATAACTTAACTGCAAATGAAGTACACAGAGAGAGAAATAAGAAAAATAATACACTTCTAATGGCTAATGGGTGGCACCAACATTTGAATCTTGAGAAAGAATTGGCAATGCAGACAAATGGTACGAAAGAAAAGGAACAACCAAGAGAGGTGGGATAAAAGGAGAGCTTACCACACCATCTAAGATATAAGAAATCATCCATATCTGAGATATGGGTGATGGGTCATAAAAAATTCGAATGGTAGCAACTCCTGTCAACTAGGCAGCGTTGATGATGTATATAGGAAGGTGGTACATGTGGAACAAATTCAAATGCAATAATAAATGATGGCAGTACTCTAGAACATCTTCATGGCTTTATAAGCATTGTCCAGAATCCAATAAGATACTGATGCAATGCTCTATGCCACTCTGAGGCAGCATCTGCATGAAGGAATTAGTTCGTAGGGGAAAGTCAGATAATTTCAAAAATTAGCACGTTTCTGATTGTAAGTTTATATGGACCAGTGTTCTAATGAAAACGCACTGTTCCCCGAAGCAATATACAGGGACTCTCTCTCTCTCTATATATATATATGAAAGAAGGTTAGAGAAATTTTATTCATTAATACGGAAGATAAGACCCTTGAAAACAAACAAATTATAAACTATTTTTTTATCACATAAACATTATCAAAAATAAATCAGGAAAAAAATGTAAAGGGAGAATTTATACTTAATACAACTTTAATACCTATTAAATAGTATAACAATAAAATTAAAAAACAGAGATATTTAATAAAAAAATTGAAAAAATATAATAACATCAAAATAAATATAATTTCTTTATTACAAGAAAAATATATATTAAAAGTGATACAATATGTATTGACGATTAATATCATATTCTTTGCTTGCTAATTGAATAGAATATATCTTTAATCTTTTTTATAGTAAAATTTCTTACAATCTCCTTAATATCAACAATCAAATTATTTGCAAAAAAAATCATCTTACATTTTATTATGAAGCCTTGTTCTTACAATGAGTTGAGAGAACGGTTTTAAAAAAATTGTGAAAAAGTGATAATCAAAGTAAATAGTATACTATTAGTTATTTTTTGAGGATTGAGATAAGAAGCTTTAATATATTTTATTATATATTATTTGTTTTAAAAAATTTACTTTTATGATCAATGTAAGAAATAATTATGTCTTTAAAAGTATGTGTTTAAGACTTTAAATACTAAAAAGACTAGATAAAAAAATTAAAGGAGAGGCAAATTTAAAATTTTTAAAGAAAAAATTATATATATACATAAAATATATAAAAAAAACATTTAAGAGGCGGCTGACCCTAAAATGTAGAATTTCGGTACGTCCCTGTATATTGTTTTTTTGGAAGCACAGGTAATTATGTAACACATTCTTCATGTAGGTGTACAGTATAGTTGTATACAGTACTTACCCAAGAATCCGAAGTAGGAGGGTTTAGGATTTTCTAGAGCTCCAATTATATGCTCAGAGTGAAGCCTCAAGAGACCCAATATGGGAGCTAATATGGATGCCATTTCTGCTTCATAACTCTTTGTGGTACCTTTCTTGGATGTCTACTAGAAAAATCACATTTTTAGATGATATTTTAAATGGATTTTAGATGAATTTTAGATAATTTTTTGACGAATTTCTGACAAAATTTTTATTTTAGACAGATTTTAGACAAAATATATTTTATCTATAAAAATCTTGTCGCTAAATTAATTGCATATGAAAATCTGTCCAAAAATCATTTCAGACAAATTTTCAGATGAAAAAAGTTGTGTTTGATGAATTTTTGTAAGGGTATTATTTTGAATAGTATGACTAATTTAGAGATAGACTTTAGACGAAAATAAATAATTTTTATTTGTTAACTATATTTATTTTAGACGGATTTCAGATGAAAGTAAAAAATATTTTAGACGAATTTTAGACAAAAATTAAAAAAATAATTATTTGATTTATAAATTTCAAACAAATTTAAGACAAAATAGTTATATATTTCAGGCAAATTTTAGATGAAACTACTTGTGCTTCTCAGACGAATTTGGGATGAAAAATAGATGACTATGAATTTTTTTTTTTTGGGTCCAAAATAGTAAAAGAATAACTTTTTGAACTAATTTGTCATAATAATAATAATAATAATAATAATAATAATAATAATTCAAATATATAAAATTAGTAATACCCAAAATACTAAATACAAAACATGTCATATTATATAAAAGTTCAATTACAATATGTGTCTAACAAAAATAAAGTGAAAGAAAATATAACCTAATCAATGCAAATCACTCTCATCATCCTCAGCGTCCTCATCCTCCTCTATAGTTGGCGGAATGTTCAAAATTTATAATACTAGTGCAAGTTTTTTTTCATTTAACAACATTCTCTTTTTTTGTTTAACTATTTTTTTGTCTTGTTCAGCTATCTTATGTGCTTACTCTTTATTGATTCGTTCTTGATTCTCATATTTATTTTGCCACATTAAAAGTCCCCGCTACATGGTTTTATCCACAAATAATGTGTAAGAAAATGCGCCAATAGAAGATTCTGCACTGAGACACAATCCCATAGAATCTAAACTATAAACAACCCCTTTCTTCCCTTGAGGGACTACCTCTTTTCAAATGTTCAAGTCATCTAGCATAGACATGCTTGCATATGATGACTCTTCTTCTAAGTATATAGCCATCATGAGCAAATTGAGATTGGTTCATTACATGATCAATAAATCCTTTAACCCCTTCTACATATTCCCTTTTTAATCCTCCTTGATTTGGAAGAAGTCTATCATACATCCACTGTCAATGTTTTGGAATTTCCATATTTTGAATCAAGTAAAACAATATATTACCATTCATATAATAAAAAATTAAGACAACATGATTTATTTATTTTTTGGTTTATTTTATTGCCCAATTAATATATATGACTTTCTTATCTCTAGTTTGAACTCTAACAGAAATTAAATGAGTCCATAAAGCCTATGATTCTTTATATATACACATATGTATATATCTGTGTGTGTACGTGGTTAAAAAAATAGCAATAACAATTAATAGTTGATAATACAAATGGGTCTCCTTTAGTGATACAAAGTTTAATATATCATTATGGGTTTCAGCAAGAATGTGAATGTGAAGTTATCTTTCAGCAAATTTATTTCTCTTTTATTGGACTAACCAAGTGCAAAAACAAATAAACACTTGGATTCATCCAGCACTTCATTCCTGCAGAAATTTTAGTAGTTATATTTGTCTAGCAATTCGACATATACAACAAGGATCCAAAGAAAATTTGAAAATTAGGGAACAAATTTACCCTTAATCGAATCTTTCTTCTCTACAATGGAGGATGCTTCTGAGGATGGTTGTTTGTTCTCAACAGATCTACATAGCTACTGGTTTGGGACTAACGTTTGCTAGTGGTAGGATTATTGAAGAAGAAGAGAGGAAGATACTAGATCTACAACAAATGAGGAAAAAACCACCAGAAATTTCAACACTAAATTTCATAAAACAATAAAATGGAACTACAATGAGGAAGAGGGGAAATTGCAAATACAAAAACAAAAGAAGTATAAAAAACTAGGTCTCTGCATTTCTATCTTCTTCACCTCCCAGGTTTTTTTTGCAGGTAAGATTTCATGGTGGTTTGCTTTCTCCCCTTCAGCTGCTGGGTGCATGGAAAGTTTTAAGAATTTCAAAGCCAGGCGTTGCGTCGGGTTCCAGAGGGTTTTGGTAGACAAATTTAATTTGGAGCAACATGGCATATGTGGAAAGATATGAACAGACGTGGGTGCAGGGGTTCTTTATTTATCTACCTATTATCTTATATTATATTTTTTATATAATATAATACATATAACATATATATATATATACACAATACATATAACACTGCAACGTTGGGTTCCAGACGTCTTTATATATATATACACATATGTATTATATCATATTATATAAATATAATATATTATTTATATAATATAATAATATCATATAATATATATATAATACATATAAGATATATATATTATTTATAATATATAATACGTATAATATATATTATATGTTAATAATATATTATATGCAATATGATATTGAAAGTTTATATTTATTACAATTTATATGGAAACTAATAATATAAATTTTTCATTCATATTTTTATTCCCAGTTTTTGTATGCATAATTAAGATTAATTGGTCATATCGTTTAATTATGCTAAATTTTTTAAAAAAGATTGGAGTTATATGTATAATATTTTAATAATGTGAGAATTTTTTTTAATTGTAAAGTAAAGGCGAAATATGTGTAGACTAAGGAAATTTGTATGGCTAATTAATGCAAACACAATTTTCTCTCTTCAATACACCAAGTAACTAATAATTGATGGATTGTCAATTATTAATTCACTTTATTTTATTGAATTTTTTAAAAAATAATTGAAATTGAGTTTGATTTGCATATTAATCCCACAAATCCAATTTTGTACAATATATATAAAAATATTAGATAAATCAAATTTACTTTTTATCAAAAAAATATTAAATATAATTTAGCCAAACTTTATACATAAATTAGCACTCTTTATGTTATATAGTTTGAGGTGGAACAGGAGAAGGTCTTTTTCCATTTAAATAATTTAAATTATACAATTCACATTATATACAACAAATTTTCTCCTATACATGTAGTAAACTATGATGTTGGATGAGTTTAAATATACAAATATTATGTATGTAATAAACACGTTTAATTGATCTTTATGAAAAATAAACAATAACTAGAATAAGTTAGCGTAGGAGCCATAAGCGTTGAACAAGTTAATTATTTTGTGGTCTTAAGACTATGGCTTGATAAGGATATGATTTTGTAATTTCTTTTTAAATATGAAAGATAGTTTAAAAAATATTATTAGTTTCAATTTTATGAATTTATCAAATTGTCAAAAGTTTAAGTTAAAAAGTTTAATTTGATTTTTTAATTTTAAACTATCATATCTTTTGATCTATAATATAGAATAAGGCTTATTATATATTCCCTCCGGTTCCTTTTATAAGGAAATTTGAAAAGATTTTTTTGGTCACAAAATATAAGAAACATGGTATATTTTTTTATTTTACTAAATAATACATTTCTTTTTTACCCTTCATTTATTGTTACATCCAATACACTTAATAATGCATAACATTTTTCCATATAAAATGAAGATGGGTAAAATAGGAAAAAATTATCAAATTTAAACTTAATGTAATAACCCAAATTAAACTAATAACAATTAAATAAATAATTTAATTAGGCAAAAATTTATTTTTAGGATAAATATAATATTTTAGTAATCTTAGGATAATTATAAAGCTTTAAAATTATCTTAAGGAGATATTTTGAAACCTATCTTATACCTATTGGGATATTTTTATGTTCCAAAATTTTTAAAAATAGGTCAACATGGAGGCTCTAAATAATTGTGGGTCCTTATTTTTATTTTTACATATATAAAAATAATTTTTCATTAGTCTTAAATAAACTACACTAGAAAAAGAACATTGGGTGCTTTTGTAATTTCTTCTTTTTCCCTTAAAATATAATATCCTTCCTTATTACTCCATCAGACCCATGTCC
Source organism: Erythrophleum ivorense (assembly GCA_026724425.1). NCBI lineage: Eukaryota > Viridiplantae > Streptophyta > Magnoliopsida > Fabales > Fabaceae > Erythrophleum > Erythrophleum ivorense. The sequence continues at coordinate 5,519,832 of JAIUCV010000018.1, forward strand.
CTCCCTTTTCAAATCTCTTTCTTCTCTTTCTTCGACACTGAAGCCTCCTGTACGCCTTTTCCCCATTCTTCTTTTCTCTTTCCTTAAAGGTTCTTCTTCCCGTAGCTCAGACGCAGCCTCCTTCATCTCCTTTTCTCTTTTTTTTTTTTCTTTCATTCTTCCTTGTCTATTTGCTATGCCTCACCTTATAATACCTCTGTCATCTTCCAGTTCTGTTCTCTAAGCGTTGTGGAGCCGTGGGTGTTGCACTGAAGGGGGGAAATTGCAGAAGGTGAACTCCATTTTGCTCCATTTTCGGTCCTTCTCTTTTTGTTCTTTTCTCTTATTTTGGCTTGCATTTCTCCCTTGTTCAACTTCCATCTTGTTCCTCTTAATGTTAATGGTGCCATGGAACATAAATTTCAGCTTGCTTCTTCATTTTGGCCGTGGGAAGCTTCTCAAATTGGGGCTTTTTGATTTAAACCATTAAGGTATAAATTGATGCTTCTAATACATTCATTTAAGCTCCTTAAGATATATTTTAAACTCAAATTAAAATTTAGAAGCTTAAATTGGATTGTGGAAATTAATTTGTGAAATTTAAAACCTAGGGTTAATAGTAACATTAGAAAATTTAAACTATAATTATAGGTTTAGGTGTTAGAGGGTGAAATTAGTTATATTGAGCATATTAGAAACTAATGGAGTAATTTAAGGTGATGATTTTGTGTTTAATATAATTATAGATGATATTGGGACTACTCTTTCAATTGGAGATTCATTCGAATTTTAAGAAATTTAGGCCTCTACTATTGGCCTCCACAGGTGAGTGTATAGATAGCAAAATAGTAGTTTCTTTTATTTTATATTTACTTATTATTAGCCCAAACTTCACATTTCTGAATTGTCATATCTGCGTTATTAGGGAAACAAATTTAAACTTTATGTGGGTTAAAATATATGTGTGGATATATATATATATATATATATATATATATATATGTATGTATATAAATGGTTATAGGCTGGACAGATGATGAATGACTTTTATTTAAATTTTATTATATAAACTTGTGATTAATTATTTTTATTTTATTAAAATCACTTCTTTTACTTGATCAAATTTTTATTTGTTTAATATTTAATTTATTTAAATTATTTTCATTTCAAAATTATGGATGGAAGCCTGATTAAAATCCCGTAGCCGTTAGCGGGAGTAACGGCCTAAGTGCACTTAGTTAGAATAATGAATAAACACTGTGTGGCGGCACTCAGTGATAATTATACTGGTTATATTGTGATATGCACACTTTGTGGCGGCACTTGGTGATGGTGGTAATATTGTGATGCTGTGCAATGACATTGATAGTAGAATTGAATCCTGTGTGGCGGCACTCAGAGTTGATTGTAATTCTTACACAGGATACCCATTATATCTTATGTCCTTAAATTTTAAATTGTGCTTTTGATGATAACCTGTAATGTAAATTAATTGTTATTTATATATATATAGACAACAATTAAAGGCAATAAAAATTTCTTTTATTTATCTAAGTATTTTATTGTGAGAAACTCTAAACCTATTTGTTTCCCCTCTACTTATTTGTTATCTATGCATTCACTAAGCCAGTGGTAGGCTTACCCCTTTCTTTTGTCACATTTCAGATCAGCATAAAGTAGATTAAGGTGCTTTGGGATCTGCATTCCACCCAAACACAGATGGTAGGATATTTTGGTCGGTTGAATTGTGTAGGAACTCCAAGAAACATTGGCTACTAGGTGCTACATTATTTTGGGTCATGAGGGTGTTATATTTTTTGTAAATCATATAATGACTATTGTAATGACGTTTGATTATATTTTGAAAAACTTATGTACTATACCATATTGCGGCAAAAATCCAAAGATATGAGATGCTGATGAATTTTTTTGAAATGGAATGTATTGGGCTGTGTTGACTTTGCAGGGTTGAGATGTCCAATTTTAGGGGAGGTGCTGCCAGATTTTCGGCAACCTCTAATCACTGTAGGTATGCTTATATAAAAATATGAGTAGTAAATGAGTTGTCAGGCTTACTAGGCTGGGCTAATTATGCTTGGCTTGGTCTAGGTGCCGGTCATGACTTGGGCTTTGGGTCATGACAAAGTTGGTATCAGAGCCCGGTTTGTGTCTAGGTCTTTGTAGCCATATGATTGGGGAGTAGTAGAATCTTACGTGTAATTGCGTAATTGGCCAGCGCACCTTACATGTAGGAGTCTATTATTGCCAAATCTAAGTCTTGGAGTTTTGTTTAATGGTCTATACATTGAATGTGTTTATTGTTTGAAACTTGATTAAAATCATCATTTGTGGGTACTTTATTTTATTTATAGGAAAGGATGCCGCCAAGAAAGAGGATGGCACCTAGGAGGTTTGCTCCTGATGAGGCCTCCAGCCTGCCTCATGATCCTGCTTCAGCTCCTAGAGGCCGAGGGCGTGGTAGTAGTAGAGGTCGCAGACGTGGTGTTAGCTGCGGACGTGGTCATGATCAAGCATATGAGTCTGCTAGGGCAGCAAGAGATGAGGTACCTGAAACTAGACAGACAGACTTGACATTAACAGATGTTGTTGCTAGCATGCGTAACATGTAACAAACCATGAGGGAGATGATGGGTGTAATCCAGCAACAGCAACAACAACAAAGGAGAGAACAACATGTAGATCCTGAGCCTGAGCTAGAAGTTAGACTAGAGAGGGAGCAATTAGCTCAATAGGGGAGGACAATTGTGGTTCAGTTGTCAGAATTTATGTAGCTTAAGCCCCCTTCTTTTATAGGTATAGAGGCAGATGAGGACCCTCAATACTTTTTAGATTAGATAGGCCGACTTTGTAGAGCATTGGGATGTACACCTGCTAGATCAGTAGAGTTGGCAGAATATCGTTTGTTAGGCCTGGCTCAGACATGGTTTGATACAGTGAAAGAAGGAAGACCACAAGGGTCACCCCCTTTGGTTTGGGAAGAGTTCACTGAGTTGTTTATGAGACGATTTCTTCCACAGACAGTTAGAGATGCTAAAGCTAGAGAATTTAAAGTATTGAAGCAATCAGAAGGTATGACAATAGCAGAATATGAGATATTGTATACTAAGTTATTTACATATGCTCCTCATTTGGTAGCTATAGAGCAGATGCGAGCAAAGCGGTTTGTACAAGGGCTTTTAGATTATTTGTTCTGATCAGTTGCTAGAGTCCGATATGACTCTTATGAAGATGTAGTTGAAAGTGCCAAACTTTTTGAAGCTCGTAGTAAAGAAAGCAGGAATGCACGAGAGTCACGTAAACAACAGCGTAATGAAAGCAATCGGGGTGGTTATCAAGTTAGAGGTGGTGGTGGAATCGGAAAGGAGATTGTGGTGAGTCATCAGGGTCAACAGCAAAGTTTTCAGAGTCAGGGAAGTCATAGTGGGCATTCCTCAAGTATAGTTCAAAGTGGTGGAACTAATCAGATGCGCTCTTCGCAGTCTATTCGTGGTAGAAGGAGATCTTTTGGGCCTCTACCCCCTTGTTCTACTTGTGGGAGGAGTCATACTAGTGTTTGCTTTGGACCAGGGAGAGCATGCTATCAGTGTGGTCAACTAGGCCATATCCAAAAGGATTGTCCTGTGTTATCAAGGCAACCATCCTCTAGTCATGCATCTAATCCTATGACGCTACCATCATCTCCAATTCTAGCAGCTCCATTAAGACAGGTTGGTGGGCCTGGAGGCCAAGGTCTTGGTGGGGTACAATCTTGTGGTAGAGGATCAAGAGGCAGAGGCCAGGGGCAAGCCAGGGGAGGTCAAGCTCATGTTTATGCGATGACACGTCAAGATGCTCAAACGTCCAATGCAGTGGTGACAGGTATTCTTCCAATTTGCTCTTTTAATGCACATGTTCTATTTGATTCTGGTGCTACACATTCCTTTGTATCCCCATTCTTTGCTTTGCGATTTGGTAAAGATGCATCACTACTAAATGAGCCTTTAGTGGTAGCTACACCTATGGGAGATGCAATCACAGTAGACCGTGTGCATAGATCTTGTGAAGTCCTAGTAAAAGGAAATCAGTTATTTGTTGATCTAGTAGTCCTTGATATGATGGATTTTGATATAATTCTGGGCATGGACTGGTTATCTTCTTGTCATGCTACACTTGATTGTCATAATAAGGTGGTGAAGTTTGAGTTGCCAATGGGAGAATCTTTTACTTTCCAAGGCGACCACAGTGTGGCTCCTAGTAATTTGATTTCTACTCTGAGTGCTAAGAGGTTATTGGGAAAAGGGTGTAAGGGGTATTTGGCAATGGTTAAAGATATTAATGCGATAACAACAAATTTAGAGGAGATACCAGTGGTTTGTGAATACCCTGATGTCTTCCCTGAAGAGTTGCCAGGCTTACCTCCAGATAGGGAGATTGAATTTTGCATAGACTTAATTCCTAATACTCAACCTATGTCTATACCTCCATATAGAATGGCTCCTGTAGAGCTTAGAGAATTAAAAGAGCAATTACAAGATCTTCTTGATAAAGGTTTCATACGCCCTAATTCTTCTCCTTGGGGTGCTCCAGTATTATTTGTAAAAAAGAAGGATGACTCTTTAAGATTGTGTATTGATTACAGGCAATTGAATAAAGTGACAGTGAAGAATAAGTATCCATTGCCACGGATAGACGACTTATTTGACCAACTTTAGGGAGCTCAATGCTTTTCTAAGATAGACTTGAGGTCAGGGTATCATCAGTTGAAGATCAGAGGAGAGGACATTTCAAAGACAACTTTCAGGACTCATTATGGGCATTACGAGTTCTTAGTCATGTCGTTTGGGCTTACAAATGCTCCGGCAGCTTTCATGGACTTGATGAATCGAGTCTTTAGACCATTCTTAGACTATTTTGTGGTCGTTTTTATTGATGACATTCTTATTTACTCAAAAAGTAAGGAAGAGCATGAGCAACATTTGAGAATGACCTTGCAAACTTTGAGAGAACACCAGCTTTATGCTAAATTCTCTAAATGTGAGTTTTGACTGGACAATGTGGCTTTCCTAGGACACACGGTGTCTAAGAATGGGATAAGTATAGATCCTAAGAAGGTGGAAGTGGTCAAAAATTGGCCTAGACCTACTACGGTTACTAAGATTCGTAATTTTCTCGGGTTAGCAGGATACTACCGTAGATTTGTTAAGGATTTCTCTAAGCTTGCAGCTCCTCTAACAAGATTGACAAGGAAGGGAGTGAAGTTTCAATGGTCAGATTCATGCGAAGAGAGTTTCCAACAATTAAAAGATTGTTTAACCTCTGCACCTATGCTAACTCTTCCATCTGGAACTGGTGGTTATACAGTATATTGTGATGCATCAAGAGTAGGCTTGGGTTGTGTACTAATGCAGTATGGGAAGGTGACAACTTAAGAAGCATGAACAAAATTACCCCACTCATGATTTAGAAATGGCTCCAGTCATATTTGCATTAAAGATTTGGAAGCATTACCTATATGGTGAGACTTGCGAAATTTACACCGACCACAAGAGTCTTAAGTATATCTTTCAACAACGAGATTTGAACTTAAGACAAAGAAGGTGGTTAGAACTCTTGAAAGACTATGACTGTAACATCTTATATTACCCTGGCAAGGCTAATGTAGTGGCTGATGCCCTGAGTAGAAAATCCATGGCTAGTTTGGCTCACATTGCTGAAGTCAAGAGACCGATGGTGAAAGAATTTCAGAAACTTAATAAGGGTGGAATAAGATTTGAGGTCCCAACATCAGGAGTATTGTTAGTTCATGTACAACTTCATTCTGGTCTGGTAGATAGAATCAAGGCCATACAAGAACAAGATGCTCAATTAAGAAAGATTATGGAAGTAGTTGTGAAGGGAAGTTACAAGAGTTCACAATAGATTATGAAGGAGTCTTGAGATGTGGTCGTAGGTTGTGCATGCCAAATGTGGAAGATTTGCAAAGAAAAATCTTAGAAAAAGCTCATCACTCAACTTACATGGTTTACCCAGGTTCCAATAAGATGTACCAAGATTTGAAAGAGTTGTATTGGTGGAAGGGAATAAAGAGAGACGTGGCAGAGTTTGTCTCTAAGTGTTTAGTGTGCCAGTAGGTAAAGGCTGAACACCAAAAACCTACAGGTATGTTGCAACAAATTGAAACACCAGAATGGAAGTGGGAGAGGATCACTATGGATTTTGTGACTGGCTTGCCAAAAACCCTTAAAGGTTATGATTCAGTGTGGGTGATTGTAGACCGATTAACTAAATCTGCGTACTTCTTACCTGTGAAGACCACTTATACCATGGTTCAATACGCTAAACTTTACTTAGATGAAATTGTTGCTCTTCATGGAGTACCTGTGTCTATCATTTCAGATCGTGGGCCGCAGTTTACAGCTAAATTCTAGAAGTCATTTCAAGAAGCATTGGGGACTCGTCTAGATCTTAATACTGCCTTTCATCCTCAGACCAATGGACAATCTGAACGCACAATACAAATATTAGAAGATATGCTTCGCACGTGTGTTTTAGATCTTGGTAGTAGCTAGGATAAATACTTGCCTTTTATGGAATTTGCATATAATAATAGCTATCAATCTAGTATTTAGATGGCGCCTTTTGAAGCATTGTATGGAAGGCATTGTAGATCACCAATTGGTTGGTTTGAAGTGGGTGAGTCTAAACTTTTGGGCCCAGATCTCATTCAAGAGTCAGTGGCCAAAGTGCGATTGATTCATGAAAGGTTGTTGATTGCCCAAACTAGACAGAAGTCCTATGCTGATCACAGGAGACGTGAGTTGGAGTTTAGTGTTGGTGACCTTGTGTTTTTACGAGTATCGCCTATGAAAGGTGTTTTACGATTTGGAAAGAAAGGGAAGTTAAGTCCTAGGTACATTGGGCCTTTTGAGATACTTGAGAGAGTGGGAGCTGTAGCCTACCGTTTGGCTCTTCTACCAAATCTTGCAAGTGTTCATCCTGTCTTCCATGTGTCTTTGCTTCAAAAATACTTGGCCGACCCTTCTCATGTGCTTCAACCACAGACCATAGAACTGGATGAGCAGCTCTCTTATGAAGAGCAACCTGTGGCTATAATTGATAGACAGATCAAGAGATTGAGGAATAAGGATATAACGTCAGTAAAAGTGGTATGGCATAAGCATTCCAAAGAAGAAGCAACTTGGGAAGCTGAGGAAGCTATGCGTGAGAAGTATCCCCATCTTTTTGAGACCCTTTAGGTAAGAGGCTTGTTGAAATTCGGGGACCGAATTTTTTTAAGGGGGGAAGAATGTAATAACCCAAATTAAACTAATAACAATTAAATAAATAATTTAATTAGGCAAAAATTTATTTTTAGGATAAATATAATATTTTGGTAATCTTAGGATAATTATAAAGCTTTAAAATTATCTTAAAGAGATATTTTGAAACTTATCTTATACCCATTGGGATATTTTTATGTTCCAAAATTTTAAAAATAGGTCAACATGGAGGCTCTAAATAATTGTGGGTCCTTATTTTTATTTTTACATATATAAAAATAATTTTTCATTAGCCTTAAATAAACTACACTAGAAAAAGAACATTGGGTGCTTTTGTAATTTCTTCTTTTTTCCTTAAAATATAATATCCTTCCTTATTACTCCATCAGACCCACGTCCCTCCCTTTTCAAATCTCTTTCTTCTCTTTCTTCGACACTAAAGCCTCCTGTACGCCTTTTCCCCATTCTTCTTTTCTCTTTCCTTAAAGGTTCTTCTTCCCGTAGCTCAGACGCAGCCTCCTTCATCTCCTTTTCTCTTTTTTTTTTTCTTTCATTCTTCCTTGTCTATTTGCTATGCCTCACCTTATAATACCTCTGTCATTTTCCAGTTCTGTTCTCTAAGCGTTGTGGAGTCGTGGGTGTTGCGCTGAAGGGGGGAAATCGCAGAAGGTGAACTCCATTTTGCTCTATTTTCGGTCCTTCTCTTTTTGTTCTTTTCTCTTATTTTGGCTTGCATTTCTCCCTTGTTCAACTTCCATCTTGTTCCTCTTAATGTTAATGGTGCCATGGAACATAAATTTCAGCTTGTTTCTTCATTTTTGCCGTGGGAAGCTTCTCAAATTGGGGCTTTTTGATTTAAACCATTAAGGTATAAATTGATGCTTCTAATATATTCATTTAAGCTCCTTAAGATATATTTTAAACTCAAATTAAAATTTAGAAGCTTAAGTTGGATTGTGGAAATTAATTTGTGAAATCTAAAACCTAGGGTTAATAGTAACATTAGAAAATTTAAACTATAATTATGGGTTTAGGTGTTAGAGGGTGAAATTAGTTATATTGAGCATATTAGAAACTAATGGAGTAATTTAAGGTGATGATTTTGTGTTCAATATAATTATAGATGATATTGGGACTACTCTTTCAATTGGAGATTCATTCGAATTTTAAGAAATTTAGGCCTTTACTATTGGCCTCCACAGGTGAGTGTATAGATAACAAAATAGTAGTCTCTTTTATTTTATATTTACTTATTATTAGCCCAAACTTCACATTTTTGAATTGTCATATCTGCGTTATTAGGGAAACAAATTTAAACTTTATGTGGGTTAAAATATATGTGTGGATATATATATATATATATATATATATGTATGTATGTATATAAATGGTTATAGGCTGGACAGATGATGAATGACTTTTATTTAAATTTTATTATATAAACTTGTGATTAATTATTTTTATTTTATTAAAATCACTTCTTTTACTTGATCAAATTTTTATTTGTTTAATATTTAATTTATTTAAATTATTTTCATTTCAAAATTATGGATGGAAGCCTGATTAAAATCCCGTAGCCGTTAGCGGGAGTAACGGCCTAAGTGCACTTAGTTAGAATAATGAATAAACACTGTGTGGCGGCACTCAGTGATAATTATATTGGTTATATTGTGATATGCACACTTTGTGGCGGCACTTGGTGATGGTGGTGATATTGTGATGCTGTGCAATGGCATTGATAGTAGAATTGAATCATGTGTGGCGGCACTCAGGGTTGATTGTAATTCTTACACAAGATACCCATTATATCTTATGTCCTTAAATTTTAAATTGTGCTTTTGATGATAACCTGTAATGTAAATTAATTGTTATTTATATATATATATATATATATATAGACAACAATTAAAGGCAATAAAAATTTCTTTTAGTTATCTAAGTATTTTATTGTGAGAAACTCTAAACCTATTTGTTTCCCCTCTACTTATTTGTTATCTATGCATTCACTAAGCCAGTAGTAGGCTTACCCCTTTCTTTTGTCACATTTCAGATCAGCATAAAGTAGATTAAGGTGCTCTGGGATCTGCGTTCCACCCAAACACAGATGGTAGGATATTTTGGTCGGTTGAGTTGTGTAGGAACTCCAAGAAACATTGGCTACTAGATGCTACATTATTTTGGGTCATGAGGGTGTTATATTTTTTGTAAATCATATAATGACTATTGTAATGACGTTTGATTATATTTTGAAAAACTTATGTACTATACCATATTGCGGCAAAAATCCAAAGATATGAGATGCTGATGAAGTTTTTTGAAATGGAATGTACTGGGCTGTGTTGACTTTGCAGGGTTGGGATGTCCAATTTTTAGGGGAGGTGCTGCCGAATTTTCGACAACCTCTAATCACTGTAGGTATGCTTATATAAAAGTATAAGTAGTAAATGAGTTGCCAGACTTACTAGGCTGGGCTAATTATGCTTGGCTTGGTCTAGGTGCCGATCATGACTTGGGATTTGGGTCGTGACACTTAATCAATAAGTTAAACTGATATTAATTATTTTTTTTAATATTAGTGAAATAATTTTTTGTTTCTAATAAATAAGACCGGAGGGAGTATCAACAGAAAGCTCTTTTTGAGCTCTTCAATGTGGCAACAAGATGAAACTTGGTTGAAGCTATTTTTAGGGTTAAAATCTACTATGCAGGCCTATTTTGGGCATATTTTGTAATTTTACTTTTATTTAGTAATTTTTTTAGTTATTTTGCCATTATTTATTTTTCCTTGTTATTCCATATTTAATTGATGAATAATAATTTAAATTTTTTATTAATTTAGAGTTTTGACTCTTGAAATGTATTGTGTAGGAATTTATTTAGTAAATTGATATTTACAAACACAACTATACGTTAATTTTTGAGATTGTTTAATCTTACTATTTTCTTTACAAGCTTTTTTTTTCACTTTGAGTTTTTGTGATTTAAAAAAAATCCTTTTCATTAACTTGTTATTTTATAAATTTTATAAATTATTTTGTTTTAAATTTGTCAAAAACCTGAGACGTATTTTAGACAATATAACTTTTATAAAAGTATAATTTTAATTTATATAACATTCTTTCTCCAAATTTTAAAAAAAAAAATTGAAAAACAAATCTTACAAAATAATATTATAATATAATACTCCGTCCCTAATTCACCTCAAATTAGAGATGAATTTTGGACAAAAATTTTTTTAAAAAATATATTTCTTATTGTATAATATTTTGTCTAAAAATCGTATTTGAGATAGATTTTAAATTGACATTGTATGACAAATATTTTATCAGAAATTTGTCTGAAAGTCATATAAAATATTTTGGTGGCAACTTGGTATGAATTATTGGGACGAATTTTAGATAGATCTAAGACAAAAGTTTTCTCTTCCGCTTTATACTTTATTTCATAGAAAATTTGTTCAAAATCTGTTTGTAATTTTGGACCGAATATATTCCATCCAAAAATTTCATCTAAAATTTACAAATTTCTAATAGAACCTTCACCAACGAATTAAAAGATCCAAACCCAAAAACAACAGATCAAAAGTAAAATGATATAATTTTCGGTGCAATATCTTATATATATCTTAGTTCCTAATAAAACAAAACCAGTGTAATAAAAACAACAAATTAAAAAAAACAAAGGATGAAGATTGAAAAAAAAAAAAAATCGGACGTGGTAGAAGGGCTGTTGTATTCATGCATCTTTCCAGATGCACAAAAAATAAGGGAAACTTGGGCGTCAGATAGAACAGTAATTTCCTTAGTGTCCCATTCTTTCTCTTTGAATAGAGATCACTTTCAAGTTGCGTGAGTTTTTAATCCTCTTGATCTCAATCTTACCTCTCCTAAGCTTTCACAATCTCCTTCTCTTCCTCTCTCGCTTGAAACAGAGAATATAACTCGAAGTTCAATGTGATTCAAAGCAGTATGCATAACACTAAATAAAAATGATTAAAAAACAGCAAAGCAATAATCATGTATGCCAGACCTTAAAAAACTCACTATCTGGGTCATGTTCATTGATTCTGAAAACATCATTAAGATCCAAATCCATTGCCCCAAGGAGAAGATTACAGTCACAAAATTGATGGAGATGAAGAGATGATAGGATGTGGCAACTTATCGAAAAAAACAAAGAGAAAAAGAAGGAGGTGAAACACTGGAGAGGGTAAATATAAGCCAAAGCTATCTTGAATTGCACATTGCCAGCCTCGGCAGCAAAGTGATGATGCAGAAATGCCTTTGCATTACTCCTCTCGCCCATTCCATACAGGTATGGCTCCAAAACCTTGTTATAGAGTGTTTATAGAGGAGGTGGAGAAAATCCTATTGAATTTATTTTATATTTTACATTTATTTATTTGTTTGAATTCAAATTCGAATTCAATCTGCAAATTAAAAAGTTAAGCTTCTAGTAGAAGGATCTGACTCTAATTGATCAGATTCCAATAACAGTAATTAATGCAAAAGTAATAACATTTAAACAAATGTGGAGAAAAATTACTGGCAGATTCTACAACAGATATAGAAGAACATCACCTTCCAAGACAATAATTAACACGGGTATTGGAAATTAACAATATTTAAGCAATCTAAAAGTGAAGACATTCAAATATGTACTGCATCCAATGTCAAGACGGGTTAAGAATAGGTTTTAATGGTAAAAAATAATATTAATGCAAATAAACGATCAGAAAAGATTTTAAAAAAATAATTTCAAACTTTTTCTGGCATGTACAAAATGCACCAACATAGAAAAATGAGCCAACAAATTATCTCCAAATCAAATAAAGTTATTCGGCATGTATATTTTGAGGTAGAGGCTTGTATGAGTCACACACATCAGTTCCATTAATTGCACTTTGTGGATTCGCTTTAGTTTATTATAGATAGATATAGATTATACAGATCTCTTTAGAATTTTGTTGAAATTATAAAATATTTTTAAATTGAATTAGAATATAAAGTAATTTTTTGTTTCAATAAAGATCAGTGTATATTTAAAAAATAAAAAAATATCTATATAATTTTAGCAAAGTTCAAACGACATTTGTATAATTCTCTCTTATTTTTATTATCTTTTTAACACTAAAATGCATATAAATCCCATGAATTTTGGGTTACAGGAAAATAATGTTTTGACTTTCAAAATTTTAAAATAGACTCCCAAACTTTTTTTTATGTGGATAATTCTCACTATTAGTAAATATATTAATTTATTAATGGAAATGTGACATGTCAAATTAAACTTACTCCTAAACTAAATTTTTGTTGCAATTGATAAGTCCCTAGAATATTCATATTTTCACATGTTTTTATAGGCACTTATTGCATATTTTTGGGGCAATTCTCTTATTTTGCAACCATTGCAAGCATGTTTTGGATACTTTATTTTTGAAAGAGATTTGGTTATTAATGCTTGTTAAAGCCTCTTTAATTTGGATTTTATTATCTATGTTGTACGAAAGGAAGCTAAGGTGTGGAATGAAGAGATGATTGGATCAAGGCAAAAAATAATGGTCGTGTTTTGAAGGGTGAAAGTCAAGTTTGAGATTCTCTAAAACCTATCCTTTGAAGTTACCAACTTCAAGTAAAGTTGGCACACTCTAGTGCCAACTTCAAAGGGTACATAATAGAAAAACTAGAGAGTTTAGCACTATGATGCTAGCTTGATTTTTAGCGAGATGCAAGTTTTACTTAAATCAACTTGAAAAGCCTATTTAAGAACTCTAGGGCTTTAGATCAAACGAGAATCGTGGAGTGTCATCCTAAAGGAGTCTTGAAAGTTGATCAGAGAATCTTTAAAAAGGTGAGAGAGTCTAATGACAAAAAGGAGATCCTTGGAGGCTTTCCTTAGCCACCCACCCATGTTTCATCAAGGGTGATGCTTCTCTTCCTAATTAGTCCTTTGTTTCTTCTTCTTTTCTTGATGTTTCTTTATGAATTTTCTAGTTTAGGATAGTTTTTTGTCAATTTTGTTTAGGGTTAAGTCATTCGATTTATGTATTAAAGGACTTCTAAACTTTGTGATGATGTTTTAATTTTTCTATCATTAATAGAGTTCATGCTTTGCTCTTAATGCTTTTGTGATTACTTAAGTTGTTTGAATTGATTGTTGACCTCCTAATAGCATTGGATTGGGTTGTTGGGATGGAGATAATTATTGGGGCAATTAGGGTAGTTATAATTGAATCATGATGTAAGAATATTCAAAAAGGAATTTTATATTAGATAATGAGTATGAAACATTCAATTGAACACTTACTAAGTGTTTGATAAAATATAATTTGGTTTAATTTAGGCTAATTATATTGGTTAGGAGCTTTCAGGATAGATGATAATTGCATGTTTTATAATTAAATAGGTGTAGATTTTGGGATATATTGTATTAAATTTATAAATATTTTATACTTATTTAATCTATTTTATATTTTTTATTTTTAAATTTAATTCTTAGACAAAATCAGAATTTGGATAGAAAATCTACTTATATATTCTTTTTCTTTCTATGTAGGAAAGATAATAAATGAAGAAGAAAAAAGAGAGAGAGAAGGATAGAGGACAACGTTGGAGTTTTTAAGAGAATGATGGAGAATGAGAAAATAAAAAAAGTTATTATTTATTATTTGTAAATTACAGATTAAGGATAAATATAAGAAATAATATTTCATTAGAATTAGTATTAGAAACTAATATTTAAATCACTTTATTTTGTTATTCCTAGTTATCTTTTTGTAAGGTTTTAATAATTTTCTTTTTGTTAGAATTAGAATTTAATGTTATCTTTTATTATTAGAAGTTATCTTTCATTAGGATTAGAATTTATTATTAGTAGTTATTTTATGGACTTTATATATAGTCCATAGGAATTAGGATTATAGATTTTACCATTAATTGAAGAATATGAAGTATTTTTAGATTCTAAAAAAAAAAGAAAAAAAGGAGGCATCTAATCACTATTCTGAGTACCTCAAGAATTCTCTTCAAAATATTTAGAACTTGTGGAAGTATTGTGAAACTGAGTGCAAGAATTTTTGAGAGTATTGAGACTGAATCAATTTCTTTTTATTTTTTTTTCCTGTGATTGATTTTTTAGGATTAGGGATTTTAGAACAATGTTATTTGTGAATTTTTCAATTATGTGTTTCTAAATTTCTTAGTTGGGGGTAAGGACATAGCCCAATTAGAAACTAGTTTCTACTATTTGTTTTGACTCTTTATAGATTTTTATTTATAAATATATTTTTAAAATTTAATTATATTTATTTCTCTCATGTTTAATGTTAAGTTTATAATTGGCTACCATTAAATCAAATATATAAGTAATCTTGATGCACTGAGAGGTGAAGAAAGAACCTAAATATAGAGAAATAGACACAAATATTCATGCCAGGGATGAGTCTAGAAATTTGTTGTGACTTAAAACTATTGCTTTATAATTTAATTAGTGGTTTGAGTATCGTATGAAAGAATTCAACTCTAATTAAATACAGCCTAGTAATTTTGGAGAATATTAGGACACTTTAAAAATAGTTGTTACTATAATTGCTTAAGAGTCAATTCAACAAGTAAAAACTAATAACCCATAGGGTAAATCTTGAACCTTAACACTTCTAGTGATTGTAGTCTTCTTATAATTAATTCTCGATTGCTTTCATTTTTATAGTTTCTACATATTCTCATCAATTAATTTATTTTATCTCATTTTATCAATTATTAATTATTTGAATTAGTAAAAACGCAACCTCTCTGTAGGTTCGACTTCAGAATACTATGAGAATTTTTTTTACTAAATTGATCTTGTATGCTTGCGTGAGTGATCAATAGACTTGAATTCAATTAACCTTATGGCATTCTAAGGATAATTGAACCTAAAAGGATTAAAATTAGTAATCTATGAGAGATTAGGATTAGAGTAGTTTAACATGTCTCAAATGAATGTTGATAATGATAAAATTTGACTAACATTAATGTTTGGATGATCAAAATTGAACTTATTTGATATTCGTAAAATATATATCTCAATTAATGTCTTTGAGTTATTTTGTTAATTTTTCATGTTAAGTTTATTGTTGGAGTCCTACATGATATTAAAGAAAAGTTTTCTTAGAATTTTACTTGTCTCTTTCTCTTAAACTATTGGCTATTAGTAACTAGGACATCTTAAGATACTAATATTAATTAGGTGTTGCTACTAACTATTAAATTGAAAAATCCCTAGATAATAAATAATCATATTCCTTGTGAGATGATACTGAATCCTCTTAGGTCCATTTACTCTTTTAAAAATGATTCATATGTTTGTAGAGTGATTTCAAATCACTAGTAGATAATTCTTTTAAACTTTGGATTATGTATAGATAATCTTCTTAATGCATTATGTTTTGATTAGTAAAATAATGAATTCACTAGTGATAGGGAATTACTTGTACATAATTTCAAATTTGGAGAATTTACTATAAAGTTTTGAAGGTTATGGAGTTATTTGTATATGATCTAGAGTTTAAGGCAATTCTATGCATTTTGGCCTATTAAAAAGTTAAGATAATTTCATTAAAAAAAAAAAGTGAAGATAATGGAATAATTTTAATATTTTAACTCATTGCTTATAAATTATAATGGTAATTCAAATTTAATTTTTTCTTGAAATACAAAGTATAAATTAACCTTGAAATTTTGTACTATTCATTAGTTACAATTTTTAATCTATTTTATTTTAAAAATTTTGAAAGTAATAAGTAGTTTTTAGAATTACGTATCCACTTCTACATTAGTATATCAATTAATATCAATTAAAAATACTAAAATAAATGGATTACAAATTTAATATTCATATATTCTTATGTTATTGCTATTAGTTATACATGATTGCAATAATTGATTTATAATACTCTATACTTAAATCATATTTCATCTCTTAAACAATAAGATATGCATGCTTGTATATACTCAATAGTTTTTGTAAAATGTTATATATAAAATTAGATATATGAGTATAAGAATATCATATCCATAATAAGATAGTTCATATTATACTCACTGATCATGCATATTGTTAATTTATATACAATTAATTATAAATTAGACTATTTGGTTTGCAAGACTCAAGGTTTAATTATTAGAACTTTAGTGTGATTTATTGTCAAAATCCTAAAATGGATTCTATGGTGGAAATGAGTTAGAGGAACTATGAAAGTCCAAGTATTGAAGCTTAGAATCTCCACGGGAAGAGCATAATAAAATGAGTCCAAAGATAAAGGCACAAATCCCTCATTAGTGGTGCCTAATGGGGGTGTCTAAACCTCTCTCGGGGAAATTTAAACAGGTATGCCCAACATGTCCCATGGTGGACCAAGTCCAATTGGAGGCCTACTAGAAGGACGTGCTGCAGCCAAGCCCAAGTCTCAAGGAAAAAAGCAACTAGGTTTAAATTAGCTTAGATAGGAGAAGTTAACTCTTAGAGGTGAAGAAAAAATAGACTTATGAACTATTTGTGGTTATAGGCTAGGAAAGATTTTTAAAAAAAAATTAATTTTGTATAATATTTATTATACTTTTATAATTATTACTTTATAATATATTTTTTTCTCTTATTTTTTTAAAATGAGAGTATGAGCATCATTTTTTATGTTTAAAATAAATTATTTTATTATATTTTTCATTCCATTCCATTTCATTTTGCATATCTATTGAGCCATCAGTTTTACTAGTTATTGAAAGCTACTAGTGAAAATAGGAAATTTTGTAATTATAATAAAGAAAACCTGACAAAACAAGGACTTGTGCTAGAATAGGAATAAGGTGGCGCCATTTTATCCTATTAGGAGAAAAATATGATAAAATATGATAAGGAGACCTAGGCACCACCTTTTATGTATTCACTCTTACTACTTCTATTAAGAGTGGCAACCCAAGTTTTGTACCCCAAGTTTTGGCAATTACCTTTGCTAGCACTATGGACATGGAAGACTAAAGGGAGGAGCACTTAGGGACAAGTAGGTCTTCGTGAAGGCACTTTTGCAACATATCCTACTCTCTTGATTATTTACTCAAGATAGGTGTCTTAAGTGATGTCTTTTATCAATTCTTCTACTATCTTTTTTTTTGGTGCCATTTTGTTTTAGAAATTTTTGTCATTTGAACATTTTGTATTTCAATTCTTATATGTCATTCAATGATACCTTAAGTTTTCTAGTAGCCATATGAATAGATGTCGTGTCATGAATATCTTTGATTAGTTGTTTGTTGGCTATTCAATGAACATTTAAGTTTAGTCAAGGATGGAGAAGTTAAACTTAAATGTCATTTTAGAATCACAAATTATTAGTCAATTGAATTTTAATTATGATCACATACTAGGATGGAGACATCATAAATAGGGTGAATAAAGATCTAACGTACATCATAATTCTTATGTATTGGGATCGAGATACTCTTATGTAGCTTAGCTTAGTTAGTGTAACTACGTATTGAAATAGAGACGTTATATGAATTAAGTTTAGCTTTCCACGATTATTAGAATAACTTAGTGTTGAGTTTTATTAATATTTCAAACAAGGGAACAAGTAGAATAAATTTCCTATATGCTTTAAAGTCTCGAGTCCATTTGTCTTTGTCATTGCATTCATATTTATTTAAGCACGTTAATCATTTTAGTATTCAGTCACTATTAACTAAGCTCACCAAAGATATTAGTTTGCACATTTATGTCTTTTAAATAGCTTAACAAACGTTCTTCATAAATGGGCTTATGTATAATTGTAAGCAATTCTATTGTAAGCAGTTCTATTCTTTATTCTTTAATTCACATGAACAAGTCATAGTATTTTTGTAACATTCTTTGTGAAACTGATACTCTATTTGTTACTTTATTAAGACTAGTGCATATATCTTTTATGAAAATCGCATAATATCCCAGAATCAATTTTGGCATGTGAGAATTTATTTATGCATTGGGCAATGAACCACGCAAACTTTCCTTTCTCTCATGGCTTTCTGTTTCTCTTTCCCTTATACATCATAAGCCCCGGCTGTGAATTGCGTTGATATAAGGGCCTAGGTAGAGTGATTTATCTCTGCCATTCCTCTCATCCTCCATAGCTAGAGAACACCTTGCTTCTTGATGGTCAAACTTGCAACTATAATAACACACTTGACCCAAGTTTTTGTACTTAAAGTCCCCCCCGCCCCCAAAAAAAAAAAAAGGATTCAGTCGAGTTTTTTTTTTTTGGTGTCATCCACAATGGTCTAGTCCAGGCTTTATCTCATCCAAGACTTTAACAAAAGAGGTTTCACCATTCTGTGTTTTCTGAACTGAGTTTCCTTCTCATTGGCAATAGGGAGACAAATCCCATATACCCACTCCTTCAAAACCTTCAAAGTCGCGTTGCCACATTTTCTAGTTTGAACCCACATCTGCTCTTGATTCAAAGAAGTGGAATATCTTTTGTTGAACTTTCTCTAGTCCGAACCCTCCAGGAGTAACCCATATGTTTGATAGCTTTTCTGTTAATGATAACAAAACTAGAACTCGGATTTGGTGCTTGTCACAATACCGTGATGCGCAACTTTTTAGCAGTTCTGATCAAATATATATAGTTCAAATTTTTTAAAATTTTTTTTAATCTTCACTATCAATTTTTTTAAGTTGACGATTAAAAAACTGCATTATGTATCTTTCAGTACTAAAAAGAGAAAAAAAGACCTAGACGACTCAAAGGCTGCACAGCATGATGCACTAAATCTGGACAAAACAAAACTAACAAAGGGAGACACAGGTGGACCGAAAAATTATTTATATATAAAAGATAAACGAAATTAGTTTTGTAAAATTGAAATGTGATAAAAATAATTTAAATTAATCCAAATAGCACTTCCATAATTTTCATGAGTTATTGATACCAATTAGATTAATATTAGATTTTAAATTATTTAACTAACAACCAATTAACAAATTTTGACAAATGGCAATTGTAGAGAAAATAATATATGGACAAATGGCAAATATATAACATATGACGACAAATGGTAATTATTAGGAGTTTCTTTACATAGATGAGATACAATGAGATATAATGCGATAGAATAAAGGGAACGTGACACTTACGCTTAACAACATATAAAGTGAACCCTTCCATTCTATCAAGCTAATAAAATTTACAAATTTTTAACTGGCTACACAACATATAACGTGAGAAAAAGTGCTAAGAAATTCATATATAGAACAAAGATCAAGTAAAACATAATTCATAGAAAGGTTTTTGATTTCATCTTGTTTCTTATTATTATTAACACATTTTAATTTGTACCGAATTTAAATATATCATAAAGGTCATCTTATAAGAAGAGAGAATGGGCAAATAAAATGTAAAAGAGAGATCAGGTAAATGATTAATTACGAGTTAATCCATTAAAACATATACTTAACAAGTATATACCAAACGAATTATTGATGGACCTAAATAGCTGACTGTAATTTGATCAAAATAAAGTTACGGTAGTTACAATAGTAAATCCATGAGCGCCTCTCCTAGTTTTAACGCAACATTTTGCCCGATGCACACGCACCCTCATCTCGATATATACACATTGAATTATAAAAGATTCATTAACCTTCGAGCAAAATAATATAGAAAATAAATATTAAAGAAATCTCAGTTGTACGAAAATTATATTATCAATGGAATAACCTGGGTAAGCACAAAGTGGTAATAAATGATGACATACATTTGGATACAGGACAAGGGAGGAAAGACTAAATTCCACAAGCGAAAATAATCTGAGACTAAATTCCACAAGTTTTATTAACCTGATTTACTGCTTTTGAACAACCCCAACGACACCGACATCCAAAAAAAAACAAAACAAAACAAAACAAAACGAATCTGATTTTACCGCTAAAACTTGCACGCTTAGCTTTCTTCAACCACTTTTTTTTTTTCTCCCCTTAAAATACATGTTAATTAATTAACTACCTAGTGAAGTCAGATGCCAAACAAAATTGGAAGGGGAAGAATAAAATAAAAGAGGAAATCTTTGGTATATTATGATTTTGACCCCGCCATCTCATGCCATGGTATCTTGAAAACCCTATTCGGTATGCTGTTATGTGATGACAGGATAGCAACTAAAATGACACCTAATATGACTTATCAAGCAAAAGGGCGTTATTTGAGTGGGATATTTTAAAATGAAATTTATTTATACGTAAAAAAAAGGGTATATTTGAAAAGGGCGCAACTTCTCTCCTATTTATGCACGAACTGCATGGTGCATTTGTGAGAGAACAGTATCATGACTTTGAAAATAAAAAAAAGACAAAAATAATAATATAAAACAGTTTTTCTTTCACAACTGGAGGTTTTAATTTGCCCCCAACCTGGAGAGAATCTTCACCCATTTCAAAATGCAAAAAGTGATATTAGTTAACGTGTGCAACCAAATTACTCATATCTTACATCATTAGAATAAGATATCACCAATTGCCATGTCAAACATAAATATCATGGATACCATTGTAACTTAAATCGTGGTATTTCATACCATGTATGCAAGATACTATACTATAGGATATGAGATAGCGGTATTGAGAACAAAATGACAGATTCCTGTAAGCATGTGGCTCCTTGTATGGTTCTATCACCATTGAAACCGCTCTTTTCTTTTAACTAGAGATAAAATGAATTTGATATTATCATATACAAGATATCAAATGGTAACCAGCATTTTTCTAAAACAAATATCATGAACAATACATCTTTCTAAAAAGAATTGATCTTCTAACTAGAGAATCACCAAGCGCTACAGTAAGTAATTGGGTGGTTCCCATCTCACCCCTCTCCCTTCTTTCCCATATATTTCCCTTCGTCCTGGCCTCCAGTACTTAAATATATTTCCAAATCTTTCCCCATCACCAGTATACCCTGG
The DNA here is from genome assembly GCA_026724425.1 of Erythrophleum ivorense. Classification (NCBI taxonomy): domain Eukaryota; kingdom Viridiplantae; phylum Streptophyta; class Magnoliopsida; order Fabales; family Fabaceae; genus Erythrophleum; species Erythrophleum ivorense. The sequence goes on from JAIUCV010000018.1 coordinate 5,541,058, forward strand.
ATCTCCCCAGTCAGGGTAGTGGGTACAAAGAGAACTATGCTGTACCCCTGCAAAGTTCACACTTCACACTCTGAACCCTTTAGTACAAGGAATACATTTCTTCATATCTTCATATGACGACAATGAAGAAACCGCATAATGTGGTTTCTTCTCCCATGACAATATTCGAAGATACCTCCAAAGTAGAGAGAAGCTGATTTTACAAACAGACATGAATCATGTACAAACACAATCGAGTTTCATATTTACCTCTGTACAAAGTTCAATTATTTGGCACGAAATTCAAGCCGGAATACGTTCAGGTTCTGGGTGAACTTATCCCTATTTTTCGAATCTAAACTTTGAGTGACATCGGCCATAAGTTTATCAAAACATAGTGAGAGCCGCTGATGCTGATCCATTGGCTGCAAAAGAGAAAATAGCCTGAGTCGCACAACATGGATATAAAGTGAAAACATGTCCCCCAGTTCCCATCACCCAAACACACGCAGTCAATGAGCCGTGCTTATTTCCTGACCCAACATTAATACTTGTAAGATATCGTAACAAGAGTTTACAACATTGAACCATGTTAGGCTTCTGTTAGGAAGTCATTGCTACCAGTCTGGTATATTCAAATCATGAATTTTTTTGTATTGCCATGGCATAAGACCCTATTAGATATACATATCATTTAAAAACCAACAACCTTTCAGTGACTGCTATTCTCATTTCTTTAGCCCTAGATTCCTGATATTTTCATTATACCTAACCTGAAATTCTGATAAAAAACCATATGCAATACAAAATTCCAAAATCGAAGGATCAAGTTTTCTCAATTTAACCACTATTATATCTACTTTCTCTTTTCCTCCCTTATAAAACTGTCCATTTTATAATATATAACTATGCTTAATGTTTTCCATTTGTTTAATGAACATAGAAATTAGGGGGAGAAAGAAAATACCTGTGATGCCAATATCTGAGTTTTTAAATCTGAAAATATCTGCAAGTAAAAAAACTTAGTTCCACAATAAGTCCAACAAGAAACAGAAGAATCACAAACCCAAATAATTAGCAAACAGCAGCGTTTTAAAATCAGGACTGGATAACTCATGGTTTGATCCCCTCAACTAAACATCATCACTACATATTAGTATAGAAATTGGAACAATGATTTAAAATATATATATATATATATATTAGCATAATGCTCTCAACATAAATTGAGATCACCATCCTAGCAGTTGATAAAGACTTCTTTCTATTAAAATTAGCAGAATGCATAAAGCAAAGCATGTCTTTTGTCAATTTGTTTATTACTATCATGTAAAATTAAATTTTGCTCCCAAATTTTAGCCTTTGGAATATTTGAAGGCTTAGTGATCCAATCTAAAAAGCAAACCCAAACAGTGTGGATTATCACATAATTTGAACCAAATTAGCAGCTCTGTTTTGTTTTTCATTTTTCTTAAAAATATATACTAGATAGTTTTGGAGAATAGTCTTAGGATTTTCAGAATTTAAAAGTTCCCACCTGTCCATCTGGTTTAAACGTGAAAACAGTTGAAGGGTCTAACCTTTGACCAATACCCTGTCTGGTCAGTGGCCAAAGGGACAACAAGGATGATGAAAATACAAGACATTGTTAGGATCCAATTACAACGTGTGAGACTTGAGTCTCACATAAGAAGTATAGGATTTTGATGTAGAGTCTATAAAGACCTTGGGCTTTTCAACCTCATGAATTAGCTTTGTGGGTGTGGTTCTCCCCAAGGTCCCTATTGCGTAAGAATAAGAAATAAGAAAACACATGAAAAGCATCTACAAGAAAAGCAAAATTATACCCTTAGTTTGAAGATAAGACTATTTTCTCAACTCTATATACGGCCTAAGTTTTCTTATGCACGTCAATGAACTCCAATTTCTGCACTAATGTATACAAGAAATGACTAAATTAATAACAGGTAACCAATGTCCAAGGAAATATTGTCACCATGTACTATCATTAATTATTTATGTTGGAATAGCGTGAACACTAGTTATGACTTAAACTGTGAACATGAGGTGTATCCCAGTTGTACTACCAGCTGCAGAGCAAGTTTAGTTGTTTTCATTATGCTTTGGAAGGATTACTTGTCGCCGTTGATGTATTACTTTCTCTTCCCATCAATAAATTCATTTTTTTCTATTAAAAGGAAAAAACAAGTCACAGATATGTACAGTGAAAAAGTAGGTAATTATACTCATCATTACTTTATGTATATTCTGAAACATAAACAACATACTAATAAGCATGCAAAGATTAAGAGTTTTGAAAGGTTAATTACCTGCTCACTAATAACAATTAAGCTCAACATTGGCCTGCTCAGACTCCATTGGTTACCACAGTCTTCAAATAATATTATCTCAAAGAGATCCTTCAGAATCTTAAGCAAGTAAAAGAGATACTCAGTTCAATTAGACATTGGAGATACGGTTTTCCTTTCCTTTCAAAATAGTAAAAGGACAAAACAGAAATCAGACACCTTTCAGACTGTTCCAAAGTATAGTACTTTCTTATTTCATGATTTTAAGTTTTTGCACTTTATTTACCCAGTGCTCAATTGAGTAATGAAGGTATACTAGTATTAACCAAGACAGTTGTTCCAGATTTCAGATCCTAGACTAAAAGAACTTTTTAACTGACTGATAAGCAGTAAATGTAAAATACAATATAACGTACTTCTGTAAACAAATTGGGGCACTCTGCAATATGATGTGCGAGATTGACTGCGCCAGGTAGGTTTGGGGCCTCTCCCATAGTGATGTTGTTGAAATAGAAAGCAGCCAAATTATCAATAGCAGATGCACACTGTAATCCGAAATTCAAAGAATCAGATGAAGGCACAGTCACAAGAAATGAAATACTTAATACAAACAACATCGTAATCCCATGAAAAAAAAAATTGCAAAAGAGGCTCAAGAGGATGTTTAATGTGATCTACTCTGAAACAGGAAGATGCGAACTGAATAAGAGTAATGTCCATTGCCATAACCTGTGATGAGATACTCGTATCCAAGCCTTTAAGGCCAGATTCAAGGGATTTAACTATATGCAGGAAGGTGCTAGTGTCCAGGTTCAATATGAAAGAGATGTGGCTGTTGAACAAAATCTCCAAGAACGCAAAGTAAGCCCTTGTTAGCTGCAAAGAAAAAGCAACTGAGCTTCAATTTAACAAAATGTGACAAGCTAGCAGAAAAATGATCTGCCACATAATTTGGAAAGACCTAGTACACTAGATCTAGTTAAAACTAATACACTTTTTTCCATTAGATCACATTATAGTTTATGGATGAAGCATGATGCTTATCAACACTTACAGTGATGCACTGAAAATTTTGAGTTTATATTTTCTGTTTCAAAGGATCAATAGAACCATAAACATCAGTGTCTATCAGTCTATATATAGTATCTACATCAGTTTAGAAAAAAGGAACATTCCCAAATATGAATCACATTAAACTACATACCAAACAGATTTTGTGAATATTTAACTTGAGGTTTTCTTAGACAAAACCAACAAAAGTAAACAACAAAGCTTGAAATAAACACAAGAATCTGAAATTTTGTCCTTCACCTAGCAATGACCAATATAACTTGAACCACAATCAAAGTAGCATTGGATTATACATAACAACATTTAGGAAAGAAATAGTTTGTACACATACCTTTCGATAAGCCAAAATATCCGACAAAGATATTGACAGTGTCATCTTTAGAGCAGCATCAAGCGCATCAGAAAGAGCTCTATCACCATATAGTTCAAACACACCAAAGTTGACATAGTTGCCTGCAAGGGCTGTCATTTGGTGGCAAAATACTAAGATTAGCTCACTCACAACCAAGTTTTTCTAAAATGTCAATTAATGTATGATAATCAGCATAGACATACAAGTCACCCCTTGACATTGTCAAAGGCCATTTCATCCTAAAATCTTAAGCTGTTAGGAGATGCCCCAAGATTGTTCTTACTAATATATTTAACATGCCCCCTCACACAAGCCTTTTAGGCTTGATGTGTGGACAAAGCACAAACACATGGTGTGCTGAACTTAGTTTAATCATAAAGAATTGGACAACAAGGATCAAACTCTCCACAACTAGGTCAAAGTGGCTCCGATACCATGTCAAAAACCATTTCAACCCTAAAGCTTAAGCAGTCAGGCGCAACGTTGTCAAGATTGAGATCTTAGCATAGGCCAACAAGCCAAAAAGATAAAATCATAAGATCGAATGGGGGAATGTAAGATCCTACCACTATGACAAAAAATAATATTAACATGTTATATATAATTCACAAATAAGCAATATACTATCAAAATCTCATCATATATTAACAACTCAAGTCAAATGTCTCAAATGTCACAACTCACAAGATAAAACATAATAATTTACTGATATAATGATTCACTGATAAAACAAAATAATAAAATAATTGAGGGGAAGGGGGACTATTGACTCTAGATCAAAACAGTGTTTAGGCACAAGGGAAGCCAAAACAATGTCTTTAGCCAAGGGAGGAAAAAAAAAACGAAGAGTAAGTTTCCATGATTGCAGAGAATCATGCAACCCTACCCTGTTGTTGGAATTTGCAAGTGAGTAAAAGAAAAGGACAAAAGAGAGAGTTGTGAAATCAGAGAAGAGGATAATGTTCTGATCTTATTCAAAAGAAGGTCGCATAGTACAATATTTATACTAGAAAGTTTCCTAATATAAAACTATTGGAATCTCATGATTCTTGGAAATAATCATATAGGATATTTGCTATTAATGGGGTGAAGTCAAATGTCTTTGTTTCCTTATTTGATTCCTGTTTATGAGGCCTTGTTTTTCATTTATGAGGCACCTTTATTTCCTTTTATGTTGAAGATAATTGGTTGATATTCCATGACCATTATTTCCTTTTATGTTAAGGTTGATTGGTTGAAATTCTGTGGCTTACTTTCTCTTTAAATTGTTGCTATTGTTTTTGTAAGAACAAGGAATTTCAAAATGAAATACTTCATGATATTAGAGCGCTTAAGGGCCTAAAACACACCCATGATAACCTTTGGCTCTATGCGAGCCCACCAAGCCATTGTTGCAGATGTTGCATCAAAGTCACCCACTACTATCCAATCAAACAGTCTTGGCAGTGTGTTTTCTCACTCCATGACTGCCGAAAGTCCATCACTGATGATCACAAGTCATTGATTCAATGGAGATAATTATCTTCCATGGTCACAAAGTGCCTTAATGTTCATTTGGGGTTGTGGAAAAGAGAAGTATCCGACAAGAGAGGCTGTCCTACCTCTTGCAATGATCCCAAATGTGAAGTATGGATTCCATTAAATAACATGATCAAGTCATAGTTAATTCCATGACAAGTGGGATTGGAGAGACCTTTGTTCTATGCAAGACAACAAAGGAGATATGGGATGCTGTGAAGGATTCCTACTCCTCTATTGAGAACAAAGTAGCAGTATTTCAGATCAAAGGGAGTCTACAAGATGCAAGACAGGGTGATTTGAGTGTCACTCAATATTACAACAGCCTAGTGAAGCTATGGCAGTAACTAGATCTGTATGAGGTTCACCAATGGATATGTAATGCTGATGCAACCTATTATTGGAAATTAGAAGAGAGGGAGAGAATTTACACCTTTCTGTTGGGCCTCAATCCCATCTTTGAATAAGTTAGGTGGAGGATTATGGCTACTCGACCATTACCATCACTTAGAGAAGTTTTTCATGAGGTTAAAAGGGAAGAGAGCTAAAAGCAGTTGACATCCAGAGGAACAAATGCTCAACCCATAACTGAGTCTTCTGCCTTGGTCATTAGAAGCAATACCGCTTCTGATTTCAGATAGGAGGAGGATGGAAAAGCGTGATGTGACTATTGCAAAAAAGGCTGGTTACACCAAGGAAATATGTTGGACAATTCATGGTAAACCAGCAAACTGGAAGTCAAGGCAAAAAGAAGACACTAATGAATCAATGATGACCAATGAAGACAAACCTCACTTTGAGACTAATCCTTTTAGCAGAGAGCAACGGGATTTGTTACAAAAATTACTTAGAAATAAGGGTCAAAAGGATCACACAACAATTCAAACAAAGTTGTTGGATCCAATTCTTTTGCTCAAGTTGAATTTGGGATTTTTGAATATGATTGGCAGTGTTGGGCTCTAAGCTATGCCTAGCTTGAGGGGGAGTGTTGGAATCCCATGATTCTTGAGAAAAATCATATGGGATATTTGCTATTAATGGGGTGAATTAAATGTCTCTTTGTCTCCTTATTTGATTCCTGTTTATGAGACTATTTTTTTTCATTTACCTGGCACATTTATTTCCTTTTATGTTGAAGATAATTCGCCGATATTTTGAGGCCATTATTTCCTTTTATGTTGAGATTAATTGGCTGAAATTCTGTGGCTTACTTTCTCTATAAATTGCTGCTACTGTTTTTGAAATAAAACCAGGATTTTCAAAGTGAAATCCTTCAACCTCTGAAAAAGGAAAATTTTACAAGAAATAAGGAAGCTAGAAATATGAAAGTAAATTAGGAACAAATCTCTCTAAGAAAAGAAATAGATTTCCGAACGTTTCCTAGGAAGCAAGCATAATAAACAGAATTAAAGACACATAAAAACATTAAGAACTCATAAAACTGATGACACTCCTCCTCAAGCTGATTAATAAATGTTAGTCATTCCCAACTTGTCGACCACCAACTCAAAACTTGGCTTAGGCAGCCCTTTGATAAGAATATCTGCAACTTGCTGTTTGGTTGTTACAATAGGTCATGCAGATTACCCCATCTTTTATCTTTTTCCTTAATGAAATGTCAGTCAACCTCAACATACTTAGTCTGGCCATGATGAACCAAGTTATGAACAAGACTTATAGCAGCCTTATTATCATAGTAGAGCGTCAAAGGACTTGTACCATGCATTTTTAACTCCTCCATTAGTCAACCATATTAGTTCACATATCCCTTGAGCAAGAGCCCTAAACTCAGCTTCTACACTACTATAGGCCAGAACAAATTGCTTCTTGCTTCTTCAAGTGACTAAGTTTCTCCAAACCTTAGTGCAGTACACTAAAGTAGATTGTCTATCCTCAGTTGAGCCTACCCAGTCAGCACCATTAAAAGCTTCCACATTTCTGAGATAATGTTTTAAGAGAAAAAAGGCCTTTTCCAAGTGTAGCTTTAGATACCTTAATATCCAGTATACTGCATTTAAATGCTCCTCTATTAAAGAATGCATAAGCTGACTAACTAGGCAAACAGCAAAAGCAATATGTTGTGTTCTTTGTGACAGATATATCAACTTCCGTCCACAGTCCCTGTAGCTTTAAGATTTAATTCTATGGGTGTTTCAGCAGGTTTGCAGCCACACATTCTTGTTTCTTCCAACAAGTCAAAGGTATACTTTTGTTGGGAAATAAGTATACCTTATTTGCTTCTTGCAACTTCCATTCCAAGAAAGTATTTTAGCTGCCCAAGATCTTTAATTCCAAATTCATAGTTTAAATTTTTCTTCAATTGCTTTATCTTCTGATCATCTCCCGTGACTATGATATCATCTACATATATGATTAGAATAATCCTTTTTCCACTATGTGAATGCTTAAAGAGTAAGGTGTGATGAATTTGCCCTGAATGTATCCATGTCCTTTGATAACCTTTGTGAGACAATTAAACCATACTCTTGGAAATTGTTTTAAATCATACGGTGACTTTTTAAAATTTGCACACCCTTTTATATATTTTTTCTCAAAGCTTGAAGGCACCTTCATATAAACCTCTTCTTCAAGATCCCTATTTAAAAATGTGTTTTTAACATCCATTTGGTGTAAAGACCAATCAAGATTAGCAGCTGAAGAGATTAACACCCTTATAATGTTTAGCTCTAAAATAGCCCAAATGTTTCAGTATAGTCCCGCCCAGAGGTTTGTGTAAACCCTTTAGCAACCAAGAAGCCCTTTTATCTTTCTATGACACCATTTGCCTTGTACTTGATATTAAAAACCCATTTGCATCCTTCTGCCCTTTTTCCTTTAGGTAACCCCACTTCATCCCAGGTTTCATTTTTTTTAAAAAAAAAAAAAATACATTCATCTCTTCAAGAACAGCATCTCTCCATTCTGGAATTTCAAGAGCTTCATGCATATTTTTGGGCAGCTCATGTTTCTCCACTCCTTCTGTCAGTGCTCAGAAGGCAAGTGGAAGACAGTTATGAGACAATTGTTGGTGATAGGGTGCTGTGTACAAGTCCTTACCCCTTTTTTTGAGAGGTATAGTAATATCCAAATCATTCGATTGAGTCTCCAAGTTTGATCCATCTCCATAATCCACCAATTAGTTTCAGTTTTGGAATGTACCTGGGGGTTGGACTCTTGGCAGTGTTGCTTTTAATTGGAAGCATGTATTTCTTGAGGTCGTTAGTTCCTTCGCGAATAGACATAATTTTCAGGTCCAGGTTGATTAGTTTGTCTTGTATCTCCCCCTGCATCTAGATCTATGGGTGGCAGAATAGGAAGGTGATGAGCACCTAAGTAAGGTGGGAACCCTCCTCCAAAAGCTAACTATTGAGGCAGAAGAATTACCCTACTTAAGTACCCCATTGAGTATCCCATACTACTCAATGTGAGATTTTGGCATCCTATACTACCTTGATTTCCATCAATTGGCCGCCCTTAGAAAGCTGACGTCCCGGCGACTACACTCTGTGACACTTCACTCGGTGGCACTTCACTCAACTTTCCGCTAGTCAGAACCCTCCATAGGTAGCCCTTTCTAGAGCTGCCAACCACCAGCTCTGATACCAATTGATGGGTACCTAAGCAAGGTGGGGAACCCTTTCCTAAAAGCTAACTATTGAGGTGGGAGAACTAACTTACTTAAGTACCTCATTGAGTATCCCATACTACTCAACGTGGGACTTTGATATCCCATACTACCTTTATCCCCATCAATTGGCCATCCTTGGAAAGCTGACATCCTGACGGCTACATTTTATGACACTTCTCTCGGCGGCACTTCACTTATCCTTCCACTGGTCAGAACCTTCCGTCGGTCAAAACCCTGCACAAGCAGCCCTTTCCAAAGCCGCCAACCACTAGCTCTAATATCAATTGATAAGCACAAGATGGGGAACCCTCCCCCAAAAGCTAGCTATTGAGGTGGGAGAACCACTCTACTTAAGTACTTCATTGAATATCCTATACTACTCAATGTGAGACTTTGGCATCTCATACTACCTTAGTCTCCATCAAAAGGTTTTCTTTCTATTGGTGGAATAGGTTCTGATATAGGATCAAGGGGGAAAAGGACAGTATGATCCCGAGGCCTCTCTTCACCTAACGAGGTCGGTTTGGGTAAAATTTCTGGTCCTCAAGACAAGCATTCTTTTTTTGACAGGGCAATGGCATTTGTACCCTTTCTGATTAGGGGAATAATCCATAAACACACATATTATGGCCTTAGGATCCAATTTTTTCACGATTAGGATTGGTATCATAGATTAAAGACGTGCAACAAAATACTCTTGGCGGCAGAGAAGTGAACATCCATTTGTGGGGATAGGACTTCAGAAGAACATCCATTGGCCTTAGGATCCAATTTTTTCACGATTAGGGTTGGTATCATAGATGACAATCTGTTTATCAAGTAGGATTTAGTTAGAACAGCTTTCTGCCAGAAACTTCTAGGCACATTTGATGTGAACAGAAGAGCATGAGCCACTTCTAATAAATGGCAAATATTTCACTTGGCAACACCATTTTGTTGAGGTGTTCTAACATAAAAACTTTGGTGGAAAATCCCATTCTTTTCAAGGAAATAACCACTCTTCCATTATTAGTCCGAATAATTTGAATGGATGTTTAGAGCTGATATTTTACCATTTGATGCAATTGTTGGAAAAAAATGGTTGCTTCAGATTTTTCTTCAAAGAGGTAAACCCAACATGCCCTTGAATGATCATCACTAAAGGTTATAAACTATTTATCCCTAGATATACTATTGATTCTTAAAGGACCCCAAATGTCGCTGTGAATAAGAACAAAAAGCTTAGAAAGTTCGTATATTTGACTGGGATAAGGCTTACAGGTAGGTTTAACCAAAATGCATGTCCCACATCTAATGGAATTTATGTCTTCATTGATAAACATGGCAGGAAACAAATTTTTCAGATAAGGGAAACTAGGATGGCCATGCCTATTATGCCATAACATAATTTCAGTCATAGAAACAGAGGGAGATAAGCTTTTAAGAGCAAAAGCTTGATTCTTATGTTCCTCAAGATAATACAAGGTACAAGCCATTACCCATTTTAGCATATCCAATCATCCTCCCCAATAGTAAGTCCTATGACTAAATGAGAAGGGTAGAACTCAGCCACGCAATTTAAGTTCCCTGTCAATTTACTGATAGACACTAAATTACATGTTAAATTGGGAACATGTAAGACAGAATTTAGTGTCAGATCAACAAATTTTGTAGTCCCTTCTCCTGCAACAGTAGATATAGCTCCATCAGCAGCTTTAATTTTTAGATTCCCCAAGCATGGAGTATAAGTAGAAAACTAACAATAGGTCTCTATCATTTGGTCTGAAGCTCCTGAAATCTATAATCCAGTGGCCATTAGGTTCGAAATATGTACTTAAGGTAGAAGAGTAATTACCTTTCTGAGCTATGGTGCAATGAAATTCTTGGATAGGTCGAGAGCCTTGAATCTGTGCCAGGAGAGCTTGTAGCCGTTCAAGTTGTTCCTTGCTGAAAGAGGCCCCTCCATTTTTACTGTCAACAGCAGCTGCTTGGAAGCTTTTTCTTTCCTCTCCTTGTTTACATGGCTTCCAATTTGCTGGTTCTCTGTGTAGCTTCCAGCAGGTTTCTTTGGTGTGATTCGATCGTTCACAGTGGTCACACCACATCTTATCTCTCTTTTTACCTTTTCATTGCTCAAACTCATTTCTTTTGGAGACAAGGGATGAACTCTTTGAGAGTTTTTCTGAATCCATTTCATTTCCCCCTCCTAACATAATACGTTTTCTACTTTCTTCCCTCCTAACTTCTGCAAAGGCTTCTCTAATAGTTGTGAAGGGATTGGTTCCTAACCACCTGCCTCTTACTTCATCCAGCTCATTATTTAGGCCATGAAGGAAGTTAAAAACCCATTATTTGTTAAGCATTTGTTTTGGTGATTATAGCCAGAAGGCTTGATTCTCCTTGAAATTCGTGACTTTATGTCCAAATTTCATGGGATTAAGTCAACATAGTTTGTCTCCAATTTTAGTTCTATGATTTTCTATAATCTTCTTTAATGCATTTTATATCTCTTTGTTTCTCTTATCTTATGGGATTCTAGTGGCTGATTTATAGCCATGGTCCCTCTATATATGTCTTGCACCTTTTATCTAATAAAACACAAATCCATTACCAATCTCCTCTACTCCCTCTACTTTTCCACATGGTATTAGAGCCTACGGGCCTGATATACTTGTATGCCTAAATATGGGTTCCAATCTTCCAGAGGCGAGGAGGAAGCCAATTCCTCCACTGAAATGGCACAGCAGGTCACACTGAATGTGATGTTGCAACCTACTGGTGTGTTTGAGTCTCAGCTTACTTTTGTTACTGGCCACAAAGTCAATGGATTGAACTACCTTCAATGGAGTCAGTCAGTTATGTTGTTTGCAAGTGGAAGAGGTAAAGAGGATTATTTGATTGGTGAAGCTGTGATGTCAGCAAGAAGTGATTCTAGGTTCAAAACTTAAAATGCTGAAAACAACCTTGTGATGTCCTAGCTCGCGAATTCAATGACCACAAGCATTGGCTAAAATTCTATGTTCTACACAACAGCCCATGACATATGGGAGAGTGCTCATGAATAATACTCCACCCAAGAGAGTGTTGTTGAATCATATGAGATCAAAAGTCTCATCCAAGATCTGAAACAAGGTGATATATTGGTAAATCAGTATTTTAATATTCTTGCTAGGTATTGGTAGCAACTGGATGCATTGGAAACTATCAATTGGGAAGGCACTTCAGATGCTGCCATGTACAAAAAGGTTGTGGAGAAGAAACATATTTACCGACTTTTTATGAGCCTCAACCACAAATTTAATGAGGTTAGGGGGAGCATTTTGGCCCGCACTCTCCTGCCCTCTCTTAAGGAAGTCTTTTATGAAGTCAGGTGTGAAGAGCATAGGAAAAAGCTGGTGCACAGCTCTGGCCCTGCTCTGACTCCAAGCAAATCTTCAGCCCTTGCCTCCAGAGGCATTACTGTGCACAACGTTGAAAATGAGTAGGCCAAACGGGCCAAGAGGCAATGTGATCATTGTCACAGAAGTGGCCACACAAAAGACTTGCTGGAACCTCCATAGGAAGCCAACTAATTGGAAGGCCAAACCAAATAGAGAAGCAAAGGGCTACACAGTGACTACAGATGCTGCAACTACCTCTGATTCCTCTCTGTTCAGCTGTGAACAACTTGAGCTACTTCAAAAAATCTGTCTCTCAAAACTCTGCCACTAGTTATCATAAGGGTACCCTGATTACAAGTAACATTGCCTCCTCAGGTAATTTCTCCTGGGCTTTGACTACCCAAAGCTTATCTGCTTACACTTGGGTGGCGGATTCAAGAGCCTTTGACTATATGACTAGTAACTCATCATTATTTAGCAGTTTCAACCCTTGCCCAGAACCTATAAAGGTTAAAATTGCATATGGAACTTTAGTTAACATTACTGGTCTTGGTACGATCAAAATTTCAAAAGACTTTGTTATTATGTAAGGGTTTTTAGTGCCTACAATTGCTTGCAACCTGCTGTTAGTTAGTAAAGTCATCAAAGATAACAATTGTACGACTAAATTTTCTAATAATGGCTGTGCTTTTCAGGACTTGGGATCTAAGATGATGATTGGCAATGCTAAGGAGGTGGATGAACTCTACATTTAAGGTGCTATAATTCATAATAAAGTGGCTTTTCACTGTTAGTAGTTTTGAACTTTTATTGTGACACAATATGTTAGGCCACCCCAATTTCCTTTACATGAAGATGTACCCATCTTTGTTTAATAAAAACTCGCTATTCTTCATTGTGACCCTTGCCAATTAGCCAAGCATACCAAAAATACTTACCCCTTTCACACTTACGAGCCATCTCATCCTTTCCAATTAATTCACAATGATGTTTGGAGACCATCTAAAGGTAGTGGGCTCTTTGGTGTTCGATGGTTTATCAATTTCATGGACAATCACATGAGAATTATGTGGGTTTGCTTAGTGAGGGAGAAATCTAAAGTTCCTTCTATTTTCAAATCTTTCCATCAACTAATTCAAAATCAATTTCAAACCTCCATAAAAGTCCTACGTACTGATAATGGGAAAGAGTACATGAATACCCAACCCAACTCTTACTTGGTCACTCATGGCATCCACCACTAAAGCTCTTGTATCACACCCCCCAACAAATGAGACAGCTAAGAGAAAAAAAATAAGCATATTCTTGAGGCAACCCATTCCCTCATATTTACCAGGAATGTTCCTAAACAATTTTTAGGGGATGCTGTTTTAACCTCAGTTTGCCTCATCAATAGAACTTCAAAGGAAATCAATTTTCAAACCCTTGTGCTGCCCTCCTCAAAAGCTACCCTCATACCCCCCTGGTCACTACCTTACCAGTGGAAGCTTTTGGCTATAGCATCTTTGTTCACATCCACAACAGGAACAAACTTGATCCCAAAGCCACCAAATGTATGTTTGTTAGGTACTCTACCTCCTAAAAGGGTTATAGGTGCTATTCTCCCAATTTACAAAAATATTTTGTCTCTATGGATGTAACTTTCTTTGAACAACCTTACATTATAGAAACATCTATTTAGGGGGAGAGTAGTGAGCACCTAAAGGAATGGAGTTTTTGCATAGAAGAAATCCCACCTTGTGTGCCTAATTTTACTACTACACCTAACTATGCCACTACCCTTGATAAACTTGAGACAAACCAGCCTAGTCATGCTCCCATATCCTTGGAAACCAAACCTCAAATCACCCATGAACCTTCACCTTCACCTTTAGAAGAACCTAATGCGCCTAATCATGATACTACTATGCCACAAAAGGAGCCCATCACTTACATCGGGAGGAAGAAGGCCAAAGAAGTAGAGGTTGAACCACTACCTAAGCAGAATAGTTCCTTTATTCCAAGTCCAAGTATGAATTCTCATGGGATGAGTTTTGGATCTTCCCATTCCCTTAAGGAAAAGAATCAGAACTTGCACCAAGCATCCTATTAGCCATTTTGTTGCTTATGACAGACTTTCATCCCATTCCAAATAATATTTATGAAGCCTTGAAACAAGAAGAATGGAGAAGAGCAGTAAATGAAGAGAAGAATGCTCTCCAAAAGAATGGGACATGAGACCTGGTAGAGCTACCAAAGGGGAAAAAGCTGAATGGTTATTCAACATTAAATATAACTCTGTACTCTGATACAAGCATAAGCAAAAACAAGGCAAGACTTGTAGCAAAGAGATTTATTTAGACCTATGGAATTAATTACCAAGATACTTTTGCTCTTGTGGCTAAATTCAATTCGATAAAGGTCCTTTTATCCCTTGATACTAATTTGGATTGGCCCCTCTACCAACTTCAAGTCAAAAATGCCTTCCTAAATAGTGATATAGAAGAGGAAGTGTACATGTCTATACCTATCTATACCACCTTCGAAGATCACAAGAATGGTGAGGTATGCAAACTCAACTAGTATTTCTATGGTCTTAAACAATCACCTCGTGCATGATTTGTGAAATTCACATTGGCTGTAAAAAGCCAAGGTTACACACAAGGCAAGTTGATCATACTATTTTTACTAAGTTTGTTAATGGCAAGGCAACTATTTTAGTTGTGTATATAGATGACATAATTGTAACAAGGGCCTATGTTAATGAAATTGAGAACTAGGCCAAGGAGTTTGAAATAAAAGACCTTGGAACTACAAAGTATATCCTTAATATAGAGGTGGCCAAATCTAAGAAGGAAATCATAATATTTCAAAGGAAGTACACTTTTGATATCCTTAGTGAAACTAAGATGTTGGGTGTAAACCAACAAATACACCTATAGAAGCCAACTACAAAAGTAAGTTCTCTTGAGAGTCCCTTAGTGGACGCTAAAAGATACCAGAAACTTGTTCGTAAACTCATCTACCTAACTCACTTAGGACCAGATATTAGCTTTCCTGTGAGTGTCATTAGTTAGTACATACATGAGCAACCTACTGAAGCCCACCTTGAGGCAGCCTATATCCTAAGGTATCTAAAAATGACTCTTGGGAAAGAGATTTACTTCCAAGGGGGTACTCATCATGGTATTGAAATCTATTGTGATACTGGTTGGGTTGATTCTATTTCAAATAGGAGGTCCACATTAGGCTATTGTACCTATGTGTGGGGAAACTTGATTACCTAGAGAAGTAAAATACAGTCTGTGGTTGAGTGCCAAAGCTAAGTATAGGGCATTGATTCAAGGCATTTGTGAAGGATTGTAGCTGAAAAGATTGCTCAAAGAACTTAGTATTGACTATGAAGAATCTATGCAAGTGCTATGTGATAACTTAGTTGTTTTAAGCATTGTAAGGAATCCTGTTCAACATGATAGGACCCAATGTATGGAAATTGACAAGCACTTTATGAAAGAAAAAAAATTAATACGGATCTACTTGAACCTAATCACACTCCAACTAAGTTGCAAGTAGTTGATATTCTCACTAAGGCCTTAACTCAAGTTAGATTTGAAGAGCTTGGAGCCAAGCTAGGAATGACTAATATTTACTCTCGGGTTTGAGGGGGAGTGTTGGTGATTATAGCCATTAGTCTTGATTCTCCTTGAAATCCGTGCCTTTTTGTCTAGATTTCATAGGATCAAGTCAACTTAGCTTGTTTCCATTTTTAGTTCTCTAATTTTTGTAATCTTGCTTAATGTATTTTATATCTTTTTATTTCACTTATCTCATGAGATTCCAGTGGCTGATTTGTAGTTGTGGTCCCTTTATATGTCCTACACCTTTTCTCTAATGAAACATGAATCCATTATTAGTCTCCTTTGCTCTCTCTACTTTTCTACAATTTGCTCATAATTTATACTGTCTTTAGCACAATGCCAATCAACTCCATAAAACATGTGCATCTCTTGCTATAACTTAATTAGGGCATTTAATGACATAGATATTACATTGTTTCGTACTTCTAAGAGTTGATGTAATCTCAAAATACTAAGCAGAGTTGTCAAGGTCTGAGTACATCTCATCCACCATCTCCTAAATCTCCTTGGTTGTATTGTAAAATAAATACATTCGGCCAATCTTTGTCTCCATGGAGTTTATAAGCCACACTATGATCATGGAGTTTTCTGACTCCCATGTTGAATAGCTAGTGATGTATAACTTATAAAACAAAGTAATTTAAATATTAGTTCCCAATTATAATAAAATATTATTTCTTATATTTATCTTTAATCCCTAGCTTACAAATAATAATATTTTTCCTATTCTCTTCCCATTCTGCATTAGCCAACTTCATCTTCCTTAGAAGCTCTTGTTGCTCCCGTCAAGTAGCAAAGTTACCCTTGCTTCTGATTACAAGAGTGACAAACTGAGACCACTCAAGGAAATTTGTTCCATTGAATGTGCGTTGTATAATTTGAAGAGAGTGGGTGTCTCCAATGTTTGGAAACACGGATAGGGGTGGGTTCCTTGAGAAACCAAAGACATCACTAGAGCTCCTTTTTGAGGCACTTCATGAGCCAGGGCTATTTGGACCATGAGAGAAAAGAAATTCAAAGATGTCCTAAAATGCTGTGATCTCAAAGAAGTGGTCAAGGCTCCAACCCTAAAAGCTATATGTTTTTCAATGTCTACTCTTCTCTCAAACCATGCTTGGATACTAGGCCAGCAAATGGTTGCTGAAGTATGACATATTTAACTATTTATGACCGACTTAAACATTTCCATTAGTTATCAAATGACCCATGACCCTTTTATTTGGGTTAGACCCAACACACCCCTTAACCCATTTATATGTATGTAATACTGTTTATTTTCAGCTTTTAAATCATTCATTGTAACTTTTCATAACTTTGCAATTATTTTATTGTTGATCTAATTTTCCTTTTTAATTCATTCAACCACTTACATGAAATTCGTAACACTTTTTTGACTCACCTCCCCAATATTTGGCTCATAAAATGGTCCTAGGTTTTATCTTGTCTCTTATTATTATTTTTATCAATACTATCTTATCCATTTATAGCAATGTCATTTTTATGTTTGGTCTCAAGTTTTAACATTATATTTCATGGTCATGGAGATTATTTGAAAAATAGAGAAAGAGTAAGTGTAATAGTGGATTAATAGTTAACCATGGGTTGACCCACTTAGACCCACAGTTAAAAAATTCGATTAATGACTCAACCCAATTGACTATTAACTATTAATCTAAATAGTTGGGTTAGGCTAGTTAAATAGTTGGGTTATAATTGCCACCTCTATCTACTACCATGTTAGAATCAAGATAAGATTAAAAATCTGACGAATGGGAGGACTTGCACACGCGCTTGTCTTACAGTGACAGCCCTTCCCTTATATATAGTACTATGAAGTATGAAGAGAGAAATTAACCACAAGACAAACCCTTCAAGATAATGATCAATGATAAATGTGACTCTCCTAAACAAAAATAAACTCTGACAATCTACAACATGATAAACACCCAACCCATTAGGAATTCCACTAAGATAAGTTTCTCAATTGACCAAAATGGGTGGGAAGCCAGCCTAATAATCACTGTAACACACGCAAGTTTACAGGAGTTTATTACTTGTGTACATGTTTCTTTTAGCCATTCTCTGTTATAAGTACGGGCTTTCAAGGTAGGACTTCTGTTCCACTAGTGCTAGTGGGATAATTACCTCTAGCTCAAACCAGACAAGCAATGGAAGATACAAGCAAACCAACCAAAACTATGCAGAATATTAAAGCACATCATGGGAATAGAAAGAACAAGACAGGCGATGGACGAAGAAGCAAGATTTTTACCTCTCGACAGAATTGTTAGGGATATCCATATTCCTTTGAACTTATATGCATATACATCAGCAGCATTTGGCAGAGACAGAACTCTTGAACCATAAGCAACGATCAGTTTACTGACTTCCCGGAACAAAAGTATGCCATTCGGAGAAGAGGAGTCAAATGTCAGACGTTGAGCTTTATTCAAGACAAACTCCGCCATGAACTTCAACAATGGAGTAGTAACCTGCAGAATATATATATATATATATATGTATGTGTGTGTGTGTTAAAAAAAGGAAAAGGAAAGAAGAAAAGGAACAAACATTTCAGACAACAAACTGCAAGTGGATCTCACATCTTACTAAAGTGGGATGGGCTAAGGTTAACATATTGCATTGTCCCATGCATACTATTTCGTACTGCACAACCTAAGAACATATATGAATAATATATAGAGAGTCTTCAGTGGTATGAGCCCCAAAAAAAGCATACACCCTATCTAAGCCTCTGATCTCATCTTCCTAGCAAAAAAACCCTAAACCAAAACTAACCTTCTATAGGGTGAGACCCACTAAGGGAAGCCATCCTTGGTCTCAGTCGAGTGAGATGGAGAATGAAGGTTAATTTCAGCCTAAACTAGTCAAATAGCACAGGTTGTCCCCCCAGTGGTGCATCAGCTACAATCAGGGCTGACTTAGGAGCAAGGAAGGCCAACCTTCTTTTAGGATCCTGGCCCTCAACTTGTTCTTGCCATTTGTCATCATTTTTTAGAGATTTAAGCCAATTTCAGATGATGTGTACAGGAGAGAGCTGACATCCAAGCTTCTTCCAGCAGGATTGATAGTCTGAGGAGTGTTATATGATGTCCAATTTGATGTTCTGATGTAGTACTTGTTCATAATTTTGGTTTCATGTGTAATAGTTTCTTGTTTTGAGTGTTTTTTGTAATGTATTCTGGCACTATAAGTGTACTATGTGCTATTGAGGTGGATGCACAGTGGGAGATTAAGGCTGTAGTATCCAAAGTTATCACCACCACATCCGAATTGAAAAATACGAAGTTGGATGCAGATGGAACCGACTTGTTGAAGTGTCAGTATCTAGTCTTGGAAAGCCTTGGTGGAATGGAATAGGATGAAAATATGATAGACGCAAGTCCTAGAGAAAGAAGGATGCAAAAGTTTGGATCAAGGAAAGGGGGGGGAGTTTATTGCTGTTACATGGGACTCATAGTTAGTCAGTAAATTACCACTGTAGTTGCTAAAGGAAGTTAGTAATTATTGTTAGTTGAATAAGTAGTTTCATTGTAGACGAATAAGTAGTTAGTAATAACTATTGTAATTACCTACTTACCCTTATGAGTAATATAAATAAGGGTGAGACAGGATAGAAGGTGTGAAATAATAAGAGGTGTGTGCAGATAGCTTGAGGCTATCAGTTCCTTTCTCTGTGTACTAATTGCCCTCATAGTTAACTCCATAGAAAGGAGATATGATATTACACATTGCAATACCATGGCGCAAAGGATCTTTAAGATCTTAATACTTTGTAAGTTCTAATAATAATCTTAGTTGATCCATGTTTTATGACATAAATTCTGTTGACAGACCTGGATAACCAGGGGATATGTTAAAGGAGTAAACTTGATTCAGATCAAAGGTTTTGGAGGTAAAAGGATGGCACCATGCAATCCTTGCTAGGTTAGAAATTAAAATAAGAGTGTTGACAACTAGTAAGCTGTTCCTAATGAAATTAGCTTATCTTTTAAGTATAAATAGAGCATAATGAAATCTGACAAAAGCTACAAGCCACTTTCTTAAAATTTGGCATTTATAGCAAAGTACTGATGTAGGACTGCTAGCAAATAATAGAGAACAAGGCCCCCCTAACCCCCGCCCGCGGGCGCCCGGGGGGGGGGGGTGTTGATGGGATGAGAAGGAGAAGGAGGGAGATATCAAAGAAATATGGAGAGATGCGGAGAGAAATAGAGGAGAAAGAAAAAGAACAAGGGGAGGAGGCTAGCAAGCCAAGAAAATATGAACTTCATTAATAATCAATCAAAAGGTTACTCTAACCTTAATTACTAAAGGTTTTATATAAAGCCCAAGAAATAACATTTAATAATTCAAAATAAAAAAAATACAAGGATAATTAACAAAAGGATAATATAAAGCTGAGAAAAGGATAATTAATGTATTAAAATAAAATAAAGTTCTAATTCCTATGTGTATAATTAATCCCTGATTTACAATTAATTATTAACATTTTCACTCATAATATTCTTTTCCCATTCTTCATTATTCTCTTCTAGTTAGAGGAAACTCAACCTCGAGTTTTGATATGTGGAAGTAGTAGGAAAGTTCATCTTGGAGCATTAGGTAGGATAACAGGCGATGAGAGAAAAATTGAGAACAAAAGAAGCTTTGGGCTCCCCAACACATCAAGAATAACAAATTCAACTTGGCATAGTAACTCAATTGGTTGAACCTGAATACGATCTTCTACAGCTTGAAATTTAACTTCTGAATGCTATTCAGAATCTTCATGATCTTCACATTCTAAATCTACTTCCAACTGCTCTTCAAAATCTATGATGTTACCATCATCATCGATGTCTGATGGGCAATAGAAAAGTTCCGCTATTATGATATCATTAGGCTCTTTTGTAATAGTTTCCTCTATTGCGCCATGACTTTAAGGATATTTTTCTTCTATCTTAGCCTAAGCTTGGTCACCATGAACTCTAATCAGATCTTCCATGTCTTTGCCAATGAGTTGTCTACTTAACAAGTGAAGAGCATTAGCAGCTCCTTATAACAACAGTCCATTTTCCTACACCTTTCGTCATTATTGTCCAAGCTAGTTTGGGTAACTTAAGTTCGTTGTTCCATGGCATGTTTTACACCAAGAAGTTCTTGGTCCTTCACAATTAGAGGGCCAAAATAAGTGGAAACATTCCCAACAACCTTCTGACAATGGTGGCTGCAGATCGAGGTGGTACTGTGCAGAAAACTTGGCAACAAAAGGGCTGAAATAGCTGCTGGCATGCCAGGCACATGAAGCCCATGTCCAGAGAGCTTCCTTAGTGCATGAGAGCGCATGGGGGAGCTGCTGGCAGCTCGGCTTCAGAGTTGAAGCACATTTGGAGATGCACTTTTAATGGTGAGGTCACTCGCCTGATTCGGAGGCCAGATGTGTGTATTCTGATGTGGACAGTGACAATACTTAACTTCTGGCAAATTTTTTTGGTGAGTTCTTGGTGATTTTGAGGCGGTGGAGGGAGTGGCTGCAATAACAACCTTCCTCTAATACCACTTGATGCAGAATAAGATAGGAATAACGGAGAAAAAGGGGCAGGAACTGGTGAACCAGTACTCAACTCTTATTGGTTGGAGAAGACTTGTACTTGTGTAAGCTGTTTCTGAGTATGAGATACTCCCCATAATGCCTTTGAATCCTCAGCTAGATTCACCTTGTTTTCTTGGTTTTCAATTTTCTAGCTTACCATGAAGTTTCTTTAGCATGATAAGATTTCTAACAGTGATCACATCAGGCCTGACCAATTTCCATTCCCTGTCAAAAAACTGGACCAGATTCAAGACTTTTTGACAAAAGAGCAGATTTTTGGGTGTGGGCAAGTTTGGTTCCTTTTGAGTTCCTAGTAATGTACTTTATCCGTTGGGTCACGAGTGGGCAATTTACCAGAGGTTTCTATCGTATCAGTCTACTCTTGTGTGATTCCTATCCGTTAAGACCAGCTACTGATCATCGCCTTGGTAAGCTATTGCCTCACCAACTAACTAATCAGATGTGAGCCCCTCCTTGGGAGTCTTATCCAAGACTTGTATCATTTGACGATGCCATGTGAATCGCTAGAAACATGTGAAGTGTATGGCTAACCCAATAACGAAAGTTTCGTAAGGGAACTGGAGCAGGCTACACCTACAACCGAAATGGAAGCCGAGCGTTTCGTGGTTTAAAAATGCCGAATCTCGCCTCAATCATCATTTGTCAGGACTATTCGGAGTCAGTTCCTTGGCTTGGACAGGGGTTGCAAGGCAGACAATTTCAAAACAGACTCCCCATTCATTAGGTAAAAAAGATCACCAAGATTTCATGATCTACTGCCAAACTTATTCCAATTCAATAAGAGATCTCAATATTATGCCTTGGTGGTGAAATGGTAGACACATGACACTCAAAATCTCATGCTATAGAGTGTGGACGAATCACACTAGGAGTTGGTGCCTACATAACTGGTTGCTTGTTTACCAAGCCATCCTTTTTTTTTGGATTTCCTCCTATCAAACCTCCATAAAAACTTTTCATACATTGGGAAAAGGTTTCAGTCTCAGTAAACAGCCTCTTACTTCATTCAATTCCTTAATTAAACCATGAAGGAAATCAAAGACACGTTCTTTCTCAAGCATTTGGGTATAATACCATTGAGTTTATGCTAGAAAATTTGAATTGAATGGTGATCAATGCTTGGCAGCGTAGAGGAGGTATTTTGAATTTGAGGCATCATAGAGGAAGTATTTGATGGGGGAATGTCAGTTGAAACTTCCAAGGAATTGGTTCTTGTTGCACTAGTCACGGTCATTTTGGTCATGAGAAAAAAGATGAATCAAAGGTAGCATCTGATACCATGAAAACAAAGAGAAGAAGTCCTCTAATTAATGTCTTTTTAAAACTGTCTAGGGCTAGATTTATACAGCAACAACAGAAGAGAAGTAGCCTAAGAACTAGGAGAAAAGCAACTAAGAAAAAAAATGGAAAAACAATAACCATCTCCAAAATCTGCTTGTTCTAATACCAATTGATGGAAATCTGGGTTTCTTATTAGAAAATTACAGTAAAAGCAGACCCAGTAGAGAGAAAAACTGAAAAGCAAAGCAAAAAAACATTGCTCTTGCTCTTCAGGGGACTAGAAACTCAATTTCCCCCAAAATTCTGCATACCTTCCACTCTCTCTCAGCCATTATTTTAATCCCATTTCCCTAATAAACTTCCTCTAGAACCTCCCCTAAGAAGATTTGACTTGTCCCTGTTGCCCAAATTCCCTTAACCTCATATTTCTTTCTTGTACATATCATTTAATTTCAGGATCTATCAGAAGTTTATTTGACTTTTCATGCACCATTTAAAGCCAGTATGATTTAAGTTACTGAACAATGGTGCTGTCTACTAGATTGCAAAGAGTAAATTATTATGTTACTTATAATACTATGTACCAAGTCATGTAAACCAGCATCTGCAGGATATGGGTTTAAGATACCCTAGATACTCAGATTTTGAGATTCCACATGATGGAGAATTACTTGAAATTAACCATTTGAATGCAGTAGTAGATATCGAAAAGTATCTACAAGGTCCATTACCTCCGGAGCGTCCGTCCAATGCGAGATGCCTTGTATAAGTAGCGGCATGTGTGCAGGATACAACCAATCAAATAGAAGGCCATAGCTTCGGCGGCTGAGACACACAAAACATAAATATAGAAGGGAGTTCAGTTATGTTGCTATCAAGAATTAAGATGCCTGTACCAGCCCAAATACCAACCTATTTGTCGCCATTGCAATTCCTCTAAGGTCCCTCATTAACCCAATAAGCACATACTTTACAGCATCTGTTCGAAACAATGAATCAGGAGTTGATTCCAAACTGAGAAACACCTGAAGGCAAAAGAACATTAATGGCTGTGGGTTAACCACTTAATTATAAGGAAAATCAATCCAGATACTCTATTTAAGTCAATACTATAAGCAAAGAATTATTCCTTATTAGAAATATTAATAAAACCATTCATGGGACTTTTCCTACCAGCTGAAGTTTTGGGAATAAAGTACTCTAGACCTGGTAAAAAAGGTCTCTTTAACCAAGTGGTCAAGAGTTTGATCCTTGCCACCCACATTCTCTGAATCACATTAAATTTCAAAACAAGGAATGATAAACCCGTGCTTTGCTTTTACTTCAAACCCAAAGAGCTTTTGGGTGAACAGCCAGGTTAGTAGTTGTAATAATAATAATAATAATAATAATATGCCACTCAAGGGGCTTCTAATAGGTTAAGCTTTTGGGATAAAGTGATTCTTCCCTGCCTGGCGAAGTGAGAAAGCGCACATTCACATGGGATAAAATAACAACAAATAAAAGCAGATAATGCATATCTCCACAAAATCCTCCTTTCCACCTCTGTCCAAAACAATTTCAAGCAATCAAGAAGAAATCCTATAAACATGAACAGCCAACCCCAGTAGCTACTTAGTAATATAGTTAAAAGACCCATATATATATATATATATATATATTATAAGATAGTACTTTGGCTCTCTTTTACAATGAGTGGTATATTGACAGGCTTAAATCAGT
The DNA here is from genome assembly GCA_026724425.1 of Erythrophleum ivorense. Taxonomy (NCBI): domain Eukaryota; kingdom Viridiplantae; phylum Streptophyta; class Magnoliopsida; order Fabales; family Fabaceae; genus Erythrophleum; species Erythrophleum ivorense. The sequence continues at coordinate 5,565,511 of JAIUCV010000018.1, forward strand.
TTCTCAACTTAATGTAACACCCAAAAACCTTTCAAAACTTTTGAAGAAAGAAGCATGAGAAAAACTACCCCTACCATTAGACAAGCCGGGGGTAGTTGGTAAACTCAATCTGATTCATAACTGTTTAAATTTTAACTAATCTGCTTAAACTTTAGGTTTGAATTAATCTAGTGTCAAATCTTTTTTGGTGATTCTTGGTGAATCATTTTTGAAAATTTAACTGAATTAGATTAGATAGAGCAAGGAGAGAGAGAAAGAAGCTTTTTTTTGGGGGGGGGGGGGGGTTTGAATAAAAAACAGGATGATAAAAACCAAGTTTATGTAGGATTTCTTTTGAATTAGTTTTGACTAAAAAATTGGTCAAATAAGACTTGTTTTTAAAAAATAATGAAACACATGATTTTAAAACCACCTACTCAGTACCAAGTTATAAGGTTTTTGGGTTTTGGAAAACATCCCAGACAAGAATATTGTCTGCTGCAAATTGCAAATATGAAACATTGATTTACAAAGAAACAACATTCAACCATTGAATCAGATCATCGTACTCAAAACATCAACCTACAAGGGTAAACAAAAGAAGGGGATAAAGAATCTTCTACTCTAGTACACTCCAAAATAACTCATGAAACAAGTTCCAGGTTCCTGAATCCTGATTAGACGACAAAAGAGAGGAACCTCCTAATCCACTTTGTACAATGAGAAATTAGGTTAAGTACTTTTAATGAAGTCTAAGTTAACAGTACTGCAGAAAGGGAAATGGGGAATAAATTTCAAAAACACTCAAAACAATTGCTATAATTCTATGATGAGTTAAAATTCTAAAACTGGCAGTATGCCTCTTTAATATATAGGCAACTCAAATAACCCTAACGTAACTAAGACAAATAGGATAATTCCACTAGGACATTCTTTTGGGATAAGATATCCCAAGACCACGCTACTAGAAATAGCATGCTAAGCTATATATTCTTGAGTTCCACATTGCTTGTATTACATGTTGTATAGTCTTTTGCTTATGATAAATATAGTACAATGTAGGCCATCTTCTTATGCCTTTGTAAGTATTCTCTCTCTTTCTTCTTTTTTTTTTTTTAAAGGTAAAAGAAGAAGTTCATTAAAAAGAACAGAGATAGAAATGAGGAGAATTTGGTACCTCCAAACAATACAAAATTCAGAACAAGAAAGTAAAAGGGAAGAGTTAAATATGCAGTGGTGCTGCCCAATCCCTCGACATATCCAAAAGAGACACTACGCTAAATAATCCCTGAGCCAAATACCACAATGAAACTGCAAACAGAATCCTTGTCCCTATGAATTGTATTCTCTCTCTTCCTTTACTCTTGATTGAATTGAATATTATTTTCACCATGTTCATCAAGTTATCATCACAACATTATTATAATTTAAATGTAGATTAAAATTGTGTAACTGAACTACTAATTGGTGAATAAGTTGCACATAAGTATTAACTATCCCTGACAACAGGTGAGCACTGGTCAGATTGGTCAAGTTTGAGCCTAAACTCAAACTGACCAAACAACTGTGAAGTAAGAAAATACCACCAGTTGCGACCAAATTTTTGGGTCACCCTGAATGCTTGTGTTTTTTTTTTTTTTTTGGTTGGGGTCAGATTGGTCAGCCTGAATCAGGTTGATTGCCCACACCAACTGCCTCTTCAAGCAGCCCGGGATTGAAATAGGAACTGAAGATGCAATATCATGTTCAGGCATTTTATAAAAAACTTTTCAGGAGTCTACTCTCCAATTTAGCTAGGCTTCCCATATCCATGAGCTTCTATGCTGTTGATCTGTTAGAGTTTAACCCAAATTTAAAAAGCTGACCATGTAATTTTCTGCCATAACCTAAGGGTATGCTTGGAATGAGGAGAATGAAGGAGAAACGAAGGGAAATAAAATTTCAGTTTTGATATTTTGTTTGATTTTACTTTAAGTAATTTAATTTTTTTTTTTTTCATTCTCTTCAATCCAAACATATTCTAAGAGAACAAATTGTTAGATTTGAATCTAAATAAAAGAAAATGTCAAAATTAAAAGTTCCCTTCCCTTCCCTTCCACTCCCTTCTCCTCAATCCTAACATAACCTACAGGCATTTAGAGATTAATGCTCTGATTCTCTCACCATTAAAGTTTGAAACAGAGGTACATTCATAGAAAGGGGCAGATAGCCCTCCAGGAAAGGAAAAGATAGAGAAATAAATTATAATAAGAGGCCTAATGCCCAACCAAATTCACACCCTCAAAGAAAAGGGGAAAAAAACAGAGAAATAAAGACTTAATTAAGGTTTAATTACAATCACTTAAAAAAGGAAATAAAATGTTGACTTAACCAGCAAAATAAGAAAACCAAAAAAAGGCATTAAAGCTTGAGAATAATCACATGTTAAATGTGATTTGTAGCAAATAATCACATATTAAATATGATTTCCAACACTCCTTTTAAGTTGGGAATAGCTTGGAGCTAGCATTACCATTTTTCTTTCATGGCATATTTATTTTGATTTCTGACTCTGTCTTTTTTACCTCACTTTGAAGTAAGGGTTTTGATTTTCGACACCCTCTACTTGGCTTTTTTGTAAGGTAGAGACCTTGGTTTTGGCTAACCATCAACGTATAATTTTCTATGCTAACTACTAATGTATGGTTTTCTACGCTAACTATCAATGTATAATTTTTTATACTAACCACCAATGTATTTTTTTTTTTTAATACTAACCACCAACATATTTTGTCATTTAGGCCTAGTAAGCTTTGATACCATAATGGAATTCAAAGACTAATGCTCTGATTTTCTCATCATTGAAGTTTGAAAGGTACATTTAAAAAGAGAGGTTGACAATCTTCCAGGAAAGGAAAAGATAGGGAAAAAAATGCATAACAAAAGACCTAATTAACGGACAAATTCACTCTCTTGAGGAAAGGGAAAACATAGAAATAAAGACCTAATTAAGGTCCAATTACAATCACTTAAAAAAAGAAGGTTAAAATGCACATAACCCCCTTGAACTTTGGATCATGTGTAGAAAACCTCCTCACCTTCAAAAGTTGGCCATGGACCCCCCCCCCCCAAGACTTTCAATTTTATACAATAAACCCCCTTTCATTAGTGATTCTGTTAAATCACTAATGGAACTCCTACGTGGCACGCTAATATTTTTTAAATCTTAGTTGGCATCTAGTCACATAACCCTTCTCTCTCCTCCCTCTTCTCTTCTCTCTCTCATTCATCTCTCTTCTCTTTATTTGGGAGGTGAAAGTATCTTTCAAGTTTCAACAAAAAATAGTAACAAGAAAGGGAACCATCATTTTGAGAAAGAATTCATTTGGTGAGTTGTTCTAATTGATCAAAAAATTTAGGGGCCTCCCTCCATATCCATTGGACATGAAAATTTCTAATTAAGTTCCAAATTAGGTTGTCTTCTCCCACAAAAATTATCTTTAAAAGTTTGGATTATGTTAGAGGCCATGCATCAATAAGGGGTGGTTCATTTCATATCTTCCTCTTTATCTATGCTTCCATTCATCAAACAAGGAAGAGTAAGGAAGAGAAGCAAATTAAGGTTGTGTATATTGGTTTGTAAAATAACCAGAAGATTAAGAGACAGAAAGTAATAAGAGTAATTCAAATCCAAATGAAATTGGTTTGCTGAAGATTGGTGCTATGATGCCATCGTCATCGAGATCGGAATTGTTGCCATCAAATTCATTGCTCAAAGTTGCGATCATCCATGAATGGCTTGCCATTGGGGGAAAGGGACTCCAACTAAGACGCAGTGAGAGGAGTTTGCAGTTTGGCAGCGTTTACAGCAAATAGGAAGAGCTGAGATGAAAGAGATAGAAAAGAGAAAAGGAAGGAGAGAGAAATAACATGACTAGATGCCAACTAAGATTAAAAAAATCCTAGTTAGCATGCTACATAAGAGCTTCGTTAGTGATTTAACAGAATCACAAACGGAAAGGGGGTTTTTCTATAAAATTAAAAGCCTAGGGAGGTTCACTGCCAACTTTTAAAGGTGAGGGGGGTTCTCTACACATGATCCAAAATTGAGGGAGGTTATGTGCATTTTGGTCCCAAAAAAAAAAAGAAATATAATGTTAACCCGACCAGCAAAATTTAAAAAAAAAAAAAAGGGCATCAAAACCTGAAAATAATTACATGTAAATGTGATTTATAGCAAATAATCACATACTAAATATGATTTCCAACAATAACCTAAAGCAAGTTGCAGCACACAAATGCTTTCATGACTAAAGTGATTGCATAAGGCAAAATTAATTTCTTAACCATTTGACTATACGCGTAAAAAGCATTAAAACAGCACAAACCCATCAATGAGAGCATTGTAAAAGGGTACAAGTATGGGTTTTCAATGCATTGAAAGATCGTGGAGGCATAGCCAATGGAGGCTAACCAAAACACCTTGTTCTATTCCAATCTTTATGGTTTTAGCGTGTACTGCTTTAACTTGCTTGATTTCATTATGATTCTGCAGCAATGAAAAGATCTTCCTTGAAAAGAAGAGATCATTGAACTTATAAGACTCGATAAGATGTACAGAATACCTTCTACAGCGGTTTACTAGTTCGAGCAGATTCAGGTTATGGTGGCTTTTATCATCCAGGCCAGATCCAACGGAGTGACTAAGCCCATTTAAAAAAAAAATAATCAAACCTGTTATTCTGGCCCAATCAAACCCTTTTTCTTTAAGGCTTCAGCTGGTGATTAGGTTCTGCTCGCTCAGTTATGCAGGTCAAAAAAAATCCAGTCCTCTTCATGAAACTGTCAATGGCCAATAGGGGTGGCATATGGCTGAGTTTGGGTGGGGTCAAAAAGGGATGGGTCATCATCTATTGACCCTTCTAACTATTTAAGACCCAAATAAAATTTTTTACAGGTCATTATATGAGCCATAACCCATTTATTTTACATAAAAAAGTCACTTGACCTATTTAATTTTTTTAACAATAAATAATATTAGAATAAAAATGTTTTTTAAGGTGAAACACATCTATTGTTGCCTAAGTTCTTAATTGAATTGAAGTAGAATAAGTATGAAATTAAAAAATATCACCTATAATTGGCAAGATATGAAGAATATATTTTAAAGGAAAAATCCAAAGCAAAAGGAATTAAAAATTTAGTATAAATAAGGTCTCAAAGATTCAGAGTAACAAGTAGGGACTAATTTATTATATTAAACTCACTTCAAATTTAAAGATCAAACTAATCAATATAATGAGAATTATTAGCTCATTAATTGTTTCAAATTAAGAAGATAATATCTCTTAAGATTTCTTTTAAATGCAATTTATGCAAACAAGCATTAGTCCAAGGCATTAAACGGAAAGTATCATTAACCTTTCTATAATAATTTTAAAAAATGTTAACTGTTGGATTAAATTGGTAAATAAACTAAATAGAGTGTTTGGAGCAGCCACAAAATACAATATTTAAGAAAAGTAGAAGAGATATATTGGATGCTTTTTTTCTATTTTGAATAATGAATAAATATACAAATGAAAATAACATAATACACATGGTATCCTAGCAAATATTAGCCTGAAGCGCCAGGTGGCAACAAAGGAAAGAAAGAAAGTAGAAGGTAATAAGCACTGGCAAAAGGTGTGGATAAGAAGCATAATGGAAGAGTGGACGCAAAGTGAATTTTGCAAGAATCACAATGATGAAGCAGCTGAACACCTGCAATTTGCAGGGGCAAGAAACCAGAGTTGTTTGGTCATTAATTAACTGTGGGTTTCACATGTTAAAACCCACGTTTAACAGGTTGATAAATGAAGCAACCCACCCAACCCATCCATCTAAATAGTTGGGTTTAAATAGATCATATTAGAGTTAGGTTGAAGTAGTTAATTGGTTTTGGGTCAAGATTTCAACCCCTAATGTCCAATTATTTCATTTAGTGCACAATTCTTTCTGCATAAACTAGAAAAGGTATGGTTTTCTATATTTGTGTGCCATCATATTAACCAGATGAGTGATAAAGATTACCTTCTGAAGTGGATCCATTGAGGATTTAAATTTCACAGGGCTATCCTCCATGAAAATCAACCAGCCAATAGTGTAATAGAAAGTTGTTCTGCTTCGAGAGCATCTATTTGCTTCTAAGAATGGAAAGTGCTCTCTCTGAAATTAGATTCAGGGAATGAAGCATTAGACCAAGATGCAGAGCAATTTATATCATATTGGAACATGAATGCTATATCTTAGACAGTTAACCTCAACAGTTGAATAAGTAAACAAAGGGAGTCTATAGGAAAAAGGCATTTGAATAGCCTTGCTCTTTTTTAAATAAGAAAACAAGAACAAGTCTCAGTCGCCCCTCTTCAGATAATTTTAGAAGGAATTCCAAGCACCCTTAAATACTGCCAAATATGAATAAAGAGATATCTCATTTTTAAATAAATATTTCAGAGATATTTGTCGTGCTCAGTTTCCTGGTTTAAAATCTGGTGATTTATGAGGGAACATTTATTAGGTTGATATGCAAAAGTAAATCAGTTACTTGTCAGCTATAGGTTTTGCAACATTTGATAATCCAATAGGAAATGATGAGCAATTATTTAAAGAGAGATACTACCGTATGATTGGCAACAATAAATTTCACAGTATCCAACTTCAGAAGTAGCTTTCCAGTCATATAACTGCCAGTGTGGAGAGAGAACAGAAAAGAAAAGGTCCAAAGAAGTCAGTAATGCTGGGTGGTTTATCTTCAACAAGAAAGCTAAAAATAGCTTAAACACTTGAATCCAAGTGACACTAACCCAGATGCGAGCTCGAAGAACAAACTCAAGGTGTGATCAATGACTTCTTCACACTGAAATTAGCACAAACAACAAAATAGTATACTGAACAAGGAGAGAACATAAAAAAGAGAAGAAAAGAAAAGTACAATAGTTAAATATTCACCTCGGTGTAGCACTTAAGGTTTGTTGCAATTTTGCCAATAATCACATTCAATAGTAATAAATGATCATGCAGTCCAAGAAGCTCAGAGAGCCGGGCATATAACTGCTGCAACACAAAAAATCAACAAGAAAAGATGCACGGAGAGCAAAATTTAGGTATTTTATTTTGCTGATTGTCAATAACAGAAATATTTAGTGCCCCATAAAAAACTGTTTTCAGCTTTTTTTAGAAGTTGAAATCATTAACTTTTCTAAATAAAACCTCTTCTTATACCAAAACTGCTTTTTGTGAAGAAACTCTATCCAAACAGGCGCATAATTACCTTAGAAGAATGCATGGCCTGATCACCTACATAAGACTTTCGGAAATTTTGAAAGAAAGTAAGAATTGCTCTATCAAGTCTTTGTTTGCTTATTTCACCATATCTCTGTCAAATACCAACAATATCAGCAGATAAGCAATATATTCTAAAGCATATGGATTTAAACTCATCATAAGGAAAAATTAACAGCAAAAGAAAAAATAATAAAGAGAATCCAACAAAAGAAATTTCTCTAAGTACTATTCTTATTATATTTCACGAAAAAATGAGGTCACTATTAACTTCACATAGGAGACATATGCGCACAAGCCACTGAACTGAACTACAGAAGAAGAAGGGGCATCAACCTAAGACAAGGTCCAGTTGGCAGAAATTACAGCTACAAGGGAAATTACAAGAGCAAAACAAAAGGGACAGGTATCAGCTATCAGGAGGGCTTTGGAGGAAATGGCTAGAGGAGAAAGAAAGGAGTAAGAGATGGAGCAGAGAAGGAATTTGGACATGCAAAGTTTCTGGCATTCTCAAATTGACAGCTTGGATATCCTTTTACTCTCTTTTTCCATTGCTTTCCTGTAACTCTACTGTTTAGCTACATTCTCTGCTGTGTTCTGCATTATTTTGGGTGAGAGCTGCTAGCTAGGACATAGGCTCCCTAACAATTTAGTATCAGAGCCACTTTCTAGAAGGGTATTGTTGCTAGCACTAGGATGGAGTCAAAGGTCGATTCTCTTGAAAACAAAATGATGCTGGTGTGTGAGAAGTTGGGCAGCCTGCATACATTGGAAGACTTCATGCTTGAATTGAAGGAGTGGATGACTCATAAGGATGATTGTGGAAAGTCTCCCATGGATCAGTCTTCAACCCAAGGAGGAATCACAAACCAGAAACTTGAATTCAGGTGGCAAGGGGGCCACCAATGGCAGAAGTTGTTATGGTCATGGTGAAGGGATCATTGGAACTGGCAGGGACTTGCACAAAACCAATTATTCACGCCAACTGGAGCTACGTATTTTCTCCAGTGAGGATCTATTGGGTTGGCTGTTCTGAGTGTGGAGATATTTTTTGGTGAATGGAATTGTTGAGAATGAGAAGGTAGCATCTGATGTAATTTGTATGGAGGGCAACGCTTTGACCCGGTAATGGTGGATGGAAGCTTGAGTTCTTGATTAACAATTAACCAATGTTCAAAACTCTGCTCCTAAATAAGTTCCATTCATCTCAGAGGGACTGAACTCATGAAGAACTGATGGAACTACATAAACAAAAAATTGGACAGGGTGAAAGAAACAAAGAAACAATGGAACTAAAGGCTCATGGGTTACTCAAGAAGCATAACATGAATGACACATTTGGCATGCTTATCCCATTGAAACCAGTAAAATTGTAACAGTGATTCCTATCATTTCAGACTACCTGAAAAGTTCTGAAACCGTGAATAATTGAAGAAAATCAGAGAAATGATGTTATGATTTCTTTAGAATGGATAACCATAGGAGATCCTGGGCAAGCCCACCAGTGGATCCCATGAATTAAGCAAGCATTAATGGCAAAAACAAGAGTTATATATATTCAAAAATAAGCTAGCTAAAAAAGGAAATTACAGATCTGACTTTTTTCAAAAATAAACCACATGCTTCACATAAAACATGTGCTTAATTAGACCATAAATGAGAAGATCAGATTGGAATTTCAAGTCATAAATGAGGAGACCAGAGTTGAATTTCAACAATGTAGAATTTTGGAATTCAGAATTATATTCTGATTTGTCTTATTTTGGAATAGGAGCAATACATATAAAGGAGATAGTTGACTCTAGGAATCAGCCAACCAATCTCAAAAATCAAGGAGGAAAGCAAGGAAATAAATATATAATAAAAATAGCATGATACATGGAAATAAAAAAAGAAAGAAATAAGTTGACTACGATGTTAAAATCCCATGTGATAAACAAGGGAGAGTCAGAAAATGAATGAGCCCATAATGAGCTCATAATCACGAGATTCCAACAAACAATAATTATATGGAGTCTGGCTGAGTCTACTGCTTCCAAAACTGAAACCAAAAGAGGGAAATAGGCGGGTCAACTCAAAGGGATGGGGGTTTAAAACATTTGGCGTAGACTGAGTATCAAGCAAAAGAGGGGAATGGACTTTGTTTCAGATGTGATGGAAAAATACAGCATAACTCATAAATGTCATGATAAACAACTACAAGTGCTGTTAGTTGATACTAAGGAAGAAAAAGTAAAAGAGGATGAGGAGGTTTCTGTTTTAGAGAGTCAGTTGGAACTATCTATAATTCAATTGTGTAACTGAACACTCCTAAAACCGCGAAGCTTACTGGGAAAATTGGCAATAAAGTGAACATCATTTTGATTGACAGTGGGGCCTCTCACAATTTCATTTCCATGGAGGTGGTCAATAAATTATAGATTCCTATCAAGAAGACTAATTGGGAAATACATTCCTAACATGAACTTTCCAGGCACCATCCAACAATAAAAACAAAAACCAAAAGAAAGAAAAAACAATTATAGGTTTACCACCATTATATTGATTACATCAACAAGACAAAAGCACAAGTTTTTATGGCCCATCATTTATAAAATGAAAAGCACAACACATCCTAAAACCACATATAAAGGCTCACTACTACATATACAGACACATAATAGCACCTTATCGGCAGCACCTGCAGTTATCACTTATACTCAAGAAAACAATGAATCACCCTTTAGCCAATCAACATAAGTCAAGATAAAAGTTCCTCAATATAAAGTCCTAATATACTACCAATGATACACATTCTTCAATCAAAAGTATTCGGTGATGCAGGTTAATACCTTTAGTTTTAAATACCCAAAAAATAATCCATATAAAGCTATGCAAACATTAATATTTCTCCAGTTATACCTGACAATGTATTCCACTGTCAGTTATGTTTATCAACTGTAAAACTCGAGCTGAAATTTCTGCATCCAGCACTTCTTGGGACTCCACACTGAATAAAGAAATAGTACCAAATAAAGATCGCATGCATAAAACCTTTAGCAGAACTTCTTTGACAATCTACAACATACAGAAACATTCAAAGTCAAAAGGTGAAAATATTTTTACCTACAACCTGCACATTGCTTTACTTTAAGAATTGCAGCAATAATATGAACAATCCAGGCCAGTTTGTCTTCAATCACAGAAAGATCATCATTATCACTAACTTGTACTCTTGCTCTTTCCTATTCCAGTCATTGAAAACACAGATCACTAATTCATTTCCCGCAACAGAAAGTACAAAAGATAGAAGTGACAGCATTCGGCAAAAGTTATAAACATACCGTGTATATTTGGAGGACTGGCTCCATTATGTTTATTATATATAAACTACTGCTTTCATACTGCATAAAGAATACAAAGCAGTCAAACAACCAACATATTTCAGTAGAAAGAAGCAGAAGGCAATAAAAGAAGTTGTTTTCTAGGTTGGAGATTAGATTTCTTTTTTTTGGTTTGGGATTAAAAAAGAAATATAATAGGAAGGAAAAATAGTACAAGGGAAGCAACAGTATAGAAAAGATCATCAATAAATAGAAAAAAAAAAACTACAAGTCTACAGAGTCAGATATGCAACAAAGCAGTCCAATCCACCTTTGAAAACCATTCACCATAGGGAAGCCATGAAACTATTCCAGCCCACAACAAAACAGACAATAGACATTCTTTTAAAAAGGAGGCAATTCCTCTCCATTGCACCATACACAGCGAATATTGCATGGGGGTGGGTTTTTTTTTTTTTTTGGAGGGGGGAGGGGAAGCAGCCAAATAATGAACAAAGCAAATAACTATAACTTAAAAAAAAAAAAAACCTATTTTGATCTACTTAAGAGAAATGGCACTATTGTTCACGAAAGACTCCAAACAATTTATTCCATAGAAAGACAGCCACCAGAAAATTTAAGAATAAGAGGCCAGATGATTCTGAATTTTCCATACATGATACAAATATAAGGAGAAAGAGTTTATTTTCATCTCCGCACCTGTAGCATGTCATTAGTATTAATCCTCTTAAGTACCAAAGTCCTAACAAACAACTTGACCTTGAATAAGCATTAAACTTCCAAAAAAGGTTTGTCAAAAATTTTCTTCCTGCTTTTTCTGATACAAGAAGAAATTTTATTAGAAAGAAAGGAAAGTACTAATTGTTGGAGGATAAGATATCCTAAAATAAAAATGACAAGAAAATCAGAAAATATAACAACGTAACAGAAAGCCCTAGGAAACTTATAAGTGTAAAAGAGCTGCACAATCCATTTGCATATCAAATATAAGGATTCCCTTAACAAAACCCATCTGACCATTGAAGAGAAGCCATATACACAACTCTATCCCATAAAATGTGTAAAGGCAAAGCAATTGAAGATGTGAGCATTACTCTCCAACCCAACAAACCAAAGAATCCCATAAAACACATATTGCCACAATGTTTTGTTCTCCTTGTTACCAAACCCATTAAACCAAATAAGAAGAGACCATTCCAAAGTACTAGGACACACCCAGCTCACAGCCAAAATACCAAAAAGGTTGTTCCAAAAGTAACTAGGTCTGCACATTACACACATCAAGAGAAAGAGCTATATGAGGCCAATGAACATGCAACGTGTCATTTGTGTTTATCTAATTGAGTGTTAATGTCCAAACAAAGGATTTATCCCCACAAGGAGCTTTATATTTCTAAAATGTTTTTTACTGACAAGCCAATTTGAAAATCTAAAGCTCCTTGTAAGGTTAAATCTTTTGCTTGGGCAACAATACTCAATAGGATAAACACATATGACATGCTGCAAGTTCAATGCCCCTATATAGCTCTTTCGTTCTCTTGATGTGTGTAATGTGTAGCTCTAGTTTAAAAGCTTTGTCCAACTTATTTCTCCATTCTCTGGTAGTGAGTTACTTTTGGATCAACCATTTTGGAATTTTGGGTCAGCTCAACCATCTTTCCGTTCAACACTCAAACACTCACAACAAACCCACCTCCTAGAGCAATCCTTGCTTAGGCAAGTAAGGGTGGCGTGCATAGAAGACTAGGGGGTAGGGGATAAGGTTCAGCAAGCCAAGGCCAAGCTTGTGTGTTTACTCCGACTTAGTGAGATGCGCAAGCATCCAATGTCATGTACCCTCCTAGTTTGCTCTCATGAAGCACATGTGTATGTTAGTGTCAATTTGTAAGCTTCTAGGATCAAGATTAACCTTGTGTTTTGTACCGGTCACTTCTCCTTTCGAGCAATGTGACAAATGAGATGGAAAGAAAATCATTAAAATAGCCCTAACCCTTAGTGATACCACACATTCCAACATTCCCACCCCTATTTGTTTTGCCTTCAACTTCATTTAGTGAATGCTAATGGTGAGATATAATAGCACCAAAGGTCTTAAAGAAGGATGAGACATTTGGGCAAGAAAGGAGGGACTTTTAAATCTAACAAGAAATGGGGTTTCACCCGTATACTTTTCCTTCACTATTTACATCTTTTCAAACCTTGCGCATCAATTCTTCTTGTTATTGCAGCAAAGTGCCTTTTATATTATCATATTCTGGGTCTTATTTAGTAAAATTTACATTGTTTGAGTATTTTATACATACTTTTGATAATCTTATGCCTATTTGTGATTTATATATAAGCATATGTATGTTTTTTAGCATTATATTTCTTTGGAGTTAGGATCTTCAAATCCTAAAATTCGATCTTTTTAGTCCATTGCTCAATCTTAAGTAGGATCTCAATCTAGATCATGTAAATGATTCATGTATTTCACTGATTGGAATTCTTAGGTACGATACAAGAAACAAAACACACATATCATGTGTGGTTCTACGTAGAGCAACAACAAACAACAAAATAGAAAAGGACATAGAAACTACACAAAATGACCGATAACAAAGAAGGAAAGAATCAAAAAATAAAAGCTAAGAATAAAGGTGAACAATCGACTCTTAGAAAGGAAAAAAGACATTGGGAGAGGTTGGGTATTAACCCAGAGGTAAGGTGTTGGACTAGGAAGATGTTGGGCTTTAGCTAAGCAACCAATGTGGACCTACATAAATACCAACTTTCGCTTCAAGATGGGGAGTAAATGTTAATCATTCCCAACTTGCACCCAAGTTCTTCAATCCTTATTCTAAATAGAGCTTTTATTAGCACATCAGCAACTTGAGTTTCGGTTAAAGTATAAGACTGTTCTAGGATTCTAGAGTCTACCCTTTCTTTGATGAAATGATGATCAATCTTCACATGTTTTAGTTTGATCATGTTGGACCAGATTTTTTGTGATACCGATAGCTGCCATATTATAACGCAGAACTTTCGTACAACCTTGACATTCAATTCTTAGTTCAGAAAGAAGGCATTTAAGCAATAGTCCTCCATAAATACATTGTGCCAATGTACGACATTTAACTTTAGCACTATTGCAAGCAACTACAAATTGCTTGTTGCTTCTTCAAGTTACTAGGTTTCTACAGCCATAAGTAAGATACCCTGTAGTTAATCTTCAGTTTGTAATAGACCTAGCCCAATCTACATCACAATACACTTCCATTGTATGACATGTGTTTCTTTGGAAGAAGATACCTTTTTCTTGGGGCCAACTTAAGATATCTCAAGATTCTATAGGTAGCATCAAGATGAACCCCACATGGCTTGGTTCATGAATGGACTAATACCATTGATGGGAAAGCATATGTTGGGCCTTGTGTGAAATAGGTAAATGAGTTTGCTAAATGCTAACTAATCTTTGAAAGCTCTCAATGTCAACTATGGAGCTTCCTTGAGCAAATTTGAGCTTGTAATTCACCTCCATAAAGGTGTCAGCAGGTTTGCATTCTAATGTCCCGATTTCAATAAGTAAATCAAGAACATATTTCCATTGAGATATGAGGATGCCCTTATTTGATCTTGCCACTTCTATATCCACGAAGTATCTTAAGGGCCAAAGATCTTCAGTCTCAAATTCCTTTGCCAACGTCTTCTTTAGGTTGATTATTTGTTTAATTTAGCTCCTAGTGATGATGATGGCATCAACATACACAATGAGGATAGGGATGTCTCCCTTAAGGGATACTTTTGTAAAAGGTGTGTGATCGGCTTGATCTTAGAGGCATCCTTGTGTCTTCATTGTCTTGGTCAATCTTTTGAACCAAGCTCTTGAAGATTGTTCAAGCCCTTAAAGAGATTTATGAAGCTTGCAAACTTTTCTATCACTTTCATCTTCAAAACCAGGGGACATTGACATGTAGACTTCTTCTCCTAAGCCCCCATTCAAGAAGGCAATTTTTTATGTCTAGTTGGCGCAAGGGCCAACCTAGGTTAACAGCAAGAAAGATAAGGACTTTGATGGAGTTAAGTTTGGCCACCAGACCAAACATCTCTTGGTAATCTATCCCTTGACTCTAGGAGAATCCTTTAGCAACTAGTCTTGCCTTATATCTGTGGATGTTCCCACCAAAGGTGTAATTGATACTAAATATCCACTTGCACTCAACAAGATGTTTGTCATGAGGAAGATTGACCAACTCCCTTGTGTCTTAATGCTTCATAAATATCCTAGGGAATTTTTTTCATTAGAAATATTAGTAGCAAAGGCTTTATGAGCATAGATAATATTCCATATGAGACACATTTACCAATTGGATGTTGATTGCAAGATAATGTACCTTTCCTTAAAGTGATGGACCAATCTAAATCCAAGTTTTCAACAATTCTTGGACTTAGGCAAGAGAATTCTTGGTGCTGCTCAAGAGGTGGTGAGGTAGTTATTATGTCATGAGTTTTCTCCATTTTAGAGTAAACATAGGGATAGGTGTAGTTTTCTTGCCATTAATCAAGATTTTGTGCATTTCATTATGACTGGTCATTACCAAGGATTAGGCTATTTCGAGGTTGCTGATCATCATTAATGCCAAGGGAAAGAGCATCCATGGTTTTTGATTCAAGACTAGCATTGCTCTCAGCTTCAAGTCCAAGAGCAATGTTGCTCTCCAGTTTGGGTACAGTGATAGGAAGGGAAGACCAAAATGTCCATTCATCATGGGTAGTCTCCCGTTGAATGGAGGTTTTGGAATAATAAAGTAGTCTCTCAAAGAAGATGACATCCATGGAGACAAAAAAAATTTTTGAGAGATAGTGTATAGCAAGTATAGCACCTTTTTGATGAGGAATACCCTACAAATATGAATTTAGTAGCTTCTAGTTCAAGTTTATTACCATGATGGATGTGGACAAAGGCAGTGCATCCAAAAATTGTCATAGAAAGTGCTCAATTTTGCTCTCTCTGACTCCCACCTTTATTTATCATAAAAGGCTAGGGTACAAAAGCAAAGCAGCCAGCCAACAAAAACATAATAATAAAAGTAACAAATTAAAATACTAATTAACCCCAAAAAGTGAAAGACATTGAAACATATTGCACAACAACACCAAAAGCTAATGACACAAAAAGGAACAAAAAGAACATAACAACGTTGATCAGCCAAACACCCAAACAAACTCAATTACCAACACTACCCCTCAAACTGGAGAATAGAGATTTTGCATTCCCAACTTGCTAGTGAAATTCTCAAATTTAACATGTGGCACAACTTTGGTAAAGAGGTCAGCTACTTGAAATTAAATAAGTGTGTGACAAAGTTTAAAAATCCCATTGCCTAGCTTCTCCTCGATGAAATTTCAATTAAGCTCCACATACTTTTTTCTATGATGTAAAGGTTCTTCACTGTACTAATCGTAGCCATATTATCACATAATACTCTTATAGGTGCTTCAACAACACTTCTCAATTCACTTAAAAGATACATTAACCATAACCTTTCACAAATACTGTGATAACACCTTGTACTCAACTTCTACACTACTCATTGCAACTACTGATCGCTCCTTACTCCTCCAAATAACCAAATTACCCCACACATAGGTACAATACCCTAAGGTAGACCTCCTATCAATAATGGAGCCTACCCAATTGGTATCAGTATACACTTTCACACTACTCTTAATGCCCTTCTTAAAATAAATATCCTTTCTTGGTGTGATCATCAAATACCATAAGATTCTGACAACAACAAACATGTGCTCCTTTATAGGTCTATTCGTAAACTAACTAACACCACTAACTGGGAAATTGATATCAAGCCCAGTATAAGACAAGTAGATTAGTTTTCCTACAAGTTTGTGGCATCTCCCAATATCTACAAGTAGACTATCCTCTTTAAACCCCATCTTATACGTGGTTTCCATAGGAGTCTATGTAAGCTTGCAACCCAACTTGCTGATTTCTTCTAGTAGATCAAGGGGTATACTTTCTCTGTGTGTTGCAATTCCTCTTTCTGAGCTAACAACTTCCATACCCAAGAAATACTTTAGTCACCTAGCTTCTTGATTTCAAACTTTTTTGCAAGAGCAACTTTCAACTATTGGATTTCTTCTCCAAAATCACTAGTCACCATGATGTCATTTGCATAGACAATCAAAATAGCAATTTTACCTTTAGGAGAGAAGTTGGTAAAAAGAGTACGACCCTGATAATAATCCTTTGTGAATTTGTTAAAGAAACTTTTGCAGTCTACACACCTTCGATTTGTCAACCTTCTCATCATCAAAGCCAAGAAGTATTTTCCTATACACCTCTTCATCTAGGTCTCTATTTAAGAATTCATTCTTCACATCTAACGGTGAAGTGGCCAATCTAAATTTGCAGCCAATGAAAGGAGTACTTTAATGGTATTAAACTTGGCCACCAAAGCAAATGTCTCCTAATAGTCCACTCAATGGGCTTGAGTAAACCCTTTAACCACTAGTCTTGCCTTATGGGAATTAACACTCCCATTGGCATTGTACTATATTGTAAACACTCATTTGCACCCAATTAGTTTCTTTCCTTCAAGAAGATCTACTATCTTCTCAGTTCCATTCTTCTCAAGTGCATTAACCTCCTTTTGAATAGCCACCCTCCATTCAAGCTTCTACAAAACTTCATCAATGGTATGGAGTAATTTTTCCCATGAGAGATTAGCAACAAAATTTTGCATTTTGGAAGACAACTTATCATAAGTGACATAGTTTCCAATAAGGTGAAGAGTACAAGCTCTAACTCCCTTTCTCAAAGCAATAGGAACATTTAAATCACCCTCAACGTTACCTGGACTTGGGGAAGGCTCATAGTGCTGTCCTTGAAGTGTGCAAGGTTCGGTACAATTACGTTTTGCCTATGAGTGAAGAAGTGTAGTTCTTTCTGCTTATGACCCTCATTCTCCTTATTGGTCTCAGGTTTAGGCTGTAAAACAAATTCAAGGACAATAGGAGAGAAAACTACTGGTTCAGGACGACTAATAGGACAACCTGGGCTTATTTGAGGAAGATTAGATCTGCCAAGAGGGTTCTTGTGATCATAAATATATGTGAAGAAAACCCCATTCATCTTGGCTCTCCCCTTTAATGTAAGTTTTTGGAAAATAAGGTTGAGTTAAGTCACATGCATGGTAATGAAAAATCTTTTTGTGATGGGCGAATAGCACTTTTAACCTCTTTTTGCTAGGAAGTATCCAAGGAAGACACATTTATGTGATGTGGGGTCAAGCTTTCCTCTATAGTAGATATGAACAAAGGCCTTGCAACCAAAGATTTTGGGAGGCAAGGAGTGAAGGGTTTGAGTGCTAGGTTAGGATTTTAAGAGTTGATCATGATGAGCGACATAATTTAAGGTTTCAGTAGGAAGTCTATTTATGAGATAAGTGGCAATGAGAATAGCTTCCCCCCAACAAGGTTTAGGCATATGTAAGGCAATCATTAAGGATCCAGTAGCTTTTAGAAAGTGCCTATTTTTCCTCTCAGGGACCTCATTTTGTTGAAGGGTATCAACACACAAACTTTGGTGTATAATATCGTTTTCTCTCAAAAAATCACCAAGGATAGCCTTAAAAAATTCTTTCCCATTATCAATTCAAAGTATCTCAATGTTTGTGTGAAATTGATTCTAAATGAAAGAGTAAAAACACTTAAATAGAATGGGTACTTCAAATTTCTCTTCATGAGATAAGTCTAGATCAGACAAGTATGATAATCAATCGTGACAAACCATTTGGCCCCACAAATAGTTTCAATTTTGGAAAGGCCCCAAACGTCACTATAAATAAGAGAGAAATGTTTAGAAGGAATGTGGGGATAAGAAGGATAAGAGGATCTAACATGCTTAGACAAATAACACACTTCACATTGAAAAGAAAAAAAAAATTATTAACCAATATTCGGTACAATCTCTTGAGATATTCAAAATTAGTATAACCCAAATGATAATGTAAAATCATCGCATCACTAACATTATTCCAAACAGAAAGAGCTACTAAATTATTCTTGATATTGTCGTGAAAAAAATAGAGATCCACACACTTCTCAACACTGCCAATCATCTTCCCCAATTCCAAGTCCCCACCAGGGAAAAAATTAGCAACATGGTTTAAGTCCTTAGAGATCTGGCTTATTGAAAGTAGCTTACAAGTAAAGTTAGGAACAAAGAGAACCCTCATTACAACAATAGAATCATTCAAATTAACTGAACCAACTTTAGCAACTTTATGAAAGATCTATCAGCAATTTTTACAACTAGCTCTTCTCCACATAGTACAAAATTGTCAATGCATGAAGGGTTACCTATCATATGAATAGAGACACCAAAATCTACCACCTAGGTATCACCTTACTGAGCTCATGTGTTTACTACAATTGAATATTTACCTAATTGAGCCACAAAACCTGCTCTAGCTACTATTTCATGTTGAGTTTATTGCCCAAGCACATGATGTAACAACACAAAGAGTTCTTTGTTGAGTGATGAGGTGTTAGATGATTTCAAGTCTTCACTAGTCATGGCATAACGCCCTCACTTCTTGCTTCTATTTCCCTTTATAATTACTTGGTTTGCCATGTAATTTCCAACACTTGTCCTTAGAGTGCCCAACCTTGTTGCACATTAAGGCCTATTCTGACTTTTCCGCCAATAATCACTTGAGTAGAAACCTCTAGCCACTAGTGCAAAGCTGTCAACAGCAATTGGGGTGTTTTGGTCTACCAAATGTTAACCTTTTTCAACTTTCCTCCATCTCAACCATAGAAAAAACTTTTCTAAGAGATGGCCAAGGATCAAGGCTCAAAATTCTACTCCTAACTTCTTCAAAAATGTCATTTAGACCAAGAAGGAATCTATAAATCCTTCTTTCCTCCTTCGGCTATTGGAAATAAGTAGCATCTACTGTGCAAGACCATTGAAGGTGTGTTTCATACATATCTAGTTGTTGCCAATTCTTAATGAGAATGTGGTAGTACTAAGTGACATCATTCTCCCCTTGTTTACAATCTTGAAGGAAACTCGTAATCTCAAAAATTTCTGCTCTATTCCTAGTCTAAGAATAACTCTCCTTCCCCAAGTCCCACATGTCCTTTGTAGACTTAAAAAGAAGGTAGGTTTTCAAATTCATTGAATTAATTAGCCAAGCCATCAGCATGCTATTATTGGCAACCCAACTCTTATAGGAAGAACCAGTCACTGCTGAACGAGGCCATCTCCGCTGTTAGATAGCCACCATTATCTTTGTCTTGTATTAAAAGCATGATACTCGAAGACCACTACAAGTAGTTGTCACCAATAAGCTTGTGGCCTGTGATGACTACAAGAGTGAAGTAGTTAGATGATTGAGAGGCCAAAGTAGAGATGGTGGGATTAGAAGGAATTGTAGTAGAAGAAGAATGACTTGTAGCTAATGACACTCCCTAGCCTTCATGGCTCTTGACAGTCAAGCCCCTCATTCTGCCAATTTGAATGGAGAAGAAATCAGCCATGGCACAACTCTAATACCATGTTCAATTAGTGGTAACAGGTCAAAGTTTATTTGCTCTCTCTGACTCCAACTTTAATTTATCATAAAAAACCAAGTACAAAAGCAAAACAGGCTAAGCCCACTAGCCAACCAAAATAGAATAATAAAAATAACTAACTAAAATATTAATTAACCCAAAAAAAAAAAACTAAAGATGTTGAAACATAAGACACGACAACACCCAAAGCTAACGACACAAAAAGCAACAAAAAGAACAAAGCACCATTGTTCAGCCAAACACCAAACAAACAAACAATCACCAATAGGTAGGTTAGAAATGAGATGCGTGGTAAGATAAGTTTGGAGAAGAGTGTCATAGGGTGTTTGAAAGCCAAGAGTCCTAAAGGGCATCCAATTGATGAGATAAGCAGAGGTGGTAATAGCCTCTCCCCATAAATGGTGAGGAACATTTATAGTGAATATAAGGGCTCTAATTATTTCAAGAATGTATCTGTTTTTTGGCTTGGTTATCCCATTTTGTTGAGGGGTGTGAATGCAAGAGCTTTGATGATAAATACCTTCAGTAGAGAGGTAGGCTCCTTAGGATGGATTAACATACCCTCTTCCATTATCACTCCTCAAGATTTTTATATTATTTTGAAATTGAGTATTGATGAGATGATGAAATTTTTGACATATGGTAGAAACCTCAAATTTTTCTCTCATAATAAAGGAAAAAAGCAAGTGATTCTGGTATGATTATCACAAACGTCGCAAAACATCTACAACCCACAATACCTTTAACCTTCGAAGGACCTCATACGTCATTATGAATAAGATGAAAGGGATGTGAAAATTTGTAGCTATGGGCGGGATAGTTAGCCTTGGTCTGATTAGCAAATTAGCAAGTTTCACAAGTGATAACAATAGAACTTTATTAAAAAGACTAGGATACATTTTTCTTCGTGTACTAAAAATAAGGACAACCTAGTCTATTGTGCCATAATGTCATATCAGAATCAGAACTTGCATTAAGACTTCATTTATTTCAGCTTTTAGTACTCATGAGATAAAGGCCATCCACCCTTTTAACATTGCCAATCATCCTTTTGGATGCCAAGTCTTGAAACTCACAACCACCATCAAAGAAGTTAATTTTGCAGTTGTTATCTTTCACAAGTTCACTAATAGAAAGAAGGTTGCATGCAAGCTTGGGAACAAGTAAGACATCTTTGAGAACTAAATTTCCAGATATAATGACAGTCCCAATTCCAATAACTTGAGTTAGTGTGCCATCAGCAATCTTAACTTTTAAGAGTGAGAAACAAGAGTTTGTGTTATCAAAGAAAGTAATATTGTGAGTCATGGGGTAAAAGGCTTCTGAATCCACAACCCACTATCAAAAACTTAAGTATTAAGTGCAATAAAAAATTTACCTGATTGGGCTATATTCCTAGCCCCTACATTACCCTCAGGCCATGTTTGGTAGATGGTAGAGACTAATCATGGAATGGATGAGGGAGTGGGAGTGCAGAAAATACATGTTTGTTACACTAGGTGCTAGCCTCCCATGGGTGAGTGGTCTCCACTAAATGCAGGAGTGTCATCTAGTTCAAGCTATGAATGGAAAGAGGTCTACTGCTTGGGAGAGCAAAGAGAGAAGACCATTTTGCCCTCAGCTATTTTATCCTTTATACAAAACCATCCATGCATCTTGCCACCAACATCCTTCGTTCATTCCTCCTTTGCTTCAACCCTTTTGTAGCGATGATAGCAGAGCTACCGTTGGAGTCAATGGAGGAGAAATTAGAATCTTGATCTTGACTATGGGTTCCTCTATTGTTCTCCTTTTCCCCTACAATGTCTACCAGTGCGCCTGGGCTTTAAGACAACGATCTTGACGTCAACAGTGTTAAAGTAAGGGAGGAATTAAAAGTTTATCAAATCATAATTTGTAAAATAAGTCATGAAGATTGAGCTAGTTTCTTGAGAGATCCTTGCTACAAATCGAAAACCCTCGCTACAAATCAAAGAACTTGCCCTTTTTGAAGACCCAGATAAGAAAAGAGTATGAAGTAGATGAATGGAATGTTTTGTTAGCATCAAAAAAAATTTATTTTTTCTTTTTTATTAAGGGTTATTTTCATCATTTTTCCACATTTCTTTTCCATTCCTACTTTATTTCTATCTTACTAAACAAAAAAATATATAATTGTATTCCTACACCATTTTAAACCATCCCAAACATGACTTTGGCTACAACATCCCCCTCCATTCCTGTTCTTTCACATTCCCATTCACACTGAAACTCATTATGCGTACCAAACAAGGCCTTAGTGTCATTGAAAGTCATATTTTGCTGCCCAAATCATTTTTAGAGCAGCTCTACTTGTTCTTGGGGTGAATAAATTTGGTTCAAAATAGGGTTGCTTTTTTGTTTTAGCATTGTAGCTCCTGACTTCACTGCTTCAATCTTTGGCTTGGGCTTCCAATTTGCAGGCTTTCCATATATTTTTCAGCAATTTTCTTTGGTATGGCGTGGTGTGGCCACTTTTATGACAATGGTCACAACAAATTCTGGTTGGTTTTTTGCCACTATTGCCATTACTTTGGCTAGAAAAAATTGCTAGTGTTGCCAGTGCTAGAGACACCACATGTAAGGCCATTTCTTCTTGTGGAATGAAGATGTGGCTGCTGCCTTGCATTGCCTTTCTCCTATTTTCTTCATGCCTAACTTCAGAATTCTTACCCTCACATCATCAAGATTATCGTTGAGGCCCATTAAAAACTTGTATATGTGTCTCTTCTCCACCATTTTCTTGAAAGTTTGCTGCAATAGCTGCGCAACTCCAAGTGTAGTTCTCAAGTTGGTCAACTTGTTGCCAACGTCGTGAGAGAGTGTTGAAGTATTGGTTGACAAACATGTCACCTTGCTTCAACTCATGAATTGTGCACTCAATCTCAAACACTTCAACAACACTTTCGCTTGTGTGGAAAGAGCTTCACAAGCTGATTCCCATATGTCATGAGCCGTTTCATGAAACATATAATCCTCATCAATGTTGGTTTCCATGGAATTGATGAGCCATGCCATGACTTGGTGGTTTTCAACTTTTCACATTTTGAACTTCTAATCATCCTTAGCTAGATGAGTAATTTCTCCAATTAGATTACATTTGGTATATAGGAAAGGAGATTGAGGGAATGGAAAAGAAAGAAAAAAGTGAGTAGATAGAATGAGAAATAACACTCATGTCCCCACTTTAAAAAAAGTAATAAAAAGAGACAAATATTATTAAGTAATAATTACAATAGCATAATAGATAAGAATGTTGCGTTGGATAAGTGGATATACCAAACAAGATAGAATGAGAAATGAATACGTTAGAAAAAAAATTGAGGTCACACCTATTGTGAAAAAGATGGTAGAATCGCGTTTTAGATGATTTGGACATGTGTGGAGAAGACCTATAGAAGCCCCCAATAAAAGAGTAGATCAGATGGAGAGTAGCCCAACAATTAGAGGTAAAGGAAGACCACAAAATACTACAGGCAAAATTATTAAGAAAGATTTAGATTTAAATGGTTTAACTAAAGACATGATTTATGATAGAATTTTATGGTGTCATTTGATTCAAATGGCTAACCACCTAGTGAAAAAAGGCATATTGTTGTTGTTGTTGTACAATAGCATAATATATATTTCTTAAATTTTTCTCTAAAAGCTTCCTTCACCTGGAATGTGCAATGCCATGTACCAAACCTCGCATTAAGTACCCCTCCTTTCCTTTGCCACAAATGTAAACCATGACATATCTACTCCAAAGTGGGTAATTATACCCATTCAATTTGTGCCTAATAAGGCATTCTGGAGCAGTTTCATTCATCCCTTGATTCAAATGGGATGCCATTTCTAGTGTGGCTTCAAAAGGCTTAGAGGCTGGTCGGAGGCTATATTTAGGCATGGAAGAGATTAGGACAGGCTTTAATACCATGTGAATGATTCATGTATTCCATTGACTAGAATTTTTTGGTGTAGTACAAGAAACAGGGCACACTTATGTAACGTGTGTAATTCTGCTCAGAGCAACAACAAACAATAAAAAAGAAAAGCAAATAGAAACTACACTAAATGACCCAAAAAAAAAAAAAGAAGGAAAGAATGAAAAAATAAAAGCTTAGAATAAACGTGAACAATTGACTCCCATAAAGGAAAAATGATGTTGGGTAACATTGGCCATTAACCCATAAGGAAGATGTTAGGCTTTGTCCAAGCAATTCGATGTGGACCTACAGAAATATCAACAGACAACCTTGCTTCACTTTAAGGTCTACAATAGAGTTCCCAACTAACAATGTGAACACCATTATCCTCTCCTATCCCTACGTAACAAAAATTTCTCATCATCCTCTAAATATGATGTACAACCTGCTGGAGTTTTAAGAAAAGACAAGTAATAGATAGGTATATGACATAAGCATGACTAAATACTGGTGACATTGTTGGAGTAGCAGACAATTTAGGAAAAGTGATAATTCTTGGTGAAACGCACAACATCCTATAACGATCTAACATATCAATCAATTCACTAAAAATAACCAACTTTGTCGCCTAAGTAAGACACAACCTCTGGGAAAGAAAATCAGTGGGGGGCTGCACAATAATGGCTAGATAAAAGATAGAGAGAAAAATTGACAGATGCAAAAATAATGTCTCAACCAATCTGCAATAAACATTGGACTATAGTAAATGATAAGGCTTTAATACCATGTTGAAATTTTAGGTTAAAACAAAAATATGAAAAATGGGAAGGCTTGCACACAAGCACACACTATGGAAACCTCCTCAATTCTTATATTTATAATACACTAAAAACAGAGATTAACTACAAGATAAACTACAAAAAATAATTATGAGTTACCTATAAAACTCATAGACAATAATAAACTCTTGGATAACAATAAACTCCTAATCCTTTAACACCCACTTAAATTGTAAGACTTGTCTTTAAATAATTGATAGGATTCTCAACAGAGGCTTTAGCAGCAGTAAGGAGCTAAAAGTTTTATGGCAGCATGCAACGTACGCTGTCCTTTGGTGTCTTTAGTTGGAGCAGAATGCTCAGATATTTCCTGGAAAATATCTGTCATTAGACTTTCTATGGGAAAGGATTGTTTTATGGCCCATCTCCCGGTTCAGCACATAGTTTCTGTCACAAAGCCCCCATGCAGAGGGACTGGAAGACCCCTTAATTTAATGTCATAGTTTTGTTTTGTTTTCTTGCTTTGCTTAAGGAGAATATCATATGCTCCACGTTTGCAATCAACCTTTCCTTTTCATAAAAATTCTTTTCTCCAAACAAAAGAATAATAATCTTATTAATCTGTATGATACCTGAAATCTGCAAAGATAAGGGAAGCAGTCTAATTGATCCTGAAGAAGTTCAGCATTGTCTAAGGGGTTCTCAGAAAGATCATCAAGTAACCCAGCCTGACAGATACAAATAGAAGGATCTAAATTTCTGAAATATATCTCATCAATCAAACAGAAGGCAGAAAGCAGACAATAAGTACAGCAAGCATGGAAAATTGTAAATACCTGCACAGAGTTCAATCTTGATGTGATGAAACTTTCAGCAATCTTTGGAACAAATTCATCCAGCAAGCTCGGTGCATCACCTTTCAAATATGGAACAGAAGATACCAATCTGGACCACAGTCCTAACAGGTAGTATACACTACTGCTGACCCACTGATAATAAGGTATCAACTTGATCAGAATTTCACATTGCAGTTTCTTATCAAAAAGGAAAAAAAATCACAGCAGCAAATAAACTGTCAACATTTTAATAATGTATGAAAATATAAATAAAACCGCTAGAGTTGTCTCTAGGGATAAAGGATTTAACTTTGAATCCCAATCAGAGCTAAATGAACGCCCAAAAAAAATGGTACAAAAATATATATTTCAATTGGTAATTCTTAACAAGAAGTTTGAAATTTTTGTTATTGAAAAGCAATTAAAGTACATAGGCATTTATACAGTGGAGAGGAAGCTATTCTAGGAAGGAAAATAAATGACAGACAAATATCTAACTATCAGAGATTGACAAATCAACTAATTCTTATGGTCAATTCTAAAAATAATGACAATAATCACAATAATTAAGAAGGATTTGTAATAATTAAGGGGGATTTGTAACTCTCCCCCTCAAACTAATGAGTGGATATTATTTATCCCAAACTCAATGATTATGTTTTAAAAAAGATGTTAGATAGTCCTTTGGTAATACTGCAAGTTGACTACCAGTGGGAACAAAAGGAGTACAGATTAGACCACTATTCAATTTTTCTTTAATAAACTATCGGTCAACCTCAATATGTTTAGTACGGTCATGTTGCATCAAGTTATAAGCAATATTGATAGCGGATTTGTTGTCACAAAAAAGTTTCCTTAAACCTTCCCACTTATCTAAAATAATTAGCCATAATAATTCGCATATTCCGAGTGCCGTCACTTTGAACTCAGCTTCTGCACCAAACATTCCTACCATAGTCGACTTCTTGCTTCTCCAAGAAATAAGGTTTCTACCTAGAAAAGTACAATACCCTGAGGTTAATCTCCTATCAACTAGAGATCCTACATAGTCTACATCAGTATAGGCATCGAGGGTCAATTCCTCACCTTTTTTGAACAGGATTCCTTTCCCTGGTGTACCCTTCAAGTACTGTAAAATTCTATGGACTATCCCGAGATGTGATTCTTTAGGATTATGCATAAATTAGCTTACCACACTCATAGCATAAGCTATATCAGGCAACGTATGAGACAAATAAATCAATCTTCTTTTATAAGACCTTTTATCAACCCACAAATTGTTTATGGTTTAACTCGATGGGTGTCTCTGCTTATGTACATCCCAATTTTCCTCTTTTTGTCAATAAATCCAAATTTTTGCTGTCATATAAAAATGCCTTGCTATGAGTAAGTAACTTCAATGCCAAGAAAGTATTTTAGTCCAGCCCCCTCCTTGATCTCAAACTCCTTTAGCAACTATCTTTTTAACAATTCTATCCCCTTCAAATCATCTCCTGTGACTATGATGTCATCCGCATAGACTAATAGTGCAACCACTTCCCTTGAAGATGAATGCTTCACAATTAAAGTATAGCCACCTTGACCCTGCTTATACCCCATAGCATGTATAGCTTTGGAAAACCCCCCAAACCATGCCTTCGAGAATTGTTTTAGCCCATATAACACCTTTTTTAGTTTACACAAAGTGCCAAGTTCAATGTGGGAGTCGAATCTTGGTGGTATGACCATATAGATTTCTTCCTCAAGATCGTCATGCAAGAATGCATTCTTGACATCAAAATGTTGGAATTTCCAACTACAATTGATAGTCACATATAATAAAACTTGCACTATATTCATTTTAATGACCAGAGCAAAGGTTTCCAAATAATCTCTGCCATAGGTCTCAATATACCTTTAACAAGTTAAGTTTTGTACCGCTCTAAGGTACCATATGAATTATATTTAGTGGCAAATACCCATCTACAACTAACGGGTTTCTTTCCTTTCAATAACTACACCAAGTCCTAAGTCCTGTTTTTTTCAAGTGCTTCCGTCTCAACCTACATGGCATGTATCCAATTCTCATTTTGCAATACCTCAAATAAATTTTTGGGAATAAGAATGGCATGTAAGTTAGTGACAAAGGTTTTGTGATTACGAGACAAAAGCTTATAGGAAAGAAAAGACAATAAAGGATGCTCAATGCAATGTCTTGTGCCTTTTTGTTAAGCAATTCGAAATTATAGGGCCTGTTTGAAATTGTTTTTGTTTTAATGTTTTCAAAACATATGTTTTCAAGAACAAGTTTGTGAGAACAAAAATATTAAAAAATCTGTTTGAATCATTATTTTAAAAAGTAATTGTTTTCTGTTTTTTACCTGATTCTGTAGAACAAAAATTACAGAATACTTAAAAAGTGTACTGAGTTTTTTGTTTTTGAAAACAAAATTTTGTTTTTTTGTTTTACAAAACACTTCATTAAAAACACATTATCAAACAGGTTTTTTTGTTTTTTTGTTCTTGAAAACAAAAAAAATTGTTTTGCAGAATCAAATCAAACAGGCCCATAATCACTATGTAGAAGTGTTTCAGAAACACTGTCAATAGGTAAAGGTGTTACGTCAATACTAACAAGGGTAGAAGGAGATGAATGGACTAGTTCTGGTTAGAAGATAGACATCTTCCTTCAAGAATAAGCCTGTGATCGACAAATAGAGTCTAGAGTTTGCTTGAGCCACAATTCTGACTCAAGTATGATGATGGGTTGTAATGGAGTCTCAGATGAAGTACTTGTTGGTAACCCTCGGAATTCAAGAAGAAAGAAATCCGTATCTATATCTGTAATGAAGGAATGCTCCCCTTAATGAGGAGAATTGTTAAAATATAGAGTATTTTTAGCTAACGTGACAATCAACAAAGACATAAAATTTTCTCGTCAGAGGGTGATAACACTTATAACCTTTTCGAGTAGAAGAATAGCCAAAAAAATACATTTGAGAGCTTGAGGATCCAATTTGGTCCTATTTTGAGGATGCACATGAGCAAAGGCAACACATCCAAATATTTTGGGAATAATATTATTAGACACATTGAAATTTGGAAAAAATTGCACAAGAACTTGTATTGGATTGTAGAAACCAAGACTCAAGGTAGGGAGTCTACTAATGAGATGAGTAGCAGTTGAAATAGTCAATTCCCAATATTGTTTTGGAACATTATGTTGAAACAACAGTTTTCTTGTAATGGATAGAATATGACCATTTTTCCACTCAGTTATCCCATTTTGTTGAAATGTAAGAATGCAAGAGAACTCATGTATTATTCCTATTATTCCTTGTGTATAGAAAAAAGTGGATTGAGATTTATTGAAAAAATCCTTTACATTATCAAACTGAAATCTCTGTATCCCATCACCAAATTTAGTTGTAATCATATTGTACAAAATGGGAAATATAAAGCTAACATCATATTTTTGTTTCAACAAATAAATTCATATCACTTGAGTATAATCATCAATAAAAGAAACAAACCATCAAGCTCTAGAAATATTAGACACAATGGAAGGACCCCAAATATCATTATAAATTAAAGTAAAAGAAACAAAAGTTCTTTTATTACTGATTGGAAAAGAAGTACGTTTGGCAAGTTCATAAGTTTCACAATGGAAAGTTTTAATGGTGGATCCTTTAAACAAAGAAGGAAACATTATTTTGATAAATGAAATGATGGATGACCTAAACAAAATTGGTGAAGCCAAAAATGGTGAAGCCAAATTTTATTTTTACTAGATTTGAAAGATTCAAAATGAAAGGAAAAAGACAACAAACTTTAAACTCTATTTTATCCATTGTTCTCTTCACGATAATACAAGCTATCTTTCTCTTTAGCATGTCCAATCATCTTCTTCATACCTTATTCCTAAAATACACAACAATTTAGGGAAAGAGGTTACATTGCACTAAGAATCAGTAATAAGCTTTTGAATTAAGATAAGATTAGTGCATAGTTTGGAAACATGAAGTACATTCTTAAGTGTAAGACAATTAGTTAAACAACAATCTCCTTGACCAGCCATAGTAGTGATTGAACCATCAACTATGGTGATTTTTCTATTGTTAGGACAAAAGATATATAAAATGAATTTTTATGAAAAATGAGTCATATGATCGTTGACCCTTAAGTCAATGACCTATGAGTCAAAGAAAACTTTATCTGACGCATTTAAGATTCAATTAAAGACAAATTAAGAATAAGAAGTACCTCAGAATACTGAAGCACCAGTAACTGTAGGAGTTTTCTCCAATGACTCCAATAAGTTTCGAAACATCTTAATTTCTTCTCTACTGAAATCAGCAACAATGGAGTTTTTCTCAATGTTAGATTTTTAGTTGCCATATGGGCCTAACCAAGTCCCTTTTCATGGATTGAGGCCTATTGTAAATCTTCCAACACTTCTCCCTAGTGTGTCTGAGCTTCTTGCAATAGGTATACCACAAAATGTCTTTATTAGACTGTTTAGATTGTTCAGTTTGCCCTCTCACTTCATTAGAACGTTGCACAAAATGTTTGGACATTAAAGCAAAACTCTCCATCAGTGAAGTGTTAATCATTACACCCCTTCTTCCTTCTTCTCCTAGCACAATGGCAATTGTCTCATTCAAGGATGGTAACCCCCCTGCCAAGTATCTGGACTCGCATAGTATCAAATTCAATAGTTAATCTTGCAAAAAATTCATAAATCCTATTTTCAACAAACCGCTTAAAAATAGCTGCATCCTTACTATATTTCTTTTGAGTGCATTGATAAGGATCTATTTATTGTCAAAGTCCTTTCAAAAAATTAGAGTATTCAGTGATTGATAGGCTCCCTTGTTTAATGGTGGAGATTTTGGTCTTAATCTCATAAATTTGTGCTGCATTGTGAACCTTAGAAAAGGTTTATTGAACAGTATCCCATATCTTCTTAACAGGGTGAAAGAACATGCATGTGTCACCGATCTCTGATAACATCGAGTTCTATAATCAAGACATTACCAAGGAATTCTCTTTGTCTCAGGCATCAAATTTGGGTCCCCTTGCTTTAGGATAGGTACCCAGTAAATGACTCAACTTGCCTCGTCCTTTGAGAAATATGCAAACCATTTGAGACTATTTCAAATAATTCTTTCCATTCAATCTATATGCAAGCTGAATGTGTGGCAAATCACTCATGGTAGCAACGTGATTGCTCATAGATATGTCAGAAATCTTGCTAGTTATTGTAAATTACATGGTCAAGGCAACAACACAACATAGCCAGGGGGGAGGGGGGAAAAAGACTATGAACAAAATCAATAAACTTGACTGTAAATAAAAGGACACCATTTTTGGAACCAAAACAGAATTGGAGAACCCTTGGGCAAGCTTCCAAAATGTCTTCCGACGTGTTCTAAGTTGACAACAACCGAAGAGGAGGCGTCACACACCCTCACACACCGACACATGGGACTCGTTGTAAGGACACTGTGGCAACACATGCGGTGGTTGTTAGTGGTCTAGTCAATGCAAAGACGTTGATTGGTGAGGTCTAGGGTGGTTGGAGGTGTTATTTAGGTCAAGTGAAGATCCAAAACAACAAAACTAAAAATCACAATAACAATGAAAAAAATGGCTATGAAAGCCAAGAGAAAAAAAAAATGCCCAAAAACTCTAGAACTCTAATACCATAACAATAAGTTTGAAATTCTTGTTATTGAAAAAGAACTAAAATACATAGATATTTATACAGTAGAAAGAAAGCTGCTCTCTAAGGGCGAACATGGGTCTAGCTAAGCCAAGCTTTGGCCTAAATCAATGCCTGGCTCAATTTGAAATAGGATTCAAATTATTTTTTATTTTTTTATATTTATTGTAAAAATTATAAAATGACCCTAAAAAAAGATGATTTTTATACAAGTTCTTATAAAATTACATTTTGCCACTAAAAAATTAAAATTTTCCATATAAATCTTTATTAAAAAAATTTTTTAATTTTTTTATTTAAGGGCTAGGCCAATAAGGCTCGTAAGGCTAACCCGGTGCTCAACCCTGCCCAATTTTTTTTTCTTTTTTTTTTTTGAGGGACCTAGCCCAACCCGACCCGATTTGGTTAGGTAGGACTGAGCACACCGAGACTCCAAGCCTAGTATTCACCTTTACTATTCTAGGAAGGAAGACAAATCTCTAACTATTAAAGATTGACAAATCAACTAATTTCTAGGGTAAACTAATAATTACAAGGATTCTAATAATAGTTATAATAACTACAATGATTAAGAAGAATTTTTAATAATTAAGGAGGATTTGTAACAATTCTCACAAGATGTAATCCCATCTTTTGTTCATAAAGGAGGAGGTGACATTATGTTAAAGATGACTAGTTCACTAAGACAAAATGAATGTGTTTGTAAAGCCACAAAACATCAATAATTTTCTTGAAAATGATTAAACATGCCATGAACCAATTCACCTGCCATGATTGCAAAGATTTGAGAGTAAACGCTGCAACCATACGTATCCAATCACTGTAGCCTTCAACATTAACAAGCTCTGACAACTGCAACAAGAAATCACAAAAAGTTAACAAAAAGAAGCCAACAAATCAGAAAAACCACCAAAGGATCAATTTTAGAATGGCAAATTAACATCTATATTGTGATAGGCATAGAGATATAAGAGAGATCTCTAGCAGTGCTTTTACTTGTTTTGGTGGCTGGCACAGGA
This sequence comes from Erythrophleum ivorense, assembly GCA_026724425.1. NCBI lineage: Eukaryota > Viridiplantae > Streptophyta > Magnoliopsida > Fabales > Fabaceae > Erythrophleum > Erythrophleum ivorense. The sequence goes on from JAIUCV010000018.1 coordinate 5,597,961, forward strand.
TTTTTTATTTTATATTATTTGTGTTCATATTTCAGTAATTTTATGATTAAAAAAAAATTCTATTAGGCAGATAACACCCTCTTATAGCAAGAAAACAATGATAAAAAGAACTACAATACAATTGCTTAAACATGTGACAAGGCTGCCCAATCCCTACGCTGCCATAGATATCTGACAGAGACACTCCCTTAAGAAAACATTGAACATTGAACATAGAACCATAATAAAGCAATAAACAACACCTTTCCCATAGTAGATCTAAGAGCATAACCACACCCTGGAATACATAGGAATTCTGTTAAAATCAAATACATCAAAGCACAGAAAAGCCTTCCCACTGTCACAGAGCTTTAGAATCCTAGATCACTGAGCATAGCATTTCTACTTCACTAATTGGACTTAGAGCACACATATCTGCTACATGACACTCACTCTTTGCAAGGCAAGGCAAGGCAAGGCAAAAGCCACAGAAGTTATCTTTACCTTTGGCACATTGCACATATTTATCATCATCCTTTTTCTCACTCAGGGCTCTCTCCACAGAATATAAAAGCTTCACAATTATTTTCTCAAAAACAAAGAAAACAACATTTTCATTACTTTGCGGAAGGGTAAATTTTTTTGTAAAAGGACAAACCAACAAAGTAGTTATAGAAAGCAATAATAAGTATATAGTTAAAATGATAAAAATAAAGAAAGAAGTTAAGAATTGAATTATATACTAAACCAACAAGAGTAGAAAAGTCATGTAAAATTGAGAAAATATTTTCAAATGCTTTTAACTTAAACATGTTTTTAATCATTCCCTACCATTTACATTTCTCTTTAATACAATATTACATTAATTTAACAGAAGATATATGGTTATCTAGATAAAACATTGTCAATTCACGTTTGACTGTGGTTCATGGGTTGGCACCATGCAAGCATCTAAAGTTCCACTTTGCCCCAGCTGAATGGAGACCTAGCCCCCCAGCCAATGAACCCCAAATCCCTCCTCATGTGCATTGCAAACCACCTGTATACACTCACCAGCAGAAACAAATCAGTTAAGTCAGAAGAGAAAATCTGTACCTGATAATTCACTCTGAACCGACCAAGAAGACGACAAAATTCATGGTAATTGTAATGATCCGTGAGACCTGCTTCGCAACATAAAATTAAAATTGTAAATGAATGGTGAACAGGAGAAGGGGAAAAAAACAATGATATGCAGATAAAGATTTTAGTACTGCTAAAAATGAATGTGCAGAATTGGCTTCAGAAGTCACAGCAATTTCAGCTAAAAGAATTACTTATATTATGTGTATTTTCTTCCTTCATATCACAAGTTTGTCTTACTTTGTGGCACCAAGAAGGCAAAATTTTCTAAGCTTATAATTTACTTAAATTTACTTGAGCTTTCCACTTCCACTGTTATTAAAAAGAACCAGGCCTATTCATAAAGATCAAAAAAGAAAATCTTAACTTGTATGCCTCTTGACTGGTGGTTGATTGAGATACAATACAACCATCATTAGCAAAATGTCTAACCCAACTTCACCTATTCCCAAAAATGAACCACAAAATTGCCCATGTATGTATATATATATATATTGTTTGAAGACCCATGCATAAATAAAAAGCAAATGAACAAATTTTATCCTTTATTATCTGTGCAGGGAAAAGACAGTTCCAAATGCAACTCAGAATCAGCATAATGACTGTATTCATTTTTCTTACAAGTATTAGAGTGAGAAATAATATATACATATGTGTGTGTGTGTGTGCGTGTGTGTGTGAGTGTGTGTGCATGTATATGTATATATGTATGTATGTTTTTCCCGTTGGAGTCATTGCAATACTGATCAAGCAAAGAAGTATCAAGCCAACAGCACCTTGCCCAGTTTGCAGTATTACTTTGGTTCCTGTCATTAAATGGCCCAAAAACTTAGAACGAGCAGCATCATTGGTAAACAAAGAACGTCTTACAGAAGCTAGTCGCACCAAGCACTCCAATGCCTGGAAAGAAAAATAATTAAACCTAAGAGAGAAGTTTCAAAAGTAGTAAAGTGATGATTGACCATAAGAACTTTTCACTACTCAAGTTAAACATTAGCCCATCATGAGTCAAGAAACTCATTTATTTTTTTTAAATTTCTACGGTGACAACATAATGCAGTTAAATATATATATGTGATGTAACACAAGTAGTACTGTTTTTCATTTACAGAACACATGATAAAAATCAAAATGGAATAACTAAGAAAATTCATATTCCGAACTTACTCAGTTCCTTATAGCACATTTTTATGGTACCCAACACTGTTGCAATATGCAGTTTGAGTAAAGCTAGATAATCATTGTTTTGCATGAGTGCTGTGTTACTCTACTTTCAAAACAGCAGTCAATTAATTTTTACAGGGGCCAACAGATATTTCCAGACAAAATAGGCAATTTGGCAGGCATTGAGATATTCTTGAGCATGTTCTCTGAATTTTGAGCAGTTCCTTTTGATAAGATCAATAGGTTTTGCTGGTATTAAGGAGGGTGAAGTCTTGAGGCATTTCACTATGTATGCTGTCCTTTGACGTATATGGAAGGAATGGAATGCTCAGATTTCTAAGGCGAAATCTCAGTCCTTAGACTCGCCTTGGAAAAAGATCATCCTTGTAGCATCCCTTTGGTGTTCAGATGATGGTTTCTTTGATGAAGTGTCCCTGACAGACATGCAAAGGGATTGGAAATCTGTTTTGTACTAACAAGTGTGAGAAATTATATGTAGTTATTGTAATTAATTTAATCCCTGCCTTTAGGGGATGATTGTTGTAATCCCTCAACTTGTAGGAATTAGTTATTAGGTTAAACTATTTTTTTGTTCCTATACTTTCATTCAATTTTCAATTTGGTCCTTATACTTTAAAATTTGTAATCAAGTCGAGTCCTTATAGTTTAAAATATTTATAATTTAGTTCTTGTTGTTAAACTTTCATTAGTATTTTATTAAATATTGCTGATGTGTCATGTAAACAATCATGTACTATCTTGACATCCTAGATATACTTAATTGAAGCCAACCCACCCAAATCACCAAGCACATATGTTACATCACACACCAAAAATGTGAGCTAATTTCACTTCATTATCTATTTTTACTTTTTTTGTTGGCTTACATCATACATATTCAAAGTGATATGATGACACATGATAGCACATTAACAAAATTCAACAAAACACTCATAAAAGGTTATTGGCAGGAACTAAAACAAAAATTTTTAAAACTAGAAGGAGCTAATTACAAATTTTTAAACTACAAGGACCAAATTAAAAATTAAGTGAAACTCTAGGGACTAAAAGAATAATTTAACCCAGTTATTATAATCCCTAACTTTTAGGGATTAGTTCTTGATTTATTTTAGTTAGGTAGTTTCCTAGTAGAGCTTCTTTTCTAGTATAGCTTCTCTTTGTAGTATATATAACAATGTATCTCATTTCTCTAATTAATACAATACATTTGACCTTTTGTCACGGTATTAAAGTATTAGGCTTTTCTAAAAAACCTTGTCCGTGGCCTTCATTGCTGCTAGAACCTTTTTGGTTACAAAAAGTACGTGAATCTCTATTTTTTTTCTTCTTCCAGACAGAGTTAGTCCCCAAAAAAAAAAAGGGCTTGACCTTTGTCCTTCTAATTTGAAACCCAAGCTATGTGTGGATTCCAATCCTGTCTAAACCATGTCAATGTCCACCAAAACCGATAATACCTCAGAGACACCCTCGACTAACAACAACAATTCTACCACAAAGGGAGAATTGCAGAATATTCGAGCAGCATATAGGTTGAATGGAAAAAATTGTCTAAAGTGGTCTCAACTGGTTCATACATTTGTTAAAAAAGAGGGGAAAACTGAGTACTACCTGTCTGAAACAAAGAAATCCTAATTTTGATGCTTAGGATGAACAAGATTCTATGCTGTGTTACCAGAAATCTATGACACATGTATGTTTCTAAGCACGACTAAAGAGATATGGGAAGCTGTAAAACAAAGTTCATAATGCTGCACAAATTTGTGAGATAATGACCAAAATCTTTACCACCAAATAGGGAAATCAGTCAATCACAGTCTCACAGATTACTTTAATTTTTGAAAAGTTTGTGGCAAGAGATAGATCATTGTCAATACATTCAGATAAAGAGCAGCAAGAATGCAACCATTCATAAGAGGTTTGTTGGAAAAGACAATTTATTATTTCATTACTAGATTGAAGATCGAGGTTGATGTTGTAAGAGCACAAATATTTGAAAAAGACGAGTTACCATCTCTAAATGAGACAATAGTAGTTGTTCTTGCTGAGCAAGGAAAAAGGGGTGTTATAATTGAAACCCACACAGTGGAGAGTTTGACCTTGGTCTCTATAAATATTACCATGGAGAATTATAGCACTAAGCAGCGCCTTGGTGGAAGTGGTGGACAAATAGATCTGTCAAAACAGTCAACCAAAGACTCCTTGTGATGTACATATTGCAAAAACCTTGCCATACCAAGAGAAGCATTGGAAGCTCCATGGCAAGCCTCAAACCATGAATAAGACAAGACATGGTCAAAGAAGGGTGGACAGCCAAGGGGCAAGGACAGGCACATATGGCAACCACACATCCAAGCAATGAGGACAACTTCCCACATGCAAATTTCAACAAAGAAGAACCTGAGAAATCAAGGGATCTATTAAGGACATTAGAAAAACCTTTTACAGGCACCTGTTCTTTGATGTTTGCAAGTATTTCTTCTCAATCTTCTCATGTTTTCAATACTTCAGATAAAGTCTCCTCAAGCTCCTAGGTCATTGACTTCGGAGCTAAGAAGCACCAATACACCAAAAAAAGGGGCACACTAATATCGGATACATATATGACACCAATACGCATATCATAAGCAAATATCCATATCGCTAGCGCTTTACATTTCAAAATGCACAAAAATGTGCCAAAATGATTCGAGCCTATAAGAAATCTTAGTAATGTAAATGGAGATGAAGATTGGTATTTAATTTAAATTGGAAACTCTAGTTTTAATTTTTTTTATGGTTTTACTTGTAGTTTGTTATGGAATGTTATGGAATCTTATTTTACATTTAAAATGCTTGTTTAAGACTCAATTTTCTTTTATGTAGTTTACTTTCTAATGTGTTTATCTATTGAATATATGCATCGCACTCAATACACTTCTTAGCTTAGGAGCTATAGATCACATGAGCCCCTCCTCACAGAAGTTCATCTCATATACTTCTAGTCCTAGCAATAGAAACATAACCATAACTGATGGCTCAATGACAACTATGGTAGGCCAAGGAGATGTTTTTCTAAGTAACTGCCTTACACCTAGGAATGTCCTTCACATCCCAAAACTCAAAAGAGGGCGAGCCTTGACGCAACGGTAAGGTTGCCGCTGAGTGACCTGGAGGTCACGGGTTCGAACTGGAAACAGCATCTCTGTAAAAATAGGGGTAAGGCTGCGTACAATTACCCTCCCCAAACCCCACCTAGTGAGAGTCTCGTGCACTGGGCCGCCCTTTTTTTTTTTGGAATGACTCGGAAAGAAATGATGATGGTGACATACTTTTAACTTACTTTATCCATTTGACTCTTCTAGGTAGTATAACCATCCCTCTTTCTGGCATATCCAATCATCCTTTTCATGCCTTGTTCTTGAAATACACAACAGGTAGGATAAAACTTCACAATAAATATAAGATCTAGTTTCAACACCTTCGTCTTCATCATCCATCTTTTAATGTTCTCAAAATAATATTTCCTTTGTTGTTCAAAGGTTTAGCCATTAAAAATTTTCATTATGATGTGAACTTGGAAAGCACAAACGTCCTTTTCAAATCAGCAATAAAAGAAAGTCTACTCAATTTACCTTGATTCATAGTGATATTTAGGATCTTTCCATTGTTGCTAACATTTATGGGGCATAGTGGTTTGGTTCATTCATTGATGTTTGTACTTGTGTGTCTTGGATCTTTTTTGGTAAAACATAATTCTAATGTAAGTTTGATATTTCCAACCTTTTACAATATGATCAAAACTCAATTCCAAGTTGGAATACAGAGACTTCGGTCTAACAACGAAAAAGAGTTTTTTAATCAATCTCAATCATCCTATTTCCCATAAAAAGGCATAATACATGAGTCTTCTTGCATTAACACACCTTAACATAATAGAGTGGCCAAACAAAAGAATAGTCACCTTTTAGCTAGCACAAGAGCCTTCTTGTTTCAACCAAAAAAAAAATTCCCAAATAATATTGAGGGGAAGCAATTTTAACTATTGCCCACCTTATCTATAAGCTTCCTACAAGAATTCTTGGTTCAAAAGTCCAATGCTGGCATTCCTTTCCAAACTTTAATGTATCCAATAATCTTATCCCAAAATATTTGGATTTGTCAGTTTTGTCCATGTGCATTCTCAAAATATAAGTAAACTAAATCCTCAAATTCTTAAATGTGTCTTGATTGGCTATGCCTCAACCCAAAAGGGTTACAAATTACAAATATTTTCATCTTCCAACAAGAAATTATGTGTCTATTGATGTTACCTTTGTTAAACAAGATCATTACTTCCATGGCCCTTATCTTTAGGGTGAGAGATCCTTCACCGAAGAAAAGGACAAGGAGCTTTTTCTCCTTGAGTTTCCAACTACTATCCCTCTCCTACCTAAGCCAAATTTGTAGAATCTATCTAAGCTAAACTTGTAAGTTGGAGTCGAGCCTCATACACAAGAAATGTTACAAGGGAAGAAGACTCAAACTCTACTCATCCATTGCAAGCTTGCTCAAGAATAGAAACACTAATCTCCTTAACCCATGCCAGTCCAATCATCCAATTCTACTTCTAAAAGCGTCAAGTAATTCCTTTCATGCAATGATAACATCACTAAAACACTTGAACAAAATGATTATGATGTTCCTATTGCTCTGCGAAAAGGAACCAAAACTTGCACTAAACATTCTTTATATTCATGTCATATGAAAATCTTCTTCATAACCACAGCCTTTATTACTAGCTTAAATACCATCCATAACCCAAAAACATCACCTGAGGCATTAGGAAATGAGAATTGAAAATTTGCTATAAAGACCAAGATGGAAGCCCTTGAGAAAAACAAGACTTGGGACTTGGCGAGGTTGCCAAAAAGGTAGAAACCAACTGGGTGCAAATAGGTGTTCACAGCTAAATACAATTCAAATGGCATTTTGGAAAGATACAAGACAAAATTAGTTGCCAAAAAGTGTACTCAAACCTATGCCATAGACTATTCAAAAACTTTTGCCCCGATTGTTATGATGAATACAATGACAATCTTATTATTTGTGGCCATGAATTTTGGTTGGAAGTTACGACAATTTGATGTCAAGGATACCTTTTCACATGGAGACCTTGAGGAGAAGATCAATATGAAGATTCCCCCTTGATTAGGTCAAATGAAGAAAAAGGTGTAGTATGTAAATTAAAAAAGCCTTCATATGCACTAAAATAATCACCAAGAGCTTGGTTTGAGAGATTTACCAAAGTTATCATTCCTTGTTTATGAAGCATTAAAGGAAGTAACAGTGTTATTTGTCTATGTGGAAGACATTATAGTAACTAGAGATAACTATGAAGAAATAGAGAACTTGAAGAACCAAATATTTCATAAAACAAAGTGCTATAAAAGAGAATTTTCCAAGAACTGAAATGCTTTTATTATTTGCAGTCATTAATTAGAAAACTTCAACAAAGGTAAGTCTAAAATAATTTAAAAAAAAAAACAGATGTACAGACCTCCTTTGAAAGAGGAGCCTTTGTAATGGCATAGTAATCAAAAAATATTTGCAGGGTTGAAGAGTCCTCCAGGACTGGCTTCCAAGGAGATGGAATCTGTAGGTAATCATATTACATGATAAATCAACATAAAGGGCATCATGTGCACCTCCAAAAAGATTAAAATTTAGAATTAAATAAAGAAAATACCTGAACAGTGCCAAACTCATCTGAACTTTCATCAACCGATGTCCCCACAAAATCAAAGGATAGACATTTCAAAGAAAGAGAGAGTGCCAACTCTTGCAACTGACTGACAACTGCCCATTATATAAACTCAACCCTCAAAATAACAATAACCAAAAAGATATAAATAATAAGGGACAAAATTTAACAATGAGTGTAGTCTTTTACCATCATTCTTCAGTTGATGCAATGATGTTAAAGATATCTGAAATATTTGAAAGAGACATTGGTCCCTAAAGGAGCAAGCAACTCTTCGATGATGTGTTGCAGGGACACCAGTGTTAGCCTGAAGCAGAATTTCAGAAACATAATGAAACTTGAGCAGAATGCCGTAAGTAGACATTTAATTTTAAAACAAACTGAAACTAAAGAAGAAAGCAACACTGCTCATACCACAACAAAGCATCATTTACAAACACAAGTTTTTTAAATGCACAGATCTTTGGGGAACAATTTTCAACAATGATCCAATGATGACATGTGAATAATTTGTTGAAATAAACTTTTTTTACGAGTTGATCATAAGTAATATGTGAGTTTTCCATGCATCTGTTTGAAAATTCATTAAGGGAAAAAGTACAACAACAGGAATATCCTTAAAAACAATGCAAATACAAACAAAACAAACAAAAATATTAGCAAAGAATGGGCACCAGTCTCTCTGCCATTACGCTCACAGAAAACTTCTTACAGAAAATGTAAAGGAAGAAGAATAATACTCCAAATTGGATAACTGACTTACTGTTAGTTGCCCCATGAGGAATATTTCATGATTCCTCTAGTGGTCAACTCTATTTAATATATATTTTATTGTGTCTCTTATCCTCTCCTCTGTTTTCTGGTGTACTCCTTATCATTTTGTTATCTTATAATTTGTTTTCACTGTTGCTAATTTTATGGGATTAGAATCTCTTACTTTAACACCTCTATCCCTATTCATATTTGGTAGTATTCTACGATTAAGCCAGACTGAATAAAAGAACCAAGAACTGCGCTACAAGCTCTGGTCTTCCTCTTCATCTTTTTTCTGTTTACTTCATTATTTTCTTCATGGCATCAAAGCAATTCTGATCCAACCATGATTCAATTTGGTTATGACCTGGACGTCAAAGGCCTTGAAAATCAGAGCTCCACTGCTAGAACTCCATCCACCTCCACGCAGCGTCCGTCCAGCCATGTTGCACCAATGCCCAATGAACCAGCCCCAGTTCTTATAACCCCTCACCTCTTGAATGGCCATAACTGTCTCCAGTGGTCATCAAGTGTGATGCTTTTGTCCATGGCAAAGGCAAGGCAAATTATCTCACCAGATCCCCCACTCCCATCTGGACAATCCCAAGTATGCTACCTAGGAGGCTGAAAACAGCATGGTGCAATCTTGGATGATCAATTCAATGACAACCAAGATTGGGGAGAATTTCACGCTGTACAAGACTGCTCATAAAGTGTGGAACACAGCAAAGGCATCCTATTCTTTGGTAAAAAAATAAAGCAATTTTATTTGACATTGAAAGTTTTCTTCATGATTTCTAGTAAGGCGACCTAGAGGTAACTCAGTCACACAACGTACTTGTGAGACACTGGCAGCAATTTGATCTTTATAAGACCCATCAATGGTCCTGTGCTGCTGATCTCAGGTATTACAACACACTCAGAAGAAAAGAAGGTGTACAAATTCTTGATTGGCCTCACCTCAACCTTTGAGGAGATTGGAAGTAGCATCATGAGTCTGGACCCTTTACCCACTCTACAAGAGGCATTTTCTGAAGTTAAAACGGAAGAAAGTGGCAAGAAACCTCCAATACCCACATTACCTCTGTTGTCCCTGAATCATCAGCCCTAGTAGCTAAAGGAGTTCAATCCAACGACTACAAACTGAAGAAATCTGGAAAGCTATGGTATAGACTGTCATAAGACCAGTCATACTAAAGAGTTATGCCATAAACTTCATGGGAGACCAGCAAAGATAAAGGGCCAAAACAAGAATGAAGGACATGAGTATATGGTGAATACTGAAGAGAAAGCCGCAGCCTAAACCCAATAGCTTCTGCAAGGAACAATTAGAGATGTTACACCAAATGATTGGGAACCAACTTCATCATGCTTCAAGCAATGACATAGGTACCAGTCTTATTGCCCACACAAGTAACCCCTCGTTAGCTATAAACTCCAAAATCCAAAATAACAATACTTGGGTGGTTGACTCCAAAGCCACTGATCATATGATGGGTAATTCCTCTTGTCTTGAAAATTTTATTTCATGAAATGATGAGCTAACTGTAAAACTTGCTGATGCATGACCCTCCAAAGTGATTGGTTATAGTAAAATACAGTTGTCTAAAACTTTAATTCTCAGAAATGTCCTGTTGGTTCCTAAGCTGACTTGCAATCTGTTATCAATTTGTAAACTTGCAAAGGACCTCAATTGTGTAACTAAGTTTTAAGCTAGTGGTTGCCAATTTAAGAACTTGGAGTCAAGGGCGATAATTGGCAGTATTGAGGAGTGTGCTAACCTTTACCTCATCAAGGAAGCAAACAAAATCAATAAAATTGCACTTTCTACATGCACTTCATTTAGTAAATTAATGTTATGGCATTATAGGATTGGTCACCCCAACCTAGAATACATGAAAAAGTTGTATCCCCATTTATGTAATAAAAAGTCCACTTATATTTATTGAAATTTGGTGCATGAAATCAGGGATACTTCTCCTCAGAATGAGCATGATTCATGTGCTAATATTATTCTCAAAGTCAACAATAATTTTTCTTTTTTATTTCCCCTCTATTATGAGACTTTATTTAGGCTTTTAATTGTAATTAATCTCTTTTATTTCCCTGGTTTGTTTCCTTTCTTAGAGAGTGGAGCAACGTTTCCTTGTTCTGCTCACTCTCTGTATATGTATAATCATCATATTTGAATAAGAAGAATAAGAAAATCATAGCACAGTACCTCTGATTTTTTCATAGTACCAGAGCGTGATCCAGCATAAAACCTCCAACATGCAGTTCGGCCAATACCGAGCCTTGAACGCTGAAAAAGGAGCAACTTCTAGTGACGTTGACCAAGCAAACACCCATGGTCCAGTTAAAGCACACCCATACTCATTGCTGGACATCGTCTCAATGGAAGCAACTACTTGTTGTGGTCCCACACTATGCTGATGCACATACGTGGCAGAGGCAAGGAGAAATACATCAATGGTGCAGCCAAACAACCAAGTCTTTCTGACCCCAAACACAAAATATGGGTCATAAAGAACAACCTTGTAATGTCATAGCTAATTAGTTCCATGACTATTGAGATCTCTGCAAATTTCATTCTGTATCCCACTGCCCACGAGATTTGGGAGGCAGCCAGGGATTCCTACTCATCCAGAGAGAATTCAACAGTCTTGTTTGAAAGTGAAACCCTTATTACTGAGTTAAAACAAGGGGAAATGGCTGTGAATAAATATTTCAATAGCCTTATGCACTATTTTTAGCAAAAAGACACCTATAAGGTGTACAATTGGTCTGGCCAAGCTGATGCAACCAACTACAACAAAATTGTGGAGGAGAAGCGAACATACAAGTTCTGGATGGGGCTGAACAGCAACTTTGAAGAGGTACGAAGTCGAATCCCTAGGACCAAACCCATGCCATCCCTCAAGGAAACTTTCTCAGAGGTCAGACACGAAGAAAGCTGGAAAAAGATCGCTCAAGAAACCTTTGCACCAGTAGTAAAATTCGATACTATAAAAGTGCTCCTTTCATTGGCAGCCAATCGTGATTGGATTCTTCACCAGTTGGACATCAAAAATGCCTTTTTAAATGGAGATTTGGAGGAGGAAATATATATGGAAGCCCCACATGGCCTAGACAGCAACACCAATAAGGTTTGCAAGCTGAGAAAATCACTTTATGGGTCGAAACAGTCCCCAAAAGCATGGTTTGGTAGATTTTCTAAGGTTGTAAAAGGATATGGATACATTCAAGGACAAACAGACCATACCTTGTTTACAAAATTTTCTCATGATAGCAGAATCTCTATTCTCATTGTTTATGTTGATGACATTGTAATTACAGGTGATTACTTGGACAAAATAAGGAGGTTAAAAAATGCACTAGGTAAAGAATTTGACACAAAAGACTTAGGAGAACTAAGATATTTCTTGGGAATGGAAATAGCCAGGTCAAAGAGAGGCATAGTGGTGTCCCAGGGAAAATATACTTTCAATTTATTAGAAGAAACGGGTGTGTAAGGTTGTAAGCCAGCTGAAATTCCAATGGAAGCAGCTTATAAAGTTGGTCTCAAGTTAATCAATCTTTCCCACACTAGACCCAATATCAGTTTTCCAGTTAGTGTGGTGAACCAATTTATGAACAAACCAAATCAAGAACATTTAGAAGCAGTTTACAAAATTCTTAAATATTTGAAAATGACCCCTAGCAAGGGTATCTATTTCAAAAAATGCACAAACAGAAGTGTTGAGGAATATACAAATGCAGAGTGGGCTGGCTCAGTCACTGACAGAACGTCAACCTCAGGTTACTGTACATTTGTATGGGGAAATTTTATGACTTGGAGGAGTAAAAAGCAACAAGTTATTGCTAGGAGTAGTGCTGAAACTGAGTCTAGAGCACTAGTAAAAGGTATCTGTGAAGGTCTCTAGTTGATTAGACTACTCAAAGAACTTAAGATCTCTATCGAAGGGCAAATGAGGGTGATGTGTGATAACACGGCAACGATCAGTATTGCTAAGAATCTTGCTCATCATGATAGGACCAAACATGTGGAGCTAAACCGCCACTTCATCAAAGAAAAGGTGGAAATGAGAATTATAGACTTGGTTTATACTCCAACTAATTCACAAGTGGCAGATGTGCTTACTAAAGCTATACCAAGAGTTAAATTTGAAGACCTGAGTTGCAAGCTAGGCATGCTTGACATACACCACCCAGCTTGAAGGGGAGTGTTGGAATTTGATGCATGAAATCAAGGATACTTCTCCTCAGAATGAGCATGATTCATGTGTTGATATTATTCTCAAAGTCAACAACAAGTATCCTTTTTTATTTCCCCTCTATTATGAGACTTTATTTAGGCTTTTAATTGTAATTAATCTCTTTTATTTCCCTGGTTTGTTTCCTTTCTTAGAGAGTGGAGCAACATTTCCTTATTTTGCTCACTCTCTATATATGTATAATCATCATATTTGAATAAGAAGAATAAGAAAATCATAGCACAGTACCTCTGATTTTTTCAATATTAACTATGAGGTTTGTCGATTGTCTAAACACATTAAATCCTCCTATCCTGCCCACAATCATGTTTCCTCTCAACCGTTTGCCTTAATCCATAGTGATGTTTAGAAGCCTTCTAGAATACAAACCATTACAAGTGCAAAATGGCTCATTACCTCCATTGACAATCACATAAGACTAACTTGGACAGATCTTATGAGAGAAAATCTAAGGTTTCTCATATTCAAAAGTTTATTCCTTTATTCAAAATCAGTTTGAAACTACATAAAAATTCTCTGATCAAACAATGGAACTGAATATTTCAATTCTGTCCTAGGTAGTTTTTTAGAAGAAAAAGGGATTACTCATCAAAGTACTTGGGTAAACATCCCTCAACAAAATGGGGTCTTGGAGAGAAAGAATAGGCACTTTTTAAAAGTGACTAGATCCCTTTTAATTGCCTCACATGTTCCTAAAAGAAGCCATTCTTACTGCCACTTACAGAATCAATAGAATGCCTTCAAAGATCTTGAATTTTCAAAGGCCTTGTGAAAAATTCTAGCAAGTTTATCCTACCACCAAATCTATCATTGCTATCATAGGTCCTAAAATTTTTGGGTATACTTCATTCCTTCATGTTTGGTGGTAAATTTGATCCTCAATCCCTTAAATATGCATTTGTTGGGTATTCCCCCCAAAAAAAGAGGTATAAGTGCTATTCTTCATCGACAAAGAAATTTTATGTTACCATGGATGTCACATTTTTTTAAAATGTTCCTTATTTTTGCAAAGATCCATTCAGGGGGAGAGTGATGATGAATGGAGTGTTTCTACTACTCCTATGAGTCTACCTGAACCTAAACTTGCCTTTATCTCACCTGAAAGTGAACCTAACCACTTGTGAATCTGAACCTACTGAATCTGAACTTGTTCATGCGCCTAAACCTAAGACTTCACCTGAGAAAAATTCTGCCTCTATGGGCGAGATTAATGGAGACCAACAGCAAAAGGATTTTCAGGTGTATACAAGGAGAAGAAGGCATCATGAGCCAAGCATACTTCCAAAGATGCACTCCACAAATCCCTTTCCAAGTCCAGGAACTCAAAGTAATAAATCTAAAGAAATAGAAGTACCCATTGCTCTATGGGAAGGAGTAAAGTCCTGCACTATTCATCATATTGGAAATTCCCTATCTTATGATAGGCTCTCTCTTGATTATCATGCTTTTAGTGCTAATATACCTCTTGAGAAAATACCTCATAATGTCTATGAGGCCTAAATAAATCTAAGTGGAGAATTGCTATCCAAGAAAAGGCAAATGCCTTGGAGAAGAATGGCACTTGGGTGATTACTGATCTACCTGGACAGGAAAAGTCTGTAGAGTGTAAGTGGATCTTCACTATAAAGTATAATCTAGATGGAAGCATAAATTGCCATAAGGCTAGGTTAGTAGTTAAAAGATTTACTCAAATTCAAGGGGTTGATTATCAAGAGGCTTTTGCACCCATTGCTAAATTTAATACTATTAAAGTTCTTTCATTAGCTACTAACTTTGATTGGCCATTGTATCAATTTGATGTCAGAAAATGCTTTTGTAAATGGTGACTTAGAAGAAGGAGAAGAAGTGTATATGGAAATTCCTCCGAGTATTAAGGTTGAGAATAGTGAACGCCAAGTGTTTAGACTTCATAGGTCGTTATATAATCTCAAATAATTACCTAGAACTTGGTTTGACAGGTTCACTAAAGTGATTAGAGGATATGGGAACAATTAAGGCCAAATTAATCATACCTTATTCACAGAATTTTCTTTTGATGGGAGGCTAGCTATTTTAATAGTATATGTCGATAACATTATTGTTACAAGTGATTTTGAAGAAGAAATTAAATAGTTGAAAAAATGTTCTAGCCAAAGAGTTTGAGATCAAGAGCATTGGTGACCTAAATTACTTCCTAGAGATGGAAATAACACAATCCAAGAATGGTATTGTGGTTTTACAAAGGAAGTATACCTTGGATCTTTTGGAAGAAAGTATGCTTAAGTGTAAACTAGCTAAAACACCCATGGAATCTACCTATAAATTGGGTTTCAAAGAAGATAGTCCTCCCATTGACACTGGGAGATATCAAATGTTAATTGGGAAACTCATTTCTTTGTCTCATATTAGACCTAATATATGCTTCCCAATTGGTGTAATTAGCCAATACATGAGCAAACCTACTAAAGAACATATGGGGGTTGTTTACAGAATTCTAAAGTACTTAAAATGACAACCAATAAAAGTATATTCTTCAAGAAGGAAAATGAGAGAAGTGTTTAGGCATATATAAAGGCTGATTGAGCTAGCTCTATAACAGACAAAAGATCTATAACTAGGTATTGCACTTATGTATGAGGTACTCTAGTCTCATGGAGAAGCAAGAAACAATCAGTTATTGCCTGAGAGTTTGGAGAGCCAAAAAACTATCTTTTATTATTTGAGAGAGAAATGGTATATATTTACAAGAGCAGAGAGATTACCGGCTAAGCAGAGATATTATCAGCTATAAAGAGGGGGAATAAGATAAATACAAAAAACTAATTTTCCTAAAACAGATTCCCAATATCTCTCAACAATAAATAAAATATATTTACAATAAATACACTTTATTACTAGATTTTACTACACTCCCCCTCAAGTTGGATCATAGATGTCAATCATATCCAACTTGCATACCAAGTCTTCAAAAACCTATCTCAAAAGTCCTTTGGTAAGGATATCCGCGGCTTGTTGTTTAGTTGGCACATAAGTTAAGCATACAATCCCTTCTTCAATCTTTTCCTTAATGAAATGCCTATCCACTTCAACATGGTCAACATGTTTTGTTCTATCATGTTGAATTGAATTGTAGAATATGTTAATAGCTGCCTTGTTGTCACAATACAACTTCATAGGTAACTTCTCCTTAATTCTTAGCTCCTCTAGAAGTCTCTTTAGCCACAACCTTTCACATATCCCTTAAGCCACGACTCTGAACTCAGCTTTTGCACTGCCCCAAGCTACCACATTTTGTTTTTTACTTCTCCATGTGACAAGGTTACCCCAAACAAAAGTACAAAACCAGAGGTTGACTTTCTGTCATCAACAAAGCCAACCCAATCAGCATCTGCTTTTGAAGAACAATTCCCTACCAGGAGTACCTTTTAAGTACCTAAGAATCTTATATACTACCTCAAAATATTTCTCTTTTGAAGAGTGCATATGCTGACTTATCACACTTACTGCAAAAGCAATATCTGACCTTGTATGTGAGAGGTATATCAGTCTTCCTACTAACATGCCTGTCTCCTCTAAGAGATCAAGGATATATTTCCTCTGTGAAATGTAGATTCCCTTCTTTGATCTAGCCACTTCCATACCAAGGAAGTACCTCATTTCACCTAAGTGTTACTTCAAATTCCCTTGCTAGAGCTTCTCTAAGTCTTTTCACCTCATATTCATCATTCCCAGTGAGGATAATGTCATCAACATAGACTACTAAGGTCTTCTTCCCCTTTCTATGTCTGAAAAACAAGGTATGATCAAATTGTCCTTGAGTATAGTCTTCAGTTTTGAGCACATGAGTAAATCTCTCAAACCATGCCCTAGGTGACAGCTTTAAGCCATACAAGGACCTCCTCAGTTTACACACACTGCCTGATTCATTTCCTTTATCAAAACCTAGAGGAAGGGTCATATACACTTCCTTCTTCAAATCACTGTTTAAGAAAGCATTCTTAATGTCAAGTTGATAAAGTGGCCAATCATGATTCACAACCAGTGACAACAAAACTCTAATAGTGTTGAGTTTTGCAACAGGGGCAAAGGTCTCAACACAATCCAACCTATAGGTTTGTGTAAAGCCTTTAGCCACAAGGCAGGCTTTGTCCGTTTCTACTTTCCCATCAGAGTTATACTTCACATTGAAACCCCATTTACACCCACCAATTTTTTTCCATATGATAGAATCACTTCTTCCCAAGTCCCTTTTTTTAGTGCTTCCATCTCTTCAAGAACTGCCTTTCTCCATTCAAGACGTTCAAGGGTTTCATCAATATTATTTAGAATCTTTATTTTGTCAAGGCTTGTAGTAAAGGCTAAATATCGTGGTGATAAGGCCTTATAAGATACAAACCACTCTATTAGGTGTAGTGTACAAGACCGAGTTTTCTTTCTTAAAGCAATAGGAAGATCCAAATCATCAACATCATTAACTTGTTCTTGCTCACCAAGATTCCTTAGTTCTTCTCCTTCAGGAGTTTCCACTAGTTCAAATTCTGGTTGTGCATGAGATACAAGGGTGTCACCACTTGACTTTTGCCTTTTTAAGTAAATCATCAGCTCAGTACCCCTTTTAAGGACTGTCCCTCCCCCTATTTTGGAATTCACAACATTGTTTGGCATAGAAGTGCTATCAGGTGTAGGCATAGAAGTGCTATTAGGAGATAATTGAGTAGGCAAGACAGGTGTAAGCACAAATACAGATTCTAGATGTATAGAATCAAGTTCCAAAGGCTGAAATTTACACCACCTCTCCCCCTGAACTGAAGACATTGACCAAAAAGGCTGATCCTCATTAAAGGTAACATCACAGCTAATAAATAGTTTTTGAGAAGTGGGGTCATAGCATTTATATCCCTTTTTTGCAGCCACATAACCAAAAAAGATACATTTGGTTGCACGAGAGTCAAGCTTGTTATTGTGATGAATGTGAACAAAAACTATGCACCCAAAAACTGAGAGGTAGATTGGTTTCAAGATGTGAGATGGAGGAAGTTTCTTGCAGTTTTTCAATGGGAGATTTAAATGACAAGGTCTTGTTGGGCATTCTATTTATGAGATATGTGGCTGGAAGGATAGCATCCCCCTAAAAAAATTTAGGTACATTGTTTGTAAACATGATTGCTCGAGCTACCTCGAGAATATGACAGTTTTTCCATTCAACAATCCCATTTTGATGGGGGGGGTATTGACACATGCTTTTATGGACAATCCCATGTTCCTTTAGAAAACTACTCAATGTCTTATTGAAGTATTCCGTGCCATTGGCAATATGAAGCACCTGGATGCTAGTTTGAAACTGATTTTTAATCATATTAAAAAAAATGAATAAATACTGAGGTGGCATAGGATTTATCCTTCAATAAGTACACCCAACATAATCACGTATGATCATCAATAAAAGTAATAAACCGTTTAGTGTCAGTGCGATTTGGAATACAAGAAGGTCACTAAAGGTCACTATGTATTAGAGAAAAAGGTTTAAATGGCTTATACTCGCATCTTTGAAAAATAGTTCGGTGGTGCTTAGCAAGTTCACATTCATCACAATAGAAATCTGAAACACCTTTATTTGAGCAAATTTTAGGATACAAACGACATAAGTAATGAATATTTGGGTGACCCAACCTTTTATGCCATAATATGAGATCATTATTCCTAGAGATTGAGACTTTATTACACTGAATTAGAGCTTGGAGACTTCTCAATCCACCTTCATCAAGATAGTAGAGGCCCTTGTGCTCTCTAGCACTCCCAATTGTCTTCCTCAATGCAAGGTCCTGAAAAATACAGACAAAAGTTAGCTTGCTTTGTCAATTGGCTAACTGAGAGTAAGCTGTCATCTAACTCAGGGACATGAAGGACAGTATCAAGGTTTAAATTATCAAAAATTCATATACTTCCCTTTCCTACAATGGCTGAAAAAAAACCCATCTGCAATTCTGATTTTCAGATTTCCAACATAGGGAGTATAGTAATCAAACAATTTTTAATCTTCAGTCACATGATCCGTAGCACTTGAATCAACCACCCATGGTTTTTTCCTTCTACATGAGGCTTTAAAGGCACAAGAGAAATTACCTTTTCAAGGCAATGAGACAGTGGGCAATTTTTTCTACTATTACTAACCTGATGCTTGTAAAGCCATTAGCATCTCGTAAATCTTCTCAAGTTGGTCGTTTTGAACAGCAGGGATTTGCCTCTTTCCTTCCTCTTGCTTATTTGTGGATGTCTCTACTATTGCTTGGTATCCCCGAGCCTTAATTTTCCTTGGTTTCCACTCAATTGATTTCCTGTGTAAGTCCCAACAAGTGTCTTTTGTATGCCAGGACTTCTTACAGTGATCACACCATTGTTTGCCTTTTGCAACCTTGTTCTGAGTCTCAGAGTTCTGAGATAACAGTGTTGATACTTTAGAAACAAGTGTGGTGTCCTCTTTTAACATCACCTTCCTTCTAGTCTCCTCTCTTCTGACCTCAGAGAACACTTTTCTCGTAGATGGCAGTGGAACACGGCTGAAAATTCTTGCTCTAATATCATCTAAGCTTTTGTTCAAACTTGCCAAGAATTCAAATACTCTTTCCTTTTCGGTCCTCTATTTGATCATAACAGCATCTTCTAGGCACTTCCAAGCCTCATTACAATTCATATCGAGTTCTTGCCATAGTGCAGTCATCTCTAGATAGTACTCTATAACTTCTCGGTCTCCTTGCTTCATCTGCCAAAGTTTGGGTTTTATTTCGAAGATCTGAGAGAAGTTTTCCCCATCAAAATAAGACTCTTTGACCGCTTCCCAGATTTCACATGCAGTAGGAAGAAACATGAAGCTGCATTTCTCAACGGGCATCATAACATTCACA
Source organism: Erythrophleum ivorense (assembly GCA_026724425.1). Taxonomy (NCBI): domain Eukaryota; kingdom Viridiplantae; phylum Streptophyta; class Magnoliopsida; order Fabales; family Fabaceae; genus Erythrophleum; species Erythrophleum ivorense. The sequence goes on from JAIUCV010000018.1 coordinate 5,617,874, forward strand.
AGCCAAGAGGATACTATCGAGTTCTCTATTTCCTACGGGTTGCGCGCATCACCTTCAGACTTCTTAGGGATTTTCATTGCTCTAGTGATGTACCCAAGCTTGCCGCGACCTCCAATGCCAAGTTTTACGACTTGAGCCCACTCCCTGTAATTTTTTCCACTCAACTTCTTGGACACGATTGACACAAAAGACCCTTCGAAACCAGAGTTCGCCATGATGGGACCTCCATTCTTGCTCGAGTCTAACGAGGAGGAATCATCGGAGCGAGGGGTACCCCTATTTCCGCCTGGACTCAACTCCATTGTGGATTTGATCGTTTCAGCGCTCTCCTCTATGTCTGGATCAGTGTCAGATCCATGTTCTAATACCATGAGAGTTTGGAGAGCCAAAAAACTATCTTTTATTGACTAAGAGGAATGGTATATATTTACAAGGGTAGAGGGATTACTAGCTAGGTAGAGAGATTACCAGCTATAAAGAGGGGGAATAAGATAAATACAAAAAACTAATGTTCCTAAAACAGATTCCTAATATCTCTCAACAATAAATAAAATATATTTACAATAAATACACTTTATTACTAGATTTTAACACATTGCCAAAAGTAGTGCTCAGGCTAAATACAAGGCCTTATCTCATGGTATTTGTGAAGGTTTGTGGCTGAAACGTCTTCTTAGAGAACTTAGAATACCTATGAAGGAACCTAACAATTTTATTAAGAGAAAAAAAAAATCTTCTCTTCTATTATTGCTTTAGGAATTATAGATTAAATAGGCTAAGAATAAAATCTCAACCTTCCTAGAAAGTAGGAACTAGTAAACAATTAAACAGAATTTTATCTCTAAAAGATAGGACCTATCTAAATAGAAAACAGAATTCTAATAAATTAATAATACTTTATCTATTCAAACATTTATTTTAAGAAAAACCTAACTAATAACCCTTATCTTATCAACATTCTCCCTCAAGTTGGTGCAAAGATATCTATTATGGCCAACTTGCTAACTAGAAATTTAAATTTCTGCCATAGGAGTCCCTTAGTTAGGATATCTGCAACTTGCCGTGTTGTTGGAACAAATGGTGTACAAATGACACCTTCTTTGAGTTTCTCCTCTATGAAGTGCCTACCAACTTCAATGTGTTTTGTCTTGTCATGTTAAACAGGGTTGTGTGCAATGCTAATTACAGCCTTGTTATCACAATTCAATTTCACAGAATGATTAGTTGGCCTTCTAAGTTCTTCTACAACTCTTTTTAGCCATAACAACTTGCATATCCCAGTGCTAACGAATGATGCTCAGCCTCAGCGCTGCTTTGAGCCACTCCACTTTCCCGTTTGCTTTTCCATGTGACCAAATTACCCCAAAAGAAGGTGCAGTATCAAGAAATAAATCTTCTATCCATAATTGATCCTACCCAATCTACATCAATACAGACTTCATTTCCTCTTTGTTCTTTTTTTTTTTTTTGGTTGAAACTTCTGTTGAAAAGAATAAGACTCAAGCAACTTCTAGGAGGCGTTTATTTTTCCTTTCAACAACCTATTTTGTTGAGGGGTATTAGTACAAGAACTTCAATAAAAAATTCCTTTTTCATCAAAAAGAAAATTCCCAAAATTGTATTAAAATACTCCTTTCCATTATCACTTCGAAAAATCTAAATATTTGTCTAAAATTGTGTTTGAACCATGGTGTAAAAATTTTTAAACACTTGTTCTGCATCAAATTTGTCTTTCAACCCAAAAAAAAAAAACCCAAGAAATCCTAGAATGATCATCAATGAAAGTTATAAACCATCGCTTACCAGAAACAGTTGCCATTCTAGAAGGACGCCAAACATTACTGTGGATGATGGTAAATGGCTTTCAGGGCTTATAAGGATGTGGTGGAAAAAAGGCACGGTGATGTTTTGCTAACTCACAACTTTCACATTGAAATGAAGATGGATTTTTATTTATAAATAACTTAGAGAACAAATATTTTAGATACTAAAAATTTGGATGTCCTAATCTTAGATGCCATAACAGTATTTCATTCTTACTAGCACTAGAACTAGAATCAAAGCAAATTTTCTGATCGTGCCTTCTCAATGTGGAATCTTCTTCAAAGAGATAGAATCCTCCAACTTGTCTGGCACTGCCAATCATCTTTCCCAAGGTTAAATTCTAAAATTCACATCAAAAAAACAAGTGAAATTAACTTGACAATTCTGACCATGAGTTAATTTATTGATAGATATGAGATTATAAGTCAATTTTGGGCCATGAAGGACATCATTGAGGGTAAGATGGGGAGAAATAACAATTGTTCCTTTCCCAACTATAGTTGAGAGAGAACCATCTGCTATTCTTATTTTTTGATTCTCTGTACATGGTTTATATGATGAAAATAATTGTGATGACCCAATCATATGATCAGTTGCATCAAAATCAATTATCCAAGAACAATTTGGATAAACACCTACAAGAGCAGTTGTGAGAAAATTACCATTTTGTGCTAAAGAGCAAGAGGGATTGGAATTGGAATTTACCAAGAGTTGAGATTAAAACATTTTGTAAATATGATCCATTTGCTCCTTTGTAAATGGAGAAGTATATGAGGAAAGTTGCTACCCTATTTCATTATTGCTAGCTTGAAATGCCTCAATTTCTCCTATCTACTACTTCTTCCAATTTTCAGGCTTTCCATGGATCCTCCAACAATTCTTATGGGTGTGCCATCGTTTTTTACAATGATCACACCAAGGCTTCTACCTCACATTCCTTTTTTTCACCTTCCAGATCATGTCCCTTTGCAGCAAGAGCAGATTTTTCTGTGGTCCAGATCAAATCTGGTTTAATTTGTAGGTTTCATCATGACACGCCCTCGAGCTTCTCCTTTGCAGACTTCAGAAAACACCTCTCTAATTGATAGAGAGGTTTTCTACCCAAGATTCATCCTCTAACTTCAGGGTCTTTGTTTAGACTTGCAAGAAACACAAAAATTTGATTTCTTTCAACCTTTTTCTAATATCGAATGCTATCATTGGGATTTTCCCGCTCTTCTTCAAACAAATCGGGTTCCTGCCATATGGTCATCAATTGGTTGTAATAGGTTGTAACTTCTTGATCTCCTTGTTGGGTTCTCCATATCTTGGCATTTAATTCAAACATTTGGGAGTGGTTTTCCATGTCTGAGTATGTCAAATAGCCTCCCAAGCATCTCGGGCAGTGGGAAGAAATATGAAAGGCTTTCCAATCATTGGTTCCATAAATGAATCAGCCAAGCAGTCACCATAGAATTCTCTAAACTCCACTTTCTCAGCTTTGGGTCATCAGCAGCAGGCCACTTGACTTCTCCATTCACATATCCAAGTTTCCCTTTTCCATATCATAAGTTTGACAGATCATGATCATTCTAGGTAATTTTTTTCCATTCAGTTTATGAATGGTTATTTGAAGAGGATGATCAAAGGAAGACGAAACTGAGTTTTGATGAGATTCTTCATCAAGATTCCCTACAGAACTTGTGCCTTTAGTGGCACCCACCATAGCATTTCTTGCTATTTAAAGCCTACACTCTGATACCATGATAATTTTATTGAGAAAAAAATTGCTCTCTTCTATTATTGCTTCAGGAATTACAGATTAAATAGGCTGAGGATAGAATCTCAACCTTCCTAGAAAGTCGGAACTGATAAATAATGAAACACAATTCTGTTTCTACAAGATAGGACCTATCTAAACAGAAAACAGAATCCTAATAAATACTGTATATATTCAAACATTTATTTAAAATAAATCCTAACTATTATCTTATCAACAGAACCTATGAAAGTTTTATGTGACAATATGGCTACCATCAACATTGTGAAAAATCCCATTCATCATGATAGGACTTAGCATGTGAAGCTAGACCGGAACTTCATAGAAGAAAAACTTGATTTTGAAATCATTGATCTTATCTACACTCCTACTCAGCACCAGGTTGCAGACATCTTGACAAAAGCTTTGCCACGGGTGAAGCTTGAAGACTTGAATGGCAAGTTGGGAATGATCAACATCCATTATCCAACTTGAAGGGGAGTGTTAGTCGTCACATGAGGAATATCTCCTGATTCCTTTAGTGATCAACTCTATTTAATATTTATTTCATTGTGTCTCTTATCTTCTCCTCTGTTTTTCAGTGTAATCCCTATCAATTTGTTTTTACTGTTGCTGATTTTATGGGACTAGAGTCTGTTACTTCAACGACTCTATCCCTACTTATATTTGGTTGTATTCTTCAATTAAATCAGAATGAATAAAAGAACCAAGAGCTGTGCTCTGGCCTTCCTCTTCATCTTTTCTCTGTTTATTTCATCATTTTCTTCACCTACTAAGCCAGGCACCCTGTGTGTTTATTTATAATTATAAATTAAGTACAATGGGTAATACATATAGTACAAGCCCAGCCCATTTACAATATAACAATTATTTTAACCTAACCATCACACACGCTTTGCTAACAGAAACCACTAGCCAAACAGAAGGAACCAAAAAGAAAACCTCTGCTTTCATTTCAAGAATTCTGCACCAAACAAAGATTCAAAAGTCTTGCATAAAAAGCACACTTCCAAACTTGGAAGGGTCTTAAAATATTTTCTCATGCCAAAATAATTTAGATAAAATGCCTCTTGATATTTATGAAAATAGTGAGATGCAAAAAAAAAAAAAAAAGTTTGCAAGGTCAGAGGATCTGATATTCCCTTAAAGAAAAGTACAATATAAATAAAGATTCCTCATTTGATTACTCAAACTCCTCAAGTCTACTTCAAGGAATCTTTAGGGTCAGTTTAAATGGATTTTTTAAGGAAAAAATTACTATTTTAAGTTGAGCTTGTTCGGAAAAGGCATTTTCTTGCATTTGTATACAATAATTGGTAAGTACTCTTAAGTTTTAAAAAAATTGTCTGGATTAAAAATTATAAAATTGAAGTTTTGAATTGTATTATTACTAAAATTACATTTTCAAAATATGCATTTGGATAATGAGCATTAAAATCAACTTCATAAGTTTTCAAAAGAATTAACATTTTGTTAATTTATACATAATGAAATGTTTAATATAACACCTAATTTGGTAAAAGAAATATTTTACAATCACTCTTACCAATATATCAGAACCAGGAAAAACAAATGAAGAGAAAAGAGACGGCCACCATAAATACAGAGTGCACGTTGTCTTAAGATAGTCCAATACTTACCATTTTCTGTAACAAAGCTGAACGGTGATTACTTGTTAATTATGAGTGGACAGTTTGAATCAGAAAATAGTGGAGAGTCCATGGTCAAAAAAATCACCACAGACAAACCATGGAAGTGGAAAATCACAGAAAAACATACCAGATTGATGACATCATGGTCTCAATGTAAGGAGTTGGTTGACCAAATGGTAAGCTTTTCCCTCTTGGGAATCGCTGTTGGTGGGTTTGATTCCAGCAAAGCCATTTTCCCACCCAATGTGCATTTATGATGCACAGCAAGTGAAACCCTCCCACCCAGCAAGGATCAGCAAACCAATTCAGCCACTGAACCAACCGGTTTACAGCCAGTCAACCAGCAGGTTCAGTTGACTTTTGACCAAATCAGAGTCAAACCAAATAATGGGGGTGAACCAGACTGTAAAAACCAGTATGTTCACCTGTTTTCTATTTGAACAGGCCAGAGCCATCCGTTTTTCTCAAATAGGGTATTTATAGGAATTTAATACAAGACAAAACAATATAAATATACTACATACAGAGATATAGTAGCCCTTTATGCAGCTATCATAAAGTCAGCATACAGTCATACCAAAGCCTATCTACAGCAACCATTTATACTAAACATTAATTTCACGTTAACTTTGCCAAAGGCCCACATGCCATAGGAGCTACAATGTAATTCTCCAACAGACCAGCCAACACAACCACATTCCACAACCATATAAAACAGCTGGTTCCTTGTGAACTTCTTAATTTGAGATTCAAGGATACTTTTTCAATTGCTACACAAGGAAGATAGCATTTGCGACCCTTTAGCACCCACTCACCCAAGACCCAACCACCAGAGGTAGCAATTGAAGAATACTTTTTATTATATAAATTGTTAGCCAGAAAAGGGTTGCAGCTGAATTCTGGGTCTTAAGATGCTATTTGGGTATATGTATCAAAAAATTGAACATTGAATCCAGATAATAAATAAATAAGAAGACAATTAATCCCCTATACATCTTATAAGCATACATGTTAGTTTGCACAAAGATAAGCACACAACAAAGACCTACCCAAAAATTTAAAAAAAAAAAAAAAAGGAAGTTTTCCAATAGTAAATGGTGTTATTCACTTCCAGCACTGAACATATTTGAGCAGCACAAGATAAAATCTCACCTGATTCATCTCAGAGACAAGCTGATTTAATATCTTCAAACCAATTGCGTAATGACCAGGTGTTGCCTGTTAAAAACAAATATTTGTAAACTAAACATCTCAGGAATTTTAATCTACCAACTGGAAGGACAGGGGCAAGCCAGTGTTCCAAGTTCTCCCGGCCAGTTTCAACCTCTTTAACTGCTATCCACAGAGAGGAACAAGTTCGATTGAAGCATAGACCCACTTTTAGGATTGGCCCCGTGAAAACTGGTAAAAACCAGCCAAACCCCAACAAAACCAGTGACCCTTAGTCAGTTTCATAGTTTATATTTTACTTTTCTTTTCTTTTCTTTTCTTTTTTTTTTTGGTGACACAATATTGTTACTTTTCTACTATCTCTCTTAAGCGACATTGTCAAGTTGTTCAAGCTTTGTACTCCTTAGCTGTCGCATTTGATTAAACTATGTTGATGATGTTTCTTTCTGAGATCCAGCTATACAAGTGTTTACTAGATTATAAGGTGCATTTTATCATTGTTCAAAGCAGAGAACCAGCTTGCAAAACAACACACCATTGCCCGTGCTAATTAACATTAGTCAGCCCCTTCTTGACAAATGGAACGTACGTTCACTAGTAATCACCTGACTTAAGAAGTTTATTGATTCTTTAACCAGGTCCCGAAATCGGTCATCATCAAACCACCCAAATTTCGTGACTCGACACAGAAGTTGGATTAAAGAAGCAGTCACAAAAGGCTGTAACTCTGGTCCTCTGGTAGCTAGATAGTTGATAAGGTAGCTCCCTATGATACAACAAAAAAGAAAAGGTAATCAACCCACAGTTAACCATAAATCAATTCCTGCTTTTTCCGGTCACTGAAAAGCGATAAAATGGACGAAAGGAAAGTAAAATACATATATCTAGCCGAAGCTGCAAAGCAAGGCTGTGTTCCGTGACTTGCTTCAACAAACTGGAACTAGCTAACATCAATGCGTAAGGAGTCAAGGCATGGTCAAGGATGTATTGGCATTGAGAAATGTAATCGGTGTTCATGGAGAAGCATTTCAGTGTGTTCTCCGCATGAGCCCTTTCCACCGAATCCTGGGAATTGTATAGCCTCTCACACAACGCTTCCAGTTGTGCCAACTCCATAGCTATGCAAGCCTGTATCTGTTAACCAACCCGCCACGCTGTTCAATGTTTTGACAATTCAAATTGATCCACAGAAAATGAAAATAGACGAAAATTTCAGTTGTGATGACTTTATCAGACGGTAAGCGTAGAAATGACAACACGGCGGTGAAGGCGGCGGCGGCGGCGTTGATGCCGCCGGCAACCCCATATAGCCGAAGAAGGTTCAAGAAATTACCCTAATCTGAGCCCGAGAAGAAGCTTCTAGGTCTACCAATTTTGCAAACTCGCATTACATTTACGAGAGAACCAAATTCCAGTGCTCCTTACAAGATTCGTTTCTCTTAACGCGATCTATCTAGGTTTCTCAATCGCTTCCTTCTTTTCTCATTTGGGCTATTTTGTTGATGGCTGTCTGTCCGTTCAGAGATCTACAGGCGGCGGGGCATTTTTCACTCTTTTTCCATTTGTTTTTCTTTACCATTCTGTGTTTCTTCTTGGGTCAAAATGTTAGTTTGCCCTTTAACTAAGTAGAATTTTATTTTGATTCACAAAATTAAGGTATAAATTTTAGATATTTACTATAAAATTTTGTCTAAATTATGCTGATTTTCTTAAATAGTTAAAATTACATAAATTTTTTTATTTTTAAAATATATACAAATTTCTTTTAAAATAAAAATTTACTTTATATTTTAATTTAATTTTTTAATAAAACACTCATTCATAATTAGACAAAAAAATTATATAATTTTAATAAAATTTAAAAAAATTATGTAATTTTGTTCTAAAATTTTTAATCAAAATATCACAAATAAATATTAATTAATATATTATATATTTCTACTACCAACTACACTTTCTATATCTTATTGCATATCATTATTTTTTTTCTAAGATTTTTTTTATATTTAAAAGGGTTTGCACAGGACTTGTACAGGTCCGAGTATTTACAGTTTATAATAATGTTAGGTGCTTTTCAAAAATTAATGAGTATTTATTGAAAAAGCTAGCCCTTGGGCCAAGCTTTCGGCCAGAAGTTTTTAATTGAAAAAAAAAAAGTATCTATTTCAAAAAGGGAAGTGTTTAGCCCATTTTTTTAATTAAAAAAAGGGTCACCTATTAATGATAGCAAAAGTAATTTTCTGCTATAAGGATGAGCTACCTGAATTAGCTATGAACGTAAATAATATCTTGAGCAATTACAATGGTAAAGTTGACGTGATATTTTACAACCTAATCGATAGAGGTGTGTACAGTATCGAGATGGAAAAAATCTATATGTAACTTTTTATGTTTTTATTGTCAAACTTTTTAATTAAATTATAAAAAATATATAAAATTATATACTTATTATATTTTTATCAAAAATCATATGATATATTTGTTTGGATGATATAAATAAGAAGAGAAAGTAAAAAATAGATAAATATAATACAAAATAATTTTCTCTTATTTTAAAAAAATATTTGATTATTAAAAAGATAATTTAATAAATAGAGTAATAATGATAAAATTATAATAAATGTGAAAAATATAATTATATTACCATTAACTAAACGAAATATTATTGTATTTTAATTAAAAAATTTAGTAATAAAAATTGCACCGCCATATAGGTATTTGATGTTAAAAGACGCGACGCCAACTCAAGGAGCATGATTTTTCACGTTGACAATGTACCATTCCTCAATGACCCTGTGCTTTTTTTGTCGAAAAAATTATATTTAAGAATTTATATTATATAAAATTTATAATAAAAAATTTTAAAATTCGAAATTATTTTTAAAAATTATCATTATTATTAAGTTTTAAAAATTTATTATTACTTTTAAAAGATTTATTATTACATTAGGATAATTTAGTATTTTTCTGTGCTTAACAGTTAATCTCTTAAAATTGATAATAAATTACTTAAAATTTTATAATAATAATAATCTTTAATAATAATTTTAATTTGTAAAGATTTTATTATAAATTTTATATGATATGAATCCAAATTTTTCCTTTTTACAGGGAAGACCTTGGTTATTAATAATCATGTTTCACCGTAAGTATTGTGCTTTTTCTTTCAATGCGAAGACCAAGAAGTTGGTTATTAATTTCAGAACGCTCCTGTTGGTATCGCTCAGCCATTGGATTCATAGAGATCTTTGTTAGAATTTAAAATATATAAGCGGTTTTTAATTTGCATCATTGTTTGATGACTTGTATATAAATTTAATATGTGATCAAGATATATGAAAAATAATGTGAATATTTCATGTTCAGTCCATTCTATGCCGTCAACATCTTCTGACGAATACATTTTAATTTAATATATGAGTTACTGATCATATCTATTTTTTTCAACTTATTATATAATTTATGTAGTTCTTGGTTTTTTTTTAATATTATTTTACTTTCAAAGTCACATAATTTGCCTAAGCATCCCATGCATCGCAGGCTCTAAATAATAGTTTCCCAGAAAAAAAGTCACTCAAAATAATTAATAATTGTAATTGGGATTTGTTTAGTATCATAACATGTAACATAAAAGGTATTGTAATATTAATTAAAATATTTATTATATCATCATAATTATTATTTAATAATTTTTTATTATTTCTTAAAAGTAAAGATATAAGAGTTATTTCTTATCTATTTTATTCAAATTTTTTATTTTGTTTCTCTTTACATACTTAACATTACATCATACCAAATATATCATTATTTCTTATATTTTTTACCTATTCTCTTAAATACGTGCATTTTTAATAAATTTGACAATGAAAGCACTTTTTTAAAAGATTTGTGAAATATAATAATATTGAGAAAAACATTTATCAAGTAATTTTACCAAACACAAACTACTTCTCTTTTAGAGTACTTCTTTAGAAACGTTTTTTTGTCTCATAGGATTATTAAGGGAAATCTTATATATTTAAATTATTTTGTTAAAACTTTTGAAGAAAATAATGACAACATTTAAAAAATAAAAAATGAAATCAATAAAAGGTTAAATAATAAAATAAAATTTATACAAAATTATTGTCATCATAGGCTTATGGTTAGTCAAGCATTTACCTTAAAATTTTATTAAAGTAAAACTTTTCAAAAAGGCCATTCCAATATATATAATTAGGTAATATGGGTGCATTATATTTTGGTAGCTTTTAAATTCATTCAAGTTTAATTAAACAAAAGCTCCAAGGATTAGTTTAATAGTTAGGGAGGTGAATTCCATTACTTTCAATTCAAACCTTTTGATTGAGAAGAGAAACCTACTTTAAGACTAATGATATCAAAATTAGATTAGCCCACCCAATTCAATTGAAAAACTAATGAATTAGTCCTTAGTTTAATTTGATTAACTTAAAAATTAGTCAACCAAAGAACCAATTAAAAATTGATCAAATTGGTCAAAAATCAAATGAATTAGTTAAATCAATTATTAAATTTTTTTAAAAAATACTTTTTTTATATAAAGTAACATAATTCATCTTGGACAAATCTAAAAGACTAAAAATAGAAAGCAATAGGAAAAATAAGGGGTTAAAATAGAGAGAAATTTAAAAACTATATAAGATAAATAAAAAACTATGTACTTAACTATTTTCAACATTTACCCTCTGTCTTATTTTATTTCATAACATCTTTCTTAGATATCAAAATATAAATTTAAAAAATATATATAAGAGAAATAAAAAAATATGCACTTAACTATTTTAGGCATTTATCCTCTATCTTATTTTATTTCATAATAACATATCTCTTAGATATTAAAGTATTTGGTTAAAATTGCTTATTATTCCTTCATTTGTTTTTTTCTTTTTTTGGGTTTCTTAATAACAAGTAATATCTTAATATAATTTTAAAAATTCCAAAAATTCAATATTAATTACTTTTCAAATTTACTTCTGAGTATTTTTTATTTTTCAATTAAAAAATAATTTCTCAAATGTTGTTAAAATTTAAAATTTATTAGTATTTATTTGTTATATTTAAATTTTAATATATAAAATTTAAAAAAAACATATATTTAATTATCATTTGTTTGACTATAATTTAATTATAGTCAAACCATTAAATTGTAAACTAATGTATCCATTAACTTAATAATCAGTCTAATTTTAAAAATATTACTTAAAACTCTAAGTTCAATATTATTACACTGACCTTTGAGAATAGGGTCTTGGCACATATTGTAGGAATATCAATATTTCCTAGAGCAAGGTCTTTATAAAGGTTTTAAACAGAAAATATATATATTCATCTTTACTATCAGATAACAAGATGGCTACTAAAGTTGTCCACTTGAATTTTAAGGTACCTAGCTGAGAGTGGAGCTAATATAAATCCCAAAACTAGCCTACCTTGTAGGATGCTCCTCATTTAAATTTTCAAGCACTTTGAAGTGGACTTGGTCAATTTTTCTTAATATTGTCTCATTCAAGCTTATAAAATTTAAAATTTACAAACAAAAGTTATTCAAATTTTTAACATAAAGCCTATACTTGAATAAAATACATTCCTCCAATCATTAATCTTACTTGCTTAACTTAACACCAAGGGCTCTCCTAGTCTTAACCCACTTTATTCTTTGGAGAAGATTTAAAAACTCATTTAAAAGATGAGCCATAACATGGATAAATCAAACAAGCAATGGGGACAAAAGTAGGAAAGCTCATGAAGAGATTATGCAAGGTAGAAGAACACTTTCTGAAAATTGACTTGGGGATGAGGAGCTAGCACTTTGATAGTGCGTTTGGATTAGCATTTTCTTTTCCTAAAACATGGTTTGGCCAAAGCAATCATCTGTTGCTTGTATGTTTTGTGGGTTGTAAACGTGATTTTCTCACATTCTTCAATGCTAAACCAAATATGCACTGAGCCTCTAACCTAACCATTAAAACCCAAATTTAGTCATACCTAAACAACCCTCACTTGTCTACATATGTTGTAGCATGGGGCCTATTCTCTTAGTTCCTATACCATTTTAATTTGGGATTTACCTTATACACTTACCAATGATGGTATTTATCTATTTCATTTTAAAATTATGAACTCTCTTTTCAATATCTTACTTATACTACTTATAGTTAATTAATTGCGACTATTAATTGATACACTTTATTCAGTTAACTTGATGGATTAATATTTCTTTCCTTGTACATATGCCATGATATGTATGCTATGCTTACTTGTTGTTTTACCCTTGTTTGATGATGTTATACAAGGGAAAAAGATTATCTATAAAGAAAAAAAAAACATTTTTATTCTTGTGTACTGTATTAAAATAAGAGGTCATTTGGTCATTTTGGAACTTCTTGGCTGCAATAATGCATGTACTCAAGGGGAGTACATTAAACCTTGTACTTAGTATAAGTTACAAAAGCTTTTTTCTAATAAATGATGTGTAGCTTAAGTACTATGAGACAACATGTAACTTTGCAATTTATGTCTTAGTTATAAGAATTGTATTGGAAAAATAATAATCTATAATTCATTCCATTTGTTTTTATTATACTTTCCACACAATAGTAAAAGGATTTCTTTCCTTTCTTCATTAAACACCCAAATAATAGAATAACACGTAACATTCTATTCCATTCCATTTTATTATGAGCTATTTCATTCCACTCTTTTATAAACTCCTAAGTATAGCCTTAGATCCATGAAAACACCAAACTCCATCATCTCATAGAGTTCAAAAGCTCCTTAAATTATGCATGTGTTACTACTCAATAATTTTATCTTGTAGACATAAAATGTGGTTAAAGTTTTAGTTCAAACCAAAGTTCTTTTATGTGTCCATCATATCTTTTAAGCCAATTCCATAGTACATATGATGTGAATCCACAATGATTAGATCCTCGAAACCTGCAATCAATGCAAAAGTATACACATCCTAAGAAAACTAAACAAATGTCTAGTAATCCATTTAGAATCCTTAACATAGACAAACAAGGACCAAGTGTTGGAAGACATCACAAGGTTGATATAGCTTTAATAAGACTGTTAATCCTATGAAGAACCTTAGAAAGAATCCACTTTGGAATCTTCAAAATTAAAATTTCATTCATTTATCCAATCTTATTACAAATGGAGGTAGAATATATGTTTATATTGTGTAAGTCAAATCTATCTTTTATTAACCTATAAGGAAAACTATGAAAAATAATTGCATAATTTTAACTCAATGACCTAAGAATCAAAGATTCAAAATAGTCAAATCTTCTTGAAAATTAAAAAGGAAAGAAAAATCTACTTAATTAGTTCTAATTTTTATCCAAATACATAAAACTTCTAAAAGTTAGCATATTAAACTTATAATAACATTATTTAGGCCTAAATGAGTCAATCCATATATGATCCTTAATCCAAACTCTTTAATTTACAATGTTTTAACTCAAAATAGTTCCAATAACTCTATCTTTAACTCAAATAATGCTGAAAACATCTTGACTAATGCTTAAATCATATTTGTAAAAATTTTGCTTAATTCAAGTCTTTTGAACAAGTCCATTCAATTTGTTTTTATTTTGAGTTATTATAGGCAAAGTATTTTATGCCAATATTTTGTTTAAAAATATGGCCATAATTATATTTTTTTTGCCATTTATTTTGTCCAAAACAAATTATTTGGTGCCATTTAATTGGTCTAAATTTTAGTAAAATTATTTAAGCAACATAAGTTATTTGTTTTGGCAATATTAATGGATTTTTCAATCAAAAATTATTTTATAGTATCATTTAATTTATGCCTAATTTTCATTAATCAATTTCTAGGCAATAATTATGGCACATTTGGGTTTAAATTAAAGGGAGAATTTTAATTAAATAATTAGTCGCATTTTCATTTAGATTAATTAATTGATTAATTCTCGTTATGAAATATTTGTTCATACATATATGTTTAGTCATATACAAATATTTGATGTTAGAATGCCATGTGATCTCTATAATTTTAGTTTAATTAGAGTTTAATTACAATACTTTTAATTATTCAAAAATTGTATATTATGTATTAAAATTAAATGAAGGACATTATAAAAGAAATGACATCAATTTCTAATTAATATATTTAATATGTTAATCATTATTCTACATGAATATTATCATATTTTATATGATTAATTAGGATAGGATAGTAAACTTTACTTTTTCTTAATTTACCCATAAGAATTATGATATAGGATATAATTTGTTAGTCATATCATATTTACACATAAACTTGATTAAGTAAATCTTAATGGAAATAGGAGAAAGAGCACATATGATAACATAAGAAAAGAATAAAAGGCAAGTCAGAACAAAAGAGAAAGATAAAGCACCCATCCAAGGCGCATTAAAAAGGAATCCAAATGCTTTTTTTGCCAAAAAAAACACATAAAGAAGTATTACTACCTTAAATTCAAGGCTTGGATTGAAAAGAAATATAATTCTATTTCATTTGCTTTATTATGAATCTAATATGGTAGATATTAATAATAACATATTATAGGTTGATTTTGGTTCTCCAATACATATATCTAATACTTTGTAAGGCTTTCTAAACTAAAGGAAGTCAATGGGCAATAAGCTATTCATTTATTCGAGAAATAAGATAGGTTCATAGGTAGATGTTATAGGAACGTGCAAATTAGTACTTAATACTAGTTTTGTTTTTTATTTTGGATAAGACCTTTTATATACCAAGTTTGTTCAAAAATTTGGTTGCTACTTCAAAACTTGTACCATTTGAATATTCCTTAAAAAAAATTTTTATCTATAAATGTAATATTCTTAGGAATGGCATAATTTTTGATGGTTTGCATTCAATTACAAGGCATGCCTCCTACAATTTAATGCATGTTTCTAGCAGTATAAGTATTAAGAAATGTGTTACTAAAGAACATTCATTTATGTTATGGCACCATAGACCATATTATATCTAAATAGAGTGGATGAAAAGATTGGTAAATGATAGAGTACTCAATACTTTCAACTTTATTGATGTTAATGCTTATATAAAATACATTAAGGGAAAGCAAACTAATAAGGCTAAGAAGAGTGCAAGGAGGATATTTAGCATGTTAGAAATTGTACATTTAAACATCATAATCCATATTTGGACTCTAGTAGTAAACATACTTCACCTTTATTGAGAATTATTTACAATGCTTATATCTCTATCTACATAATAATAAGAATGAGACACTAAATGCCTTTAAGGTGTTTAAGATAAATGTAGATAATCAATGTGATAAATAAATTAGGATAGCAAGATCAAATAAAGATGGGGAATACTATATTAAATACATTGAGGATGGATAGTCACCTGGTCTATTTAATAAGTTTCTTTGAGAATGTAAGGTTGTTTGATTTAGGAATGCAAATTATGGTTTAAAATAGGAATTTATAAGTGTAACTTGTTAATTTGATATTTGAAAACTTATTAAAAAGATTATAAATTAAAGAACATGAAAACTTATTGAAAATATCTTTGCAAATAATACTCGCAAATCTTGATCCACCACCTTGCTTCTCTTGTAAATATACGTCCCTCGTTGCATTAAAGAAAATGAAAAAAAAAAAGAAAAAAGAAAAGGAGAAAGAGAAAGAGAGAGAAGGAAGCTATGGTGACAAAACAAAGAAAGAGAAAAAGAAGGTAAGAACAAAGGAGGCAAAGGAAGAGGTGCATGACTGAAGGAGACAAGAACTAAAGAAAAAGTAGAGAAGCATCAATTGGTAAGACTCTTTTGGTCTCTTTAAGGTTGTTATACACTTTTTCTCTTTCTATCATTTTTTGTCTCTCCCTCCTCGAAGTGTTTGATTTAGGAATGCAAAGTATGGTTTTGAATAGGAATTTATGAGTGTAACATGTTAATTTGATATTTTAGAATATTGGTTTATGGTTAGAATTTTGTTTGGAGCATTATTAATAGAGGAAGAAAAAATTTACATAATGAGCAATAACATGGTGCAGGAAGACAATCTAAGAAGATGATGGAAAAATTAATAACAAAAGTATATAAAATAAATAAGAGATAAGTGCAAGCAGCTTGACTTGAACCCATAACCTCTGACTTTCCAAAACACTTCACTAATTCAATGATATACTTAATTAATGTAAGCAATGTTTTATATATAAAAAGTTATTATGTAAGTTTTAGGAAAATAAAATGTATGTTTAGCACTTGGATTCGAATTCGCCTCCTAAAGATGTCCATACAAAAAGAAAGCATCTTTCTCTCCTAGAGATTTAAACCCGTATCCTTAAATGTCCTAAGAATACCTTCACCACTTCTTTTACAATGGTGCATGGGTTGTAAAATACCACATATATATTATAGATAAATAGATAAGAATAAAATTATATTAAATATGTATTTTTAATAGGCTTTAAATAACATATAGTAAGTTGATAATTAATTATATAATAATATTGCTATTATTATAATAAAATTTTTTAATTATTCTAATTATGAACATGTCAAATTATGCTTTAGTGCATTATATTACATTTTAAGATATTTTAATATCGCATAGTTGCTATAGTTAATTCTTCTGAAACCCTAAGAAAAAAAAATAGATAAATCAATCAATCAATCAATCAATGTTATGGACCCCATGCATAGAAGACTAAACCAAGACCATTCTTATACATGGGAGACTACTATAACTTAGAGATTGTACTACTAATTCCTATACATAAAAGACTAACACCTAACTATTCCTATATACAAAAGATCGTTATTTTTAAAATGTGTACCTTGACTCCTATGTGGAATATGGACTCCTAACAAGTCTTGCACACAGATACACAGGGCCATATATATTAAATTTGGACTATGAGATTTTAAAGACACTAAAAAACCATGTTAATAAGATTAGAGGGTTCTAGTAGAATTTATATAAACAACTATATACCAATCAATTATTAATATATATGTGTATGTGTGTGTGTGTGTCTAATCTAGTTAAATTTCTTATTTATGGGTACAAATTGACCATCTTTAGGATTAATTTAGCACTTGTGACTCATGATACTATCATAAATCATTAGTACTAAAGACATAGAATTCTCAAAATAAGCTAGTCTATAGAAAATAGGGTTTCGAAAGGAGATGATCTCTCATGCTACAAATAAGGTTCTCAAAGGATAACATTTTTTAAAGGAGATGATCTTATGATTGCTTTTGTTAAGTGGATTTACACTAGGGGACGCCCTAGTATACAATCTTATTTTTGAACTTATATTACTAATATGGTTAGTTATTTATGTAGATCTTTCACATCATGGTAAAGTAAACTATATTATTTTAACTTGTTTTTCGTGTACTTAGATTAATATTTTATATGATGTCACTAATTGTACATCTTAGTCGAGAACAAAAGGAGTAAAAAAAATACAAATATTTTTTGTATACATAACAGTTGGACCATTACTATTTTATTTGTTTGTCTTATTGAGAATTCTTTAAATTCTTACTTTTAGTGCAATGTGTTTAGATGGTATAAATGTTGATAACTTGATATACAATGGAAATTGAATGGGTTTACATGGATATTCTAAGATTCGGTCTAGTATAAGTTATTATCACTATTTTTACCAATGTAGTCACAGAGAATAACCTGTCAGTGGAACTCTTAATTCCATCTTAGATGCCACCCCCACCCTTGCCAAATCCCTCGAACTAAATGAATTAATAAAAGCAGATAGTGTAGAAGTATAAAGCCTCATTTTGTCATATATATATATATATATATAATGACTTTATGACTTTAACTTAAATAGTATTTTAACTAAATAGATGTAACTTTAAAAGTTTTAAAGTTACATCTATTTAGTAGACTAATAAGACCCATTACTAAGTAATATATCATGCAAGTTTTTTATTTGTGTAATCATTCTTTCTCTACTAAGTTATATTTTATAGAATTTGCTTTTGCCTATCACTATTTAAGAAGCTCAATTTAAATATTCTAATAAAAGTTTACCATAATCTAAAAGGAAGGATTACACTATTTGTTTAGTTTTCTCTTAAAATAATACATGTCATTCTTTCATGTCCTCTTTCATAGTTATGTTTTAGAAAGACAAAAAAGGCATGCTTTTCCATCTTAAGCACAACGACACATCTTGACAAATCTTACATCAATTATGGATGGTTTAAGTCCACCATATGAGAAAGCTTCTCATGTCCATCAAAAGGTTAATTGGCTATCATCCATTTGGGCTATTTTCTAATGCTTCTTATATTAGTCAAATGCTTCATGATGTTGCTTTGATAAAAGCCCATTTAATATGTAAAAGTGAATTTTAATAAGACTGTTAGAGATGTTCTACATTAGTAATTTATTTTATGGTTGAGGAACACAATATAAGCACATGTCTTATTAAGTTGTAGAATTGCTCTTTCTTGATCTCTCATTGTTACTTTATTTTGTTTTCAAACTATCTTGCATTTTGAGATGTCCAACAACTTATATACTTTTTTTATTAGCAATTATACAACTATTTTAACTTGAAAAAAAAAAATAAACATCCCATTGGCTAGTTTGTTATATTTGAGCTCCAACTTAAAAGGTTTTGAATATTATAAAATTGAAAATAATTTATAAGATAATTCAAACTGCAAAACCAACCTAAAGCAATTTAATTCTTTCAAAAGTTAAGTTTGGTTTGTGTTAAGGAATGCAAACAAATTATGGTCCTGTTTGGTTGAATGGCATGGCTTTGATAAAAATAAGAATGTGCTTTGATGAAATCATATCATGTGGCTCATGATTATGTTTGTATAGCATTGAAAGGAATAAATATTCCATTCCATTGTAATATTTGGTTTTATGAAAATAAAACAAGAATAAAAAGGAAAGCTAACCAAATGATATATTAAAATATTCTTTTAATGAAAAGGAAAGCTAACCAAATGAGATATTAAAATGTCCTTTTTTAATTTGTACAAAATATTTAATAAAAATATTAAATTATTCATTTTATTTTTTAATTTGTAAAAAAAAGTTTAAATTGATATTAATAAAACATATTAAAGTGTTTGTTTATTTTTTTAATATGTACATAATATTTTTAAAATGAAATCTTAAATTAAATTGAATGGATTAGTATCCAAATATTTGACTTCTAGTTTCATAAACTCATAAAAGTGAAATTTAAATCAATTGGTGCATATGAAAGTCAATGATGCGAAATCAAGGGGTGCCCCAATCTTCACGACGTAGGTTGATGGATAGATGATGGTTCGAGACCCGACGGAAGCAAATAGCCAACCAACGTTATAAGAACGTTGACCTGCTACTTAGACAATGCGCCTAACCACGAACACAGTAAACCAATCCACACAACGACACACTTGGATCGAAGCACGAATTGGGGGCTTTTGCGAACTTGAATCACCAACCTAAAGATAGGTTGACAAGACAAAGGTTTCACAAGAGCAAAGAAAAGATAAGATTCTCACAATTAGAGAAACACTCAATAATTCTACTACTTCCAATCTGATTCAAATGAAGGCAGAATACATAAATTTATAGTGTAGCTCAAACCTATCCACTGGAGGAAAAGTAGGAAACTAACTACATAATCCTAACTAAAAGATCTAAAAAATAGGGATACAAAATCAAATCCTTTTGAAAACAGAAAAGGATAGATAATCAGCCTAATAGAAACTAATTAATACTAATGGGCTGGACATCTTGCATTTGAAGTACTATTCACGTCCTCTATCTTCAATGGGCTTTTTAAGCATCATCATGGGCTTGAATAAGCATGATTAAGGCTCCATTTGCTTCCTCAATGCATGCACTAACATTATGGGCTTCTAATTCAGCAAATTGAAGCCCAATTGCTCTTTGTAGACGCTTAACTCTTCCTCTTGTCATTGGGCCATCTATCATCAAGTCCTTCTCCACACGAGCATCCTTCCCCACATGAGTCTGGTTCATATCAGTCAACCTAAGCTCCTCATCATGGTTAAAGATAAAAAATTATGCTCAACTGGAATGTCATTCCATCAAGGAAGAGGGAATCCTCATTCCCACTTACCCATTCCTTTAATGCCAAATAAACATGTCTAGAAGTCCATTCCTATTTTCATTCTCCCATACTTCATTTTATTTAACCATACAAGACATAGGTTTAAGTGTGGATTCACATTCAATTATAATCAACCCAACTCAATATATAGATATAGAAGTTTCAAAGTGAAGTGGATAAAAGTAAGTACTGCTTTTTTTTTTTGGGAAAAAATGTTACTTTTGATTTTTACTTGATCTTTAATTTAGTCTTTATAATTTAAAAATTTACAATTAAATTCTTATAATTTAAATATTTTTTAATTTGATCTTTGTATTATATTTTTATCAATATTTTGCTATATATGTAAATTAATCTTACTTCATTTTTTTATACATTTGTCTCTTTTGTTAATATAAATAATACATATTTAGAAAGTCAAGGCAATATATAATTAATTACATTCATAAAATTTAATAAAATATTGATAAAATTTTAATAGTAAAACTAAATTAGAAAAAATTATAAATTATAGAAATATAATTATAAAATTTAAATTATAAAAATTTCATTAAAAATAAAATAAAATAAAATTATATAGAACAAAAATATAATTTTTTTTCCTTCTTTAAACATGAAAAGTCGTAATACTATTAGTAAGGGTTGGGATCCGGGTTAGAAAGCCGATCCATTTGCCCGAAGACCCAGCCCAATAAACTCCATTTCCCCCAAAACCCTTGCGCGCAAACCAATCACAGCCGTCGATCTCAATGTCACAGCTCCTTTATAACCTCGTTCGAGCATCTTGCTTTAACCTAGGCTTGTGCCGCTGCGTTGCTCGCTCCTTTCTCTTCCGGGAGCAGATCTCAGCTCAATGGTATGTTCAGCGATAGAAAATCTGTTTCATTTCTGCCGAAACTTGAATTTGCAGGGATGTGTGGTTTTGTTTGAGAGAAATCTGTAGACTCTGAACTGTGAGAATGTGAGTTATCGTGGGTTTTGTTTGAGGTGAATCTTTGTTTCAAAGGGTTAGGATTTGGTCCACTGGGACTAGGTTGTTCGTTGTGGATGCTATTTATGTTAGTTTTATGGGGTTTTGTTTGGTTTCTGATAAAGTTTGCTGTGTACGGTGAGCTTCTGTTGATTCTGAGTCCCTGCAAAACTTTAGCAAAGGGAAGAGCTGGAATGACATTTTGGTGGGGTCTTACTTTCTTGTTAGTATAATTTAACGGAGTACGAGTTTTGTGTTTCTATCTTTAACTCCTGATTCGTTCTCGAGTAATAAGTTTAGATTGAAGTTTCGGTATCTTTGCTTTCTATCCATACAGCTTTTTTATTAGCCTTTCATTGTTGAACTTACTGTTTGAAATGCCCATGTTGTGGTTCCGGATTTTTGTTTTTTGGTAGATGTTGGTGGAGTTCTTAACTGTTGTATAGGTGTATTGGTTTATCTATACCTGGTATTTTTGGCTTTCTTATACACCTATAAAACAAGAATTCTAACAGCAATTTCTGTATCAACAAAGGCTTACGTTAGGGCTCAGAAATCAAAGGCCTACTTCAAGAGGTTTCAAGTTAAGTTTAAGAGAAGAAGAGGTAATGTTGTTACGTATCTTGGTTCACTCTGTGTTTTCTCAATGACACCCTTTTTTTAATTTCTAGGTTTTGACTTTTTCCACTGAAAAATCTGCAGAGGGTAAAACAGATTACCGTGCCAGGATTCGGTTGATTAATCAGGATAAGAACAAGTATAACACCCCAAAATACCGATTTGTGGTTCGATTTGTATCCTACTGTTACTCTATGATCTCAATAAATGACTTATTGGCAGTTTGGTGAATATGTTTATTTTTGCCACTCTTATAAAAGATATGGTTTTACAGTTTCATATGCTTAAATTTCTATGAATCATTATTTATTAATTGCCATGCTGCTTGAATGATATTATGCAGCAACACAAGTTATTAATGTTTCTCTCCCAGTATACCTTAATCTTGTTATAGACAAACAAGGATATCACTGCTCAAATAATATCTGCTAGCATTGCTGGTGATATTGTTCTTGCTGCTGCTTATGCACATGAGCTGCCACGCTATGGTCTTGAAGTAGGTCTCACAAACTACGCTGCAGGTACTAACTATTACAAGCAATTCCTCTCTATCCACCAACAACCCTTGTGATTAAGATATTTTAATGTGACCAGCATATTGCACTGGACTCCTTTTGGCCCGACGGGTTCTTAAAATGCTTGAAATGGAGGAGGAGTATGAGGGGAATGTTGAGGTATTCATTGATAGATTTACTATGCAAATCCCCCCAACCTCCCAATATATATATATTTGTATAATGTATATGTTGAGTGTATTATTATCATTATTATTATCAGGCTACTGGAGAGGATTTTTCAGTTGAACCTGCTGAGACCAGGAGGCCCTTCCGTGCCCTCCTTGATGTTGGTCTTCTTAGGACTACAACTGGCAATCGGGTATTTGGTGCCCTTAAGGTACTTAAATTTACATTTCTAGGATTGTGGTGCCACCTCCCATTTCAGTATTTAATTCTTGTATTGGTGTCTAGTTGTTAGCAATTACCTTTTTCCTTTCCTGTTCCCGCTATTAAAGTTCAGTAGATAGGAAATCAAAACTTTTTTAATGGTTACAAAAAATTATTGCTTTTACTTGGTTAGACTATAATGGATATTTTTATGTTAATTATTTTACACTTATGTTCACTTACAATTTTTTTGGGTAAGTCTTGTCAATTTTAAATGGGCTTGATGGTGTTGGAGTTAGTTTCTCTTGTGCTCTTTTACTAACTACGAAATTCCTTTTGATAGTTGAGAAATACCTGTGCATTATTTGATTTTTGAGCTCTGTATTTACATTTAACAGTGTTTATCGGCCAAAAAACAAGTGTTTAACAAGAATTTCGTAATTTGCTGCTTAACCCTGTTTATTGTACATAAAAGGTGCCTGTCTTAATGTTACTTGATTTTTATTGGTCCTCAATTTGTAGGATGGGATTAGCTGGATTATTTTCTTTATAACTCGTATGTTTCTTATTAGCTGGAATGGAGCTGATTAATATAATATTGGATTATAGGGAGCATTGGATGGCGGTCTGGATATTCCTCACAGTGATAAAAGGTTTGCTGGTTTTAATAAGGAAAAGAAGGAGCTTGATGCTGATGTTCACCGCAAATATATCTTTGGTGGCCATGTTTCTGCCTATATGAAGGCATGTGCAGAGACTTTATTTCATGCACTTACATTGGATTTTTTTAGTGCATTATGTTAGGGAGATCTACGATAGTAGTTTGACATTGCATGCAATATTATTTGTAGACCTTGATGGAAGATGAACCAGAGAAATACCAGTCCCATTTCAGTGAATATATCAAGCGAGGAATAGAGCCTGATGAACTTGAGGAGTTGTACAGGAAGGTTCATGCTGCCATTCGCGCAGACCCCACGACGAAGAAATCAGAGAAGGAGCCAACAAAGGAACACAAGAGGTAAAAGAGTAAAATTGTAAATCCAACTATCTAGTCTAGAATGTGGTAATGAATGTAAATAATCTGATGTCTAGCTTATTGACTATGCTCTGGTGCTCTGTTACTGAATCTTATGCATCAGTAAACATAATTTTTGCATGACTTACATTTGATTTAGGAATTCCTCAACATTACTGACTGCGCACAGAGGAGTTCTTACGTATCTTTTTTATGCCTTTTTGTGTAGGTACAACTTGAAGAAGCTTACCTATGAAGAGAGGAAGGCTAAGTTGATTGCACGATTGCAGGCTCTCAACTCAGCTGCTGATGCTGCTGAAGATGATGATGAAGAGGATGACGATGAGTGAAATTTCTTTGTAGATGCAGCTCCTCTCCTCATATCTAGAACTTATTTTAACTTGCATTTTCACAATCATTTTCTGTGAAATTTTGTTTGATTGTGCTATTCCTTATTTTCTAGTTGACAATTTTGGATACTTGACTTAGCCTGGATGTTGCGTCTTGAGTTTATGATCTACACAAGATAATTGCTTTACCATAAGATTATACTCTCCTTCGTTCTGATGGGCATCTGATGGGTATTTATGTCTAAAATATGCTCTGATTCTCAGAAATGGGTTGGAATATATCCATGTTTGCCAGTATTTAGTAGTAATATGAATGTTAGGCATACTAATACGTACTATATGCATATTTTCTATTCGTGATATTTCAATTCAACTTACAATGGAGGACGCCGAGCCCAACGCGGAACTGAATAGTGGAAAGCAAGTATAGGAATACGAGTTCAAGTGCTTGCTTGGCTTTGCAGCAAAAGAAGTACTAAAGTCGTCTTGGAAAAAATTGTATTTGTGATTGGTTCGTGTTGTCATCTGTGTCGAACAACTTATCTAATTTTTAGGAGAAACAAGGAAATTCCTCTTGGTACTTAAAATCAACTCGTTGAAGTAAATTTTAGTAGTCTACCCATTTTTTTAACTCAATTACACAATTATAAACATTGCATGTATTCAGAAATTTAACATTGTAGTTAGTCATTACACTTGCCAATGATCCAAATACGAAAAATTAGATTAATCGTAACAGGAATAAATTTGTTTGTCCATTGATCTGGTTGTCGCATTTTAATTAATATTTTTGACAATACTAAACGAAAATCAGATGTAAACATATTACAGTTCCTCCAAACTGATTGACAGAATCTGCTCTCGTGAGTGTTCGCCAAAAAAAAAAAAATCGTTGTCATAAGTTATCTGTAATTATTTTAGTTCGTCCGAACTATTAGATTCAAGCAATCTGGTTCTTTCATTAACAAAATTGTCCGACTGAGTAACCGAGTCCCTCCACGTCATCTCTTCACTGCCATCTGGTTAAACATACATCACAAAAAGGGCCTTTTGGTCATTTTCCTGGTTCCCCAAGTTGAATTCTCCAAGGCAGAGCCATATGAGCAACCGTCAATCATAACGGCATGGCGAAAATTGACCCTCTGCCATATGTTCTAACTCACTCGATGATACAATCTAGATTTGAAATGAAAATTTTGGAGCAAAGAAAAGAGAAAAGGAAGAGAAAAGAGTGGGAAGAAGAGCGAGGAAAAAATCAGAGAAGTTTATTCAGTTAATCAATACCTCCAACACACACTAATCATATCTTTCAAGTCTAACAGAATTTGGTAAAATGAAATAACGAAAATACCTCAGTTATAAAACACTATTACCAATAACTTCCACCCTTAGTTGCCTGCAATAATTCCTAGTTGACTACGATAGGATATTAGTAAACTAAAACATGGATTTAGTTGACTAATTTTTAGACACCATATCACCACTCCCCTCATTGGAAGACCCTTGTCCCCAAGGATGTATAGGCTTAGTAAAAGATGGAAGCTTTTTTTTTTGTAACTCAAACTAGACTTGTCATGTAGCCTCTTCCATTTATTTACCTTTTCACTATACTAATACTACAGTAACAACTCTATGATTTCTCTAAATCATTCACTTGTTCAAAATCAATTTAGATTCCTTTAAAGAAAATAGGGTTGAGTAAAGGTCCAAGACATGCTATAGTTTCATGGAATGATTAGGGCAATATTTTAATATGGACATATGAAAAGTAGGATGAATCCTCGAAGTCATTGGCAACTTCAAAGTGTAAAATATGAGGCTAATCTTCTTGATGATTTCATAGGGGCCTACCTTGGAGCTTGTTTTTCTGATTGTCTCCTTTTAATAGAGTGTTGGCGAAATGGTTGTAATTTGAGGAATACAAAATTACCCATTGAGAATTCCCTTTTTGACCTTCCCTTATTGGCGTGTTGCATCATGCAGTTTATTGCCTTTTGCAAATTATGCTTAAGGGTTTGCAACATTAATTCCTTAGCAACAAAGCTTTTGTCAAGCACATGTAGTTGCAACTACTGTGGTAAATAGGGTAGATGTAGTAGAGGGGATTGACTATAGACAACTTTATAAGAAGTGATATTTATGGTAGAGTGATAGTTAGTATTATACCACCACTCAACTAAAGGTAATTATTTATGCCATTCTTTTAGATTTTGTCATACTTGTTAGGTAATTTTCAAGACGCCTATTTAGAACTTCAATCTATCCATCATTTTGAGGATGGTAAGAAGATGATAAACTTTGAGTTACACCCAATTGGCCCAAAAATGGCTACTAGAATTTGCTACCAAACAAATGATCTTGATTATTGACTATATTAGTTTGTGAATCATGCAACTTATAAATGTCATCCAAGAAAAATTGAGCTAATTGCACTACTATATAAGGGTGAGATAATGCTTGGAAACGAGCATACTTATTAAGCCTATCTACAATAACCTAAACCACACCCTTTCCCCTTACCTTTGGTAATCCTTCCATGAAATCCATATCTATGCTATGCCAAACATCATGAAGAATTGGTAGAGGTTACAAGAGTCCAGGTTTAACTATTGTTTCATTCTTGCATTGCAAATAGGTCTTGCAACTCTTAATATAATGTTTGATATTGACTAATATGTCATTCTAAGAGAAAAGAGACTTAATTCATTTTTTTGGGTGCCCTTCACTTCTGAATGACCTCTTAGAGGTGAAGAGTGTAGCCATTGCAAAATAATTCTCCTAACTTTTGCATTTTTACCCATTACCAATTTGTTCTTTCAAATTAATACATTATGGCTTCACATGCATTTAGGATGAGTCTTAGCATCTAGTTAAATTTCTTGAATTAACTATTGTAATTAAAGGTGATTCCTCCAATTTTGTTAATTACCTTCCATAAGTCGAAAGAAATATAAGATATTAATATTTGTAATAATTCACCATATTTGTGCCCTTGAAAATGCATCAGCCACTTTGTTATCTTTTTCCTTTTTTGTAGCAAATTTCATACTCAAGTTCTATCAATTTAGTGACCCAATTGTACCAAGATGGAGTGTTTAACTTCTACTTTAGGAGGTATTTCAAGCTTTGTTGATTAGTTTTAATGATGAAGGGCCTTACACTTAAATATTGGTGCTGATTTTCAATCCTATGCATAATAACTAACAATTCCATATCATACACAGAAAGCAGTTGGTTTTGATGAGATAACACCTTACTAATGAAGGCTATAAGATGATTATCCTTCATAAGAATAGCTCTATACCCATTTTTGATGTATCTATTTCTATCATAAAGGGTTTCTCCAAATTTGGTAGGGCAAGGACAGAAGAAGAGGTTAATGCCAACTTGAGATTTTGAAATGCATTTTCTACCTCTACTTTCAATTGAAATATCTCTTTCTTCAACAAATCTATCATAGGGTTTAGGAATAATGTTATAGTTTTTCACAAACTGCTTGTAGTAGCTTGTAAACTTTAGAAAACTTCTTAACTACTTTGTACTTGTGTGTGAAGGCCATTCAAAAATAGCTTGAATCTTGCTTGGGTCTGTTGCTACTCCATATATTGAAATAAAATGCCCCAAGTACTCCACCCTCTTAGTAGTAAAAGCACATTTGCTTCTTTTGACAAAATAATGATTGTTTCTAAACAACTCTAGCACCTCTCTTATATGAATTAAAGTGTTCTACTTCATTGCCACTATACACAAGGATTTCATTAAAAAAAAAACCAACACTAGCTTTCATAATTAATCTTTAAAAAGTGTATTCATAGCTCCTTAAGATGTTGAAGGGACACTGGTTATTCCAGATGACTAGAGTGCATTTGAAAAGCTATTTTTTTTTTATGTCTTCATTCTTTATTCTTGTCTTGTGATAACTAGCTCAAAGATTTAGCTTTGAAAACATCACAACCCCTTCCAGTTTATCCAATAGGTCTTCTACTAATGGGATATGATACCTATTCTTCATTGTAATCTTATTGAGGGATTTGTAGTCTATGCACATCCACCAAGATCCACTCTTTTTTTTTTTCAACCAAAACCATTGGTGAGATAATGGGCAAAGAAATGGGTTGTATGAAGCTTAAAATTGGCATTTCATTAACTAATTTTTCAATTAAATCCTTTTGAGGTGCTGGGTATTTATAAGGCCATTGGTTTATAGGGTTAGATCCCTCTTTTAATACTATTGTATGATCTTGGCCTTCCTTACGAGAAGGTAGAACCTTTCATTCTACAAATACATAATGAAAGTTAACCAACAATTGCTCCATGGCTTCTGATAAACTAGCTTCTTCTATCACTTTCAATGCATAGCAAATGACTTTAGCTTGACATGGCACAATTTGAATCATGAAAGTATGGGTTGATTAGTAGGATTTTATGCCATCTCTCCCTTGAAATTTCAGGGTTCCATCCTTCCTTAACTCCCTCTATTTGGACCCTTTTTCTATCCTTCTCAATCTCCACGGCTGACTTCAAACAATCTAGTTTAATGACATCAAGTGTCCTCAACCACTGCATCACTAACACCTTGTCACTTCCCATTAAAGGCAATAATATAACATGAGTATTAAATTCTACCCCTTGCGTTGACCATTTGATCTCTTCACACAATCTTTTCCTTTTAGTCTTCCTTCCATAAGCTACAATTACGATCATTGTGTCTATTGCCTTTTGTCTTTGACGCTTTTGTTTTACAAAACTTCTCATCCAAGAAGTTGTATGTGTTGCCAATGTCAATCAATATATGTAACCTTTTTGGCCCTACTACACCCTTGATTCTCATGGTAAGATATTGTGAATACTACTAATTGCATTTAAGGTAATAACTAGCTTTGTAGTTGCTACTTAAGTTGTTTTTTTACATTGCTCAAGTTGCTCCTCTGGTTCTTCACTTTTCTTCTCTGCCACCATTAGAAATAGTTGCATTTTCTTCCTTTGAGGATAGTCATGGCTGGGTGTAAGCTATTCATGGCAAAAATAAAAGAGACCTTTGCTTCTATGATCATTAACTTCATTTGGCGATAACCTTTTTTAAAACTTTAAGGTTGGTTTTCCCAAAATTCCTTTATGTGGCCAGCTTGCTATCTTTTCCTTAGATTTTACTCTTTCACCCTTGGCAGATTTCACCAATTCTTGACCACTAGGAAAATGATTTAGTGGCCATTGAATTTTTGAATCCATAATTCCCTTTTAAACTTCTAGTTCCTTTTTGAATCAATTCCATATTTAATGCTTATGGTTTGGCCAACCTTGTAGCATCAATTAATGTTTAAGGATGGAACAATTTCACTCCCAAAGCTATTTCCAGTTTCAAACCAACCATTTAGCAGTTTCATTTTTTGCTTCTTCATTAATTCAACCTTGCATGCTAGTCTATCAAATGATTCTTGAAAATAAGCTAGAGCTCCAGTTTATTTTAGTTACATCAATTCTTTTATTGGATCATCAAGTATTGTTCCAAATTAAATTTTAATGCCTTCTACACAATTTGCCCAAGTCATTCTACCATTGAGCCCCTTTTCAAAACCTTGAAGCCATTAGAAGCCTTGCTCGTCAAGCACCAAACTAGCTAGAATTACCTTATTTTCTTCTAGCATATTGTTTGGGAGGAAGAAACATTTACACTTAGCAATCCAACTACTTACATCATCCTTCATGAGTTTTGGTAGATCTACCTTCGTGAATCTAGTGGCCACTTGATATCCTCCATTGCCTTGATTCACTTCTACTTGACCACCTCTATCTTGCCTCTGATTCATCAGCTTGGTAAATTGAAATGAAAGGCCTCAAATCAATTAATGTAAACTAGCAACTTGCAGTTCAAAACCCGCCATTTGCTGATTTACATCAAATCTCAATCTCTCATCCCTTTGGTCATGCACTTGCTTCAATTGTTCCTTAACATCTTTCAAAGAAGCTTGTGAGTTCCTTCTACCACGGCCAAAGATTGTCAGCTTCCAATGCTATGATCTAGATTTGAAATGGAATTCTAGAGAAAAGAAGAGAGAAGGGAAAAAGTGGGATAAAAAGAGAGATAAACAAGAAGAAAATATATCCAGTTAATCAATGCCTTCAACACACATTAACCATGCCTCTTAAGCCTAAAGAAAATAACAAAAATAACCCTACTGAAAAACACCATCACTAATAACTTCCAGACTTAGTTGCCTACAAGAATTTCTAGTTGACTACAGCCAGATATTAGTAAACTAAATCACAGATCTAGTTGACTAATTCTAAGACATCTTATCACTCAATAGCTCAAATTGCTGTGTTTCTACTGGGGGGTTAATGGCATCAAGGAGAAAGATAGGTTCTTCCTTCTGGGTACAAGTCGTCTCGCATTGATCTCTCCCTCCATTTCATATTTGTGGGATGCATATTCTACAGAGGGAAACCAAATTTACCAAGAAAATTAAAGGAAAAAAGGGGGGAAGAAAAAAGAGAAGAGGGGAGAAACTAAAATGTGCAGGTATTCAGCCTCGCTTGGAATAAACCCAGAAAGCTCTAGGAACACTTGCCTGGACCTTCGCATCACAGACTATTCTGAAGACCTGCTAAGAAGTTACCATTCACCACAGCGGGTCTCTAAAAATTTCACGTTGAAGTGATTTTAGGTCAGTAGGGGTGAGAAGCTATGCTCATTAAGAATGCTCATAGTTAATATATAAAACCATTCGTGCACGATAAGCAGATAAAATACTCATGCATCCTGCCCAAACCACTTCCCCAGAACTTGAAACAAAAGGAAGTTGATAACCATTACCATCAACTACAAGTTCAAGTATTATAATTTGATGGTGCATGGCGGGGTGTAAAATTTACAAAGTCCAATCATTGTCTATGCTAAAATGCATTACGTCTTTGTTATATAACCATTGCCATTGATTGTTGCCTCACAACTGTG
The DNA here is from genome assembly GCA_026724425.1 of Erythrophleum ivorense. NCBI lineage: Eukaryota > Viridiplantae > Streptophyta > Magnoliopsida > Fabales > Fabaceae > Erythrophleum > Erythrophleum ivorense. Next base: position 5,649,190 of record JAIUCV010000018.1, read on the forward strand.
GTTCAATCACTGTTTATTAAAAATTCATTATCAACGGACGTGATTGTACATCAAGATGAAGGTTCATGAGCCTTCAAAGTTTCAAAGACAGCTGAAAAGTCGAGGTCTCCCAATCCCAAGCTTCTCGCTTTCTTGAAAGCCTACAACAAACAACATACAGAATTGGAAGGTTAGTATCTTTTATGAAACTATGAGGCAAATGAAAAGGTAAACAATGAAAATGAATCCTACCTATTTATAATTTATTTATTTTAAAAGCTTTAATGATATAGGAGAGGAAATGAAATAAAAGAACGATCACACATATATGAAGGTCAATATCAATTTATTTATCAATGATCAAGGATTGCTAGTTATTCAATTATAGCCATATTTATAAGCAACAGAAATAAAAAAAATCATAGTTCCAATAAGATACTAGGGAATAACATTCAGGTTTAAATTCCTTTATTGAACTCTCAACTAAATCCTAAAATTACTCGAATTATTTATTATGAATTCATAATTGTTCAATAATAATTAAATATTTACATAATGAAAATGACAATAATTCATCTTTGTCATCTTGCATTATTTAATCATTAGACAACCAATGATATGAATATTGATTAAACTGTAAAAAATGACATGCAACTCAATGTCTTAATGAGAAACTGAGAATCAGCTTGAATAATTGTGGTTATTAGCACTTGTACCCCCCAAAAATAAAAAAAAATCAGTTTGAATAAATAGTGTGCATAGTTACCTCTAAATGTGATTAATAGTACTTGTACCCAAAGAAAAAAAAAGGCTTCATAAAACTTTGATACCATTGCAATGCCTTCCCCTCTAAATGCGTAGTTACCAGTCTAATTTGTTGATATGAGGAGCCTCATCAATTTCAAAAAATTGATTGCAGCTAAAAAACCTTGGGAATTCTATATGAGAGAACTTGGTATGAAATTGGTAACCTATTGTTTGGTTAACATTATGGGATCCAAACTACATTGCTCTATCTCCATGCATAATGGTTGCACCATTCGTCGTATTCGTTTTATCCACAATGTTTGTTGTTGCTCCATCTCATGGAAACGGTCGTTCGAATGCATCTCCTTCGCCATCTCTGAGAATCGAATGCTATGATACCACTTTGGTACAGAAGATTCCAACAGCAGTACTCAATATCAGAAAACTTTCATTCAATTCATTCATCAGTCTGTGCCTTACATATTTCCCCCTTTTTATATCTCACTCTTTATTCTTCTAATCACTTCCTAACTACTCTACTAACAGCTCCAACTCACTCTAACAGAATATCAACAACAGAACAGACCTAACCGACTCTAACAGAACAGCACAGACCTTAGTCAAGTTTCTACTATTTCTTTATTCTACGATTCTTCATTAACTACTTGACAAGTATCACACTTAGGAACTTGTGTAACATCCTTCTGGTTCTGTTTAGTCTGTTACGCTTTTACAATGAAAGTCAACAAAAAAGTTTTAGTAGATAGGTCAAAATCAAACGCTTACTTTGGGGCTAGGTTACGCCTATCCCTGGTTTCGGGTACTACTAATCTAGAGACCTCCCTCCAGAGACTATGCTGTCACCTTTTGCTATGCAATTTAGGAGAGCCATAATCTAAAAAGTGCTTATGAGGTCAGAGAGCTCAAACTTCATATAAGCCTCACATAAAATTTCATACTTCTAATATGGCATTCAAATTGTCACGAGTTCATAAGATTCCACCGTGCCTCACAGCCCAGCATCCACGCATGATGGCTTTCTAGCCTTCGGCAAATATTGCAATGCTAGCGTCACCACTTGCAATCACGTGAGTGCCCATGCAATTTCTCTTTGTGCTAGCTTTCTAGCCCTAGGCAAACCCTCTATTGCCGGCCGGCATCACCACTCGCAATTGTCTGGGTGGAAAGCCCAAAGTTCATAAAAGTCCTACATTAGAATCCCATATTTCAAATGCAGACTCAAATTCCATACCTTGCAATCGTGTCATAACACTTTCATTGGCCCCTTCATTCGTGGGATATTTTTAATTTGTTGATGGAAATGAGGATAATAGGATCCAAGCCAATTGGTATACTTATGGATCCAAACACCAAACTTGCATTAGAGCAGAAAGGATAGCGATCTCATCTTGACAATATGAGGTTAACTGGCAGATTATCTTACTATAACTAGGCTAGCCATTTCATTTTCCAAGCACTGTTGTGAGCTAACTCGGAGTCTACCCCTCGCTAGTCAAAGGGATTGCAGTCATGTGCATTGTATGAAGCATTTTCCATCTGTCTCTTTTTTGGGCACATAAGGAAAATGTGATAAGAATGGTATAAACCTCATTTGCCGCAGCTGCAACAGGCATTGATATGGCATTTTCATCTCCAAGGGCAAGAGCCAATCTCATGTCCTTCTGCTGATGTTTCAGCGGAAAAGCTGGGGTGTAATTGTTCTGCATTATTGTCGGTCCTTTCATCCTAAACATGGGGTTGCTGATGGCACTCAGATCCTGCAGAAAATATCTCAATTATGCTTAGAAATGATAACAACAGGTGCCCACAAGAATTTTCCATGTCACAATCTCTTACCAGCACATCGAGAAGAGTTTGAGGGTTCAAACCACTTTTTCCAGCTAGTGTGAGTCCCTCGGAGAAAGCATTCATCATGCTGTAAGAGAGGCAACAATACAATTAATTTGCATAAGACAGAAAAGATGAACATGTAACGGTTAGAATTCAATTATTAAGAGGGCAACCTGAAAACTGAGGTCTCCACTACCCTCCCAAAGGAAAAAGGAAAAACAAAAAAACGAAATAGGGAAAGAAAAAGATTACCTGCCCATTGTCATGTTAACGACAAGTTTCATTTTTGCACCATTTCCAACCTCACCTAGGAAGAAAGACTTCTTCCCCAATACATCAAATGCTGGAAGTACTTCCTCATATAACGCCTACATGTGAAAAGAGTTATAAGGAATCTGCAAGAAAGCATATACCACGTATAGCAACGACAGAAAGTCTATTTTTGTTTGTTTAAATCTCAATGTGCTTAACATCTGATTCCTGGACGAGTTAAAAGTTCTAGGACAGGCTTTGTATGATCCATAAAGAGTAAAAACAGAAACATCTAGGATGCCAACCCTGACCTGAATATTACCAGAAAGTAAATACTCAACTTAGTTTTGCAAGAAACGGAGAGAGATTTTTCTTTGGTTCTCCTTTAGAATATCTCAAATTCATCACCTAAGGACCACACGCTTTTTCAAACTAATAACTCTACCCCCATCAGTATGCTTGCACACCACCCTGATAATTATCAGACAAATAACCAAGAATTTCAACAAATCCCTAACTCACATAATAGGTTCTCCCTCCCTTCAAACTAGCTATTGCTCTCTAGATGAGTTACTGAGTTTAACGTAGATCCATGTCTGCGACAAATATAATAATACGATTATCACTGCATTTGCAATTTGTCCTCATTATTTCGGGGTCACCAGTTGAAAGCTGTGGCTGCTGTGAATAGCCAATCTGGATAACAGTCGAGATATTACATGTATAGCTTATAGTCATTTGATTGCATTCTCTTACTCAAAGTATTGCTCTAATATATTCATTTTGTCCCGGGATATCAACATAACAAATGAGAAGTGATAATGATAAACAAACAATTGTTAAAAGGATTTAATATAATTATGGGCCACTAATATATCTGATAATTTCTGCTGAGACACACGTTATAATATAATGGAGGAGAAAGATGTATCAACAATTCATATCCCTCAAATATTTTGGAAAAAAAAAAAGTACACAAAACAGCAAGCAAGCAAGATGACTAAACATATTTCGACATTTTCTGAGTATTATATTAATTTACCTTGTCCCCAGCAGCAAGTATTACTAGTTGGCCATCTTCTGCAGGCTTCTTGCTACCTGAAACTGGAGCTTCAAGGAAGCGACCTCCTTTTGATGTAATGGCCTATAGAAATCAGGTCAATGTCAAAATTTCTTGAACGACTTCTTTTTAGTTCCATCTTAAAAATCAATAGCATGCAAACCCCCAGCTTATGAATATAGCATGGACAATCTTAGATATGATACGCCAAAGTATAACGTTCAACAGCGAGAATTTACAAATCATCCCCGCAGAAAAAGTTGAAGAAGAGAAAAAGAAGGAATGATGTCCAATACCACCTTCTGCTTTCATCCTTCTGGTCTTCTTTATTTGGTTTTTCTTCTATCACATGACAGGTTAACAGCAACAGCTACCATCATCAAAGTATTGCATTTATAGACATATCCTCGCGGCTGTATGATTATGTGCGGACACTAACTTGTTCATATTCAAGCGTAGGTAAACATCCTATTCTTTTTCACTTTTACACACACACACACACACACACACACACACACACGTATACATGTAGAAGCTTCTCTGCTTTACTAGGATGTAAAAGTGGATTTCATATCTAGATGACAGCAAATATGTCACAGTAACTAGGTTCTATGTATTTTATTCTTTGAGAGGCCGGGGAGGAAAGGATACCATTTGTACTCTGGCAGCATAAGGATGTATCTCTAACATAGATTAAAGTTCTAATCCCCTCATCTAGACACAAGATTATCCTTGCAAATAAAGTGGACTAAAAACTCGATGGCCATAATTATTTTTCATTCAATGAGCATAGGACCCACCTAAACACCTCTATCATGAATGTATATCCTTTTTTCTCTTTTGTATAGGGTCACAGAAGGTACAAATCACCACATGAATTTGTAATTCATGTTTTGTGAGATTCATATTACTAACCGCAACAACTAACTGCAGCTGACGCTTTCGTTATTTATTGCTCTTCAAAAGCTCCTGGCTGAGACGTAATTCTTATCAAGATTAAAATAAACTGAAAAAGTGAAAAAACTTGGAATTGATTTTAAGTGGGGTTAACGAAGGAGAAAGAAAGGAAAAATCAACGGAGTAGAATAGGGAAATAGAGGGAAAAAGAAATAGAGTAGAATAGGGCAATAGATAAACTGAAATCTGGGCAATTAACTGTCCACATAGGCGAACTCCAAATAATCCTGATTTACTGAAATAGTAATGGTTAACCCAGTACAATAGAGTTCCTAATCAACAACATTTCCTAAAGTACTGAAATTCTAAATGCCAGATTACTACGTGGACCCCCAAAACCCAAATAATAACCATAACCACATACTCTTATTTAAATAAAAACCCAGATACATACTGCTAAAAAAACAGTGCCCAACACATACAATTACCGATAACATTTAAAGATTATTATCTCAGTCCAAGTTAGGGGACAAGAGAGATAGAGAAAGAAGAGGAAAGATTTTGCCAACACTCTCAGCCATGTATTCTATAAAATCCATAATATTGGAGGCTTCGGGGATGGAGTGATCTACATGACAGAAATTTCTTAATTTTTAACAGAAATACCTTGAAAAATATGGACACAGATGCCTTGCAACAAGAGAAATCAAAGTTTCTTTTTTATTTACAAGTTTGTCTTCAACACAAGTGAGCAATAGAAAATTCTATGCAGCTCAACCTCAGACATAAATATATTGTACTTGAAGAAAAATAATTTAGAAACAGAACATGGATATTTAAAAGGATTTTAAATGAATGGGAAATAAAATTTAGCATCATCAAGCTATGCTAACCTCAAATATTTTGAAAGAAGTATCAGCATCAACTGTTGACATATCAATGTAACCCTTTCCATTGCTAATTTGCTCAAGAACACCATCTTTGTCAAAAACCACCTAATAAACCACCATAGAAAGGAATTCAAGTGAGTTTGAGAAGTTACGCATTGAAGAACTTACAACTCAAATAACGACCACAATTACTGACCGACAGAGCAGCTGAAGGATCAGATAACATTGCAATTGTATACTTGCATTTCTTGACTACAGCAGCAGGGGTTTCTCCAATTGAAGCACCATGTTTGACGAGTTCATCACACTGCATTTAGACTACGCAATGTTAGCTTAATTTGCATAAGAACAAAAAGGCATTTTGTTTATCAGAGTTAAACAAAAAAAGGGAATTTTTTTTTTCTTTGAATTGGACGCTTCCTCTAGTCAGTAATTTTAGCTTTGCTGTTGTTGAGGATTTGAGCACTAAAATCAATTCTTTTAAAAAATATGAACGTGTTACATAATCAGAAATTTGAACAAGATAAAAAAAAAAAGTTTCATAATCGTATGGAATCCAGTTCCTCGCAAAGCAAACAAATCTTTTCTCTTTTCTTCCCTTCCTTTTTTTTTGGGTTTTTGGGATAAAATTTCATTCATTACAAAGTTTTGGCATGAAGGTGACGTAATTAGATTAGAAAGCCCCTTCCGTTTCCACCTCACAAAATCCAAGTATAACAGGTTTTCATCATCTAAATTCAGATCACCTCTTGCTTGATCCTAGTTTTTCAAACTTCCAATCTCATTTATCTTCAAAGCCTGAGAAAAATAAAATTTAAGCCTAGGAGAATATACAGGACCACCACACATCTTTGTAAACTCCACTGAAGTCTTTTGATTGCAGAGTCCATCAAATAGCAAGGCAGTACAAAGTAAGAACGCAAAACTTATCACTGCATTAGCCAACCGTAAATAAACAAGAGCAATCAAAAGCAAGAACTCGGATAGAAAAGTCACGAGTAACCAATAATTATTATGTTAATTCTACTGAAATCACCATATAATTGTGTATGAAAATCGAAGTACAGATTGTTTAAGAAGGAAAAACCCAGTAAATTTCATCCCACACAGATACTAAACAGAGTCATCTCATCCACATAGATCAGATTGATACTTAAAGCAAGCGACACACCAATACCAGCGAGCTAGTGTAAGCATTACTGCAATCAGTAGAAGCAGCGGTAGAAAGACATACCTTAGAGAGGGTTCTGTTCCAAACAGTGACCTTAAAGCCATGGCGTAGCAGATTCAAGGACATGGCCTTGCCCATTATCCCCAGACCTAGAAAACCTACTTCCATCTCTCTCTTCTCTTCTCCCTCTCGCTCACTCTCTGCAAGTCACCCTTTTTTTTTTATCGCACTCCCTCTTCCGATCAATTATAACATAAAAATCAATATATTTTATCCATTACTCACCCATCACCAATTTATCATCCTCAATAAATAACAACCATGACAGGGTAAGAAAATGATTATGAAATTATGCATGATCGATTCTATCGATAAACAAATACAGAGCAGACAAGAAAATTGCAAGTGAAGAGGCACTGAATATTGAATGTTGCAAAACTAGGATAATTATTTTATGATTATTTTTTTTTAAATCAGTTTTCTGTACGATAGGACAATCCTAGTTGATCGGCGCCCACAGAGGGATGGATGCGTTCCACGTCACCTCTAACCCGTTCTTTCTGTCTTTCCTGCTATCTGGGACACTTCCCAATAGCACTCAGCTAAGTGCTTTCCGACGTCTGGTTTCGTCCCAGTATTGGTCCACGTTGTTGTTAGGATCCAAGTTTTCCTTTTTTTGGGGATGAATTTAAGAAGTTTTAATCATAAAAATTCTCTTAAATTTCTAATATGGGTTATGATAACCTAATTTTTGTTTTCACTTCACTTTATGCCAATTAGAAATTTAGTTAAAAAAAAAAAAGAAATAATATTCAATAAATACAAAAAATATACATAGGGGTAGAAGAATAATTTACCGAGTTTTTAAAAATATTTTTAATTTATAAATTACTTTGAAAAATTATTTTGGAAATTTATATTTTATTCAATAACAGTTTTTTGTTTCTCAAAACTTTAAAGTAAAATATTCTTAGCGCTCATCATCCCAGACAGGCTTTCTCTTCACTGTGTAGATTAAATAACTGTTCGTTCGTCCTACTCTGAACCCAACCGAAGAATACTGACCATTTACCGCTATTTTCTTCCCTTTCTCCCCTTTTTACTTATCTTTCTTCTCTTCCTGCTTCATTTTGCTTCTTCCTCGTTCGCATTTTCTATTCCACGCACAAACCACCGCGTGCCTAACCGTCTAGAGTCGCCGTTCAACGTTCGTTGTCGCACCACATTTTCCACATTAGCAAGCTGGGGGCATACCTCTTTCGTTGTTTCTTGCGCGATAGATGCAAGAGTTAAAGGCTCCAAAACGTCATTCAATCTGCGCCGTCCATCCACCGTCTATTCCTCCTTGACATGCGTTGCCGGTGAGGCTCGTGGGTCACCAGAAAACCTAGCTTCGAAGTTCTCTCTTGGAAGCTCAGGAGCAGCACCGTGCTGCTATTTCTATTCTGGATGATTTAATTTTTTTTTAAAAGTTTTTAGAAATTTTAATTAATTTTTTTAAATTAATAAGATAAAATTATTTTCTTATGTGTTTTACAAAAAAAATATGTTGAAATATAAAAAAAATTCGGTCCGTTCAAATGAAATTTGTATAAAAATAGTGAAAAGCAGCATGGTATTATTCTCGTATGATTAACACTTAGCTCTTAGTTGGTTGCAAAATAAATGTAATATATATATATAATTTATGTAATATTTATTATATTTTAATTATTATTTTAAAAATAAAAATATAAAAATAATTTTTTATTTCACTTATTTATTTTTTATATTCTTTCTCTTTTTATATGGTATACCAAGGCCCTTGATTCGCATTTAAAATGCAAAAATTTTATTATTGTCCTTACAAAGTGATGTTCATATTTTCTTGTCACAATTTTTCGCATTTTAAGAAAAATTTTAAATTCAATCTTTCATTTTAAAACCATGTAATAGGCTTAGTATATAGATAATTAGCAGCCTTATAAAATCAAGATTAATTTTGTGTCTTGGATTGATCACTTCTTCTGAAGCATAACATGATGATGATGATGATGATGATTATTATTATTATTATTATTATTACTATTAATCAAGTTCTTACCGCTTCAAAATTTTTTTAATGACGCCCATGATTATTATAACTCTAACCATTTGGTGGGCATGCGAGACACAGTAATACGTCTACGTGCATTTTTGTCATGTAGATTTTGTCCTTTTTGTTTTAATAAATTTTTAATTTGGTCGTTACATTTTATTTTATTTTTTAAATTAAAGTCTTTAAAGTTTCAACTCCTTTTCAATATATTAGTCCTTGTCATCAGTGCTGAATATAATTTCATGAGAAATATGTCTGCCTGGCTAATTGAATCTTTATTGTAATACCTTGAATATCTTATTGCAAAAAGTCCATGAAAATTATTTATTAAAGAATGAAATTAAAAATAAGGTTTATTAATGCAAAATAAATTAAGCATTAGATAATTTTAGAATTACTATAGAGTTTAAAAAAGTATCTTAAAAAATTATTTTTAATACACTACAATAAAAATATTAAATATACACAGACTAAAAAATAATAGAAAAAGATGAAATTAGTCAAAATTTACATTTTTCTATTGCTTTTGTAGTCGGTAGTCTGTTGGTTTTTGCTTAACTGGTGACAAATTACCAGCTACTTTATAAGCGTAAAAGAATAACTAAAATGCAATAATACAAAATTGCAGCACGCTCTATCAATTATAGCTTTTTCTTTTAAGTAAAAGATTTTAATATAATATACGTTATTAATATGCTCAAATAATTTATTCATGTCAATTTATTTAATTTAACATATATTTTCAATATACTGTATTAATATAAATCTATCATTATCATTTTTACTATATTATTTTTTATAATATATATTAAACTATATATATATATTTAATATTATAAATAATAATTTTTATAAAATTATATTTAATATATTTAATGAAATACAACTTTTTAAAATAGGAGCAAATTGAATCTCAATCGGACACATAGTTCAATAGAAAATCAATCGGATTGTTGCATTTTCCTGCTTCTTTCTCCAATATTTCTATTTATCTGTATATATTATTAATTTTTGAATTATATTATTCATTTATAAGATTTAGTTAAATATATAATTATCATTAATTATTTGTTCATAATTATATTACATTAATAATTAATGTTTAGTGTAATTAATAAATAACCATTTTTTATTTTTACTAATAGTCTCCTTTCTCCCTTTTTTTCTTTTTTTCTGCTTTCTATTGATTTTTTTATTATTTTTTTATCTTATGTGTTTTTTGTTTATCTTCATTATCTATTTCTTATCTTCATTATGATATTCAAACATTAAAACAAATAATATCTTCATTTTCTATTTCTTATCTTTATCTTCATTTTGATATTCACTAGTTTTGTTTTTGGTATTCTCTATTTCACGCAAATAATATAAACATACTTTAATTTATAAAAAATTACCACAAACATTATAAATATATTAACTCAAATCAATCTTATCTCTGTATACTCAGATGCATGATTTAAAAAAAAAAAGAAGTGATAAATAAGAAATGAAAGTGGAAGAAGGAAAATACAAAAATAAAAGAAGAGATATTGATGATGTTTAAAAAAAAAACAATGAAGGAAAAAGAACATACGAAGAAGTCAAAAAGAAAAAAGCAACTGGACAAAGAGAGAAGAGACGAAATAAAAATTCAAATACGAAGATGAGCAAGGAAGAGAAGGTAGTTATATGTAGAAAATAAAGTCTAGGTAATTAAGAAAATTTTTATCTTGCGTGTACGCCTTTCAAAATTGTGTCTTCTTTTTTAGTTTAAAATTTTATGTATGTGTATTAAAATAATTTATTTAAAAAATCAAATGAAATAATAATTTGTAATTTAAAAATAATAGTAGTAAATTATGTCGGAAAAAAGAATCTGCAAGGATTGATTAATAAATAAAGAATAAATACTTGTTAATTTCAAAATTAGAAAATGATGATTAGATTAATAATATATGGAGTAATAACGTATATTTTAATAAATAATGAATAAATACTTGATTTTATCAAATTAAAAATAATATAATAAGAAAATAATTAAAATAATAAGTAATAATATTTTAAAATTTTTTTTTGTATTTTAAATAAAAATATTATATATGTTAAAAGATAATTTGATAAATCAATTTTAAAATTGGTTTCAGTCATTACAACATTGAAACATGTTTAATGGTGTGACGGCAAAGTGTCCCATCTAAATGAAATTATTTTTAAGGATTAAAATTACTATTAAATTCTAAAAAAAATTATTACTAGTATTTTCAATTAAAATTTTAATTTGTTACATTAATTTTATACTTTAATATATATATCATATTTTTATTAATATATGTTATTTTATTTAATATATAATTATTACTAATATCACGTAAAAATATATATATGTATACTATTTACTATATTTTAATAACATTTATAATAATTTAATTTAATTTATAATTATATATGTATATAATTTTAATAATATTTTCTAAGCAATCCGACTACTTTTAATTGGAATGTATATTTTTATATGCTTTATACTATAAAAATCTAACAAAAACTCTTTTTTTCTTTTAAGGCTACAACATGTTTTATAACACGAATAGTTGAAACTGTCGGCTGGTCGTATTTGTTGAAATTGTTACAGTAATTTTTTTTTTTTTGCATACTTTTGTTTCTCAAAATGCCAAGGTGAGTTGACTTTGAGAATCTAAAATTTTGGGGAGTTCTTATTTTATTTCTAGTGTGCAATAACAATCTTTCATGTGTCTTATTTTGATCCAAGTACAAATATATCATGTATCCTTCATTATTTTTCTTATTTTCTCCAACTTTCTTTCCTTCCCTTTTATTCTTTTTTCACTCCTCATTGCGTTTATTTCGCGATACTCCCTAGGGTCTTCCCTTCATTGTGTAGCACTGTAGGTCTTGTGTGCATAGTGAGTTCATTGTCCTCCACCCATCCTACCATCTTCGGTGGTTTAAGTCGTTGTAAGCCTTCACGTCGTTGCTGTTCCTCTGCAGTATTGTGTCCGTTATATTCTTTCCTTTTCCTTCTGTTTTAGCTGTGAATCATGGGGCCTCTGGGAGGAAGAGCTTCTCTTCTCCCTCTTTCATCTTCTCTCTTCATCTTTTATCCTTTCTCAATGTCTTGATGAAGCTTTAATGGTTGCAGTTCTTCTTCCTCTCATTTTGACCAGAAGTGTGCTCATGAAGTTGGGATTTTCTTTGTTGGTCCTTCAAAGTGTGAAATCCACTTTTTAATCTTCAATTCTTAGCTTTATAAGATAAATTCTAAACTCAATTTGAATTTAGGAAACCTGATTCGTATACCTAGATCTAGGGTTTGTCATATAGATAGAAAACCTGGACTAAAATTAAAGACTTCAGATATTAGAAGGACAATTTAGAGAGATTGATAATAATATATGCTACTCAAACTCTGTAACTAGCACTGAAGGTCAACGAAAAGGAAAAGAAAATGAACCCAAAACTTGCTGATAAGCACCTAAGTACATTTGGTGTTTCTTTTGCCGCATAGAAGGAAAAAAAAAATAAAAAACGTAAAATGAAGTACTAATTAGGCAACTGTGTTTTAGGTTGCATCCGCATTCTTATCTCCAAAATGATAGCGACGATAATCAAGATGGCAACACTGCCTCCATAACCAGCAAACCACTTTGATCCTTCTGCTCCCAAGTGGAGTCCATAGAAAGCGTTAACAAATGTAAAGACCATCAAGATCCTTCCAACGTTATGATGGTAATAATTCCAGTATTTGCGTAATAATTTTGATTCCTTTCCTGGTCGCAATACAAAAGCTATAACCTGTGAAAGAAAATCAACATTAAGATTAAATCATTAGCCATGACCAGATTAATGCTTATTGTAAACGGGCATGGATGCATGCATGTGGGTGAGCTGGGCAAGGAACCTATTATATCTACCTTTGTGCTTCCGATTTTCAGTATGTGGCTGTTAATTGCGGTTGCGGTAATTGCGAAAGAATATTTCTAAAAAATAAAGGAAATTATACTTATTTATCCTAATATTTGTCTCCAATTACGATATTTTCTCTAATATATAAAAAATTGCAATTGTTTATCTAATCTATTTGTCTCATCGAAACAACACCCTACCAGCTTAATTTATTTTTAGCTATGCGAAATTATTAAAATAACCTTCCCATTGTCTCAGTCATTTTGCTTTTTTCTTCATTGATCTTCTCTACCAATTTCCCTCATCCTGTATCTCCAAATTTTCCATGGCCGTGGTAATTATGAGTCTCCAAATTCTCAGGTAATGACAAACTAAAACATGTCTCTCAGCATCTCAAATTTTTGCCATTCCCACTTGTGTTGCCATCACCATGGAGAATTTGTAGGCAAAGGTGAGAAAGTTGGTGGAGAAGATGAAGAGAAGGGTAAAATGGGTATTACATAGTAGGAAGGGTATTTAATAATTTCACATAGCTAAAGTTTGATTTCAAGTCCAATCTAGATGATAAGGGATTTATTGCAATAGGATCAATAGAATGAGTATAACTTTTAATAAATTATTAATGCAATTGAAAGTAAAGACCAAATTGGAAAAATGCAATTTCTCCTTAAAAATAATACCATTTCATTGCAATTGTGTAATCTATACATCAAGTGATGCTGTCTGTAATTTAAGACTATGATCTTTAAAGTTAATACGAAGAATCTATTTATTAGTACACTAGTATTTTTTTTTCTTAGATATCATGATATAAGATATCATGCTATTTTAAATTGCCTACATTGGCAATTTGCCCCCACTCAGTTAACTTTTATAATTGATCCCTTATCTTATTTGCCCCAATTCTGATGTTACCTCTAAGTGACTGAACATGGTTTGGGAAAAGAAGAGGTCACATGGAACACACGTGTTAAGCCAAATAGATATCACGTCCAATCTAAAAGATTAGAAGTTTTGAAAATGAAGCAGTCTGTAGACACACACACAAATATAACTCATGGTCCCTAATTATATATTTTATAATTATATATATATATATATATATATATTATAATAATGGTATGACCTCTCTTGAATATGAATTAGCGGAAGCTAGAGACGAACCTGGAGGCATCCAAGGACGAGAATGAGAATTCCTATATTTCTATGACGAGTAACGTTGAAACTGACTTTCTTAAATAAGGCCAATCCCCATAATAATCCAGCTACGCCGGCAACAAAGCCAACTGTTTGGATGGAAGCGTGCAAATAAAACCAAATCGGGTCCCACTGCTTGCAGTGGCGAGCAATTATGGATCCTATCATCATAAGAAGACTCCATCCTCCAATATTTAGCCATCCGTGGCTTCTTTTTAGCATTAGGGTTGACTCAACACTGGTTTTACCTATTGCAAGACACAATAATCAATTAAAGAATCTATCAATTAATTTAAAGTAGTATTAATTGTGTAGATATAAGGAAGACAACAGACGGATTAGGATCTCCTCTTTCGAAGGGATCATATGATAATTTTATGTGAGAAGAGTGACATACATATAGAGAACGTATCTCTTATTTCAGTGGTGAGTTTCGTTCAAATGGTAAACTCACAAAATTCTAATTTAAGTAGTATCAATTGATTAATTGTTTACATACAAGGGAGATAACAAACGGATTTGGATCATCTTTTATGAAGGGATCATATGATAATTTTATGTGAAAAGAAATACACACACACACAGAGTATGTGTATATTTCATATAATTTCTTATATATATATATTATAGATGCTAGTCCTTTGAGAGATTTAATCTTTTTTATTTTTTTGTTATACAATAAGAGTATTCTCAAGTCAACCTGCGAGTCAATTGAAACTAAATTCCTATCTGGATGATCATGGGGGCTCATCTCTCAAATTGGGTTGATGCATTTGAGAGAACAAAGTTAGTACTGGTCCTGATGTTTAAACCCGAATACTTAAGCTAAAATGGATACCTTATTAACAAATAGGTCAACTCTTAGGGATTATTTAATTGAACGTAATATTTTGAGTTCATTTTATTTCATTTTAGTTTTGCTTGTGGGTGATATAATTTATATCTTAATATATTCTTTCCCCTCTATAAAATTACAAGCTTCACTAACCTGTCGCATAATTCATCTTGAGGGAAATCATATCGCTGTGTTCGGGCAAGAGAGAATTGGCCCCGGAAGGGAAGGAGTTTTGGGGTCCAAGTGTGTTGGCCCAATAGTCTCTCAATCCATTTGTGTTTGATAATTCCAAAAGCCCAAGTCAGGTAAAAGCTCACCCAAGATAATCCTTTTAAGTTGTTTTCTTTTCTTCCCACAGAAAGTATAAAAGTTCTTTTATTAAACTCTGTCTTTGCTGTCCTGAAAAGCTAAAAGCTAAAAGATGACTCTATAATTAGGACTATGTCTCTGCTCTGCTCCAAAGTCAACTACTCCCTTTCTGTTCAATCATAGAAAACATAATCTACCTACTTCTTTGTCAGGATGACTGATAGAAAATATCTGTGAAAATTACTCTGAGCAAATTGACTGGAGCATCACCAACTCTCCGCTGAAACTCTTAACTACTTTCTGGCTTTTCAATCTCCACTATATTCAAACGGTTTAGCATGAAGGAGTTAGAGCAACGGTTAGTTTTCTATGTGTATATATATATATATATATATATATATTTGTTGAAGCTACACTTGTAAGGCACCACAACACATAGAAAATTCATAGCTCATTTTGTAATCTGCACATACTCTGTGTTTGGTCTATTGAGAAGTTGATCTGCAATACTAGTGTTGATCTTTGTAAGAAGTCTTGAAAAGTATAGCAAGTGTGAGAGAGAAGAAAAGGCTGTATATAAGCTATTAAAGTCTGTAAAAGTTCTAGGTGAGCTTGAAACCTAGTGTACTTGCTGTAAACTCTGATTCAACTTAGTGTAAATCCCTTGTCGTGCATCAAGGGGACTGGACGTAGGTCTTGTGGACCGAACCAGGATATATCAGGTGTTCCTTTTCCTCACTCTTCTTTTTATCTTTCAGACTGTGTACTAAAACCTTGTCGATAAGGTCCCAGTTCGTCTCCTTGATCCTTACTTTTCAAACACATTATAGAAGATCTTGTCAACAAGATCTTAGTCTATCTACAAGGTTTTTAGTTTTATAGTTTTAACTGAGATAAATAATTTTATTATTAGAATGCACCTATTCACCCCCCTGATAAATGCTATTTTTATATCTTCCCTTCCTCTTAACTTAGTCATTTTAAATGTTAAATGAGGCTTAATGAATTTAATTAGATAGAATTTTGTTTTATGTAGCCATTCTCTGCACTTTATGAATTAAATTGAAAAATGATGATTTTAAACGCATAAAGCATTTTAGTGAATTTTTCTCCTTTGTTCTTATGCAAATTATGGACAAATAAAATCTGAATATTGAAAAGAATATATATATATATATATATACATATGCATGAGATGAAGCTGCACACTTGAGCTTAAAAAGAAGAACATTTTGATGAGAAGCCACGTGGAGAAGCAGCTGGCAGAATGTGTGAGGAATGAGTTGCACGAAGAAACAGTGGAAAAGCCAAGGTTTGAGAGGGAAGAAATGACGTGTTTGTAGCAGAAACAAGTAAGCAACAGGTAACAAAAGAATCTACGGGGCAGCTAACATGGAAACTCATGGCAAAGAAAGAATATATGTGAAAGGAATGAAGCTACACGAGCTGAATGAAGAGAAGCAGAAACAAGAAGGAAGCAAAGGGTTGGTGAGAAAAACACGCACACAGAGCACGAATGAAACGCAGCAACATCTAGCAGAAACATGCATGAGGAGAAGAAGCACCAACTGTAGCACGTGGTGAAGGAAAATGAAAAGCTCCAGAACATGCAGAAGCTTAGAGGAGACTCGAGCAGAATAAACGCAGAAGAAGCTGTACATGCATGCATAAATGGAGACGCTGAAATAGTGTGAGACAAGGGGGTTGCTTCTTCATTCATATTCTTCGGGCTGGATATCACAAGGAGAGGAGACGCTGTGCTTGGGAGAAGAAGCTGAAGAGAACTGGCAGCTGCAGGAAGAAAACACGTTAGAAGCAAGCAGAAATGAAGGAACCAGGGGCACGAGATCTTCACTCAAGCTTGGGTAGAGAAGAAGTGCAGAACCAACATGAGAAAAACAATGTCAGAAAAGAGCTTGGGCAGATGAAGAATAAGCATGCATGATGGAAGTCACGTGAGAAAGCTATGAATAGAGCAGCATACGTGAACTGATAAAATTAAACACGTGAGCAGAATAATAAAACGTTGAAGCAGAACGTGGAATTTAAATAAAGCTCACATGTAGCATTACATTGGGGCCCACACTTATTGATGCAAAGAAGAAAAAAATGCTACGGGCAATTGGGCAAAAGCTGAGCACGTGAATGTGGAATTAAGAAGCACGTGAGGTGAATTAAAAAGATGACCTTCGAGCAGAGGCTAAAGGACGTCATTGAAAACCCTCGTCAATATATTCCATCGATCCATTCCATACAGGGTGGCATTCCATCCATTCATTCATTCATTCATTCACGCCGCATTCATCCATCCTTTGCCCTTCGTCCATTCCGCATCCACCACGTCATCTCCTCCATTCTATCTTCCATCCATCCATCATACAATGAAACTCTAATCCATCTTAAGGCTAGCTAGGAGGAAGCTCTTGGAGAAGCTTGAATCCATGGATGGACTTAGAATTTTGGCTAAGAATTCCTATTTTCCTACACTTTTTCTCTTTTATATATTATCTTGGTTAAATTGTATTTGATAAGGAATTTGTGTAATTGTAATTAGTGGCTGGTTAGACGTTAATTAGGGAACTTTTTGTTTGATTGATTGGTTGAATTAAGTTCTGAATTTTTTATTATTCCCTAATTTCCCATGTGTGCCTCGAAGGTGCTCGATGCAATACATGAATGAAATTATGTGTTTGAAAGTTAAATTCGAGAATTCCTTAGTGTTTAGTTGGTTAATTAAACATTTTAGGATGATGATTCAGAGGCTAAGTAATTAGTTAATTAATCAAATTGATTGTTCAAGATCTTAAAAACAAGAGTTAGCAATTTAATGCGAAGTTGAGGTTTCAATTCAACATTGGATTGTTAATCTCTTGAATCTTGCGTGGTAATTCAAGATACAATTGCCATGAACACAATTAGGGACTTTTAGGCCATAATTAATCACAATTGGATTAGGATAAGGATAGTGGATACCAAGAGATGATTCCAAAGCTAGTTACAAGACCATTTTCAACCATAATTCATACAATTAGATAGCAATTAGGAATTTAATTCAATTTTATTTTAAATAGTTTAAGTAAATCAAAACCCCCCTAATTTAAGAATTTTTAGACCCTTTTAATATTTGAAAAACTCAATTAAACATTGAACTCTAATTCCAAGGGAGATGATTTAGGTTGTGCCACTAGCTACATATTTTATTAACCTAGTTTTATTTTGAGGGTTGCGCGATAGACCACTCACCCCCTCTAGGTGCATTCTTCAATTGGTATTAGAGCAGGTCTTACTGATTTTAGTGCTTAACCGCTTAGAGAAAAGATCTTTTGTTTTTGCAAAAAAATGAGTCAACAACCGCTTGAAGGATCTTACTTTCTTGAAGGATTCTTGACTGTCAGACCTCCATACTTCAATGAAAATCACTATACTCATTGGAAAGCAAGAATGAAAATCTACATTCAATCGACAGACTACTGAGTGTGGGAAATCATAGAGAAGGGTCCAAAATTCTCTTTAAAGAAAGATGAGAAAGGGGAAGTCATCGATAAACCTAAAGATGAGTGGTCAGAGGATGATATCAAGATGGTAGAAAGCAACGCTAGAGCAATCAACATTCTATATTGTGCTGTGAGTGGTTAGGAGTATGATAAAATTTCCAGCTGCGACACAGCACAATAAATGTGGATGACGCTTGAAATGACGCACGAAGGGACATCAAAAGTCAAAGAAAGTAAGATAAACATGCTGGTCTATGAATATGAACTATTTCATATGAAGGAAAACGAGAACATTGAAGAAATGTTCAACAGATTTGCTAAGATTGTGGGAGATCTGAAGGCTCTCAGAAAAACATACTCAAATATGGAGAAAAACTCTAAAATCTTAAGATGTCTTCCTCCTATATGGCAATCAAAGGTAGACAATCTAGAAAGTCAAAATATTGCCGCAATGCCACCTGATGAACTACGGGGCCATCTCATTGCCTATGAAAGAAATCATTTAAAAAGGCATGAGTTGGAGCAAAAACGAAAAGCTTTTGCTTTGCAAGTTATGACAAAAGAAGAACAAGCTATGGAAGAAGAAGGAGAAATTGACGCACAAGATATAACATTCTTCTCAAAGAAATTAGAGAATTATGCTAGAAGAAAAAGGTTGATAGGAAAACTCAGAGCACTTCCTCAAACAATACTATAAGACATGACGAGGTTACCAAAAACATGATTACTTACTATGAATGTGGCAGAAATGGTCATATTAGATCAAAATGCCCATTCATAAGAAGAAAATCTACCAAACCATATGTCAGGAGAAAGGCTATGGCTGCTTGGAGCGATGAAGAAGAAGATGAAGAAGCTAAAATAGAGTAAGAACTTGCAAACATGTATTTCATGGCCACTGAAGAAACTGAGGTAACATCTGAAACAAAAATTTTTGACTTACAAAATAATTTTAATAATCTTCTGATAGACTTTGAAAAATTATTTACAAAATATGAGAACCTTATTCAAATCAACTCTAGGCTAAAAGAGAATTCAAGAAAAATGGAAGAAGAATTAGATACTGCTATAAAAGAAATAGATAGATTGAGAACTCAAGAAAAGTCTTTAGAAAAGGATTTAGCTAATTTTGTAAAAGGAGAAGAAAATTTAAAAATATTATTATGACAGCAGAAGTGCATGTTTAATAGGACTGGCTTGGGCTATGATAAAAGAAAAGGTGTTAAACTATATAAGAATTTCTTTGTAAAAGAAAGTAATAGCTTATTATCTACAGTCACATGCCCCCATTGTAATAGATTCGGCCATGCTTGTCATAAGTGTAAAAACAAATTTGGAAGACTAGTTTGGGTCCCCAAGAATACTGTCTCTATAAAAGAAACTCTCTCTAACCATAACGGACCCAAGAAAAATTAGGTACTTAAGAAAATTGATTTAACATGCAGGTATGTTTCAAAGGAAAAATATCAAGGAATGACTAGTTCCTGGACAGCGGCTGTTCACAACATATGACAGGGGGTTACTCTAAATTCCAATCATTTACTCACAAAGATGGTGGTTCTGTTACCTTTGGAGATGGAGGTAAAGGCAAAATTATAGGCTGTGGAAAAATAGGTCTGAATGAAAATTGTTGCATTGATAATGTATGTCTTGTTGTTGGTCTCAAACATAATTTGCTTAGTATTAGCCAACTGTGTAACAAAGGGTATAAAGTTGAGTTTAAATCAGTTTATTGCATCGTGTCTGATAATGATAACAAAGCTCTGTTTGTTGGACAAAGGTTTGAAAACATCTATGTTCTTTCCTCTAAGGATGCTATATCTAAGAACATAACGTGTCTTTCATCCATTTGCAATGATCCTTGGACTTGGCATAAGAAACTTGGACATACAAGCATGCATGTGATTTCTAAACTGTCAAAACTTGATCTTGTGAAGGGACTTCCTAAATTGGATTTTCAAAAAGATCATGTATGCGATGCATGCCAATTAAGCAAATAAACCAAATCCTTTTTTAAATCTAAGGAATTTGTTTCTACATCAAGGCCACTTCAATTATTGCACATGGATCTCTTTAGTCCCACTCAAACTCGAAGCTTTGGAGGTAAAAGTTATGCATTTGTTATCATTGATGATTACTCTAGATTCACATGGGTTTCATTCTTAGCTCATAAGGATGAAGCTTTTAAGATCTTTGAGGTTTTTTGCAAAAGGGTTCAAAGAGAGCAAGGGCATTTAATCTCTAGTATTAGAAGTGATCATGGTGGAGAATTTGAGAATAAACTCTTTGAAAATTTCTGCAATGAACATGGTTTTACTCATAATTTTTCTACTCCAAGGACTCCACAACGAAATGGAGTTGTTGAAAGGAAAAATCGTACTTTGCAAGATATGGATAGAACTATGTAGATTGACAATGATTTTCCTAAATATTTTTGGGTTGAAGCCATAAATATTGCTTGTTATATTTTAAATCGATGTCTCATTAGACCCATCTTTAAGAAAACTCCATATGAACTATGGAAAGGAAGAAAACCCAACACAGGCTATTTTCATACGTTTGGATGCAAATGCTTTATACATAATAATGGTAAAGATATGTTAGGAAAATTTGATGCTAGAAGTGATGAAGAAATCTTCCTAGAATATTCAACAACTAGCAAGGCATATAAGGTATTTAACAAAAGAATATTGGTAGTTGAAGAATCTATTCATGTAGTTTTTGATGACTCTAACCTCCCTTTGAAGAAAACCTCTAATTTAGATGATGAGGAAAATGCAGACTGTCTGAACAAATCTCAGAATATAAGACAGAAAGAAAAGACCAATAAAAACGAAGAAGAAAAGAAAGACAAAGAAGTTGAAGAAATGTCTAGTCAAAGATCTTGTTAACAAGATCCTATACCTTGTCAACAAGATGTATACAGGAAAGGAGAAACTTCAAATCTTCCTGAAGCTGTAAACACTAATCCACCAAGTACAGATTTGAAGCTTCCTCGAGAATGGAGACACTCCTCATCATATCCTATGCAGTTCATAATTGGAAATCCCAATGAGGGTCTTAGAACCAGAGCTTCATTCAAACAGAATAACTTGGCTCTTCTCTCAAATAGAACCCAGAACTATAGAAGAGGCCTTGAAGGATGAAGACTGGATAGCTGCAATGGAAGAAGAACTCAATTAGTTTAAAAGAAATGAAGTATGGAATTTGGTGGAACCTCCTGAAAATGCCTCAGTGATAGGAACAAGATGGGTGTTTCAAAATAAGCTCGATGAACAAGGAAATGCCATAAGAAACGCAGATAGACTTGTGGCCCAAGGATATTCTCAAATGGAAGGTATTGAATTTGATGAAACTTATGCTCCAGTTGCAAGACTTGAATCCATACGCATGTTACTAGCCTATACTTCATTTATGAAATTCAAATTATTTCAAATGGATGTTAAAAGTGCTTTCTTGAATGGATTTATTCATGAAGAAGTTTTTGTTAAACAACCTCCTGGCTTTGAGGATGAAAATTTTCCTAATCATGTTTACAAACTTTCAAAAGCTCTTTATGGGTTAAAGCAAGCTCCTAGAGCTTGGTATGAAAGGTTGAGCAATTTTTTACTTCAAAATGAGTTTATTAGAGGTAAAATAGACACCACTCTTTTCATTAGAAAGCATGATAATGATTTACTACTTGTTCAAATTTATGTGGATGATATTATATTCGGTAGTCCTAATGAACTTCTCTGTCAAGAATTTTCTAAGCTTATGCAAGGAGAATTTGAAATGAGTGTGATGGGAGAAATGAACTTTTTCCTTGGTCTGCAAATCAAGCAAATAAGGGAAGGAAACTTTATCAATCAAATTAAATACACCAAGGAGTTAATCAAGAAATATGGCTTTGAAAATGCAAAAGCCATGGGTACGCCAATGTGTCCCTCATCAAACCTCGACAAAGATGAAAAAGGTAAAGATGTTGATAAAAAATTATATAGAGGTATGATTGGATCTTTGCTTTATCTCACTGCTAGTAGATCAGACATTATTTTTAGTGTATGTAAATGTGCCAGATTTCAATCCAATCCTAAGGAATCCCATTATATTATTGTGAAAAGAATTTTTAGATACTTGGTAGGAACACAAGGCCTTGGTTTGTGGTACCCAAGATCTAACGGATTTGAACTAGTGGGATATGCAGATGCTGACTTTGCAGGTGATAAACTTGACCGAAAAAGTACCATAAGTACTTGTCAATTCCTAGGAACTGCCTTAGTATCCTGGTTCAGTAAGAAACAGAGCTCAGTTGCCTTATCAACTGCCGAAGCAGAATATATGGTAGTAGGAAGTTGTTGCTTTCAGCTCCTATGGATGAAGCAACAATTAGAGGACTCTTCACTTTCATACAAGCAAATCCTAATATTCTGTGACAATACCAATGCCATTTGTCTAACCAAAAATCCATTACATCACTCTCGAACCAAGCATATTGCAGTTAAACATCACTTCATTAGAGATCATGTACAGCAAGGAGATGTCCAGGTAAAATATATATAAACTGACTTGTAACTTGCTGATATTTTTACAAAACCTCTACTAGAAACTAGATTTTCTACATTAAGATCTCAATTAGGCATAATTAGCAATAATTAATCTTTATATGGTTATTTATCCTGTATTTCATAAAAAAAAACTTTGTTGACTGAATCAAAAAACCTTATCGATAAGATCTCTGAGGCCATAAAAAGTCAAATATATATTGACCATGAAGTCTCGTGCCAAAAATACTGTATTGTCTTCTCTTCCAATCAAACTATGACGTATGGTCTGTATGTTCAAATCACAGTCTCTTTCTTCTGCAAAACTATGAAAAGTAACGTGTAAGGCACATGTGTCAGAAAATCTAGCCTTCTCTCTCCCAACATTAATTGCTGACATGATGGATTAGGTTCTTCCATGCACACCTCTTCTTATATCAGCATCTCTTCAGTCACTCCATTCTCTCCTCCTTCACTCTCCTTGAACCCTAGCAGAACGCGACAGTGTCTTCCTCATTCGGTGTCTCAAAATGCCTCGCACCAAGATGGTTGCTCGCAAATCTCCGGTGATGCAAAGCATTCTCATCTCTGACTCTGCATTTGGTCCATCCTCAACGACGAATGCTCCTCAACAACCATCCTCATCTCCGGTATCCACCTATTCTCGCTGCTCCAAAAGGGCTATTCGTACCAAATCCTCCAAATTGGAACCCGTAAAACAACCTTCTTCCCAGCCTTCTCCATCCTATATCTCTCCCAATGACTCTACTCCTACCTCGTCCTCTCAGCCTTCTCCATCTGAAACCTCAGGTGCTCGTCGCTCCAAATGAACCCTAAAACCTTCCTCTTTGGCGAACTAGGATGGCACAAAATGTTAGAAATCCAGGAAGAAGTATATGAAGATCTTGTTTAGCTATTTTATGCTAATTTGTCCATCATGAATGATGGTTTGTCTTTAGTATCCTTCATTAAAGGATGACGTATCTTACTTACAAAGAAAAAATTCAGTAAGCTTTTGGGTCTCTCCTTCACGAGCAATGCATACTTTTTCTAGAAAACTTGGGGAGAAAACTTTTCTGTTACTTATGAGGAGGCCCGGGATTATTTAGTTGAGCGCCCTGATCTTCTTTCTTTCGGCCGAATCAATGGACTGGCATTGAGTTTTGAGCGACGCATTATGGCCCATATTATTAGCACTTGCCTACTACCTCGGTCCCGTTCCTTAGAGTCTCTCAACAAACGAGATGTCTGCCTACTCTACTGCCTCGTTACCAGAACGCCCATTGATATTGGTACTTGGATTTTACGCTTCATGGCTGAATCCACTTCTATCTCAAATCCTTCTTCCAGTCTTCCCTATGGCATGCTTCTTACCCGAGTCTTCAAAGCTCACAAGGTTAGTCTCAAACACTATCCATCTTTTCTGGTTGACACCACCTACATTGAAGATACCTTTCGATTAATGCACTATAGTCTTATTAACAATCGTTGGGTCCGCACTTTTGATGCCACTCCCGCCCAAACCTCGCCTCCTACCTCTCTCGCTATCTCTGATCATCACCTTGCCTCATCTCCCTCCTTACATCCCCGTGGCAAAGCTCCTGCTTCCACCACTGCTCCACCCCCTCCTGATCTTGCTACTCCCTCATCCTCTGCTCCACCCTTCTCTTCATCCCCGGGCTCCCTTGCTTTGTTGCATCGTATCCTTGAAGCTCAGACCTCGCTTAATCAACTGTTTGTCACCTCTCTCCAAGACCTTCAAGGACACCTGCATCAAATCTCTGATCAAATGGGTGATCTCACCACCAACCTCAGAACCATGAGAAGCCTTTTGGCAGACCACGGTCCTCTTTCTCACCATCTTCAGGATGTCCATAAGGAACTCCAAGCTGCCAAGACCAGTGTCAATCTTAAAGCTACTGTTCTCGATCATCGGCTTCAAGATATTGACACTGCTATCATGGACTCCCTCAAAGTGTTAAAAGCCATCTGCCGACGCCAGTAATTTCTTAGGTCTTCCTCATTTCCTTGGCCAATGATGATGATGCTGTAATTATTATTTTTATTAAAATCCTTTACCTTTTGCTGTTGACAAAAAAGGAGGAGAACAATCATATCTGCTGCTGATGAAACTGATTATATTTACTAATATTTGCTGCTAATTATATTTGAATCTTGCTGATCATATTTGTGAAACTTATTTACTGCTGATTATATTTGCTAAATCTTTTGTGCTGCTAATTATATTCGCTAAATCTTATTTGCTACTAAATATATTTTCTTTGCTGCTGATCTGGATAATGAATTTATATCTGCTACCTGATTCTTACTGCTACTTGAAAATAAATCAACAATTAAAATATAAGCAGGGGATTAATGACACAGATGACATACTTTGTCTCTTAAGGTATCTTAAGTCGTTTTGATGTTCCTGCATTCGTTCTTTGATCTTTGAAAAACCTTTTACTAAAAGAGAAGCACATATTAAGGGGGAGCCTTGCCTATTTTTGATTATCTGTGTAGACTTTTATCACTCGGTTTTTGTCATCATCAAAAGGGGGAGATTGTTGGCCCAATGGTCTCTTAATCCATTTGTGTTTGAGAATTCCAAAAAGCCCAAGTCAGGTAAAAGCTCACCCAAGATAATCCTTTCAAGTGGTTTTCTTTTCTCCCCACAGAAAATATAAAAGTTCTTTTATTAAACTCTGTTTCTGCTGTCCTAAAAAGCTAAAAGCTAAAAGCTGACTCTATAACTGGGACTATGTCTCTGGTCTGCTCCAAAGTCAACTACTCCCTTTCTGTTCAGTCATAGAAAACATAATCTACTTACTTCTCTGTCATGATGACTGATAGAAAAGATCTGTGAAAATTACTCTGAGCAAATTGACTGGAGCATCACCAACTCTCCGCTGAAACGCTCAACTACTTTCTGGCTTTTCAACCTCCACTATATTCAAACGGTCTAGCATGAAGGAGTTGGAGCAACGGCTAGTTTTCTATGTGTATATATATATATATATATATCTGTTGAAGCTACACTTGTAAGGCACCACAACACATAGAAAATTCATAGCTCATTTTGTAATCTGCACATACTCTGTGTTTGGTCTATTGAGAAGTTGATCTGCAATACTAGTGTTGATCTTTGTAAGAAGTCTTAAAAAGTATAGCAAGTGTGAGAGAGAAGAGAAGGCTGTATATAAGCTATTAAAGTCTATAAAAGTTTCAGGTGAGTTTAAAACCTAGTGTACTTGCTGTAAACTCTGATTCAACTTAGTGTAAATCCCTTGTCGTGCATCAAGGGGACTGGACGTAGGTCTTATAAACCGAACTAGGATATATCAGATGTTCCTTTTCCTCATTCTTCTTTTTATCTTTCAGACTGTGTACTAAAACCTTGTCGACAAGGTCCCAGTTCGTCTCCTTGATCCTTACTTTTCAAACACATTATAGAAGATCTTGTCAACAAGATCTTAGTCTATCTACAAGGTTTTCAATTTTACAGTTTTAACTGAGATAAATAATTTTATTATTAGAATGCACCTATTCACCCCCCTCTAGGTGCATTCTTCAGTGCATATAGTAGATATGGTGAAGGCTAGCTGATTTGCAACTGGAAGGCTGCGTACGCTATCGAAGTTGAAGTTGAAATAATGGATCCATTGTTCCATTGAAGGTCTCCTTGATCAGCGATCACCTGGTTCGGTGTTGTGCCACCCAGATAGTACTGTTTGATTCCGCCCACGCTGGGCGATACGATCCATCCCACAATGGTGCTAGAACCCACCATTTGGCCATCGCTGGAGAACCCTATTGCCGCATAAGAATTTATGTTTGTGGAGAATGAGAGGACAAAACTCCACGAGTTTGGAGAAGCCTGACCATACTGTTCAACATTCACATAATGATAAGATTAGACTTCACGTAATCAATAACTTTAAGTAACCCTATTTTCGACCTTGACATAAATATTCTTTCAATTTAGTTCGTCATTCACTAAGATGTCTTCAATGTTGTCATTTCATTCCACCTTAATTCATAAATTAATGGAGAACCTAATAGAATATTGACTTACACATGTTAACTTACACTTGCTAGACAGTCCACATTAGAAGTCCTAATTAGGAAGTCTAATTTCAAGAAATTTGTGGATTAGTGGATAGGTGAATTTCATTTTTATGGAGTTTCTAAAATTCATGAAATTACGGTTCTTAATTTTAGCTTCAGATATATACATGTGTGTTTGTGAGAGAGAGAGAGAGAGAGAGAGAGAGAGAGGTATAAGTTGACAGGAGTATCAACATTTACTTAGGTCAGAGATGAGATAGAAGAACAACATTGAGAGTATTTTAATAAATTCATAATTAAATTTTAAAAAAATTGTGAGCTCATGGGCTGCGCAAGAAAGTATATATGTGCCCTTACTCTAAGGATGAAATTATGAGTTTCCCAAACAGGATCACACCGAAGTGAACTTGTATCAAATCTGATTTCCCGAGAATCTAGTTTTGAGGAGCAAGAGTCTTGTGATCTCACGAGGGTTGATGAACTACAGAAAACAATGAAGAAGATAAAGCAAAGAAAAGAAGGCTTCATCTCTGTAAGGAAGTGTCAAGGGTTTCCAAATCAAAGGCAATATATAGGTTGAACCACATTCACGGTCATTCTGTTCAGTTCAGATTTATAGAAGAAAAAAAAAATTGTTTAATTATCGTCGGAGTTCACGATCTGCTTGACATTGCCCTCTACAGCAGGACATGGAAAATCTAGCAAGCTGCGTACGATGATTCCGTACTGCCAAATGGGGCGAAAGAAATGAAAAATCTGGTAGGAAACGATTATCAACTTGTTGATAAATGCCTTTCAGCGTAGTTTATTAAGGGTCCTTATCAAGTGTTTGCGTGTTTCCAGCTTTGTGGTCAAAAGGGCCAAGCCTTATGAGTCTCATGGTTCAACTCATAATAAACATGTCAGGTTAGTAAAATTATGTCTTATTTTTAAGACGTGCTTTTTCATTTGATTTTATTTGGTTTTAGAGCAAATGAGGGCGAGATAGGAGGGGCTTTTAATTAAGGCGGAACTTTTTTTTTTAATTGTAAAAATATATATAGTAAATAACTTAATAGAGTATATAACAGAAATGGTTCATTTTCAGTTACACTGTTTTCTTATGTATTTTTCCCTTGAGTTAGTTTTCCGTTTTATCCTCTGATGTATATATAAACCCAAGCTCTTTCTCAATAATAGACACTCTTTGCATTCCTCGATCTCTCTAAGTAATATAACTAATTGATGATAAAATTTTCATTGTGAAAAACCTCATGTATTTATTACTTTTTAATGAATATATATATATATATATAATTCTCTTTAATAAGAATATTGAAGTAGAATATCGCGGGAAGGAGAACTTTAACTTTGTATGCAAGTCTAAAACTTTGGGGTTAGTGTCACTGGGGAGGGATCTACTTGGAATATTACGCTTTTAATTTGCTGGCCAAAATTTGGTTCAAGTTCTAATCACCTTGTGGTTCGTTTCTCACTGCCAAATCACACTATTATATATATGTGAAAAAACTTTAGAATAAATGAAGTTTTTATTTTTAACGCAAAATAAATAAAGAAAATTACACATACGCATTACTTTCAATTGCCATATTTACATCCAATTGCCATGTCTTCCCATCCAATTGTAGGACGCCATCCAAGGTACGTTTGTATTTGTTAGATTAACCTCCTTGAGTATTTTAACTATCCATTTTACTATTTAAAAAAAAAATCAAAGAACAGAGAAGAGAATAGGATAATCAACTTCGGATATATTACATCTTCTTTGCCATTTTTATTTGTTAAATTGCCTCTTATGCAACTTCTCTCTGAAAAACTGTAAGGACTTCTCGTGAGTGAAATTCGACGCACGGATGGGGTATGGATTGAATATGGAATGGCTGAAAAGAAGTTGGGCAATGGGTTTTGAATTTCAAATAGGGTATTGTAAATTTTGGATTCCAAACTTTGAAATATATATATAGTGTACGAGGTTTCAAGGTGTGTCAGATAAGGAGATTGGATGCATAAGATAAGATTAAGGGTACTTTTGTCATGACATAAAATTGTTTGGCAACACATGAAAGTGCCTAAGTTAAAGATAACAAATGGTGGAGGGTCATTGCTAGCTTTGAAGGGAAGTAATTGTTATTTTTTTTAAGATTTAAGCAACATTACAATTGAATGTAAAAATGAGTATTTGTAAGTGTAATTTTTTTAAATAAATAATATTAAAAAATATATTTTTTTTAAAACGCAATGTTAAATAAGTTATCTTAATAGTACATATCCACTCTAACTTTTCATTCAATTACAATATTTCGCCTAGTCTTAGAAAAAAAAAGCAATTGACCTTGGAATTAATATATCAGCCTCATGGGCTCATACCCCTGTCGTTTGAAAAAAAATATGTCGTCTCTAAGTTCCCATGCGCTGCTCACGTGTTTTTGTATGGGTGTCAGACAATAAAAAATAACAAAATTATCCCTTTCCTTAACTGATACAACCTGATTCAGATTCTCTGGTCTTAGTGCTCCTGTTTCAGAAGCATTTAAACCATTTTAATCTCAATTTTTGTTTTTGAATTTTTTTTATTTTTTTAAAAAATCTGAATGCAAAATAAAAATAAACTTCAAAAAATGATATTTAATATTAAAAAATTAACAAAATCTAAACCGTCCAACATGTTATTTTCCACAAGTAGAGTCCCAACTAGATCCATCCACATCTCCTAATTCAAAATCCTCATCTCTATTGTATCTCAATTTCAGCCGTAATTCAGAGTGTGAAATCAAAATCTCTATCTGAAAATTGAAACCCATCAACAAGTTCTAGTTCTAATCCACATTCGCACAACCTTCGACAACCGCCATTCCACTCTAGACTCTTACGCTTTAGCATCAGAAAAACATCAAATAGCCATCCTCCTCGAAGTAAAGGAGGAAACTCCAAAAGCACAAGACTTTCCAAAATTCTTCTTCTCCGCCAATTCTCTCGTACGGGTGACATATATCCAAGGAGGATGAAAGTAGTAGCGAGCGTTTCCCCCCTCTTGGGCCATAAGTGTAATATCATCCTTCTACTTCCTCCTATTTGGGCTTTGCAATATTTTTCATTTCAAAACCACTTTATCTTCAAGGATGAAATTGACGACAAGAAAAAAATATTATATATTATTAAATGCACCATTTCTCTTTGCTCCCAATGCACACAGTCTTGACAGTGGCTAGCCTGACTTGCAGTTGATCTCCAATCTAGATTCCTTGTGAATCTGGATATTTCATTTAAATAATCTAGATCTAATTTGAACAATTCAAATTTTATTTTATTTTATTAAAATTAAATATTATCTTTTTAAATTAATCATTAAAAAATTATTTTATTTTTACATTCTGTACTCTTTAAAATAAAATTAATATTAAAAATAAGATATATATATAATTTAGATGATTTAAGTAGGATATAAATAGTCTAAATGAAATTTAAATTCGGATACATCCATTTATGTTCATCTCTAGCAATTACCATACGAGATTCCTCTGGAGCCTTTTTATTTAATTGCCCATGGGACATTCCAGCAGCATCACTTGCTTCCAAAAGTGGCTTGAACCAGAAAATGCATTAAATGCATAGTCCCACTCTGATATGCAATGTGCTTCATCAACAGCAAAAAGACAAATGCCTGCTTTTTTGCAACTTGAACCAGAAAGCGGCAGGAATCAAGCACGCCTTCACCGTACGCTTTGGGTTTGTGACCAGGAGATCGTCACCAACAATTTACACTTGCTGGTCAATTTTAGCTATTGAAACACCAATGAAACTTACATAATCTGGCTTTAGATTTGAAGATTAGAGCACAGAGAGGAACTCAATTCCTTTTCTTTCAAGACTATTCATGGCTAGCCCTATAATAATGGGGTTCCAACATGATAATCAGTTCCTAGGGGACTCATCAAATACTTGGAGAGCATTATCAATGGATCCAAACTTGCAGTATATGTCAAATATTGCTGTCACCACAATGACGTTTAGCTCAAAACCATTATTTCTTATATAATTAAGAATCCATTTCCCCTGTTGAAGTGCTCCCATGCGAGCACAAGCGTTCAACAAGCTTACCATTGTAAACTTACGAGGGTCAATCCCATCTTCCTGCGTCCTGTGAAAAAGTTATAATTCCTCCATTATCTTCCCTTTCCTTACATACCCACTAATCATAAAATTCCATGTAACTGAAGTTCTTGTAAAGCATTTTATCAAGCAGCTTCTTGGACTCCTAAATTTCCAAACTACATTTAGCAAGACCCATAATCATTGAGTTCCAAACTACAACATCAAATTCCAAGAGATCATCAAACACTCTCCTCGCTTCACACAAAAGCCCATTCATCTTGTACCCACCAAAAGGAATTGCGGATCAAATGTATTAAAGCTATTTATCCACACTGTTCCTACTTGCAGTGCTCGAGTCAGCTTGTTCGCAGTGTCTCTTAAGTTTTTCTTGAAGACCCCTGCTGCAAGACCATATATAGCGCAATTTATTTGCTCTTCGAATCACCTCATCAAAGCCCTTGAATTTCAAAATGGATTGCACTGGACCAAATATCTCTTCCTTTTCAATTAGCATGCCATCCTAAACATTGGAGAACACAGTAGGCTTAATGTAGAAGCCCGTGTCAGTAAGTCTCTCTCCTCCAGTTTCATGAGTGGCTCCCCTTTCAATACCAGATATAATATACATCAGTATCTTCTTAAATTGTTCTAAATCAGTCTTAGGAACTTGCTCTATTCCCTCCTTAAATGGAACACCAACACCCAACACATCCTTGATCATCCTGCAGAGGCCGTCGAATTTCTCGTTTAGTTCTTCCTTCTTTTTCTTCTCATCTTCGATCTCATCAAGTTTTAGACCTTCCGTTGTAGTATAGACCAACTTCTTGCCCTCATATTCCTTCAGCTGACCAATAGCATATTCAACGATACATCAACCATGAAGAGCACCCCATATCCCTTAGCTATGCGTAAGCCAATTGTAGTGTTCTGTTTGTGAATTTTAATTTCTTCCTTTGCTTTCTCTGTTTTAGCAGCTCAACTTAGTGAATCACAGGATCGTGTTTGGATATTAAAACAAGACAAACACTACAACCACCCAATGCTCCTCCTTCAAGTGCAACAATGGTAGGTATAGGAAGTGCAATAAAGAACAATCCCATGCCAAATACAGTAACACCATGCTCAAGAGGTTCAGCGTGGTGTTTGATCAAACATGAAGAGAGCATCGAAAGGGGTTAACAGTTTGGAAGGCAGTAAATATGGAATAAAGAAACAGCACAGAGTAAATCACCAAGATCAAATGCCATCGTTTCTGGTAGCTTGAGAGCAGAATGATAAGAGTTTGTGAAAACGAAGCTTCTTGAGGGTGTCTCCGACCTCCCATTTGTAATCGCGCTTTCCACTAATAGACGGATTTAGCTTATTACAAGACAATAGTAAAATTTTCGCAAATTTTTTCCTATGAGAAAAATTTTAAAATTATGCAAGAATTGTTGATCTTATGAAAATTTTCATAGATTTTGAATTCTGAGAAAAAAGTAAGAATTTACCATTTTTGTAGAATTTTTTTGGTGAGAACATTGTTCTTACAAAAAATTCTTGGGAGAATATTAAAGAAGTTTTGTAAAAATATTTTTTTAAAAGTTGTGATAAAATTTGTAATTTTTTCACACAATTTTTATGGTAATTTATTATGAGAATAAATAATTTATTATTATTTTTATTCTTATAATATTTTACTGTGAGAATGGTTAAAAAATTTGTCAAAATTAATTTGCAATTTTTTTTATAGTCTTTAGAGCCTTTAAAATTAGGAGTTAGAAACTATAGATTGCCCAAAATTAGAGTCAAAATAGTGAAACGAAATAAAGGATAAATGTAGTGGCCAAATTATAATTTTGGATAAATTTTTGAAAACTCAAAAAAAGGAGTATTAAATAATAAAATTGAATTCACTAGAATTTTTAGAGATTTAAAAAATTAGAAGAGCTATTAAAATGATTAAAACTCTTTTAGTTTATAATTTAGGCCATTGGTTGACCTAAATTTTAATCAAATCATTTGGGGTTATTCTGAGTAAAGAATATGGACAAAATTAAAAATTTCATTTATAAGAAACCCTAGCTACACCTTATAAATGGCTACCCCCATCATCTTCTCCTCACTTTGGCTTAACTTCATCACCTCCAACTAGACCAAGAAGGCATTCTGAGAAGCACCAAAAGCCAAAGGAAGGTAAGAAAACTTAAGAAATTTGCCTATGATGCTTATGTAATCTAGTTTCCATTCTTTCTCCTCTTTTTCTTCATGGTTTTAACTTCCTAAAGAGGGGTTTTCTTGGCTAAAACCATGAAAGAAAAGGCTTTTTCAAGGAAACTAAACCCACTATATTAACTTTCAATGATCAAAGCCTTTTTAAGTGAAGTATAGTATGGTGTAAGAAAACTGCATCTCTTTATTTCTCCATGGCATGATGAGTTCGACCAATCCAAGAAGGAGGTGAAGGGAGTTAGTTTTTCATAGAACCATGATGGGAAAAAGGGTTTTGAAGTGTGGAGATTAAGATTTTGCCATTAGAACAAATTAAGAAGCCATGAAATGCATAAATGAGAACCTAGGGTTTTGATTGTACCTTAGGAAGTATGAGGTTTTAGAATGATGTTTTAAGCCAAGTAAAAGTATAATTGAGTTATGAAGAGGCTTAGGGACTCATACAAATGCCAATCTCTTAAAGGATGAAACAAAAATTCCATGGAGACCATATATCTGCATAGTCTCAGCCAAGACCAAGTTGGAGTACCTAAGGAGAGTTTTATTTGGCTCTAAGATTAGAAATGGTCTAAATATGAGTTGTAAATACTAAGGGAACTATTAGTTTGAATTTAGGAGTTTTATTTTGAAAGGTAAAAGTTTAAGGTTCCATTATGCATAAAGAAGTAATTTAGTATTAGATTCCTTGAATTAGGTTTGTAATGATTTTAGTGAGTTTAAATGGAGTCATATGACCTATATTAGGTGAGATTTTGGAGCCAAGGCATTGATTTGTAAGGGTTGCTTCATTTTGCCACTAAATGGAGCCATATAGAAATCTAAAGCTAAGGCTAGCTTTTGTAAGGCTTGCTTGAATTCAAATATGGTTCTATTGATATATTTGTGTCTTGTTTGATATGTCTAGGACAAACAAGTGAGACTCCCCTCAAGTGCTTATGTAAGGTCGAGAAGGACAATCAAGAACCCAAGGAGAATTAAGTGTTTCTTTGTGAAAAGGTAGTTCTTCATCTATTCTTGTATGCTTATCTTGGTTGCTTGAATTGGGTAAGGTGAAGCCAAAAGTCCCTAAATATATGTGAGACAAGGCCAACAGTCTCAAATGTTAGCGAAGCTAAGTCAAAAGTCCCTAAAAATAGGTGAAGTCAAACTAAAAGTCCCAAATGAGTGGGTGACGCTCAACCAAAAGTCTTTAGAACTTGTTTTTACCTTGATGGATCCACATGATTTTATATATATATATATATATATATATATTATGCTTGATATTTGGTTGTCTATTATGCATAATTGCTTTTCTTTGACATGAAAATATGCCATATAAGTGTGCTTGTAGGGTGAATGAGTTATTAGGCTTAATCTCACTCTTCTTCTTATTATTTCTAACCTTGTCTAGGAAATCCTCAATGAAGC
The DNA here is from genome assembly GCA_026724425.1 of Erythrophleum ivorense. Classification (NCBI taxonomy): domain Eukaryota; kingdom Viridiplantae; phylum Streptophyta; class Magnoliopsida; order Fabales; family Fabaceae; genus Erythrophleum; species Erythrophleum ivorense. The sequence continues at coordinate 5,684,156 of JAIUCV010000018.1, forward strand.
AAAAATGGAGACCAAAGAACATGAGATGTTATACTTTGACAATAGTTTAGGTTTTCTGTATTTGGTTGTGCATGAGAAGATGTATATGATTATTTTGTAATGTAAACATTTCCACAAATGTAAAAGTATGAGATTATGATATAAATGTTATTTTTGAATGTAAATATGCAAGTTTATGCAACTTGAGATGCATGGATGTAATAGCAAGTGAAAGAGTGAATTTGAGTTGCTTAATGTTTGGGACATGGTAAACTAGTCACATATGCCATGTTTTACCTTTGAAACGTGCTCAAGTGGTTACATGAACCAAAGTGATCTATTTTGAACCATTTGGACCTAAACTTATATCATATTGAGCCAATCAAAAGTAGGTTAAAAAATGAACTTTTTTAAGCATTTAGAACTCATTTAGAGCTTTTCATGGAGTTAAAAAATATAATTTTTGGAGCTATGTAGAATTTATTATGAATTTTTAAAATTGGCTAAAACTTGCAGAAAATCCTATGCACTATTCATTTGGTTTAGATCTAATTTTTCATGTCTTTAAGGAGCCAAATGACCTCTAATGCGCTTGAAATTTTACAGGTATATAGTTGACATTATGAGCTTTCCATAACCACTAAATTTGTGTAAAACGGAGCTGTGTAGCCAAAGATATTTATGTCTAAAATTTTCATTTTGGTTTATGTTTGATTATTGTAGTAGTTACTGTTTCATTAGAATTTCATGACCCAAATAAACTTATTTTCACCTAAAATTTTTATAGCATGTAGTTCATATCCTAAAATTTCTATAAACACCTAATTTGCACAAATTAGAATTTTCTAACCTAAGATATGAATTTTTAAAATTGACTTGCAATATGTGCAATTGTGAAGAATTAAGACATATGCAATGGAATTTAAGATTTATGCTTCTTTATATGATATTCTAAGCTTATCAAACTTGTTTGGCATGAATTTGGGAAACTTTTTTATAAAGATAATTATTTGGACACAAATAGAGAAACTTGTGTTTTAATAATGAAAATTTTCGCTGCCAAAAGCACTAATATAAGTAATTGTTGTTAGAAAAGGAAAATGGCTTAGGATATATGTGTATTCTTAGATAGTATGACAAGTGGTGTTGGTATTGGTTGTTGTGTAGCAAATTCGATAATGATTTTTGCTACAAAGCTTGGAATGTGATAACTTCTCTAAATTCATGCCTTTTCAGCACATTTTCCTTAAGCTGGAATGTCTTTTGGTGTATTTTTGTATATAAAGTATACTCAAAATAGGAAAATGCGCATTTTTTTATACCTAAACTTAACTGACTCAATTTTAGTTAAATTATGCAAACTTTAACCTTAGTTTAGGAATATTTTGGTATATTTATAATTTCATACTTTTTGCAGATATGATTGGGCTTCAAAGCTAATTGTTGGAAATTAAAGGTTGAAGTTTTGCAATATTTGCCGCGACCAATTCTTTTTGTTAGCCACGGCCAATTGTTGCATGGAGGAGGGAGCAAACAGGGAGCATTTCATCGCAGCCAATTCATATGTTAGCCGCGGCCAATTTGTTGATAAGAGAAGTTGGAGAGCACTCGAGAGCATTTCGCCACGGCGAAGAATACGTTAGCCGTGGCGAACCTATGGTTTACTAAAACACTGTGTTTTGAGGCCTGACTGACCTTAGGGCTTCATATATCTAGATTTTTGACGAAGAGAAGGATGCTTCGACTTCTGGGCAGCTTGGGGAGCTGATGTGCTAGGGCTTGGAGTGTGGAAAAGGTGGTTAGAGCCAAGGATTAAAGTTTCAAAGAGATTTGAAGCCTTTTCCATAAGTTTTTTTGATCTTCTCCTTCTCCTCTGCTTGTATTCTGCTATGGATTCGAATTCTGGGTGTTTTGTAAACTTGTGGTTGATTATGAGTAGCTAGTCACTTGTTCTAGGATTATTTTGAACCCTTGTATGGATTAACATTTGACTCTTTCCACCTCCATTGATTAATGATATATATGTGCTGATTTTACTCCATTTTTAATGCTTCTAGTTGATTGGCCAACAATTAGTCGTGTGTTTGCTTGAGTGATGCTTGAGAAAGCTAGCTTGAGTGTTGAACTTGAGTTAAATCATGCAAGAACTTGAAATTTAGGTGTTGAATGGATGGTTTTGTTGGTGAGGTAGAAATACACTCATTAACCTTGTGTAGTCAAACTTGGGTTTGAATTTAATATTGGGATTTCTTTGGTTGTGAGAGAGTTTGAGCAACTAATAGAATTAAACACTTGTTTCTGACTTAAGAAAGCTTTTTCAAGTAGTATTTGATTCCTAGACTAGTGCATATAGTTGTTGGTCATTTTTTGTGAGAGGAAATTATTCTTGTGCTATGAAAAACAAGGAGGAGAGATAATCCTAGATCCCTTATATGCTTGAAGTCTAACAGGTTCTCTTAACTCCCTTTATAAATTCATTTGCAAAGTTATCTTTATACTCAACTTCACTGTACAATTGTTTAGCTCAACTTAGTTCAAGACATAAATTTAATGATTATTCCAATTCAACTCCAATCCTCGTAGGAATGATAATCTTTTTATACTATTTTGTCACGGCCCGTGCACTTGCGGTATAAGCCGTTTGGTGAACTTAATGCCTACTAATTTGCTATGCAAAGCTGTGTAACTATCGATCTATTTGCTCCTCGGATTATTTCTAGAGGACCAAGGCCAACATAGCATCCACCTAAAAAAATAAGCCCACAGCTAACTTGGGTTTAGCCTAATCCTAGAAGGGGCTAGACCTCCAAGCCAAAATCAAGTCATGCAAATATTTCTTTTGAATAATTTTAAAACTTTAAGTACTTGTACTTTTGTAATTACTTGACCATTTTGAGTAATATGATCACTTGTTTTGATATATCTTTGAGAGATCTATGTAATGAAAATGAAAAAGCATGGGTCTAGAGGAGCAAATAGGAAGAAAATGTAGAGATAAAGGGTGAAATTTCAAAAAGCAATAAATTAGTGCCTAGTAGTTTGATTAACTTTTTATTTTTAATTTTGGGTGATATTTTGATATAGATGTGATGCAAATATCAAAGGTAATTTACCCACTTTTTGTTTTTTTGGTTTTCTTTTTTGTCTTTTTTATTTTCATAAAGCACGTTTATTATCTCAAATATGATATTTTTTCTTTCAAATTCAAAAAATGCACGTTTTTTTATCTTATTTTCTCTTGTTTGAATATGATAATCATACTTAGAAGTGACTTGGCAAAGGATTTAACCCTTATGACTATTTATAATTTGTAAAATGTATTTAGAAGTTTTAGTTAAAATGACAAAATGGCCATTAAAAAAAGATTTCTTTTCATTTTGGTCTCCATTTTTAATATTTTTATTCCCATCATATTGGGCTAGATTGGTTGGCATGACCAAACTAGTGCTAAGCTCAACCCTGCCTAACTTTTTTTTTTGGTCACTGGCCTAACTTAGCTCAGCTTGGCTAGGTAGCACTAAGCCAATGGGGTGATTAGGCTAAATGAATACCCCTACTTCCTTGTTATAATTTCTATGCTCAATCTTTGATTCTAAAACCAAAGAGATAAGCTTTGTATATTGATGTATGCTTTAGTTTGCAAATTTATGAAATTCAAATTAATTTTGTGTCTTGTGTTAGTCACTTTTCTTGAGGTGTGACATGGTTTTTATTTATTTATAATCAAGTTCTTATTGCTTTAACATTTTTTAATGATGTCCATGATTATTATGACTCCAACCATTAGGTAGGCAGGTGACAATAGATCTTTTTTGACACTATAATAATTCTATGTGTCCTTTTGTCATTTAGATTTTATTCTTATAGTTTTAAATTATCAATTTGGTTTGTAGACTTTATTTTTGAAAAATCAAATCCATAAATTTCAAACTATTTTCAATTAGTCCTTGTCATAAATATATGATATAATATATATCATGACAACATGTCTACACATGGCTAATTGAATCTTTATGTACATGGAGCCTATGTGTACTTTCTTCCAATTTACTACCAAGTTAAGTGTAGTGTGTACTTTAATTGGCTACTTCACGATTGCCAAATTTATTTTATTCTATTTCTATCCCTTTTCTATCTCCTGCTTTTCAAATTTCATCTTTTTATGACTTAAAGCCAAAAAAAAATTAAAAATTATTTTTTGTTAATTAATGTAAAACAAAAAGAGAAAATTATAATTAAAGACCTTAAGTTGAAGATATTTATACTAAAGGACCTTAAATTTTAAAATTATTCTAAACAACCTAAGGACCAAAAATTTGAATTGCACAAGAAAAATATAGTTCAAATTCAAGAAAAAATTGTTATATTTGAGTTCTTTAAAATAATTTCAAATTTTAATATCATTCATTATAAATGTCTTTAAACAAAATTAAAAAATATTACTATTATTTGGGACAAAGGAATACTTACTCTTCACTTTCCTTAGGCAATAGTACCATTCCTTTACAAAATTGATGGAATGAACAAATTGCATGTAATGTCCCGTTTTAATTAAATGATGGAAATGGATGTGTTTTCAAAGCAAGTCCCCCAAAATGAATTATTTAAGGTCCCAAAAAATTTAAGTAACATTCTAAACTCCTAAAAATGAGAATCCCATACTCAGAAAGAAAAACATAAATAGAATGAAGAAATGAATTTGAACGAAAAGTTGACAAAACATAATGACATTTTTGTAATTTTGATCAAATTTTGGAATTCTCAAAGGATGACTTTTTAAATGAAAGTTTTGAGTTTTCTGGAGTTTTCAGAGACCCTGAAAATTATGGAAAGTCCTGAGACAGTTAAAACTCATTCAATGAATGTTTTTCAATGTCGATTGATTTGAACTTTGACGGATTCGTTTGGGAAGATTTTAATTCTAATTTGAGTGATTCCAAAGGTATTTTATTAAATTGGGAATCTAAATTTTATAATGAAAAATACGATTCTAAAAAAATATAAAACAAACTGGAAACAAAAATGCTAAGACCAAGGGGCAAAATTGAAATTTTTGAAAAGTGTTTCTTAAACCTACCTATATATATGAGGCACCCCACCTCCTTATTCATTTAGAAACAATTGTTTTTGCCCTAAATCAGAGAAAGAACCCTAAGGGTAAGGCGCACAAGAAGGAGAAGAAAAGAAGGAGAAAAACAAGGAAGAGGTATGAATTTTCTTAGTCTTTTTCATGCTTTCTCTTTAGCAAACATTTTCTTCTCCATTTTCCCTTCTTTCCTATGATTTTATTGAAGTTTTTGGATTTTTTTTAAGGGAAGAATAGAGAGAAAAATTTGGATTTGAAGAGAGGAGGCCAAGGAAAGGAAGAATCAACTAAGAAATTAAGGAAAAATAAGGTAAATCTTTATTCCTATGTTAGCTACTCTTTCTCCCCTTCTCTTTTTGGTTTGTCCAACATAAGAAGATACAAGAAGGCTTGGATTTTGGGCAGAACCAAGGATGAATCTTAGGAATTTAAGGGAGGAGAATAAGGATATGCAAAGAAAATAACAAAAGAACCATTAGATTACAAGATAAAAAAAATCTAGGGTTTCAAGTATCCCTTGTAAAATCTAATTTGATACAATAATTTATAGACCTAAATGAGTGTTTAAATGAGCTCCTAAGATCCCTAGAAGGCTGCTTATATGCTTCTTTCGTCAAAGAAACCAAAGCAACTCCTTTGTGTGCAATTCAAGTGCATGCCTAGGCCTAAAAGGGTTGGGGTACCTAGGGATAGTTTTAATTTGTTCCAAACTTATTTTTGAGTCATATATGTTGAAAGAGGATGAGAGAAAGTTTTGAAAAAATTTCAAAAACCATAGAAAGTGAAATGCACAATTGACTCCATAATATGGCCTAAAGAAGCAGCAACTAATTAGACTCCTTGTTTTAATTGTGTAATAGCTCCAAGAGGCTTAAAAGGAGTCAAGAATCATAAATGAAAGGAAAGAATGGAGCCTAGAAATCAAATGATGGATATTGCTCCATTAGGTGCATTTTTGGAATCATAAAGGGGTTATTACACCAAGTTAGTGTTTAAGGAAGATGTATGACCTTAGAAATGATTCCAAGAATTTAATTGGCTTCCATATATTGTGTTGAGGCCAAGAGAAATAAATTCCACACCTTTGTGTGTGTGAGGCTGAGGAAGGGAGTGCATTTCCAAAAGAAAAAGTGTGTGGTTATAACAAAGGTAACTTTCTCCACTTTCTCTTATGTATGAATGTGTGTTTACTTTGTCTTTGAATGTATGTATGTGTATTTTAAACCATGAAAAGTGTTCTAGTATATACCTTTGTTCTATGGTACCATGATGTTGTAATATGTTTTCAAATGATGCATAGTATGTGTACTTGGGTTTGCTTGAGTGTGGTGAAACCAAAAACCCTTAGCCATGGTGAGGGTGAGCCAAGAACCTTTAGAAATGGTTAAGACAAAATAAAGAGTCTTCCAAGAGTGAGGTCAAGTCAAAACCTCTTAGAGAAAATAGGTGAGATAAGTCCAAAATCTATAAGAGAATGGGTGAGGCTAATCCACTTACTTGGCAAGCCTATGTATGCTTTATATGACTTGTTCAAATGCCAAGAATATTTTTTGAATGATCATACATTTCATTATACTTATGCATGTATTTTTAAAACGGTATTACATTCTTTATGTGTAATTAAAAAGGAGATGAGCTATTGGGATTCTTTAAATCTTATTCTTTCCTCTCCAATATTTTAACATGCTAGGTGGACTACATGAGCAAGGTAATGGAAGCCATCAAGTTGGAAGATGAGAGTTTGACATCAAAATGCCTAGTTTTGTCTCTTTTGTAGCCATATGTATGGCAAGTGATGTAATCCTATAATGAAATTGTTGTATAATCATATAACCATGTGTAATTACCTAAATGTTTGATGTATGTATGAGTTTTAGTGCCAAATGAATGGTAATATACATTTTGGGTAGTGAATGACATTGGAAAGCATATGTAATCTTGTGTATGGCATGGGGAGAGAGAGTGAGTTTTTAATTTTTGGATTTATGCACCTTTGAGACAAGTTTAGAATGTCATTTTGGTGCATTTCCACGTGCTCAAGTGGTTATAGTTGTCTTAGAAATCAAAATGGACTATTTGGACCCCTTATATGGCAAAAAAATGACCATTTCACACCCAAATATCAAGATTTGACGAAATGAACAAATTTGCTCAAATTTGGCACACATATAGATCTTATATAGAGCTTTTTAGGAAGTCAAAGACTAGATTATTTGGAGTTCTATGAAATTAATTATAATTTTTTAAAATTGCCATTTTTCTGTTGAACTGATGCAGACACTGTTCATATGGTCAATAACTTAGGTTGTGTCATTAGAGTGCCAAATAATGTCTAATACTCATGAAATTTGACAAGAATAAACTAGATATGATAAGCTTTCCATATCCATTGAGATCATTTCAATTAGACTTCTGAGTGGGGAGATATGAATTTTTCAAGTTGGAGGTTAGTACCAGTAATGACAGTCAACCTCTTGTACTATTCTATCAATTTTTAGTGGTTCGTAGTCTTTGTTGTGGTTTAGATATATTTTTAGCATAAAGTAAACATATGTATTTTTATAGAATGGTAAAATATGCTTGATTTTGATTTTATTAGAATTAATTATGATTTTCTAAAATTTGTAACAGTAACCTGGAAAATCAGTTCAAGGCTGCACTCTTGAATTTCATGTATTCCATCTACTTGCATGAGTTCTAAGCCACTTCTTGAGATAGTTATGAGTTGTATTTGTATAATTAAATATGAAAATGAGATGGATAAGTCTATATGGTCCACGGGACACTGAATGAAAATTTTATTCGTTATGCAACGCGATTTATTTGTATTTTTTTAATGGTTTTTCCTTGAAAAATCCTTATGCTTCATGGAAATAAGCCTACATATGATGTGAGATGAGTCTTAGAATTATGGTGTTACATTGTACCATTTATAATAGTACCATTCCTTAAGCAATAGTACCATCCTTTGCAATCGTAATTTTCATCTCCCTTTTCCTTTTCTCTAGTCCCTTTTACTTCATAACAACACATTGTTAATTAGAGCTATCCTTCTTCTCTGTAATTGCAAATTACGATATTGGTCAAAGGAGGTGGAAAGCTAACAAAAGAGGCAATTTCACTATTGCTTATGCATATTAGCATATTATATAGCTTACATGAATATAAAATGTAAGAGCTGTGAAAATAGGTTTAATTTATTAGATTGACCCATTTAACTTTAGGGGGTCAAATTAACATATTTTGATTTGTTTAACAAATACACCAACTCGTAATTATAAATTACGAATTGTATCAAGTGATGCAACATGTGATTGCATCAAGAGATGGTATTAAGAATTAGAACTATCTTCCTCCTTCTAATTGAGAATAGTTGGCACTGAAAGGCATTGGAAAGTTAAATATGTGGGCATTTGGATCCTTGCTTGTGGTTGGATTATAATTAATACTGGTGGAGCTTATTGGCATTTTCTTATATGTGGGGAAATTTTTGTGATGCTAATGGGGGTTGGATGGTGGGCTTTATGAATATTCATGGTTTTTGGCTGGTAGATTGTCCATCTAAGGATTTGTTATGTTTAGTAACTATTTATCATTATTTTTTATTTTATTTTTCTTTTTTAATTGAAAGCTAACTCCCTTTCACCTTTGTAACATTCCCTTGCAATTCCAAGTGCCCATTTACTTTTAAATAGCATTTAAACTCAAAGAACACAGTACATAAAATAATACATCTAGCATCAGGCATTTATTGGCAGTTTTTTAAAATCAACAGAAGAAGAACATTTATCAACAATTAATTTGGTGGTCATAAAATTTTTGGTAATTGCATTCAATTACTGATGGTTTGTTATATTTTACAGCAGTTCTTTAGCCACCTTTAAATGCAATGCACATTTCACTATCTTACTTTTGCGATTTCATTCTCCACTTTTTTCATTCTCGCCTAAATTATCCTAAATCCCCCTATGATTGTCAAACCCTCAATCCTATCCTCTTTCTTTTAGTTTTTCATTTCTTCTCTCAATTCTCTCTTTCCCCCAAACCCTCCATCTTATCTCCTTCTTTCAAATGAAGCTTTTGGGGTTCATAGCATTTTGATTCACAAGAACATTTAGGTTTGTAGTCTATTGTGCTCTACATAAGGAGATACTTTCCATCATACACAACTATAGAAGCTAAAGGGATCGAAGTTGCTCACCCTATTCCAGTTCTCACACTCACATAAGGTTTTCTTTCTATCTCTTTCTACTTATAGTCCAAAGTTGTCTATTCAATATTAATACTTTAAAGTCAAAACCAAAACAAAATCTAAGAAAGTTTGAGTTTTGAAGTTATAACATTGACACTGGATTCCAAAGATGTAAAATAGACCATTGAATTTGATTTGGAAATCTCAAAATGGGAGCCTAATGCCTAAGAAATGGGGAAAGCATCATATTAAATTATATCTAACACTATTGTAGATTGTGAATCTTTCCTTTTTGATTTTGTCAAAAATCATTGGTAAGTGCCAAGGAAAGAATCCACTAATAAATGATAGTATTTTTGTGGTGACATTGTGCTTGAGATGGCTTTAGTCAAGCCCTTAGCAACCTGACATGAAATAGGTATTTTTTTAAAATGATTTCCTTTTTAATGGCTTTTTCTCTTACAAAATGTAAATATACTTTTATATGCTTTGTTCTAGCATGTAAAAGATTGGTTGTCATCATTACTATACTTAAATTATCACATAAAACTTGGGGAGGCACAAACACAGGCACAGATAAACAAATATGAAGTTTTTGTAATAATGACTTGATCCATAATAATTTAGCTCCAATTGATGCCATGCTCTTATACTTAGCCTCTACGCTTGATCATGCAACAATTTTTTATTTCTTTGAAGACCATGATACAAGGTTTGCTTGTAGATAGATATAAAACCTTGATGTGCTTCTCCTGTCATTGCAATCTGATGCCCAATTTGCATCATAATATGTTGTGATGGTCTTGGTTCTAAATGGCTACAACTTGATTCCATGTGAGCTTGTCCCTATTAGATATTGGAGAATTCTCTTTATTGCCTTCCAATGACTATTAAGTGCAGCTTATATAAATTGACATACTTTGTTTATAGCAAAATTGATTTCAAGCTGAGTTATAGTTGCATATTGTAGTGCCCCTATAATGGACCTATATAATTGAGGATCTTCCATCCTATCTTCACCTATTTTTTTAAAGTTGAAGATTGATGTCATTAGGGCATTTTCCCTTTTGGCATTTTCCATTTTTGCTCTCTTGAGGATGTCCTTAACATACTTGGATTGTGATAAATGAATGGACCTATCCAATAGCCTTTTCATTTCAATGCCAAGGAAATAATTTAGCATGCACAAATCTTTTAGAGAGAATTCCTTATCAAGACAAGTAATTAACTCTAAAATATTCTTATTAGAAGTGTCCATTATGAGGATGCTACATATACAAGCACATAGGTAATATCTTTTGTTGTAATTCAAATGAACAAGGTCTAGTCACATTTGCTTGACGTAAAGCAAAATTTTGTTAAAGCTAAGGCAAGCATCTTAAAAGAAACTCTTAAAGCTTGTTTTAAGTGCATAAAGTGCCTCGTTTAGTTTGCAAACTAACCCTTTATTGGAGTGCTCAAAACCTTATGGCTGCTACATATAAACCTCTTCAAAAAGGATGCCATTAAGGAAGGCATTATTAACACCCACTTGACGAATATCACATTGTTAAAAGATGGTAATTATGAAAATTACCTTGATGGTCACTGGTTTTATCACTAGGCTAAACATTTCAATGAAATTGAATCCTTCTCTTTGATGAAATCTTTTAGCCACAAGCCTAGCTTTGTACCTCAGCAAAGTTCCATTCAGATTTTGCTTCACTTTAAACACCCACTTACACCCTATTGCTTATCTGTTTAGTGGTGACTCTACCAAAAGTCCATGTCCAATTTTTAATCAAAACTGCATATTCTTCATACATGGCCTTCTTCCAATGAGGTGTTGATATGACTTCATCCATTATAGTTGGCTTTATTCCAACAAGGTACACTTTCAATTTATAATTGCTATCTTTACACCTGGTGACCATCATGTGAGTTGAAGGCAATTGACGTGTGTGATGAGAAGCCTGTGATGGATTATGAATAGTGAGTTCAACAACCATGCTATTCATAGGTTATAGGTTGCTTGTCTGAGCACCTTCGTCATTATTAATAGTCAAGGGTTTGCTTACTAGAACACCTTTATTAGTAGTAGCTATCACGGGTTGCAATTACCTTGTTATAGGGTAGCATTCAATGAATACAACATTATCATAATAAAATTTTGAGATGATTAATAAGTTTTTAGTTATGAAAGGAACATGAAGAATTTTAGAAAGCAACAAAGGATAATTTGGTGAGCAAGTATGAATATATGAATGTCCAACATATTGTATTTTCAAACTTGTTTCATTACCTATATAGACAAGCTTAAATCTAGTTTAGTTTGTTGTGTTATTCACATTTTCAACATCATAGGTGAGATGACAGGTAGCTCTTGAATCAAGATACCATGAGAGATCTACTACAGCCACGTTGGAAGTGGCTAATGAAGCTAAAGCTTGGTCTTTACTTTAGGCTTTTGAGTTATTGGTAGGTGGCATTTGATCATTGAGAGACATGGCTTGGAAACTTTGATCAAATCTATATGAACACAATCCTACTCTATGACCAGCTTTTGCACACAATTGACATGTAACATGAGTTCCTTGGCTATTATATCTTTCACATCTACCATGTCTTCCATTAAAGCTTCCTGTTCTTCCACCTTAATAAACAGCCATCCTTCCTCTATATGCTATTTGAGCTACATTGGAAGAGTATTTGAGAGGACCTTAAAGTTCTTTTCAATTCTTGATTCTTAAACAAGGAGTAATGATTCATTGCTTCATATGGGGCATCCTATTACTGTTAACACATCTATATAAGTTATAATCTTTAGTAGATACTCATTGATTGACATAGCTTCCTTCTTGATGCTTGTCAATTGAGTTTTAAGTTGTTTTAATTTTGGCTTTTGTTTGAGAGGCAAAGAATGTTAGAATTCTTTCCCATACTTGAGCAGGTTTTACAACCCGCTATTCTTGTGAGCATGAGATCAATCATGGATGATAGCATCCATGATATTAATAGTTAATCTTGGTGATCCCAAGCAAGGAACTCCGTATTACTCTTTCTACTAGCTCAATCTTCCTTAGAAACGACATTTGTAGGATCTATAAATTTCTCCAACTCATAGCTTTTTATCACTAAGCCAATTTTCTGTTTACAATACAAGAAGTTGCTCTCATCAAGCTTCACTAATATGGCATGGGTGGAGATAACATCCTTCTTTTGTGATATGGCTTGTGTGAGTTGAAGACTTGAAGAGTTTTTCATCTTCAAGAAATAAGCTCTGATATCATGTTACAGTGGAGAAACAAAGAACATAGAGGAAGTTCAAATGCTTATCTTTCTTATTGAGAAGAGAATAGTACAGCCAATGTATAGGAGTTAAGCTAACCTTATTGTGTTATAACATGATGCTGTAAGTAAAAGCTAACTCCCTTTCACCTCTCTAACAAAAATATATATAAAGATTAAGGGAAACTTTGTAACTAACACCAAACGTTGACGAAAAAGGAAAAAAACACTAGCCCATAACTTGCTGATTTGCAACTAAGCACATTTGGTAATTCCTGTTACAGCATAGGGAAACAGCAAAAGGAAAGGAACTAAAATGAAATACCATAATTAGGCAACTCTGATTTGGATTTCATCCGCATTCTTATCTCCAAAATGATAGCGACAATAACCAAGATGGCAACACTGATTCCGTAACCAGCAAAATACTTTGATCCTTCCCTTCCCAAATGGAGTCCATAGAAAGCGTTAGCAAATGCAAAGATCATCAGGATCCTTCCAATGTTATGATGGTAATAAGTCCAATATTTTCGTATTTTTGATTCCTTTCCTGGTCGCAATACAAAAGCCATAACCTATGAAAGGCAATCAATTAAAACTAAATCGTTAGCAATGACCTGAATAATGTGCTTATGATGATTGTGAACTTGCAAGAATGCATGCATATACATGAGCTAGGGAAGCCTATTATAGGTGTCTTTGCACTTCAGATTTCCATTAAATCTCTGTTAATTGCGGTTGCAATAATTACGAAAGAATATTTTTAAGAAATAAGGGAAATTACACTAGTACTCTAAATATAATATTTCCTCAAATATATAAAAAATAGCAATTGATTACCTAATTTATTAGTCTCATTGAAATAACCCCCTACCACCTAAATTGCAAGTTAATTTTAACTTTCTTTATGTGAAATTATACTCATTTTGCCCTTTTCTTCATTGCTATGCTCTACCAACTCCCTCACACTGTGTCTCCAAATTTTCCATGACCATGGCAACCCTATGTCTCCAAATATCAGGTAATGACAAACTGAAACGTGTCTCTCAGCATCTTAAACTTAAGCCATTCCCACTTGGGTTGCCATCACCATGGACGATCTGCAAATAAAGGTCAGAGGGTTGGTGGAGAAGATGAAGAGAAGGGCAAAATATGTATCAAATAATAGGAAGGATATTTTAGTAATTTTACATAGCTAAAGTTAGATTTATTGTTCAATCTAAACAATAATGGATTTATTGTAATAGGACCAATAGATCAAGAGTTAATTATCACTTTTTGTAGATTATGAGAGACAATACAATTGAAAGTAAAGATCAAATTGATAAACGCAATTTCTCCTTACAAAAAAAAAAGGTCATTGCATATATTCCAATTGTGTAATCCCTTCATCAAGTGTTGCCATTTTTAATTAAAACCATGGTCTTTAAAGTTAATAGAATCTGGTTATTAACAACTTATTTTCTTTGGTATCTTAGATGTTATTGTATAAGCTATCATGATATTTCAAATGGCCTGCAATGACAATTTACAGCCAATCAATTAAAATTTATAATCGATCCCTTAACTTATTTGTCCCATTATAAAAACCCTCGATCATTTGAATTGCATGTTATCTCTAAATGACTCAACATGATTTGGGAAAAGAAGCGGTCACATGAAACACGCCTAGGGTAAAGCCAAATAATTATCACGTCCAATTTGGAAGATAAATTTTTTTAAAAAAAGGGCAAATAAATTTGGGGTATATGCGAGCATATATATATATATATATATATATATATAACTCATGGTCACTAATTATTAATATTATATATAGTATGATCTCTCTTGAACGAAGTTAGAGACGAACCTGAAGGAATCCAAGGACGAGAATGAGAATTCCTATATTCTTGTGATGAGTGATGTTGGAACTGACTTTCTTAGATAAAATCAATCCACATAGTATTCCGACTACTCCGGCAACAAAGCCAGTTGTTTGAATGGAAGCGTGCAAATAAAACCAAATTGGGTCCCATTGTTTGCAGTGGCGAGCAACTATGGCTCCTATTATCATAAGAAGACTCCATCCTACAATATTGAGCCATCCGTGGCCTCTTTTTAGCTTTAGGTTTGAGGTTACTCTGGCTTTACCTGTTGCGAGACACAATTAATCAATTAAAGAATCCGATTAATTAATTTAATTATACGTATTAGACAACAAATGGGTTTATATTAGAGGTAATCATGATATCTAGTGGCTAAGTCAGCTCAATTCCACTTGGTCACATCGAGTTGAGTTTTGGCCGAACCACCAAAAGAAAAAATATTGAGTCAAGCCAACAACTTGATCATATTAACTAAAAATTATCGTATAAGGATTTATATGACAATTTTAATTTTTTTGAGTTCTTTTATAATTTTTATAAAAAAAAAAGACCATCTCAAGAGATCAACTTAGGCCAATCTAGTATTAAACTAAATTGAGCCAACCAAAACTTAGGCACGAAGCTAATTAAAAGAAAAAGCTCAATGTAAAACTAGACCAAACATCAAATTAGGCTACAAACCTAGCTTAGCTCAACTTATGATTGTCTCTAATTCTTATCTTCTCATATGAAGGGTCAAATGATTATTGTATATGAATATATATATATATATATATATTATTTGTCATTCATTTTGAGTGGTAAATTTTATTTAAATAATGAATCTTAAAAAGTATATAAATTTTACATATATGGCCGGTTGGTCACCTTGTCTCAACTCAGCCTTTTAGCCTACACGCGCGCGCGCACATACACAGAGAATGAACACTGCAAAATATATCATGCATGGTTTTCTGAAGCTAGGAGTTTTTTTTTAAATAAAAAATTATCCTTCTAATTTCTGAAGTATCTCTTGCTCTATTAAGGTTTAAATATTTTATTAAAGTCTTTTTATTTGATACTTCAAAACTTTTCATTCTAGTTGGAGGGCTTTTAATTTGTTTTCTTTGTCTTTATACAATTAATTAAAGATGAGACGAAGTCAAATTCACTAATCCGGCTTTGTTGAAACATAATATATTTGGATTAAACAAAAAATAAAGCGGTCTAGCCCAATCCAATATTTTTTTAGCTCCGCTTGATTTAAAATTGAAGATTTAGCTAAATTTATAAAAAACACAAGATGTAAATTGAAAAAAAAAAATGTTATGATTTCTCTGAAGTATCCATGCATGCATATATAAATAAGTTGAATTTAATTTTTTAAAATTATGTAGTTATATTTAAATATTTATGTTCGTTGGTCCGAGACATATATATATATATATATATATATATATATATCAATTCTTTTGTTATAAGATAATCTATCTTCGGGCTACCTTGTGTGTCATCTGGAACCAAGTTCCTCTTTGGACAATCATAAGGGTATATTCCTTACATTAGCCTAGCTAATATATTTAACAGATTAAATTCTCTTAAATTCTAGTCCCAAAAAACTTGAGCCTCAATAGTTAATGTAAAGAATACATCTTGTTAACTATTAGGTCAACCCTTAGGATTATTTAATCTTGTAATTTTAATATTTCAATTTTATTTTATTTTACTTTAGTCATTTTTTTAAATAAATTATATAAACTTCTCCTAAGTTTTTGTTGTAATTATACATACCTAATTTTTTATATTTTAAAATATACACTTTAGTCTAATTTTAAAATTTTTTACTAAAATACTTCCATGAGTCTAACTATATAAATATATATTTTATCTAAATATGCACAAATAAAAAATAAAAATTAGATTTTATTTTCAAAAATAAAAAGAATAGATTTTGTTTTCATTAAATTTAACAAAAATATACATATTTAAGTTAATGAAATTAAAGTAGTTTAGTTAAAAATAAAATAAAATAAAATAACATTAAAATGTAGCATAATTTTTTATTTTAAGATAATTTGTGTATATTTTAAAAACAGATAGAAATATCTATAATTTAAGCAAAATTTATAAAAATTGTATCATTTATTCTGATATAATTTATGTCTTATTATATTCTTTCCCCTCTGCAAAATGAAAAAGCTTCCCTGACCTGATGCATAATCCATCTCGACAGAAATCTTATCGCTGTGTTTGGGCAAGAGAAAGTTGGCACCGGAAGGGAAGGAGTTCTGGGGTCCAACTGCAAATAGCAGATATGGTGAAGGCTGGCTGGCTTCCAACTGGGCGCTTATGTACGCTGTCGTACTTCCACCAGATCTATAAATGGTTGCATTCCATGAAAACTCCGCTTGACCATGAACGATCACCTGCTCCGGTGTTGTGCCACCCAGATAGTACCATTTGACTTGCGCATCGTTTTCGACCCACCCCACCACGGCGCCAGAACCCAGCATTTGGCCATCTTTGGAGAACCCTATCGCCGCATAGGAATTTATGTCCAAGGGGTATGAGAGAACAAGGGTCCACGAGTTTGGTGAAGCCTGAGCATAGTACTGTTCAACATTCAAATATCAATAGACTTGAGTTCACCTCCTCCTTTTGAGTGTATGGTGCAATCAATATCGTAGAATTAAGTAAAATTCTATTTTCGTTCTTGACATATAGAAGTGAATTTTTAATTTAATTTTTTTTATAGATTTTTTTAAATTTAATTCATTATTCATTAAGATATTTTTAATATCGTCATTTCATTCCACCTCAATTTATAAATTTACATAGAATATAATAAAAATACTGATTCACACTTGTAAATTTAGACTTGGCATGGTACACCACAGTCCACACTAGAAGTTCTATTAGGAACTCAAATTTCAAGAAATTTGTGGATGGGTGGATATATAGGCCAACTTCAGAGACATGGAGCTTCCAAAGTTCGGGAAATTAGGGTTCTTGATTTTGAGATCGAATTGTCTACTACGCAGCTATTGCGTTGCACATGATGACAATCGCAAGTTTTAAAAAACAAATAATAAAATAAAATGGCCAGTCCCACTATTTGGAGGCTACGGGGGTGCTGAGAACAGAGAAGCTACATCCCTCAATCTTAGCTTCATATCTCATGTGGACTGACTATGTGTCTGGTATAACTTAATAACATGAATCAACATTTTGTTAGGTTGGAGATAGGATAGAAGAATAACATGGAAAGTATTTTAATGAATTGATCATTAAATTTTTAAAAAAATTATATTTGTAAAAAACTAAATTCAAAATGCACCCATGAAAAAATTAAAATTTTACTTAATAAAATTCAGCAACCCAAGATTATTAAAAGAACAATTTGATTTGAAGTTTTTCATTGATTATAAGTTAGTAGAGGAGCTAAAAGAAGGATATTATTATTTTAGTTTGCAATTATTTGAATATATATATATATATATATATTTGAAAAAATGCACACTAAACTTTAGAGAAACAAAATCAAAATGTTAACACGCTCATGGGGTTGCAAGAAATTATATGCACTTACTCTGAGGATGAAATTATGAGTTTCCCAAACAATAAAACACCACCGAAGTGAACTTGCATCGAAATTCCGAAGTCCCTTTGCATTATAACTGATCAACCCAGGATCAAGTTTTGAGGAACAAGAGTCTTGGGATCTCACGAGGGTTGATGAACTATAGAAAATTATGAAGACAAGGCAAAGAAAAGATGGCTTCATTTCTGTAAGGAACCGTTAGGGTATCTAAATCAAAGGCAATATGTTGAACCACATTCACGATCATTACGTTCAGTTCAATTTTATAGAAGAAAAAAAAAATTAATTATCATCGGAGTTCACGATCTGCTTGGCTTTGCCGTCTACGACAGGACATGGAAACCTAGTAAGCTACACCCACGATGTTTCCTTACAGCCAAATGGTGCGAAAGAAAAGTGAAAAAATTGGTAGGAAAAAAAGATTATCAACTTGATGATAAATGCCTTTTAGCATAGTATATTAAGGGTCGTTATCAAGTGTTTGCCTACTTCCTATCAATGTTCAAAACGAGCCAAGCTACAAGAGTCTCTTAGTTCAACTCTAAAAATATATAGGGTAATAAAATTATTAACGGTCGTTATCTAGTGTTTGCGTGATTCCAGCTTTGTGGTCAAAAGGAGCCAAGCCCTAGGAGTCTCATAGTTCAACTCTCTCTCTCTCTCTCTCTCTCTCTCTCTCTCTCTCTCTCTCTCTCTCTATATATATATATAAGATCACGTTAGTAAAATATTATGTCTTATTTTTAAGACGCGCTTTTTAGTTTGATCTTATTTGCTTTTAAAGCAAACGAGGGGGAGATAGGATAGGCTTTTAAGGCCTGTTTTTTTTTTATTTCAAAAATATATAAGGTAAATAACAAATTGTTTCTTTATTGTAAAAAAATGATGTATTTGATCATTTTTAATTAATAAATAGATATATAATTCTCATTAATAAAAATATTGAAGTTGAATATCGCGTAAAGCAGCACCTTTAATTGCGTACTTTTTATTTGTTATTATATATAAGGACAGGTATAAACTAAACAAATTTTGTATGCAAGTCTAAGAACTTTTGGGTTAGTGTCAGTGTGGAGGGATATGCTTGGAATATTACGCTTTCAATAATTTGCTGGCCAAAATTTGGCTCATGTTCTAACCACCTTGTGGTCCGTTTGTCGCTGCAAATCCTCTACGGATCACTCGTGTGAAATGTCTCCACCTCCGTTTTTTTTTTTTCCCAGTTTGAACTCGGGAATATGTTCAACCATTTCAAATGGTAAAAAAGATAAAAGTATAAATAGATATTACAGTTTAGGTTAAACTACTCCACTTTATTTATTTATAAAAACATTACTTGACCCTTTCATAAAATAATAATTAATATATGTTAAATAAAAGCTTTTACATTTATACAATAAATATGTTTCCAAATTTAATATATTTTAACATCATTTAATAAAACCTACTAAAAAAAGAAATGATTTACAAAATAAAATATGTAAAATATCTAATCAATTAAAAGACAATAATTAATAACATTTAATTAATCAGCATAAGCACTATTATATATGTGCCATAAAGCTTTAGAAATAATAAAGTTTTTAATTTTTCCTTCAATACAAATTAATTAAAAAAAATTGTACATACCCATCCTGATATTTACTTCCAATTGCCATATCTGTCTTCCCCATCTAAAATAATTAAATATTTTATCTCCCAATTTATTGGTTCTTTGGTAATGGCACTGTTAAAAAATGTTGTTATCTTTAATTTTGATTTCCGATATATAGAATGCATATGCTTTGTAAAGCTACCAGGACGAATTACTCCTGCCCTTAACCAATACAAATTTTTTTCGGTTAATCCCTAATTTCGATTTGCACGTCTCATCCCTCGTATATCTCGAGACCTTCAACGTTATTCTACGTTCGCACCTTTAACACTAATTATAAAATTGTTTAACTATCCTGTTAGTTTTACAATTATATTTTCTTTTTGGTTTCAATTACTCTTTTCACTTTTTCAATTAAGGGTTCATTTTTACGTTGTTTATAATATTTTCTAGCTAATTTAGTATCTGGTGGAGCAGAAAAAAAGGAAGAAAGTGACAGGAATAAAGAAAACATAGGACATTGTAAGACATCATCCAAAGATTCAATTTTCTTTGTTAATTTAACCCTTAAGTTTTTTAACTATTCATATGCTATATATATATATAAGATATGCGATAAATTTTTAAATTATCAATTTTTTATTATTTTAAGAGACTTATCATATGAATACAGAATTTATTTTATATTTTAAATATATAAAGTTAATAAATTTTAATTAAGTTAATATTTAGTAAGTTTTAGTTTTATTTTTTTGTTTTGAGTTCATTATTTGTTTTAGTTGTGTATAATTTGTGTTGTGTATTTTTACTTATATTTTTATGTTGTTAAATAGCAGAGACAGTTGCAGTAAGGAGAGAGGCAAAAGAAAAAAGTTTTCATGCTATCTTTAAGTTTTACTTAAGCAAAAGTAATTCATTTTTGTTGTTTCTTCATTATAGCTTTTGTCTTCAGATAATAACATTATTGTCTTTGACCAATATTAAATAGGCTTTTACACCAATGGATTTTGGGGTTCTGTTATCATCAAAGTAATAGGCTCAGTCAACTTTAGGCCAACAATCTTCTCCATTTGATGATGACAAAATCAACTTGCAAAATCAGTTTTATGTGGAATATTATATATGCTCCTCATGAATCTCTGCATGGAATAATTAAACAAAATAGCACAATGCAAAATATCACAACATACATCATTATTTAATTTTGCATAAAGTAATTCTCTCTTTTTTTTTTCAATAGCAAAAGGGCAAGAAGCTATATTAGCATAAAATAGATAGATAAAGGCAACAGAGGCAAATGATGCAAAGTATAAGTTCATACTAACTCAAATATATGATTTAAATAAATGTTAACCATCATTGGCATGTTCAAATATGAAAAAGTTTTTTTTAAAAAAAACTATAGTGCATCTCTAAGTTGTTGATTTAGATGAAGGAAACCTTAACCCATTCGATCACTAAGATGAAGGAGTGTGGAGTGATACTTTGTAAACACTATAACAACTCTTGTTTGTTAGCTTGAAAAGCTATCTTGCTATCATACTAATAGCCACTATTTTTGCAATAGATTTTGCAAGCATACGGATCACTTTTGTAATATAGTGAATCAAGGTTGTCCCACAGAGAATTGAATTAAACTCAATTAAGCCTAAGGAAATTCGCTTTTGTTTAAGTCAAGATACACAACTACCAATGTAAGGGATTAAAATAAAATGGAAATAAACAAATAGTAAGTGTCAGGATAGTTCTAATGAGATAAATCTCTAAGAAATATCCTAGGTTCCTATCCCTTGATTGCTATGAATTGAGATGTCCGATTAATTGGTTAATCAACAATCTAAAGGTTGGAGAGATTAATTGAGCCCAAATGTCTCTCAAACCACTTAGACTTCTATTCTAATTAATTGCAGATTTCTCTCACAATTAATCAGGTAAAGTACATCCAACCCTTTTCACCACTTAGGGTTCTTGAGCATATTTCTATACCTAAGAAAAAAACTAGTGTAACCTAATCTCAATCCTAAGTTGCTTAATCAATTGGTCCATTGAGATTTCCCTTTTTCAAGAGCAAATCTCAAACCCCCCAATTCAACAAGAAATTGCCAAACTCTTATATGAAATATAAAAGACATATTAAGCATTCAAATCATCAATAAACTCAATTTAACCTTGCAAAACCCTCATTACATGGCAATAGGTTCAAGTCAACCAAGGATCAAAGAAATCTAGCTACACATAACTCTATACATTGTAAACAGATTCAGAAATTCAAAAAGACAAGAAATCATGAAAGGGAAGATGGAGGATCTAAGAAAACTTAGTGCAATCATCTTGATTCAGCCTCCAATCTTCAACTCAGGCTCCTCTTCCTTAAACCCTAGCTCTTAGGTGCGTTTTCCCTTTTAGAATTTCTCTTCCCAGCTCAGAATGACCAAACCCTCACTCTTTCTCGTGTTTTTAGCTCGCAAATCAAAGTTGTGTGTTTCAGTAGCCGATCTCACTATGGTAAGGGGTGGCTCTCGTTATAGCGAGAGCTTATAGGCACTTAGATTTTTGCTGATCTCGCTACTACCTGTGCTATAGCTAGGAGCTCTCTAGAGTTTGTATGAATCACAACTTCACTATGGCGAATTAACTTCCTCGCCACAACAAACGTGCATCCTAGCTACAGCGAATTGTGTTCTCGCTATAGCGAGTGGACTTGTTAAGTTTGCCTTTTAACTTTCCAACTTCTCTCCCTTTTCTCATTCCTTTCTACAATCTTCTATCTTTCTCCTAAGATAAAAATCAACATCAAATAAGGTTCAAAATTGATAAAGATATCGAAAATGAGATATTTTCTTTATTTTGTTTGATTAAATAAAAATTTAAGCCAGGCTAGTCAAGAGATAGGTACTTTGACTCCCTAATATATCATAAAATATATCTCTTTCTTATCCAAAATTAGAGACTCATCAAACTTCTCCATATTTGTATTATTGCTTGTCCTCAAGCAATTCCTAGAAAATATTTATCAAAGTGGCTATTGACTAATTCTTTTTCATGATTGACACCTAATCAACCAAAATTCATGATTCCCCCACACTTAGAATGAAACCAATGTCAGAAGTAGAAATTCAGCAAAACTCAATTTGAATTTTGAAACTAATGTACTCATAGCAACACCCTTTTGATTTCTAAAGTGTGTGTGTGTTCCACAGACAATTTTTTAGAAGTAATCAAGTGATCTTCATTAATAACCTCAATATACCTTCAAGACCTAATCCAACTATCTACTCCAACTTCAATCATCAGAGTTCATTAAGAGAGGTCTTTATTGTTCAATAGAGTAATACTCTCAGCACAACCATTCTCTTTCTTCTCTTTTCTTTTCTTTTTTTCATTTTCCTACTCATTTCTCTTAATCCTTTTGATGCGAATGACAACATTGATTATGAAGCCACTCGATTACTCAGATTAAGGAAATCAACTCAGAGTGCTTACTTGTATACTCTTAGTTTCACCACTGCTTGATGCGAAAGTTCACACTTTTTGGTGCAAACTCTCAGTTACTAAGTGATTTCAACCATTGGAGTAGAGATATATCTGTGTGTGTGTATATATATATATATTATCCCTCTCAAATGATAATCAGATATCCATTAGCAGTAGATAAATTGGAGAGATCTAAAAATAATTAGGGCTAACTAAAAGGAGTTTGAATTATATCAATAACCATCTTGTTAAAAAATGCTTTTATCATGGGTGTTTACTACAACCACATTATTTGCTTTGTTCATTTCAAGTTTGCTCAACCTCCACATTCATTATTTAATATTCATCTGAAGTAAGAGGGAGTTGAATCTGGTTAAAATTATGGAGGCATTATGGTGAACTAATTATGATGATGATGATGATTATTATTATTATTTATTTATTTAGGTCTACATGTCTGCTTAGCCTATATTTACCTTCCCCTACACTTAAAAGAAAAACATTGTCTGCAATGTTTAAAACAAAAGATAACTAAAATCAAAAAAGTAGAAGTAAACCGAGGTGAAGGTAAGGGATGTAAATAGAAAGAAAGAAACAGGAATTCCCCTTATATGAAAAGTTAAGGACAAGAAGGAGGCATGCGAACAAATCTTGTAGCTGAGAGATAAAAAATATACACAGACCATGCAGCAAACAGTAAGTGGGCATTAGATAAAAGACATCAAATATATAACTAGCAATTGTAGAATCTAAAAAACACTATGAGGTACAGTGATCCATATATAGTTATCCCAAAAATGAAAGCATAAAAGCAAGAAGGATCATGCAATTAACACAAAAACACTATAAGTCAGAGGGCTCAGGCATATCATGCTATGCAAGGTCTTGTGGAAGAACAATGATAGATGACTGAGGGACCTCTGAAGGTGGTGGTGGAGGGGCAGGTATAAGATAATCCACAAGTATTTGCAACTAATCTTTCATTGACAGGATATGCCCCTCTAGCCTGTCAATGGAGACTCTCACCCAGCCCTTAAACTAAGTCTGAGGTGGTGCATCCTGCATCATAGGTTTTAGAGTATCCACTCGCTACTGTGGAGGAGGTGGAGATGCGTCGTGATGTGGTTGTGCCTGTGCCTAGTGTCTACGGGGTTTTCCTGGTTCATCCTTCATGCTATCATACTTGAATGGACCCTTCAGTTTAAATTGAGCATCATTTTTAGATACTCGGCTTCCCCCCATTAAAAGTAACTCAGTAAGTATATGGGGGTATGCCAAGCTTGCCCTATTTGACCATGCAATTTGCTTGAAGTTTAGGATCATAAAGTGGGAAATATTCACCCACTTCCTTGTCATAAAGCAATAAGTCAGAATAGCCCTTTCTTGGATCATGTCGAACCCATGGGAACTAATCAAGACATTGCTAGTGATGAACTGCAACCAATATCGAGCAAGCTTATTGAATTGGTTGACTGCGTACACTTTTTTGGTCAGCCTTACTCGACCTTCATTGGCTATGGTTGTCTCTACTTCTTCCCATGGAATGGACTGCTGATTAGCCATATAAGATTGGAAGGCACACTCTTCGACATTGAGCAGTTCATAGAAGTCCTAAATGACTTTCTCATTGATTTTAACCCATGCTAATCAGTAATATTATTCATCTTCGTCCACCTTTATGCCTTCAAAATTAGCATACAACTCTTGGATCATCAAGGGAATCCGATGCATAGGCTTTTTAGTGAAACCTTGCAGGCCATGCCATTCAAAATCACCGAAGGTCAGATCTAAGATATGGGGCTCACAATATCTGTTTTCAATAACACCCCGATCAGAGAAGAGGCGCTCAAAGCAGAATTAAGCTCTTGAAGATACAAATATGTCATTGTCATATGATTTCTTCTTCTGCTTTGAGGAAGATGCTTTAACTGTTTTCGTTTGCTTTTTAGTGGAGATGCCATAAACTTTGTAATCCAAATAACATTTAGAATTAAACAAGTGTAAGTAGCTATAGCAAACTAATAGAGCAGTCAGGGTCAAATGCAATGTCTAAGGACATAGTGATGGAAATATCAAGTTCTAGAGAAAGACATTCGAACTCACTATAGCGAGAACTCGCTATAGCGAGAATGAACATATTTCTAGAAACATGGATTTAGCCCAAAAAATTCCAGATGATGAGAACTTCCTGCATAGAAATAGTTGACAAGCAGAACGCAACCAAAAATACTAGCCTATTGACCTCTAATTACGTAGGTAAATGCAAACGATTTCACAACCCTAAAAACCACAGACTCAGTAATAATATGCAGCGATTGAGAAAATAAAGGACAAGCGACGTACCTAATGTGAGGAGAGTAGTGCACACGGGGAGTGGGGGCATGAAAAGGAAGGGTTTCTGTAGAAGAAATTAAGAAAAGGATAAAGGGGGAAACATATGCGCAATAGCAAGAAGAATGGTGAGTAAAGAAATGGAAAGGAAATAGTGATTTTAAGTTTTTTTAATTTAATTAATTTAATTTAATTTAATATTTTATATTATGCGAATGGTCAGAGACCTCGCTATTGCCTAGGCAATAGCGAGGTGATCTCTGAAAAAAATACCAGTAACAAAATTGCCATTTTCGCAATGGCGAAAGTGCACCCTCGCAATGGCGAGTACACTCAGGTGATTCTTGTTAACTTAAAATCTCACTATAGCCTAGCTATAGCGAAAAACTTTATGGTGTTTATAGTTGTACATGAGCATATTGCAGTCGCTATAGCGAGTTGCCCCTCACGTAATTGCGAGTACACTTGGAACATTTTTACAATCCATTTCACTCGCCATAGCTTGGCAATAGCGAAAGACTCTCTGGACTTTGTACCAGACCGAAGAGACAGGGAGTTCGCTATGGCGAAATGGTGGTTTCGCTGTAGTAAAAACACTTAACATCTGTTAAACACGCTTTGGCTCACCACATCCTACGTCATAGCGAGGAACTCTCTGTTTATTGTACTAGATGCAGAATAAGCAATCTGGTGATAGTGAAATGGACACCTTGCCATAGCGAATTTTTTTTTTCAGTTGTACTTTGTCTAACCTCATATAATCCCTTTAACTCATGATCAACTGATTTAAATGAAGTGAACATAGTTACCAAATGAGAGAGGACACTCAAGTTCATTTAACTTGCTTTCTTTAACGAAGGTTGGTCTAAGACTTCCTACCTCTCTTGTACAATCCAACCCTGCAAGGTTAAAATAAGGCTTAAACATTCATAGTCCTTTCAACAAAAATTAAAATAAAAGAAGACAAAAGTTTGGGCTACCTCCTAGGAGCGCTAAGTTTAAAGTCTTCAACCAGACTATCCCCAATATTCAAGGAGGTATGGTGAAGCTCTAAACCATCTTATGTCTATTCCATTCTCCCCCAAAATATTATTTGAGTCTTTGATCGTTGACCTTAAATTGATCCCCTGATTGTTCATCTTTAATTTTCACTGCTCCATGAGGTGCAACCGTAATCACAGTATAAGGGCCTGACCATCTTAATTTAAGTTTCCTAAGAAACAACTTAAGTCTTAAGTTGAATAGCAATATTTGTTGTCCTGGTGTGAAGGTCCAGTGGAAAATGTGGTGATCATGCCATTTCTTTGTTCTTTCTTTATAAACCCTTGAGTTTTCATATGCTTCTAGACGAAATTCTTTTAATTCATCCAATTGAAGCATTCTTTTTGTACTTGCCAGGTTAGGATCAAAATTAAGCTGTTTGATAGCCTACCATACCCTATATTCAAGTTCTAGGGGTAAATGACATGCTTTCCCGTAAACAAGCCTATAGGGCGACATCCCTATGGGTGTCCTATAAGCAGTTCGGTAAGCTTATAATGTATCATCTAACTTGTCAGATTAATCTTTTATGAAATCATTAACAGTTTTTTCAAGATTCTTTTGATTTCCCTATTAGTTGAAGAATCTGCTACTAAAATATAGGGTACATCATCGAATATCTCTGGCATACCACTCTCAGAATGAGTACCTTCATCAGTGATGATAGCTTGAGGTACCCTAAACCTATTGAAGATGTATTTCTTGAGAAATTTAATTATTGTATTAGAATCGTTGGCTATACAAGCCAATGCTTCAGCCTACCTGCTCATATATTTCACAGCTACTAGTATGTAATGATTACCTCAGGATGAAGAAAAGGGGCCTATGAAGTCCATTCCCCATACATTAAATAGTTCAACTTTTAAGATCCCAGACTGTGACATCTCATGTCACCTTGAGATGTTCCCTGTTCTTTGACATATATCATACTGAATAACAAAACTGTGAGCATCTTTAAACAACGTGGGCCAATAAAAACCCGATTCCAATACCTTATTGCAGTCTTTTGACCCCCAAAATGACCCCCATAAGCTGATGAATGGCACGCATAGAGGATAGCAAGCTGTTCTATTTCAAGCACACTTTCTAATCACAGAATCAGCACACCTTTTAAAGAGAAAATGCTCCTCCCAAACATAGTAAGTGACATCATACATAAATTTTCTCTTTTGGTAATGACTGACATCAGGTGGTAGAACATTATACACAAGGTAGTTTACAATATCGGCATACCATGGAATGTCAATTAAAATTGCCACATAAAATACTTGTTTGTCAGGAAAACCTTCATCAATCACGGTTCCAATGGTATGTTTAGACTCTTTAACCAGACGTGATAAATGATTAACTACCTGATTGTCACTGTCCTTCCTATCCACTATCTTCACATCAAACTTTTGCAGGAGAAGGACCTATCTAATTAGCCTCAGTTTTAACTCTTTTTTTACTTAGTAGGTATTTAATGGCTGCATAATTAGTATGTACAGTTATATTAGCGCCCATCAAATAAACACAAAATTTACTGAAAAGAAAGACCATGGCTAACATCTCCTTCTCAGTTGTAGAGTAATTTACCTCAGCTCAGTTTAAGGTTTGACTAGTATAGTAAATGGGATGAAATATCCTATCCCTCCTTTGACCTAGAATAGCTCTTATTGCATAATCACTGGTGTCGAACATGAGTTCAAAGGGTTGACTCCAGTTTGGAGCTACAATGATGGGCGCAATGATCAAACTCTGCTTTAGCTCTTCAAATGCTTTTAGGCACTCACCGGCAAACTGGAAGGGTATGTCCTTCTCCAAGAGTTTGCACAGCGGCTTTGCAATTTTTAAGAAATCCTTAATGAACCGACGATAGAAACCTATATAACCAAGGAAACTTTGGATTCCCTTTACATTAGTGGGTGGTGAGAGGTGTTTGATCACCGCTATTTTGGCATGATCCATTTCCAGACCATGTTTAGAAACTTTATGGACCAAAATGATTCCCTCAGTGACCATGAAATGGCATTTTTTCCAATTCAACACCAGATTTGTCTCTTCACAACACTTTAAGACTTGTGCTAAATTTGCTAAACACATCTCAAAGGACTCTCCAAACATAGAGAAGTCATCCATAAACACTTCCATGGTGTGTTCAATGAAGTCTATAAAGATAGACATCATACAGCGTTGGAAGGTGGCTGAAGCATTGCATAACCCGAACGACATCCTACAAATGCAAAAGTCCCATAAGGACAAGTGAATGTTGTCTTTTCTTGATCTTCTGAAGCGATTGCTATTTGATTGTATCCTGAGTATCCGTCCAAGAAATAAAAGTATTATTTCCCAGCCAAGCGATCAAGCATCTGGTTAATGAATGGGAGGAAAAATGATCTTTGCGTGTTGCTGCATTCAACTTCCTATAATCCATACAAATTCGCCACCTAGTGACTGTCCTGATTGAAATAACCTCATTTTGGTCATTTTTTACCACTGTCATTCCTCTTTTTTTAGAAACACATTGTATCGAGCTGACCCAGCTGTTGTCTGAGATAAGGTATATGATTTCTGCGTTCAACCATTTTAGTATCTCCTTCTTAATCACTTCCTTCATGATTGGGTTTAGTCGCCTTTTTCCCTCAACAGATTTCTGGTGCTTATTTTCTAGCAAGATTTTATGCATCACTATTGCTTGGTTGATGTCATTGATATCAGTGATTGTTCAACCCATAGCTAATTTGTGAGTTTTAAGTACCTCAATTAACTTATGCTCTTGTTCCTCATTTAAAGATGCAAAAATGATTACTAGTAATGAATCATCCGTTCCCAAATAGGCATACTTCGAATGAGAAGGCAATGGCTTTAGCTTCAATTACGGAGGTTCTTCAATGAACGACTTCATTGATGGGGTCACTCTAGCTTCCATTTTCAATGATTCAAATTTTCTCAAAGAATTCAACCAGTGGGAGTTTCCATATCTCATCATCTTACATTCGTCCAGCCCTTGTTGTTCAATTATGTCCCACTTATGTAACAATGCCTCTAATGAGTCTCTTTCCTTATATGTATCAAGTACACCTTGAATGTATTCTTCATAAATCTCAACCTAAAAATAGTCATCTGTTTGATAAAAGAATTTCAAGGCCTTGTTCATATTGAACAAGATCTCCTCATCCCCAACTCGTAACTTGATTTCGCCCATTTCCACATCAATTAGAGCTCGAGCTATAACCAAGAATGATTTGCCTAACAAAAGAGGTAACTTCCTGTCCACTAATATGTCTAGGATGATGAAGTCAATTGGAAAGATAAACTTGTCCACTTTAACTAGAACATCTTCAATAATCCTTTTTGGCTTAGACAGGCTCTGGTCTACTAATTGTAATGTAACTGAGGTGGGATGTACTTCTCCAAGGTGAAGTTGTTCAAAAATTACAAGTGGCATCAAATTCACACTTGATCCAAGATCACACAGAGCTCTTACTTCGCATTTGTCTCCAATGACACACAATACTGAGAAGGTACCCGGGTCACATAGTTTAAGAGGAAGCTTGTTAAGGATTATTGCACTACATTTTTCTATAAGTATGATTATGCCCAACTCATTCAACTTCTTCTTGTTACTTAACATTTCCTTTAGAAACTTGGTGTATAAAGGCATTTGCTCTAAAGCTTCTGTGAATGGGATGTTAATATAAAGTTGTTTGAATATTTGAAGAAATTTCTTGTATTTTTCCTCTAAGGCCTTCTTTTGAAACCTTTGCGGGAAAGGAAGTGAAGGCATTCTTTTTTGAGGTTCTACTATCATATCATCACTTTTATCTTCTGTCTCTACACTCTTGTGTTTCTCTTCCTTTCTCTTTTATGGCTCATCTCGCTCCATACTTTTCTTTTGAATGGTTTGTTCCCCTTTACTTGCTAAGTCCTCTCTAGCTCTGTGAACTTCAGACAATTGTTTCCCACTCCGCAAGGTGATTGCTTTACATTCTTCTTTTCTTTCTCTTTTAAGATTAGGAACTGTATCACTTGGTAATCCATCTTGCTTCATCGTATTCAACTCTAATGCTAATTGCCCAATTTGCATTTCCATGTTTTTCATTGTTGCCTTTTGTCCGGCCATAAACTGCATCATCATTTCTTCCATGCCTGATTTCTTTTCTTGAATGGGGACTTGCTGCCTTGGTTGCTATGTAAATCCTGGTGGTCGCATAGGAGTTGTTGGTCGAGGTCCAGATGACGATGCTTGATTCAAAGATGTACCTTGACTTCATGAAAAATTTGGGTGGTTCCTTCAACCAAGATTGTATGTGTTAGAGTAAGGGTTGTTGGGACCCTTTTGTGGATTTCCAACATAATTGCAAGACTCAAAGGTAGTCCCTATTGGACAGAATTTAGACCGGTGTGCTTACCCATAATAGTTGTAAGGATTAGATGGCATATGTACTGCATTAACTCCTGTATAGCTACTTTTTTTCTGAACTTGGAGTTCCAATTGATCAAAACGCTTATTCATAGATGTCAGCATTGCTATTATTTGAGAAGTGGTGTCTTCTGAACTTCTCTCAACCATTTTCACTGGTCTCCGCTCACTAGAACACTGTGCATGCTCAGCTGCTAAGTCATCCAGACATTTTATCACATTGTTTACTGGTTGTCTTCCAAAACCTCCATTTGTCACAGAATCCATCAAAGTCTTGGACTCCGGAGTTAACCGCAAATAAAAGGTTTGAATTAGGACCCATTTGTCCCAATTGTGGCTTGGGCATTGTTAGACTAATTGTTCAAACCTTTCCGATGCTTTATACAAATTCTCACCCGGTTGTTATCTGAAATTAGTGATTGCTGCTCTAACATTCACTATCTTATCGTGAAGGAAAAAATATGGTCAAAATATTTCTTCTAAATCCTCCCATGTCTCGATTGAGCCTTTGGACAGATTATTCAGCCATTCCTTGGCCTTCCTTTATAGAGAAAGAGGAAAAAGCCACAAATGAATCATATCCTTTGTCATTCCATTTTGCTTGAAAGAGTCACACACCTCCAAGAAGGCTAAGAGGTGTCTATTAGGATCCTCCTGGTAAGTACTACTGAATTGTCCGTTCATTTGTAACATTTGTAGCATCGTTTATTTTATCTCAAAGTTGTTAGCTTGAAACTCTAGAATTTTGATACCCGACTGATATCCTCTATTGTTGCGACCGAGAAAATCATCTACTGCTAACCTTTCATACTCTTATTCAGCCATGGTTGTAACTTCTCTTTGTCTTCCTTCTAGAATTGAGTTTTCTCCTTCAATATAGGTTTCCCCTTGCAGTTCAACTGGAGTTTTCTCGAGTTCTAATTCATTCCAGCTCTTCTTCCTCACTGAATGTGAGTTCTATAGGTGAACTTTCAGTTATAATATC
Source organism: Erythrophleum ivorense (assembly GCA_026724425.1). Taxonomy (NCBI): domain Eukaryota; kingdom Viridiplantae; phylum Streptophyta; class Magnoliopsida; order Fabales; family Fabaceae; genus Erythrophleum; species Erythrophleum ivorense. Next base: position 5,715,955 of record JAIUCV010000018.1, read on the forward strand.
TTGGATGCTTTTGGTCTTTAACTTGGATCTCACTTTAGTTTTCGCCTTGGGTGGCATAAACTATATTACCTGCAATACAATATATCCAGAAGTTAAATCTTGCTAGTGGAAAGAAATTAACTAAACTAATAAAAATTTTGAATTGAAACTACTAATAATTTACTTAGTCTAAAGAAATCTAACTCAATTCCCTAGTAATGGCGCTAGAAAACTTGATAACCACTATTTTTACAATAGATTCTGCAAGCGTATGGATCACTTTTATAATATAGTGAATTAAGGTCGTCCCACAGAGAATTGAATTAAACTTAATTAAGCCTAAAGAAATTCGCTTTTGTTTAAGTCAAGATGCGCAACTACCAATGTAAGGGATTAAAATAAAATAGAAATAAACAAATACTAAGTGTTAAGATAGTTCTAATGAGATAAACTTTTAAAAAATATCCTAGGTTCCTATCCCCTGATTGCCACGAATTAAGATGTTCGATTAATTAGTTAATCAATAATCTGAAGGTTAGGGAGATTAATTGAGCTTAAATGTCTCTCGAACTACTTAGACTTCTATTCTAATTAATTGTAAACTTCTCTCACAATTAATCAGGTAAAGTACATCCAACCCCTTTCACCACTTAGGGCTTTTGAGCATATTTCTATACCTAAAAACAAAACTAGTGTGACCTAATCTCGATCCTAAATTGCCTAATCAATTAGTCCATTGAGATTTTCCTTTTTCAAAAGCAAACCTCAAACCCCCTAATTCAACAAGAGATCGCCAAACTCTTACATGAAACATAAAAGACATATTAAGCATTCAAATCATCAATCAACTCAATTTAACCTTACAAAATCCTCATTACATGGCAATAGGTTCAAGTCAACCTAGGATCAAAGAAATCTAGCTACACATAGCTTTATACATTGTAAATAAATTTAGAAATTCGAAAAGACAAGGAATCATAAAAGGGAAGATGGAGGATCTAAGAAAACTCAGTGCAATTGTGTTGATTCGGCCTTCAATCTTTAACTCAGGCTCCTCTTCCTCAAACTCTAGCTCTTAGGTGCATTTTTCCCTTCAGAATTTCTCCTCCCACCTCAGAATGACCAAACCCTTGGTCTTTCTTACGTTTTTAGCTCGCAAATCAAAGCTGTGCATTTCTATAGCTGATCTCGCTCTATGGCATAGCGAGAGCTTATAGGCACCTAGATTTTTGCTGATCTTGCTACTGTCTGCGTTATAGCTAGGAGCTCCCTAGAGTTTGTATGAATCACGACTTTGCTATTGCAAATTGACTTCCTCGCCACAACGAACGTGCATCCTAGCCTCGTTATAGCGAGTGAACTTGTTAAGCTTGCCTTTTAACTTTCTAGCTTCTCTTCATTTTCTCATTCCTTTCTACAATCTTCTACCTTTCTCCTGAGATAAAAATCAACATCAAATAAGGCTCAAAATTGATAAAGATATCGTAAATGAGATATTTTCTTTATTTTTTTTGATTGAATAAAAATTTAAGCCAGGTTCGTTAAGAGATAGGTACTTTGACTCCCTAATATATCATAAAATATATTTCTTTCTTATCCAAAATTAGGGAGTTATCACATACAACTTAATGACAACAAAATCAAGTTGTTGTCAAATGGCTCTTTAACTATTGACTAAAATGCAAATGATGCCAACACCAATCATCATTTGATCAAAATCATCATGAAGTTCTTGCACATTATTGTTTAAAGTGTAGAGAAGTTAAAGGCTTTCATCATTAGAAGGTGGTAGAGTAAGTGCAGGAGGTAGAGGAAGTGATGGTGAAGGAGGAAAAATGTGATGATGGTCTGGATGAGTTGGTAGATGTGGAGGAGAGTGATGATTATCAAGAGGAAGTATATGGGACATAGAGTCTAAAGGTGGAGGAAGAGTAATTAGAGGAGTATCAATTGGTATTAGAGGTAAAAAGATAGGTTTTAGTAAGGGTGTGGATGGAGAAAAGTGATAGGAGGTGGAAGAGGTGTAACTGGGGGAGTGTCAAGTAAAGTTTGAGGAGAGAAAGGAGATGGAAGTGTGGTTATGGATGGTAGAGGAGAAAGATGGAGTGTAGATGGAATAGTGAAAGGCCAGAACAATGGATAGAGAAATTTAGGAATGCATGGAGGAGATGATGGAGAAAGTGTAGATGAAGGAGGTATATCATCTTCAAATTTAGGGGGTAGAGAAACCGCAAGGTTCTTGTGTTTTTAGAAGGAGTCAAGAAGTGATAGAGGAGATATAGGAGATTGTAGAGGATGCACTTTAAGAGTAGGAGATGGAAAAGGTACCAGAGATTGAGAAGCTTTATGGTGATACATAAGGGAGGAGGTAATATTTTCTTCCTCATAAATAAAGGTAGAAATTTCCTATAGCTTCCTTGATGGGTTCCCTCACAATAATCTTAGCAGCTTTCTTCTTCCTTTTAAAGGTGGAGGCTTTGGCAAGTTTCTTAAAGACAAAAGGTGAAAGAGCCTATCTCATATCTTTTTTGTACTTAGCTCAGAATAATAGTATATTAACCTTAAACTCTTCTACGTCATAGTTCTTAATCCACTGTATTCCAATAAAGGTGTACTTCACATATCTAAGAATAGCAATATCATATGAAATAGAAATCACCTTATGAGCATAACCTTCAAAACTTATCACTTATCACTTATCTCTTAACGATCCTCGTGAGGAGTATGTCGTATGGTAGACTAGTTATTTGCATTGATCTTTACATAGCTTCCTCCATTTATTTAAGCATCCAATAGTAGACGTTGATGCTTTGCTATACCATCAAATTATATACCCAGAACAAATCCATTCAAGATAGTACGTCTAAAGTTCTAAGATGAGGGAATACAGTTGTTCTTATGATGCGTGCTACAACATGATAAGGAAATGCAAGTTCCTGGGCTTTTATCTTCCTCTTAGTAATTAAATTCATTTATCAACTATGACCTTAAAGACATCAGCATATTTGGCCTCCATCTGAGCTGGCCAAGAGTGTTTAGCAAAGAAGTATTCTGGATCTCTTTTAAAGGATACACCAAAAATGTTCTCCAAAGTATGTGCTCCTACTAACATGATCTTTGCATTCACAATTGAACTTAAGGCTTTGCCTTCCTTGATAATATATAAATTAATAAAACTCTCAAACCAAATCATCATAGATAGGTTCAACTATTACCAAAGGGCTTCACCTTATAGATTTAAAAATCTAACTTAATAGGCCAATTCATATAGGTTAATCAAGTGAAATCAACACATCTACTAGTTGCAATTAATCTATACTTGAAATCACCAAGATATTACTTCAGATGTTCCTTTAAGTGAAAATTTGACAATAGATGTTTAAATGATTCTCTACTGGTTCCCCATTCCCAATCTTCTTTTTCCTTTTACCTTCCGTTACTGACGTTTTCTTGACTAGGTTTCTTGGATAATGATTCTAGTAGACCTTCTGGGCAATTTCTATGCTACTTCTTCTTTAACGCAGTTTGGGTATTCATCAATGATTGTCTTCCTTTTTTATTGTGGCCTCTAAATTGAGGATTTCTTCATTTATTGCTTCTTTTGTCTTTCTAATATTTTCAATAGAAACTTTTTCGAGTGTTTAATATCTCTTCTCATACTCTTCTTCGATGTTTATTACTTTTTTTTAATGGGAATGAACTTCTTTTGCCATTAGGATCTTCAAAGGTGAAATGTGAATCGATTTATGCCTTGGTGCATAAGCCGTTTTAGGGTTAGGTGATAAACATGAATTTTTATATATTTTATTCTCCTTATCTTAGGCATTTCAATGATCAAATATGGCTTTAAGACTTTAATTAGATAAGATTTTATTTTAGTAGCCATCTTTTGCACTTTAGGAATTAAATCACAAAATCTTGGATTTTTAATGCATAAATCTTTTTAAATGAATTTTGTGAATATTTCTATTTCATCATTTCTATTCTTTTTGTGTAGATTTTCAATGCAAAATTGAGCTTGATTGGAAATTAATTGAAGGAGAAATGAAGGCTTTATATGTACAATTTGAGAGGAAAATTTACAAGAGAAGCTATGGTTGATGTGGGAATGGAGAAGCATGAGAGAGATGCAGCATGTAAGCTCCACGAGCAGAATAGAGTAAAGAGGTTCTACATGCAAAGGAGCTTGGATACAAATACACATATATGCACATGCATAGCCACAGGTTCCAACAAGAAAAGCCAACGTGGAAAGAAGTGTAAAGCAAGAAGCTACTGTTTTGAAATGGACGAAAAAGCTTGCATGAGCTACATGGGAGAACTAGCTACGTGTTGGACAGAAAAGAAGAAGCTACGTGGTGAAGGAGTTGTAGTTTCAACGTGAAAAGCTGAGAATGAGGTGAAGAAGCTGCTGCACGAGCTGAGAAATGAAAAGCTACAAGCTTTTGAGCAGAACAAACACACCAAACCAGTAGCTGAGCAGAGCATGAACAGAGGAAGATAAACTCGAATGAAGAACGTGCATGTGAATAGTAGCTGACATGAGAAACGTAGAAGCCACAAGCAAATTCAGAACCACGTGATTAAGAAGAGAAAAGCATGCAAGCTACGAGCTGACTGATGGAGAAGAACAAAAGCTAGCCACGGGGTCTGGTGAAGAACGAGCTTGGTTTTGACGTAGCAACTTGAAAACAACGTGGAAGTGAGGAAGAGCATGACAGGATGAATCAAAGAGAAGAAGTGACCACGAGCTGCAGCGGCAACATGAATAAGGTGGGCTGAACGTGCTGATTATGAAAGCAAAGCCACATAAGGGAACACGAGCTAAGAGGATGCTCTTGAGCTGAAGCTGGAGCTTGTGGAATAAAAACGCAAAGAAGAAAATGGGCTGAAGAACAACGTAGAAAACAACGTGGAAGATGATGTGGATTTGCATGAATATGAATGACGAAGCAAGGAGCTGATACAGGAAGCTCAAGTGAAGAAGAGATTCGAGTCACTGAGTTGGAGGCAAAGCGTGGAATATTATACAAAAAATGAAGTGGGGTCCACTCTTATGCACATGAAGTAGCTTCAGGCAATTGGAAATGAGGCAGCACGTGGAATGATTAAAAATTCACATGAGAGAGAGCAAACAGCATGTCGTTCACGCCCCCATATTCCATTCAAATGGATTCAATTTCGGATACCCTCATCCATTCACAAACACAGGCCGTATTACATTCACGCCATATTCCATCCTTCGTCCATCCACTCCACACAAAACCATTCCATCTTCCATTCCTTCCATTCAAATGAAGCTTTAATCTCCATCTGTGGCTAGCTAAGAGGAAGATCCTTGGTGCAAGCTTGAATCCATGAAGAAGAACTCAGAATTTTGGCTAAGATTTCTTTAATTTCCTACACTTTTTCTATTTCAAATATTGTCTTGGTTAAGTTGTATTTGATAGAGGATTTGTGTAATTGTAATTAGTGACTGGTTAGACACTAATTAGGAAACCTTTTTGTTGATTAATTGGTTGAATTGGACACTGATTTTTCATTATTTTCTAATTTCTCATGTGTGTCTCGAAGGCGTTCGATGAAATGCATGAATGAAATTATGTGTTTGAATGTTAAACTTGAGAATTCCTTAGTGTTTAGTTGGTTAATTAAATATTTTTGGATGATGATTCAAAGGCTAATTAATCAGTTAATCAATTAAATTGAATGTTCATTGATCCTAAAATAAGAGTTAACAATTTGATGCGAGATTGAGATTTCAATTCAACATTAGATTGTTAATATCTTGATTCTTGCGTGGTAACTCAAGATACAATTGCCATGAACACAATTAGTGACTCTTTGACCAGAATAATCACAATTGAATTAGGATAAGGATAGTGAATACCAAGGAACGATTCCAAAGCTAGTCACAAGACCATCCTTCACCCACGATCCATACAATTAGGTAGTTAGTCATTTTAATTCAATTTTATTTTAAATAGTTTAAGTAAATCAAAACCCCTATAATTTAGAAATTTTTAGAGTCTTTTAATATTTGAAAAACTTAACTAAACATTGAACTCCAATTCCAAGGGAGATGACCTAGGTTGTGCCACTAATTACATATTTTATCAACCTAGTTTTATTTTGAGGGTTACGCAACGAGCCTCTCAAAAGCAGAAGGTTTTAGCAAGGGAGAAAGAGTAATGAGTGGTTTAGAATATGACACTTCATTTCTTATTATGAAATAGTTTCTTTAAGGAGAGAGACACCTATTCATTAATAATTGCCATTAATGCTAACCATATTAGAAAGTTGTTCGTCATTAATACTGAACCTTAAGATGCACTATTTGAGAATTTATTTAAAATTTGTACAAATGCAATAGATTATGTGGCAAAAGATTCAAAAAATTAATTTCCTTTTAGCTTGACAATAGACACGTCATACCATGGTATAAAAGACATAGCATTTTAAATACAAGAATAAATAGATAAATGAGTGCATTTATTCAATAAAGTAATAGCAGCACATGAAAGAGAAATAAATTAAGTAATAGAATAAATGGAGGAGGCAGCACTAAAGGCAAGAAACTCCACCAATTATATATTATCAATTAATCCAAGTTCTTTTTGAAGATAGACAAACCTATTTTCTAGCAATAATTTAGTAAATATGTCAATAAAATGGTTTTCAGTTTGTACACATGTTATCTCCACATCTCCTCATTGGACATGATCTTTAATGAAGTGATATTTTATTTTGATATTCTTAGTCCAATAATGATGAACTAGATTCTTTGTAAGATATATGGCACTAGTATTATTGCAGAGTATGGGAATGTGGAGAGTCTTCTAATTGTTGTTTCATCCATAACAACTGAGTACAACAACTTCCAATGGCCATGTATTTGGATTCAGTCGTAGAAAGACTTACAGAATTTTAGTTTTTACTATACAAGACACTAGTGACTTTCCAAGAAGTTTGCAACAACCACCTGTGCTCTTTTTATCTAGTTCATCTCATGCAAAGTCTACATCTATATATCCAATTAGATTGAAAGAATTAGTTATGGGATACTATAACTCATAGTTTTGTGTTCCCACTAAATATCTAAATATCCATTTAATAGCAATAAAGTGTAATTCTTTTAGACTTGCTTGAAATATTACACATTTACAAACACTAAGTATAATATCATATCTACTTATAGTTAAATATAATAGTGAACTAATCATACCTCTATATTTTTTCTAATCAAGATCTTTACAATTCTTGTCTTTATCCAAAGTAGAGGATAGATGCATTAAAGTTCCCATAGGTTTATAATTTTGGAAGTCAAATCTCATTATTAGCTCCTTAGTGTATTTGGATTGATTGATGAAATTACTTTCCTTCTTTTGCTTGATTTGAAATCCAAGGAAGAATTCATTTCTCCAATCATACCATTTTAAATTTTCTTTTTCATAAGTTTATCAAATTTTTTACATAGAGATTTAGTAGTACTGCCAAATATTATATCATCTACATAAATTTGGAATAGTAGGGAATTATTTTCATTTCTTTTCATGAAAAAGATAGTGTTAAGCTTTCCTCTCAAGCACCTGTTTTCTTAGAGAAACATACTCAATATTTTATACAATACCAAGCTTTAGGAGCTTTTTTTTAAATCATAAAGGACTTTTTAGCATTTAAATACATAGTTTGGTAACTTTTCATCCTCAAAACTAAAGGGTTGCTTAACATACACCTTTTCATTTATAAACCTATTTAGAAAAGTACTTTTAACATCCATTTGATATAATTTAAAATTCATATAAGATGCATAGGCTAGCAACATTTAAATAGATTCTAATCGCGTAATAGATACATATGTTTCATCAAAGTCTATACCTTCTTGTTAAGTATAACCTTGTGCCACCTTGGCTTTATTACTAATTATATTACCTTACTCATCCAACTTTTCTAAAATACCTATTTTGTTCTAATGATGGAAGCACCTTCTAGATACTTTACTAAGTTATGTACTTTGTTCATTTCAAATTGATTTAATTCTTCTTGCATCACCATTATCCAGTTTTCATCTTTTGAGGTTCTCTAATTATCTTAGGCCCAATTTATTATAAAAATATAAGGTTGTTTCTATTGGTTCTAAATGAGGATTTGGTATGCATTCCTCTATTTGGATATTTAAGGATGTACTATAATGAATAGGTAGAGGAGTGTCTCTACTCTTTGAGTAATCTAATGTCTCTTAGTGCAACTTCCTATATATTAGATCTTTGGTCATTTATTGATGTCTCAGCATCCTTTGTTTGGTGAACTTTATCCATGTTGCTTTCTTCATAGTGTTGATGAGAGTCTTCTTTTGAAATTTGCTTCTTACTCCAATTTAGATTCCTTTACTATTTGGAGGATAAAGTTCACTCCAACTTTATCAGTAATCCTAAGTGGGCTAAAGTTACTTTCCTTGTGTTCTTCTTTTCTTTTATCTATTATGCTTAAGTTGGCTGCGAATTTGAATGATTTCTTCCTAAAATATTCTCATCCTTGTTTATACATATTATTCTTCTCAAGGCAAGATTAGTTTCATCAAATGTTATGTGCATGAATTATTCTACTACTATAGTTCATTCGTTATATACTCTATATGTTTTGCTAGATGTTGAATATCCTAAAAATATGCTTTCATTACTTTTACCATCAAATTTTTTCAAATTGTCTTTTCTATTATTATGAATGAAGTATTTATATACAAATGCATGGAAATAACTAATATTAAGCTTTCGCCTTTCCATAATTCATACGGAGTCTTTTTAAAAATGGACCTAATGAGGCAACAATTCAAGATATAGCACCTAATAAGGCAACGATTCAAGATATAACAAGTGTTATGTATAGTTTTAGCCTAAAAATATTTGAAAAGATCATTTTCATTAAGTATAGTTCGAACCATATCTTGTAGAGTACAATTTTTTCTTTTAGCAACTCTATTCTATTGTAGAGTTCTTGGAGAAAAAAAGTTATGACTAAAGCCTTGCTCATCACAAAAATTCTCAAACAGCTTGTTTCCAAATTCCCTGCCATGATAACTCTGAATACTAGAGATTAAATATCCTTGTTCTCTTTGAACTTTTTTACAAAAGACTAAAATTCTTGAATGTTTCATTCTTATGTGAAAGAAAGAGAACCTAAGTTAATCTAAAGAAATCATTAATGATAAGAAATGCATAACTTTTTCCATTAAAGCTTTGAGTTTGTATAAGACCAAAGAGATCCATGTATAATAAATGGAGTGGCTTAGAGGAAGAAACAAATTCCTTTAATTTAGAGGAAGATCTTACTTATTTTTCCAATTGGCGTGTGTCACATAAGTGATCATTTTCAAAATCTAACTTTAGAAAACTTTATACAAGATCAAGTTTAGATAATTTGGATATAGTACACATGCTTGCATGGCTAAGTTTTTTATGCCATAAGCAAGGATCATTACATACAGAGGAATGACATGTCATATTCTTGGAATTTAGATTATTTAAGTTAATAATGTACATGTTTTTAGATCTTTGACATACAAATAAGGCTTGTCATCATTATAGATAGTGCAATGCATGTGTTCAAATATTATTCTATAACCTTTATCACAAAGTTGACTTATATTAAACAAATTATGTTTCAATCCAACAACAAGACAAACATTATCTAAGTAGCAATTTTTAATTAATTTAACCTTTGCTATAGTAATAATCTTACCTTTTGCTCAATCACTGAATATGATAGATCTTTTATCTTTTCTTGTGAAGGGTAGAAATTGTGATGGGTCTCTAATCATATGTCTGGAACAACCACTATTTAGAAACCATTATTGTTTCGATATCCTTCTTTTCATGTATACTTGTAAATATTTCAACCTTTTTAGGTACCTAAATTTTTTTGGGTCATCTTATATTAGCTTTAAGTTTTATAGTTTCTTTTGGAACCTAGACTTAATTTCCTTTTTTAGACTTGCATTTGTAACGTGTATGTCCATCTTTATTGAAAAATGAATAAAAAGAGGAGGAGGCCAATCTAATAAAGAAATTTCTATATAATTTTATATTTCCTTTTTCTTCATATCCTATTCCTAATTTATTAAACATACATTTTTGTTTGCCTAATAGTATATTCAGGTTCTCTTTTCCTTCAACAAAAGTTGCCAAATCTTTTGTTAAAGTAACAACTTATTGCTTTAAGTTTTTATTTTAAAAAAGGACTAATTCTAATTTATATTCGAGCATTTAAACATTCTTTTCCATTTTAGAATTTATTTGGAGTTGATCCTCAATAAGCAGCTCATTAAAGTTTTCATCTAGTTCAAAGAAAAAGAGTATTCATTTGGTATCTCATTGTCTTCAAAGGTCATGCAGCACATATTGGCCATCACTTGTTCAAATTTTTCTTCATCTTTATCTTCATCACTCCATGCTACCATATCCTCTTTCTTCCCATGTGATTCGATAGGTTTCTTCTTTACATGCAGGCATTCTAATCTAGTGTATGCACTATTTCTGTATTCATAGCATGTAATTGTAGCATTCCCTTGTTCCTCCTTTTTGTGGTTGCCTTTTGACATGTTGCTCTCATTTTTTCAGAGTTTCTTTTTCCTCTTGGTGTATTTGTCTAGCCTTTTCTAAAAGAAGGTTATATTTTGCGCATCCAACTCTCCTTCATCTTCTTTTGTAGATGCTTCTTTAATAGCAGCAACTTTCAGTGCAACTAATTTTTTTCTCCACTCTAACTCATGCCTTTTGAGGTGATTTTTTTTATAGGTTATAAGTATACCTCAAAGTTCAATGTATGAGAGTGCTTAAAGATTTCCACTCTTGATAGAGTCCATGTTGGATTGTCATTTGGAAAACTTTCAAAAATTTTGTGATTAAGCTCAAGAATAGTGCATTTTTATCAAGAGCTTTTAAATCCCCTTCAAGTTTAGCAAACATGTTGTACATTTCTTCGATATCTTCATCCTCTTTCATGTGGAAGAGTTTGTACTTTTACACGAGCTCATATATGTTACTCTCTTTAACCATTGAGGTTCTTCCACATCTCTTTAGCTATTTCATAACTTGATATCTTGTCTTACTCTAGCTCACTGATAGCATAAATTAAAATATTTCTTGCTCAATCATTGCATTAGACTAGCTATATATCATCTTCTATCCATTCACTTCTAGGCTTATCTGCAATAGCTCTAGTTAGATTCACCTTTTAGTGCATCTTTGGAGTTCCTCAATGACTTCCCATACTAGATAATCAGTAGAATGAATGTATATTTTCATTCTAATTTTCCAATGTGAAAAATGCTTTATTGTGAAATATAATGGCCTGCTAGTTGAGAATTCTTTTTGGAAGTAGACTCTTTTTAGAGTGTGAGTATTTATTTTTTACAACAAAGAAAGCTTTTTTCTCTAGGTTGTTAAGCACAACAATAAGTGAGACCAACTCTAATACTAATAGATAACCACACCTAGAGAAGGTGAATAGGTGTGAAAAGAAATAAATTAAATTATGAAATTTTATTGATTTAATATGAGGAAATATAGAGTGAAGTGAGTATATGCTTAATGGAGTAAGCAAATAGTAGTTATATGAAATAAGCAAATATGAATGGAAATTACTTATAATATGAAGGTGAAGTGAACTTACACAAAAGTAGAGTGAGTAGCTAGAATAGGAGTGAAATGTGCTAGTGGATTGAGGTGATTGTAAGCAAGTGGAGCGAGATTGTATAGCAATCAAAGTAACTACTATGTTACTAAAGAAAAGACTATTGTGAAAGCAGAGAATCCTCTAAAAGTGGAGAAGGTAGATGAAACAACAAGTAAAAGAGTTAAGGGAAGAAAATAACACTTAAAGCATTTATCCTAGTTCAACCACTCAGGCCTACGTCCAATCCCCTTAGACTTTAAGGGATTTTTCTTTAATCTTTAAAAAAATATTACAGCCAAGCTAGTTTTCAAGTGCTCACTATCAACACAAGTTTTACAAGATCACCTTCAATTTTTATAGGGTTTTCTATAACTCTCCCTTAACTACATATCTCAACCAAAGATTTACAATAGTGAATTGAAAGAAGGAATTTTCCGTTTATAGTAAGGTTCACTTAAAGCTCAAGTATGCTTCTCACAAACTGGTTAAACTAGAGACTAAGAATATGAAATTTTCTTTTACAAATACGATCTCACAATAAATTTCAAAGATTATTCTTGTTATCTTTTGCACTTTGATCTCTTTGCATATATATATATATATATATATATATCTTCAGTGTCTCTTAGCCATTAGAAATTATTCAAAAGTAGCATAGGCTTTTTGACTGGAGTAGAGGAGGCATATCTTTAACGTTTGTGAATTTTCACCTCTGTAGCTAGTGGCAACATACACAACTCTTTTCATACAACTCAATTTGTCTAATTATCATAAATGCTATTCAACGCTTAATTTATGAGTTAGAGAAAGTTTATTATCTTTATATATAGTAGAGACGGTTGCAGTAGAGAGAAAGAGGTAACCGAGAAAAGTTTTCATGGTGTCTTTACGTTTTGCTTAAACAAAAGTAATTCATTTTTGTCATTTCTTCATTATAGTTTTTGTCTTTAGATAATAATGTTACTATCATTGACCAGCATTAAATGAACTTTTACACTAACAGATTTTGGATTTTGTTATCATTAAAATCATAGAACCAATCAACCTTAAGCCAACAACATGTTCATTATTATATAATTTATCTAAAATTTGTATATAAAGTTTGATCATTAGATTGCGTATCATAACCACATGAACATGGGGTAAAACTATCTAGAGATTTGGGGACATGCATGACTCCCCAAGACTTCGAATAATTTTGCAAAGTTTCCTTTAATTTTTAAATCATCATTTTTATCGCCTTAAGGTTTGCATTTTTATTAAACTCTTCAATATTTTTATTTTGACCCTTCGTAAGTTTTTATTCTAGTTCCATTCATGGCTTTTGCTTTCTTTTTTATTTTTATTAAATTAATTCATCATGACATTAAGTCGATCAATCCGGCTTTGGTGGAACATATAATGTATGATAAACATAATTTTTCTTTATTAAACAAAAATAAAGGGGTTTAACTTAATCCAATCCTTTATATGAGCGCAGTTTTTTACTAAGCTGCATTAATAAATAAGACATGATATAAATAAAAACAAATGTTATAATTTATCTATACTATCCCTGCATGCATATATAAAATGTTTTGAATTTCAATTTTTTTGGTAGTTATACTTAAATACACATGTATGGCAATTTTTTTGAAACACTTAAATATTTTAGTTTTACTTTATGTTACTCTAGTCATTTTTTTTGGTGATGTAATTTTATCTTATATTCTTTCCCCTCTAAAAGGGATCTTCACTTACCTGATGCATAATCGATCTTGAGGGAATGCTTATCACTGTGTTCGGCCACCAAACAGCTGGGATAGGAGGGGAAGAAATCCTTGGTTCCAATTGCAAATATCACATATGGTAAAGGCTGGCAGGTATGCAACTGGAAGACAATGTATACAATTGAAGTCACTGGATTTGAAACTATGGTTGCATTGGCCAATGGAAGGTACCTTTATCAGGGATCACCTGGTCAGGTACTTTGCCACCCAGCTAGTACTGTTGCATTTTTCCGACACCGGCCCATTTGCTCCACCCCACCACGGCGCTAGAACCCACCATTTAACCATCCTTGGAGAACCCCGTTGCTCCATAAGCATTTATGTCTGTGGAGTATGAAAGTACAAACCTCCACAAGTTTGGTGACCCCTGATCAATATACTCTTCAATAGTCACATATTAATTAGTTGGACTCGAATGTAATTCACCACCCTTGATTGTTAGGTGCACCCAACAAACAAAATTAAGTAAAACTATTTTTTCATCCCTTACCGATAGGTGTATTTTGAATTCAGTGATGCATAGATTTTTCTTTAAAAAAATTAATCCATCATTCCTTATGATGTTTTTAATGTTGTTATATATTCCATTAATCCATTCCTCAAGGATTTTTTTTTTAAATTAATCCACCATTTCATCACACGAAATAAAATATTGACTTACGCCTGTTAATTTACATTTGGCACACGCACAATCCACATAAAATAAGAAGCTCTAATTTCATGGGATTCATGGGTAGGCAGGGGAACATATATTTCAGAATTTCATAAAATTAGGGTTCCTATATTAATTTAGTGATTCGTATTTAATGTAGATCGAGTGTATATCAGGTCTGACTTAACAAGTGTAGGCGAACAAGCCTAAGTATGTGTGAGTTAATTGGTGAGGGTGAACATCAGCAGGAGATATGGAATTTCAAATTTTCATGAAATTAGTTTTCTCAATTATTTACTTCATATCTGAAGTGGATTGAGTGTATCAAGTGTGAGTTAGCATATATGAGCTAGATTCTAAGTTAATTTATGGACGGCTATGAGATAGAAAGATAACATTAAAAAAATTTTACGGAATGAAAAAGTAAATAAAAAATTTCCACTGATGAATAAATTAAAGTTAACCTATTTGTTAGAAACACAAATAAGATTTTATTGAATAAATTTTAACAACCCCATATAAGAAAAACAATTTGATTTGAACTTATCATTCAATATAAGTTTAAGAGGAGCTAAATCCGGGTTACTATTATTTTTTAAAATTTCAATTATTTACATATTTTATTTTTAAAAAAGCACACTGTGCTTTAGAGAAGCAAAAAAGAAATGTTAGGAAAGAAGACACATGGTGTATAGAACCCAATAGTAGACCTTTTCTTCCCCAAAATTAACATTATCAATTTTTTAAAAAAACTAAGAAAATACAAATAAAAGAATATGCACTTACTCTGAGGATGAAATTCCATTTTGGCCAAACAGGAAGACACCGAAGTGAACTTGTATCAAACGGGATGCCCGAAACATTTGATATATTAGAACTACAAAAGTTTTGAGATCTCACGAGGGTTGATAAACTACCCAATATAATGAAGAAGATAGGGCAAAGAAAAGATGGCTGTCAATTCAAGGGCAATAGATGGAACCAAATTCATGATCATATGTTCGGTTTAATTTATAGAAGAAAAGAGATCGAGTAGATTATACTCTCATATTTTGGGAGATGTTTAATTTACATAATCTTTTTTTTTATTTTTAAAATTTATAATTTTTTTTAAAATAAAAAACATCTTATACTAACTTCTCTTATAATAAAATATAAATTATAATTATATTTATTTTGATGAAAATGCTCTTATATTTATTATATATATAATGTAACAAGTTTTAAATATATATTTGACTAATATAAAAATAATTAATTTTTATAAATTAAATTTATAGTTTTAAATACAAAATAAATAATGTTGAAATGAAAATTTAAAAATATTTTTTTAACAAATTACATTTTAATTAAAAAACCAATTTTATTCTTAAAAATATTTTGATTATATTTTAAGTTTAAAAATATTTAAAATGTGGGTAGGTGGGGATATGTGAGATAAAAAATGACTGTTTTACCCTTACTTTTTAATGTGATTTGATAGATAGAATAATAAGTATAAGAATATAATAAATATTATATAAATTATGTAAAAAGAATGTATTCGTGATTTCGTGAATCAAATGGAGCTTAACTTTTTTATCAAAGGAAAGTTTTAAAAATTTTCACCAATCTAAATTTCAGTTTAATTTTTAAAAAAAAAATATTAAAAATATAAAAAAAATCATTTTATTATTTATTTTACCTATTGCTATATAAGTTTACTACCACCATTGTCGTCAACTATGGGTTAACATCATCAAAACTCACCCTAGGCTGCTACATTTGGGTCCAAACAAATTTTTCATTAAATATATTTTAATGAAACAAACAACTAAAAACTTTCCTATTAAAAATTTTCAAGATCCAAAAGTTTTCCATTTTCCCACAAACAACAGAGCCTTATAAAAAGTCAGATTCTAAAATGTATCATATTTGTAAACAGTACAAAAACTTTCCCTATTTTAATGCTATGTAAATGAAAGCAGTGACCAGGTCCATCCTGTAAGGTTGAATTTTGGAAAAGGAAGACTTATACTTTGAACCTTTTTTTTTTTGTGCCATTACAAACTTTGGACAAATTTTGTCTAGAAGTCTGAACTTTTTGCTTATAAGGACAGATACAAACCTTTTTTTTTTGTTGTCATTTATGCTTTTTGCTGACCAAAATTTGACTCAAAATTCTAATCAACTCACGGTTCTTTTCTTTTAATTTTACCAGATTTTAATTTCTTCCCCAAAATTAACATTATCAATTTTTAAAAAAAATTAAGAAAATACAAATGAAAGAATATGACTTACTCTGAGGATGAAATTCCATTTTGGCCAAACAAGAAGACACCGAAGTGAACTTGTGTAACACCATAATTTCTAACTCATTTGATATTATTTATAAGTTTTGTATTATCAATCCCACAAGATCATATAAAAAGGAGATGAAAATAATAAATTTTTTTCATGTTGCGCTATGTCAAAAAAATTCAATTTAGTGTCACGTGAACTGTGTGAACTCATAGTATACTTCCTCATATTTAATTTCATTATTACAACTCATTTGTATCACAAAAACATGCCTACAACCTATGGAAACCGAAATGGAGCTCAAAATAAACAAGCACATTTTTAGCCAGATTTGCTCCATTTTCTGACCCAATTTTGAAAAATCATAACTAAATTTAGAAAATTCAAAATGATGCAATCTTCATCATTATGGAAATATTAGGATGTCTACTTCACACTAAAAATATGTCCAGGTCATAAAATTCATCACACAGGACGTTTGACATCCAAAAATCTACAGAGTCGCTGGCTGCCTGGGCTGTTGTTCAGTTTACTGATACAAATTTCTGAAATTCATAACTAATTCTATAAAAATCAAAATCACACAAATTTGGTCATTATGGAAAGCTACAAATATTAACTTGATAGTAAAAATAATTATAGAATGAAACAGATATGTTCAGTCAGCTGGACCCTATGGAACAGTAACCGGACTCATGGGGTGCTACTGATACTGACAGTTAATTTCAAACATGCATAACTCACTGTTCAGACCTCCAAATGAGGTGATCTTGGTGGCCGCAGAAATCTTATGACCTCTAGTTTATGCATGTAAACTTTCATAAGCATTGGACACCATTTGGTTATCGGGTGACACAGAATTCAAAACTGCCAGTATGAACAATACCCATACCAGAATCCATGAAAAATTCCACCTTTAAAAATTCATCAAATATTATCTAGGTCTCCAAAAATTATGATCTTTAGCTTCCCAAAAAGATCTTAATGAGACCTAATTGCATGCCAAGTTTTAGGGCAAGACTAACTCATTTGGCTAAAAAATGGTATAAAGTTCTATTATAGTCAATTTTGGCTCCATATTGGGTATCAAAATTGCCAAATGGATTTCCCTTGGTCTTGTCACCTTTTGGGCAAGTTTAAAAGCATATTTAAGACTGTGAGGTGCCCAAATGGTCCCAAATCTCATGCATTTCATTTTGGCCATTTAACCCACATTTATACACATATTCATCAAACTTTACATTCTCATACCATGGCATTTCATACTCAAAACATGTGCTAATGATCATATATCATTTCCATACATCTAAACATCATATAATAGTATGTTTATATCTTACTCAAGGTTCATAATACATATACAATATCATATACATCTTGGACCATTATCATAGTTCCAAAATAGACAAAATAAGCATAACCTTGTCAATTATCCCTCTTCATGGTGGTTGGCTCCCTTCACTATAATTGCTTGGTCCACCTAGCATGTTAAGACATTTAAGACAAGGGAATGAGATTCAAGAATCTCAATAGCTCATCTCCTATTCTATCACATATAATATGTACAAGTAAGTTTTACAAATGCATGCATGGAGAAAGTAGAAATCATAGGCATTTTAAAAGCAATTTTGGCATATGAATCAATCATACAAGGCATTCAAGAGCTCACTAAGTGTTTGAATTGGCCTCACACTTCTCCTTATGGATTTTGGACTTGCCTCACCCATTCTTGAGCACTTTGGACTCAACCATACTCTTGGGAGCCCACTTCGCTTTTGGGAGACTCTTCACTTTATCTCAACTAAGCTCAAGAGTTCTTGGCTCATCCTCACCAAATGGAAGAGTTCTTGACCTTTCCACACTCAAGTAAACTCATACAAACATCATGTAATCATTTGAAAACATAACATAGCATCAAGCATCATGGCATATAAAGGCATACTAGCATACTTTTCTTAACTTGAAAATACACATACACACATTCTAAAACAAGCTAAACACACATCCATGCATGAGAGAAGGTGAAAAGAGTTACCTTGTACAATTTCACACACTTTTTCCTTAGCTTTCAAGCCTCCTCTTTCAGCTACACACCTACAATTTGGTGGAGATAGTTTCTCTTGGCCTAGATACAATTTATGGGAGCCAATTAGGTCTATGAAATATATTCTAAGGCTACATCACTTGATAAAACATTAGATTGCTCTATAGGCTCCATTATAGTCCATAATCACACCTGATGAAGCAAAACCCATCAAATGACTTTTAGGCCTCATTCTTTCTTTTCAATTATGATTTTTGACTCCTTTTAAACCTCTTGGAGTCATCACATCATTAAAACAAAGGGCCTAGTATCATGTTGCTTCTTTAGGTCCTAATATGGAACTTATGGCACCAATTCACTTTCTTTGAGTTCTAAATTTTTTCTAAGGCCTCTACTCATCTTCCCTTATCACATATGACTCAAGAATAACCTTAGAAAGATTTAAAACTCTCCCTAGCTATAGGAACTTGCCTAGGCCAAGACTATGGGGGGAAGAAGAGTTCATGGCCTTCTTGATTTTTCCTTGATGGGAGACACGCTTGGGAGGCTTCTTAAAGGTCTTAGGAGCTCAATCAAACACTCATATATGCTAGGAAATGCATGAATCAAATCAATTTTTACAATCCCTTCAAATGCACTACACTTTTTCTACTTAGAGTTCATTAATTTTTCTTGCAATTTCTTTGCTTTCTTGGATAGGAGGTGCATGTGGGAAGCTCTCTAGGGGTATTAGGAGCATGTTTAAACATTCAATTAAGTATAAGAATATTCATATAAAATCAGATTTGCAAGGGAGCATTTGGATCCCTAATGATTCTATCTTGTCTCCTAATACTCTTTTCTTGATTCTATTGGTTCCTTCTTAATCCTTGCCATCTAAAACCTCTAATTCCTCCATAAATTGGGTAGAAAATAGCCCATAAGACTTGGGCTCATGGTGGTCAAATTCGTGCAAGAGGAAGGGGGAGGGAGAAACTACCAAAGAATGAAAGTTTTACCTTGTTTTCTTGCTTCCTTTGGCTTGTTCTTCCACTTGGTTAGCTTACTCCTTCAATTTTCGAAATTTCCCTCTCTATTCTGCTCCAAAAACAGCACCAAACTCTCTATTAAAATCATAGAAAGAAAGCTTGAGAGGAGAGGAGCAAGGTTCAAGAAGGAAGGATATGAAATTTCTTAAAATTTCTTACCTTTTTCTTGAATTTCTTCCTCTAAAATCCTCCTCCTCTTGTGCGCCTAAGAAGCTGGAGTTTTCCTCTGAAATTGGGCATAAGCAAGTCGGTCTTAGAGAGGAGAGAAAGAACGTGGCGTATAAAGAAGCTTCCTTTAACACTTTAATGCCAATTTTGCCCTTTGTTCTTAACATTTTTGTTTCTCCTTCATTTTAGTTCCTTTTTGAGAACCGTCTTTTCCATCATAACAAATAGGTTCTCAATTTAATAAAATGCCTTTGGAATCACTCAGATATGAGCTAAAACCTTCTCAAACAAACCAGTCAAAGTTTGAGTCAACCGATGTCGGAAAGAATACACCGGAGGGGCTTCACTGATCCCGAGGTTTCTCATGGTTTTTGGGGTCTCTGAGAACCCTGGAGAACTCAAAACTTTCATTTAAAAAGCCCTCCTATGAGTTTTTCAAAAAGTGCTCATGTTTATGAAAATGTCACTAGCCTTTCGACAAATTTTATCGAATCACTCTAGCCTTGATTTCTAGGCAACTCAAGGCTCAAATCCTCATTTTTCATTATTTAGAATTTTATCATAATTTTATTTGGCCCCAATTCCTTCTATTTCAGGAACTTCTTTTTGTATATGGCTCATTTCTGACGTTTATAGATAAACTAAACATTGCGTTTCTCATGTTTACGGAGGGACTAGATGTTACAACTTGTATCAAACGGGATGCCCGAAACATTTGATATATTAGAACTACAAAAGTCTTGAGATCTCACGAGGGTTGATAAACTACCCAATATAATGAAGAAGATAGGGCAAAGAAAAGATGGCTGTCAATTCAAGGGCAATAGATGGAACCAAATTCATGATCATATGTTCGATTTAATTTATAGAAGAAAAGCAATCAAGTAGATTATACTCTCATATTTTGAGAGATGTTTAATTTACATAATATTTTTTTTGTTTTTAAAATTTATAATTTTTTTAAAATAAAAAATATGTTATACTAACTTCTCTTATAATAAAATATAAATTATATTTATATTTATTTTGATGAAAATACTCTTATATTTATTATATATATAATATAACAAGTTTTAAATATATATTTGACTAATATAAAAATAGTTAATTTTTATAATTTGTATAAATTAAATTTATAGTTTTAAATACAAAATAAATAATGTTGAAATGAAAATTTAAAAATATTTTTTTAACAAATTACATTTTAATTAAAAAACCAATTTTATTCTTAAAAATATTTTGATTATATTTTAAGTTTAAAAATATTTAAAATGTGGGTAGGTGGGGATATGTGAGATAAAAAATGACTGTTTTACCCTTACTTTTTAATGTGATTTGATAGATAGAATAATAAGTATAAAAATATAATAGATATTATACAAATTATGTAAAAAGAATACGTTTGTGATTTCGTGAATCAAATAGAGTTTAACTTTTTTTGTCAAAGGAAAGTTTTAAAAATTTTCACCAATCTAAATTTCACTTTAATTCTTTTTTAAAAGAATTTTCTTAAAAATAAATAAATAAACCATTTTATTATTTATTTTACCTATTGCTATATAAGTTTACTACCACCATTGTCGTCAACTATGGGTTAACATCATCAAACTCACCCTAGGCTGCTACATTTGGGCCCAAACAAATTTTTCATTAAATATATTTTAATGAAACAAACAACTAAAAACTTTTCTATTAAAAATTTTCAAGATCCAAAAGTTTTTCATTATCCCACAAACAACGGAGCCTTATAAAAATTCAGAGATTCTAAAATGTATCATATTTGTAAACAGTACAAAAACTTTCCCTATTTTAATGCTATGTAAATGAAAGCAGTGACCAGGTCCATCTGTGTAAGGTTGAATTTTGGAAAAAGGAAGACTTATACTTTGAACCTTTTTTTTTTTCTTTTTGAGTCATTATAAGGACAGTTACAAACTTTGAACAGATTTTGTTTAGAAGTCTGAAAGTTTTGCTTATAAGGGCAGATACAAACTGTTTTTTGTTGGAGAATGATATTTAAAGACTCAAAATTAAAAAAAAATTATTTTAAAGAACCTGTTATTATTGTTTTAAGAATAATTATCATTGATTTTAACAAAAAACAATTGAATCTAATGGTAATAAGTTTTGTAAAATAAATTTTTTTAACTTTAAATTCTCCTTTATAAATTTTTTTTTTTTTGGGTCATTTATGCTTTTTGCTGGCCAAAATTTGGCTCAAAGTTCTAATCAACTCAGGGTTCTTTTCTTATGAAATTTACCTTTGGACTTATGCTTATAACTTTTTTCCAAGACCATTTTGATGTTTAATTAAAGGACGAAGAACCGAAGTTTTCAATACACTATTGAGTGTCCAACTTAATGAATATGAAACCCTGGTGGTTTTGGTAGCGTATATACCAAACAAAAATATGTTTCACTTTGAAATGATGCATCAATATATATACAAGATATTATATAATAATACGCATTAGCCAAGATTAGTGCTGAGACTAATGTTCATTGTAACAAGAGGAAGAAAATTTAGGTGAAGTTTTTTAAATGTTCGTATTAAGTTCTTCAATAAAATCATAATATGTGAAAAAGCTTTTTTATAGACCTAATCATGGTTAAAAAAAATTCACTTATCATAATTTTTTATTAGAGAATATAATTACAGAAGTCCAATAATTATACTTAAAGTTCTGTTATAACGAGTCTAGAGAAACGACAATATGTGGAAGCATCAAATTGGAAACTTACTCATTCAAATGTTAATCTCAGTCCATAACAATGCCTTAGAATGCCCGTCCACTCAAATGGGAATACATCTTGATTCTGCCTTGTAGGACCTGAACATACAATATACAAGAAAAGGGCAATCATCTGTTCAAACCAGACTACAGATTCTTCATTGACCACCCTCAGTCGAATATCTGCCGTTTAGTAGCAAGTCGCGGCCTCAGCTGCAGAGCATAGAAATAGTATTTTGGCTTTGAATCAAATATTTATAGAAAGAAAGACAAGTATAAGATCACGAAGAATCCAAATTCCATAACCTTCTATCGGCCAAAGAAGAAACCTAGAACGGCACAAGCACAAAGGAAGATCATAAACAACTCTATCATTTAAGATTTTTAGAAAAATGAAAATTCCGAGATGAATGGTAATTTTGTCCAATTAAGAACTCAGAAATTGGACCATTATGCAGAGAACATAGACGATAAAGATGTGGAAAAAATTCACGAAAAGAACAGTCACCTATCAATGTGTAGGGTCCTTGGTGTGCAGCAAGATCCTTTTCGTGAAGATATTCAATTGATTTTCCAAAGGATGGATTTTAGCAGTCTTGGGACTGGTTTTGGTGTGGAACTACTAAACCAAACTGATTACAAGGCCTGAAGGATATGTATAAAATCTTATCTCATTAGAGAAGATTTATGGAAAGTAGCAGGTGGTGATACTGCCTTAGAAGCTGGTGATGATGAGGTGAGTGAAAAGGACATCAAGGAATGAAAGAAAAAGAATGGCAAGCCGAGTATATTTTTTAAGAGATCAATTTCTCGTTCCTTGTATGATCATATTGTTGGCTGTAAGTCAACAAGTGAGCCTTGGAAGACCTTTAACAGATTATTCTACAAGACGGATGTGGCTCGACTCGACTACTATTGCTTAAAAATGAGTTGGTCAGTGCCAAGCAAAGAGATCTCTCCATTTCTCAGTTTTTCCTTCAAATTAAGAACTTGTGTTTAGAGGTTTCCATGCTATATCTGGATGAGCCTATCTCTGAAGCAAGGATGGAGTCAAATATTATTTGTGGCTTGAAACCAGAATACACTCCCTTTGTTACTTCTATTCAAGGGTGGGCTCAACAACCATCCTTGGAAGAGTTTGAGAGTACTCTATTGTCTTCACAAGAGTCTTTGGCCATGCAGATGGATGTTATCTCAATTAACGAAGAAGGTAAGGCCAGGAAAAGATGTCTTCATCTCTGTATGCAAGCGTTAAGCCGAAAGAATTACTATTCATAACAGGTCTCTGTATGGAAGCCGAAAGTGTTTGCGAGAGAAATGGCCAACAGTTGGTTTATAGCCATAATAAGCTAGAAATTTGATTTTAGATTTTAGATTCTGGACCAACACGTCAGCTTTGGAACTATTGATAAATTACATTATTGAAACATTAAATTAACATTGGTCGGTCCCTATAGTCTTTAAAAAAAATGTTATTTTCATGATTGTCATTCAACCTTCATTAATGTAGCCAATTATATATTATCTTATCATTTTGAATATTTGCAATTTATGTCGGCAAAAACTAAAAGCAAATGATGGAGTGAAATCCATTCTTGTGTAACATGCGATGTCTATTGTTAAGTGGCTCAAACAAGTTGGCATAAATCACGAATATTTAAAGTGTCAATATGTCACCAGATTGATCGAATTTAATGATACAAGCATGGAAGTTCAATAACTGGAGACTAAATTAAAAATTTTAAAGTTTAAAGGTTCAAATATAAAATTTTAAACCACAAATTGAGAATTGAGTGATAAAAAGGGTAATTTAACCCATTACATATTACTGTGCGTAAAAGCAACAACATATATGGAAACATCAAATTATAAACCTACTCATACAAATTTTATTCTCAATCTATAATAATACCTTAAAATTAGAATGCCAGTCCAAAAAATGGGAATACATCCCGATTCTGCCTTTTTTTAATTTGAGCAAATAATATATAAGAAAAGGCAAATATTAAACTATTCAAACAAGATTACAAATTCTTTATTCACCACCCTTTGTGTAATCGGATTTTTCCGGTTTAGTAGCTAGTCAGGGCCAGGGCTGGGGCCTCCCCTGCCCAGCATATAGCAAGTTAGAACTCGAGCTGAGGCAAAAGGCAACATGAAAGAGGGCAAAAAGCTTTAAAGAAAATAACAATTACCAACGTTTGCATGCAAACTACTCAAAAAAAAAAAAATTGCGAGCTCCACTGCAGAGCAGATTTAAGAAAGATGATAGCTCCATCTAGGCCATTTCTTTTTTCATCCTTTAAAATAGAACAGAATATTATAGTAAAAGGAAGAGAAAAATTCTTTTATCATAGGTGTAGGGAGCATTAGTCAACCACAAATTATAACAACATCAAAGACAGAACATAATGTTACTTATGAGGACCCATTTTATGTCTAGGATTTTCCCATTCAATGTTTGATTATGGGAGAACATATTTTATATCTTATGCTCTTTCCCCCCCTAAAAAGGTCATCTTCACTTACCTGATGCATAAGCCATCTTGAAGGAATGCTTATGATCGTGCAAGGCCAACAAATAGCTGGGAGTGGAAGGGAAGGAACCGTTGGGTCCAATTGCAAATATCACATGAGGTAAAGGCTAACTGGTTTGCAGCTGGAAGACTATGTATGCAATGCTTGAAGTTGTAGTTGAAACTATGGATGCTTTGGTCCATGGAAGGTCTCCTTTATCAGAGATCATCTGGTCTTGTCCTTTGCCACCCAGGTGGTACTGTTTCAATCAGCCGATACCGCTCGATTCGATCCACCCCACCAAGGCGCTAGAACCCACCATTTGGCCATCGTTGGAGAACCCTATTGCCCCATAAGAATTTATGTCTCTGGAGTATGAGGGGACAAAGCTCCAAGTGTTTGGTGAAGCCTGAGCATACTGTTCAATATATTCACGTATTAATAAGATTAGACTCGAAAAGGTCAACAGATAAAATTAACTAAAACTCTATTTTAATTCCTTATCAACAGGTTTATTTTGAATTTAGTGTTGCATAGATATATATTTTTTAATTTAATCCACCATACATTAAGATGTTTTTAATACATAGTCATTTCACTCCATCTTTGTTTTATAAATTAACATAGAACGGAATAAAATAGTAATCCACGCCTATTAACTTACAGTTGGGACACACAATCCACATATCAAATAAGAAGAAGCTCTAATTTCATGGAATTCATGGGAAGTAGTTGAACTTCAATGTAGACTGAGTTTGTATCAAATATGACTTAAACACTGGAGGTGAACTTAGGGTTCCTATGTATGGGTGAGTAATTCATTGAGAGGGTGAACCTTGGAAGTAGATATTGAATTTATGAATTTCATGAAATTAGGTTTGCCAATTAGTGCTTCATATCTGATGTGGATTGAGTGTGTATGAATTAACATATATGAGTTGACATTTTACTGAGTTCTATGCTAATTTATAGACAGAGATGTGAAGGAAAGATGACATTAAAAACATTTTAATGAATGAAAAATTAAATTAAAAAATTATATTTGCAGATAACTAAATTGAAAATATACTTACTAAATAAAATTAACAACCCCAGAGAAGAAAAGTAGTTTGATTTGAACATTTCATTCATTATATGTTTTATAGAAGCCAGTTCCAGGTTACTATTTTTTTTTAATTTACAATTATTTGAACATATTTTATTTTATGTTATTTTTAAAAAAAGACATATGGTATAGGAGACCCATGCACTCATGCATAAAAAAGATATTCGAATCCTCTCAATTTCTTACATAAAAAACACATGTTGCATGATACCCAATTAAGTAATAGATCTCACATTGTTTGTGCGTTTTACACATATTGTGTCTTTCGATCTTTTTAAAATTAATATTATCAATTAAAAAATCCAAATTGGCAATGAAAGAATATGCACCTACTCTAAAGATGAAATTCCGTTTTGGCCAAACAGGAACTCGCCGAAGTGAACTTGTATCGAAGGGGATGCCCGAAATATAGTGAAGAATCTTGCGATCTCACGAGGGTTGATGAGCTACCCAATATAATTAAGAAGACAATGCAAACAAAATATGGCTTCATCTATGGATGCGTTAAGGGTTTTCTAGTCAAAGGCTATAGATGGAACCATGTTCAGGATCATATCTTCGGTATAATTTATAGAAGAAAAAATAAATTGCTTGATTATCCTTGAAGTTAACGAGCTGCTTGGCATTGCCACCTAGCTATCACAGGCCATGGAAAGCCTAGTAAGTTGCGTCTGATGTTATCTTGCTAGCAAAATGAAATGAAAAATTGGTAGGAAATGATTGTCTAGTTGTTAAAAAATGCCTTTAGTGTAGCTTTCTAAGGGTCCTTATTTGGCACCGCCATTTTGCCAAGTTCTTTTTTTTCTTTCTCTTTCTGACAAAATTTTCTTGTTTCTTATGTCAAACAGAAGCTTGAAAAAGAAAAAAAAAATCATCAATTCAAGTTTTTCACTTTAACTTTTTTATTAAAAAAATTTCTTAAAATTAAGTAAGAAAACCACTTTGATTTTTATTTTAATCCATTATTATAGGCTTATTATTACCATGGTCATCTATTATAGGTCAACATTATCAGCCAAGCTTTTGAGACGAAACAAATTTTTCATAAAAAAAAATTTAATAAAACAAACAACTAAAAACTTTACCAAAAATTTTCAAGATCCAAAATTTTTTCATCTTCCCACAAAACAACGAAGCCTTATAAAAAGCAAGAGATTCTAAAATGTCTCATACTTGTAACTAATATAAAACTTCCCATATTTTAATGCTATGTAAATGGAATTAGTGAACAGGTCCATATGGAAGCATTAATTAAGGTTGAATTTTGAAGAAAGGAAAACCTATGCACTTTGTGCTTCTTTGTTTTTTTTTTTTTTTGGTTTTTTTTGGGGTCATTATAAGGGCAGACACAAACTACGAACAGATTTTATTCAGAAGTCTGAAACTTGTGTCACTCACTGGGAAGGGATCTGCTGGGAATATTATACTTTTGGCTGGCCAAAATTTGGCTCAAGTTCTAATCACCTCAGGATTTGTTTCTTTTTTTCCCAGGTTGAACCTTGAATATGGGATTTAGATCTTCTGAAGTTTCAAATTCTCTGAAGTTGGTAAAGTGAGAGGGAGATAGAGAGAGAGAAAAAAAGAGCATGAGAAAATAAAGAAAATGAATTCAATAGACACTCTTACTCCTTGTGTCACACTCTTTTTATTTTAAAAACACTTCATATTTCAAAAAATTCAAACTCAAATATATTCATTAATTTCTAATAGTAAAATGGTTAAAAGTTAACATGGGGACTACAATAGTATCACTAATATTAATCTCTCTTTTTTTTTAAACCAAGAATCAAAGACGGAAAAATGAGCTGTAAATGGCATGCACGTATTCATCATTGCCCTAGTGCTTTTCCAAGACCAAAATTTTGATTTTAGATCCTTTATTGCGCTGCATAATTGCTTTGCAACGTAGCAAAAGTCATTTAAAAAAAAAACTGAGTTTCTTTTGAAAAAAAAAAAACCCAAAAAGAAAAGAGGTGCAGTGGATCCAACCTCCATAATTTTGGCCTCATTGCCCTATTGAGAGCTCAACTTAATGAACGACAAAAGATGTTCTAGCATATCTCTTTCCAAGTAAATTGGTAGGGCATCAAGTACATATATCTTTACCAATTAACCAATTTCTAAATGTTGGAGTAGATCCTAAAGAGATTCTACTTCCTCATAAATTTATGTTGAATCGAGATCTTTTGCCTCAACTTTATCCCAATTTTGCTGAGGGAGCGAAGCAATGCCGCATGGAGGTAGAAAACCTGAGTCATTAACTTCTTTTTTTGGATAAGAAGTAATGATAGTATTTGAGGAATAAATATCGGCTAACTCTCTGCCAACAGCCGCGGTAAGACAGAAGATGCACGCATTATTCAAAATGATGAAACCCCGCAGGTTTTGTTATGTATATACCAACCAGAAATATGTTTTTCACTTTGAAGTTATGCACCAAGTCATACACAAGACATTGCATAATAATTCGTATTAGCCAAGATTACTGCTGAGATTAATGTTTATCATGACAAAACTTAGATAAAGCTTTTTGGGTGTTTGTATTGGGTTCTCCAATAAAATCATAATATATGAAAAACAAAAAATTTGAAAAACCCAATTATATGATGTTGAGTTATTAAAAAATCTACTGGTCATAAATTTTATCAGAGAACTTAATAACAAAAACCCAATAACTGTACTTATGTTTTGTTGTAACACAAGTCTAAGAAAGCGACAATATGTGGGAGCATCAAATTAGAAACCTACTCATTCAATTGTAATTCCCAATCCATAAAAATGCCTTAGAATGCCAGTCCCCTCAAAAGGGAATACACCTCGATTCTGCCTTTTTGGACTTGAAGATACAATATACAAAAAAGGGCAAACATCAACCTGTTAAAACCAGACTGCAGAGTCTTCATTTACCACCCATTATGCAATCAGATTTCTGCCGTTTAGCAGAGAGTCGCGGCCTCAGCTGCACAGCATGTAAGAAGTTAAGGACCCGAGCAGAGGCAAAAAACAGCAAGATAAATATCTCAATGGGGGAAAAAGCTTCAAAGAACATAATAACTACCAATGCTAGCATGGGAGTGGCTAAGCACATAAACTATGCGCTAAATTAAAACTCTTCAGAGATTAGAGAGACTTAAAGTAGATTTATCCCAAAATAGGGAGGGAAAAAAAAAGGAGAAAAAAAAAACGAAGTGTACTTGGAAGATTAGTTTCATTCAAGAGAAGTGAGAAAGGTCCCCAGAGGGGAATGAGAGGGAGAAGTTGGTAGTACGGCAGCTCTGCTCACAACATATAGTCACATTTGCATATCCACATAAAACTTGTAACTAAACGAGCAGCCTAAAAGCCAATGTCCATATTCCACTTAATCTACCTGAGGTTTGTAATTTGAAAGTTCAATTATTGCCAATGAAGGTTTAAACTTGGATATATAAAGTACAAACAAGTAGAATTAAAAAAAAAGAAAAAAGAAAAAAGAAAACTCCTACGATCACTCAAATGATTACATACATTTTAAGTAGTTTTCCCAAACTGCTCCTTTTAACACATGAGTACACTTACGAAATTTGTTGGAAATCACATTATCTAAATGTGATTTTATCTTGTTTTTATTTAACAATTTTTTTTCTTTCTGTTTTATATATGTTCGATTTTAATTCCTATATTTTAGCTGGTTTATTTGGACTCTTAGGATAAGATTAATTTAAGTGTTTTGGTTAAGATAGGCATCTTAGATAATAGGAATTTTCTAATATTTTATCATTAGCTTTAATATAAGCTTTATCCTTAATAATTGTTGAGATTTGAGTGGCAAGGTTTGTTTCTTCCTTTCCTATGTAAGTTTGACTATTTTTATTTAATAAAATCTATTCAGAGGATTATTAAAGTTCTGAATTTCTACATGGTATCATAGCCTAAAAGGCCTAATGATTTCCTTGGGCTCAATGAAGGACTTGAAAGTTGATTCATAGCAAAACAGCAGCACCACCCTGCCAAACAGCCAAGCCAACGTCCCTACAACAAATGAATTCCGAGAATGCACCAGTGATGATCACAGGACACTGTTTCAATGGCAACAATTACTGGCAACGGTCACAAAGTGTTCTCATGTTCATTAGAGGCTGGGGAAGGAAGAGTAACTCACTGAGAAAGCTGTCTAGCCAGATATCACAGACCCAAAGTATAAACATTAGCGGGTGCAAAACAACATCATCATATCATGGCTAGTGAACTCCATGACACTTAAGATGGGAGAAAACGTTATCCTTTTTTAGACTGCAAAAGAAACTTGGAATGCTATAAAAGAGTCTCATTCCACAATTGAAGACACAACAACAATGTTCCAAATCAAAGGATATCTTTGTGAATTGAAACAAGGTGATTTAACCGTAACTTAATATTATAATACCCTTATGAGATACTGGCAGCAATAAGATCTATTTGAAACTCACGAGTGGATATGTAGCCAAGACGCAGCCTATTACAGGAAACTTGTGAAGAAAGAGATAATTTACAATTTTCTCTTAGAACTTAATCCTACATTTGAAGTAAGGGGAAGGATTATAGCTACATGACCATTGCCTCCACTACAAGAAGTGTTTGCTGAAATTAAATAGGAAGATAGTAAAAAACAACTCACTCTCCAAGTATAAAATGCATAACCTGTACCAAAAACATCTGCCTTAATTGCTAAAGGCACTACAGTTATTGAATACAAGCAGAGGTAGCTAGGAAGGCCTTGGTGTGACTATTGTCACAAGGCTGGTCATACTAGGAATGTATGCTGGAAACTACATAGGAAACCAAGAGATGAGACCCATGAATTAGTTATGATTGATGAGGAATCAACTCGCTCTGAGACCAATCTTTTTACCAAAGACCAATAGGAGTTATTACAAAAACTACTTGGAAACAAGGACCAAACACCGCAGAAAAGGTTATGGGTTCTAGTACTATTGCTCAATCGAGAATTGGTTTCAAAGAAGACAACTGGTAATGCTAAAAGAAAAGCTCAAAGCTGGAACATCCAACTTGAAAAGAAATGCTGGAAGTCAGATTATCTACACGTGATTTTATCTTCTTTTTACTTAACAATTTGGTTTTAATTCCAATATTTTCCTTGGCTTGTTTAGACTCTTAGGATAAAATTAGTCTAAGTATTTTGGTTAAGACAGGCATTCTAGTTTTCAAATTTTTTATTGTTAGCTTTAGTTTAAGCTCTATTGTTAGCAATTGTTGGGATCTAAATGACAAGGTTTGACGCCTCCTTTCCTATATATATTCAACTATTTTTATTCAATAAAACAGGCTCAAAGGATTATTAAAGCCTTGAATTTCTGCAAAATTTTAAACATACCATTTCTATATACTTTAGTTGCTTCAGAACTTGATCTGTGTCCAGCTCCTGCAGCAATTTAAATAGGAGAAGCGCTTAAAGTTAACCAAAAGATGGGAATTTAGGAACAATGATGATGAGGCAGGATTTAGCAAGATATCGTCCAAAGTAACAGCAAACTACTCTAAAACAGAAAGGCAAAAATAAAATTATGCAAGGTCCACTGCAAAGTGGATTTAACAAAAATGAAAACTCCACCTAGGCCTTTCATTCTTCATCATCTATAATAGAAAGATCAAAAGGAAGAGCATAATTCTTTTTAAAAAATAATAAATAAATAAAGCAAAAGCAAAAGCAGAAGATTTGGTGAGCATTAATCAACCACGATTAGTAACAGCATCAAACACTGACCATGAAGTTACTTCTGAGAACACATTTTATGTCTAGCATTTTACTATTCAGAGTAGGATATTATGGGGGAAAAGTCACTATTCCCTCTTTCAGACAGGGATATAAAATTCAAGATTAGGAATCTTGACAGTCCCCTCTTTCTGTATACACCTTATACTTTATGTCTTAATCCAATGATATTGTATATTGGAGTAACTTTGCTGAGCACACAGATGTAAACAGAATAATGAAAATTTTGACTCAAGATTAACAAATACCAACCCCTTTATGATGTCAACTACGCTGATTCACATGCATATATTATGAGTTAGTTAAACAGACATGTATGCAGGACATGGGATACAACAAAGCTGTAGATGACAACAAGACAATTAAATTTATAAAATTTTCTAATCCTTAATAAACTAAAAGGAATTAAATACTCCAGTGATATTCAGAATGATATGTTACAACTTGATCTAATGATATTGTATGTTGGATAAAATTTCCAGAGCATATAGAGACAAACACAATCCTGAAATTTTTTACTTACTTCCCTTGATATCAAATAAAACTGTCTCTTAACAAAGTTTCATAGCCTGCTAATAGTTCCTCCCATAAAGCTTCTTTTGAAAGATAATCAATGGATAGGATAAATGCGAACAGTTGAATTATACTTCACCTGAGGTACAGCACAATCAGCATAAGCTGGATCCCAATGGATGGCACAGAAGCACTCCCAGTCATCAGTTTGGACTTCCAAAAGTGGAGCCCTGCCATACCAAAATGTTTTCTGCATTAGGCACTTTGAGTCTAATCAACAAGAGACTTGTACTCATACTTTTCTTTTTTCTCCCCTTATATGAATCATTCATAAATATACAGAGAGAAAAGAGAAGTTCATGATGCATTAACTTGTTTAGTTAGCCTCCTAAACCATCTTATTGAAGACAAATAGCAGTGTAATACATGTGACACATACACGGAGTACTTCTACTAGCACTACTAAAAGAAATAACATAGACCCAACCCTAAAAGCCATATACTTATGACACTCCTCCTCAAGCCAAAGCATACATGTTAATTTTGTGCACCTTGGTATAAATAGAATCAAGTATAATTTGATTAAT
Organism: Erythrophleum ivorense; assembly: GCA_026724425.1. NCBI lineage: Eukaryota > Viridiplantae > Streptophyta > Magnoliopsida > Fabales > Fabaceae > Erythrophleum > Erythrophleum ivorense. Next base: position 5,748,754 of record JAIUCV010000018.1, read on the forward strand.
GGCATTAAGGAACACATCAGCTAATTTCTCTCCTACAGAAACATATAATGTAGCAATAAAGTTCTGCTGGATCTCTTCAGGAACAAATTGACAATCTACTTCAATTTGCTTTGTTCTCTCATGGAACACATGGTTGGATGAGATATGCATATCATAGCTGCTTGGTCATCACACAATAGTTTCATTGGAAGAGATATGTTAAGCCCAATTTTACAAAGCAAATGCTGCACGTAAATAAGTTATTTTTTAAAAAGAATAATGCTCTTCCTTTTGATCTTCTTTCTATTATAGATGATGAAGAATGAAAGGCCTCCAGGGTCTACTGCAGTACCACATTTTAGTTTTTCCTTCTCCAAGACAGTAGATTCTGTCCTACAAAGACGTTAGATTCTGTCCTACAAAGATAATATCCTGTAGTGGATTACTGTTCACTAGGTGATCCCTCATACTACAATTATTATAACTGTCACTATTTTACTTTACTTTTGCTATCAAACAATACCTTTTGAATGTATTAACCATTAATAGGGCTCTATCTAATTGGTACAAATAGGGATTGTATCTTAAACCACACCCCACACTCGAGGGAACCAAACTTAGGTTGATTTAGAAGAAAAACAAATAATTAAATAAATAAAATAAGTTTTATAAGAAGGAGAAGAAGGTACATGTTTTTGGAAGAAAAGGTATCCTCAGACCCAAAAATACAAGAAACTCAAAGCATAACAAAGAAACAAAAACCCTATCAAAACTAACAGTGTAAAAGAATTTTCCAGTCTCTTTGCATATTAGAAATTTCCTTTATAAAAACCATGCATAGAGCATCAATGCGAAGCCATATGAACAATTCTATCACATATTAATTTAAAGGCAAAAATATTCCCTTGAATATGTGAGTATTCCTCTCTAACCAACCAAACCACAAAATCTCAAACTGCACATGTCAGCATTTTGCTATCCTCCTTACCAAATCCCTCAAATCAAATTAGGAGAAATTGCTCCAAAGTGCTAAGGACCCCACCCCCCCCCCCCCCCCCCAACAAAAAAAAGAAAAAAGAAAGCCAAAGAGGCTATTCCAGAGGTAACACACTGCTTTTACAGAGGAATAAGTAGGGGCAAAGTTTCTGAGACCAATCTAGGCCTTATAGTTAACTTGGGCTGAAATTTCAACTGCACCTTGCTAGAAATAATTTTTTTTTTCAAGTTTAAAGAAAGAAATTTTTATAAGTGAAAGATACTACAATAATAATTACTAATAAAACAATTTAATTAAGACCCCAAACTATGCTGTGTGGCTTACCTGCGCCATTTTCCGCATATAGTTCCATTGGCTCTATCTACAACCTCTTGACACCGAAGCCAATTACCAATAGAGCTGAGTCTAGTTGGCCTTTTGAGATTCCCCTCCTACAGAGCAAAATGATATTTAAGTTATTTTCAGAATCAAATGAAAATGCTAATCACAGTGAATAACCCCAGCAATTTGCAATTTTACCTGCGAACTGGAAAATTCTGAAGGATCAATTTCCATCGGTTCAGCATGATAATCATCATCACTGGAAAAGAGACAACAAAAAGATGTTAGTAACAAGAAGATAACATAAAATATGGCCAAAGCAGCCTGTAACGAGTTACATGGGCTCGACATATTGCCTGCTGCAAGCCCTGCACAGCTGGGCTCCCATCCCAGTTGCTGTTTTGTTTATAAGAGGAGGTAGCTGTTATATTTTGTCATGTCTCTTTAATTTCTACTTTTAAATCTAATATGGCTAAGGACAATTCTGAGACAAACTCAAGAGTGAATGCTGAGAAGATGACCCTGAATTCTGATGCTAGAAACAGAACAGTAATTATTTCTGAGGTGATCCACTCATCAAGTTAGATAACAAACGATAAGTTGGATGGCAAAAGTCATGCACAGTGGAGGAAAAAGTTTTAAAAGTATTTAATAAGTGATGAAAAATAGGACCATTTGAGTGGTAACCAACCCACAAAACCAGCAGCACATAAATGGTGAATATGAGAGAAAAGATTATTTTCTGATTCAAAATTTTTTTGATAGCAATATTGATTAAATGTTTTACACTGTTAAAGGGTCAAGGAGCAGCGAGAGTTATCTGGAATTTATTTATTCTGAAGGAGAACTTGTCACACTCTTATGATATCTCCCAGGATTAACATCGGGCTAAGCAGCAAGAGTTCTCTGACTCAATGTTGTGAGTTGTATTGGACCTACGACTGCTGATGCGAAGATGTGTTCCCAAGAAGAACAGTTAGTCATAAGTTTCTTGTATACTCTGAGACTAGAATTCAGTGAGGTTAGATCTTTGATTAGAGCCTATTACTCTTCATGCTCATGTGCTCATTGGGAGACTACCAAGAGTATTGTTTCTAGTGAAGCATCTGCTCTAGTTAGTTGTTGGAGCACTGGAGGATGTGGTGGTTGACACAGTGGGGGACATAGTAGTGTTGGGACAATAGCCAGGACAAAAGTGGAGGCTAGGACATTATATTAGTGCAATCAGGCATGCAAAACATACTTGTTAGAAGCATAATATAAAACCCATAAAGTCTCCACATCAAAAACCACGGAAATTCACAAACACAGCTTCTCCTATTATAGTCACTGTAGACCACATTGATGTATTTATCTGGTTATGATGATAACAAACATATTTTGGACGACTTTTCAGGAAATCATTTCAAGTCTGGGCACACCAAGCTTTCAAGTTTGATATTTTAGAACCCTGGACTCAGAAAATTCTACAGTAAAACAGTCAGAAATGCCATGTGCATACCAAAATCTTCAAAAATCAAGGAGCTAAGTCAGTACAACAGCTGATTTTTGCTGGGAATTTATTTTTCATTAACCAAAGACTAGCAGCTGACAGCTATTGAAAACCCAGAGATTAACAGCCAACTGCTGATCTAGCACCAATCAGTTATTAGCCTCTGTTTTGTTGAAAATTCCCGTCAATCAAATTCTTTCTTTTCTTTTTCAAAGTTGCTTTCAAGGAACCAACAATCAACTATTACTACAACATTTGATCTCTTGATCTATTTCTAATGGTTATTTTGAGACAAAAACTACAAAATGGAGGTTAAATGAAGGTGTTAAGAACAAATAATTTGCTCCTAATTTTCCAATTGCCTTTCTAGAACTCTTTTGATATCCTATGTAGTGCTCTATTCACTTGTAAATCCACTTAAAGTGAGTTTCTTGAGAATACCTTCATCTTGTTCTTTCTTGAGAATTTGTATATCAAAGGAAGGGATTCCCTTGAGTTTGCCTAGGTATAAATCTTGTCAAGTTGAGGCTTAGGGATTGGATGTAGGCTAGCCTCAAGTTAAACCAGGATAAATTCTTGAGTTTGATTGTCTCCCTCCCTTCTCTTTATATTTGCAGCACTTTTATTCTTAGGTTGTATGGTATATACTCTAACTCATTTCAATCTTCTTTTTCTTTTTTCTTTTTAAGATGGAAAAAGAATTTATTGAAGAGAAGAGAACAATACAAAAAAGTAAAAAATCAGAAGACAAGAGATCCTCTCCAATCAAAGGGAAAAAAAACATTTTAGCTTCTGACTCAAAAGAGCCTTCAATCTGTTTGGGGATCCACAAATTACACCCCCATGAAGGAACTGTTGGAATCCCATGATTCTTGGGAAGAATCATAAGGGATATTTGTTATTAATGGGCTGAAATCAAATGCCTTTGTTTCTTTATTTGATTACTATTTATGAGGCTTTATTTTTCATTTATGTTGAATGATTATTTCCTTTTATGTTAATGTTAATTGGCTGAAATTCTGTGGCCTACTTCCTTTATTGCTGCTACTATTTTGAAATACAAATGAGGAATTTCAAAGTGAAATCCTTCATGGTATCAAAGCCTACAAGGCTTAAATGACAAAATATGTTCGTGGTTAGCATGAAAAAACCAAAAAAAACATACGTTGGTGGTTAGCATAAAAAACCATATGTTGATGGTTATCTAAAACCAAGATCTCTACCTCAAAACAAAATTGAGGAGATGTTGAAAATCAAGACCCTTACAACAAAGTGAGGGAAAGAAGACAAAGAGTTAGAAATCAAAATAAAAATGCCAAAGATGAAGAAGATTGGCCAAGCTAGTCATGTAATTCCATTCCTTTCTATTTTCTCTCCCTATCGTTTCCTTTCCTTTTTCATTCCTCTCCCTTTATTATTTTCAGTCATGTGCAATAGGATTCAGTAGCTGGCCAATCCTACAGGATTCAGTATCCCTATATATGTGTATCATTCTTCTTCTCAAATGAATACAGTTTCACACTTCTCTACCCCTATTTTCTCTTTTATCTTCCTGGTATCAGCATGAGTGCCTATCCTCTCTCATGCCTAAATACGGGATTCAAACTAATAGAAGTGATCACGAAGTTGTGTCCTCAATAGAGACAATGTCATCTACCATCACCCAATTTGGAATGGCTTAGCCTGCAAGTGTAGTCCCAACCTTATTTTTTCACAACCCACAAACTAAATGGACTGAACTACCTTCCATGGAGCCAATGATGTTTGTGAGTGGAAGAGGTAAAGAAAACTATTTGACCAATGAGGTTGTGCAACTAGCTAGAAGTAATCCTAAATTCAAGACATGGAATGTTGAGAACAACTTAGTTATGTCCTGCCTTATGAACTCCATGATGACTAGCAGTGGAGAGAACTACATGTTCTACAAGACTGCTTAAAACATTTGGGAGAGTGTCCATGAGTCATACTCCACTCAAGAAAGCGCAGCTGAGTCCTATGAGATTGAAAGCTTGATTCAGGAGCTAAACAAGGAGATATGATGGTAAAGCAATATTTTAATACCGTTACAAAATATTGGCAACAATTGGATGCATTTGAAACCATCACTTGGCAATGCACTTCAGATGTTACCACTTACAACAATGTTGTTGAAAAGAAAAGAACTCATCAATTTTTTATGGGCCTTAATAATAAATTTGATGAGGTTAGAGGGAGAGTTTTGGCCCATACTCCCCTCCCATCTCTTAGATAAGTTTTTCCTAAAGTTAGGCATGAAGAGCATAGGAAAAGGGAGGTGCAAAGCTCTGGACCAGCACCTAACCTGAGTGAACTTTCTGTCCTAATCTCCAAAAGTGCTACTGCCCATGACGTTGACAATAAGCACACCAAAGAAGGTGGAAGATGGTGTGATCACAGCCACAAAAGTGGTCAGACTAAGGATACTTGTTGGAAAATATATGGGAAGTCAGCCAGTTGGAAGAATAAATCAAAACGGGACATTAAAGCTTACAAGAACTGGTACTGACATTGCTATAGCTCCTGAAACCACTCTTTTCAGCTGAGAGCAACTTCAAATGCTACAGAAAATTTGTGTCTCAAAATGCCTCCACCAGTGAGAATAAGTGTACCAATATTACTAGTAATATTGCCCTTTTAGGTAACTTTTCTTTAGCCTTAACCACTCAAAATTTATCTGCCCACACTTGGGTTGTGGATTATGGCACTTCAGATCACATGACCAGCAACCCACTATTATTTGACCACTATAGCCCATGTACTGCACCTATAAGGGTCCAAATAGCAGATGGGTCCCTAGACAATGTCATGGGCTTTGGTACTATTCATATTTCAAAAATTTAGTCCTAAAGAAAGTCTTTTTAGTTCCTACTATTGGAATAATGTCTAAATTCATTTGTTGGAATAATGTCTAGGTTCATAATGTCTAGATTTATTGTATATAGAGTTGTACTACACTAGTACTATACTTGTACTACACTTATTTTTTACCTATAAATAAGACACATTGTAAGGGGTTACATACACCTTACAATTCATTCATCTACTTTTCTCTCCAATTTCTCATGATATCAAAGCCTCTATGACTCCTTCCAAAGGCCTCTTCCTCCGGCTGTGTTTTCCTTCCAGCCAAAACACATTCCTCTCACATTTCTCAATTTTTTTTTTAATCTGCCCACTCTTAATCTTAATCTCCATTGCCCAGGCCTTATCTCGAGCTATGCGCCCCTCCTTCAACTTTAGAAGGTCCCAATTGTTGTAACCCAGAAGTCCAGTCACTGGCCGTTGAGTCACACACCCTCACACGTAGCCTCCAGCAACTGTGTCCTTGCTCCACGCGCCAGCACATGCGAGCACGTGTGATATCGTTTGCCAACATGCTTCGACCAAATCTGGTCTCCATGCTCTCCTCTCCTCTCCTTGTTTCTAGTCTCAGCTGTGCCATTTGGTGCCTTTTTGGGTGGTATTCTTCCACTCTAGCTTGATTTTTCAACTCCTTTGATAATGTCCTATGACTTGCTATCCATAAACAAAATCTTCAAAGATAACAATTGTATAGTTAATTTTACTGATGATGGCTATGTGTTTCATGACCTGGGATCTAAGAGTATTATTGGCAGTGCTAAGGAAGTGGATGGACTCTATCTCTTTGGTACCACTACATCTAATAAAATGGCTCTTTCTGCCAGTAGCTCTAAGATTCTATTGTGGCACAATAGGCTTGGCAACCCTAATTTCCTTTACATGAAAAAGATTTATCCATCTTTATTTAATAAAAGTTCTATTCTTTACTGAGACTCTTGCCAATTAGCCAAACATACTAGAGCTACTTATCCTCCACGCACTTATAAGCCTTCCCATCCATTCTAGCTTATCCATAGTAATGTTCAGGTGCCATCTAAAGTTAATAGTCTCATTGGAGTTAGGTGGTTTGTAACCTTTGTAAATGACCACACTAAAATCACAAGGGTTTACCTTATGAGGGAAAAATCTGAAGTTCCATACATATTTAAAATTTTCATCAACTGATTTTAAATCAATTTCAAACTTCTATAAAGGTCCATCATAGTGAAAATGGGAAAGAATACTTTAATACCCACCTCACCTCCTATTTGACAACACATGCCATCCACTCCCAAAGTTCCTATGCCCACACCCTCTAACAAAATGGGATAGCCAAGCACAAAAATAGGAATATACTTGAGGTTGCCTAGTCTCTTAGTTCACTATGAATGTACCTAAAAGATTTTAGGGTGATGCTGTTTTGACTTTGGTTTTCCTCATAAATAAAATGCACTCAAAGGCCCTAAACTTTAAAACCCCGTGTACCTCCTTAATCACTACCCTCACACTTCTCTACTCTCTACCTTACCGATGAAAGTTTTCAGCTGCAACACCTATGTTTACATTCCCAACAATACCAAACTTGATCCTAAGGCCAACAAGTGCATCTTTGTTGGATACTCAACGTCCGAAAAGGGTTACAAGTGCTATTCCCTTATCTTACAAAGATATTTTGTCTCTATTAATGTCACTTTTTTGGAAAACCAGCCTTACTTCCCCAAAATCTCCATTCAAGGGGAGGGTTGTAGTGAACACCAAAAGGATTAGAGCTTTTGTATAGAAGAAGTCCCTTTTAATGTCCCTAACTTCTGTATTGTCCCCTGTTCACAACATTGCCCCTAACACACTCGAACCCAATCAACCTTGTCCTAACAAGATAACTAGTGATAATGAGCCTCAATGCTTTAATGAATCTAAACCTACACCTATTGCTGAACATAATATGTCTAAAGCTACTAATGTACCTCAAAAGGATCCTCTTGTCTATTTTAGAAGAAATAAGCCCCAAGAGGTACAGCTCAATCCTCCTCCTAGGCAAATTAATCCATCCAATTCTAGTCTTGTTATAGGAAGAATGTTTGGATCTCCCTATTGCCTCAAAGAAAGGTGGCCAGGTGTTGGTGGAATATTATGACTAATATTCTAGCGTTATTGTTTCCAGCATTATTATTATTTTTATTTCCTAATTTAGTTTTTTCCTTTCTCGGTTAATCCCTGATTTGGTGGGATTCAATTATGTTTTAATTGCTTTGAATATCTCTCGACAGATATCATGGGACAGGATAGGCTTAGTTTGTTTCTTCGACTCTATATGTATCTTGCCTTTATCATTAAATAATATATAGAGAATTATTCCCCACATTCGTTCATGGTATCAGAGCTCCACGGAACACCAGGGGAATGATCTCTTTCGAGTCGATCAAAGCCATGCAGGTTGAGTCGAAGGAAATCTTAGCCTCCGCCTCGTCGGGTGTGGCTCCTCCAGCATCGAACCCATCCTCTCTCCAGAACGACGCCGAAAATTTCCAAGCCTCCATCATTAGTCACCGGCTAAATGGGAATAATTATCTACCATGGTCTCATTCAGTGCTTATGTTCATAAGAGGGAGAGGGAAAGAAAAATACCATAGTGCAGCGCCACCTAATGCGTCTGACCCAAAGTACCAGACTTGGATTGCCGAAGACAACCTGGTTATGAGTTGGTTGATCAACTCGATGACCTTGGAAGTTAGCGAGCAGTTTGTCTTGGCAACATCTGTGAAAGAAATCTGGGAAAATGCTAAACAAACTTATGCCACCATCGAAAATACTGTTGCATTATTCCAAATCAAGAGTCTTCTGAGAGAGACCAAACAAGTAGAGAAGAATGTGACTCAATATTACACAACGTTGGTGAAACTTTGGCAACAATTGGATCTTTATGATCCTCACCAATGGATGTGCAATGAAGATCTAACTTGCTACAGGAAGATTGTGGAGCAGGAACATGTATGAGTTTTTGCTAGGCTTAAACTCTGTTTATGATGATGTTCGTGATAGAATCATGGCTACTAGTCCTCTTCCAACAATTATGGGAGCAATCAATCTGGTCAAGTGTGAAGAAAGCAGGAGACAACTGGTTCATGAGACTCTAATCAACAATGGGGTTCTTGGATCCTCAGTTATGGCTAGCAAGGGGACTACTGGACCAGAATCAAGGAAAAAATCAAGTAAACTTTGGTGTGAGCACTGTCAAAAAACTAGGCATACTAGAGACACATGCTGGAAGATCCATGGCAAGCCACCCAATTTGAAAAACAGAACCAAAACAGAAAGCAAAAGCTATGCAGCTGCTGGTAATGACAAGGCCGAAAGTGATAATGCACCAGTAAGCAAGGAGGAGGTTGAGTTGCTTAAAAAAATTCTGAGCAAGTATGACCTGAAAGCTAAAAATGGTGTATCCACAAGTAATATGGTGAATACAGGTAACACGCACTGCCTTGGGTGTTAAAACCCCAAATCATGGTATTTGGATTGTTGATTCAGGGGCAAATGACCATATGACCTGTGATAAATCTTTACTTGTTGATATTTAGCCGTGCCAAAGTCATAGGACTATAAAGGTAGCAAATGGACAAGTTCTTAAGGTTGAAGAAATAGGAATTGTTATAATTGCTGATAAGCTTGGCTTAACTGGTGTTCTTTATGTGCCTGCTCTGGATTGCAACTTATTGTCTGTGAAGAGACTTACTACAGAGCATAAGTGCACAGCTAACTTTTATTCTGATGGGTGTGTTTTCTAGGATTTGGAGTTGGGGAAGAGGATTGGCAGTGCTAGGGAGTTTGATGGATTATATTACATTGGCAGCTCGAATAGGAATAAAGCAAATGCTACTTTGTCACCCAATACTGAAATTGCACTTTGACACTATAGGTTAGGCCACCCTAGTTTATCTTACATGACGCAGTTGTATCCCACTCTTTTCAATAATAAGAATTTTCTTTTTCAGTGTGAATTCTGTCAACTCTCTAAACACACACGAAATTCCTACTTACCTCGTGCTTATGAACCCACTAAACCCTTTTCTATCATACATAGTGATGTCTGGGGGCTATCAAAGGTTACAACTAAGAAAAAGGCCAAATGGTTTGTGACTTTTATAGATGATCATACAAGATTGACTTGGGTATATCTCATGAAAGATAAAGCAAAAGTTTTTCAGATTTTTAAGGAGTTTCACTCCTTTATACTAAATCAATTCCATGCAAAAATTCAGATTTTTAGAAATGACAATGGGAAAGAATACCTAAGTCAAGCTTTTGATCAATTTTTTACCACCAATGGTATTATACACCAAACTTCATGTGTCAATACACCACAACAAAATGATGTATCCGAGAGGAAAAATAGGCATTTACTTGAGGTTGCAAGGTCTATTATGCTCACTACCAATGTTCCAGATTATTTTTGGGGGGAGGCTATCCTTACTTCTGCTTATCTAATAAATCGATTGCCTTCCAAAACATTAGGGTTTATTACACCTTTACAGAAATTACTTAAAACCTATCACTCGGTTCCCTTTCTTCACCAGTTACCCCATAAAGTATTTGGGTGTGTTGTTTTTGTACATAATTACCATGGTGGAAAACTTGAACCCCGTGCTCATAAATGTATTTTCTTGGGTTACTCCTCTACTCAAAAGGGTTACAAGTGTTTCTCTCCTACTCTTAACCGATTCTTTGTTACAATGGATGTAACATTCTTTGAAAATCAGCCCTATTATTCAAAAACACCCATTCAGGGGGAGAGTAGTAGTGAGGGTGAATGGCTGTTTTCAGTGAATGATGGCATACCAGACACACTATCCCAGAAAAATATACCATGTATACCCTCTCTTTTACCTCCTGGACCTAGATGTGATCAGATCCAACTAGAAAACCTTGAAACCCTATCTGTCCCATACAATTCTGATGCGTCCAGACCTGATACAGCCACTTCAGAGACCATCCTACCTTTTGAGCCCACTGAAACAAATGCTCCCAGCCCCAAACCAGATCAGAATTCCACTGAAAATGGTGAGAGTGGTAAAGAGAAAGATATTGAAACTAGGGTGGACAAACCTGAAAACAATTCCAGAGTGTACTCAAGATTATATACAAAAAAGAAGAGAGAAAAGCGAGCAGCAAGCAGCAAGTGAAACTGAATAGGAGAAATCCATCACACTCCCCGAGCAAGGCCATGAATCAGAACCTACTACAAATTCTGAGGAGTTAGGTTGGCCTATAGCACTGAGGAAAGGAATAAGGTCATGTACAAAGCACCTAATCAGCAAGTTTGTTTCTTGTAACAGGTTATCTCCACATTTTCAAACCTTTGTTGCTCAGTTATCTGCTAAAAAGTTACCTCATAGTTTTCAGGAGACTGTCAAGGATCACAGATGGAGGGAGGCAATAAATGACGAACTATGTGCACTCAAGAAAAGTCAGACTTGGGTGGTAACAGATTTACCACAAGGAAAAACTATGGTGGGATGCAAATGGGTGTTTACTATCAAATATAACCCTGATGGAAGCATCAACAGGTATAAGGCAAGACTTGTAGCTAGGGGGTTTACACAGACACATGGGATTGACCACCAGGAGACCTTTGCACTGGTAGCCAAGCTCAACACTATTAAGATTCTCTTGTCATTAGATCTAGACTGGAACCTACATCAGCTTGATGTCAAAAATGCCTTCTTGAATGGTGATCTTGAAGAAGAGGTGTATATGGAGTTGCCACCTAGATTAGGAGGAAGTAATCATTCTCAGAGGGTATGCAAACTAAAAAAATCCCTGTATGGCCTAAAGCAGTCTCCTAGAGCAAGGTTTGGAAGATTTGCAAAGGCAATGAAGAATCTTGGTTACTATCAATGCCAGACTGATCACACCCTATTCATTCAGCGTATAACCAGTGGTAGGATAACTATCCTTATAGTTTATGTTGATGACATTGTCATTACAGGAGATGATTGGGAAGGTATACAAGGGCTGAAGAATTCTTTGGCTCAAGAATTTGAAGTCAAAGATATGGGTAACTTGAGATATTTCCTTAGAATGGAGGTGGCTAGATCCAGTAAAGGTATCTTAGTGTCTCAAAGGAAATATACTTTTGATCTTTTAAAGGAAATAGGGATGCTAGGAGCAAAGCCAACAGAAACTCCTATGGAATCAACATATAAGTTGAGCCTTAAAGAAGGTGGTACACCAGTAGACACAGGGAGATATTAGAGACTGGTGGGAAAACTGATTTATCTAATACTCATCCAGATATCAATTTTCTTGTCAGTGTGGTTAGTCAATTTATGAGTAATCCTCAAGAGAAGCATATGGAGGCAGTGTTCAGAATCCTGAAGTACTTAAAGATGACACCTGGTAAAGGGTTATTCTTTAAGAAAAGGGGAGCAAGGAACATTGAAGTGTTCACAAATGCTGATTGGGCCGAGTCTATAACAAATAGAAGATCTACCATAGGCTATTGCACATTTGTGTGGGGTAACTTAGTTACTTGGAGAAGCAAAAAGCAATCAGTGATTGCTAGAAGCAGTGCTGAAGCAGAATATAAAGCCTTGGCACTGGGTATATGTGAAGGAATATAGGTTAAGAGGCTCCTAGCAAAACTACAAATCATAATAGAATCTCCAATGAAAGTGTGGTGTGACAACATGGCCACAATAGGGATGGCAAAGAATCCTATACATCATGACAGAACAAAGCATGTGGAGATAGATCGCCATTTTATCAAAGAGAAAATGGAATCGAGATTAATTGATCTTTCCTATGTGCCCCCCAACAATCAAGTTGCAGATATTTTTACCAAGGCACTTGCTAGAATTAGATTTGAAGAACTTAATTGCAAGCTGGGAATGATAGATATCTATTCACCAACTTGAAGGGGAGTGTTGGTGGAATATTATGACTAATATTCCAGCGTTATTGTTTTCGGCGTTATTATTATTTTTATTTCCTAATTTAGTTTTTTCCTTTCTCGGTTAATCCCTGATTTGGTGGGATTCAATTCTGTTTTAATTGCTTTGAATATCTCTCGGCAGATATCATGGGATAGGATAGGCTTAGTCTGTTTCTCTGACTCTATATGTATCTTGCCTTTATCATTAAATAATATACAGAGAATTATTCCCCGCATTCGTTCACCAGGCATGCAACAAACATCCTATTGGCAATTTTGTTACCTATGATAGACTATCTCCTTCCTATCAAGCTTTGTTGCTAATTTGTCTAATAGAACTATTCCTAATAATATTTATGAAGCTTTGAAACAAGAAGAATGGAAAAAGGCTGATGCTTAACAAATGAGTGCCCTTCAAAAGAAAGGAACATGGGATCTGTTGGATCTTCCAAAAGGGAAAAAGACCATGGGATGTAAATGGCTATTCAACATTAAATATAACTCTAATGGAAGCATAAGTAGGTAGAAGGCCAGGCTTGTGGCAAATGGCTTCACTTAGCCCTAAGGGATTAACTGCCAAGAAACCTTTGCTCTAGTTACCAAGTTCAATTCCATAAAAGTTCTCTTGTCTTTTGTTGCTAATCTAGAGTGGCCCTTTTATCATGTAGTTGTCAAGAACACTTTCCTAAATGGAGACTTAGAAAAAAAGAGGTTTACATGTCTATCCCTCCTAGATTTGAAGACCACGAGAAAGGCAAAGTCTGACTCCTAGAAAAGGAATATACTTCAAGAAGGGTACCCATTATGGCATTGAAATATTTTGTGATGCAGATTAGGCAATTTCATATAAGAGGTCTACCTTAGGCTTCTACACCTATGTTTGGGGGAACTTAGTTACTTGAAGAAGTAGAAAGCAGTTTGTGGTTAGAAGGAGTAGTGTTGAAACTGAATATAGAGCTTTAGCTGGTGTGAAGAACCTATGCAAGAGTTATGTGACAACTCGGTTGCCCTTAGTATTGCAAAGAACCCTGTTCAACATAATTGAACTAAACACACTAAAATTGACAAGCATTTCATTAAGGAGAAAATTGATGTCAGTCTTCTTGAACTCAATCATCCTCCAACTAAGTTACAAGTTGTCGATATTCTTACTAAAGCCCTAACTTCGATTAGATTTGAAGAACTCCAAATCAAGTTAAAAATAATTAACATCTATTCCCCAACTTAAAAGGGAATATTGGGGATGAAGAGCCACTAGGCTCCATTAGGCTTAATCCCAATAAAATCACAACTCCTAAATCAAAGACCAACAACATCCTTCCTTTCTTGGCTCTCAAAAAGCTAGTTGTGTAATTCCGCTCCTTTCCATTTTCTCCCCCTAATGTTTCCTTTCCTTTTCACTCCTTTCTCTTTATTATTTTCAGTCATGTGTGATAGGATTCAATAGCTGACCTGCAGCTATGTCTCCTATATCTGTGTATCGTTTATCTTCTCAAATGAATACTATGAACATTTCACACTTCTATGTCCCTGTTTTCTCTTTTATCTTCACACACACATCAAGTGATAGAGATTTATTGGGCCTTCAAGTTTGAAGCAGATTATTTGTATTAATTCTATTTAGTACCACTGTCAAAACAAAAACCTTTACCTTAGAATGGGCCTTGAATTTCCAAAAGAACTTAGACATAGAAAAAAAATAGTATTTTGACTTCAAATCAAATATTTAGAGAAAGAAAGACTAGTATAAGAGCCAGAAGAATTCAAATTCCAAATTCTTCTTTCAGCCAAAGAAGAAACCTAGAACAAGACAAGTATTTCCAACAATAAAGCAAAATCATCAACAACTTTATCATTAAGATTTCTAAAAAATGAAAATTCCAAATGAAAGGTAACTTTGTCCAATTAAGAACTTAGAAATTAAAGCATTATGTAGAGAACACAAATGATAAACACGTAGGAAAAATTCATGAAAAGAAAAGCCAACTATCCAATGATCTTCCCAAAACCGAAAATGGGTACCATCTCAAACACAAAAAGAAAGTGTTGAAGAAAAAGAAAGATGTATTTGAGAGATAAACTCCCAGGGGCTTCCACGGGTAGCACCATTACAAAGACTAATACCCCATCTATTCTACTGAATACCATATTAGTATGGGATCTATTTAACTCATACAAGCTAATTCATCTAAGTGCTTTGTTTTTCAAGTTATGGCATTTCTTTGCATTTGTTAGCATTTTAAATTTTCCAAACTTCTTAATAAGAGTTTTAAATTACTCCTTCTTTGAAAGAAAATTTTCTTTTTATCTTGATGGACCCAATAGAGTTAGTAGGCCTCGAGTGTCATGGACCTACAATAGGAAATATGGGCCTAAAATGCTAAAGGCACAAGGTACAAAGGGAACAAATGCTAGTGGAGGGAAGGATAACACTAGAGCAGTCCCTAGAGGTGAGGTGCCTGAAAATAACTAACTCTCACGTGCTTGAGTTAGTGGGTGAGCTATAAGAGAGATAGGATGGGTACCGTGGGGTTACCACTAATTTAGTGTAGGTCATTTAGGAGGAAGAGGAAGGGAAAAAAGAGTGGGGACTCTCAAGAAAGACCTGCCCCTCGAATTGCAGGAGAGCGTTTTGGTTGTATTCATTGTTTTCTATGATGTTTGTTCACTAGATTGTGGCTAAACCTCTATAACATCATTGTCTATGAGGTTTCTCTTTGTTAAATCAATAAAATAGTGAAGTTTCCATCAATTTTGATATCAAAGCAGTTGCCTTCCAGGAAATGGCTAATACTTAAATGAAGCAAAGGGTAAATACAATGAAGTAGGGGTCGAATTATGTGCAAAATCAGTTAATTAATGTGATAGAGATGTTAATGGAGGTGAAGGACAAGCTAAACAAGAATCAAAATCTATCATAGAGTAATGGGAGAGACAAGGGAGTTGCTGGAGAGCCTACGACATCAAACTTAAAGGCTGGAGTAGAGTTAATGATGCACTCGGAGAGAAGGTGGGGTTACATTTTAGGATGCTTGAACTGCCTCTATTTTTTGGCGAAAATCCAATGGGCTGGTTGTTCTATGCAAAATGTTATTTTTCTATGAATGATGTAAGGGAGGATGAGAAATTGGAAGCTGTGGCAATGTGTATGGAGGGCAAGGCCCTCAACTAGCTGTAGTGGATGGAGGTAAGGAGTCCAGTAAAAACATGGAAAAATTTTAAGAAGAAGCTTTTGGCGAGATTTCACAAAAGGCATCTTGGTGATGAGTGTGAAGTACTCATGTCATTGAAATAGAAAGAGAGTGTTTCAAAGCAATTTGAATTAATTTCTGCACCCACGCAAGATGCTCTTGAGGAAGTACTTAGAGGTGCTTTTAAGAATGGATTGGAGGATGAAATAAGGGCAGAGATTCTATTGGTGCATCCAACATCCCTTAGGCAGCTTATGGATCTCGCCTTTCAAGTGGAAGAGTGAAATATGGTGGTTGAACAAGCTAAGGAAGGGAAATTGATTTCTAAGGGCTCGTTTGGTATGAGGGGTTAGGTTTTGATGGAATGGGAATGGGAAATGGAATGGGAATGGAAAGGAATCTTGTACCCCATAGTTATGTTTGGTATGATGGAAAAAGAAATAGGAATATTTTTATTTTTTTTTATATTTAGTTAGATAAAAATGACATAAAAATAAAATAAGAAGAGAATTAAAAAATTAAAATATTTTTAATAATTATAAAATATAATAAAATATTTTATTTTTAATTATCAATAATAATAAAAAATAATAAAATAACATGTTAATTTAAAATTTTATTTTTAATTTACTTTTAATAGAAAAAAAAATATTTGGAGAAGAATAAAATAATTTTAACTTTTTTTCTCCTACTCAGTAAAGCTTTTCCCTACTCAGTAAAGTTCTCTCCCACCGAAAAACAAAGGAATGAACTCTCCCATGTTAGTGGGAATGTTGTCTCCCAGGAAAGAGGTCTCCCGCCTACCAAACAGGCATTTTCTTCATTCCCACTCCCTTTCCCTTTCCATCACTCAACTCTCCCGCAAACCAAACGAGCCCTAAGAGTATAAGTCAGGTTTCTCAAGAAATCCTACTATTACCGAGCAGTAAAAAAGAGTGTCACCTTGGGGCAGCATTAAAAATCTAGAAAGTAAAGGAGGTAACAAGTCATGAGCTATCTCAGGGGCAAGTGTCAACATTTTATGACTTTTAAGGGTGGCACCACCTCTTCAAGGAAGCTTTCAAAGGCTGAAATAGTTAGAAGAAGAGAGCAAGGACTATGCTTCAAGTGTGAAGAGAAGTATAGTTCACACCATAGATGCAAAAACAAATCATTGCAAGTGCTGAGTCTGTCAATGGAGGAAGGGCAAAATGTGGAGGAAACTGTGGGTGTTAAGAAAGGGAAGGAGGAGGAAAAGGATATAGGAACTATGGAGTTGTCTATAAACTCCATAGTGGGAATTGATGAGCCCAAATCTAAGAAACTGATGGACAAAATGGGTGGCAAATATGTTCAGGTCTTGATAGACAGCAGGGCAACACATAATTTCATTTGCTCTAAGTTGGTGGAAAGAATGAAATTGCCACTACAAGAGACAAAGAAACATGATATTACTATGGGTGATGGACATAAGAAGTTTGGGTGGAAATTTTGTAAGAATTTGGAGCTGGAACTTTAAGGAGTATCAATTCAACAAGATTTTTACCCTTTTGAGTTAAGTGGGGCAGAAGTTGTACTAGGCATTGAGTGGTTGGAGTCCTTGGGAGAAGTTAGAGTGAATTGGAAGTATAAAGAAAGGATAGAGGATTAATTGAGAGGAAACGTAGTTAGTCAGTCTGACCTACATATGATTCTCTATTTATAGGAGAACATACAAGACAATGTAATGATGACTAATAAATACAAGATATTACCTTAGTCGCAGAGTATCTTAATATATCACCCTATTAAGTACAAAATCATAACCTATCAAAAGTATAATAAAACACATGTTAAATATGTATATTTCAACACTCTCCCTTAGACTGGAGCATATAAATCATATGTGCCAAGTTTGTTACAAATGTAAAAGAGGCTTGGTCCCCTTAATGCTTTAGTGAGAATGTCAGCCAACTAATCATTAGAGTTGACATAATTAGTGATAACAGTCCCTAATAGTATCTTCTCTGTGATAAAATAACAGTCAACTTCAATATGTTTGGTTCTATCATAAAGGACAAGATTCGATGCAATATGTCAAGTAGCTTGATTATCACAGATGAATGTCATCTTGTTTGAATCTCCAAATTGGAGTTCTTGAAGCAGTCATTTCATTCATACTAGTTCACACGTTGCCAAAGCCATGGCGCAGTATTATGCTTTAACACTAGATTGAGCCCTAACATCTTGTTTCTTATTTTTCCAAGATACAAGATCCCTTCCAACAAAGATGCAATAACTTGAAGTAGATCGTCGATCTATAAGAGATTCTACCTAATCTATATCAGCATATCCAACCACTAAGGTAAGTTTATGATCTCCATTTTGTAAACCTTTTCTAGAAGCTACTTTGATATACTTGAAAATGCATGTTACTGCATTCCAAAGGCCAGTGCATGGTGACTATAAGAATTGGCTTACTACACTCAAAGCAAAGGATATATCCAATCAAGTAATGGTAAGATAATTCAATTTTCCAACTAATCGTCTATATCAGGATTTGTTAAAGGCTCCCTCTGTCCTGGTATAAGTTTAGTATTAGGATCTATAGGAGTATCGACTAAGGGACAATTTAACATACTAGTTTCGTCAAAAATATTGAGTGCATACTTTCTCTGAAAGATGACTATTCCAATACTTGATTAAGCTACCTCAATATCCAAGAAGTATTTTAATCTATCCAAATCCTTAGTTTAAAAGTGATCAAGAAGGTGCTGTTTAAGCTAAGAGATTCCATCTTGATCATTGTCGATGATAACAATATCATCAATATAGACAACCAAAAATATGCAAAGATTAGAAGCTTGATATACGTAGATTAAAAGATGATTGTTTCATTTCTAATCATCCTAAATTGTTGTACTACTGCTAAATCATGCAAACCAGGCTCGTGGTAAATGTTTGAGCCCATAAATAGATCAATGCAACTTATAGACTAAGCCAGACTCCCCCAGAGTAGCAAACCCAAGTGGTTGCTCCATGTAGACTTCTTCCTCAAGATTACAATAGAAAAAGGCATTCTTAATGTCAAGTTGATAAAAAGACCAATGCTTAATAGCAGCAATAAATAAGACCACACAGATGGAAGCAATCTTGGTCACGAGGAAGAAAGTGCAACTGTAATCCAAGCCAAAATTGTAAACGTAACCTTTAGCTACCAAGCATACCTTAAGACAATCAATATTACTATTAGGGCCAACTTTAACAGTGTAAACCGACGAAGAACCAACTACAAATTTATTAGGTAATAAGGGTACAAGTTCCCAAGTGCCATTTGACAACATCGCTTGCATTTCCTCAAACATAGCCTGTCGCCACCCAAGATGAAAGAAAGCCTCATGGGTAGTCTACAGAATAGAAATAGAGGACAAAGAGAATACAAAGGCATGGTAGGCTGATGAAAAATGATAATAACTCAAAAAATTATAAATAGGATAAGGATTACGAGAAAAACGAATACTTTTGCGAGTGGCAATGGGAAAACCATCATCAAGAGTCAAATCTGGAGTAGAAGCAGGCAATGGAACTATTCGTGAATTAGCAGGGACATCCACATACCCTGTAGGGGTGCCAAGTGGAGTCGGTGTGGAGAAGACATTAGAATCAACAGGAGAGTCAACCAATGAAGGAAGACTATGATCAAAAGATAGGACAGGAGGGACATCAATGATAGTGGGAGAATCAAAAGAATAGGTCAAGGAATAAAAAAGTGGACTCAAAGAAAGTAACATCAGTTGTCATGAAGTAATAATTAGTTTCGAAAGAATAACAACGATACCCTTTTTGGAGACAAGTGTAACCCAGGAAAACACATTTGATGGATTTAGCGAATAGTTTGTCCAATTTGTCCTATTTTTGGGTCAAATGGTGGACAAAGCAAGTACAACAAAACACACGAGGTGGAAGATGACACACAGGTTCATCAGGGAATAGAATAGAGCGAGGGACCTGATTTTGTAATATAGAAGAAGGCATCCAATTAAACAAGTAACATGCAGTGAGAACAACATCCCCCTAAAAGTGAGAAGGAACATTGTAACAAAGTAATAAAGTGCAGGCTGTTTCAAGGAGATGGCAATTTTTGCATTCAACTACTCCATGTTGTTGAGGGGTGTAAGTATAAGAGGACTGACGAAGTATGCCCTATTCAATCATGAAATTTTTGAAAGAAGCAGAAAAATATTTAGGCGCATTATCATTACAGAAAGTTTTGATAGAAGTGCCAAATTGATTACGAATCTTATTGCAAAATTGTTAGAAAATAGGGGCATCGGTTGAAGCAAAGCAAAGGAAAGGGCCATTTTAGAGAACTAGTGGAATCAAACCACCATAAAATGGATTCTAGAAAATAGAGAATAATTCAAAATGACTTTTGATTAAAAAATAACCAAATACAACAAGAATAATAATCAATAAAAGTGACAAAATATTGAAAACCTAGAGTGGAACAAGTATAACTCAGTCCCCAAACATCAAAGTGCACAAGACTGAAAGGAGAGACAACTCTAATGGTATTGCTTGTAGGAAAAGAGAGTCAAGAATGTTTACCCAACTGACATGACTCATAATTTAAAGATGACAAAGGTGAGAGACTAGGCTTTGTTGAAATTTATTAACGGCACATTTGGTAAGGAGTCAAAAAGTGAAATGGAAATAGAAAATTTGTGAAAATGTCAATTTTGCCCTTTTAATCATTATTCAATCATTATTTAATACTATCTATTAATTATTATATAATCACTACTTAATTATTAAAAGTAAAGGTATTATAAGTATTTTCTTTCTACAAAATCATATTTTTTTTTTCCATACCTAACTTTCTGTGTATCGTAAGACTGGAATGATCTAAATGATAACATAGCAACTCTAGAGAATCTGAAGAAGCGCAAATAACTAGAGATGCCAACAAAGAGAGGTGATAGGGTCCAAGAGATTCACACCCAATGCCAATCATCTGTCCCGTATGCCAATCCTACGTAATCACAAATGAATCAAGAAAGCTAAAAGTACAATTAAGCATCTGACTAAGTTTACTAACTGAAACAAGATTAAAAGGGCAGCCAAGAATATAAAGGCCAGAAGTTAAGAGTAAGGAAGGAAGTGGTTGAGCTTGACCAACACCTTTAACAACTGTCTTAGAACCATCGGCAAGAGTGATAGTAAGAAGGAAAGAAAGAGATGCAAATTACCAAAGATATGATCAAAAGCACCAAAGTCAAAAATACAAGGTCCAAGAAAAGAGGACAAAGAGAGATAGGCGATAGAATTACCAAGCTATATGATAGATGTAGTGGAAGTGGTAGCATGTTTGGTGGCCTAATATTGTAAAAAGACATTGTAGTTGACTCCAGATAAAGTGATTGATTTAAGGAACATTAACATTTTCTGTTACAACAACATTAGCTATCTCGGAATGACCATGTAGAAAATAACAACAATCGTGAGTATGGCCCAACTTGTTGCAATAAGTGCAATGAGTCTATTGTCTGCGATTTCAGCCGCCATTGTTTTGTCCTCCCCATCCTTAATTTCGATTGCGATCACTATGTTGTGAAGCAAATATAAAAGCCTCGAGAGGCACAACTTCATTCTATTAAGTGGTCAATTGTTGTAATCCAGCAAGAACATTGTCAAGGGATGGAATGTCAGGACTTGAGAGAATTTCATCATGAACAGGAGCATGGTCCACCCTTAAACTAGAAAAGGTAAGAAACATGAATAATTTGTCTCATTGGCATTCCTATTCTTGGGCATCAATGGATATAGACAGCAATTCATTGAAATCTTATTTCACAAACTCAATCCTTCCTACATGAGTATTCATATCTGTATCTAATTGCTTCAAACTAATCATTTTAGTGACAAGAGCATGAATACGTTAAATGTCATTAGTATACATGGATTTTGCCTTTTGCCAAAAGCTAAAATATGTCTTATAATTGTGGAGAATATGCCATAACTTATGATAAACCAAATGTCATAATAGACCACAAAGTTGATGGTCTATTTTTTTTTAAGTTGGTCGATCTAAAGCAGTAATATCATCAACTTGTTTCACCAAGTGATCCTCATAGCCTTGACCAAGGAACCAGAGTTCAACGGAGGCTACCCAAGTGGTATAATTAGAGTCGTCTAGCTTCTCAGGGGTAACAATGGGATTTCCTAAGAATGCTGTGAGAAAAGTATTCATTTTTGGGACGGAAGAGGTTGGAACAATGTTAGATATCCTGTATCTAGATTAAAGGGAGCTCTGCAAAGCGACAAACAGTAAGGATAGCCAAAAAATTTGAGATCTAATGAGAGATAACCCAAATACTTTGAACAAGGCCCAATCACTAAAGATGAAACACTAGGCTAGAGAGAGAAGAGGTCCCTGACGAGTTCTAGACAAATGGTGGCAGAAGCGGTGGCTATACGCGCCAGTGTGTGGGAGAAGGATGAAGCTACTTGAGCGGCACGTGGTAGTGTGTGTGGCTCCATCTAGTGGTTCGACTGTGGGTGTTGACCGATCAGCAACGTCTAAGGTGGTGGGGCACATGTGTCAAAACGTGCTATGTCACAATGACTGAAATGATACATAGTCAATGGGAGGGAAGGGACTACCTGAAAAATTGGCTCTAAGACCATATAAAGAAAGGATAGAGAATTATTTGAAAGGAAACATAATTAGTGAGTTTGTCATACATATGATTCTCTATTTATAGGAAAACGTACAAAATAATGTAATGATGACTAATAAATACATGATATTACCTTAATTACAGAGTATCCTAATATATTTTCTTATTAACTACAAAATCATAACCTACCAAAAGTATAATAAAACACATGTTAAATATGTACATTTCAACAGGAAGCATCTTGCAATTAAGTATAAGGTAGGTAAACAATGGGTTTATTTGAAGGGGGATCCATCTCTAAGAGTCTAGTATCTCTAGATTCCCTAACTAAAACGTTGAAAGGGGGAGGAGAGGGGTTTTGGATAGACTATGATGTGAAATAATGATACAAACTTAACAATATGAAGAAGGCCTTGAATTTCAAAAACTTCTGCAAGAATTTTCCAACATATGTGGGCCACCACAAGGCCTACATCCCCATCGCTCAAGAGACCATGCCATAATGGTGAAAGTGGGTGCAACTATTCCAAACATAAGGCCCTATTGTTATGCACATTCCTAAAAGTCAAAGATAGAAAAATTAGCAAAAGAGATGCTTGTAGCTAGAATTATTCACCTTAGTAGCAGTCCCTATCCTAGCTTAGTGCCATTGGTCAAGAAAAAAGATGAAAATTGGAAATTTTGTATTGATTATAGGGCTTTAAACAAGGTGATAGTCTCAGTTAAGTTCTCTATTCCTTGTGTTGATGAGTTACTAGACGAGGTGAGAGCAGCTACAATTTTTTCAAAGCTAAACCTCAAGTCTGGCTATCATCAAATTCGAATAAAGCTTGGGGATGAAGAGAAAACAACATTCAGAACACATGAAGGGCACTATGAATTTTTAGTGATGTCTTTCAGCTTGACTAATGCACCTACTACATTTCAATTTCTAATGAATGACGTTTTTAAGCCTTATTTAAGGAGGTTTATATTGGGTTTTTTTGATGATATATTAGTTGCAACCAACTGGGTTTTTGGACAGTCATGGCTTGAGTATTTGGGGCATATAATCTCTACTAAAGGAATGGAAATAAGCCCTGCCAAGGTAGAAACAATGATAAAGTGGCCCATGCCTAAGGAAAGGCTTTGAGGGGTTTTTTGGGGTTAACTAGCTATTACCGCAAATTTGTGCAAAATTATAGCAAGATAGCCACTCCCCTTATCGAGCTGCTCAAGAAGAATGCTTCTAAGTGGGGAGAAGAAGCACAGTTAGCTTTTGAGGCCTTGAAGGAAGCTTTGTCCACAGCACCAGTGCTATCAATGTTGGACTTTTCAGAGTCTTTTGAGATCCAAACTGATGCTTCAAGTAAAGGCATAGGTGCTGTCCTCTTACAGCAGGGGAAACCTATAGCTTATTTTAGCCAAGTCTTATCCAATAAGGCTCCACAATCATCAATATGTGAGAGGAAACTTATGGCAATTGTTTATGCAGTAAAGAGGTGGGATCATTACCCCTTGGGCCATCGTTTGTAATCAGGACAGACCAGAAGGCATTGAAATTTCTACTTGAACAGAGAATTCTTGACCTAGATCTATAGAAGTGGGTATCCAAACTCATGGGGTACAAGTTTGAAATAATTTACCAGCGCAGATCACAGAATAGAGCGGCTAATGCGCTGTCACAGAATGGAGAAATGATAGAATTAAAAGCCTATTTTTTGTGGAATTGTGGGGAGATGGAAACATTGGAAGAAGAAGTTAAAAACGATGAGAAGTTAGCCGCTACTTTTCAGCAGCTAGCTGGAACATAAGCATCTACTGCATATAGCTTGAAGAGGGGGTGCTTGTTTTACAATGGTCACTTGGTAATTCCTAAGAATTCATCACAGGTGAAGGCTCTACTACAAGAGTTTCATGCTTCTCCAATGGGTGGCCATTCTGGATACTTGCAAACCTATAAGAGGTTATCTGAAACACTTTATTGGGAGGGTATGAAGAGGGATGTACAAGATTTTGTGGCTCATTGTGAGGTTTGCCAAAGGAATATGTTGGAGGATGTGCATTCTACTGTTGAAGAGCTAAATGAGACTATTAAGGCTAGAAATCAGATTCTCTTGCAATTGAAGAGCAATTTAGAGAAAGCTGAAGAGTATATGAAACTCCAAGCTAATAAATCACGCAGAGAAGTGCTCTTTGCCATGGGAGACATGGTATACTTGAAGATCAAACCTTACAAACTCAAATCTCTGTGACGGAGGGCTAATGAAAAGCTAAGTCCTGATTCTACAGGCCCTATAAGGTCTTGGAAAAGTTAAGGGCAATAGCTCTGGAGTTGCCTGCCACCACCAAAATTCATCTGGTTTTTCACATGCATAGCTTGAGGGATCCTTGCCTTCTACTGAATTATCACAAGAAATTCCTCCTTTTCTGTCTAAAGAGATGGAGCTACAAGTTAAGCCAGAAGCAGTCTGAAATGCAAGAAAGCTTACTAATGGAATGGTGGAAATTTTGATTAAGTGGGTTGGGTTGCCTGAGTTGGAAAACACTTAGGAGTCCTATGATGTAATTCAAACCTAATTCCCTAATTTCCACCTTAAGGACAAGGTGAAGCTTGTCGGGGAAGATATTGATGGACTCGATAGAGTTAGTATGCCTCAAGTGTCATGAACCTACAACAAGAAATATAGGCATAAAATGCTAAAGGGCCAAAGGCAAAGAGGGAACAAATGCTAGTGGAGGGAAGGGTAACGCTGAAGTGGTCCCTGAAGGTGAGGTGCCTAAGAATAACTAACTCTCACATGCTTGACAGTTAGTGGTTGACTGGGAGGAGAGATGGGATGGGTAGCATGGGGTTACCACTAATTTAGTGGAGGTTGTTTGGGAGCAAGAGGGAGGAGAAAATAGAGGAGGACTCTCACAAGAGACCTACCTCTTGAGTAGCAAGAGAGTGTTCTAGATGTGTTCATCATTTTCTATGCTGTTTGTTCACTAGGTTGTGGCTAAACCTCTATAGCATCATTATCTGTAAGGTTTCTCTTTGTTAAATCAATAAAATAGTGAATTTTCCATCATATCCAAACACCCATTTTAACACTGGGTGATAAGCCATGCCCAACAATCACTCCTCAACAAAATAGGGTTGTTGAATGAAAGAAATGTCATTTGACAAAAGTATATAGTACTTTGCTATTCCATATGAAGGTTCCAAGGGATTTCTTTTTGTTTTTGGGATGTAGTTTCTGCATGCTGTTACTTGATTAATCAAATGCCCTCCCCTATTCTCAAGGGTTAAATACCATACTAGTCCTATTCCCTTCTAATTCTTTTTCTAACCATTCTCCTCACATATTTGGTTGCACTTTTTTTTGTTCATGATATTTGTCATTAGACTCCAACTTGGACCCTCTTTCACTCCAATGTATATCCTTTGGAGCTTCCGTCATCAAAGGGGATATTGATTCTTCTCCCTTACTCTTGGTTATTTTGTATCTTTCAATAATAACTTCTATAGATCAATATCTTTCTCTGATGAATCTCCATGTCTACCAGACTTAAAGGATGATTTTCTTCTATACAAGACACAATATTCTATTGCTCCTTTAATTTCATCTTCCGGGGGGGATTACTCAAGTATATGCTCATCATTCTCAGTTTAAAATTCAAGATAAGAACAGAAATATGACAAATAGGAAAGCTGAGCACAAACTCATCTTACAGTGGCAGCCCTCTCTTCTCTTATATATACTACTCTGAAGATGGAGATTAACTTCAAGATAAAATCTTAACAATAACAATAAAGGATAAGGATAATTAATCATCCTAAATAATAATAAACTCTAAAACTTTAAATAATGATACACTCATATTCTAGATAAAGTCAGGCTCCTAATCCATCAGGAGTTCCACATAGACAAATATCTCAACACTTCCCGTCAAGCTAAAAATAATACAAGCTTTAACTTGTTACAAATAAAATTCAATTTAATGTACCAAATTTAAAAAGTGGAAATGTCCTAGATACTACACCTGATTTGAAAACGAAAATATATCAAGATAAGACACCTAGATATTGAACCCAATTTTAAAATAAAACATATCTAGACTAGGACACCTAGACATTGCACCGCAACTCACAAGGTTGCACACTCATACTCAAATGCATCTTGCACTTCCTTATATGACATCCTCAATCAACAAACAACTCCCAAAATTCTTCAACACATGAGCAGCTTCCTCGACTTTCTCCTTGCTTCTTTCTTGGGCCATATCATACAATCACAATGACACAACTATTTACTTTTCTTGAGTGGTCCTCAACCTTCTCTCAGCTAGTCTCCAATACTAGGTTTGCTCACCATGGAAACCAATAACAAACTCTAGTGCTACAATCTTCGATTCATTGTGTTGGACGATCACAAACTTTAACTTGCAAAGAAGCTACAACCACTACTTGAACAACAATTTGCAGATTTGTAGTCAAACAATGACGACAAAGCCCAATCAAAAAATGATGAGTTCACCCAACAAACAACTTTTATTAACTGGTGCAACTAGCACTTACTCTGCCTAAGCAACAACTCTAGGAGAAAACAAATAAAAGGAACTTTGATCAGGCATAAACAGAACCAAAAATTGCAACAACATCAATCAAGTATGCTGCAATAAAGAAGGGGCCACCCAAAGCTCCCTCAGAGAAGTGGACAGAGCTTGAACCCTAAAAACTATATGAAATTGAAGGCTACTCTTCTCACAAGAAAAGCTCTAATACGTTGTAAAATTCAAGATAAGAACAAAGATGTGAAGAATGGAAGGGCTACACAAAATCACCCGTTCTTCTTTTATTTATATTTAATACTTTGTAGATAAAAATTAATTACAAGATAAACTCTTAAAGATAATGATAAAGGATAACTAAGACTCCTAAACAATAATAAACTCTAAGACTCTAAATAACAGTAAACTTGAATTCATGATAAAGATAATCGCCTTATCCATTAGAATTTTCACTTAGATAGGTTTCTCAATACTTGAAAACTATCTGTGGCACCTATTGACACCATTCACTCACTACGTATATCAATCTCTTCATCTCTAGATGTCAATCTTGAATTCTCATCACCCTTTATAAAGGTAAACACAAGTTCCAAGTCGCTGCCTCTATTGCTTGTGTGGTCAGTTCAAGATCCAATGTCTATCCCCAAAGCAATCTCACATTCAAGGAGGAAAGTGGCAATGCAAGATGTGATGACAAGTGAAAAAAAGAAAAAAGACGTGGGATTTGGTGCCTCTTCCATACAGTATACCAGCTATTAGGTGTAATTGAGCATTTGCGATTAAAGTTAACCCTAATGATTACTTTGTTCATCTAAAAGCTCATCGAGTTGCCAAAGGGCATGGACAAGCATATGGCCTAGGTTATCCAAAACCTTTTCTCCTATTGCTAAACTTACCTCCATTCAATTACTTACCTCTCTTAAAGTCCTGCATCATTGACCTTTCATTAGCTAAATGCCAAGAAGGCATTTTACCATGGCAATCTATAGGTAGAAGTTTACATGGAACAACCACAGGGTTTTATTCCTCAAGGGTAGTGAGGTAAGGTATGTCAACTTAAAAAGTCTTTGTATGGTTAAACCAGTCCCCACATGCATGATTTGGGCAGTTCAAAGAAGGAGTTCTCAAATTTGGCTTGACAGGAATAATTTTGATCACTCTTATTTCTACCAGTAGTATAAGGCTAGTTGTATTTGTATGTAGATAATATTGTCATAAGGGTGATGACAATAGTACAGATCTAAAAAAAAATCCCTTCACGTTATACTCCAAGAAGAATTAAAAAAACTTAAAGTTCTTATTGGGAATTTAAGTTTCCAGAAGCAAAAAAGGGTCTTTTGCTGAGAAAACATGTTTAGATTTTCTTGTCAGATATAGGAATGCTGGAAACTAAACCCAGTGATACACCAATCATTCCAAATGTAAAACTCATGGCAGATGATGGGAATACTCTCTAGGACCCAAAAAATATAGGACAGTTGAGAAAACAAACTATCTTACAATAACACATCCAGTCATCACTCTTAGACCAAGTGAAGCAACTCCACCTCAGTAAAGATCAATGCATCCAATCAAAAGGAGATGCTGGGCAAAGTAAATCCATAGAATTTTTTTACCAAAAGATTTACATATATCCCCAATGCATCATGCATCCATATTAATATATATCTCATTATTTTTGCCACTAAGCATTTCCACTTTCTCTGTTAAAAAAAGTGCAGCAATGAGAGACACTGATTGGAAAGATAGTATAACTTCTCCACATGCTGAAGCCTAGTATTTACACTCTTGAAACATAACTATATCTTAAGAAACAAAAGGCAAAAATGAAATTGAGTATTGACATATCATATCAAACTTTCAAGGACACAATCTCTGCCCATTGATACATGACAATAATTGATAAGAGACTCCCAATTTGAAAAAAACAAAACAAAACAAAGAGTAATTTCATAGACCCACATCAAGAAAAGGCTAGAAGAATTTGGTTCAAAAACCTTGAGATTACAAAAAGAGCATACCTTCTTGTTGGACCTGACCATTCAGGAACTTCTGCTTGAAAACCTTTACCAACACGTACACCAGTTGTATGTGGCTCAGAGTCATTCAACATCAACAGTAAAGGATTCAATCCTCCATTAACTGAGGCAGTTCTACATATGTCCATTTCACTGTTGATAGCTGGTGAACTTCTAATAATCGTCTCCTTAAGAACTTTTTGCTTCCTTTTTATACATAAATGACAAAACCACTCATCAACCGGTAACTTTTTCAAACGTGGAATGAAGCAGGATGGATGGTATGCCTCTTCACAATGATCACATATAAGCATGTTTAATGAGTCATCTAAATGACCACATATTTTGCATGACCGGGAACTACAACTATTACCAGAGGTAGCAGCCTCTCCCCCCAAAGCTACTATGTCAGCATGAGAGTTTCGACCAAGGAGTCCATGGCTTCTTAAAATTTTGATGCAGAAATCCTTTGCTGATAGGTCTTCCCTAGGGACATCCATAACTACTACACTAGAGGAGGAGCATTCACCAGTTTCATCCATTCCAGTTTCTGTGGAATCTGAAACAATTTCCATATTTGATTTTGATGAGGAGCAACTATCATTAACACTGTCAATACCTAAATTCTTAGGTATGCTATTTTCTATTGCTTCTTCACACAAGACAACAGGCACAACAGGGTCTTTAACCATTTCAATTTCATGCTTAACTTGAGAACCAGCTGGCTGATACTCGGATGATAATCTATGCGCACAGGAGCTTATGACTAAAGGGCAATTGGCACTTGCCCGCACAGTCATAGGTCCTATTTTTAAAAGGGGCTCAGTTGATTTCTTCCGTAGCTTCTTTCTCCTGTACACCATATTAGGCACAGTATTTTCAGTCATTGTACTGGCAGTTGATGGTCGATCTAAGCTACTTATACAGTTTGAGCTGCACGGATCATCAGCATTCCTTCTATCTTCTTGCATTTCTTCAGCTTTTCTGCAGCAGTCAAGAGGGCATTTATTGCATTTCAAGCACACCTGCCAAGTTTCAGCACTAGGCATCCAGTCACATAGAACATCTTCTTTCCCATCATCAGATACATGAAATAGAGCAGCTTCGATTGAACTAGGAAGAGAACTCTGCATTAACATTATCACCTGAATCAGTTTTAGAGGAACTTCACTGTATATTGCCACAGCCCACAAAGTTAAGACTCTAGATTACAGTCTTCCAGTGTCTCAAATGCAAGATTATTGAACTGTTGGAAGCTGGGCCATCAATCTCATCAAGACACTGCTAGCATCCTGATTTGTGAATCATGATCAAAAGTAGGAACAAAGATAATCAAAATGCATAAAATAAGAAATGAATTTAAAATGACAAATAAACAATGTCTTCAGCCATCAAGAAAAATGTGTCACAATCAGTGTTGTCAATAGCGTACAACAGAGAACTGCTGCAAGCCCCAAAAACACCATGTTGGATGGTGTGGTGGCCACCATATTGAGGTGGCAGCCATAAACATTTCAGAAAATATTTTTAAAAAGTGAAAAACTTACCACTCATAACCAAAGCAAATAAACATGCACAATGGAACAATCAACAGAGTAGCAAAACTTCTTCCAAGTAAATAAGATCAACACTTAATATATAAAATTAAATAAAAAAAAGGGGAAATAAATGGCACCATTATGCAGCCAGCAACACATAACATTGGTCTTAAGATCAAGTCACAACCAAATAAAATATATATATATATATATACTGTTTCATTGGAAAAGAAACAGCATTAGGGAAATTCTACTAACTAAGACAAGCTACTCTCCATAACAATTAGATCATCAAGCCCATCATTGCTTTCATCAGCATCATAAAACCCTCTTTTTCTTCAAAATCACCATGTTTCTTCAACAATCCTTGGTCTGGAAGTCTTGACTTTCAAATTGCTATCATAAGTGTCATTTAGAAAGGAAGGACAGAAACATGGATAGATGTGCCAACAGAAAAGTCAAAATAATGTAAAAAAAGGGTAGGGGAGAAGGGGAGAGCTCTCTAGTAAATAGAATGAGGATTTTGGCCAGATCTGTGAAGATATAAGGCCTGAGGATTCTTCATTGGAGCTCTCTAGTTCAAAGTCTTAGTAGCAGTGAGAGAACTAAGAGAAAAATTTGTTCCCAAGTGCTCTCTTTTTACACCTAAAACCAACAAGCACATTGGCTAGATGAAAGCTAAATTGGGGACAGAATTAAAAATTTTCATCTGCTATCATTTTTCAATATGGCACTCACCATAGATGATGACTACCACAGCCATAACGGCTACCACACCATTCCCCCATGCTGGCTACCATTGACAATGTTGTTTACAATTCTTGACTGATAAAAAATTCTAGTTAAAACATTACAAGATTGGGGGCTGATAATCTCTTCCAAACTAAATAGTTAACACCATCATAGCCCTAACATAATAGAGTTCAATACAATAATTTTTCACAACAGATTAATCTATATGAGGTCATATTATTTATTTTTCTCTTCAATTGGAGGAAGCCCTTGTCTCCCTGGCCCAGCCGTCAACTATCAAAATCATATCCAAACCAGTCCGCAAAGCCCGAACCTAATTGATATCAGTGAATATTATAATCAATCTTTCTATCAAAAAAATATAAAGATATAAAGAAGATTCAATTAAACCTCTTTCCACCGAAAACAATCTTCCCTTGCAGTTAAAATCCATTTTTCCTCACTGCAATCTGTTATCTGTATAACCACACGTCTTTTCTGCAATTTTAAACAATAATTTCAATCCTACAAACACAAACATATAGGCATCTATGACAGGGATATTTCTAAATCTGAGAAACAGCAATTAACACCGCCAATTAAATACTATTTACAGCGTGGACAAGGGGATTCCCTGAATAAATTCTTAATGTAGAACAAATACACAATATATACCATGCAAATGCCTCCTACCAAATCCATATGACCGGATTGAAGCAGCTTCCGTCGGTCATTGCTGAGATGAATCCCTTTTCCTTTGCTGGCGTGGTAGAAGAAAAGGTTTGTTGAAATCTTGGGGGCAGATTTTTTATAATCTTCGTCCCACACACCCAAGAAAATCAAGGAATCAAAGTGGTCTGTAGGTCTCTCTCTCTCTCTCTCTCTCTCTCTCTCTCTCTCTCCCCCTTTGGCGTTCTGCAGGTTTTGTGTCTGTGCTTTTCACGGTGTGCCTGTTATATTTCTCCCAAGTTGAGTCTGGGCTTGTGTCCGTTCTCTTTTTAATTTGTCAAGATAGTTCATTCATGCTCTATACTTGCACTTGCCCCATCCTAATTTATTTTTATAGAGTTCAAACTCAATTTGGATGCTCATGAGTTTTTTGTTTCCTTTTTATGCTTAATAATCATATTCATCTCTCTCCATATGAATAGAGGATTTAAATCTAACTCAAGACACATCATTCAGTTATTTTGTGAATTAGGTTGTTATTTTCAATAACAAAACTTAATTGTAATTTTTAAAATAGTAACCATTAAAGTTTTCAATAAAAATATAATATTTGAAAATATTTATAGTTTAGTATTACAAAATTGACCTTTCTTTAAAAAAATTTCACAAGTTATCTTTTATTAAAAAAAATTATGGCAAATATTTAAACAATGTTGGGTAAATTTGATCCATTTTTTCTTTATATAGTAGAAAGAAAAGCTTTATATAACTCTTGTATCCATGAAAGTCATTATAAATATTAAATAGGCATTTAAACATGTCGTGCACTTTTTTATTTTATTTCATTTTTTTGGTATAATGCAACTCTAACATATTTAGTAACATATTTACTTGTCTAGTTATGAATTTAACTAAAAATTATGTTGAAAAATAAGTAAGTGAATGTCACTTGAACCTTATTCTATTACCACTACATTAATCAAAAAAAGCTCACATATTTATTAATGATTGGATTAGTTCACAAATATTAAGTAGTTCACAAATATTAAGTTTTGATATGTCATCCCTCCTTAGTACTTCACCATAAAAGTTTGAAAGAGCATATTGAATTCTTGACTCCTTATAAATTTAATGCCTTATAAATAAATAATTAGATATGAACCTCGTGCAGTTGAACGAAGACAACCATTCAAATTTAAAAAAAAAATGCATTGCATACACTTTGAAAAATCAAGCTATATTATTCACAACTTTGAAATAGTGCAACTCCTTCTAGTTGTATTAAATATATAAATCTGTGGTTTTCCTAATGTTGATGACATAAGGAAAAATTCATATCAATATGAAAATTATGCATCTACAAAATTTCAACCATTGGAAGAGCTTGACACCTTATTTTCCATAAGAGAAAATGAGTCTCAATGGCTTTTGCCATAAAATCTTCCAATTAAATCTACTAATCTCCTTACAATTTCATAGTTTTTTAGGATCCTCCTTTGATAATAATTTGTAGGCTTCCCTAACACAATGCAAACCATTGTGACATAAAGAAGACATGAGTTTCTCAAAAATACCTATTATACAAATAATAATCCTACAAATTTTAGAGACAACATATTTGTCATAAATTAAATTTAACTTTTGAGTATCCCAACAATCCTACTAATGCAAAATGAGGTCTTAAAACCTTAGAAATTTGTTAAGAAGGAGTTACCCCCACTTGCTCGTAGATATTGTTATTTAGATTGGTACAACTATTATCTCTTACTTATCATGTTAGATTATAACAAGCTATATCTAAAGTTTTGTAGATTCCTATCCATAATCAGGTTGACGTAGAGTTATTATGCAAACTATTACTAATTTTGATCCTTAGCATTATAATAAAATTGGCTTTTCAATCAACCTCCAACCTTGCTTTTGAAAAAAAGCTTAATTAAAGTACTAGAATTTCCTAAAACCTAACCCTTTCCTATATGTTCACATTCTTAAGTCCTATTTACTATATACATACTTGGTAAGTTATTAACAAATCTTCCAAAAAAAAAATTAAGATGCTAAAGAATCAATTTGGTGGCAATAACTATTAGGGAAAGATATATGAGATAATGAATAAACTAGGATAGATTGCAAGGTAGTTTCACCAAAGTCATTCTAACAAACTAGGAAAGTGATGTTACCTACTAACTTGAAGTTTTGCCTAAATGACATTGGCCACACCTTAATTTTGAATTTTACACCTCTAAACATCAATCCAAGGTCGTAAATAACTATCCAATCTAGATTTGATTTTGACTCTCATAATGCTTGCCATATATCTTTTAAACTTGTGAGGGCTATTGGAATTGAAAATCATCTCAAATTTTCCTTTACAAACTTGTTAACTAGCAAACCTACAATAAGTTGGGAAAATATTGTTAATTGTTTCACAAGACATAACCATAAAGAACAAAATGGTTTCACCAATATACATCAAATGTAAGATAGACATTTTTTTTCCTACTAATATAAATCCTATTTAATTTCTTTTCATTTTCTACTTTTGATATCAAAGATGAGAGAACATTGGAATAAAGAATGAATAGATAAGGAGAACTTGGATTTCCTTGCCTTAATCATCTATAAAGAGCTATAATTTCTATTGGTTAGCCATGGCATTGATTTTCTACTAATGAAGATCCCTTTTAATTTTTTTTCCTCATTATCTACTTTAGTTTACTATCATACATGAGAGAATACTAGAACAAAGAATAAAGAGATAAGAAGAAAGTAGATCTCCTTACCTCAATCCTTTATGAAAAGTAAACAAGTAATAACTTTTGCTAGATGACCATTGAACTAAACAATGTATAACGGAGAAGAAACACACTACATGTTTAGTTGGATCTAATGTTGAAGGAATCCATTAAGATTAACACAACATCTAAGAATGTTCAAGACACTCTGTCATATGCTTTATGAATGTTAACTTTAAGATCACCCTAGTTTGTTTTATTTTTCTTCGATATCTAAAGGTGATGCATCCATTTTGAAACCATAATCACATTATCTAATATGGATCTACCTTTAATAAACACACTTTGGTTAGGAGCATTAGCCTCTTCCATAACTAATTTCATCCTTTTTAAAAAAGCACTTTGTAAATAATCTTGTACGAAATGTTACATAAACTTGTTAATTTATTACTCCTATAAATTTTAAGGTGAAGCATCCTTAAGGATTTAGATAATATAAGTGTAATTCCATTGTCTTAATAGAAAATCTTTAGCCAAGAAAGAGATTATCATGCTCATGATGTCCTCTTTAATTGTATTATTGAAAAATTGGAAGAATAAGGCTAGAAGACCAACAAACCGAGGTGTAGGGTTATACATGATGTTTAGCAACTAGAACAACCCAATTTCATCTAGTTACATTAGGTTGGGTTGGGTCAAACCAAAAAAAATAAAACAGGTCATGTATATTTTTTTAAAAAATATATTTTATTAGGACTTATAGGAAAATTTTATTTGTTTAAGGTCATTTTATAATTTTTACCAAAATCAAGTAACTTGGCCAGCATAAAAAACTAGTCTAGTCCAACTCGATACAAAATAAGATCAGGTCAGGTTCAAGCACCAAGCTTAAAAGAAGTATCTGAATGCAAAACCAAGTTAAACCAAAGCCCATGAACACTCCTACTTAAATGCACTATCAAATTTCATTTAGAGCAAAGCTTTTATAATCCCATTTTTTGGACATAGATTATATA
The DNA here is from genome assembly GCA_026724425.1 of Erythrophleum ivorense. Taxonomy (NCBI): domain Eukaryota; kingdom Viridiplantae; phylum Streptophyta; class Magnoliopsida; order Fabales; family Fabaceae; genus Erythrophleum; species Erythrophleum ivorense. The sequence goes on from JAIUCV010000018.1 coordinate 5,784,403, forward strand.
ACATGGTTAAATGATGTGGCTTTAAGTTTAGGATAACATATTGTTTTATTATTTCTAGTAATTCATGAGGGCTAAAACCCAAATCCAAATAATATCAATCCTTGAAATATGATATTTGACATTGTTTATCTTACCCACCAACCTAGACTAGGAAGAATCTACAACAATTTTATTCCAAGTTCTATTTACAATATATTTACATTGATGATGCCTTAACTACATTGCCTCAAATCTACAAGGTCTCCTTCATATACGGCCATCCATTTTACATTACATAAAGCTATATTCATTCTTTCCCATATAATATCACCTCTTACCTTATTATTTGTCCATGTAAACCAAGTGCCTATGGAATAAGACCCAAAAAAACATGTGATAAGACTAGTGTTAGGGATAAAAGTTTGATTGGAACATTTTTAGTTAGCTAAAAATGATATGTCAGTAGACACTAATCCATTCTTAAAGTCCATATCAACAAATATGGTGATTGTTGCACATCCACAAGCTTATCATCTAATGCAATGGGCTTATGGGGTAGAAAAGGCCACTAGAAATAATAGTATGACTAAAGGACATATAAGGAATAATGAAAGCATGACAAAGCCCAATGATAATAACCAACAACATGGCAATAACAAGTCAAATGTGTTATAAGAGGATTGGAAGGTTGAAACCTATAACTAGAAAGGCATGAGATGTTCACAAACTAGCAACACATTAAGAAGATAAGTACAGGAATGTTTTTCTCGTAACAATAACATATGCCTAACAATCTACATAAAAAACGAGTTTATTGAGAAGCCATCCAAATTCATCAAACCTAAGGGTGTGTTTGGTTGGGAGTTTTTGTAGGGGAGGGGAAGGAGATAAGATGTTTGGTTGAAAAAAATTGGATGAAAAGGGAGGGAAAGAAGGAAAATTTCCCTTCCCTCTAAATTGGGGGGTTGTAGAGGGAAGGAAAATTTTTTAATTTATAATTTATTTTTTTACCCTTCAAATTTTTAATATTTTAATATATTAATATTTAATAAAAATTAAGATAATTTTTTTTCAACAAGAATTAAAAATAAAAAAGATTAGAATTCATAATTTTTTTAAAAAAATATTGATATAAATAACTTTTTTTATAAAAAAAAAGAATTAAAATAATATAAGGATAAATTTGTCTAAATATAATTACTTCCCCTTCTTTCCCCTCCTGAACCAAACAATAATCTCCCCTCCCCTTCTCTTCCTTCCCTTCCAACCAAACAAAACTTATTAAACCCCCTCCCATCCCCTCCCTTTCATTAACCTCCCCTCCCCTCCCCTCCATTGAACCAAACGGACCCTAAGATTCCATCCAAACTAACAAGTATACGATAAATGGGCATAGGCTTAGAAGGAAGGAGGAACGTGTTCCAACTAAAACACAGAAGTGAAAGATATAAAGGAAGAACATAATTAGGTTATACAAATGTGTGGAGAAGATACTTAGACAATCTTGCCTAACAACCAAGTGGATAAAGAAGTCCTCATCCTTAATGAATGAAAAGACACTCAAGTCAAAAGGAAAGCTAGTTGAGCCACACTTGTTCCAGCGTTCAACAAATGTAGTGGGCATCATACCTAAAGTATTTTTGGATAATGAGTTCCTAATGGCTAAATTGGATGATGATGTTAAAAACTTTGAGTAAGATAAGCTGAACTAGCTAAAAGGGGCAAGGACAAAGAAGTGGCAAAAACGTTATTCAAGAAGCTAAAAGGGATTATGGCAAAACACTTAAACCACTATAATTATATATCAAGGCTCGTATTAATAAAAGGCCATTCAGTAAGGTATTTATGATTGTAAGAATAACCTTTAACATCATACCCTTAGCCATATTTAAGAAGCTTGAGAAGACCAAACAAGATTTAATTGAAGCTAACATGGTTGGGGGGACCTATCCTAATCAAAGGTATGTTGCCAATACAACTAACTATACATAAGAGAACATCCAAGTAGTTTTCTTTATAGTAGAAGGAAATGTCTCATATATTTTACTATTAAGAAGGGATTGGATACATGCCAATTATTGCATTTCATCTTCGTTACATCAAATATTTATATATTGGAATAGAAGCAACTTAGAGGTGGTAAAGGCAAATAATAAGCCATTTTGGACTAAGATTAGAAACAGTTGATGCATCGTATTACATAATTAATATGTAATTAATGAGTATACCCTTTGACTTTAAGGTAGAATTAAAGGTTGCATATAGGTTGTCTGGAAGTAGCCTTATCCTTAAGACTAACATTGAATAGGCCAACACTTAATCAGAAGTCTAAAAGACATTCAATGGACCTAAATATTAAAGTCATGAAAGATTTATTCCTAAACTTACTTAACAAGTAAGAAACGTATAAGAATAGACTGAGGAGGAAATTAATGAACTTGAAGTGGCATTCCCATAGCCACCGCTAAAAGAGGAGATAATTAACATCAAAATTAAAGATCCATTAGTCAAGGTAAATCTAAGTAGCTCCAAAGATGTAAGACCAACTTTTGTGAACACTTTATTATTAAAACAATAAAGGTATTAACTAGTGGACATCTTCAAAGAGTTTAAGGATTGTTCCAATTGGAATTATTATGAGATCTTTGGCTTATCTTGGGAACTAGAAAAACATCACTTGCCAATATATTCAAAGAACTAGGGTTGTATTCAACAAGCAATAAGAATGGCTCATAAAGTATTATTTGAAGTAAAGGAAGAGCTTCAAAAGTTATTAGATGCAAAATTCATTAGAATTGCCAGATATACCAAACAACTATCAAATATCATCTTGGTAGTAAAGAAAAATGGAAAGATTAGAATTTGCATTAACTTTAACAATCTTAACAATGCTACACCAAAGGAAGAGCATGTCATGATGATAGCAGACATGCTAGTCAATGTTACAACCAACAATCAAATCTTATGTTTTATGGATGGCTATTAAAGCTATAACCAAATTTATATATCCTAAAAGACATTAATAATGTGATGTTTAGATGCCCAAATGCAATAGGGATCTTTAAATGGGTGGTAATGTTGTTTGGATTGAAGAATGTTGGTGCCACTTACCAGTAAATAGTGAACACCATTTTTCATGATCTAATCAGCAAGTCAATGGAAGTATATATTGATGATGTGATGGTTAAGTTAGAGTGAATTTGAGCACCATTTGTAAGAATTACGTGTGACATTTGAATGAATAAGGAAGTATAACCTTGAGATGAATTCTACTAAATGTGCCTTTGAAATTGCAAATGGAAACTTCTTAAGTTTCTTGGTGCATAAGAAAAGGACCAAGGTCAACTCGGATAAGGCAAAGGCCATTTTGGAGGCAAGGGTTCCTACTAACAAGAAAGAGCTTAAAGTTTAATAGGAAAGATTGATTTCTTAAAATGATTCATAACCAATTCAATTATGAAACTCAGGTCAATTGTGACTCCTTTATGACTAATGAATGTTGAACAATTCTAATGGAAGATCAAACAAAAGGCTACCTTCAATTAAATTAAGCAATACTTAGCCACGACTTTACCTTGATACCACCAACAATGGGAAGACCACTTAAGCTATACATATCAACTACAAATGACTCCATTAAATTGTTGTTAGCCTAGGATATTGAAGACGGCACTAAGATAGCAATTTACTACCTTAACAATGTTGCAACTATAACAACTTTAGTTTTTCTACTCGATTAGACATGATCATGGGTTAGGCTCATTTAAAAATATGTCGGGCTCATAAAAATATTTATAAAAAATTTTTGGGCCCGAGGCTAGGCTAGGCTTAGCATTATTATGAATAATATTGGGCTAAGCTTGGCTTAGTTAAAAACAAGTCAAGCCCAATTTGACCTGTTTTAAAAAAATATTTTGTTTAATGTTATTTTATCCTTTTTTAAAATTTAAGTATTAGATAACTCTATTTTATTACTTATTAGGATCTTTTTTTTGGTTTTAAATCCCAAATATCCCAAAAAAGATATTACAGGAAATTTAAACCATTAGAGTATCCATGAGATAATAAAACCTCTGACAATAATATTATTGACTAATAATTTATTTTGTTTGCATTATAATTTATTCCTAATAATATATTATGTAACAAATAAGAGTAAAAAGAAAACATAATAATCATATGTGTTATATAGTCTTTTTACTCATATTGTAGTTATAAAATTTTTTTAAATAATATTATTTATTAATAATATATAAAAAATAATTATAATATAAGCTAAATTTGAGTTTAGGTTGAACTTAAAACAAAACCCAAGTCTAGTCGATTTTATATTTGGCCTTTTAAAAATGGGTCTATTTTTTATTAGACTTTTTTTTTTGTTCATATCCATTTTTTCTGGGCTAAGTTTATTGGGCTAGGAAGGCCTTTTCAATCCATGATCAGGTCTATACTTGATTAATTTCTTATGAAACTTCTTGTGTAGATATTATTTCATTTTATAAAGAATTGAGTTATACATCAAAGGTATCCATCTGACTCCTTACCTTATTATCTTTTACGTAATCATTATGGATAATCACTATGGATAAAAAGGGTAGAACTTTAAATTAGAAAAGGTACAACTAGAAATGATCATATAATCCTTCATTTCATAATATTTGAATATAGGGTTATTTAGGTACAAAACTCATTATATATTTACGCATCTTATCCTATATTTTTTTTCATATAATTATAATTAACATATCATTTATATACCTAATTAGAGGAGGATGTTATATTAACATATATGGAAAAGAGAACACACTAATTTATAAATTATGCTTATCACTTTATCATGCATGTATGAAGTTAGAATACCATATCTAGTTGAGACAAGTTCAAGTAGTGTGTAAGGTGAACTTAGTGAAATAACTTCTGTCAAGATTGATGCTACAAGGAAAATTGATGAAATGGGCTTTCAAGCTAAGCACTTATAATTTTTAACTTGTCTCATTAAAGGCCGCTAAGGGATAAGCCATTGCTGACTTCTTAGTAAAGCATCTCTACTTAAAAGTAATTGACCTTATGCTAGATGTTAAAGGGTCCATAAGACTCTAGTATTGGCAAATGTTTTTCAACAAATCCTATACATAAATAAGAGTTAGATTTGGGATTATGATAATTATTCGTAATTAAAAAAGGGCACATTTCAAGTTCGAATTGGAATTCTCCTACTTAAATAATTAGGCAAAATATAAGGCATTAATTATTAGCCTAGAGTTGATTAAAAGCATGAAAGCTAATCATATCCATATAATAGGTGACTTCTAATTAGTGATCAAGTAGTTGAATGGTGAATATCAATGTTTGAACACCAATTTGATTTTGTACCACAAGTTGGCTCTAAGATAAACTATGAAAATTCAAAAATATTATCATCCTGCATATTGCTCGAGGAGAAAATGAAAAAGCTAACAAACTACCTCAAATAGCTTCAAGTTATAGGTTTCTTATATGTAACTTGTAATACCTTACTCATTAGCCTTCTCAACTCAACACCAAGACTAGCTTCATACCCTCTTATAGAAAATAAACACATTTAAAGGTAATAAATTGCATTACGTAAAGGCCAAAAGTTTCATTTCATACTTCATGAACCATATAAACTCATCCATATCATTTTCTATCCATAACATATCCATGTAAGTCATAAACATAATAAAACATCTCAATATTCATGGGTTTGAAGCCATACAGCTCATATCAGGATTTTAGCCTTTGGTTGCTGTCATAACTTTCTGATATGAACTTTGAAAATTCATAACTAATTTTAGAAAAATTGAAATCATGCATATAATAACTTTTTGGAAATTTCTAGATGTTAACTAAAGACTACAAATAATTGTAGACCAATGCAATAGCATTTAGCTCACAAAAAATTGATGGAATAGTACTAAAGGTTGAGCTGCATTATTGGTACTGTCACACAACTTCAAAAATTTGGTTCTCCCTTTATAGAGCTCCAAATGAGATGATCTCAGTGGTTATGGAAAGTTTATAATGTGTAGTTTATGTTTGTAAAAGTTTATAAGTATTGGATTTCATTTGTCCCACATGTGATATAAATAAACAAACTAACTATATGAACAATGCATATACCATTTTTTGCATAATTTAGCCAATTTTAAAAAATCATAATAAATTTTCTAGAGTTCCAAATTATATGCTCTTTGGCTCTGTAGAAAGCTCTAGATGAGGCCTCCTTGCTGGCCAGATTTCATGCAAAAACTCATTCATTTGGTTAAACTTAGGTTCAGCTCAAGAAATAGTTAAAATGGAAGTCCATAATTATTTATAATGCTACCAAATGACCTTCTTAATAATCTATAGCCATTTGAGCATGTCTCAAAGCACCATTACAACCTAGGAAAGGATGCCAAATGGTTCAAAACATCATGGAGCTTAATCTCAATTTGCCACTTGCAATCATATACACATATATACTAACACATGGGTGGCAAAAACTCACATATTCATTCATATGATTCCAAATTCCATTCTTACATCATATTTATATACATTTTCTTGTGCTCAATGGTTTACATCACATGTACATCATATAGATACAATTCTTGACATTAAAATCCTATCAAAGTGACTACATAACTACTCTTTTGTCAAAGTCTTGATTTTTAAGTGGTTTGGCCTCCATTTCTTGGTCCACTTAGTTCACCTAAGTATAATTAGGCATATGGAGATCTCAATAGCTCTTTACCCTTTCAAATGTACATAATGGATGCTAAAGTATGTCAAGAAATGCATGTATAGCATATAGGTTACTAATGAACATACATAAAGCATTTTTCATGTTTAAGAAACCCATACATAACATACATAGGCTCTCAAGGGCATTGATCTGGCCTCACCCATTTCCGTTGAGATTTTTGGATTTGCCTCACCCATTTTCAAGAGATTTTTAACTAAGCCTCACTCTTCTTAAGATTTTTGGCTTTGTCTCACCTAATCCTAAGGACTTTTGTCTCATTTTCACCCTTGCTAAGAGACTTTTGGCATCCCCATACCCATTCAAACCAAAATACATTCATAAACTCAATTCAATATGCATAATGGTACCATAACAAGTAAGTAATATCTAAAAACATATTTCATAGTTCAAACATACATACAAGCCCTCAAAGACAAGTAAACTTTCAATGCATGCATGTGAGAAAGGTTAGAGAACTACCTTGGAGATAATGTTACACACTTTTCCCTTAAACTTGTCTTCCCCTTTTTGGCCAAGCTTATGGAATTAGGTAACACTTGAATCTCTTAGCCTAGACACATCAAATGAGATATGAATTACTGATGGGAACAAGTTTTAGCCTTATGCAAGCTTTATGCATGGATACTTCCTTATATGTCTCCATAATGGCTCCATATAAGACATAATTAAATAACCCTTAGAATTTATAATCTTAGCTCCCATTTCTCATTAATTTTAGGTCTCTTGACTCCATTTAAACTATTTAAAGTCATCACAAATTCATTTTATAGAGCCTAACTATAAGTTGTTGTTTAATGTCTTAAAATGGAACCGAAACCTCCATCTCACAAGATATAGTTTCTAAATTTATTCTAAGGCTTCCTTTGGTACTTTCCTATCTTATTTAATCTTTTTCTAGCCTTAGAAAAATTTAAAACACTCCCTAGGTGCTTTATCCTAGTTTGGCTGAGACGTGTACCTAGCATTGGGCCCATGGAGTTTGCTTTATTTTCTTGAAGGGAATGACACTTAGGAGGTTTTCTAAATCTCTTGAAAACTCATATATATTCTTAGATAACTTGAATTATCACTAGGGAGTTTCATCTTGGCCTAGGTGCAACAAAATCTCTAATCTTTGTAACTTTATTTCTAATGCATTTTAATTTAATTTTTTTGCATATTCTTGTTCCTCACACTCCAAAACCTATGATTCTCCCTTACTAAAACTAGAATTTATCCTCTCTTGGCTGGGCTCAAATTGGCTGAACAAGCACTCATGGAAGATAACAAGAAGAAAGCAAAAAGGTTCATGAAATTTACCTTACTTCTAAAGCTTTTCAAGAGCTCTTTCCTTTGCAATAGGCTTTTCTTTCGAATTCTAATCTCCTCCTTTTAAACCAGACCCAAAATAGTCCCAAATCAAATATGGAAACCATAGAAAGAAAGAAGGGAAGGAGGAGGATAAGGTTTGTGAAGGAAGAACAATGAAATTTCATAATTTTCTCACCTTTTCCCTTAACTTTTCTTCTTCTTCTTCTTCTTCCCTCTTTGTGCATCCTTCATGGCTGGTCTCACTTCTATTTTGGGATAAAGCATATGTCGCTTAGATGGAGAGGAGAAGAAGGACGTGGTTATAAGAAGTAAGAATTCTTTAAATTATTCTTTAAAATTTCATCCATATCCCCTTTCCTTGACCTTTTCATTTAAGACTCATTTCAACTCTTTTTCAAGAATCATTTTTTCCATTATAAAATTTAGGTTCTCTCACTTATAAAATACTTTTAAAATCACTCAAATTGAATTTAAAATCTTTCTGAATGAAGAAGTCAAAGTTTAGGTCTACCGTCATTCTAAAATATAAACCAGAAGAGTTTTAACTGTTCTAAGAGTTCTTATAATTTTTATGATCTCTAAGAATCTTAGAAAACTCATTTTTTTCATTTAAAAATTCCTCCTTTGAGTTTTCTAAAAAATGCATGAAATTACAAAAATGCTACTACATTTTCGTTAAATTTTGTCTAATTATTTTGGCTCCATTTTCAAAGGACATCTAATCTTGGATCCTCACTATTTGAGGCTTAAATTATTGTTCTAATTTTATTTGATCTTAAATCATTCTATTCGAAAAAATTTCTTTTTATATTTAATGAGTTTCATACGTTTACAGAGAAATTATATATTACATAACTATGATTAGTTCACAATCGATAAGATATACTTGCTAGCCATAAGGTAGATCACCTATGCAAACACTACCCTTATACAATTGGCTAGGGTGAGTGGCTAGTATACTAAGTTGATTAGCCATATCAAAGATCCTATGGCTAAGGTAGGTTAGAAAACAAAAAATGGAGTTGTGATCTACATTTTGTGTGAAAACACCTATGCAAAAAAAATGAAAAAGGGGATATTGTTTAGATGCTTAGATAAAAGCTTTTGAGGTTAAAATTGAGGTGTATATGAAAGAGTATGCAAAGCATATTAGATAGGTCTAAAGATGCATTCGTTTCTTCATCAATAAGGACACTTTTAGCTCATTACAACTAATGATTACATTAGATATGTTAAGGGATGCTAAGAATGTCAAAAGCATGGAACTCTAAAGTATGTCCTAATAACTCATCTACATCCAATTATAAAACCTTGTCCTTTTAAAGTATAAGCAATGGATTTAATAGCAAAATCCACCCAATGTCTTCCAAAAACACTTCTTTTATAATTATGGCAATTAATTACTCCTTCAAATAAGTGGAAGCTATACTAATAGAGAAAGTTCAGCAAAAAGATATGATCAAACTTATTGAGCAAAATATCATGTACCATTTTGCTTGCCATAAACAATCACAACTAACCAAAGAAAAGTGTTTACTAAAGATGAAGTAAAGGCTTTTGCTTAAGAATTTGGATTTTGAATTATCCATTTAAGCCCTTATTATGCTTAAGCAAATGGTCAAGTCCAAGTTTTAAACAAGGTGATAATTGGGATGATAAAGAAGTTAATTAGGGACAAACTAAGAAAATGGCATTAAGTCCTAGCTGAGGTATTATGGACCTTTAGGAATTTAGCAAGAATGGCTATTAAGATTGCTCCATTTAAGCTAGTTTATAAAGTCAATGTTGTTTTACCCATTGAGGTCATAATGCAATCTTGGAGAGTTGCTAATAAAAAAAAACTCAATAGCCAACGCATTTACCTATGGTGCCGAAAGATAATGAATTTTACAAATAGTCACCTAACTATGAAGGACCATTCATGGTTAGCTAAGTTATTCATAGAGGAGCTTACCATTTAGTTGATATTAAAGGGATAGAAGGAACAAAATGTATGAATGGCAAATATTTAAAGAAATACTACCCATCTATCTTTAAAGATCAAAATGCTAAAATAAAGGTTGATTAAAATATCAAAGCAAGTTGTCACAGGCTAACCCCTTAACCAATGAGTTCAAAAAAGTTTTACTACCTCGTAAGACATTTTTTTGGGCCTTAACTTCATTACCTAATTTATGGATGGAAATTTGTTAATGTTGAAGGTCTTACATTTGTTAGCCGAACTCATTAATCTGTGGTTGGATAAATGTTCTCCTTGCAATTGGGCTATCTCACAACAAATCTTTGATAGTCTTCCTCTTAACTTCTTAGCTTCTTTAAACACTTCATCATGCCAAAATTTTAAAAGATGATAAACAATTGAACTTGGTGAGTCCTAAGCTCTTTAAGATGCTGAAGCTAGGCCCTAACTGCATTTTTCTTGGACGTGCCAACCTTTACTTAAGTAATTAAAGAAGGTAAAGCTTGCTTGATTGTAGGAAGGATAGACATCTAGCTAACAAGAAGGAAAGAAGACATAAATGGACCAAAAAGCTGGATAATGATAGATTTCATTGAAGTCAACTAATCAACACATTGAAGAGGGTCATTCAACATATCCCTTATGCTTTCCGTTAAAGCTAAAGTAGGAATTGAAGTCCATGTGCTAGACTAAGAGGAAGAAGCAAGATTGAAGAAAGCAAACACTTTTGTGTTAGAATAAGAAAGTTGTATTAAAGAAAGGGATGTTAAAATGCCTAGATCTACTAAGATGGATGCAATTATTTGAAGAAGGGGATTTCGACCTTAGATGGTATTGGGGATTTCTTTTTCATACTCTTGAAAGCTGTACGAAGGTTCATTTCAAAATTTTCAATTAAAAACACCTACAAAGAAAACTGCAAAACTCTTATTCCAAAAACATTTAAAAGCGAGGATTTCATATAACATGAAAGGAACAAGGAACAAACCTTTAATAGGGGTTTTAGTCCATGAATAAGGATTGATTTCTTATATGCCACTTAGGATAAAGAAATAACATCTTCAGAAGACTCAATATTAGAGGCTTCAACTATATTAATAAACAATTACAAGTTAACTATAGGTGGGTGATAAAAAAGAAATTTTTTTTTTGAAAAAATAGATAATCTACTATTTTTTTTCCTTTTTCTTTTTTAAGGTAGCTTAGACAACCAAAGAAGTAGTAGCACCTATAGAAGAATGCTTTATAAAAAGAGTTAAGGAACCAATGTTTAAAATAGCTTTTTGACTAAGGTAAAACCTTGTAAAAAGAATAATCACACTATAATTTCTTTCCATCAATTGTTAAAGGAATCTAAGGCATTGGAAGAAATATCAAACTTTACTAAATAAAAGTTCTCTATGCATGTATAAAATGCAAAAATAATCATAATAACTTGTTCATTAGAGTTAAAAACCTAATAACTAAGCTTATCAGAAATCTTAGAACAAAGAAGGAAGGTAACTATAGCTTGGATAAGGCCGAATTACTTCACACAACAATTAACATTGTCAAGTTCTAGCCAAGGTTATTATTAAGAGAAGAGGAAAAAGCGCCCACAATTAAATCTTAAGAAGTCAAATAATTGACCCACATTAATTGAACTTGTCTTTGATTAGTAGAATTAGGATTAACTTGCAACTAAGATGGGCTATAAAGCTTGGCTAATAATGGGGTGAAATTAATAGGAAATCAAAGATAAGCAAGATAGATAGAATTAAAAATGGCTAAAGTAAAAGCATGAATGGGTGCAAGTTAGTAATAAAATTCTCTTTAAAAAAAGAAACAAGAAGTATTAGTGTTGGCTGGGATGCAATGACATTCAAAAAAAGGTATATAGGCTTTTAACCACATCTAAAAAGACCACATCAGGCTTGGGATATTATCTAGAAAAGGTCTACAATTCAATTTATCCTACAAAATTTGAAGGCCACAATAAGGTAAAGCAAGGAAATAAGATCCCAAATTTAGCCTTCAACTATTTGCTAAGGTAGTCATGAAAGGTTAAAACTTTTTCAGTATCTAAATGAATTTAATACAAAGGAAATACATAAAAACCATAACAGAAGGAAAGGTATGTGGTAAACTTAAGAAGGAATGTCATCTTTGAAATTATTGTTGATAATCATAAACTTTGGGTAAGAAGCATTCTTCTTATTAAATTTAACAACATATTTAATTAATAAATGTAAGTATACTAGTTCTAGTCTAACTAGCAAAAGGCTCATTAAAGTTGTTACATAAAAAAGGATAAAAGAAAGCATTCCTAAGGAAATATGAAGTTGTTATAAATAGGCGATCAAAAAGGTATGGTCTCTAATAAGAAATTAACATATCTAAGAAGGTTAATTGCAAAAAGCTAGAAAATGTTTACAATTCTAACTTGTTTTCATATTTTGTTGTAATAAGGTTCCTGCTAAAGGTACCATGTCTTTTTAATGGACAAGAATGTTAGCCAAGAATGAGAACATAAGTTAATGAGTGTTAATTGTTGACATTTAAGAAACATTAGGACATAATTTAAAGGAAACAAGAGAGTGCCAAGTTTTTCTAGGTTTGCTTAAGAGGAAAGCAATACAAGGCTAAGAGCATAAGAATCTGAAGGAAAATTAGAATGTACTAAAATCTTATCAATGATCATCAATTTGGGTTGTTTAATCAACTAAGAGTCAACAGATAAAGCATTTTAAAGAAGTAGAGAATTCTTATAAGTAGTAGATGCAAAAAACCCCGAATTAGAAATAAGATTTGTGATGAAATATTTGAAGATAAATTCTAAGAATCTAATAGAAAGTAAGAAGTCGACATAGTAATGTAGGAAAATGCTTAAAAAAAAGGTTGCAAAAGGAGAAATAGAGGAAGAAAAGTAACTACGAGTCAAGATAATGGATTAGTTATAAAAAGAGCAACTAAAAGAAATAATGAATGGTATAATATAAGTAGCCAAAAAACTTAAGGTGTTCTTTAGGCATTTAAATTTCAAAAAGTGCTATGCCTCTCAATATTTTAAGGGATGGTTGTACCATGTTAAGAGATGTGAAAGGGATAAAATGTTAGCATATAGAAAATCGTAAGCCAACAACACTAGCTGAACACCCAATCAAAGTAACCGTTAGCACAACTAGTAGAGACCTTAGTTGATAATTGCCAGTAAAACCATAAAAGAAAGAGTGAGAAATCAAGAAAGATGGATTCTCATGGATGGCAATTTTAGCAAATGGATGCATGGCATGATCAATATACACAGGCCATAACACAAAGTATAGACACTTGAAAAGGGATAATGGCTAAATGTGGAATGTGCCATACTATCAAAGACATTATAAAATAAAGTAAACAATAAAGAAGAATATACACAAAAATCAACACAAAGAATTTGACTTGTAATTCCTTTTACTCTCTTTCATTTCTTTGCTCCCTTTGTTTACAACTTTTTTGTAATTTACATCTTTTAAACAATACTTTATTTGAGTTGTAATTAAGATTCTTTTGAAGTTGTTATCATTAATTCATCTTGTATTTACAATTCTTGTTGCAATTGATTAATTCCCTTATCACTTTATTCTCTCATATCTCTTATTTCAAGTTTGAAACCTTTTCCTAGGCTTAACATTCTTTACAAGTTAGAAAAACTCATTGTTGGAGAGTCATGTCCCATGTCCACTAACCTATAATAGAATAGGAACCATATGAGGTTGCCAATGTCCTATCTCAGTTAATGCCTCTCCACTAATTAGTCAATAGGAATTTTAGCTCTAATAGAAACAAATAATGATGATGATGATGATGATGATAATAATAAGGAAAAAACTAAAAACTTACATAAAGTTAAAAGACAAAAAGTTGATTTTAGCTTTATTTAAATTTTGGGAACACAATGCAAAAGATAATTATACTCAAATGGTTGAAATTCACAGATAATGATTGAAGTTCAATAGTAAGTATCTTAAACTTCTATAGTTGATATTGATCTAACATTCTCACCAACTTCAAACCAATATTTTTATTAGGCATTTTCATGGTTGATATAGACCACCTAGTGGATTTAGAAAGGCCAAATAAGGAGAAATGGAATATCACAATGCGATGCTCCTATCGATGGGAAAGGAAGACATTGACTGAGTTTCTAATCAACTAGGTAAAGGAGGGATTCTTAATTAAAATTTGCCCACCTCTCCTGCAATGATAAAACCAAATGCTTGCCAAATCCATGGCAAATAGGGTAGCTTGTAAGACAACTATGGATAAAAGTATTATCTATAAGCCAATGTTCTTTAGGGTACATCTATATATGGCATACATAGGTCAAATAAGTCCTTTTAATACACGTTATTTTAAGAATACCACATAAAAGAAAAGCCTTGCCTCAAGATGGAAATGCATTAAAGCTATATTTAATGTAACACTTCGAAATTTATTCAGGATAATTATGATTAATTAGGAATTTGATATGGGTTTAATTAGAAAAATTAATTAAGAGAAGCGAATATTAATTTGTGTCTTATGATTAATTTAAGTAAACTTGAGGCTTAATATAGAAGTCCAATTATGCCATGAGCTTAATAAGAGAACCCAATACTAGTTTTCTTGTAGGTCCAACTTAAATTTTCTAAAAGTCTAAAAACTTAGGAGTAAATTTAAGTTAGATAAGAGCCTATTTAGCCTTAGCCCAAACTTGGAAAAATGAGTCCAAATAGGTCTTAGGCTATTGGATTAGCACATTTCATCCTTAACCTTAAAAATTCTGCAGCCCAACCTATAATGTCTGACTCAACAAGTTAAAATCTAAACCTTACTTGGATTTGGGCTTTTGGGTCAGCCCACAACCTAACTTAAACCCATCTAAACCCTAAATACAATTTAGTCCCCTCCTTATTCTGTAGAAAACACAAAAGGCAAGAGTTCATTTTCGCATTTAAAGAAGGGAGGTTAGGGTTCTTGGCAAATATCTAGCTTCTTCCATTCCTAGAGTTAAAATTAGCTAAGGTAACTGATATATAAGTTAATCCTCTCCTCCTTTTCTTCGATTGAGCCTGATTGGTTTTTTATTTGGAGTATTTTTACCCACAACCAAATTTGGAATGTGTTGTTTGGTGTTTTCATAGTGGATTTTCAGAGGTTGAGGCAAGTGTGTTGTTAGATAAGTGTTTCCTTCCCATTTTGATACATTTTCTACTAGTTTGAGACTTCCATAGTTGACTTATGATATAGGCCTTGGTTTTATATGAAATTACCCAGAAATTGGAGTAAATTATTGTGATTTCTAGTGTGGGAAAGCTAGAACTCGAAATTAGAATCTATTAGTGGTTAGGTAAATAACCTCTAGGCATTTATTAGTAGTTTAACTCTTTGGGTATCTGATTTGTTACTAGGAATGATGATAACTGTGCTTATCTTAGGCTTAGTGTACATTTAAAGTATGATGGTAGTTAGAGGAAAAGTAACTGAGTTTCATTGAGGTAACCAGGTTTAATTTTCTAATTCTATGTATATACTCATTTTAATCTGATATTTACTGTACATGTATGATTTGGAATTGCTAAATGATTGGTTGGTTACTTGAATTGTGTTGTGATTGGACCTTGTAAGTCCATGGTGGAGCTGTGATATAACTGCCACCCGTATATCATACTTCAATTGGGCACCGTGTTGTGATCAGATCCCTGAATGCACTGAGCCCAAATTGTGCTCATTGGGGAATTAATGTCATGGATGGGCCTATCCTAGTGTTTTTGGCCTTTAACATGTTTAATGTAATTGTTGGTATGGGACAATAGTCACTTGTAGCTTAGCTAGTTCATTTGCTAATTGAATTGATAATTCATGTGTTTAATGATATGAAAATGCATTTTATTAATTAATTTGCATATATATATAGAATTTGCCTCTTGTTATTGAGATTATATATTTCACTCTGATTGTGGGTTAACATTTTCAGAGACTAAACCTCTTAATCGCAAGAAGAAATTAATGGAAACATAACATATGGTTTGGTAACACATAGGTTTGAAAACCTTGTCAAATTGAGTTTCTGTAACAAGAATATTAATTTTTGTGTATTTGCCACATTGTATCATGAATTGCCAAATATAGGGACTAGTTATGTAATATAATTATTATAGAATTTGATGTATCCATTTACTTACAATCTGATATGGAACTTTATTGACCCTGAGATATGACTTATTATTTGAGAATGAAATCATGTGTTGCCTACTTAGACTAGCAATGTATGGATCCTCTGTTAGGATCTACATTTAAATAGTAATAGTAGTGGCTTTTGGTATCCCTTATGTTAAAGTTCATGATTTGCTTATAGGTGGTGGAAAGATGGGTAGAAATCAATATCCAAGTCTTAAACTAGTGATGATAGATATACTGAACAAATTAAGTGGTTGGATACTTTTAAAACCTTATAAATTAAGGTAAAATGACCTTAAAGTGCCACTAGAAAGAGTGTTGGAGTGTTTAGGACAAAATTAGGAGATTTTAAGTGTAGAAAGAAGTAGAACCGTGACTAAAACACCTTAAGTTGCGGCCAATAGCCAGTCAAAGGTAAGGAGCATTGCGGCATAAGAAGAAAATTTTACCCAGAGAAGGTAAAAGAATCTAACTTCGCTGAGGGCCCAGGTTCTTCTGCCACAGTGCATTTCAAATAAATTAGAAGGAGAGTTTCATGAGGCTCATCCACTATGGCACCACAAAAGCTTACCACGGTGAGAATCGCAAAAGTGTGAATAGTAGGTTCCCGAAAGCATTTTGCCGTTGCGTGGAGAACC
The DNA here is from genome assembly GCA_026724425.1 of Erythrophleum ivorense. Lineage (NCBI taxonomy): Eukaryota > Viridiplantae > Streptophyta > Magnoliopsida > Fabales > Fabaceae > Erythrophleum > Erythrophleum ivorense. The sequence continues at coordinate 5,801,240 of JAIUCV010000018.1, forward strand.
TGAGTCACGATGCAAAGTGCAAAATTTTAGTTTTGAGTTCCAGTAGCCACTTACGTAGGAACGTAAGTGTACCAAGTCGCAACGAGAGTCTTTAAACTTGGTTTTTAGGCTCCAGTAACTAACTTAGTTGCAGCGGGGAAGGTTTAAGTCTCGACAAAGGTTCTCAACTCTTATTTTTTACTTACAAACCTTGAACTTCACTATGTTAAGGTTATGTAAAGACTTGAGAGCATTATAAGGGAATTTTATGAATTGGAAATCAGTGGTAACATGTGTCAAAGGTTTCTTAATTGATAACTAAAATTTCATGTGGACTTAAATAGTTGTGATGGTTTGGCTAAGAACCCTAATAATATCAAGGTTTAAATTTTCTCACTTTTTCCTAATCTAATTAATTGTAATGATTTTAAACCTTAATTTACAATTAGTAACTATATAATTAAGCCTAATCATAATAATTAAGAATTAGAGTTGTTACATTTAACCCAAAGAGTATGTTAGAGAGATACCTTTTTAGAAAAACTATGCTATTGATGATAGTTCTAGATGGTATATTAGAGTAACTAGGATAAGTGGGCCAAGGCAATACACTAAAAAAGAAACTTAATTCCTTATCTTTGGGTTCCTCGGCTATTAAAGGAAGCACTTAATTTGAAGAGTGACTAACACCTACGACTAGAAAGAATAATAAAGGAAAGTAAAGCCATAAATCCAATAAAGAAAGTCCTAAATAAAGTGATATATTTTAGAAATTAAAGGAATGTAAAGGATAAAACATAAAACACTTGTGTTTGATTGATTCAATGTATATGGGTTCATTAGAAAAATATACAATAAGTATTTATAGGCATAAAACTAGTTGTTAACTCCACTAAAAATGTTTGCCACTCTTCCTAATTTTTTGGCCCAAGTTAGCAATGATGTAAAATCATAGTGTAACATATGATCTTTTAAAGATTGAAATAGGATCGAGAGATTAATGAAAGAGGACTTCAAAAAAAGATGAATTAAGGATAAATTAAGAAAGAATGATAATTTAGGTATCCAAAAATGAGGATAAGAAACTAAAAATGACACGAAACTAGAGCCAAAATGGATAAACAAAAAAAATTGAAAAGGCAGTGGCAAAATCATAATTTTAGACCACTTTCAGAAACTAAAAAGAAGTAAGTTTTAAATGGAAAAAATAAATTTTCTTGGATTCTTAAAAGCCCTAAAAACTATAAGAACTGTCAAATTAACCAAAACCTATCCAATGTGGATTTTAGGTCATTAGTTGACTTGACCTTTAAGTAAATAATTTGGAATGATTTGAACCATATAAAATTGGTAATAAATGTTTTTAATAAACTAAAGAACCTAAATTTTCACATTAAAAATATGGTTCTATAAAAGAAGCTAAAACGAGCCCAAATAAAGGAAATGAATTTCAAGGGCATAATGGAAATTTTTGAATGTATTATAAAACACCTCTTTTCCTTCTTATATCAGGCCAACCATGTTTCTAGCTCTTCCAAATTGACTTTTATGCTTCTGGTTCAGCCTCCAAGATGCACCAAGAAGAAAGAAGAAAAAGGAGAAAGGAAAGGCATCTTATGTAAGGAAACATGCTTTTTTTCATGGTTTTGCCTTTATTAATCTTCTTTTCCTTTTTAAGCTCTCTCTCATGGTGGTTTTAACCTCTTAAAAAGAGCATTTTTATGACTAGTTTCTTGGAAGAAGGAGAGGATTTAAAGAAACAAATTGTAGCATAATTCACCATTTAACAAGGATTTAAATAAGGTATGGTTTGAATTAGAAAAGTTATTTTTCCTTACTTTTTCTTCCCCTCACCAATTTGGCTAGGCCTAGAGCTTCATAAAGGGAAGTTGTTTTGGACTAAAACATGATAGAACTAAAGGTTTGGGAGTGAGGAAAACAAGATGAAACAAATTGAATTCATTGAAAGCTTATAGAATATGACTTATGGCAATTAGGGTTTCAATTGCACCTCAAAAGGTTTGGAATCCTAAAAGGATATTTCAAGTCATATTAGGTCATAATTAAACTATAAAGAAGCTAAGGATCTTGCACATACATCAAAATCCTAATAGAAATGAGCCAAACTCCAATTAGGCCTTTCTTGCATCATGGTTTGGCCAAGCTAAGGTTAGGGTATCTAAGGGAGTGTTTTGATGGATTCTAAAGATTTAAGAGGCCTAAATGTGATGCATAATAATTATGGAACCATTGGATTAAATTTAGGAGTTCTAAATTGAATGTTAAATTTTTAAGGCCTAAATTGGGTTAAAGGAGTAAGTTAGTTTTAAACCTCTTTAACCAAACATATGATGATTCAAATGAGTTTTCTTAGAGATATAAGACTTATACCAAGTGAGAGTTTGGGGTTTAGAAAGGAAAAACCAAGGGTTGCTTCTTATTGGACCTAAACTAGCCTTAAATTCTATATTAGGCTTTTATAGGATTAAGTGAAGATAATGAGACCTAGAATGAATCCAAATAGATTGATTTGCCTTGTAATTGCTATGTGTAGGCCAAGCTAACCCAAACTTACTAAAGTGTGAGTGTTAAGTGAAAGAAAGACAAAAGAAAAATTGAGAGCAAGTGGGTTAGTGGTGTCTTGAAATCTCACAAGTCTTAAGGTAGTTCTATCTCCCTATCTTACATGCATTTGAATGCTTGATTGAGTTGAGATACTTGTATATGTTATTGCTTAATGTATCTATAAGTCATGTCTTAATATGTTTTCCATTATAAGCTTTATGCATGAGTTTAACATGATTTTTAGCTTCTAACTTCTTATGACATGAAATTGAGTACAGTAGTTCCTGCTTGGCTTTAGGTTCAGTTTAGTTGAGCCTAGTTAATTTGTTTTGATGTCATAGCTTGATGATGAATGAGTTTTCATATTAGAAATTGCATTTGAGTTACATAAAATATTTGAATGGCATTCTTGGGCCACATGCATTGCATTTCCTTATGGTGTTCATGTATGCATGGATTGGTTTAGATTAGCTACTGAGATTCTTCCTTGAATCTCACCCATGTACTCCTACTAACTATTTTAGGCTCTTCAAGCAAAGAGAAAGAGATAGAGAAGAATTAGACCTTAGGAGACTATGTAACAATGTTTTGTAATGGAAATAATGACATTTGTACAAAGTATTCTCACATAGATAGAAACTTGATGTATGTATGATAAAACTTAATATAGTTAATGATATTTGTAATGAGAACACATGTATGAGCATTAAAGTATGAATGTATGACATTTTGTGGTATAATATGATCATTGGTGCATAATCTTACATATATGGAGCTAGATTGTATATATGTAATATTAGATGCAAGAAGGTCATATTTTTATACAAGCTCTATTTTATGTGTTAGACTACATAGATTGCATGCCCAAGACAATTAAAATTTGCTCAAAATGGAAGAGTACAATTTAGATTTCATTTAAGCCACTTTTGAATAGATTCTAAAAAGTCTTAAGTTGCACCTCTACCACAGATGACCCAAATGATCTAGTTTGAGGTTGAAATTTGGTATGCAATTAGACCTTGAATAGAGCTTTCTAAAAGCCAATAATGGGAATTTTTAGAACCCTACAAAATATTTTATGAATTTCTAAAGTTCAAAAATTATGCAAAATAGTCCATGTACTATTCACATGTCCAATTTTAGTTTTTCATACTTTTTAGGGGTCAAATAAATTTAGTTGCTCATGAAATTATAGGCATAAAGTTCATATCGTAAGTTTTTTTATAGCTACTGAGTTTATTTAAATCGGAGTTACGTAACTTGAGTTATGAATTTTTGAAATTTGATGCATAATATGGCGTATGGTACCAGTTTAGGCTAGAGTTGCTCTTTAGGCTTTGGATGTATATTTTCTGATTTAATAAGTTAAAAAAAGTTTTTTTAAGATGAAAATGAATGAAGAAAAAGAAATATTCAAAATTTGGCCCCTATAGCTTTGATCAGCTTATAAACGAACCAATTTCACCTTAAAATACATAGTAATGGTTGTGCACTTTATGCTTAATGCACATAATTGATATATACATAAGCTAAAAAGTTAGGTATGACACATAGCTAATAATTCAAGTAATGGTTTATGCCATATCTGTAAAGTTGAAGATTTAAAAATTATTTTCTATTTGCTAAGTAATTGCTTTATCAATTAACCATATCGCCTATTTCCATAAAATTTAAGAGAGTGGGTATTTAAGCATATTCTATAGTTCCCTTGACATGGTTAACTCATGATTTTTCCTTTTATTTCTAGTTGATTTAGTTAATTACCTTCAGAATATTTTATAAGCTTAATCCTTAATTTATAGGAAAGTGGTTAAATGACTAAAAATAACATAAAAACACTTGAATATTCTCTTATATTCTACCTGCACATTATTAGACTATTTTCTTTAAATATTTTAGAAAATTCAATAGAGTAAATTCATAGCCTAGGACCGAGCTTGGTTGGTTTTGATATATTTCAACTACTTACATTAGACTTTTCTATGTTTTTGTTGAACAGAAGCTAGGTAAGTGGCTTGTAGCTACTATTAAAAATTCATATTTTGAATTCCCTTTTAGATAGAGGGATAGTAAAGTTTTAAGTATTTCCCATTTATGCTTCATCTTAATTCTTCTCCTTGCATGTTAATTACTTGACAAGCTCCACTAGGAATAACTTGATTCATAATAAAAAGGCCTTCCTAGTTTGGCAACCATTTGCCAAATCTAGGTCTTTAATACTAATTAGCAAAATAGTTTTCCAAATCAAGTCTCCTTTAACAAACTTATTGTGTCTAACTTACCTGTTATACACTTTTTCCACTTTCATCTTATTCATTCAAATATTATCAAAGGCCATTTGTCAATCTTCATATACTAATTTTAATTCCATGCAAAGAAACTTGAGGATATTACAATGGTTCCAAATCATTTTGCTTAACTACTCTAGGAGATTTTATACTCATATCCAAAGGCAAAACAACATCTTGGCCATATATTAGTTGAAATGGAATAAGATCAGTCATGGTACATTTAGCATTCCTGTATGCCCAAAACACCTCAAATAGAACTCTATGCTGCCTTATAAGCTTATCCTCCAAAACTTTTTTAATTATGTCAATTAGGATTTTATCCTTTAAAGCTTTCTTGATTATGTCAATTAGGATTTTATTGGTAGCCTCTACTTGCCCATTGGCCTAAGCATATTATGGAGTTGAATGAATCATTTTTAAACCATATTTTTGAGCAAAGGCTACCACTTTATCCTTTATGAAAATTGTACCATGATTAGCTATTATGATTTAAGGAATATCAAATCTATGGATGATCTATTACTAAAGAAATCTAACCATATTTATTTGTGTAACTTATCATTGAATGTGTCTCCACTCACTTCATAAGGTAATATATTGCTACGATAATAGACGCATGCTACTTAGATGAAGGAGAATGAATTTTACCTATCATATTCATAACCCACCCTCTAATTGGTCGTGGTTTAATAATTGGATACAATTCATTAGCTAGCAATCTTTAAATAAAACCATACAATTAACAAGCTTGATATCTTTTAGCATATATGAAATAATCAACTATGAAAGTTGGCTGACAATAGCCATCTTTTTGGATTTAAAATCTCATCTTAGGTCTTAATCTATGGGAACTACAAATTTTCTCATAAACATCCCCTATGACTCTCATAGCTTCTATTTTGCCTAGAAACTATAACAACAAACCTTCATGCCCCTTTTATATAAGTCATCATCTATTAAGACATACCTCAAGGCCTTTTGTTTAACCTTGATCTCTATTGTAAATGAGGGACTCTTTAGATAGTTAATTAATTTTGTTCTCCAATTGACAACAATTGGTTATTGATCAATAACTACAACTTCATGTGTTTAAATAGTTTCCTAGTCACTTTTGAAATCCATAGGTTTAAATCTATAAACTCACTGGGTGGTAAATAGAATTATTCATGGTTGTCAAACCAATCAAGATTAATAATAATTCACTGGTTCATAGTAAAGTGCCCACTAGGTCGTCTTTCAAGGAGCCTTTAATCAAATCAATTAGATTAAAGATTTGCAAAAACAGAATTGAATTAAATTGGGCTTTGTATATGAAATTGAAGGAATAGACAAAAATAGAAAAATTAACTATTTAAAATTAAGCAATTTATCATAACATAATCAATCTTAAGATTTTCCCCCTAATATCTTCCTTTCCTTGTCATTTAAAAATTCCTCAATTTTGATTTTAATTCCCTGGTTATTAATGTCTAATGTTTCTAAGCTATTGCCTAGGAATTTGATCAATTCATATTAATCCTAACACAATTGCACTTAATTTAATAGCATGAAACAATTCTTATTCGCACACAACTATGATAAGCATGCAGAGACTAACAAAATGAATTTATTTAAGCAATAAACTAATTAAATCAAACTTAGCTCTCAGATAACGCAAATAAATTAGTAATCATGCAACCTAAATCATCAAACAAGCATTATAAAGATTAACATGAAAAAAGAGAGAAACAGAAATGAAAATTCATTTTATAATTAAAATCAAACTAGTTTGTAACATTAGAATGGAGACTCCAATCTAATATTAGGTTCAAGTCTTCGATTGATTATAGAAGAAACTTAGAAAGCCATTATAAAAAATTGCTCCAGAAGGGAAAAATGTTCGTACAATTAAAAAAACTCCCTTTTAAAGATGATGGCTAACAAAAGAATAATAATATGACTAATGTAACATCCGGTCCTTCCATAAACGTGAGAAACGCAATGTTCGGTTTCTCCGTAAACGTCAGAAATAGGCCAGATATAAAAGGAAGTCCCTGAAATAGAAGAAATTGGGGCCAACTAAAATTATGATAAAATTCTAAATAATGAAAAATGAAGATTTGAGTCGTGAGTTACCCAGAAATCAAGGCCATAGTAATTCGATAAAATTGTTGAAAGGCCAGTGGCATTTTCGTAAATATGGGCACTTTTTGAAAAACTCATAGGAGGGATTTTTAAATGAAAGTTTTGAATTATCCGGGGTTCTTAGAGGCCCCAAAAAACATGGGAGCCCCGGGACCAGTGAAGCCCCTCCGGTGTACTCTTTCCGACGTCAGTTGACTCAAACTTTGACCGGTTCATTCGGGAAGGTTTTAGCTCCGATTTGAGTGATTTCAAAGGCATTGTATTAAATTGGGAACCTATTTGTTATGATGGAAAATACGGTTCTCAAAAAGGAGCTAAAACGAAGGAGAAACGAAAATGCTAAAAACGAAGGGCAAAATTGGCATTAAAGTGTTAAAGAAGCTTCTTTATATGCCACGTTCTTTCTCTCCTCTCTAAGACCGACTTGCTTCTGCCCAATTTTAGAGAAAAACTCCGGCTTCTTAGGTACACAAGAGGAGGAGGATTTGAGGAAGAAATTCAAGAAAAAGGTAAGAAACTTTAAGAAATTCTATATCCTTCCTTCTTGAACCTTGCTCCTTTCCTCTCAAGCTTTCTTTCTATGATTTTAATGGAGAGTTGGTGCTGTTTTTGGGGTAGAACAGAGAGGAAAATTTCAAAAATTGAGGGAGTAAGCCAACCAAGTGGAAGAACAAGCCAAAGAAAGCAAGAAAACAAGGTAAAACTTCCATTCTTTGGTAGTTTCTCCCTCCCCCTTCCTCTTGCACGAATTTGACCACCATGAGACCAAATCTTATGGGCTGATTTCTATCCAATTTGTGGAGGGATTAGAGGTTTTAGATGGCAAGGATTAAGAAGGAACTAATAGAATCAAGAAAGGAGCATTAGGAGACAAGATAGAACCATTAGGGATCCAAATGCTCCCTTACAAATATGATTTTATATGAATGTTCTTAGACTTAATTGAATATTTAAACATGTTCCTAAGACCCCTAGAGAGCTTCCTACATGCACCTCCAGTCCAAGAAAGCAAAGAAATTGCAAGAAAAATTAATGAACTCTAAGTAGAAAAAGTGTAGTGCATTTGAAGGGATTGTAAAAACTGATTTGATTCATGCATTCCCTAGCATATATGAGTATTTGATTGAGCTCTTAAGACCTCTAAGAAGTCTCCCAAGTGTGTCTTCCATCAAGAAAAAATCAAGAAAGCCATGAACTCTTCTTCCCCCCATTGTCTCGACCTAGGCAAGTTCCTATAGCTAGAGAGAGTTTTAAATTTTTTCAAGGCTATTCTTGAGTCATATGTGATAAGTGAAGATGAGTAAAGGCCTTAGAAAAAAATTTAGAACTCAAAGAAAGTGAATTGGTGCCATAGGTTCCATATTAGGACTTAAAAAAGTAACATGATGCTAGGCCCTTTGTTTTAATGATGTGATGACTCCAAGAGGTTTAAAAGGAGTCAAGAATCATAACTGAAAAGAAAGAATGAGGCCTAGAAGTCATTTGATGGATGTTGCTTCATTAGGTGTGATTATGGACCATAATGGAGCCTATAGAATAATCTAGTATTTTATCAAGTGATATAGCCTTAGAATATGTTTCATAGACCTAATGGGCTCTCATAAATTATATCTAGGCCAAGAGAAACTATCTCCACCAAATTGTGGGTGTGTGGCCGAAAGAGGAGGCTTGAAAGCTAAGGAAAAAGTGTGTGAAATTGTGCAAGGTAGCTCTCTCCACCTTTTCTCATGCATGGATGTGTGTATGTGTATTTTCAAGCTAAGAAAAGTATGCTAGCATGCCTTTATATTCCATGATCCTTGATGCCATGTTATGTTTCAAATGAGCACTTGATGTTTGTATGAGTTTGCTTGAGTGTGGAGAGGCCAAGAACTCTTCCCTTTGGTGAGGATGAGCCAAGAACCCTTGAACTTGGTTGAGACAAAGTGAAGAGTCTCCCAAAAGTCAAGTGGGCTCCCAAGAGTATGGTTGAGTCCAAAGTGCTTAAAGAATGGGTGAGGCAAGTCCAAAATCCATAAGGAGAAGTGTGAGGCCAATCCAAGCACTTGGTGCACTCTTGGATGTCTTGTATGAATTGTTCATATGCCAAGTTTACTTTTAAAATGTCCATAGCTTCTATTTTTTCATACATGCATTTGAAAAGCTTGCTTTGTACATATTATGTGTGATTGAATAGGAGATGAGCTATTGGGATTCTTTGAATCTTATCCCCTCCTCTCCAATATCCTAACATGCTAGGTGGAGCCAATGAACAAGGAAATGGAAGCCACCAAATGAGGAGATGAAGCCTTGATTATAAAGCTTTTAACTTTGTTTATGTTGTAATCAAAGGAGTGGCATATGATGTAATCTTTTGTTAGAATTGATGCACAATGAATGGAATATGTGTAAATATCCTAATAGATGATGTATGTATGAAATTTGTGGATAAATGGAATGTATTGCAATTTTTGGGTATTGGATGGTCATTTCAAGTATTTGCCTCTTAGTACATAGATTAGGAATGGATAATGAAATTCTGTGTTTTGAGTCTCCATACCTTTGAGACAAGTTTAGAGAGTCTTTTTAGGCCATTCCCACGTGCTTAAGTGGCCACAAGAACCATAGAAGCTATTTTGCCCATCATTGAACCATTAAGAGGCATGAAAATTGCCTAAATGCAACCCTATATCACTTTTTGCCCAAATGAGCTCTTCTTGATCTGAGATTTGGCATAAAATTAGGTTTCATTAAGATATTTTTGGAAAGCTAAAGATCATAATTTTTGGAGATCTAGAGAATATTTTATGAATTTTTAAAGTTGAGATTTTTTATGGATTCTGGTATGGGTACTGTTCATACTGGCAGTTTTGAATTCTGTGTCACCTGATGGCCAAATGGTGTCCAATGCTTATGAAATTTTACATGCATAAACTATAGATCATAATATTTTTGTGGCCACCAAGATCACCTCATTTGGAGGTCTGAGCAGTGAGTTATGCACGTTTGAAGTTAACTGTCAGTATCAGTAGCGCCCCATGAGTCCGGTTACTGTTCCATAGGGTTCAGCTGACTAAACGTATCTGTTTTATTCTAGAATTATTTTTACTATCAAGTTAACATTTGTATCTTTCCAGAATGACCGAATGTGTGTGATTTCGATTTTTATAGAATTAGTTATGAATTTCAAAAATTTGTATCAGTAAACTGAACAACAGCCCAAGCAGCCAGCGACTCTGTAGCTTTTTGAATGTCAAACGTCTTGTGTGATGAATTTTATGACCTGTCCATATTTTTAGTGTGAAGTAGACATCCTAAGGTTTCCATAATGATGAAGATTGCATCATTTTGAATTTTCTAGATTTAGTTATGATTTTTTAAAGTTGGGTCAGAAAATGGAGCAAATCTGGCCGAAAATGTGCTTGTTTATTTTGAGCTCCATTTTGGTTTCCATGGGTTGTAGGCATGTTTTTGTGATACAAATGAGTTGTAATAATGAAATTAAATATGAAAAAGTATAGTATGAGCTCACACAATCCACATGACACCAAATTGAATTTTTTTGACATAGCGCAACGCAAAAAAAATTTATTATTTTCATCCCCTTTTCATATGATCTTGTGAGATCGATAATACAAAGCTTATAAATGGCATCAAATAAGCTAGAAGTTATGGTGTTACAACTACGATGACCTAAGCAAAATTTAAGAAATCAGATATGCTAGGAACATCTAATAGTCCATAATTTTTTAAAGAAATACAATATTAATTCTAAAATAAAATAAGCTAAAATCCTTAGCCTAATTACAAAATGTCTAATCCAATCTATTGGTTCATCTTATCTACAAAACAAAAATAGAAATAATTGGGCATTTATTAGGAAAATTATAATAATAGCGATTTAAACCCAAATTTAATAATAATGCAAACTCATTAATCCAAATTTAACCCCAATTAATATAAAATGAACCTAAGGTAATTAAATTAGTCTCATTGAATTATTATAAAATTAAGTATAAAGAATATAAAATGTATTAATACTCAAATTATCATTGGGCTAAGTCATTAGCTTTTATATTTTTATCTTTAGGTATATACATAACTATTACATAGGTAAGTTGGTGAAAAAAAGCATTAGTCATTTCATGGTGATGTAATAAGTTCATATTATTACAATTATATTCTTGAGTAAGTTGTTTAATGACTAGCTAATAATCTCCCATTATTTGGATAAACTAAGCCTTCATAGATATCAACAATTTGAGCCCAATAATTAAAGCTTTGTATTCAACTTGATTGTTTGAACAACTTAATTTCGACTAAAACATAATTTTCCTAATTTGACATTTTGGGCTAGTGACAGTACCTCTTACCCCAGCAGCTTTTGGAGTTTTGGATCCATCAAATGATATTCACAATTTTAGTTATACATAACTGTTTGCTTCTATTAAAAGGTCTTCAATATCAACAAAAATGATTTTGAACTAAGAAATTAACTAAAGCTTGTTCTTTGATGACCCTAAATGGAATATATTTTGAAGTAAAAGCATTCAATTTAATGATTCACTTTATGAATATTCCTTGTAAGATATGCTTTTTAAGTAAAAATATCAATTTTGCATATAACTAAAACTTCTCTAGGTAAAAGCTAATATTCAAGTTTGTACATGCATGGTAAAAAGAAAAACATAATTTTTTCATTGAAATATATTTAGTTTTAGCATTATTCAACAATCGACTAAGATAGTAAATAGCTTTTTCAATTTCATTCTCAGCATCCTATGCAAAAAGGCAATTGATGGATTCCTCAGTAGATGAGATGTAGAGCTTCGATGGTTTACCAAGTACGAGAAGTATTAAAATTAGTGGGTTAGCCTTTGCTTAATTTTTTCAAAAGCTGATTGTTATTCTTTCACCTAAATTAATTTATCAGCATCTCTCAACTTTAACAAAGATAAGAAGACTTTTAATTTCCCAACCGAGTTAGAAATGAATCTTTTTAAGAAATTTATCTTACCAATTAAACTTTGCAACTGTTTTTTATTTTGTGGTGGTTTCGCTTTCAAAATTATCCTGGCTTTTTTTTCCCATATACTGCAATTCGTCACTGATGTATAAGGAAACTAAGAAAGTTTTCAGCTGAGACTTCAAATGCACATTTAGCTAAATTCATCTTTAAATTATGAAATATCATCCTCTTTAATACTTACTTCATTTTAGCCACATGTTGATTAAAATCTTTAGACTTTATTATCACATCATCTGTATAAACTTTCATACTTTTATCTATTAAGTCATGAAAAATAACATTCATCACTCATTGGTACATGACACTTGCATTTTTAGGCCAAATGACGTAATAAACCATTCATAGATACCTAACGCATTAAGGCAATAGAATGTCATCTTATAGATGTCTTCTTTGGCTATAAAAAATTTGATTATGACCTAAATATTCATCCATAAAATTAAGAATCGTATGATTGGCTACTGCATCAATCAACATATTAGTTATTAGCATGACATATTCATCTTTGGGGTAGCTAGGTTTAAGTTTTAAAAGTCCATACAAAACTTGACTTGCCCGTTCTTCTTTGTGACACGAACTATGTTCAAAAGCCACTTCACATACTAGGATATATATATATATATATATCTTGCCTTCAATAGTCTTTCTTTTTCTTCCTTAATTTTCAACAGCAATTATGGATTAAATTTTCTAGCTAGCTACTTGTATGATTTAGACCCTTCCTTAATTAGCAATTAATTCTTAACTAACTATCTAGATAATCTAAGTATTTCATGGTACTCCTAAGTGAAATAGTCTTTATACTATTTTATAAGATCAATCAATTGATTTTGGTCTTCTTTATTTAATAAGCCATTTATTCTCATTAACTTATACAAATAATCATTTGCCATTTTTGTTATCTTTTGGTGTTATTTCTTGTTCACTCTCTATTGTTTTTGCATAAACTATTCCAGTTTATATTTTAGCGAATGAAATGGGGAACTAATGTTAAAAGTATGTTTGTAAATATAACTGGAAAACAATATGTATCTATTGTCATCTTAACTATGCCCTTATCAACTAATTTGAATCTCTCATCTTTTAAAGCCTTTTGGATAGCATTCCAGAAAATAATAAAATTAATGAGAGTATGATTATACCAGTAATGTCACTTACAATGTTTTTTTTCTTCAACTCTTCAGTAGATGGAATTTTGTGTCAATTAGGTAGCCTAATTTGCTGGTCTTTCAAATAGTAAAAAAATTAATCAGCTTTATAGATATCGAATAAGCACTCCTCTTTACTTTTTGATTTTATAATTTCCTTTTCTTTTAAAGGCCTTAAAGCTAAGCAGGAATATCGCTTTCATTTTAAGATTTTTGCTACTAAAACATCAAGGAATTGCTCTTCCTTAACTATTTCTCTTAGGTTATTAATATAGTCTATAATAGACACTAATTAATTAGGTTTGAGCATTTTTAGGCTACCAACTTTTCTTTTAGCTGAGGATGCATGTTACCTATAACAATTGTGGATATTTGGCCTTTTAAAATTTCATATGGAATATACTTTTTGGCTTTCTAAATTTTTCCAAAAAATTAGTTATAGGCTTATCTATTTGATATTTCAAATTCATAAGATCAACTATCGTAACCTCTGGTTGTAACTCGTAAAACCTATCATGGAAAATTCTTTTAATATCTACCTAATTTTGCATAGAGTTAGTTGGCAAAGATGTATACCAGGTAAAAGAGTTTCAGTTAATGATAAAGAAAAAAATTAAAGTTTATAATACTATTTTGATTTATCTCATCATATTGGGTAGTAAACTTGCCAATATATTCCATGATAGACTTACTATCCTTATATAAGAAACTAGTAAAATCAAGAGTTTTAAACTCTTTTGGCAAGAGCATTATTCTGTCCACCTAATCCTAGGACATGGTTTCTTTTACATGGACCTATTAAGAGGTCTTAGTTGCATGCCAAAGTGTCTCCTTATGGTCTTGGTAATCATGTTAGGGTCAATTAGCTAATTTACAGCAAGTCTAGGTTCTGCAATCATTAGTTGGTTAGAATTCAGCAACTGTATTGGAATTGAACAATTTGTCTTGACAGTACAAAAAGGACTTATATTGGTTGATAACCAGTTTGTTATTCTAGTGTGTGTGAATATGCAGGTTGGTTAGCTATAAAAGATGGAATTGAATTCCATGGCTACTCCTTAGGTAATTCTCCAAATACCCTATATAGAGTCTTTCATAATAGAGGAACTATATTCACCTAATAAAAGACCAGTTACTTTGGAGTTGTTAAGTAGATTGTTTGATTAACTATTTGAGGTGAAAATGAATTCCATTATTGCTATCTAACAAAATCTCATGATCCCTTAAATTGACCTACCTCATAATCATAGGATTAGGCAATACATAAGGCAAACCAAGATTACTAACATGTTTGGCAATCTTCTAGCGATATCGACTTACCCATGCTATAAAACAGGTTGTAGTATTGGCTCATTCAGTGTTTGTCCCCTAAGATTAACTAGATTTGTGGGTATAAGAGCATTTAAAACTAGATTCAACTATTGAATAGACTGATCAACATTAACTAATGCAAAATCTTCTTCAGTTTGGACTTGTCTTTGCTCTTCCCTATAAACATTATATACCTTATTATGTACCATTAGCTTAACAATCTCAACAAATTGACAAGACATTTAATACATAAGATTGTTAACCCCTATGTTAATTTATTAATAGGAGAAAGATGTTTTCATCACCATAGGTTGGCTTAGTTAAGCTAATTCCTCTAAGTTTAAAGCCATTTGTCCTATAGTTGATAATAAAGTTATTGCAACAAGTTGTGCCATAGTTGATGGCATCATAGGTGACAAAGATGGCATGCTTGAGCTTGACATAATATGGGTATTTCACAATCAATTGCAAAAAAGAATGATAACTGAAAAACTATGGACCCTTAAGCTTGTAGTTGTGACTAGATGATAAGAACTTCACTGAAAACTCTTCCACTGGTCCCACCAATTGTTCCAAAATGGTTGTTTGCAAATTTGGATTGATTAGCTAAACTAATAAGCTAACTCGTACCTTTGATTTCTCTGTTTAGGCAATATCCTAAGGAAAATACTCTATTCCTCATCTTTAGATTTAGGTTACTAAAGAAAACACCTACTTTGAAGAGTGACTAATGCTTATAGCTAGAAAGAACAATAAAAGAAAGTAAAGGCATGAATGTGATAAAGAAATATGTAAATAAAATGATAAATTCTTGAAATTAAAGGAATGTAAAGGATAAAATATAAAAGCTTGTGTTTGATTAATTGAATGTGTGTGTGTTCTTCAGAAAAATGTATAATGAGTATTTATAAGGTTAAAACTATTTATTAACTCTACTAAATCTATTTGCCACTCTTTTAAATTTTTTTGCCCATGTTAGCAATAATATAAAATCATGATCAACAATCTAAGTAATAATTTATATCACATCAACAAAGTTAAAAATTTAAAAATTATTATTTGCTTATTAACTTCATCAGCTGACCATATCACCTATATTCCTAAAATTTAAAAGAATAGGTCTTCAAGCATATATTGTACTTCTTTTAAATTGATCAACTCACAATTCTTTCATTGTTTTCTATTGATCTAATAAGCTACCTTTAGAATATTCTATAGACTCAATCCCTAAGTTGTAGAAAAATGATTAAATGGTTAGAAATGACTTAGAAACACCTAAATATTATCTTATATTCTAGTTGCCTGTTATTAGACCATTTTCTTTAAATTTAAAAAATCTAATATATTAAATTCATAGCCCAAAGACGTAATAATTTATTTTTGGCCTCAAAAGTCCAATTTAACTCTTTTATCTAGTAAATTTTTTCTAGTGTTTTAGCCCAAATTATAAGTTTAGAGCTTGGTCCAGCTATTTTATTTTATTTTATTTTATTTTTTGTGCTAACAATATGATAGGAAAATTGGCTGAGAGAAGGAGTTCACAGAGGATTATGATAGTTTCCTCCTTATCAACCCCTGATCAAAACTGAAAAGAGAAGGCTACAAGGGATTCGATGGTTGAGAGACATGAAAAAGATCTAGAGGGAGAATACATCAAAGTGCAAGGGTCAGTACTAAATCAATTGAAAACCTCAGTGGATACGACTAGGGAAATAATGTGCCCAGACAAAACAATCAACACTACCTGGTGTAATGAGCAAAGAAAGGAGAGAAAAAAGTTTGAGTCTTACCAAGCCAAGTAGAAATCAGAAGTGCATATGCAAAGGAAGAAGCCAATGGAAAGAGAAAGAGACAACTTTGATGACCATATGAAAGTAAATATGTTGTAATTTATTTCAATCGAATTCTCTAAAAACATTATGCCTTTGGCAACTTGGCTTATTTTGAACAGGGTATCGGTTATTTCAAGTTGTTACTAGGTTTATATATCGACTTGGCTTATTTTGAAAGACTTACGTACCGAAGACAGAAAAAAAAAAAAAAATCAATGCAACACTACTATGTCCAGTTCTACCTTGAATAATATGTTTATATTATAAAGTATAAATAATTTAAGAAAAATATTAGATAATGACCGATTTACTTTAAGGACTAAGACTAAATAACTATTTCTGTTGATAATGCAGTTTTAAATGAAATTTATTTTGAACTAAAGTGATTATTCGATCCTTGTAGATAAATATCTTTATAACGGTTTCTTTAAATGTTAAAAAATCCAGATAATCTATATTAATTGCCATAAAGAATAAATTTCATTTCCAGTTCTCCTATGGTAAACTAATAACCACAAAGATGACAATAAAAATTGCAAATTTGCAAGGGATTCCAGATGAAAATCAATATATAAAAGAACTATTCCACAATGTTTCAGTCGTCACTCCACATTCTCATCTCAAAAATGAAAGCAATAAAAAATAATATGGCAAGAACAATCCCATAACCGATCCTCCATGCACTTCCTTCCTTACCTAAATGGATTCCATAGAAAATGTTAGCTATGGCAAGAATAATCAAAATTCTCCCTGTGTTGTGATGGTACAAATTCCAATACTTTCTCACTTTTGATTCCTTATCTGGTCTAGCCAGAAAAGCCATCATCTGCATGCAACGAAAACCCACCAAATCAGTTCTAGTTTGATTTCTTTTAACCCACTGTTATTTGAATTAGACTTGGTGATGGTTAAGGAGGTTTAACTCCTGTTAATTTTTAAAGGCTTGAATTGGGCTAATTTTTATATGAATTAATATTCAAAACTAAATCGGTGATCAAATTTAATGTGAATGAGTATTTAAATTTGGATTATATTATCATTATTTGACCATCGATGGAAATTATAACCATTGGAATAAAATTCTTTACATTTCTTGAAAAAGAAATTAGAGTGGCTTCATTCCATGATAAGGGGACTCACTTGATTCTTAAATCGTAAGTTCTACACACATTAATTGTATCTTTCTTTTTTTTTTTCAAATAAATGATGCTGTTAATTTTTTTAGGAAAAGATAGGAATTCTAGTCTAATTAGACATGTTAAATTTGAATTGTCGTACTAATATTTAGCTAATTAGAGAACACTATAACTAAGTTTATAACTAAACTGATATAGTAGAGGTATATAGTGTGCTCAAATTTAAATATTATAAAGGACATTGCAACTATATATAATATATAAGAAAATGACATTTGCACTAATTATTAAACTAAATAGATATAGGGATTAAATTTAAGTAAAATTATTGAGGTATTTGTTATCAAATTCTCTATTAAACACATAACATGGAAAAAATTATTAAAATATCCAATCATATGAAAGAACAATAAAAAAAAGGTTTATTTATAATTCATGGAAAAAAAAAGGCAAGAAATCTAATTTCCTTATAATTTGGATCACCTGTAAATAACCATTAGGTTTTCAAAACTAAAATTACTAAGTCCCTTAACTTTTATATTCCCTGTCCTCTTGTTTATTCTCTTAACGATGTTAATTAATTATTTGCTACATTAAATATTCTCATAATTGAAATGTTGATATTAGAGACAAAGAGGAACTTGTTAAATCAATTATGAAAACGTTGAAGGTAACAAATAAGTCGAGATCCATAAGAGGAAAGTAGGACTCCTTTTTGGGAGTGTGAAAATTGATGGACTTAATTTTTAGTTTTAAAAATTCATGGTGCTATTTGCAAGTAACTTAAAGCTAAAGAAGAATTTTTTTCACTTTTCTCTATTTTTATTAGAAAAATTACTTAAAGATTATGTCTAAATTTTGTCCATACAAAGAACAATAAAATCCCTGCAAATGATAGCTAGTAGATTAATTAGAAAGAAAATAAATACCTGGAGGCAGCCTAATGCTAGAATGATGATTCCAAGAGTTCTGTGGATACCAACATTGGCGTGAAGTTGATCATTTAGGATAAGCCCAGTAATGACACCAATAACTCCAAGAACAAAGCCCAATGATTGAACTGAAACATGGAAATAAAACCAAAATGGATCCCATTCCTTGAAGTGGCGTGCGATTATTGCTCCCACTATGATTAAGATGCCCCATCCTAGTATGTTCAACAATCCATGGGTTCTTTTTAGGTTCACATATGAGTTTCCTGATGATGCACTTGAACCTGTTTCATATTAAAATCACAAGAACATAATCTTAAGAAAATCTTGCTTCAAAACAATTGGAAGTTTAAAAGATTGTCTACTAATTCGATTTAATTATTGACTGGGTTGGTATTTTTCTAAAATATAATTTCTCAGGTTTTAAACTTGAACTCTTTAAAAATTGCTACAAAGCATGCTCTAGTTCGTGATTGGCTTTCATTTCATTGTATTTTAATAATTATGAAAGAGATCATAAATTCCCAGTCTTGGAAGTTACCTGAATAGCAGCCAGTAGAATATCTCAAATGTAGGTAGAAAAATTAATTACTATACAATATTTGACATCCTATCATACCGTTTTAAGCATCTTAGAATGAACACATAAAAAATCAAAGAAATGGATAGAAAAATAAAAAAAAATCAAAGAATGAACACATATACATTACTAAAAAAAAGTGACCAAAGATATGGAGAGAGATATTTTAAATATTTTTAAAAAATGGAAAAGTGTTATGATAGGAAATATCTATTAAAATATAAGATATCCTGTTAAAAGTAAACATGGCTGGTTAAAATAATGTTGATGTAATCATCACTTAAAGTACATACTCAATTTTTTTTTGGGGTATTAATTACATACTCATTCTTTGTTTAATTTTACTTTGAGTTGAATTTTGTAAAAGGTAAATAAACTCTTTCTAACAGTGGCGTAAATTAATTACTAAAAGCTGTAATAAATAAATTTATGATGGACAATTTAACTTTTCTTATTATTTAGTTGGTACGAAGAAATTTTAGGAAGTAAACAATAAGGTATTTCACAGAAATATAATTCAGAGAACTTTTTTTTTTTTCCATGAACTGTAAATTAAATTTAGAATCTCTAATAAATTACTCAAACTTTTCATTCGGAAGGGGCGAAAAATGGGTCGGACGAATCAGCTCACGTTTAATAATAATTGTCATCTGGACTGGATACGAGCCTGGCCCAATCGATTATAAATTAGAATCAAAGCCCAATTTAACCCTCTTTAAAACTTTAAAATTCAAGCCGAATCGTAGTTTAATAGAATTTATTTCTTGTATTGAAGAATAAAACACCTAATATATATTAAGAGGGGAACACTATTCTTCACACTAATTATGAAGGTTAGTAATTTCACATTTATGTTTTGGATTGAAAAGTCTTATTTTTTTTCCCTATAAAATAAGTATTCAGGTAATTTAGTTTATTTCTTTCTCATACTACACTTATTGTACATAGAAAAATGATCAAAATATCCTAATACCCATTTTTTTAATGAAAAAGTATAGATTTTTTATTTCAAACACAAATGTAAAAATTGCTAACTTCCACGTAATTATTATGGAAGTTTACATATATATATATATATATATATACATATATGTATATGGATTATTGGACCACTCATGATAAGTTGACACAAATCTATAGTAGGAATCTAATTAGGAAGAAATTTAGTTAATTTTGTTAAATTAATTAATTAGTTATTAATTTATTTATTTAATTAATTAACATTAATTTTTAATGGATTTTTGAAATTCAAATTAATTATGTGAATTATCATTACAAGAAACTAATAGATTAATGGGGAGTAAAAATAGATTGTGCAATAATGTGTGATAGTGTGGCCTTCCCTTCTATCTCTCTTTTTCTTTGAGTCTTTTCTTTAAGGCATAGAAGAGAAAACACAGAAAATAATGAAATGTCTCCTACTTATCTTTTGGTATGGTGTAGTTGGTGTAGAAAACGATTGGAGTTCCATTTGATGACTTTGGTTAGAACTACATGGGACATAGACCAAGCAAGATCAAGATTCCACTGTATCCAAGTAAGTTCCCAAATCCCAGTTAGTATAGTTTAATTTTCCTTCATTGGTTTGGTATCAAAGCCAGGTTGGCTTGGATCCAATGTCCCTATTTGGTTAAATCTATCATTTATTCAATTAATTTTATACAATGTTGTTGTTTATGGTTTGAGAAAAATGAAATCATGAAAGTAAACCTAAAAACCCCTTTAATGGTAAATCTTTATAGTGATGAAATTAGGTTATATAATTAAAACCAAATATAGCCTATGTTATGAGGATAATATGGTATATGTATGGTAGAAATCTAATAAACCAAAGGAGAGAAAACAATGTTTCAATTTTCAGATTTGTGGTATTGAAATTGTCAACTTTGGGAGGCTAGTGTTCTCATCATAGGCCATTGTTTGATGCAAGCTATACATAGTTAGAAAGCTTGTTGAACAAGCTTTTCAAAGCCACCAAATTTGCCTCAAACGGATGCCTATTGAGGGAGATATGAGCATTTAAAGTTACCTATTTGAAATTGAATTTTTGGAAATCATGGTCAACCATGTTTTGAGGCCCTTTTCTCTCCCATCAGATTGTGGATTTGTGCAATCTAATATGTCATTGGAAAGATCATGTTGCAAGTTTTCCAAAGATAATAAATTTGCCTTAATCGGAGTTAAAACAAGGGAGATATGGTGATTCAAAATTTGTCTTGTGAAAATGACATTTCTATAAATATTGCGAGTAGTTGCAATAAATGGAAGTTAAGATGAAGTTTAAAACCCACTCTTAGGAGCGGAGACTATGGCTCACCCCAATCTTTGATGGATTTGAAACCTAGACCAACAAAATGAGAAAGAGAGAGGAAGCCAATGGTGGTGTCCTAGTGGTCATAAGAGCCACCAAAGGTGGCATCTCCACAAGCTGGGCTTTTATTTTTTAAATTTTTTGTAATTTTTTAAAATAGAAATGAAGAATTAGAGAACGTGCAAACTCCTTTGGGGCTTGTTTTTAGCTTTAAAAATTTATAATTTTGAGAGATTTGAAATGATATATAATTTGTCTATGTTTAGACATCTATTAGTCATATTTTAATATTTTTAAAGTTGTAAAATAGTGATTTTATATGTCAAAAAATTCATAGAAGATTTTAATTATGAATTTTAAAATTATATTTCTCTTATGAACTTAGAGACATTCCATATTTATTATATGAACACATATCACTAATTAAAAAAAAGGTATTTAGATTAATCTAAAGGTGTAAGGGATTGAAATTGAAAAAATCAATATAGGAGAATGTTAAAAACACTCAAGTAAGTGGGAGTTTTTAGATTGGCAACCCAAATGACTCATTTAAAGAATTATAGTGTAAAATATTTACAGATAAATTCGACAAAAAAGTAAGGACATTCTTATGAAACATAAGATGGAAGTTTACCAAGTTTAGACTTTTGATTATGAACTTAATAATGTCATTACTGGTTTGGTCAAAGTTCATTACGAATACAAACATAACATTGTGTATGTGTAGACCTTCTATGTTACATCTATGTAGGAATTAAATTGTGATTATAACTATTAGAAACATCATTACCTAACTTGATAAGAGAAACAAGGTAGATAGTGTTAATTAGAAAGATTAACATTGTAGGATTCTTAGATCCTAGAGAAGAATAGGATGTTAAGAAATTACTGAATAATGTTCTATAGGAGTTAAACATGGCAATACAATTCAGTAAAGGCAAAGATCTAGAATTCCTTTTAGAAAAGGAAAAGAGTGATATTGCTTGCATAACAGTATAGAACAACATGACTAATAATCTCATATATGAGTGTAAGTCATAAATGATTGTCCAAGACATATGATAGCCCTTAAGGACATAATTGATTATAAAAGTATGACCAAATTAAGAAGACTAATTGTTAGAGAATTGAAGTTAGTCTATCATATCCTTATTGACAAATAGTAAAGTTAGCTATCATGAGATCTCTTCCTATAAGTTGAGAATATATGATAGTGAATTTGACCTACAAAAGGAGTATTATTTTAATGATAATTGCTTATTAGATAAAACTAGAGAATGAGTGCTTAGAAGTTACCAAATCCCTAGAAAAGCTTATATGACTAAAATTTTTGTAACTTTAAAGTTTAAGCACAAGAGGATAATATTTTCATATTTAGAGGAAATTTGGCCAACATTTTAAAAAGGGCTAGTAAAGAATTAAGAAGAGAGGCAAATATGGCGAAATGAAATTTGACACAGTAAAGGTCAAGCATCATATTAGTAAAAAAAGGTAGTTCACTTTGCTCATAATTGTACTAAACAAAATGAGTTAAAGGTCACAAACCACGTATCTAAGGATTAATAATCCTTTCTAAAATATTGTTAGCTACTTGTTGAAAGCATATCACTTTATGTAGGAAGGACTATAAGAGTTGAGATTTGAGTGCTTATGTAGGAAGGACTATAAGGATGAAATTTAATATTTATTGTTTCTCTTCTTAGTTTGAGATTTGAGTGCATATTTTCCATGAAAACTCTACTTACATATATTTTTTTTAAAAAAGGACAGAGAATAAGATTCTAACTTGAAGGGCTGGGTTAAAATCTTATAGGTAAAAAGAGAATGAGTAAACTAACAAAACATTATATGTTAGAGTCCACTTCTATTTTAGAAATATCACTATAAGAAATCGCCTAGTGGGTAAAGCAACTTAGAAAACCATCTTGAAATAAAACTAAAATTTGAGCATCCATATCAATTAATTCATTCTGCATATATGGTCTAAAGAAAGTAAAGGCAAAACAATAATATGCAATATTGTTTAATCCATTTAATCTTCCATAAGTCAAAAACATTCGAGTGCTTTAAACATTATAAGAACATGGTCAAAAATTAGATGGATAATGAAATTGAAACTCTAAGCTATGATAGAGAATGCAAAAATTTGTCATATTAGTTCCAAGAGGACTATGAAAGAAAGAAATCATGAGTTAGTTGACAATTCTCTGACACTTTTAAGCAAATGGAGATGCTAATAGAAAAAAATTAAAATGTTATTCAAAATGGTTAAGGTTAGTGATGGCTCAAAAAGTTTTACCTTTTTTGGGTAATGGATCACAAATTGATATCTTCATACTTAATTATGTGCCTTCTAAATAAATTACTTTCACAACTTATGATTGGTAAACATAATGATAAATTGTTTTTAAGCATCCTAAGACCATTGGATTAGCTACTTATGTCCATGATAATTCTCATGAGCATGAGAATTAGACATAAATAGTAAGCTATGTATCTTTACAAGATACTTAGAATAAATCAAAGGGGTATATCTTTATTGATGAAAATGAAGGTAGAAGTATAACTTAAACTAAGTAGAGTATTATCACATATAGAAAATGACATGCTAAGTAGTGAAGAGATTAATGAGTATACATCTTTATATTAGATATAAGGTTAAGTTAATAAGGACATATAGTTGTATTTCGACTTATTGATCTAAGTGAGAGCTTGGTGTAAAGCGAGAAGATTGCATAAACAACTTTTTGCACAAACAACTCTACTTTCCTTAGGGTAACCATGAGTGTGTGCCTAAATATCTTTTTGAAATTAGAAGAGGCAACACTCAGAGATACTCTATTAAACAATAAAGAGCCTAATACAATTTGAAAGATCCAAGTGTTCTTTATTAAAGGAAATTGTATAAGAGCAATGGATCAAGAGATAAATCTAATGAGGACAACCATGTCTGGGTCATTAGTTGACCATCCATGTGATTGAAAAGAACTTAAGAAAAATGGTTCTTAAGGTAAAGAAAAGAACAAATGAATTAATTAAGAGATAAAGAAAAACACTCAGTTACTAAAGGTAATATATAACAAAGAAGTATAGATAATGGGAAAATACCTTCTCATTTATTATATGATTTAACTAGTCCTAGCTAAAGTTACAAGCTTAGACTTGTAACCACCTCAAATTGATGTGAAAAATTGTATTCTCAAATGGAAAACTAGATGATGAGAGTACATAGAGTAAACATTAGGTTCCATAGAAAAGGAATAAAACAAAAAGTTAAAAGGCTCTAGAGGTCCATTTAGGAATCAAGATAATCATTTAGACAGTGGTTATTTGAAATTCATTGAGTTGAGACCTCGTATGAATTTCAAATAATTAATGAAAACCAATGCATTTGTGTTAAACAGTTTAAGAAAAATTAGTTATATTATCTTTCATGTGAATAATATGTCATTAATTGGGAATAGACAATCTTCTTTAATAGTCATTAAAGAATCACTATCCTAAAATTTTTTAGATAAAAGATATGGGTAAAACAAAGCATATCTTTAGAATTAAGATCTAAAGGAATTGCTTGGAGAAAATTATTACTCTTTACAAAAGAATCACAATTAAAAAGTCCTTGAACAATTAAGTATAAAAGAATGTAAACCCATTAATACTGCGTAGTAAAAGGTGATAATCTAAGTTATGAGATATGTCTTCAAATTGATTTTATAGTAAAAATTATGTAGAAAGTCCTTTACTCTAACATTATTAGATATTATGTGAAATGATGTGTATAAAGTCAAACACTTATGAATGATTGACCTTGTCTATTAGTAATAATAAAAATTCAGTTAATAGAATCAAAGTGCTATTAAAAGAATACTTTAGATACTTTTAGGCCAATACTATATTAGAGAAAGAGATCCATATTGTAAAATTAACTTCTACATGTGCATTTCTATTAAATGGAAATGTGATATCTTGGAACAATAAGAACCAAACATCCATAGTGTTGTTTATCAATGAAGCATAGGTCATTATATGTTCTGCAACAATACAAAAAGCTATATGATGAAGGAGAATTGTAAGCTTTTGGGGATCACTAGTAAAATGTTGAGTCCAATATTAACCAATCATAGTAAATGAGAAGCCATGGCCAACTAAAAGTCCCTTAATACCATAATGAGAATGAAAATGAGAAAAATCAGTAATATATAAAGGTGTTGCTCTGGAATATGTTTATGCATGTTAATTGACCTCTTGACAAGACCAATACTTAGAGATGTACATAAATGTGCTTCAATTATAAACACCATACATATAATGATAGTATGTTGTACAGGTTGATAAGATTAGTTCTTACACACAAGCAATTGCCTTTGTCACTCATAAGGAGTGAGCAAAAATGAGAGTTTGTATTTGTCATAAGAGGCAGCAAAAGCGCCAATATGGAATAGAAAAGAATACAAAATATAAATATGTCATTTGGACAAAAAGAGAAAAAAGGAAAAGTCGAACATAGATATAAATTGAATCGAATTATGGACTTTTACCATTTATAATACCTATAACTAGGTCTAAATTTTCTTCTAAGGCATTATGAGAAGTAAGTGAAGTGATAAAACTTGAGTTAAACACTACATATGACAAAATCAAGATTTGTATGGTGTTGATAAATAAATCAAATCAACATACGCTCTTATGAAATAAAAGAAATATCGTAGCATGCAATTCATATTGCATGTACTTAAGAATCACAATTAGAAAACAAGTAAATAGATCCTTGCTTCATTGCTGTGTGAGTCCCAAAAAAGATCAAATTCTTTCATACATACTTTTATGACTTTAACAATATTATAAGAAAATAAGTTAGTACTTACTATTTTAGTATACATCTTATGGTCATGAAGATTTGACCTAAAGGATTAATGCTAAGAAAGTAACAAAATCTAATCTAAGTGATATGCGGGCAAAAGGAAAAATACCTAAAATATACACAATTATACTAATATTCGAGACATGTCCATCATGAAGTTGTTATATTAACATCATCAAGTGTGGATACTATACTTTTGAAAAAAAAAAAAGGCAACCTACATTATGTTAAACTTAAAAGGGATTAGATTTGCCATAAATGTAGAATATGATGTATATGGGTGAATCTAGGGCATCCAAAACACATGAACAAGCATCTAAAATATATTTAAGGGATGCGTCTCTTGTACCAATCGTATAATGGAACCTCTAGTGTGGGAGCTTTTGAAGATTATACCCAAGTAGTCATGACAGAACATTTAATATAGAAGTTTAAAAGGAGCAAAGAGTGAAAAAAAGAATTCTATATTGTTCATATCATTATATATAAGTGGGAAATGTTGGACTATTATGCCACCCATAATGGATTGACCTAAATCCATAGTAGAAATTTAGTTAAAAGAAAATTTTATTAATTATATTAAATTAATTAATTAGTTATTAATTGAATTAATTAATTAATTACAATTAATTTTTATTGGAATTTTGAAATTAAAATTAATTATGTCAATTATCATTACGAGAAACTAACAGATTAATGGGAAGTGAAAATCAATTGTGCAATAATTAGTATGTGATAGTGTGGCCTCCTCCTCTCTCTCTTTTTCTTTGAGACTTTTTTCTAAGGCCAGAAGAGAAAATACAAAAAAATAGTGAGATATCTTCTACTTCTCCTTTAGTATGGTGCATCTGGTATGAAAAACAATAGAAGTACCATTTGATAACTTTGGTTAAAACATAATAGGACATAGACCGAGCAAGATTAAAATTATATTACATCCATGTAAGTACTCAAATTCCACTCAATATAATATAATTTTCCTTCATATATATAAGCTGGGCAAAGTCTATTTTTGTCCATCAAATTTTACTTTGGTTTAATTTTAATTTGTTTTAAAATTTTATTTGATCCAATCTAGTGCTCAATTTTAAAATGGTTCAATATCATCCTTCCCCCTCTCCCCCTAAAATCGTTAATTAACTACATTAATAGAAGTATTTGACGCAACATCACATATAATTATATATATAAATAGAGGCTAACACATTATAATTATATAGGCTAAATAAGTTGTTGACGTAAGGAACTCAAATTTATATTATACAGTTTTATTATTAATTTTTTTAATTAATTTTTTCTGGTCATTCTAGTCCCACAAACTCCACCAATTTCGTTCATGCCTTCTCATGTGTTAAATGATTTAGTTTAGGTTGAAATTGAATTTGAGCTTCCACATCAGTGTCTATGTCAGCTTGTAAACCATGTGCAAATCAAATCAAACCAAATAACAGCTTAGTTTGGTTTGGTGAAGGGTCAGTTCAGAGGATACATTTCAACTTATTCTGAGCAACAAATTAACATGATAGAAGAATGTTCACTCAACAACCCCTACCCAATTTCCAACTCTGACTTTGGTAGCGGAAATGGGCCTTGAATCTTATTAACATGCCAAAACCAAGTAATTTAAAGCTTGGTAGTACAATAATTCACATAGGACAACATGCTGTCCACTACCTTTTTATTTTATTATTTTCTTTTCCCCTTGTATTTTTCAAATTAATGAAACAACGGACACACTTCATGTCCAAACCTTTCTTCATGGCAAAATATTGCATAATGATCTTGCCTCAATTTCCCACTACACCCATTACTAGCTAGGACCTATATAGTGACGTGTGAATGACATTATGACACTAAAGGCGTCTTATATCTTGGGCTATAAGATTTTTTATTAAATTATTCGTCATTTACCTTTAATTTTAATTCTATCACTTATATCACAAACCGTCAACTCCATCATATATTTGATAAACGTAATTAACACCCTAATGTCGGTTAATTTGATAAACGTAATTAACAATTTGGAAATATATAATATGAATTAAAAGTTAAAAAATTAATTTAAAAGAAAACAAACTTAACAGATGAAATTGAAATAATAAGTAAATTTAAGGGACCAAAATGCTAACCTAACGAAGATTATATTATCAAGATTTATGAACTGTGATTCACAACCCTAATTGTGATCCGTAATCACTAAACTAATTCAAACTTTCCGTAATCCCTATATATAACAGCAACGCGACTGCAAACAAAATATACGAATATTATCATTGTGTGAATTTTATAATATTGGCGAATTCTATAATTCTCATGTCTATTTTCTTTACCAGTTGCATTTTTCAAATCACTCATAAGCATAAGGAGGACATGGTTAATTTCTTTGGACTGACCTGTTGCAGTTGCGTAATTGAAGGTAGTAGAGACTTTGTCTTGGTGCTGGGTTAGGGTAAAACTTGGTGCCGAAGGGAAGACACCGGCCGGTCCGACTGCGAAAATGAGCCGGGACGAAGGCTGGGTGGTCTGTAACTGAAAGGCCATGTAGAGACGAGAGGACTGTGAAGTGATTAGGGTTGAGTTGGTGATAACTTGTAAGTTTCCTTTATCAGGCACAACTTGGCTTGGTGCAGTCCCACCAAGATAGTACTGCTTCATGCCTGCACCAGCCCCACTGGATGAGACCCAACCCACAATGGCACTTGAACCTACCATGCCTCCACTGGGAGAGAATCCCATCGCTATGTAACAGTTTTTATCTGGGCCTGAGAGAATGAAGCTCCATACGGTTGGGGAACTCTGAGAATACTGCACATATTTTGCATATATTGATGATGTTATTAGAAAACTGATTAGTGATAACTATGATTTTAATGAATTCTCCAAAAATGTGTGTTCTAGAAACTTATTTATGAGAATGATGAATAGGAAATTAAATTTCTCAAGTTCTTTGAAACTTGTTGGCATAAACAATATGAAAATTGTGATATTTATATCTCGTATATGTACAAAATAAGAATATGGATTTTGTTTTCACACACACACACACACACACATATATATATATATACTCAATTGTTTTGTTTTGTTATAAATAACTTCCCAAGTACATGAGAAACAAAAACAAAGATAAAATTCTGTAGGTATGTACTGTTAGATTTTTTAATAAAATTATAAGATGTGAATAATTTTTTTTGGGAAAAATCCAATTATGTTATATTGACTTGTAAAAATATTTTTTTATTATATGTTTATTAAAGAATTTGATAGCAAATATTTAAAAATTATGCCTAAATTTTAACCCGTAAAAAATTAGGATGGCCACTTAATTAAGGATACTGGCAAAGTTGAAGAATATTAATTGCACTTACTCTGAGGATGAAAGCTTGAGCATTCCAAACAGGAAAGCAATTGAGGTTGGTTGTGTCAAAGGGGAAAGGAGCATTGAAATTCAGCTTAGAGCCACAAGAGTCAGCTTGTGATGATGATGATGAGCTTCCTCCATCTGTTTGTGGAGAGCTTCCATCTGCTTGTGATTGTGAATTCCCTATGCTGGCTGAACAATGAAAAGTAATGAAGATGAGGCATACTGCAACACATGCCTTCATTTCTCTCTCTCTTAATTAGTGTATATGCTTCAGTTTCAGGAGGATATGAACATCTTGGTGAGATTTATTAAGAACATAAACACGTATGTATGCTATGGATTCAAAGAAGATGGAAGGCAATTATTGTAACTTAAGATGGTGTTAGTGCCGGTGATATTGCATATAACAAATATGCATTAAGGAATAGAACAAAACTTAGTAGATTAGTTGGAATTCAGAAATAAACTAAGCTAGTCAACCTTTGGCATGCATGCATTTATGAATTATAATTAATTTAAATATGAAAGAAATAAGTTATATGAGATTTTAATTTTAAATATCAATATAGATAAAATAATGATATTATGAACTCAGATCTATCATAAATGTTATAAATTATTAAATACAGAATAATATTTTATCAATTTTGTTAAATTTATTATTATAATAATATTTAAAAAATTAATTTGATTTCTACTTAATCAATGATCATGGAATAAATCTGATAGAATGAACATTATATGTGTGTGTGTGTGTGTGTGTGTTTTGTTCAATATTATATTAATTAATGGAAGTCTTAATTAGCATTCAACCCTAATAAATTGTTTAGAGAAAGAAGGGAGAGGAGGGAGGAAGAGAGAAACACGTTCCGTTGTCTAGCCTTTGAGCACTGTGCCTTCTTGCGTGGACCTAAAAGCTAAAGGTTGCTTGTTCCAAATAATTTTATTGATTTCATCTTTTTCATTAACATAATGGGCCACTTGTTTAACGGTTCGGTTCAAAATTTCTTTAAATATTATTATTTGTCTAAATATTCCCTCATTAAAAATTTTTTTGGTACGAATTCCTTCATTTGCTTAAAAAAGATCTCCTATTATAATATATTGAGTTAGTGTGTGTGTATATATATATATATATGATATAATAGAGGTAAATTTTTTGAAAAAAGGAAGGTTAACTTTAAGATTTTGAGTTTGGCACATTATAAATTATCATTGATATTTTTAAATTTTCATTATTTAAATCAATCATTTCAAATATTTTTCACATATAGCTAAATTTAAGATGTGAATTTCAAAAGTTATATATTGATCAAAATAATATAATTTTTTTTAACCATTCTCACATGAATTGCTCAAAAGAAAATATAATATTAATTAAATTATTTAATAGTGTGAAATACATAACACAAATATTTTAATAGATCATTATTTTAATTTTAAAAACTATATATTTGCACTGTTACATGAAAAATCATAACACCAACCAGTGCAAAAGAGTAAATTAATTTATGATTAAAAAATTATCATCAATGGTCTTATTAGTTTTTTCAAATATATATGTGATTATACGTATATTGTCAATATGATATAAGATCACATTTCTTTTACTATTTTCGGAAATGTACAGATGTTATTAAAGGGAGAAAATAAAAGAGGTTATAATATAATAATTATAGTTCTTATTCCTTAAAATTCTCTATATTTCAAAATTCACCATTAGAGACTAACATGTACAACCATGCATGTTTGCATATAAATAAACGATAAGTTATTTTTCAGGGACTAATTTGTATCAAATTGCAGGACCTCATTTTGGGATGAAAAATCTACAATATTAACAACGGGTTTGCCCATATTTAGACTTTCTTTCTTCTCTTTTGTTGTTTTCTCTTTTTCTTCATATGATAAAACAACTCACCCACTCCATGTATGCCTAACCTAAATTTCTTTAGGTGAATGAATAAGATATGAATAATAAGCTGTCAACATTCAACCACAACAATAATGACCTACAATGATGTGTACTTGACCATGAATTGACCACTAATCATATTTTATGTTTACCTTGGACAAAATATAAAGCAAAGCAAGAAAGGAGTATGAAATTTCCTATTAATTAATCAATTTCATTGCTCGCCACCAACCCTTTTCCATTGATTCCTTTACTTATTTTTCAATATGCCACAAACTCATTGTATTAGAATATTTAGGAACTGTAAAATATAGGAATATTGTGACTTCATATATATGTATACATATATAATAATAACAATGATGATGATAATAACAATAACATATATTTTTAAGAAAGAAATACACATTATATAAGACAATATTTTATTAATAAATTTTACTTTTTCTTAAAAATTTGGGTCCTATATATATATCAATTACATTTTTTTAAGTTAATGCTATCAAGTTTAATAAGAAATTTAAAAAAAAAATCCAAAATCCAACATTTTAATGGATAATTATAAGTTGATGAAACAACAATTTGACCTTTTTTACTTCATAAACAATTACCTGTAATTCAAATATTTAAGAATAAATTATTTTACAACTAAAATAATTGTTTTAGTACTATTAAACACAATTCAAAATCCTATTTATCACAATATTGTTATTGTAATAAAATTTGAAAGTACATTTATTCATAGTTGTTGTTCGTAATAACTGTTTTTCCCCCTTAATTTTTAGCAAATCCCTTTTATCATAATGTACAATCACAATCACAATCACAACCACACCCACACCCACACCCACACCCACACCCACACCCACAATTGCAATTTAAAAGTATAACTACAACGTTGCACTTTAAAGAAACTCAAAATCCTTGAAATTATAACTTAAACACTCGACATACGCTAACCTGTTGTGTAGTCTATTCTGATGGAGACCTTGTCAAGGTGCTTCACGAGTTGATAACTTGGTGCTGAAGGAAACAAACCGGTGGGTCCGGTAGCGTATAAGAGCCATGACTCAGGCACAGTGGTTTCCAACTGAAACACGATGTACACACGAGATGACTGCAAAGTGATAAAGGTTGAGTTGCCTATAACATGTAGGTTGCCTTTATCTGGAACCACCTGGTTTTGTGTAGGACCACCTAGATAGTACTGCTTGATCCCTCCACTGCTTCCCCTGGCTGCAACCCACCCCACCATCGCGCTCGAACCGGCCATCCTGCCGTCGGCCGAGAACCCCATTGCTATGTAGGAATTGGTATCTGGGGTTGAGAGAATGAAGCTCCATATGTTTGAAGAGGCCTGAACATACTGCAAAATTGATGCATATATGTAGTGATTACTAATACAGAGCTAGCTAGTTAGAAGCAAAGTTATTTTCGGTACTTCTGTAGTACTGAGTAATTAGTAGCACCATCATTTATATTTTACTATATAATTTAATTTTAAATAATGATTAAGTTGAATCCTAAATTTTAAACGAGAATTTACTTATTTGTTAGAATATAAATGACAATAATACTCAATTTTAATGTTACAGGGATATCTCTGAAAGCAAGGTTTTGAGTATTGCTATTATGGTGAGATTTGCTCCTGCATTAGGCTGAATTTGGATTCTCTCATGTGATGAAAGGAGAGAGATAAACCACAGAATAATTTGCAAACAATAATTCTTTTGAGTCTATATCTCTCTCTTCGCATGGTTGTCGTGTTATAAGAGAGAATTCAAATCCGTAGCGATAATCACAATGATTGAATTACATGTTATTGCAGTCACTGGAATGACAATGCAATTTAACACCAAAAAGCTAGAAGAGAGAAAGATGAAATAGAAGAAGACGGTGTCCTTACTCTGAGGATGAAACCTTGAGCATCCCATACAGAAAGGCAGTGAAGGTTGGTAGTATCAAAGAGTACAGGAACTTCGAGGTTTAGGTTGCAGGTGCATGAGTCTAGTTGTGAACTTACCAGGGAGAATGAACGATGGAATGTAATTAAGAAGATAAGGAATGGTAGAGATGTCTTCAACTCACCTCTCTCCATTAGTGGGTGTGGTTGTGTGTGCTTTTCTGTTTGTGAATGTGATAAAAAGGATCATATTTATTTTGGATATGTTTAGGAAGCCAAATTATTCTTCTTGGTGATAATGGAAAAAGGATAACAAATGAAAGAAACTGTGTCATGATTGTCATTTTGTAACTAACATGGTGTGGGAGCTTTTTCAATTATGACCTATTAAGATAAACAAATAACAGTAAAAAGCAAATAAAGTTCAATAGAATGTTTAAATCTAACAAATCAATGATCATATTTTTTGTCAATACGATTGTTCTTAATTATGGAGTAATTATCTATAACTAAATATTATTAGGGTGTCACGAAAACCACTTTGTTTGAATTCATATCGAATAATATATAAAGAAAACGTGCTTGTAAATGAAGAGATTTTCAAAAGAAATAGAACATACAATGATACTTTTGACAAAACCAATCTACTCATTTTCAATGATTAGAGATAGGGTTGGACCCCATGATTGACAATGGGCCCAGGAAAAGCTTTTTAACATTGAATCTTAATTTTGCTCCGAACGTTTTATTTGACTTAATTTCGTTAAGCATTTTCTTAAGATTTAATGTTTTTATGATTAGCATTGTCACAAACATTAACAAAAGTCAATAATTTTGATCCTACATGGTAGTAAAGCATTTAGGTGGTATTACCATATTACACGCCTTCACTGATCATAAACTTGGTCTACATTCTCTGGCCCAAGAAATTAAAAAAAAAAAAAAAAAAGCAACATGACTTTCACATTAGAGGGCGTGTGAGAGACAACAATTAAATTATTGATGAATTTTACCTAACAACTTAATCTTAAATTTAAGGAAACATAATTTATGACAATATTTAATATTTAAACGCATTCAATCCAAAATTAATAAATTATTTTAAAAAAATAAAGAGTAAAATATAAAACAAAAATATAATGACAAGAAACATAAGATAAAATAATCTTGAACAGTTATGAATAATATATAGTGACAATTTGCACATCGCGCCAAACTAGAATGTTACATTGTAATTAGTAATCTTCACCTATATCCGCGAAAGGATATATAAGAATATGTTACATTGCAACTATTACTCATGCTGCAAATGAAATCCATGCCAGAATAATCCCAAATCATGAATCCCAGTTCCAAACTCACCCAAACAAATGGTAGGGTTGACATGGAGCCCTAAATAATCCTCAAGGCCGGACCATTCCATACCCTTCATTTTTCTAGCCAAGTTTAGCTGGCCCATACTTTATTCCTGTCTCTCCAAATTAACATGTCCCACCAACTGATGCATGTCTAAAGTTACAGACAGAAGCGCCCCATCAGAACCTTAATAGAGCTTCATTATCAGGAAACCAACTTTGAGGTCCACCCCTCTCTACAGACACAGATGATAATAATATAAATTTGCAGTGAAGAAATATTCCAACACAACTCAAGCAGACAGTGATGGGCTATATTCACAGCTAGTTCAATAAAAAGCAATCTATTATCTCATCAAAACCACATCCAAAAGCCCAAAAAGTTCCATATCCTATATTACGTAGAAAACTAACCATAAGTAGTTTAAATGTATACAATCATAAAATAGCAGTAGAGTACCAATTGTGGGCCACCTGAACTGCAGGCCAAGTCAACAAGGGATCATCTTTTAAAGGATAAAGCACATGTGCAATCCCTCCCTCATACTAATACTTTGATCCATTCCCACAATCTGATTCTAAGTAATTTATGGTACAATCATATGACGACCATGTTTAAGAGTCAAATGATATGCATTTCTGAAACTCTTCTTAACCTTTAATGAGTACTAGCGAAATTTACTTTCCATAGCAAGTGCACACAGCCACAGCTATTAGGTCTGGTCACCTGATTATTGTATGCAAGTACTCAAACATAATCTTCAATAAATATTCTGCTGCACAAAAACAACATCCACCTCCAATATGAAATATATACACAGTGCTTTCACTATATTCCACGGCAAGCACTTATTAAATTTATGTGAATATGACGGCCCGTTAAAATGGTGACTAGCGGCATAAACAGTGTCTATCCATGATATATTATAGTACTTCTGCTTTGCATAAAATATTAACGAATATTATGGGACCACTTTCCCAAAATTACAAAGATGGTTCTTTCTCATTGACAAAGTGATGCGTTGATGATTTACTTGCTTCCAAATTCTAAGATGTAAATCAGAATATCAAATAAAAAACGCAATACAGTTTTCTAAAATATGGATTCTGGCCAAAATAAGTATGAGTAGGGCATATCACCTACAATTTTAATTCAGTGACCTAAACTTTTTAAAATATGTTATGGATTTTGACAAAATATATATGAGGATAAAAACAGAATGCATTGTTACAGAAATCTATAAGCAGTTCATCTCTGATTCTGAAACTGCACAGATAGTGCTGACAAGAGATAAACAACAAACTGATTTCTAGAAAGAAACCATCAAGAAATTTGTTATGAAACTCTCCAAATATGAAAGATTTTTTAAACTTCAATCCACTGGAGGGGTCCATCAGTTCCACCGAGAAGAAAAACCAGCATGTACACAACTAATCCTATGTTAACCGGCAAGGGTAAATGGAAAACACGTTCTCCTGCAATCTCATTGAGTCAAAAGCAAAGATATGAAAAAACATGTGAAAATCTGTTTAGGACTATACCAAATTGCAAAGCATGATTTATTTTAATATAGGAACACTCAAATCCAAGAGAGCCAATGTGGTCCAAAAAATACACTGAATAATAATAGATCTGTCACAGTTAATACAAAACCCATCTGTGAAGCAGATATTAAATCAGATCTATGAACAAACACTCAATCATTTATGCTGAATGGGTTGAATACAACAACACTGGACGTACAGTACTTAAGGTTAATCTAAGTTTAATCAATAAGAACTTGACAAACAAAAATACAGATTTATAATTATATAAAAGACGAGTTTGCACCCTGCCATCCAAAATATTACAATCTCAACATAGGTTAATTATTTTTTAGCTTAGAAGCAGCATATACTGCATGTTGTTTACAACTTGCAAACGAACAAATAAAAGTTGTATTGTCATAATCAGTACTTTGGCCAATGGTCAATGGTTCAATTACAGTTAAACCAGGGAAAAAAATAGACAAATAAATAAATTATATATGATTTATTAGTTTGTTTTGATTATGAAGAGGTTATCTTCAATCACAAGTTTTCATTTTAAGTTTTCTTACTTGTGATTATTCAACAAAAGGTTTTCATTAACAACTATTTATAAAATTTATATTTAGAAAGTTTATTCTTACTTAAAGACAATGATAAACATATTCCTTTCATACCAAACATTAGATGCCATATTGCCCCATGCGGGGAAGGAACATCTGCGCTCTACACGAAGAGGGATGGATTCTAGTCCCCATACTGGCTTTTGTAAGATGAGAGTCTTCTTAAAGTCATCTCTAACCTAGTGCCCCTAAGTGGCTTCAAATCAATGGTCAACCAGTTTCCCATAAACTGGCCAATTTCAGGAGGGCTTTGACCAGTTTTTAAAAAATCCTTTATTATATGTTTACTCGGACAGGCTAGAGACCAATTCTTGGATTATCAGATCAGTCCAGTTATATGTAACATCTAGCCAAGATATTTAATAGTTTAGCCCATTGTAATTGTACTGGTATAAAATGGATACAGTATTGGACTTACCAGATGATACATGTACTGGCAAGCTGACGTATTTGGGACATGATGACTTTGAAGTAACCATGTCAATTTTAATGTCAGATCCAACTGCACAATCTCGTGGCTGTAATAAAATTAACAATATTCTTAAATAATACCCATGACAAAAATAGTGTCTGACTAGGATGCTGAACAATCACAAAATTTAGTAAAACGTACTACAGCACAAGCTGCCTTACAGGATTTATAAAAGTAATTCTAAGACCTAAGAAGCACATAACTGAAGAATGAGGCTACCAAGTTTATTTTATAAAAAGAAAAAGAAAAAGAAGACGAAAAGCCTACCTTGGTCAAAAGAAAAACAGTTTTGAACAGCTAAATATTAATAATCTCAGACTGACTTTTTAACCGAACTTCTAGACTTCCTCACTACTGTTAATTATGGATCTTAAACATTATTATATTAAATTCTGCAAGAAAAGTCCAATAACATCACTACTAGCTGAATACACTAGATACCACAGATTGAACTTGTAGGCTTTCAATTACCATGTCAATAAATTTTGAATTCTCTAACTCCTAAAAGTAAATAAGACAAATTCTTGTTCAAAATCTTCATGTTTCTATATGCCAAAATTATGACAAAACAGAGTAAAATTCCAACCTTGAAGTCTTTATAGAAGCACAGATGAAGTTCCTCCACTGCACCATGTGAGCAAACTATTAAAGGAGATGCATGGAAAGCATTCTCAATGGCAGAGATAATGCCTCCAAGCGGATACTTTTCTGTATTAGAAGGAACATATCCAGCTTCATTTAGAACTCTCTGAGAAAATTTTGAAAACGCAAAAGTCAGACTAACTCTGATGTATACTGCAAGCCTTCAGATTTTACAACTTAAGGTTTTGAAAATACAATTAGTAGTGAGTCCAAAAACAAAACAAGCTCCAAAATAAAGCATGGACAAGTTTAGTTTAAAATACAAGAACAATCAACATTTTAAATAAAATGGTTGAGAACTTGTCATCTGATTATCAATGCCCTACGCTGTAAGGAATTCACAGAATACTAACATGATTAGATTCTTATTAAACTAGAGTGGGCCCTGTGCTTTGCATGGATTTCTAAAAAGGGTAGAAAAAGTGGACCAGTGCACATAGCCCAAGGAAAGCCAATGACTTATGAACAGTGCAAAATGGCTTGTAAACAGTGATTCTGGGAATATTCCCATCCAGAGTTTATATATATATATATATATATATATGAGATAAGATCAAGTTACAAGTTAGCAAGGAAGTAACTTTTTTTTTTAAATACATTAAACTTCTATGCATATATATATATATATATATGCAGCAATTCCATCAGGCTTCTAGTATATCAATACCTCAAATATATCTCTAGTTCAATATAATAACCCAGAACACATACAGCTTCAGCCAGGAAATTATGTAAATTCAACTTCTCTTCAAATCATTTCCGGGAATGATACAGCCTAGTTTGCATTCTTGTCACTTCTTACGTCTCACTTTCTCAATGACATGTCCCTAAATTTATTTGACATTATAATGTCCAAATCTCAAACAATTTGTTAGTACATATATTTATCAGTAATAATAAAAAATATCAACTCCAAAAAACTTGAGTTAATCACTAAAGGAGAAGGTGTTTTAATATGCTAGGCATTTAGGCTTAAACTGTGATCTTTTACCAAAATAGCTGCATTT
This sequence comes from Erythrophleum ivorense, assembly GCA_026724425.1. NCBI lineage: Eukaryota > Viridiplantae > Streptophyta > Magnoliopsida > Fabales > Fabaceae > Erythrophleum > Erythrophleum ivorense. The sequence continues at coordinate 5,840,126 of JAIUCV010000018.1, forward strand.
ATATGTTACAAGAAATATTGTTAATCCTGACACATTAGGTCTTAAATTTGGTTACAAGCAGACACACCAAGGGAGCAACAAGCATATAAAGACCTACACAAGAGAACTCCGGAAAAGCCCTAAAAGCAAATAAGTCAACTTCCAATTGTCGAATAGAACTCACAAATTGTCCAAAAAAATTAAAAGAGAACATACAAGAAAACAGGATTGATGGAGCTCCAGTTAAATGAAGTCACTAAAAGCTTGCAAATCTGATGGAGCTCCAGTAAAATGAAGTCACTAAAAGCTTGCAAATCTGATGGACATCCAATATTCAGGATCTATTCTGGTAGGTCGAAACAGAGAGGGAGGTAGCACAGTGATTATGGGGAAGCTGTTACATAACTGTTTTCAGGGTTTTGAGCATAAGACATGTGTCTTTATTTGGATAATTGGTGGGCATGTATGACCAGTGTTGCCTAATTCACAATTCACCATGGTGCCAGTTTATATAATTTCTAGTTAAGGGGGTATAGGACATTTAATTGTGTAAAATAGGAAAGAAAAAAAAAATGTTTACTGTTATACAATAGACTGAGGAGAGAGGCTTTTAATTTGTTCCATCTAGCGCCAATATAATTATTATAATTAAAATAATATATTTTAAAATTATATACATTAAAATAATGCATACTTATCATAACAGATATCCCACCCCCCATCTTTCCTCTTATCTCTTCTATCAAAATTAGAAAGTCAAAACTCAAATCAAATCAATATCTCCCATTCCCCCATATAATATAAGAAAAAGCTATATCACAAGAAAGACCAAAAAACCTAGGACAGCTAGACAAAAACCACCTATGATTCCCTTCCTGATCTACAATCTTCTCCTTATCTCCTATTTCCAAATCCATTCCAACTTGCCTCCCATAATCTCCTCCTTGGTTCACCCAACCTCTTTTTCATTACTGATGGCTTGCTACTTGAATAGCAGGCACAAGTTGAAAAATACATTGCAGAAGCAAAGAACAATATTAGTTTGTTCAATTTGGCATCCCAGACACTGTTTATGACTATGGGTCATTCTGTTATAAGAAATAATAAGAAGTAAGTAGATGGGCAAGGTAGGCTGAATCTAATCTAAATCCTGGGAAAGTACGAGCATCTTGTATGGTTAGTGAGTTAGCCTTTTCTCTATTTTCCTTGTAAAGGCAATTCTGCCATACTGGTACATAGCCGCTGTTTGCTGTTTTCAATTCCATAAGGAGTCTAATCTCACTGCTGATAGATGAGATAGAAGGAATATTTCAGTAATTCTCGAGTACTGAAGAAAATAAAAGAAAAGAGATGGATAGAAGTGAATTCTTCTTATTTTTCTGAGAGAAAGAGAGGTACAAATATATAGGGATAATGGCAACATGTTTGCCACTAGAATCCCTTGAGACAAGGTGATAAAAATATGATCAGAATAAATGCAATAAAGAGGAGTAAAAGAAACACAGATCTAAGAGCCAAGAAAGGAAAGAAATTATGTTGACTTCATCCCATGATTTACGGATTGAATCCCTCAGATTTGAGAATAATGGCTAGTTTACCAAAATTCACCCTCAAGTTGGGGAGTAAATATTGACCATCTCTAGTTTGACTCCAAGCTCTTCAAATCTGATCCGAGTGAGGGCTTTAGTGAGGACATCACCCACTTGCAACCTGGATGAAGTATGACTTAGTTCAATTAGGCTAGCATCCACTTTTTCTTTGACAAAATGCTGGTCAATTTCTACGTGCTTGGTTCTGTCATGCTTAATGGAATTTTGAGCAATGCCAAAGGCAGCCAAGTTGTTACATAGCACCCTCATAGGCTCTTCACATTTAACTTTCAGTTCACTTAGCAACCTTTTTAGCCATAACCCTTCACAGATGCCTTGAGCTAAAACTCTATATTCAATTTCAACGCTACTTGCAACCACTGACTGCTTCTTATCTCTCCAAGTAACTAAATTACCCCAAGTATAAGAGCAATAGCCTAATGTAGATCTCTTATTAGTTATGGATCTTACCTAATCAACATCACAATAAACTTTAATGTTGCACTTTTCACCCTTTCCAAAGAAATTTCCCTTCCCTAGAGCCATCTTTAGGTATTTAAAGATCCGATAGTTAGCTTCAAGATGAGCTTCTGTAGGTTTACTCATAAACTAGCTGATGACACTTACATAAAAGCTAATGTCAAGCCTTGAATGAGTCAAGTAATAAGTTTACCAACGAACTTTTGATATCTCTCAGTATCAACAAGAGGGTATCTTGAGCAAATTTAATTTTGTAGTCTACCTCTATATGTGTATTGGCTGGCCTATCTCATCATCACAGTCTCTTGTAACAATTATATCATCTACATAAATAGTTAAGATGGCTATCTTCCCATTAGTAGCAAAGTTAGTAAAGAATGTATGGTCAGCTTGTCCCTATGTAAACCCTTGCCTTTTTATAGCCATAGCAAATTTCCTAAACCATGCTCTAAGAGATTGTTTGAGACCATAAAGGAATTTATTAGATTTGCACACCTTCCCATCTTTACAATTTTCAAAACTTGAAGTTGGACATGTAGACTTCTTCCTCTATTTCTCCATCAAGGAATGCACTTTTGACATCAAGTTGATAGAGAGGTCAGTCCAAGTTAGCTACCAACTATAAGAGAAACTTCATGGAGTTGAATTTAGCCACAAGAACAAAGATCTCCTAATAGTCAATCCCATAGGTTTGAGTAAAGCCTTCTGTAATTAATCTAACTTTATATCTATTGATGTTTCAATCAGAGTTATACTTGATATTAAACAGCCATTTTTCTCAATGGCATTCATTTCTTCATAAATTGCCTTCCTCCACTTCTCTTGCTTGAGGGCCTCATGAATATTTTGAAGAACCTTTTCACTTGACACATTAGTCACAAAAGCTTTATAAGTTGGAGATAGTCTGCTATAAGACATAAATTGACCAATAGAATGCTTAGTGCATGATTTGGATCCCTTTCTCAAAGCAATAGGAACATCAAGGCAAACATCCTCATGAAGGTTTATACCTGAACTTAGAATGGAGGAATGGTTCTGCTGTGGAGAGGGGTTAGCCTCTACCTCATGGGCCTTTTTCTCCTTTAAGTAGACAATTAGGTCCCTCTGCTGAGTAGTAGTCTTCGAGTTAGTTTCCTGTCCAGTAGCATTAACAGGTTCAGGTACTATGGAACCAATAGGAACGGTAAGCTCGAGTTCATGGTGTACAGGGACAGATTCTGGATTGGTGATCTCAAGTGCAGATTGGGAATTTCTTGATTGTAAAAACTTCATTCCTTGTCAATGTTCAGCCCCTCAATGGATGTTTTTGGGTAATAGGGTTGATTTTCAAAAAATGTGACATCCATAGATGCAGAATTTCTGTAAGGTGGGAGAGACACTTGTATCCCTTTTGAGTGGTTGAATAATCAATGAAAAAATATTTGGCGGCCTTAAGTTCAAGTTTGCTGCTGTTATGCAAATGGACAAAAGTGGTACAACCAAAAACTTTGATGCATAAGGTGGAGATGGATGGGGTATGAGGAAAGGCTTGAAGAAGAACGGTGCAAGGTGCTTAAAAATCGAGAGCTTGGGTGGGCAATCTGTTTATGCGATGAGCAGAAGTTAGGACAACTTCCCCCAAAAGGTGTTTAGGAACATTCATGGTGAAAATAAAAGATCAGGCCACCTCTAGGATATACCTATTCTTTCTTTCAACAGTGCCATTTTGTTGGGGGGAATGTATGCAAGAAATTTGATGGTGGATCCCACTTTTAGTGAGATAAGTGCCAAGGTGGGAGCTAATGTAGTCACACACATTATCACTATGAAGGACTTTTATAGGTGTTTGAAATTGGGTTTGTATAAGTTGATGGAAGGCTTGAAAATGGATGGGACTCCAAATTTTTCTTTCAAATAGACCCACATAACTCTTGTGTGGTCATCAACAAAGGTGACAAACCACCTAGCAACCGAAACACCCTTAATCCTAGATGGTCCCCCAAAACATCATTATGAATCAGTTGGATCAATTGGAAAGGATGAGTTTGTTTATCGTGATGTGAAGGGTAGGAAGATTTGGTGTGTTTAGCAAGTTGGCAAGTTTCACATTTAAGAACAAGAATACTTTTATTAAATAATGCAAGATATATTCTCTCCATGTATTGAACATTTGGGTGGCCTAATCCATTGTGCCACAACAAAACGTCAAAGATGCTACTAGCAAAGAATGCCACTTTATTCTGATATATAAAGCCCATAAGGTATAAACCAGCCACCTCCTTAGCACATCCAATCATTCTCCTGGATACTAAGTCTTGCAAAATACCCATCACCAGAAAAATGAGTAACACAATTGTTATCTTTAATCAATTTACTAATAGAGAGCAAATTACGGACAAGCATAGGCATAGGCACTAAGAGCACATTTTTAAGGACAAGGTCTTTGAACAGCGTGATAGTACCCAAACCAGTAACATTAGCCAATGTCCCATTTGCAACTCTAACTTTGATAGGCTCGTGACAGGGACTAGAGTTGTCAAATAAAGAGGAATTGCTGGCCATATGGTCAGCTGCACCTGAGTCCACTACCTAAGTATGATTATTTTAGTTTTGGATACTCAAGGCTGGAGAGAAATTACCTGATTGTGTAATATTTCCCCTAGCAACATTACCCTTAGTGTAGTCATTAGAGCCTGTGGTCTGAGCGACAAAGATGTTCTTCAAGAGGTCAAGTTGTTCACAGCTGAGCAAGGGAGAATCAGATGTGGTAGCAACTTTGGTGGACATGATGTAGCCTTTAGCATTTCCCTTAGGTTTGGGCTTCCAATTGGCTGGCTTTCCATGTATTTTCTAGCAAGTGTCTTTCCTATGACCATTCTTGTGGCAGTGGTGACACCAATGTGGCCCATCTTTCTTGGCCCAGATATCATTATCAATCATGGCAGGACCTTTGGAAACAAGAGCCAAAGTTTCTCCAAATGTATAATTGTGGGAAGGACCCTGCATAAGTTTCTTTCGGGCCTCCTCTTGCCTAACCTCGGAGAACACCTCCTTAAGAGAGGGCAGAAGTGTTCTAGCAAGAACTCAACCATGGACATCATAATACTTGTTATTGAGACCCATAAAAAATTGATAGATCCTCTTTCTCTCTATTATCTCATGATAAGTGGCAGCATCAGCAGTGCTCTCCAAGGTAATAGGTTCTATAGCATCAAGTCGTTGCCAATATTTAGTAAGAATATTAAAATATTGATTAACTAACATATCACTTTGCTAAAGGTCATGAATAAGGCTTTCGATGTCATAGGTCTCTACTGCACTCTCCAGGGTACAGTAGGATTCACAGGTGGACTCCCACATATCATGAGCAGTTTTGTAGAAGAGGTAACTCTCCAATTTCGGTGGTTATGGGGTTCACAAGCCATGACATCACGAGATTGTTTTCAGCATTCCAAGGTTTGAACTTGGGATCATTTCATGCAGGTTGAACAGCTTCTCCAGTCAACTATTCCTCCTTGCCATGGCTGCTAATGAACATTACTATAGACTGACTCCATTGAAGGTAATTCAGCCCATTTAAGTTTATGACCAGTGATAACCACTGGTGAAGGTTCAATGTCTCCTGGATTGTGCTGTGTAGCCACACCAGGGCTGGAGTAGACTCCACAGTCTCACTTGTGTTGAGGAGGAATTGTACCTGTACTTAGGCATACGGATGGATCAGGGCTAGAAGCTCTGATACCATGAAGAAAATAAAAGACAAGAGATGGAGAGAACTGAATTCTTCTTAGTTTTCTGAGAGAAAGAGAGGTACAAATACATAGGGATCATGGCAACATGTTTGCCACTAGAATCCCTTGAGACAAGGTAACAAAAACATGATCGGAATAAATGCAATAAAGCGGAGTAAAAGAGACACAGATCCAGAAGCCAAGAAAGGAAAGAAATCTGGTTGACTTGATCCCATGATTTCAGGGATTGAATCTCTTAGATCTGGGAATAATGGCTAGTTTACCAACAAGTACTGGTCTGGTTCCCATCAAAATCGTATTCACGTTTACATTTAACATCATCAAGTACCATACTGTCATTCTACACAGTACACCCTACATCACAAAATAGCTATGACTCTCAAAGCAATCCAGCTTCTTCCAGACCTAAATTTACCAATGACTAAATGATCCTCAGTCCTTTTCTGATATAACCTCAAAAGACACCAAAAGCAAAATAAAACAAAAAAAAGAAGACCCTCAAAGTTCCTGCAACAGGACAATGACGAAGATGGATCAATAGATTTTTGGTCACCATCATAAATACCACACCAGCTGAGATAAAACCAACCATCTTACTCTCCCTGAATTATCTATTGTAGATTGAATAGCAGTTGGTTGTAAATAAAGGTTGCCAGTTCCATAAAACCAAACTTCAAATCATCCAAACATCTATCAATTCTCCTTCACATCTAAATACTCATGGCTAACAGCAACTTGGTAGCAGACAAATATGACTTCTATGCACCTAGCAAAATTAAGAAGTAGTCCCTTTGAAAAGCACAAGCTCACCAACATCATCAAAAAGCTAATATGGAGTCACAATCATATAAAGAGACACCACCCTAACAAGAAACTATATCTTTTGTTTAGCATCATGCATGGTTCCTACCAGTGTCCAAAAACAATGTGTAGCCCCAGTTATCTAATATCTAAAGTCATCTCCAAGCAATGGCCTACAAATATCCAACCAAGGCCAATCTCCCAGAATAAGATGGCATGCATCAATAACAATGAAGATTGAAAAGCTCTTTTTTCCATTTTAAAATAAATTGTAACATCTTTGCAACAAGTTAACATCGAAACTGTGATCACAAAAAGAGATTAACACTGACTGAACAAAAACAAAGACAAAATTGATTTTGAACAAATAAGATATATTTTATAATTCAGAGAAAAAAAAGAAACTAATAAGAGAAGCAGTAAATTTAAATTTCAGCAAATAAAAAACTGGTTTGTTCCCATTTCCTCTGTTTCCTCCATAAATTATATCAACTTGCAAAGCCCTATGTAGAACACCATCATTTCAATACTGTCTTCTTTTTTTTGGCAATTGAATTATCATATGAATTAGGGCATGGTTCATATCATGCTGTATGGCCAACAGTTAGACCAGATGTAAAAAGGCCTGGGATGTACCAAGAGACTCATTTGAGGGAGAATGAATTGACTTACAACCTAAATGGCAACCAACTAACTGTCAAAGACTTACTTGACTAGAAGAAAATGAATAGCAAACACAAGGTGATAAAATCCAAGATCTGTTTCCGCATAATATGAGCCAAATGAAGCCAATACAATTGCATATCAGGAAGAAACTCTAAATTAGTTTATCATAGCTTATCACCCAGAGTAATCCACCAGAGAATCTGAATAACATCGATTGAAAACATTTGCAAAGGATATCTTGCAATAAAGTAACACTATTACTTAAAAATGAAGTACATTTATTCAATAAATCAAGTCTGAGACATAGTGCAGGAGGCAAAATGACAATAAGCAATGAACGAAGAAACATGATCAATTGTTAACTTCTATTATCTCATCTTGATTCTTATGTAAGCTTACTGCCAACTGAAACAAGAAAGAAATTCATAGATACTGAAACTCCATGTTTCCATGAACTTACTGTCACATTATGTTTGAAATAGACATTCAGAGTTGTCAGGAAATAACTGTATTCATCTCGAATCACAGGAAATGAGCATGTGCCATGCTTCTCTGCAGGTAGAATAAAAAAATTCAGAATACTACAATGTCAATGAAAGCATCCAACATGTACTTCAAAGAAGGTTCTATGACTAATTCAAATATATTGAATATCTTGTTCTCTTCAAATTTAATACTAAATATAGTTAATTCCATCCAGCAGCAACAGCTTTTTGCAGCTCAAGCACAACTTATACTGAAAACCTAACTAGTTAAATCATGTAAGAGAGCAAAAGTTATAAAGATTATTACCCCACTGGCAATGTGTACATACGTGGTAGCCCCAGAAACAAAGAGATGAAAAATCATTAGTTCCATATTAATCTAGAGGATACATTAAAACTAAGCAATTTCCAATGACCACCTCATGAGCCCAAAATGACCCTCTTGTACCATGACACGTTGATGGTGAACCACAACTTAATGATGGCCAATATTGCTCTAAAGCATCAGTCAATGTTGATATCTACAAAGAAGATGGAGCAATAACATTTAGAAAAGGTGAAAATGAAAAGTTAATGCTTTAAAATAAATAGAACAGTTCAAGTTCCAAATGTATAATAGTTATGATAACTAGTCCACAATTTGAAATAATTTCAGCGTAGAGAACCCCCACCGCCCCCCCCCCCCCCCCAAAAAAAAAAAAGCACCCCTGCTTTCCTCAATAAATAACTATCCTATATAAACAACAAATAGAACTTGGTGGTATAATTGCAGGTTAATTAAATTTCATTATGTCCTGAATTTCTTTATATCATTTATTAATATTAATTAATTGATTTAGTCAAAACTCAAAAGTGAGAAAACAAATTTATGTGATCAAATGGTTTGCAAATTAAGGTTATGAAAATGTACCTGATGCAGGCAGCTGAAAAATACAGAAGGCATAAGCTTAAAGATCCCAAGATGACACTAATTTAGTTATATCTAATATTTGGCTTGATTGTAATATTTTATAGCTTTACTGAATGATAGTATTTATAGTTATTTAGTTTAAATATGCAGTCAATTAGTTTTAATAGGTTAATGACACAAATTGAGAAATTATTGTATGTATTACTTTATCAAGGTACAAGGGTATTTATACAAAAAGAATGAAATTATTTTAGGAAAGAAAATAAAATCCTATCAAATCTCTAACGATTAGAAAACTAATTCTTAAGGTTAACTTTCTATCATAATTACAAAAATATCTAACATAATTACAATATCACAATTATAAGAAAATAAAGATTGATCATTAACACTCTCCCTCAAGCTAGTGTGTGGATATCATCCATTCCAAATTTGGTGATAATGTCTTAAAAGACGACACTAGATAATCCATTAGTAAACACATCTGCAAGTTGACTTTCAGTAAGAACAAAGGGAGTACAAATCAGACCACTATCCAATTTCTCTTTGATAAAGTGGCGATCTATCTCAATATGCTTAGTACGATCATGTTATACCGGATTGTAAACAATATTAGTAGCAAATTTATTGTCATAATAAAGTTTCATCGGACCTTCCCTCGTAATCTTTAAATTCCAAAATTATTTTTAACCATAATAGCTCACATATTCCAAGTTTCATTGATCTAAACTCGACTTCCGCACTCGATCTCACAACCACATTCTACTTTTTACCTCTCTAAGTAACAAGATTTCCTCCTAGAAAGGTGCAATAACCTGAGGTTGATCTCCTATCAATAAGAGAACCTGCATAATCTACATTAATATAAGCCTCAAGAGTCAATGCCTCACCTCTTTTAAATGTAAGTCCTTTTCTCGGTATACCCTTCAAATATTGTAATATTCTATGAGCTGCTCTAAAATGTGATTCTTTTGAATCATATATAAATTGACTTCCAGTACTCACAGCATAAGCTATATTAGGCTTAGTATGAGACAAGTAAATAAGTCATCCCATAAGCCTCTAATAAGAACCCTAATCAACTGGTGTATCTTCAGAAGCTTCGCATAGTTTATGATTCAACTTGAAATCGCTGAGACTAGTTTTTATCTCAATCACATCTATTATTTCTTGAGTTCAATCCCTATTTAAGGGTTTTCAAAGACACAACATGCCTGCCTCCATAGCCTATTATCTAGGGATTCTAGGTAGTTAGAATATAATTTAAATAAAATAAATATACTAAGAACCTGATAAATATAGAAACAAAATAATCAAACAAAATCTATTTAAAAATAAAACATAAATTAACAGGAAATCTGCAGCATGATTCTCAGATTCTCCAACACTCCCCCTCAAACTGGGGAGTAAATGTTGAGCATTCCCAACTTGTTGAATTTTACTCTAGCTATAGCTTTTGTTAAAAGAACAGCTACTTGCTCTCTTGTGGGTATAAACTGCACTTCTATTGTCCCTAAGTCAACTTTCTCCTTGATAAAGTGGCAATCAATTTCTACATGTTTGGTCCTATCATGGGGAATGGGATTCTTAACTATCCCAATGGTTGCCATATTGTCACATAGAACTTTCAAAGGCCCATCAACCTGGATTTTTAACTCCTTAAGTAATCTGGACAGCCAAATACCTTCATAGATTCCCAAAGCTAGTACTCGAAACTCTGTTTCAACACTACCGATTGCTTCTTGCTTTTCCAAGCCACCAAATTGCCCCATACATAAGAACAATATCCAGTAGTAAAACGCTTGTCTGTGATTGACCCTACCCCATCTACATCTGTATACAACTCAATACCTCTGTGTGTCCCTTTCTTGAAGTAAAGACCTTTCCCAGAAGTGTATTTTAAATATCTAAGAATTCTGTGAACCGCTTCCAGATGTTCTTTATTAAGCTTACTCATGAATTGACTCACTACACTTACTGGGAATGAGATTTCCAGTCAAGTATGAGATAAATAAATAAGTTGCCCCACTAGCCTTTGGTACATTCCAGTGTCAACCGGAGCACAATTTTGCTTCAGCCCTATTTTGTAATTTGCTTCCATTAGGGTTTTAGCTGGTTTGCATCCCGTAGTTCCTGTTTCTTCCAACAAGTCCAAAATATATTTTCTTTGGGATATTAATATACCTTCCTTGATTCTGGCTACCTCCATTCCTAAAAAATATCTAAATTTTTCTAAGTCCTTCACTTCAAATTCTGAGACTAACAATTTCTTTAGCTGTTGTATTTCTTCACCTGTAATTACTATGTCATTCACATAAACTATCAACACAGTAAGTTTCCCATTGGAAGCATGTTTCATAAATAAAGTGTGATCAGTTTGGCATTGAATATAACCATTCCCTTTCACTATACCAGTGAATCTTTCAAACCATGCACGTGGTGACTGTTTTAAGCCATAAAGAGGTTTGCGAAGCTTTCAAACTTTATTCTAAGTTAAACCAGATTCAAATCCAGGAGGTATTTCCATGAAGATTTCTTGTTCTAACATGCTATTTAAGAAAGCATTTTTAACTTCTAGTTGATATAAAGGCCCATCAAGATTGGATGCAAGAGACAATAATATGTTAATTGTATTGAATTTGACAACTAGAGCAAAAGTCTCTTGAAAATCAATCCCATGAGTATGTGTGAACCCTTTAGTTACAAGTCTGGCCTTATATATGCTAACACTCCCATCTGGGTTATATTTTATAATGAATACCCACTTGCAACCAATAGTGGTTTTACCTTTGGACAGGTTTGTCACTTCCCAAATTCCATTTTTCTTTAGTGCATCCATCTATTCAAGAATAGCTACCTTCCAACTAGGATGTTTCATTGCCTCGTACACATTCCTAGGCAATTTTTCAGCTGATAAACTTGTCACAAACATTTTCATACTAGAGGATAAGCGATCATAGGATATGAAATTACCAATTGGATGTTTAGTAGTGTAAGATCTCATCCTTATCCTTAATGCAATGGGCCATGCAAAATTATTCAACTGAGGATATGAGATAGAAGAGGATGATTGGCATTGTTGTGGTTGCTGGTCAAGTGCAGAAGCTGATTCTCCTTCTCGACTTGGTTGCTGTACAGGTTCAAATTGCTGTATAGAATCTCTAGCTTGTTGCATCTTCCCTTGGTTAGGCTCAGATTGACTTTCAGGTTTGGTTTCAGGGTGTACTCCTCGTTCAGGATCTGGTTGTTGCATCTGAGGTAGACTTTGGATCTGTACAGTGTCCAAAAACAACCATTCTTCTTGTGGATTTTGGTGATTTTGGTTCTAGTTCTCCCCCTGAATTGGTATTTTGGAATAAAAGGGCTTATTTTCATGGAAGGAAATGTCACTGTCAGTGTAGAATTTGTTGATTGGTGGATGGTAGCATCTATACCCTTTCTGAGTAGGAGAATAACCAGGAAAATGCATTTGAGGGATTTAGGATCTAATTTTCCCCCATTATAGATATGAACATATGTTGTACAACCAAAAACTCCCAGTAACAGATTGGACATTACTTGATTTCCAAGATAGTTTTCTAGAAGAACTTGTTGAGGGGTTTTGTAATTCAAAGTTTTGGTGGAAGTGCGATTAAGTAGATAAGTGGTAGTAAGAATTGCTTCACTCCAATAAAACGATAGTATATTGTATGCAAATAGTAAGGCACAGGCTGTATTTAAAAGTTGTCTGTTTTTTCTTTCAAAAACTTTATTTTGTTGTGGCGTGTTTGTACAAGAACTTTGGTGAATAATTCCATGTTGGGCAAGATAAGTTTCTAAGTTGGAATTAAAAAATTCTTTCCCATTGTCAGACCTTAGGAATTCTAGTTTAGCTTGGAATTGATTTTGTATCATGACATAGAATTTTTAAAACACCAAAGGTACGTTAGATTTTTCTTTTAAAAGATACACCCATGTTAGGCAGGTATAATCATCAGTAAATGTTACAAACCACCTTGTTCCATTTAGATTTTTTTATTTTAGATGGACCCCAAACATCACTATGTATCAATATAAATAGTTTTGAAGGAACATGTTCATGTGAAAGACAAGAATTTCTTATGTGTTTAGCAAGTGGCACACATCACATTGAAAATTCAAAAAATCTTTATTGGAAAGATGGGGATACATAAGTTTAAGATACTCTAAACCTGGATGACCCAACCTGAAATGCAGCAATTTTATTTCTTCCTTTGTTGTACTTACAGTCAATGCACCTTTGCACTTATTCTTGTGAAAATAATAGAGTCCTCCCAGCTGTTCACAACTGCCAATCACCTTCCTCGTTCTCAAATCTTGAAAAATACATTCATTTGGCCCAAAGCCAAAATGACAGTCCTTATGAATGGTTAATTTATTAACTGATATCAAGTTATATATGAGTTTTGGGACAAGTAGGACATTTCTCAATATTAGTTCAGATGATAAATATATTGTCCCAATGTATGTAACTTCTACAAATGACCCATCTGCAATTTTTACAGCCATTTTCCTTTCACATGGAACTATATCACTTAAAACAGATATATCGCCTGTCATGTGGTCAGTTGCTCCAGAATCAACAACCCATGAATCCTTTTCTTGTCTCACAGCATTGAGAGAAACAGTGTAAAAAGCTATAAAATAAGTACCTGTTTGGGCTATTAATTCAGTTGTACTCAGTTTTTTCTTTCTCATGATGAGTAATTAGTTGCTGTAATTGTTCTAACTGGCCTTTAATCTGTTCAAGATTGAGACTTGACTTTTTATCATGTGCAACAAGTTGTGCTCTGCCTTCAGACTTGGATATTTGTCTGATTTGACCAAGTTTGCCATAGAGCTTCCAACCGTTATCTTTAACATGCCCATGCTTGCTACAATAATCACACCAAAGGGGTCCCCCTTTCTTTGATTTGTTCTCTGTTCTAATGATCAAGGCAGTATTTTCACTTGATGAACTTTCATTGGTCAACTTTTTTAAACTCTCTTCTCGTTTAGCAACAGAAAGAGCTTCTTGTAGTTTCGGCATGATAAGCCACTAAGCAACCTGCTTCTCACATCTTCGAACTCACTGTTGAGACTAAGTAAAAATTTATAAACTCGTTAATTCTCCACCAATTTCTGAAAGTAGGCTGCATCTACTGTATAGGTCCATTGATGAACCTCATACATGTCTATTTGCTGCCATAAGCTTACAAGAAGATTGAAGAAACTCGTGACTGTCATTGTACCTTGCTTTGCTTCGTGTAGCTTTCCTTTGATTTCGAAAAGCGCTGCTATGTTGGAAATAGAGGAGTAGCTTTCTTTTGCAGCATCCCAGATCTCTTTTGCAATTTTGTAGAGTATAAAACCTCTTCCAATCTCGATTGTCATTGAGTTGATCAACCAAGACATAACTTGGTTGTTTTTTGACTTCTAGGTGACGAATTTGGGATCAGTGTTGCTTGGCTAAGTGGCGAGACCAATAATGTAATCTTCCTTGCCTCTGCCGCGGATGAACATTAGGAAGGATTGTGACCACTACAAATAGTTGTCACCTTCTAATTTGTGTGCGGTGATCATGATATTGGACAACTCATTGGCCCCCTGAAAAGGAGACACAGCAATGCCCTAAACTTGCGGCTCGAAACTATTGCCATGAGCAAATGTATTCATGGCTTGAATTTCTTCGAACCTTAACATGACAGCTCTGATACCATGAAATCACTGAGACTAGTTTTTATCTCGGTCACATCTATTATTTCTTGAATTCAATCCCTATTTAAGGGTTTTCAAAGAGACAACATGCCTGCCTCCATAGCCTATTATCTAGGGATTCTAAGTACTTAGAATATAATTTAAATAAAATAAATATCCTAACAACCTGATAACTACAAAAACAGAATAATCAAAATATAACAGAATAATCAAACAAAATCTATTTAAAAATGAAACATAAATTAACAAGAAATCTGTAACATGATTCTTGAATTCTGCAACACAACTCTATAAGTGTTTCTATTGGTTTACATCCCAAGTTGCCAGTGTCTATCAATAAGTCCAACAAGAACTTGTGTTAGGATATAAAAATGCCATGCTGTGAATGAGTTACTTCAAAGCTGAGAAAGTATTGATGGGCACCTATGCAAGGTGGAGAACCTTTTCCCAAAACTAGCTATTAAGGTGGGAGAATCATTCTATTTTAGTGATTTGCTGTTGGATCAGGTGCTCAAGTATGTCAAAATGTAAGCTTAGTTTTGTGGGCTTTTCTATAGTTTGTTTGTTCAACTTTATTTGGGCTATTATTTGTGTTTAACAGTGGCTAGTTATTTAAGTTGGGTCTTATGTAGTGGACTATTTGATCCTGAGTTTTTAGTAGTCCTATTTAATTTAAGCAATGTAATCAGCTTTCAAAGAGAAAATGATTAGCCAGCTTAGAGAAACCCCAGCTGCTAAGGCGTATGATGATAGGTGTGAATTGTGATGCATGTGCCATTATTCATATTGACATCTCCCCCAATTTCCTTAATTTCAGTAACCCCCAGACCTAATTCCATTAGCAGACATCATTTTATATTCATCTACATCAAAACCCTAGTTGCTTCTCTAATGTGTTTGCCCAGAACGTATAATCCCATAAACCCCATATTTGTGGGTAGCCAGGTAACGTTCATACACCTTGAACAGCACTCAAACATATAATAAAGTGCTGAAGTACAGAATTCCTGTCTCACTACCTCCTTTGGATCAAAATTAGATCGGGCACAACAGGCTGGCCAAGTTCCATCATTATAATCAGGCCAGAGTCCATCTATCATACAAGTAGATAAGATATGTCAATTAATATATTTCACACAGGAATCACATGCAAAGAAGGAACATATGCAAAAAGGCCAAGTTACGGTTTAGAACCCAAAAAAGATTTTAAAATAAAAAAAAAATTGAAAACAAATAGTGAGATGGAGAGGAAATACCAGCAGAGGAAAGAAATTTTTAATAGCAAATTTCAAGTTAATTTCTCAAAGGTGTTGAAACATCAGCAGAGACTTACGATGTTATTTTGCTAATAGTTGGTCCATTTACTATAAAATCAACATTGTTATAGTAGATTCGTCAAAAGGTCATATTTGAGCATTTTCTCAATACAATTTTTAAGACCCAGCAGTATGCTCCACATATTAGTGAAAGGAAAATAATGCAGAGAAGAATAGTTCAGAACAAAGCCAAGAAGCAATTTATGTAACATTTGAAATATTTAAAAGAAAAAAAAAAGATATAAGAACTACTCCAGATGTTCTAAATTTGCATTAATGACAGTAATATATCTGTAGCCTCATACTCACGAATGGTAAATTCTGTTGGAGCATTTGAGCTGAAAAGGAGAAAAAAAAATTACAAAATGCAACTGTCAGTTTTGCTTCCAAGATTTCCTATATAAGACACATAATAATATTCACTTGGTAAAGATCAGCCACAAGGAAGCAAGGAAAAGGAAACGCACATGACTGTAGAGCAGACGATCTGCAAACTGGCTAAATTAGTCTACATATACCTTCATTTGGGCCAAATAGACTTATCCCGTATGATGTATGACAAACTTCATTAAAAGCAAAATTGAAAGCCTCCTAAAAATAAATATGCTAATAAAAAATTCCAAGTGCTAAATTTAAGTTAAAACAATATTCATAATTTCCATATGCAAAGGCCTCAATATTGAGATTACTCGCAATAACCCATTATAGTCCCATTATTGTTTAACCAGTAAAACAACCATATGCAGAATTTGTCAAGAGAAAAAAATTGACAAAATTGAAAAGGGTTTTACTTTACCCTCTGCAGCAAGCATTGGAGGAGCAGCAATCTTTAGTGCGCTGGCAGTAGGTGCCAGGCCATTGCAACGCCAACGCAAAGTAATCAAACTCTCTTTGATTCGCTTCTTCTCTGCTTCCATTCACCTCCTCAATCACACATATTGAACCGACAATAATTGCAAGCAATAACCATGGAAGAGTAATGTGAGCAGAGAAAGAAGCCATCGTCAGCGGCTTCAAAATCTGTAGGCAGTTGCAATGATACAGTTAGGCACGATGCGTATTCGTATATGAAAGATGAAACTGTGACGAGTATTTTGTCATTGGTCACAGCATCGGATAATAATTGAACAAATCTCGCGATTCCTCGTGCTTCTAGGCATATTCCCTTTCGAAGGAGTCAAGCAATTCAATATGTCTTTAAAAAGATTTGATTTGTATTTGGTAAACAAATTAAAAAAAATTGATTTATATTTGCCCTTTGTTTACCAAACAAATTATATAAAAAAAGATATATAATTTGATTAAGCAGTGAAATTATTTGGTTTCTTTCCACTAGTCATCCTAATCAACCGTCAATACTCAATAGATGTTAATATATATTATATTATTTTATATTATATTAATAAAATAAATAGACAAAGCAACCAATATCCAATAGATGGAATAAATTGGGTATTTACAAAAATTTAAATTATTTTCATTTTTTTAAAAATTGTTACTAAGGTTATTTTGAAAAATGTAGAACAAAATTATAATTATATCAATTTAGAAAAATTTTATATCAACGTTTGAAGTATATAAAGTACAATTTTTATTTCCAAACATAAAAAACTTAATAATATATAAGTAAACTTGATGCAAAAGCTTATTTTTAAGTAAATTAAAATAATTTTACAATCTTTTCCCTCATTAGTTTACTTAAAATAAATATGTGATAATCTATCTTATAAGCGATAATTAATACTTCATGCAAAATATTAATATAAAAATAAAGCATTAATTAAGTAATTTGAAATGTAAAGGGTACAGGAAAAAAAAAAAAGACAAACTCCAAAATTTATCTTAATTTAACTTCAATCTAAGCCTTTTATCCTGTCCCAAGCTTTTAGTTGAGATTTCATTATTAATTTCGTAAATTTATTGGAGCATTTATAAGCTTTTACAATATTCAACTCCATTTAAAGTTTCTTTTCACTCTAAAACAAAAACACTTCTCATTTTTTAAAAGATAATCACTCCTAAGAGTTTTTCTTATTCTTGTTTTCTCTTACAAAGGATACACAATCCTTACTTTATAATGATTTTAAAAGAATAAGATTACTTAAAGAAGCTCTCTCAAAAAGCAAATATACAAGATAAAACTTTGAAACTTAAATGAATGAGATTTTGCAACTTTTGGCTTAAGAATTATGATTTCTCTATGTTTATAGAGTTATAAACATATTTTCAAAGTCATATTTATAGGGCTATATGAAAAATAATTATTTGAGACATAAAAGAGCTTATATACACTTTAAAAAAAGTTGTTCTCAATATTGCTACCTCAATGTTAGGGTGTACCAGTGGACTGTAGGCTAAAATATGACCATTACTTTTGAATGTGTAGCATATTAGTCAACCATGATGGCACACCAATGAACCCTTGCCTTTTTTGGAAGATGTAAGTCAATTTGCAAAGAAAGCCAATCGACTTTGTCAGTTGAATGTTGTACAAACTCAATTTTAAATAGCCATAACTTTTTATTTTAACTTTATTTTAAGTGAATTATTTGTCATTGAAAAGCTCTTTAAATCTATTTTCAAATGCCTTAAATTTCATATCAAAATTGCATATATTTTGTGAGATATGATTAAAAGAGTAACCAAATGCCAAAATAAAATTTTATATAAAATTCATATCTCACTATTCAATTTTAGATAATCATAAATTTTTTATTTCAACTTCATTTTAAGTGAATGACTTATTTTTCAAAAGCTTTTTGAGTTTTTTTTCAAAAAAATAAGTTTCATATGAAAAATCTATATGATTTGTAAGATATGATCAAAGTAATGACCAAAGGTCAAACTAAGGTTTTTAGGAAAATCCATATATTACACCATTGAATTTTGATAACCAAAATGTTTTAAGTTAATAAATGCAAATATACACCATTGAATTTTATATAAAAACTCATAGTTTATGATAAATATACCTATTTAGCTATTTTAATGCAACTGAACTCCCAAATCTTCAAATATTTTATTTAATTCCTTCATATGAAACAAGTTTCATATGAAAAATCCATATGATTTGTAAAACATGATAACAAATAGTGACCAAAAGTCAAATTAAGGTTTCCAAGGAAGTTTGTATCTCACTATCTTTCGGATCCAACATATATATATTTTGATAACCAAAATGTCTTAAGGAAATAAATACAAATATAAACCATTAAATTTTATATGAAAACTCTTAACCTATTATAAATATACCTATTTGAGTCCATTGGCTATTTTAATACAACTAAACTTCCAAATCTTCAAATGTACTTTTAATTTTTTTAATTCTTAGAGCATTCTTTTTTTTTAATGCTTGTTATTTTTTTTTAATAAAACATGATATTGATATTCATTCTCTTAACTTCAATACTCACTCTTTTTTCTTTAGATCATTATACATAAAAAATATTTAACTTACAAATAAAAAGTTAATCCTATTTATATTCATCAATATATATACCATAATAGCATTTAGTGCAATCTAAATAATATTTATCATTTATATAATACTATTATAATTTATATATCAAATTAGGTTATATATATATATATATCTCTCTCTCTCTCTAAAATCTATTGCATATATTATAAGCAAATATATCTTATATATAAGAAATAAAGCATGATTCAAAAATAAAGTATTACAAACTAATGATTAAACAAATAAACACATATTAATACTATATTGACAACATTTTCTATCATCAAAACTTACAACATAATTAGGGCAAGTAATCTTTCTTGTAATCACATATGGCTTATAGTAATCAAATAAGCACATATTATTGTTGTACCTGTAACTCATTAGTTATTATCAAAACTTATAATATAGAACCTTAATTAGGATTAACAGTCCTTTAGGATTATTCACATGACTTGAATAGTTGATATGAATTGTAGTCACACATAAGTTTATCAGTCACACTATTTAGCAATATTATGCAAGCAATACTATCCTTTCTTTTTTTAATAGAAAAAAAAAAAGTCTACATCTCTCATATGCTAAGTTGTATTTTCATGTTCAAACTTTAATATGACATTGTTTAATGATTCCATAGCATTCTATATTTCAAGGATTATAAGAATCTTACGGTGCCAAATTTTTTTTATTGTTACCATATAGTTTGTTGCTCTTTTCAAGCTAAACAATGATATTCTCCATAGTTATAATCATAATTTGACCTTTATGGAGACAGCATAAAATAACTACATATGTGTGTGTGCATATATACATATTTGCAATGAATTTTGACTAAATCAACAATGATATTATTAGATTTATGATCAAAAGTCTATATTTGTTTTACTTCTAATGAATTCATTTGCAAATATTGTTTAAATTGTAGTTTTTCAATAAGCTTTAATCTATTAATCAAAGAACTTCTACTCAAAATATTTTTCTTATCTTTTCTTATTTAATTATGTAAATGTAATTCTTAAATGAGCCTAAGTCTACCAATCTAAGAACTTTCACTTATTAGGATATTTATAATATATTTCCTATAATAACATAGAGACTACATTATAAAGGAACTTCTTCTTAAAGATATTTTGTGTGCGTTATGCCCAAAACAAATATTACACTTCTCACATTTGAAAATCAAAAAATAGTGGCTCACCAACATTCAAGACAAAACATTCTTCATTGAGCTTTCTCTTCGGTGCACATCAATTAAAGAACAAATGCTCATCTTTATTTGGTTTTGTAAAATTTTCCTTAAGATCTTTTTGATTAATTTCTAGTAGTCATCATTCAAGAGTGTTTTGATTAAACTTAAGACTTATAAGGAGTGATTTTCATCTGTCAACCAATAAAAAAGGTCTCTTGTATGTTCTATATATGTTTGAACACTCCTAAAAGTTGTTCCAAAATAATTATACCATATAACATAGAGCATGATTTTATGGATTTTTAAAGCCAAAAAAAATTAAAAATTACTCCTCATGTGCTTCAACAAGCTTTTGCCTAAAAACCATATAAAAAAAATGGGAAAAAGAGTGACTTACATTGTGCCACCTTAGAAGGCGCAATTATGATAATATGACTTCTGCTATTGTACTTGTTTCAATGTGCCCTATCATTTAGTGCTCTCACTTGACCAAAAAGGTGAAAAGGTTGACTACCATGTGACTTAGGAGAGTGAGATTAGTTTATCATCTTCAACCTCCTTCTTCTTGCAATTTATAGAAAATTTTAGGTTTCCATTTTCAAATCATTTACTTTGAATGGCTATATCTCACTCGTATTTTATTCATATTGGATGAAATTAGTATCATTGGAAAACTTGTAATAAAGGCTTTCTAGGGATATATGATTTGCAATCTAAAATGTTCTATATAGAGAATGCCAAGCCTTGAAAAATGACATCTTGCAACATGTTTTTCAAAAACTTAGAATTTAAATTTCTCTCTAATGGGTTGTTTGATTAAACCCAAATTTGAACCATATGTTCTATATCCTATTCGCATCATACAATACAAAAATTATGGCCTAAGATGGTCTCTATTAGAAGTTTCCATTAATGGTGTTCTATGGTTCAAACACAAATGTGTATTTTTAGAGAATTTTCATTGCAAATTTATGAAATTAAGCACAAAACAATCATATGTAGCACAAGTGAACCAAAGATTTGAGCCACCCATGTTCTAATACCAATGAAGTGATTTCATGTACTTACTTGTATTGAAGTGGATCTTGCAAATTTTCTTGTTCATTGTTGTTTGGACCAAAATCACCAAAGGGACTTTTGCCTCTTGTTTATGGGAGAAATACCACAGTCTAGGGAGAAGGAGATTGTATAGCAATTATATAGAGTCACTTCTCTTCTCTACATTTTGTGTTTTTGTTCTTATGTTTTTCTTGTAGGAAGTTTTGAAGTGAGATTGTAATGTACATTCCTTTTGATCATTTCTTTTGATCATTTAAAAATAACTCCCCTAATAACCAACCAACAACCATAATTTAAAAATTCTGAATCATATTATTTCATTGTTAATTAATTAATTTAAATGAATTGTGATTGTAAGTCAACTTATTATAAGCAACTCAAATTCTAACAATTAGTTTTATAGTCATAGACTTGATCTAAGTGGTAAAAACTTAAGGTTTAACTATATAAAGGCTTATATATATATATATATATATATATATTTAATATGCTTTCTCTTGAAAAATGCAACTTCCGTGGTTTCAAAAATTTTTTAATTCCAAGCTTATTTTGAAATATGATCCTCAAGATTTCGTAGCTAGTTTCAACTAATTTGATCGTTAGCTAGTCAACTGTTTAAAATTCTTTTGACGAAAGGAAAATAGGTGATCAAATATTTGAGGGGGTTGATTTTTTGAGAATAAACATATGCTACTCTAATTTGGGGGATAGAAACACAAGTGATTCTTAGGAATTATTGAACTTCTTGTAATTAATCTTTATTAGTAAAGAGTACATATGCTTTTTTTTAATATCAAGAGAAACGTGTGGGAAATGAACCAGAATTTTATAGTTTAGAACTAGAAAATTCTGGTTTCTATCTAAAATTTTCTGATTTAGAAAGCATTGTTTTATATTATATCACTTTTTGTAAAAGAATATTACTAAATGTGAACTATGAGGACATTGATATGTTCTTAGTTTTTGAGTATCTTGATCCTGATCTAAGTAAATTTATAAGACAAGAAAATCCTATGCAACCTCCGCCAATAAAAGTAAGTGAATTTTCTATATTAAAAAAAAAGTAAGTGATTTTTTTTGTATTGTTGGCAATATTCGAGAGATAGTTAAGTCCATGCTATCTTAAAAAGTTTTTCTTTATCATTAGCTGGAATGCAATGAGACACATACTAAATTTGGTTATATTTTAATTTTCCATCAAAATCGGCGCATACGTCGTCTATTTTGCATCGTTGAGATGCTTTCAGATTCCCTTATTTGTTTTGGTTTCAATAGTAAAATGAATAAAAGTAATTGTTATTTTGAAATTGATTACTATTCACTTTTATAAATGAAAAAATTGCATCAAATGAAAAAATTGTATCAAGGATTTATATTATATAAAATTTATAAATAGAGATTTAAAAAATTAAAATTATTTTTAAGTATCATTATTACCATTAAATTTTAAAAAATTTATTATCAATTTTAAGAAGCATAAAAGTTTAATATTTTTTTATATTTAATAGTAAATTTTTTAAAATTAATAATAATTTTTTTAAAATTTAATAATAATGATGATTCTCAAGAACTATAATTTTCTGGTTTAGAAAGCATTATTTTATACTATATTACTTATTTATTAACTTGTAAAAATTTTATTTTTATGATAACATTATTGTATGTAATAGAGTTAATATTTAAGTTTAATAATAATTTAATTTTTATCTAATTATAATTTAAAATTTATATTTGTTATAATTATTATATAAAAATTATTTTTAATTATATATACACATTTAAATATCAAAATCATTTAAACTTTTTTTTTTAAATAACAGTGGTTGCAATAGTTACAACTAATGATGTGGCTATATGTATAGACGTCCGCAGCACTATTAAATTCAATTACTATATGCAGCGGTTGCGTCAACCATTGCTATAAACTAAATGCAGCGGTGGTGGCAACCATTGCAATGTAACTTCCAACAAACGCTTTAACAACGCAACGAATGTTTTAGCCGCAGATTTTGCAACCACTGTAAACTTTTAGCCACATTTACAATCATTCTATGTCCAGAAATAACTGTTAAGAATCAATTTTCCCTATAGTGATTTAATTTCAAATTTATGTATTTTAAAATTAGCAAAAGTTTAAACTGGCAATATAAATAATTATGTATATTATCAACATGTTTTTAAATTCAAAAGCAACTTCATTTAGTATTTTGTAAAATTTTTGAGGTCAACATCCCTAGTCCTCAGCTATATATGTTTCGCATATATGGGACTTAATTCATAAGGTCAACTTCTTTCAGGTTTACATCCTACATACACAGCATTTATTATTTATTATTTATTATTGCCGCTTTGATTATGGATTATAGCAACTTTTAAATCTTATTGAAATAGTGTGCTCAAAAGTTATTTTTGCATATAACTCAGGCCATTTGATAGATAAAAAGTTAGATATAAAAAAAAGTGATTTGTAAATAAAAAAATATTTATAATATCTTTATTTTAATGATTAAATAATTATTATGAAAGAGTAAAATTAAAATTTTATCAAATTTTTCATTATCCTTTCTTTTTCTCACCTCTTTTCTTGTAAACTGAATGAGACATTATATCTTGTCAACAAGGACGGTTTAGTTATTCTCCTTAAAAGAAAATTATAGGTATTATTTATATATATATAATATTATTTTTTAAAAAATTTCAATTTGATCCTTTAAAATTTTTTATCTCTTTCCTTTAATTTTTTGAAGTCTCAAATGCATATTTTTAAAGATATAACTACATATATGTTGACTATAAAAACAAATTCTATAAAATATAATAAAATATATTTAAGCTTTTTAAAAAAAACTTTTGATTTTTATTTTTCGAGAAAGATTAATAACATATTCTTCACTTTTTTATTCTCACTCTTTTACAAAATCTTTTTTTTTAGAAGTTTCTTTAACCATACTATTGATTATAAAAACAAAGCTTTACAATGAAATATAAAATAACCTTTTTGCAAATAATTTAGTTTACAAAAGAAATAAATGAATTTTATTCAATTAAGAGACGAAACGTATAATCCTAATAGTTAATACATATTGCTTCACTTTTAATATATGTTTTTCTTATATTAAGACAATTATATTTATTTTAGTATTATTATGCTTCTTTAATTTTTTTATTATGTTTCTCTGATTTTTAATTTTAGTAAATTTTATTATTATATTAATCTAATAAATACTTAAAATTACACTTTTACTAAATATTAATATTTGTATTAAATACAAATTTTCGGGCCCCATACCATTTTATCTGCCTCCGTCCCTGTTTGTCTGGTCCACATATTTTTATGTATAAAATAGACTCTAACTAACATCAAAGAGGAGAAATATAAGGAACAACAATATAGCAAAATTAAAACCATGTTGAATTGTTGCAAAGCCATATGCCTCAGCAAAAATAATTATCTCCACCTGGGGGTTGTAACTATTTGACTATATATATTACAACCTAAGCTACTAGTATCTATCATAGTTTTAAATTGCGGTTGCGGTTGCGGTTACGTTGCGATTGCGGTTGCGGGCGTTGCGGATAGTATAAGAAGGATTGCGGGCGATGCGGCCGATTAATGCGGATGCGGTCGGCGCCGCAACAGCAATATTGCGACCGCATCACATGATGCGGACCGTAATTTAGAACCATGGTATCTATACTAACAATCTAGTAGTTCATTGTGAATTCTGTACAAAAAATTGAGATAGGGCATAGCAAGTTTCTTGCATAATCTAGTGATGGTTTGGCCATCTTTCATGGTCGAACATCATATTTTCATCTTCTTATATATGCGTGGAAGATATACTTCTGCAACCTTATTGCAAAAGAAGACAATGGTGAATTGAAATTTCTTCAGTTAAATTATTATATTGGTCCTTAAAGTTTTATTTAATTTTTTAACTTGATCCTTTTAGTTTTAAACTTTGTAATTAAATTCTTACAATTTAAAAAAATTATTTTGGAACCTTCCATTAAATATTTATCAGTGTACCATTAAATTCTACCAACGTGACTAATTATCTATCACTTACGTACTATGAAAATACATGGTTTATACCAACTCACTCCAACTACTTAACCTAAGCGGCATCCATACAGATTAGTAGATTTCACTCCATCATTAATGGCATGAATCATACATATTCAAAAGGTTAAAATGACATCTAATTAGCCATATTAAAAAATTTAATGGTACACTGATAGATATTTAATGACAGTGACAATTTTTTTTTTTAAAACTATAGAATTTAATTATAAATTTTTAAACTATAAGGATTAAATTAAAGTGAAACTCTAATTACCAAAAGGAATAATTCCTTTTCCAGGTTGAGATTAGATAATTCCGTTGAAACAATGCTTCCTTGGAAAGAACATATCAACCACCTTCCTGCAAAATTTGTATTGCAGCAAGATGATTCGATCTTGTTCATATATCCCGGATCGCCATGGATTTGCTAGCTTAATTCCCAGCGAGAGAAAATCCATCAGAATTAGTTGATCTCTCCAGGATAGAAGAAATGGCACCGCTATGTTTAACCAAATATGCAATGAATGATAACCAAGCAGCTGCCCCAAGAAAGACCACAAAACCAAATAGTAGTCCCTTCACTTCTGAGAGGAAGAAATCTAGTAACATGTATCCGTAAACCAGTATTACCAGCACAGCCACTGTCCAAGCCACTTTCTACAATATTGACAAAGGAAAATAACATGTTAAAATGACTTTTCTCATTTGAAAGCCAGATTTACTCTACATTTTAAAATTCCTTGCTTTTGAGCAACCACAATGTTTGGAAGAATGGTATTAGGGGAATCGAATCGAATCAAAAAGAATTACCCTTCTGGCTTTCTCTTGCTTGAATTAATGATAAAGATAAAGAAAGCGAAAAGATTATATGTTTGAAATCACAAGGCAACCCTTATGAAATCTTTTTATGAATTCTGGTTTGAAAGGATAAATTGGTGAATTCATGTATTGAAAATAAAAGACAAGCTCCTTTACCTCCCAATTTGGAGGGGACAAAAGGTGGGATATGCGGCATCAACTTTATATTAGGTTATATCACCCATCTATGTTAGATGTCTAATTTGCTAAATATGAGGATTATAGTGAAGATAAAATTATCTTTCAAAAATTGAAACGAGATATTCATATTTTAAATGATCAAATTAAGATATTGCATATCTTTCAAAGACAAAATATTAATTCATTCTAAAAATAAATGCTAGAGCTAAATATGGAGGACCTTATCCTCATTGTTTATTTTATTTTATTTTTATTGAATTACTCTTACCATTGATGTAATATAATTATCTAGTCAAATAATCTAAACATCTTCTAACCATGAGTATTAAAATTAATGGTTAATTGCTTAACAAATCTTGCACTAAAAGTTGGATAAAATGACCAAATAGTTGGATGAATTAATAGCTTACCTCCACAATAGGCCCAATTCTAAAGGTCCCCATGACCTCCTCTTTGGACACCAACGTAAGAAGTGGGATAAGTGCAAAAGGAATCTGGATTGACTGAAGCACATTGAGCCATTCATTCAAGGTATCCAATGACCCTTCAGATGTGTTAAAAACAATAGCGACAATCATAGTTGGCACAATTGCACAACTTCTAGTAATCAAAGCCCTTAACCATTTCTTCAAACGTAGCTTCAGAAATCCTTCTGTGATGAATTGTCCAGCATATGTGCCAGTAATAGTACTACTTTGTCCAGCTGCTAACAACCCAATACCCCATATATAAAGAATGGGGAAGAACCCTCCTCCATACCTTTCTTGAAGGTACTGGCCTGCATTTACGAGTCCAATGGCATTGGCTTGTTCAGTACCATAGAAAACCCTAGCAAAAACAGTCATCACAGAGAGATTGATGACGAAAGTAATGAGAAGTGCAAGTGACGATTCGATTGAGTAGTAGTTGAGAGCCTCTTGAACTTGGCCTTTGTTTTGGGTGTCAATGTTCCTTGATTGTACCAATGCAGAATGGAGGAATACGTTATGTGGGGTTATAACACAACCTATAAGTTCCACAGCTTGACGAAGTGTCTTTGAGCTAACTTTTGGGACCAAAATACCTGTAAGAAGTACAAATCTTAAAGTATGAACATATAGAAGGAACAAAGAAAATTGATAGCATGTATATCTTTCTTTCTTGTTTAGGGTTAGACATGATTATGGGTCAGTTTGTGGGTTTGACTTTTTCTAATGTTTAAAGGACTTGAGCCCCAAAGTCGACAAATTTCTTCGTAAGCTAAAGTTGGAAGCCTGTCCAGTGATCAAATCTATCTAGGGTGACAGGGGAGTTAAAACTGAGCATATATATTTTTCTTTCCTGTTTAGGAATAGAACTGGTCGTGGGCTGAGTTCTGGGTTTGATTTTTGCTAATTTTCAAAGGGTCTAATATCGAAAGCTAGCAAATTTCTAGATATATAAAATAAAACAAGAAGCCCGACAATCATACTTATTTTCGGGGACGGGGAAGGTATAATTGATAGTTGTTACGACCCATTACAATGTATGAGCCTTAAATTTTACAATAAGGGTATCGGATTTTGCTGTAAGATTTATTTGAAGCTTAGGTATTTCAACCGCATTTGGAGGTATAGTTCTCCTATAAGTTCCCATCAATGGTATATCTTTCTTTTTTAATTAGAAGGTAAAACTGATTATGGGTCAAGATATAAAGTTTGACTTCTGCAAATTTTAAGGGTTTTATATCAGAAGATAGCGAATTTTTTCATATAAAATAAAGTAGGAGGCCCTGACCTACCCAAGATTAGATTTATATTTGAGAAAGAGGAGAGGTGGATGCAAAAAGTAATATTATCTTCTTTGTTTTTTTTGGCCAGACAAAAAGTAATATTATCACAACATGCAATCAATTTATGCTTGTGTTGAAACCATGTCATTACATAATTAAATTTCTACCCATCAGAAGTTCTTTTCCACTTGGCTCTGTATCCAGGAACATCCAAGCAAAAGCCAGTGCCATAGTTCCAATAAAAATTGCAAAAACACCTTCCAGCTTCCTTGCTCCATAGTTCTCAAGAAATAGGAACACAAAACTGTTCAACAAGAGAGATAACAAAGCAGGATTAAAAACAGTGAGCCCCACATTTTCATTTTTAAAATAAGGTCTGTGAGCAATCAATTAAAAATTGAATGATAAATCAGAAGCTAGCAAGAAGAAAAATTAGGTAATGAACCCTGTAAATGCTACCATATAAGAGGGATAATATAAATCTTAACATTGTTAATATAAACACGAAGACAGATTTTTTCTTTTAAGAAATAATTATTTCTTTCCCAATTGCAAATTAAGGATTGACTCCATGGCTTCAGAATTGAAAGCTAAAACAGCTTCAACTTTGAAGGGTTGATAGATGTTCAGAGATTATTATAGACATATGTTTTTCATTAATGAGCGAAAAAAGAGGACAACTTTAACAGGTGTAACTATATTAAATAAGGCAATCAAGGAGTTAACTAAATATCTGGGTATTACTAATTAGTGAATCTTAAAACAGAGTACACAAAACTCACAATTGGTAGTGTGGGTAATTAGAACTGTATAATTAAGGAGTTTATAAAATTAAAATATTTAAATAAAAATGTATTATAATGCAATTTAAAATGATAACATTCAATAGCACTTTTTGGAAGTATTCTAAACATTTCAAAATTTTGAAGAAGGTACATTGATATATGTAGTTTACAATTTGATATGATATGCATCATCAGCTAAACAAATTTAAATGACTACATTTTTTTTTGCTTTAAATAAATGTCGAAATTGTATCCAAAACAGTAAAATTTAAATACTTTTATCTTTCGTTGAGAAATATAGC
This sequence comes from Erythrophleum ivorense, assembly GCA_026724425.1. NCBI lineage: Eukaryota > Viridiplantae > Streptophyta > Magnoliopsida > Fabales > Fabaceae > Erythrophleum > Erythrophleum ivorense. The sequence goes on from JAIUCV010000018.1 coordinate 5,869,408, forward strand.
AAAAGGAAAAGAAAACAAAAGGTGGAAGAAGAGTAAGAGTACTTATTAAAAAAATTATAAACTTAAAATTAAGCAAGCACTAATCGGTATTATATATTTTTATCCTTTCTTTACAATTATAGTAAATAACAAATTTAATAGACGACTTTCATCCTACTTTAAAATATGTAAATGAAATATTCAATAAAAATTTGTGAATATATTTGTATAATGACTTATTTACTTCATTATTTTTCTCTCTTCGACCTTCTTGTTATTTTAACTTTTTTATATTCATGTAGATTATGTATACTCTTATTGATTTATTTTGAATACAAAATTTCTTTGCCATGATTTTTAAATTTTTAGCCATATATTTAAATTTTTTACCATCATATTAATTAGAAAAAAATCACGACATATATATATACGCACACATATTAGAGGAATTGAGTATAATTTTTGAAAGAAAAAAATTAATATAATCTACTCTTTTAATTTTTGCAATTTTTTAAATAAAAAGAACATCATTTTTTTAATATCAGGTATATTTAACTAAACTTTAAGGAACATTAGAGTACTTTAATTTATTTAATTTTTATTAAGAAAATAATTCTTGAAAAAAAAACACTTAAGCATGGATTTTAGATTCAAAAGAGATTTCAGAAAGCTTACGTACCAATCCATGGCTGTGATTACCACTCCCGCCCAAATAGGCAAAACCCCATGACTAAGAATCTTTATAGCTATGGCACTTCCAATAACCTCTTGAATATCTGCAGCAATCAGTGCGACCTCCGCCATCACGTACAGCACCAACCTCGCCCAGTTCGAGTACTCCTCCCGGCACAGCTCCGCCAGGTGCCGCCCCGTCGCCACCCCCAACCTCGCCGACAGCAGCTGTATAAGCAGCCCCATGATCGTCGACCACAAAAGCAGCCATAGCAACGAGTACCCACCAACGGCTCCTGCCTGGAGATCACCTTCCAGATTCCCCGGGTCCAAAAACGCCACGCTCATTAACAACCCCGGCCCCGTGAACAACCACAGCCTCCGCCACGAGAATGGAGGCAATGCCGTGGAGTTGGCGCCGCAGCTGGAAGACTCCAAGTCGAATATCTGAACTTTTACCTTGTCTGTATACACAACTTCGTCGTCGTTCTCCTGGTCGGAGGACCACGGTGCCTGTGGAAACCCCCACGGCGGCGGCGATGACAACGGTATTGTCTCGCATTGTTGTAGCAGCTGGTTTTCTTCTGCTTCTTGATCTTCTTGGTCTTCTACTTGTTTATCACGTTCAAGTTTTTGAAACTGAGCGCTCATTGTTATGATGCAGCATGGATGTTGTGGGTTTTGATTCTGTTTTCCTTATTAGATTTTTGGATATGGAGAAGAAGATGGAAGGAAATGAGCAGAATTATGGATATGTAAGGGAAGGAGAGAATAGAGGTGGTGTACAAGAATCTAGACCTCATGCTATTTTTGTACTGTGTAGGGTGTGTACTATATTTATACCATAATTGATATATTTTAGATTGTAGTATAAACGAATTGGGTAAGATTTCAATGGTAGTTGGGTTCACTTGTAGCTCAACAGTAATTGAAGCTAATGAATCTGAACAAACAATATAAGGCACTGTCTTGGAAGGGTGATATGATTTCAAAGATCAAAATGCAAACAGAGTGACCCTCCACATCACCACCTTCAACCTGAAGCAGAAGTTCGGTAGGGACCTGAGAGTCATGATTCTACAAATAGCTGAGTCAATTAACTTATTAATATGGTCTTGGAAAAGACGTGGGTTAGTGTAATAGGAAAAAAGAAAGATTTGGTTAATTTACTGCCAAAGGTTGCGTTTTTCCTTTGTTTTAAAAATATTTTCATAAATAAGGTTCTTCCTTCCGTGCTAAGTTTTTTTTGTTAATTAAAGATCAAATAATTATACAATATAATTATTTTATAACTAGTATACGTATCTTAAATTACATTCGGACGAAGAATTCCGGTTCTCCAAATTATTTCCCTTCTATACATAACTAAGGCAATTGTCTTAATAATAAAGTGTCGGAAAAGTAGTCGGATTGTGTAGTTGAAAGAACACAAAAGATTTGAGCCTGTTTGACTTTTTATTTTTAGAACAATTTTTTGTTTTTAAGAATAAAAAAATAAAAAAATTTGTTTGATAATATGTTTTTAGTAAAATATTTTTTAAAATATAAAAATAGAATTGTGTTTTCAAAAACAAAAAAATCAAAATATCTTTTAAAAGTTTTGGTGAGAAAAGATGAAAAATATCCATTTTTCATAATAATGATTCAAATATATTTTTTTTTAACTTTTTGTGTTTTAAAATTTGCCCTAAAAAATATTTATTTTAAAAACATTAAGACTAGAACAGAATTAAACATGTCATTGATTTTTCTTTTTTTTTTTTGGCCAGAAAGATTTGGTTTATTACCATAAAGTTTTTCTTTTCTTTTTTAAAAACTTTTATAAATAAGGTTCTTCCTTATGTGTTACTTTTTTTTCAAAAAAGATCAACTGTTTGAATTTGGATTGAATAGTCATATAGGTAGAGTGAGGTTATCTGGTCATGATAGAGATAAATATTCTATTTGTCATAATTACATAATTTATTTCAACCAACACTGAGGACTTCAAGAATTGTATTAAGAAAAGCTTCTCTGCTCCCTTCGAGTGGGAGCTATCTTTCTGAATTCTCATTTGAGTTTTGAAAGCAAACAGATGATTTGAAAGTATGGTAGTTTATGATAAGTTGCTGAACATAGCCACGGAGAAGTAGATGATTCATATGGTGCGGAATTTATATATGCTCTGGTCATGCTATATATCACGGACGTAAATTCAAATACGTTTCTGTTTATTTTCTTACAGGGAGGAAAACTGCAATCGAAGCTTGAGGGACATGACAGCCTCTATTGTCACTTACTAAGGAGATTGAGATGGGTTATTGCTCAAACTGGATTCAAAATAGAGATATCTTAGACAAGTGGCTGTGTGTGCTGATGGGTGGCAATTCCTAAGGTTGGAAAGATCAAAATCAATATTGATGGGTCTTTTCAAGGCTCATCCCTTAAAGCCAGTATTGAGGTTATTTGCATAAATAGTGAAGGGAAGGTAATTGATGGCCTCGATCAATTGTCCTATCGAGGCTCTATCTGCTCTATTTACTTAAGCTTGGTCTCTGAGGAACGGTTTGGAGTTGGTTTTCTAATTAAGATTTATTATGAGATTGGATGTTCAGAGCTCGTTAAAGTTTGGAGAGCTTGGATAATATCTTCGACCTTAAGAGTTTGTGTTTTGCTTTGTTTCCTAATTGTAGTAGTGCAAACTTGACAGCTGACTGGCTTGTCAAATTAGTTAAGAAAATGTGCTCCTTTGGTCGAGTCTGCGCACCCCATCCTTGTTGACATATGTCTTGGAGAAGGATTTTGTGCAAGCTCAAGTCCAAGTAGCATTTGTCTTTGTTATCATTATTTTGGGCCAAATACAAAAGAAAGAAATGTCTAAGAAATGGACTTCCCTTTGCCCAACTCTTTTCTATTGAGCTGCAGCAAAAAATTGGTTATATAGGATATCAAGCTAGGAAATACAGGTGAAAACTGTTGTGAATTGAATGTCTAAGCTCAACCAAACAAAATGAGCAACCATCCAAACACTCACATTCACACAAAAGTAATAGTAAAAGAGTAAGGAGAAAGAGTAGATAAGACGTATCGGTTATTGTGGTTTGGCCAATTATGCTATGTCTACACTAATAATTTGTTATTATTATGAGTTTTTAGGAATTATATGTTGATATAAAGCTGTATTTAGGCAAGATGTCGGTATAGAAGCTGTTCTCAGTCAAGATGGTAGGCCATTTGAGTTCTTTAGTGAAGAGCTGAATGAAAAAAAATGTAGATATTCAACCTATGACCTAGAATTCAATGCACTAGTGCAAGCCATTTGTCATTGGCAGCATTATTTGGCTTGTAACGAGTTTGTTGTCTATTCAGATCATCAAGCCTTAAGGTATCTGAATTCACAGAAGAAGCTTAGCTCTCAACATGCTAAATAGAATTCTTTCCTACAGGATTTTAGTTTCTTCATAAAGTACAAGACAAGTGAATCCAACAGGGTAGTTAATGTAATAAGTGTTGGGAATTATGAGAGGCACACAGCGAAAACGTTTAAAAATTTTATTCTAATTCCCACCAAGGATCCGTCAAAGTCGCTTAAACTGAATAGGTTCAGAGAATTACCTTTTCTGTCGATTGAGTTTGTTATTTTCTTCTATTTGGATCACAGGAACTGACCGCAAATCAGCTCCCTCTACTGGTATCCACACGAACGGAGTTCAGCAACTCAAACGGTGTGCTAGCAGCCTGACCGTACAATTTTCGTACAGTCCGTACGATATCCGTAAGACGTTCGTGTAATTACGTACGGTGTCACTCTCTAAAGATTTTTGGAGTGTCCATACAGTCCGTACGATTCTCTCTCTCTAAGGATTTGGAGGCAACTTTAGCTATAGCTTCTGATATGGAAACCCCTATTTATAGAGTTTCAGATATATTTAATTAATCAAAATTAATTAAATATATCTATTAGTTTAAATTCATATCTATTTTATAGTTTAAATTTAAACTAACAATATCTAGAGCTTAATTTAAATTATCTGATTAGTTTAAATTTAAATCTATCTGATAGAATCAAATTTAAATCATCTGATTAGTTTAAATTTAAATCTATCTGATATAATTAAATTTAAATTATCTGATTAGTTTAAATTTAAATCTATCTGATATAATTAAATTTAAATTATTCGATTAGTTTAAATTTAAACCTATCTAATAGAATTAAATTTAAATTATCTGATTAGTTTAAATTTAAATCTATCTAATAGAATCAAATTTAACTTAATTCATATACATATATATATATATATATATAATATCAAATATAATATACACACATATATATATAATATATTTCACATTTAATTATTTATATATATATATATATATATAAATAATTCCTCCATCCTAGATATTCATTGAATTTAGACACATTGCTGATTCAATGAATGTGGACATTTTAGCCCGAGTTGGTCCGTTCTTGTGTGCGACCCTGTAAGCCCATATGATATTGGCAGTGGGTCAACTGCACTGTTTGACCCACAAATCACAAGCGGCCTCTAGCAAGACATTGTGACTACCCAAATCATATGGAATCGGTGATCCGATGTAACCTATCTTATAACCCTATCATATCCCTTTTGTCACATGATATCTAGATCGAGTATGAGGCATAGAAATGTCATCCTCAACTTGCTCGATCATAACTTTCTCGATCTTCGAGCATATTGATATAAGATGGAACCCTTTCCATCTAAGTATGGTCATGCATTTCTCAATCACACTCATCGAGGGGCCCAGAGATATCTCTCTATTAATTAAAGGGACAAATTCCATCTTGACCACTCATCTTCCTCTGCATGGATTCCATTATACCTTATCGCAGTCTTTATAATCACCCGGTTAAAGGTGACATTAGACTATGCCAAAGTACAGTGTCCTTCATGTAGGAATCTATGGTGATCTCAGGTCCAAGGGATCAATGACATGGTTATATATGAGATAAACTTATGACCTAATCCATGTAGTTTATCTCATGATGGGTCTATCCAACGTTCTGTTCTCTAACACACGCCTATGATTTTGATTCATATCATCATACATGATTAACACTTAATTAATCAAAATCATACTAATCTTAATTCATCGTTGTTCCCACAAGGATGATTGATTAGGGATATTTTGGATAATTCAAAAAAAAATGATTTATCCATGGATATTATTATATATAAACATGCAAATAATATAATAATGTAATAAAAAAAACTCTTATTTCGTAATAAAAATAATGTTCGCAATACAATGATTGGCCTAGGGCACAATCTCCAACAACTCCCACTTGCACTAGGTTCAATCATTAATGTTTCTAATACCCATTGACCTAACATGACGATCATGCTTAGCCTGTGCAAGCGGCTTAGTAAGAGGATCAGCAACATTGTCATCAATTGGTACTTTGCATATCTTTATATAACCTCTATCAATGATTTCTCTGATAAGGTGATATTGCCTAAGTATGTGTTTGGTCCTTTGATGTAATCTAGGCTCTTTAGCCTGTGCTATTGCACCATTGTTGTCACAGAACAAATCTATCGGATTTGAGATGGTAGGCACCACCCCTAACTCAGTAATGAACTTTTTAATCCAAACAGCTTCCTTAGCTGCATCTGATGCTGCTAGGTACTCAGCTTCTGTTGTAGAATCAGCCACAGTGCTTTGCTTTGAGCTCTTCCAACTTACTGCGCCACCATTCAAACAGAATACAAATCCTGATTGTGATCTAGAATCATCTTTGTCAGATTGAAAGCTTGCATCTGTGTAACCGTTTACAACAAGCTCGTCATCCAATCCTCCATACACCAAGAATACATCCTTAGTTCTTCTCAAGTACTTTAGGATATTCTTGACAGCAGTCCAGTGATTCTCACCTGGATCTGATTGAAATCTACTAGTCATACTCAAGGCATATGAGACATCTGGTCGAGTGCATAACATGGCATACATGATAGATCCAATAGCCGAGGCATATGGAATCTTATTCATGCGTTCTCGCTCATCACGTGTACTAGGACACTGAGTCTTGCTGAGATTGATGCCATGAGACATAGGTACAAAACCCCTTTTTGAATCTTGCATACTAAATAAATGCAATACCTTGTCTATGTAGGTGCATTGACTTAGACCGATTAGCGTCTTAGATCTATCTCTATAGATCCTAATCCCAAGGATGTAATTAGCCTCGCCAAAATCTTTCATTGAGAAACATTTTCCTAACCAAGACTTGACAATCTGTAAGGTAGGAATGTCATTTCCAATAAGTAGGATGTCATCAACATAAAGCACTAGAAATACAATTGCGCTCCCACTAACCTTCTTGTAAACACAAGGTTCATCAACATTTTGGATAAAACCAAAATCTTTGACTACTTCGTCAAAACGATGATTCCAACTCCGAGATGCTTGCTTCAATCCATAAATGGATTTTTGAAGCTTGCAAACCTTTCCAGAATCCTCTGGACGCATAAAACCTTCAGGTTGTGTCATACACACATCCTCAAGCAGCTTTCCATTAAGGAATGTTGTTTTCACGTCCATTTGCCAAATCTCATAATCATAGTATGCAGCAATGGCGAGAAGGATCCTGATTGATTTGATCATAGTGACTGGTGAAAAGGTTTCATCATAGTCTATACCATGTGTTTGTTTGAATCCTTTTGCAACCAATCGTGCTTTGAAGGTATGCACTTGGCCATCCATGTCAGTTTTCTTTTTGAAAACCCACTTGCACCTTATGGCTTTTATACCTTCAGGTGGGTCAATCAAGGTCCATACCTGATTGTCATACATGGATTACATCTCAGACTTCATAGCTTCTAGCCATTTCTCAGAGTCTGATCCCATTATGGCCTCTTGATAGGTGGTTGGCTCATCTTGATCAATGAACAACATATCACGATATCTTTGAGGCTGATATCGTGTCCTATCAGACCTCTGTGGGCCTTGTGTTACTTGAGTAGGCTCAACAACTTGTTGTGAGTCTTCTCGATTTTTCATCGCCGGTTCAATGCGATTTTGTGGCTCTCGAACTTCTTCAAGATAAATTTTACTCCCACTGGTTCTCTTGGAGATGAATTCTCTCTCTAAAAAGATACCATTCCGAGCAATAAACAATTTATTCTCGTTAGGGTTATAGAAGTAGTGTCCCTTTGTTTCCTTAGGATACCCCATAAAAAGGCATTTTATAGATTTGGGTGCTAACTTATCTGAGGCATGTTGCTTAACATATATCTCGCATCCCCAAATCTTGAGAAAAGATAAACTAGGCTTTTTTCCCAATCCATATCTCATATGGTGTCTTTTCAACCGCCTTAGATGGAACACGGTTTAGTGTAAATGCAGCTGTTTCTAATGCATAGCCCCAAAAGGATGGTGGAAGATCCGTTTGACTCATCATGGAATGAACCATATCTAATAAGGTTCGGTTCCTTCGTTCAGAAACGCCATTCCATTGTGGTGTTCCTGGTGGAGTCAATTGTGAGATAATACCACAATTTCTAAGATGGTCAATAAACTCTTTGCTCAAATATTCACCACCTCGATCGGATCGAAGTGCTTTAATAGATTTGCCAAGTTGATTCTGTACCTCATTTTGGAATGTTTTGAACATTTCAAAATCTTCAGATTTGTGTTTCATTAAATAGATGTAACCATATCTACTATAGTCATCTATAAAAGTAATGAAGTACAAGTGGCCTCCTCTAGCAGTTGTACTTAGTGGACCACATACATCGATATGTATTAGGCCCAATAAGTCAGTGGCCCGCTCATTATGTCCAGTGAAAGGTGCCTTAGTCATCTTTCCTAATATACAAGATTCGCATATGTCAAATGATTCAAAATCAAATGATTTCAGAAGTCCATCTTGATGGAGTTTTGAAATGCGTTTCTCATTTATGTGACCTAGACGACAGTGCCAAAGATAGGCTGGATTCAAGTCGTTAGTCTTGATCCTCTTGGTAATTATGTTATAGATATCTTGATTATTGGGAACATTAAGATTTAAGTAATAATGACCACTATGCAAATCACCATTCGCATAAAAAATATTATTACGATAAATAGAACATTTATTATTCCCAATAATTGAAATAAAACCTTCCTTATCCAAATAAGAAAGTGAAACAATGTTACTACTCAAAGTAGGAACATAATAGCAATTGTTTAAAATTAACAAAAGTCCATTGGACAAATTTATTTCATAAGTGCCTACAACTAAAGCAGCAACTCTTGCTCTATTTCCAACTTGTAGGTCTACTTCGCCCTTTTTTCAACTTCCTACTCCTTTTAAGACCCTGCACATTTGTACAAATGTGAATTTCACATGCAGTATCTAATACTCACGTAGAAGAAGTAGAAAGATTAATTTCTATAACATAGATACCTGAAGGAATAGCCCCGTTATTCTTCTTTTTCTTTAGATCTTTCAGGTAGAGCTTGCAGTTTCTCTTCCAATGACCGGGCTCATTGCAAAAGAAACAAACTCCTTCCTTGGGAGGTTTTGACTTCTTGGCTTCAGGCTTGGGTTTGGGCTTGTTTTGGTTTTTCAACTTATTGTTCGGGCCCTTTCCTTTGCCTTTGCCTTTCTTTTTCATTCCTTTACTTTTCTGAACCATTAAAACAGAGCTTGGATTTTTCTTTTGCTCAGCAGTTTTAAGCATCCCATGCAGTTCAGAAACATATTTCTCCATGTTGTTCATATTGTAGTTTATGACAAACTGGTAATAACTTTCAGGGAGTGAGTTTAAGATCAAATCTGTAGATAACTCCTGACTTATTGGAAATCCGAGCCTTTCAAGGTGATCAAGGTAGCCTTTCATCTTCAAAACATGAGTGCTAACTGATGCACCTTCAGCCATTTTACAGGAATGCAAGGCCTTGGTGGTTTCAAACCTTTCCTGCCTTGCTTGTTGTTGGAACATTTCCTTGAGATGCACAATCATCTCATAAGCTTCCATAAGTTCCAGATCTCTCTGAAGTTCTGGGACTATGGTGGCTAACATCAGGCATCCCACATCCACAGAATCATTGAGATGTTTGGTGTGGGCATCCTTCTGTGCTCTTGGAGCATTGGCTACAGGCTCCTCAGGAATGGACTCATCTAGGACATATAGCTTTCTTTCCTGTTTGAGAACAATTCTTAAGTTCCTAAACCAGTCAAGAAAGTTTGTCCCATTGAGTTTGTCCTTTTCAAGGACGGATCGCAATGATAGTACAGCAGAGTTATTTGTCGACATTTTTTTCTACAACAGAATATGCAAAAAAAATCAAATTAATAACTTTCCACTAAAAATAACCCTCAATTTAATTTAGCAGACTAAGACCCATATTTCACTTAATTATAAGTCTGCTTTGGCAAGACGCTTAAAATTAAGCTATTTAGGTAGGTAACTCGTTTACCAATTACATTACATGTAACTCTTAGATCTTTTATAGGATTGATTCATCACATGATTTGTCATGTTTAATCCCATCTAATGCCTTGAGACTTAAAACCGTTTTGATAGTTTCAATTAAGTTAAACCACTATGAAACTTATGAGTATCACCATTACTCAAGCTGCCTTACTAAGATAACCTAAATGTATCCCATTTTGGTGGAACCTACAGTTAGGTGATCAAAGTTTTGGCAGATGTTCATTAGTGGGCGGCATTACAACTTAAAATTTTACACGAGGGATTTTATTTCATTATTTTATAAAACTAGTTGTCACATAATTATATACTACGATAGCATACATGCATATGATCTCATCACAAGTCTTAAAATAAATGTAACACAATATGGCCCATCTATCCTATCTCCTCCCAAGCTAATGAGAGGATTTCTCTAAGATAAAATATATATATATACAAAGAGAAACCTCGTTTGAACATTTGAGGGGAGTGTGAGATGAGAAAAGAATGTACATTCAGAATGAATAGAGAGAGGCACGACACGCAGGCCGTATTTCTTTTAAAAAAAATTACAAACCATAAACATCCTAGGGCCATATCATGCACCATACCCATCCAAGCAAATCACAACACACATGTTACAAACATCTCATCTCATCTCATATGAAATGCTGTAAATTTAGTGAATTAATTTTAAATTATGTTATGCTAGGATTAGATAGCAATGACAGATTCATTTAGTGCGCCACATACATAGCGAAATGAATTCGAATTAAAATAAATATAATATATCAAATATATATATATGTAACAGATTAATAATCATGTTTCCAATCACATTGAAAACTATAGATATATCATATATATGAACGAATTCATTAAAAGAACCTCTACGCTTAGATTTCATGCTTTTAAAATAATTTGATCAAATCATACATATCTTATATATGACATGCAAAAAAATTGATTATAAGATAAAATTCTTAGAACACGCAAGTACTCAATTTAAGCAATTTTTGACGTGGCTCTGATACCACTGTTAGGAATTATGAGAGGCACACAGCGAAAACGTTTAAAAATTTTATTCTAATTTCCACCAAGGATCCGTCAAAGTCGCTTAAACTGAATAGGTTCAGAGAATTACCTTTTCTGTCGATTGAGTTTGTTATTTTCTTCTGTTTGGATCACAGGAACTGACCGCAAATCAGCTCCCTCTACTGGTATCCACACGAACGGAGTTCAGCAACTCAAACGGTGTGCTAACAGCCTGACCGTACAATTTTCGTACAGTCCGTACGATATCCGTAAGACGTTCGTGTAATTACGTACGGTGTCACTCTCTAAAGATTTTTGGAGTGTCCGTACAGTCCGTACGATTCACTCTCTCTAAGGATTTGGAGGCAACTTTAGCTATAGCTTCTGATATGGAAACCCCTATTTATAGAGTTTCAGATATATTTAATTAATCAAAATTAATTAAATATATCTATTAGTTTAAATTCATATCTATCTTATAGTTTAAATTTAAACTAACAATATCTAGAGCTTAATTTAAATTATCTGATTAGTTTAAATTTAAATCTATCTGATAGAATCAAATTTAAATCATCTGATTAGTTTAAATTTAAATCTATCTGATATAATTAAATTTAAATTATCTGATTAGTTTAAATTTAAATCTATCTGATATAATTAAATTTAAATTATTCGATTAGTTTAAATTTAAACCTATCTAATAGAATTAAATTTAAATTATCTGATTAGTTTAAATTTAAATCTATCTAATAGAATCAAATTTAACTTAATTCATATACATATATATATATATAATATCAAATATAATATACACACATATATATATAATATATTTCACATTTAATTATTTATATATATATATATAAATAATTCCTCCATCCTAGATATTCATTGAATTTAGGCACATTGCTGATTCAATGAATGTGGACATTTTAGCCCGAGTTGGTCCGTTCTTGTGTGCGACCCTGCAGGCCCATATGATATTGGCAGTGGGTCAACTGCACTGTTTGACTCACAAATCACAAGCGACCTCTAGCAAGACATTGTGACTACCCAAATCATATGGAATCGGTGATCCGATGTAACCTATCTTATAACCCTATCATATCCCTTTTGTCACATGATATCTAGATCGAGTATGAGGCATAGAAATGTCATCCTCAACTTGCTCGATCATAACTTTCTCGATCTTCGAGCATATTGATATAAGATGGAACCCTTTCCATCTGAGTATGGCCATGCATTTCTCAATCACACTCATCGAGGGGCTCAGAGATATCTCTCTATTAATTAAAGGGACAAATTCTATCTTGACCACTCATCTTCCTCTGCATGGATTCCATTATACCTTATCGCAGTCTTTATAATCACCCAGTCAAAGGTGACATTAGACTATGCCAAAGTACAGTGTCCTTCATGTAGGAATCTATGGTGATCTCAGGTCCAAAGGATCAATGACATGGTTATATATGAGATAAACTTATGACCTAATCCATGTAGTTTATCTCATGATGGGTCTATCCAACGTTCTGTTCTCTAACACACGCCTATGATTTTGATTCATATCATCATACATGATTAACACTTAATTAATCAAAATCATACTAATCTTAATTCATCGTTGTTCCCACAAGGATGATTGATTAGGGATATTTTGGATAATTCAAAAAAATGATTTATCCATGGATATTATTATATATAAACATGCAAATAATATAATAATGTAATAAAAAAAAACTCTTATTTCGTAATAAAAACAATATTCGCAATACAATGATTGGCCTAGGACACAATCTCCAACTATAAGTGCTCTTTATTGATCACTGTAATAAGCACCCAAATTATAAGCTTTGAGGAGCTAAAAAATTTGTACCAAAATGATCCATCTTAAACTATATATTTGTTGAATTATATAGCAGCCACTGGGGTCAAAGGTTGCATGATGGGTACTTGTTCAAAGGCAATCTGCTATGCATTCCAGAAGGGTCTCTTCGTGAGCAAATTATGTCAGAGCTCCATGGGAATGGCCTAGGAAGACACTTTGGCAAAGACAAGACATTGGCAATTGTGGCTAATCGCTACTTCTGGCTAAGAATGCATAAGGATGTTGAAGGAATGGGGAAGAGGTATCATTCATCTCAACTTAGGAAAGGAGTCTCACAGAATGCAGGCTTGTACACGTCCCTACCAGATCCTAAGGCTCCTTGGATTCATCTGAGTAAGGATTTTGTCTTCGGCCTTCCAAGAACAGCTAGAAGTCTTGGCTCAATTTTGGTTGTTATGGACAGATTCTAAAAAAATTACCCATTTTATCCCTTGTTCAAGAACTTCTGATGCCACTCACCAATGTGAGTTGTTCTTTAAGGAAGCAGTCAGGTTAAATGGTATACCAACATCTATTGTATCTGATTGGAATGTGAAGTTCATGAGACAATTTTTAAGCACATTATGACGCAGATTTGGAACTGATTTGAAGTATTCTAGCACTGGCCATCCACAATCAGATGGTCAAACAAAAGTTGCGAATCAAAGCTTGGATAACATGTTACGTTACCTAATGAGGAATCATGTTAAGTCCTGACAATCTATAAGCTGAGTTTGCTTACAACAACTTTGTGAACGGGACCCAAAAAAAACAAAAAACCCCTTTGAAGAAGATGCCTATGGATGGAAACCACACCACATTCTTGATCTTGTTTCACTACCTCGAGGCTTAACTTAGTGATGACTCAAAAGCCAGCAACTATCATTATGCTAAGGTAGCAAACCAGCATAGATGACTAAAATTTTGAGGGAAGGGAGGTGTTAGTGCACTTGAGGTGTGACTGGTTCCTAAAGGCACTTACCACAAGCTGAAAGCTAAGAAATTTGGTCCTTGCAAGGTCATCAATATGATTAGCTCAAATGCTTACGTACTGGAGCTGCCTCTTAACCTTCAAATTAGCCCTATTTTCAATGTTGCTAACTTACATCTCTTTGAGGGGTTTGATGAGGCCCTAGGCATCAATGACACACTAATAGCTGAGGCATTACGCAAGGGTCAACTAGATGTTATCCAAGATGTATTGGATGTTAGGGAGGTAAAATCAAGGAAAGGACCTCTATATCGTCACTTCTTGGTAAAGTAGTTAGACAAACCAACAACTGAAAGTACCTGGATTGCAAAGGAGGAGTTGAAGAGGATTGGTCTTGAAGTTTATGCTGAGGCTATCAATGTTTTCTCAGACCCGAGTTTTTCCTAACCTGGAGGGATTAATGCAGAAGCGTCCTCTAAAGCACTGCAATCCAAACAGGCTAAATAGGCTCAATGCCAGCAGTTGGCAGCCCAGAGATTATCCCTTTTATTTGTGTTGCTTTAGTTTTGTCCTGTGTTCTATTTAGTGGTAGCCTTGATTTGATCAATTTTATATATTGAGGCGTCAGGATTCTAGAGTTAGTAGAAACATCCTATAAAAAAGAATTCTCCAGCGTTTGTAACCAATTTTTGACAATTTTAAAGAACGCTATTGATTGAGTTTCCTAGTGTTTCTCGGTCCAAAATTCATTGTTCTCCCTCAATCTCTTCCCGAGCTATTTTTATTCTCTTCATCCTAGTTAACACTTTCCTCTTGCATCAATTCATGTGCTCTGAACTTGCCCAAGTATCATTTTTCCTCAAAATACCAGTCATAACCGACTAAACTAATTAAAAAACAACTGGACAAATAAAATAAGAACTTGGTTTACAACCCAAAAATATACTATATGGATCATGGAACGTCTCCATTACCTAACAACCTAGTCCAAACACGGTACAAAGTTGTCCTTCCCTTCAGTTTTATATGCCGACCTCTCCTTTTTCTTCACAACATCTAGACAAAGTGGGACTGCGATAGTAGAGTCAAGAAAGCAAACCTTTAGAGCCAATTGAGAAACGCTTCCCATAAACCCATTGCTTCTGATCACGGCCTTGGCTGGGGGGGCTTTCATCGCTATGATTTTCTATGATGCTAGTAGGTAAAAAACTGATGAACTAAAAAAACACACACAAAAATCTCGAGAAGAGAGCGTTAGACACATTCAATCATCGTTCATCTTCGTCATCTTCAAATTCTTCTCCTTCATGCCGTCGCCATCATCATCTTCGTCATGGATCCATTTGCATTCAATTCTATCTGTTCGATTCTAATCTTCAACTTCTCGTTAAGTGGTATGAGTTCAAATGAGATAAATAAAGAAAGTGCTTCCATTTTGAATTTATATTAAAAACAATTCAATTTGCAATAATATATTTTACCCTCAGTGTTTAAAAACAATTTAATTTAATAAATTTGTCGGTGTTCATCACCTCTTTAATACAAATTAAAAAATATATAACTTTGCCTCCGCTCTTTGTAATAATATATTTTTAATTTAATATGTTAAGAACAAAGGCTATGATTATCTTAGTCTTATAAAAACTTTGTTTTATTATATTAAATTTTCAACATATTAAATTAAAAATATTTATATTTAATTATCATAATCCAATTATAATTCAACTAGTAAACTATAAAAAAATATTTTTATCAGTTCAATAACTCATCTAATTTTAAATACATTGATTTTACCTAATTATGCCATGTCAACTAATCTATTAAATAATTATAATTTTGCCTAACACAACAAATCATTTTGATTAAAAGAAAATAATAAGAAAATTGAATTAAAAAACTTCATTTTTAAAGAACCAAATAAAAATAAAAACAATCTTTTAATAACTAAATTATTGATTTACCCGTTTTTTGTACTAATCACATCGCCAGGCAAGTTGAGTGAGATTTTTTTTTTCCTTTTCTTTCTGTCAAACACTCAATCCCCTTCCAAACCTCCTCACCTGAAAAAACCTAGCTAATTGTGTGGCCCCCCATATTTCCACCATGACATCTAAAGGCTCTCGATTCATTATTGCACTCGATGGCAAACTGAATCAGCTTACCTGAGGCAGGTAATATATGGGAATATGCCCTTCAATAGTAGTATGCCTTTTTTTTTCCTAGACATAGATATAGTGATTGAACCCTTAAATAAAACGCGCATCAACTTTTAACTCACAATAGTACACTTACTGAGACATTTATATGCAGTTCAGCAACATGGCTAAGAAAAACCTGGGACCCGAAAGCATGTAGACAACTTCTTTGTGTGCAACAATCAAAATGCTACAAAAAATGAAGGGGATCCCATTGCACAACAAACCAAAACTACCCTTTCCTTCCATATAGAGCTAGATAGAGAGGTATAATAGATTTGAGAGAAACATTACCATCACAAAGATGAGTAATCCGTGGCAGTTTCCCTGTTCCGCAACTACAGGTGACAGCAAGCGTGAACAATTATCTAACACAGATCAGAGAAGACTTCTGAAATACCTTCCAAAATGAGCTCTAGACTACTTTTATTCTTTGGATATATCGTCTCCTCATTTAAAATAATTCATGCTATGTCATATTCTAGCTAGCAAGATGACAACCTGATTATAAACACCTAACCATGAAATGCTTGTAAATCAGTGCTTAAAACTAAGATCTGTTAAGAACATAAAACAAATAATGAACATACTATATCTTACATAAATATCCATAAATATCCAGCCATGTTGATGGGTAAATCCGAAAACTTATACATCATATGTTGGAGTTCCCAACACTGAAAATCCAAAAGCTATAACTACAATAACAAGTAGCAAAATGTAACAGTGGGGAGACGTGGATATGTTACCAAAATTATCATCCAACTGGTGTTTGTTTGATTCAAAGTTTTAAAAAGCTTTCAAACTATATAATATAATCTGACCACTCAGAGATGAAGGAAGTGTGATCCATGGACTCCCCAGGCACATCCTCATGCTTGGCCGGCTTCTCCTTTCCACCCACTAACCTGGCTGGGTTCCCAACCGCCGTTGTTCTCGCTGGCACATCGATCAAAACAACAGACCCAGCACCGATCTTCGCACCTTCCCCAATCTTCACATTCCCTAGAATGGTCGCTCCAGCCCCAATAAGCACTCCATCCCCAATCTTTGGATGCCGATCCCCACCAACTTTCCCTGTCCCTCCCAGAGTCACATGGTGCAGAATTGACACATTGTTGCCGATCACCGCCGTCTCACCGACTACCACGCCGGTAGCGTGATCGAACAAAATCCCTTTCCCAATCCTCGCCGCGGGGTGTATGTCCACCGCAAACACATCGGCAATACGAGAGTGCAGTGCCAGCGCTAATGGCCTCCGGGATTGTTGCCACATCCTGTTTGCCACACGGTGTGCCTGCAAATGACCCACAATTGGAAACTTCACTTCAGGTGAAAAAGAAGAAAAACCCAAAAACCAGAAAAAACCCGGTGAGCCAAGTATTAGCTCAATTATTAAGAAGAGATAAAGGGCACACCCTGCGATTAAATTCTTAATTGCATACCTATATGAAAGAGTACAAATCGTCCCGGGAAAATAGCCTAGACAAAATCCGCGATACCTGACGATAATAACAAGAACAAATCGCAGATGAGAAATTGTAATACCTGGCAGGCAAGAAAACCCTTGTAGTTGAGCAGGCAGTGGGAGTAGGAGACACACGCAGGATCGCGTTCACGGGCGGCGCGAAGATCGGCGACGGCGGCGGCTCGGAGAGAAGGGTCTGAAGTGAAGGCGTTGAGGAAGAGGTCGTAAAGGAGGGTGGAGAGAAGCGTGGAAGAGCAGAGCTTGTTGCCCAAGTGGAAGGAGAGGGAGCGTTCGAGGGAAGAATGGGAAAGGATGGTGGAGTAGAGGTAGCTAGCCAATGCGGGCTCGGACTCGGCATCGCGGCGGGCCTCTGCCTTGATCTGAGCCCATACCCAAGCCTCGTCGTCGTAGTGGGAGGAGGAGTCCGTCGTAGACGGTGGCGAAGGCGCGTAGCGGATATCGCCGGCGGGCATCGGGGTAGTCGAAGGCAGTACGAGTCGGATGATTGCGTGGAGTGGAAAGCGCAGACCAATACTGATAGCCTACCACTCCGGCTTAAATTGACCGCCAAGAAAAATGGCAAAGGAAAACTCAATTTAAAAATATTTATATTAAGAGATTTTAAATTTTAAAATTATTTTAAAAAATTTTAACATTAAATATTTAAGTTATGTAGAAAAATTATAGTATAAGATTTGAAATTAAAATTTTTAGTTTTAAAAATTATAAAATATTTTAATATAAATATTTTTAATTTTATGTTTTAAATTATAATTTCTTAGTCATAGATTGATAATAGGATAAACGATATAGTCATAGATTTGATAATAATAATTCTCTTTGGTGACACAATTTAGATTTTGTATTTTATTTTATTTTTCCTTAAATCACCTATGCATGAACCACCTGAGTTCCCGTTGTTGATAGGGTGAACCATGGGAAATCACGCACCTTACGGCACAAGGTTTTGATTTATGTGGGTATTATTTTATATTAGAATAAATTACATAAATTTTTTAAATTTTGTTAAAATTATGTATTTTTTATTCTTAAAAAATATATATTCTTTTAAAATAAAAAATTATCTTACATTTAATTTTAATTTTAATTAACTTGATATATTTTTTAATTAAAAATTAAATAAAAGATATTTTGATTAAAAAAATTAAAAGTAAAGAAAAATTTTTATTTCCATTGAAATGTGTATATATTTTTAAAATTAAAAAATTATATAATTTTAATAAAATTAAAAAAGATCTTTATAATTTATATTTTTATGATATCAATGTGGGACGAATTTAAAAGAAGGTGCTCCGAAACTCAGATTCCTTCAATTAAAAGATTTGATGTAATGCTCAATTGAGCAAATATGATTTTTTAGATTTGATTAGGATGAATTTATTTTTATACTTTTATTTTAATTATTATTTTTTCTATATTTATAATTAAAAAATTATTTTTGTCTTATATTTTATTTCTGTTTGAAAACATAAAATCTAAACAAATGTTTTCAATTGAACATTGGATAAGATCATGCAATAGAGGGAATACGAGGGGCACGCCCCTTGTTTGGAATTCCCACTTAACTGTTAGAAAGCAATCATTTTGAAGTTCCCCCACTTGGGAATGTCTTTTTGAAGAAATTATATTTAAAGATTTAGATTTTACAAAATTTATTATAAAAATTTTAAAAACTAAAATTATTTTTAAAGATTAAAATTATCATTAAATTTTAAAAAACTTATGAAATTTAAGAAAGTTGTTCTTAAGTTTAAAAAAAATTATAATTTAAGAAATTTTTATGATATTTTTTTAAAAATCAGATGGTAATTTTTCTAAATACTAGTAATAAGTGGGAGAAATTTTGATTTTTAAAAATAATTTTTATTATAAATTTTACAAGATTTCAATACTCAATGCAATTTTCCCCTTCCTTTTTATTGTCACTGTTATTTTTTCATGAACTCTGTATGTATGTGCTATTTGTAGGGTCAAGTGGGGGTAGATTCCGTACAGTCATGTTTGTGACACGTGACAGCACGTGTGCATTCAACAGTTTTTGACAAATTTTAATTTTTTAAAAAAAGTTTTAAAAGTTTCAAATTTAATTTGTAAAAATAAAAATTATATTCATAAACAAAAATATTTGAATTTTAAAAATTTTAATTGAATATATACAAATTTTTTTAAAAAAATTCAATCATATAATATTAAATTATAAAAATTATATATTTATAATATTTTAATTAAAAAAATTTGAAAACAGAAGATAAATTACATATAAAATTCTTTTGGTACGAAATGAGATTAGGAAAACCGATTCAAGGCTAGTTGCTGTCAAATATTTCCAAACCAAGGAGGGCTCTTGCATAAATTATATCAAACTTTACAAATTACTCTTTCCAGTCCAAAATGTAAGTCACTTAAAAAAAAAAATTTTAGTCTAAAATGTAAGTCACTTGGTGATAATTATTACATTTTTTTCATAATACTCTTTATTTAATGGTAACAACTGTGTTAAAAATCTCTCATTTAATGGCAACAGTTGTATTGATTATAGGGATAAGACTGAAAAGATATGGTAATATTTAAAAAGTAAGAATATAACTAATTTTTTTAAGAAATGTAAATCTGTTAAAAATAACTTATATTTTGAATCGGAGAAAATATACATTATAGCCTCCTTTAGTAGGTCAAAGAGAAGGTAAAAGTAAAAAAAAAGTGTGTAAGTTTATTTTATTTTTATAATTATTACTTAATTATTATTTAATATCATTTACTAATCATTACTCAATTATTAAAAATAAAAACATTAAAATTATTTTCCATCTCTAAAATTATATATTTTTTAATTTCTATTTCTATACCTAATTTGTTATATATTAAATGAGTCTAGGGTTGGTGGCGCTAGGCATTGTTGGAGCAGATGGTTCATTTGCTGCTGATGCCAACCGGAAAGTCGCCTCCCAGCACCTGGAAAACAGGATCCACCATCCACCTTATGTTGTGCAGTGAGCAGTTTATAATGAGATTTAAATAAAACCATGCTCTAATGTAATATTTTTGTTTGCATGTTTTAATAGCCACTTGTTCAACAAGTCAGTTCATTTTGTTAGCAATTTGGATGGCATTAGCCATTAAAAAAATATTAAGAATTTTTATAAATAGGTAAGACAAAATTTACTTAAAAAATGTGAGACAAAAATTAAAATGACTTCAAATTTGAAGGATGAAAATAGGATTTTTGCCTATAACTAAATTGTAGCTGTTCATTTCCAAAATCTCACGATTTACTACTAATTTGCACGGTTATGGTCATCGTAAATATTGTGAAACCACAAGTTAGGACACGTCTCAAGCAGCAAGAGTCAGATCTAAGCTTAATAATAGATTTCCTTATTTTGACTTCCTTTTTATTGGGTGATTTATTTTGACACAAATTCATTTCTAACATGTTCTAGCGGAAGAGTTAATAGAAGATAAGAAGATGGAAGCTGAGGGGGAGGAGAGTTCTAAGTCCTTACCCTAGAGTTATAATAGGGTATTTATTATAGTTTATAAAATTGGAACGAATTAGTCAGTTCAACATGAACCAATTGAATTAGGTGAAAACTGGTTCTAATTCCATGGGGAAAAGCATGAGGACTTGAACCACGTCTCTTGAAAATGTTGCCCAGTGCTTTCTCTCTTGTGCCACAACCTTCTTTCAATTTTATTACGCATTGTTTAAGATATATATATATATATATATATAAACATATAACAAAATAATATAATAAAATATACATATGCATAAAAACATTTAATTTTTTCATATATAGTTATATATATATACCTATACATATATATATAAATCAAAATAATATAAAAGGTGGGTGGGTCCCTATCTTTTTCTTCATCAGCAAGGCGGTTACATTGGTCGGTTAACCTCTCTCTTTTTCTTTTGGGGCTTGTGTTTCGCTAATTTTGACAAGCAATTTTTACCAATTCTTTTTCTATAATATGTCATTCTCAAAAAGTCTTTTGTGAAGAACTTCCAATAGAAATTTATAGCAGCATTTATAAAATAGAGTTTACTCCTCCACAGCCATGCATGGACTTCAAGGCGTGGGGCCTAGCTTTGGTGCCAGAGTTGCCCGACTTTTGTTTAATGATGTTCTATTAACTTAAATACATATTTTTTTTAATAGAAAAATTTAAGTTAAACTAAAATTTATATTTTGGACATTAAAGAAAAAAATTCTTGTAGTTTTAATAAAACTTAGAGAAAATTTATATAATTTACTCTCTAAAAAAAGAATGACACCAAGCTGCACTACATCTTCCTCATGCTTCTTTGGACAAATGATAGATTTCCCTAATTGGAATCAGAATCTGGGTCTGCATCCACGATATCAGGAAAATCATCTTCATCAGCAGATGAATCATCATGATCCAATTTAAGTGCAAATCCCTGATCCTTATTCGAATCTGACGTCCTTGGGAACAAACTGTTACTCAGGCAAGCCGATTCAACATCGTTGTTGGAGGCTCCTTGGCCTGATTCCATTTGACTGCCTCTATGATGAGGCACGGTGCTGTCTAAAACAACCCTCTCAGAAACTGTCTCAGCAGCTGCAGAACCACAAGAAGCTTCAGCCATAGAAATGCTTGTGCAAGAGATGGGCTTCTGAAATTGCATGATAGATTCGCCAGGTCGGTCTGACTTGTCAACGATTTCATCCTCGACAACTCTCATTTCAATATCTGTACAAGTGGCAGTCTTAGACACCTGCTCACTCCGCTCGTCCTTTTTGGTGCCAAAGGAATGGTGGACGGTAGGCAATTTCGGGTCATTATCTCTAGAAGCGCCAGAAGGCTCTTTACCGTGCTCTGCACCCTCAGCCAATGGCACTTCTGGCTCTTTGCCGTTTTCCAGCCACCTATGACATAAATCATCATCTGATTCAGGAGTATCATATCCCCCTTGTTGTAAGCCAAATGGGTTACTTTTGTTCCGGCCAAGGGCATAACCATCTTCAAAATTACAGTGAGCTTCACCAAGAGAATGATTTGCAGAGGAGTAATCTACCAATGGAAGTGCCCTTGGATGTATAAGCACTTCCAATGCTAAAAGGGCATGGGCACAGAACTCAGCAATTTTTGTTCCAATTAGCTGCTTTCCTGCAAAAATAAATTCCATCCAGTTAAAAAAAAGTATAATTGTATTAAAATTTCAAGAAACCACAAGTATGAACTCTGTTATAATGGCTGTCAAATCATAAATTCAAAACCCTTATTTTCAGATTCAAGAATTGAAAACGGTGTCTGGTTTACAAGCGATTTTCATAATCCACAATGACTAGAATGAGTAAGTTGATGTTCAACAAATTGTGGCAGAGACAAGACCGAAGGAGAGACTACTTTAATTTTAGAGACAAGACCGAAGGTGACAATTTTATAAAGGCATGGATTTCATGACTCTTATACTATCCAAGCACGGGCAAAAGTTGCACATATAAAACAGAAAAAGATATCAAATCTACCATTTTTCTTTAATTTTGAAAGTAACCAACACAGCTTAGTGGAAACAGGAGCAAACAATTAAAACTTAAAACCTATAATTAGGAAAATATATATTAACAGTATAATAGGGAAAATAAGGACTTCCTAAATTTAGTCAGCAACCAACAGAAAAAGGACAAAGTGACAGCATTGATATTGAAAGGTAGACATTCAAGAGATAACAAGAATGAGTAATAAGTTGATATTGATGGTATGAGCCAGTAGTCACTGAAACAAACGGAGTGACAGAGTAACTTTCCAGAAATGAAATTCGAATATGTCCATTGTTATCAGGGTCCACCATAGGCTGTCCTAGATGGAATCAAGTTCCAATACCATATGTGGCTCATAGATTGGGGGATGCATTCACCCTTTTTTTTTGAGGGGTGCTGCTTAAGTCTCAAAAGCACTAAAAGACACCTAATCTACGTAGCAAAATTGCAAAACAAAAAATTGAAGAAATTGAAGAATCAATCCAAAATGAAGTAGAAGATTTCTCTGGTTTCCACTATGGAAACCTTAGCTAACAAATACAAATCACTAACAAGTACAAATCACTTCAGATGCAGATGTCAGTAAAGGCCAGGAAAGTCAAAATGTGTTCAGTGTTTCAAGTTGAACAAGTTACTACCCATTCAAGCCATTAAAACTCCTTGCTGGAGTTTCGTCAATCCTAAAGTTCTTATTATAGGACACTAGCTCAATCCACCACAAATGATCCATTTTCAAAACCACAAAACTTTGCCACTCTTCCTATTCTGATGTCACTCCACTAATTGAATTTTTTAGATAAAAGATTTTATTAAGAGAGGAGAAAGATACAAAATAAGGACGAATAGCTATTCTCCCAAGAAAACAACATTACAGAACAAGAAGGCAAAACCTAAATAGAAGAAGAAAGTTAAAAATGCAACAGTGCTGCCCATACCCTCTGCATCTCCAGAAGAGACACTAACTTAAAAAAGTTGAGCCAAAAACCACAAAGAAGCTACAAAGATAGTCGTTGTCCATAGGTCATAGAGAGACTCCACTAATTGAAATTATACGGTGCCTAGTAGTAAATATACAAAACTCCCCAATTTTTTCTACTACAACTCTGTAAGGTATAAACCCTGTGTCTTTTAACAATCCATACCAAATTTTGTATAAGACAGTAACTACTAATCTTCCCAATAGTAATTGCCACTAACATGTCTTCTTCATATACATAAAATTCAACATTTTACTACTTTTACTAGGGATAAAATATCAATAAGAATAAAATGAGTTGCATATTGATGAGTAAAATTACCCCTACGGAAGAGTTCAAGACCCTGGGCTAAATGTGGGGGCCGTGCTTGAGTAAATGAAAGAAAAGATGCCAAAAGAGCACGAAATGCAGCAAGCTGCAAATCAGCAGAAGTTGCAGCAGACTGCTTTTGCCCGAACATACTTATTTCCTCATTGACCCATCCTTCTTCGAAAGAGTCAATTGCTATGACTATCAAAAGATTATCCACTTTTGACCTCCACTTTTCAGATTTCAAACCGCCAGCCTGTCAAAAATAATAAAATTTTATGCACTTATTAATATTTAATTCAATGTTTAAAAAAAAAAAGGGACTGTTGCAATCACTTGGATATATTAACCTATTTAAAAAAAAAGAAGAAATCATCATAAAAATATTTTAAGATGTTTTCTAGAGCTGTGGATAAGGGATTTAATTAAAGGTATTTCAGTAGGTTCAGAAGGGGTGTTCATTTCATATCTGACACCGTCCTTTTTTTGGAGGGAGATGAAAAGAATTCTGTTAATACTCTTCTCTTCTTCAAAATTTTGAGTTTACCTCTGGATTGAGATTCATTTGGCAGGACTTAATTTGTCTTATGAGTATCTTTAGATTTTTCCCTCCATAGCAGGTTGCCAGATTCTTCAATGGCCCCTCGTTTATTTGGGTATTCCTGTAGGAGGAAACACAAAGGTTATATCTTTTTGGGATCATGTGATTCAGAAAGTTTTCAACCTTTTGGACATTGAAAAGGTGCATTTTTCTTTTTTCCTTAGGTGATCACATTACCCTTAATCAATTGTGTTTCTCTAGCATCCTCCTTTATTATCTTTTTCTTTTATGTTTCCTAGTTGGAGTGGCTAGAAGGTTAGGATGGATCATATGGGACTTTTTTAGGTCTGGTGTTGGAGTAATACAAAAGGATCACCTTGAAGGACAGGAAATTTGTGCTGCACCAAAAAATGAAGGAGGATTAGATCTAGGAAATTTGATGGCTGAATACCTTGCTTCTGCAGTTAGTATGGTATAAATCATAATGGGTGGGATGCCAACTTGGCGCTCACTACTATCATGGGAGTCCATGGAAATTTATTTCTTAGTGTTATGATTACTTACACGCTTTTGTTTCTTTAAGAGCAGATGAGTGACTATTTTCATGAAAGAATGGGAGGATATTTGGGTGGGAGATATTTCTTTCAATAAGGTGTTTCAGGACCTCCACAATCTATCATCCTTGCATAATGCACCTATTCAAGATTATTGTCTTCAACAGGGTTCTTCAATGTCTTGGAATTTCCATTTTTCCAAAAATCTAAACGATAGGAATGCTCAAGATTTTACAATCCCTCCTACTTATTTTAGAAATAATCATTTTTCACCCCATCAAGACAGGAATATTTGGACTCCTGATTCATCTGATCTTTATCCATTGCAAATGGTTCTTTCATTTTCTAACTCATTCTCCTAATACGGAAAGGTTTGTTCAAGATAATGCTCCTTCTAAGGTAAAGTCATCTGTCTGGACTACAGTACTAACTTGGATTAATACAAATAATTTAATGCACATTTGTAGGCCTAAAACAGCCACATGTATGAATAGTTCAGAATCAGTTGCACATCCCTTTTAAAAAAAAAAAAACACTGTTGAGCAACTGCTTTTTTTGTGGAGTAAACTGTTTGGTGTTTATGGAGAACATTGGGTGTGCTCTCAATCATTGGAGAAATTTCTTATGATAATCAAAGGGTTTGGAAGGGAAAATGAGGCTAAAGCACTGTGGCAATGAGTTGTATTCCCAGAGTTATGGTGTAGTCGGTTGGAAACCTCAAAATTTTAAAGGTGTTTCTATGCCTTTGAAGATGTTATGGGAGAGGATGTCTTGATATCTTCAATTAGGCATCCTGCACGTGGTTTTTCAAGGGGATGCCAATCTTATATGCAAAGAGATTGGGCTGCTCTGCTGCATTTTTTATTATAGTCTTTTCTGATTATTATGCTTCTCTATTTTCAAGTTTCATTCAGAGGATGTCTTATTCTCCTATATTCTAACTCTCTTCATCCTAAATAAAATTGTTCTTTTTCTTTACAAAACAACAACAAAAAAGAAAAGCATTTTTTTTGTTCTTTATTATTATTATTATTATTTTGGTGGTATTTACCTTTGTAAATCTTAAGTAAAAAGTGGCTAAAAGCAGACTTAAAATTACATGATGATGGTTATTATCATTTGACTCATGCCAGCAGCGTGACAAAATGAATCACTTTTTAACTGAAGATCATCCATTTCAGATATTAGTCATTCGAATGATTTTAAAAAATATAATTGTTTGGATAAATAAAAGTGTACCAGCTAAGAAAGAATCTTTCATAATTGTGGCTTACCAGGATAGCAGTGAATCATGGTATCCCTGCACTACTATCAAGCCCACACAAAAACCATATGATTACATTTTATGATGGTTGTCTCATTTTGCAGTTTGCACAAGATCGTTGCCAAGCACAAACTTGGCTTCACTGACAATGTGGAAATTATATTTAAAAACAAAAACAAAAACGACATTGAAAGTGGGGGAACATCCATGAAGATGTGAAATATAACATACCACAGTAATAAGAGCCTCCAGTGCTTCAAGAGCAGCTATCCTCAGAGAAATTGGAGTCACTGGATGGTTCTTGGGAGCTTCTGCGCCCAAAGCACTAACTTCATCATGCTCCTGAAGAGGACCTGTCGTACTGCTATGCTTCCTTTTTCTACCACTTGCCTGTAGCAATGCTTTAGTAGAGGCATTTGGATTTGGAAGACTCAATGTGCTAGAACTCTTATTCCTGATGGTACTCAAATCAACAAAGGCATTGTTGATAACTTCCTGTGCAAGGCACAAAGCCATTCCTGTTCAAGATGACTAATCAGTGAAAATCATTCAGTATGACAGAAAACTTGATGAGCCAGAAAAGGAACACGCCTGCAGTCTACAGACAAAGTTGTTCAAACAATCTACCAGAAATAGGTAGAGGGAAAAAAAAAAAGAAGGGACTATGATTGGATGCATGGAACCAAAGTTAAATATACTAACAACCCAACTAGAGATACATACAAAGACATAGTCAAGATTATGGAAATTTAAAATGTACTACAGAGCATCTGTTCGTTAAACTTCATGCAATTCAATTATATTTCTAGACCTGCTCTCTCACATACACAAACACACAAAATAAATAAATTAAAGACAAACATACGGAACAGGATATTCACCCTGCAATTCTTCTAAAAATATCAAAAATCAAGAATGTTTGCATAACAAAATCTATAACTTGTGCATCACTCTCCAGATTATTTGAACAGATGCTGCAGAGAAATTTTAAACTGCAAGCTCAGTTTTCTTTTCTCTAAATTCTTCTAGTTTCAAGGTAAGATCTGGAGGGTAGTTTGTAAGGCTGTGGTTGACTGATTGAAAAGTAAAATATAGGAGAAGATAAATGAAAACCAAAACTAACAATATTATGCACTGCTGTACAGATGTAAAACAAAAAAACAAAAAAACACTTATGTTAACATTTTGTTAGTACATGGCATGCTTCAAACCCAATAAAATAAAAAAGAAAAATTTGAATGTATGTCTCCAATGGTCCAGATAAAGACAGCTTCAAATGGCCTTCTTTGTCGACAAGATAATATCACCAGTTAGCCGTGAGACATCTTTGTTAAGAAAATATACATACCCACACCCATGGATATAAGGAGAATTCTTGTGACAGAATAGACTTTAATTCTTAATTCTGGCAATGCACAGGTCTTGAAGTACATTGTAATGATTCGTGCAGTAGAGGCAGCGTGTGGTAATAGTTGACTGCAATACATTGGCAATTAGTAGAATTCTGCATTCTCGCAAGAAATAAATACACAAAAGATAAATGAGGAAAAATCACATACAAATCATACATGGTGTAGAAAGAGAGATGAGATAAGGATCAGGCTGTAGTACATCATACATGTACTAGGAGAACTAATCCTACTAAGAGTTCTTATCCTACAATCACAAGAATGGTTACCCAACTAGCACTAAGAGAACATAACATAAGCCCACTCCAAAAAGCCATACACTAATAACACACTGAACAGGAAGAGGAACAATGTTGGAAAGCTGAACCAATATATATATATATATATATATATATTTTGTTGGATAAAAGACAAAACTGCAATTCACACTGCCGTGGTAAGAGAGATCATGTGCCACCAACAGTAATTGTGTTAAGAACAAAATTGTTGATCACACAAAAACTTGTGATTGATATTATGAGTGACACATAGGAATGACACACAGAATAATTCAGGAGACTTTGTTTAAAAGGCCCAACAATTTGTATAAAAAGCTCTAAAAATAAGTGTATTTGGCAACAACATATAACAACAAAAGCAATAACAACAACAAAAATGCGAATAACAAAGAAGTTGAAACAGAACAACAATTTATGTACAGGACCATAAGGAGACAAAAATTACATATCAAGAGTCCATGAGCCAGAGAATGTTTTGTGAAAAATATTGGGGGACAAATGATTGAGTCATGGACCTAGGCAAAGGAAATACACTCAAGAAAGGCAAGACAAAGGCATTAATATAAAAGACTTTTGACACAGCAGAGGCCTTTAAGGTTTGAGAGAGTTTAACGTTTCATTTATTACATAAGTTGCACCACCAACAGACCAACCCCCTTCTTTTTCTGTTCTTTTGAAGAAAGGAGGCAGAAGGTATTAAGTAGGTATACCTGCCTACACCCTTTACAACAGCAGTGAGCAATTCCAGGCTATAAGAGTGCAAAACAGGAAGTTCAGAACAAATATGCTCTTGCTGCTTGGCAGTCACAAAGGGCATTGACATTTGTGACAAAGAGCCATTCACCATTAGTACTCTGTCAACAAGGGCCAATAACAGGCGAACAGGAACATTTACCTAGCAAATAGTATCATATAATTTTCATCATTCTTCTAAATCACAACTCAAATTTGTAATAACATAAATTGGACCGTTATTCGTTCTCTTGAAAGAACTAAACATTACCTTAGAGGGATATGAATTTGTAAGCATTGTGCAACAGCAAAGCATAAGTGTAGAGACACTAGACATTGGTGATTGCTCGGACCTTCTCGTTGCTTTGTAACTTGCTTCTTCAGCAGGTATATAGCCTCCTAAAGCTGGGGGAGGATCTTTTCCGGGTTGAACCAACAATCTAAGAAGTTCATAGCGCTTGGTTTCTGCAATATGAGCAAGATGGTCAACTACTGTCATTAATTGGCTCTGGCACCATTAAAACAAATGATAGTTACGTATACCTTCTTCTAAACCTTGAAAGGCATTGTTCAATTGATCATTTATTACTACCAAAATTTTCTGCATCATCACGAACCAGCTTTCTTCATCTCCTTTTGATTTTGGAAGTAATGCTAGGGAATAAGCTAGTTTCTGGAATTACAATGCCAAGCAGATGCCAGAACACATAAGATCAAGACCATGTACATACCTATGTGCACGCGTGCATGTGTGTGTGTGTATATATATATATATATATACTTTGTAAGAGACAATACATCCGAAGAAAAGAGTTCAATCTTATGGATAACCCATCCTTCTAAAATAAAAAGGAGAATTGAAGGCCAAAAAAGCTCGTCAATAAATGACCCCACCATATTAGATATCAACTAAAAAAACTCCCTAAAAACCACCATGTATTAAAGCCAAAATCCTCAGTAATGCATTATGAGAAGATACTCAATTTTTATCTTATTATGTAATGATATAATTATAATTAGGAAATTAGGTTTGTATATGGGTAACTGAGGTAATTTAAGATTTAATTAAAGGATTTTTGGGCCTAGAGTTATGTTAGCTTGTACCGAAGTATCCTAGTAGGATTAGGTTATTTGATATCATTTGGATACTTGATGCCATCAGGATTTCTTATTTTAGTTGCATACAAATAGGCCTCTAGTCATTTAGGAATATTACCCTTAATTATTATTAATAAATTGATATATTGAATTCAAGTTTTTTTTTTTCATTATTTTCTTTCATCCTTGTCATGTATACATCGCGATGTTGTCCCAAAGAAGATAACATTTGAGATAATGCCCATGGAAGTTCAACTCTCAGGCAATTACTGTTCTCCCCATGGTGCACTCAAAGTTTGATGTTTCAGGTAAGGATTACAAGTATATTGGAATTTTTACTTCTTTTTGGAACGTTAAACAAGTAAAGGTTCGGATTTGGAGTCTTTTCCAGCTATACTCAATTCTGCTCAAATTTGCTCCAGATGCAAATAAAAGGGTTTGAGTTTTGGATTCTATTACCCTTCCTTTGGAAAATTAACTGAAGAGGAAAAGAAAATGGAATTGTTCAAAATTAGTAATGTATCAATGCATGCAATCTGTCCAAATTAATTGTCAACTTTTATTTCTCTCATTTTCTTTCCCTCATTTTGTTTCGCATAGAAACCAATGTTTATACTTGTAAATCTTTCCTTTGAATCTTCTAAACAAAATCCTTTTCTCCCTCCGAGGAAAACTAGGGCACTCTTAGATAGAAGCTTTTATTTGGCCAGCTGTATTTATACAAATACTACTCATCATTTGCTTCAAATTTTGAGAGCAGAAAGAGCTAGACCTCCTTTTATGTGTATTATTTGTTTTAGTAGTTATGATAGTGCCAGCCATTTGTTTTCACAGTTTCCAGTGTGTTGGAATAATAGAGTAGGCTCTTCAGAAACAGTGAACCTTAGGTCTGTCCTACAAGTTTGAAACAACTTTAATGAATACGATGTCAGAATTAAAGGAGGAAAGGAGAAAAAAAGTCAAGTTGCAATGTTCTATTTGTGCCGCTATTTGGTGTATTTGATTCAAGTTGATGCAAGCAATTTTTATATACAAAATCTTGTCTGCCTTTCTTTAAAAATTTAGAGCTAACTTATTGACCTTTTTGGTGCTCAGCCAAGGGTTGCTTTAAAGTCTTGTGATGGGCAAAAAGGATCAATATCATATAGAAGACACAAAAGGACCTTCAGTTCTCCCACTGACCAGAATACACTAAACAGCTTCTAGAAAGAGACCAAGCAACCAAGCATAAGACAAAGAAATGTCCTACAAACCATATACCAACAACTAAATCCTCACGCACAATGTGATACGTGAGCCATATTCTGACAAGGGTACCCAATATCATCAAAAATTCAAAATTACCCATAAACATTAAATTAACTTCTAAACCGTAATTCTTCTATATATATATATATACACACACACACATATTTAAAAAAAAACTAATTCCAAAATATGGAATGGAACTAACACAAGCATACATAGGTGTCAAAAAAAAAAAGATTTTTTTAAATAGAAAAAGAGGACCTTGATACCATGGAAAGGGGGGAAAAACACTTTTCATTCATTACCACAAGTTTCAACATTGTCACATAACTTCAATTTGTTCCAACAGAATCTTCCACTTTTTTAATTCATTATTTCTCCTTTCTATGTCCACTTCTCAGTTTCAGAAATCTCAGAGGGTAACTACCTTATCAACATAAGGTAGCCAGACTTTTTTGTTCTTGTGACCTTTTCTTCTAAGCCAATCTGTTGCACCATTTATTTACTTTTCCCAGAAAAAATAAAGAAAGTAGTAGGATCTGATATGACAGAACCGATATTTAATCTCTAAAGTCACAAATCACTGAGATAGCCAAGCTACTCTGCCCTCTACTAACAAGCTAAAGATGAGCTAAAATTGGAGGGTTGGATGCAGAAAGAGATTGGTAGGCCATCGCAGTGAAAAGTGATGGAGAATCATAAAAGAATAGGGGAGATATTATTAATTATTTGTAAATTAAGGATTAAAGATAAATATAAGAAATAATATTTTATTAGGACTAGGATTAAGAACTAATATTTAAATTACTTTGTTTTATTTTAAACAGCATTAGTTATTGGCTTTTATATCTTTTACTAAATTAGGAGATTTAATATTATCTTTTACTTTTAAATTCTTCAGAATTATCTTATGAGCTCTATATAAAGCCTTTTAACAGTTCTACCAGAGAACCTAACCTTTGATTTGATAATAAAGTATTTTCAAAGCCTCCAAATCTCTCCCTCTCTTCTTTCTATATTCTCTTCCCATTCTCCATCAAGAAGATGTCAAGAAGGGGTTGAAGGAAAATGGCTGAGAGTGAGACTAAATGACAATGATGCCTTGTACTAAGAATACTTTTAGACATCAACCATCATTTCAACTCAAAAACTTAAACTGTTAAGTGAAGTTTCATAAATAGTTATATTATAATGTTTAACACAATCCCTCACACAAAAGCCCTTTCGGCTTGAAGTATGGACAACACACAAGCTCATCATATCTTATGCCGGGAAACTTACATTTTTTTTGTTTTGAAAGAAGAAATTTCATTAGAAAGAAGAGATAATACAACTTGAAGCAGGATAAGATATCCTCAAGCCAGAAGAGTAAAGAAAAGCTCTAAAACAGAACAAAGCATAGAAGGCGCTACACAACGTATAGTTGTAGGAAAGCTGTCCATTCCCTGTGCATTTCAGATACAGCAACTCCCCATTTTTTAATTAGAAAGATGAGGGGTGACAAGGACCAAACTCCTAATCAGAAGGGTCCTTAACATAGTTTGGTAGTGGGTAAGTGATTAAGGAAAACATGAGGGGACTAGTGTGGTGACGTGGTCAACTGATCTATGAGATATGGCTAAGAGAAGAAAATAAACCCAGATCTCAGTCCTCTTTCTCCCATCTCCATTGTCTGACATTAGAGAAAGCTCATAAAATATAGCCCAAAAAAAAATTATTGTTAACAAGGTATATATTGTCATGTCATCTATAAAATGCCACATCATATGCATATCTAAAATTCTTTTATCAATGTCAATAGAGCCAGTAAAGAGGAAGAGAGTGATTACATTTTCAAAGACAAAAGATATAATGGGAACAGATTAAAGTTATGGGACAAAATTGAGACTCATAATAAACTCAAGGGATCAAAAGTGCATTTTGTCACAGAAAAAAGTACAAGAATCAGGATGAGCAATCATCTAAATAAAACAGGAAATGGAAAAAAGTAAAGTCCTTCCTTTAAAAACTCAAAGTAATCCAAAAACTATTTGAGCCTAGGTCTAGAGAGAGTGTAGGACCTTTTGTTTTTTATTGGCCAAACATAGGACTGCAGGCCTTCTCTTAAAAACCCAAACTAATCCAAAAACTGTTTGAGCCTAGGTCTGGGGGAGTGTAGAACCATAAACTGAAGTAAAGGGGCCTCATTTCTAATATATCAAAGTATAGAAAGTTTTAGATAACCAATTTACCTTCCCTGGAAACTAAGTGTCCCAAATGATGGGCAAACCTCTGAAATATGAAAAAAGAATGAAGAAACACAAGATCCTTTAACCTCAATTTCCAGACACTCCTTAACAGCAACACATCCACAATCTCAGATTTATACTATAGCACATGAATGTGGAGAAACTTCAGAAATAACTTCCCTAACCTTGCTATGCCCAATGAGGCCACGGCCACTACTTTGCCAAGACCTTGGACATTCCAACCAAGGTTGCTAAATAATATAGCCAATTATTTATTATTCTGCCTTCTCTCCTAAGCTTTCGCATAGTAAACAAAAAGTACGCAACTTCAAGGTGGAGCAACTAATTAAACCTCAGTGACTGTAAAAAATCCATGAGCAGGCTACTGGTGAGACAACCAAGCAAGAGGATGCACATTACCTTCAACAAATATTGACTGCATCCTCCTGACAAAAGTTTTGAAGCAATAGCAGATTCAACCTGCATAAATTTAAAATACTCATCAAGTCATGAATACACTGGAAGGAAAACCCTACATCTTTCCTAAGCATTTTCCTACTTTTTTTTGGGGGATAAAATAAGAAATTATATTAATAAGAAAGAAAGATACAAGAGACAAGGATAGGTGTTCTCCTTAATGAGGATATCAAAATGTATTAGGAAAGAGAATAGAAGCTCAAACATGCAGCAAAGATGCCCAATCCCTTTGCATATCTAATAGTGACAATCACTTAAAAAAACTCTGATCCAAATAGTCAACACCCCTGGAAATGAGCATACCATATTTCTGTTTCAACCAAATGCTCAAAATAAGAGCAAAAGCCTCATAATGCTACAGTTTTACCATCTTTTTTTATCCAAAAACTTTGAACTGTATGAGGAGAGAGCACTCTAAATTCATAGGAAACACCCAATTCTCATCCAACACCTCAAACAGCTTATTCCACAGAGAAGCAACTACCCAGCAATGTAAAAATAGTGAACAATAGTTTATGCACCATTCATTTACATAACACAAATGATAGGAGAGAGAGATACCGAATGTAGGATTTAAAAGTATACTCACCTATTGAATCAATATTCCAAACTGTCTAACTTGTAGTGGTTGAAAGACAAACGGGATCAATAAGAGATCAAAGGGATTCTAATTTATTAACATCCCTATCAGTAAGATCCCTTAAAAAGTGGAAATTTCAAGAATGACCATTCCCCTGAACTGACTAAAAGCCTTGAACTGGGGAATTGTGCAAAGAAGAAAGACACTATAGATTTAGGAAGGCTTGAAAAAAGGGATAATTTCCCACCTAGGTATCCTTTCAAAACCTAATACAACAACCATTGCCAACCCTCAAAGAAACCAAAGATCTATAAAAATCATATCCCTAAGAAATAAATTTCCAAGGGCTTACATGAGGAGCAGTAATTGCTTGGTTGGCAGTTTTCCTGCATGATGTTGGGTTTTTGTACAGCCCTAATGGCCATTTGTGCGATTCTACAGATGTGGTGATGCAGAATTCATATAGGCTACAGTGAGTGCCATGTCTAAAAGGGACCGAGTTTTTCATCATAAACCATTCTTGATTTTCATTGAGGATTTTTGGCTTCCTGTTCAATGGAGACTTCAGCCTTCTCTTAAGGTTTCACCAGATTTGCAGCCTGCTCTCTCTCCTTTTCTATTTGTTTCCTCCCTCTCTGTTCTATCTCTCTGTCTTTTCTCCTGCTTTTTCTTTCATTTTTCTTCACAGTTTCTTCTTCACGGTTTCCTCCATCTCGTTTTCTTCTTCTGTGCTCTGTTCTCTCTTTTTATCCTCTGTTCTTCTCTTTTCTTTCTTTCTTGTTTTTCTGCTATCAATTTCTTCATCTCAGTTCCTCTTCACCGTTCTCTGTTTTCTCTCTTTTTCTTCTCTGATTGTTGTTGATAGTAACTGAACCAATTAATGCTTAGTTACATTTACTATTGTCACTATTTCTTGTCTATTATTTCTTAACTGTTTATATTTATTCACCCATAAAATAATTTTTAATTTTCCAATTTCTAAAGAGTGCTAAGGCTGACCCAATATGGAAATATTATCACTTGGAATATCCTAGCAATAAAAATGTTGTTCTGCAATTTTCCATTACACATTATAGTCACTTCATTGTAAGTCTTTTGTGTGTGTTATTTTACTTGTATTATTATTTTTTTATTTTATAAATTGTTGAAATATAGGGTTAAAGCAAAGGTATGGTTGGCAGAAATTAGGGGCTGAAGAATAACACCCCCTCCAGCCCTTATACCTTTATCTATATTATAAAAAAGTTTAGCTACAAGATAAATTCCTAGAGATAAAAGAAGAATCACAAAGTAATCTGAAATTTGAAGATAACCAACTTTCCTATCTTCAAAATAAAACAAAAGAACAATCCTAAGAGATAACTCTAAGACTCAGAAAATAACAAACTCCAGTCCTCTAACACACTGACTTAAATTATAAGACCTCCCCTCAAGTAAAATATAGGTTTTATAACACTCCCCCTCAAGCTGAACAGTATAGAAGATTTAGCTTGTTACAACTAACAAATATAACCCAATTAAAACAAAGAAACAAATGTAGACTTAAACACCCTTAGATGCTCCAAAACAACTCATAAGGTCGCAAAACCATTCTCAATTTATGATTCACTAGGTTGTGTTCAAATTAACCATCAATTCAAGAACTTAAGGAACTCGCACTTCCTCTAACCATCTGCTCAATGGACAAATAACAACTCCCACAATCCTTAGGCCTGCTTCCCATGAATAGCCCGCTCCCCATTCTGCTAGCTGCTTTCTTTAGTCACATCATCTAACACAATGACACAGCTCCCAAAATTCCTTGATCTACTTCCCTTAAGTAGCCCCCTTAACCTTCTCCCCCCTGGTCTTTGCTACTTGGGTTGCACAGCCAGGCAACCAACAAAACATAACTCTAGTGTCGAAGTCTTTCAATACACAACTCAATCTCCACTCCTTATGACTCCCTAGGCTGTATCAAGAACCTAGACTGCAACTTCCTTAACAGCAAAGCCAACAAACCAACATCAAAACCAAACTACCATAATCATTATGTAGACCTCAATATCAACGACTCCGTAACAGAAACCAGTAGCTTCACTAGATTTTTCATTCATATCATAGGCCCTAAAACTGCCACCTTTGAACACACAATACCAGCTCAAATCACAAGTACTAACAATCAACCCTACTAAGATTGCATTTCACCTCCTATACACCTTTCTGGTACTAGAACACAAGAATACAATCTCCTTTCCTCTCAACTCAAAAATGCAGCCTTTCTGAAAAATTAAAAAACACACACTTTAGGTATGGACCCATTCAAAATCAAGCATTTCCCTCCACAACCCTCATTAAAACGCACCTCTCTTGACCATTTCCACGTCAGTCCAGTACAGCCACCTTGCACCACAGCAGAGGACACCAAAACTCCCTAACCTGCAAGACTCTTTTGGCTACTTCCCCCCCCCCTCTCTCCTGGTTTTTCATTTTTTCGCCCTGTATCTGTGGCTTTCAGCCATGAATTTTGTTGAGAATTTTGCTCAAAAACAAGGTTCCAAGCAAAATCCACCTGTTTCCCTGTGGAAGCTAGGGCTGGGATTCAATGTGGACGATAGATACTAAAGCTTTGAACCAGACCTTATACCTTCCTTTATTTATAATATAATATTCTGAATAAGAGTTTAACTACAAGATAAATGCCTAGAGATAAAGATGAATCACTAAGGTATCTGAAGATAACTAACTTTCCTTTCTTCAAAATAACACCAGAAGATAATCCTAAGAGATAATAAAACTCAAGAAAATAACAAACCCCTAATCCTCTTAGACTCTACCTAAGTAATGAGACTCATTCCTCAATCAATATACATTTTTCAACAATAGTTATGCAAGCCACACTTCAAAGTTGCAATGCGCAAGGCTGTGAGCCATGTGCATGGCTCTACAAGCCCCTATTGCAACAGTCAGCCACATGCCATCAACTCCTATGCACAAGAGGATAAAAGAAGGAAGAAAAAAAAAAGACAGAACAAAAATATTAAGACAAATGAGCTCTCCAAGCCCGCTCTACGTCTACTCTAAAAAATCCCCTTGAAAGAACCAAGCTCTAAATTACCCTAAGGTGAAACAAGAACTCAAAGAAGCAGCACCTCGTTGAAGGTACCTCACATTGATTGAGTTGAGATGTTACCTAAGAGTAACTTGTGCCTAGTTCAACGCCCAGGCAGGGTAGGTCTTCTATAACTATGAGCATACCTCACATTAGCACTCAAAACATATTATAAGGGACATTTCTCCAGCTAACCATATTGTTTGCTTCTAGACTGAGAAGGTACTTTCCAAATCACCATTCAATTGTGGAATTACATAAATCAGGATTCCTTGTTCTAATAAAATATATTACTTAGAAATCACTGATTAAAAGGAATTAGTGGAATTTGTATTAAAAACTCAATTTTAATTAAAAATTAAACCCGTAGAATACATTCTTTGGCAGTCTCAATTAAATATACCGAATTAACCATGTACAAAATGTTACAACAAAGGGAAGAGAAGCTTACACTGTCATAATTACGATGAACAGAAAATGGGAATGAAGTCATTATTGTACATAGCAAATGAAGTGCACCTTCCTGCATGCACCACAATTCAGATAACAAATGAATCTCCAATAAACAAACAAAGCAGATATACAAGAACTGACAAACAAAAACTAGGGTGAAAAGCATGCAAAGAAAATAAAATATTGTCAAGTCAATTGTTTGTCAGCATTCAGCTACAATGGGCTACAGGATAAACCTTTTGTTTTTTAGACAAGCTAAGTTTTAACAGCAAGACTCATCTCTTACCCTTTACCTACATGAATGAGAGATAGAGCGAGAAAGAGAAAGCAAGCAAAAGAAATGGTACTTCTGCAAGCATTTTTTTGACTTCCAAGCATAAGAATACTTACTCTAAGAAAACTGAGCATATTCTTTCTGCATTATGTGGTGAAACAAATGGTTTCTTGATTTGAATCTATCAACATATATTGCTCATAAATATATTGGGCTTTAGATATATTTCTGTCCAAATGAAATCTAAACACAAAGCCAATTTAAAATAAATGTTTTTCCCTCAATCTTTGTTACACGATTCTAGAAATTTTTTTATTTCTTCCTATTCCTTCCAAAAGAAATGATGACAACATAACACAATATATACCTTCATCCATTTTGCTTAATGAACCTTCTTTCATTTACTATTTAGAAAAGAGAGTAAAATCATAATCTTCAAATTATGCTAGTACTACTTACCCATATAGCCTCTGAGTTGTCATCATTTAACAGCTTCAGAACTGGTTGAACAACTTTTGCAGCAAAGGAAGACCCATCTTTCTTAACATTAGGAAATCCACTCAGCCTAATTTAGAAAAGAGAATGAGGTATAGCAGCCAGTTAATAGAATCAAGACAGGCCTTTTTTAATTGATTTTGCCCCCAACAGAAAGAAGTATAAAAGTATGCAGCATGTTTTGTGGAGTAATCATGCTTAGCCAAGCTTGTGTTCAAATGATTAAAAACAAAACCAACTTGTGGACAACAAGCACTGAACTGGGAGATGATTGTAATAATAGATATTATAACCCCAATATGTTACAGGAAACACTCCACAAAATGAATTTATTCTGTTCAAATTTTCAGACTAACTGCATAATTACAGCAATATTAATTCCAATAAAAAGTTATAAGCATATCTTTCAACCAAAAAGGGGGGGGGGGGGGGGGAGTCCCATTTATAATTTAGAAATTTAGCAAGCAATTGAATATAAGGAATCCAACAATTGAGCAACTTGCTAATACCATCTTTTTTAAAGTATCTAATAGTTAATAGAACATGATCTATATTTGAAGATTATAAAAAACTCATTAACTAATATCCTGATGTTTTGGTGCATAGGCAGAGGTGAGTGGATAACTACTGGAGGTGTAAGAGTAAAACATTTCACTTATTGCATATCTTTGCATGTACCAATCTACCACACAAAGATTTCTAGGAATTTAGCCAATCAATACCAAACATGAGGGTTTTACATGACATGTCTACAATTGTACACTGATGAATAGGTAAGTCTTTGAATAGAAAGAAAGATCTAACCTTGAAAACAGATCAGATACCGAAGCAAGAGAAGCCACCCTCACAAAATGAGAATCTGCTGGCGACTGTGTAAATAAGTAGCATGGAACACATGTCTCACATAAGTATATTACAACAACAACAAAAATTAATTATCATAAATTTAAATCTTGACCTTAAACCATGCATGGAAACAAGTGATATATGTGTTTAAGCACATACGTAAACTGAAAAATGCAAATAGGGAGTCCAACCATGTAAGTTTTACATATACAATAGTCAAATACTAGATGAAGAAAGTAAAGACATTTGATTGATTAATGCCTCCTTTTGGGATCCTGCGGTGCAAGAGGTCACTAAGTATATAAATGGCTCCTATTTTTTTTTTGAAGGTCATATAACCCTCACTCAAAGCTGCCTTTCTTGTATTCCACTTTATTATCTTTCTCTTTTCAAAAATCCATTAAGGGTTGCAAGGGGGTTAAAAAAGATTATGCAGGATTTTCTTTGTTCTTGTGTTGGAGAGATAAAGAGAGATAACCTTGTTAATTAAGAAATTTGTTGTAGACCAAGGAGCAAAGAGGAATAGGGTTGCGGAAATTTGGTGTCTAAGAACATTGCTCTGAGGCAACCAGAATTTTGAGGCAGGTAAAGTATATTTCACATAATGAAGTTACCCTTTCGACTCTTCAAAAAATTCAAATACTTTTAATTTGTTACTGAGATACCAGTAAATTCATCAATGAATTGACCTTATATAGTTCCATAAAGATTTTTCTTAAGCAAATTTAATAATACATGTGCCCAGTACAAACACAATGATATCACACTCAATGTTGTAAATACAGAAGTCTGAATCTAGGGAGGAAAAACATATATAGAAGAGCTGTACAGTGTCAAATCTAGAGCACCATGGACCAAGGCCATGGTACTTATGTCTACATTCATATAGTTTCCACATGAACAGCAAATCTGCTGTGTATAGCAATTGAAATTCCAAGAGAAAAGGGAAATTCATGAAAGCTTGCTAGAAAAGAAGCTGCATGCATGGAAAAACAGCTTGGTACCTGTAAAAATTGTAGCAACTTCTGGAACCACCCAGTGTACGATTTGAGGAAACGAAGAGAGCCACATTCTTGACAAGTAAACCCTAGCAAAGAGATTCCTGCCCAACATTTATCTGGCTATAACATAGAAATATAATCATATAATTGACATAAATATATCTTCCAATATCCCATCTTGAACAAAACGCAATTATAATTCAAGCATAAACTGTTGTGTGTAAAGAAGCAGTAAACAATATGAAAATCTAACCGTGGGAAAAATAAATCAGGCTAAACATCATGGTTTTTACTCAGACGAAAAACAAAGACGACCAATTCATTCAAAAGTTTAACAATAAGTACCCAGAAATAGCCTGTTTCATTAGTATTTACACATATTTGAATACCAACAAAGTGTACGCATAGAATTATCATATTTACCGTGTCGTTAGAGGCGAGAATCAAAATGCGGTTGACCCACGAATCAACAGCAGATTTCCAGCTTTCAACTTGCTTTAGGTCCATGTCATCAGTAAAGGATTCAGCAAGGAGACGGTGAGTTTTAATCATGGAAACAACACGAGAAAGCTCTGACAGATTCGAGAAGGGATGCTTCTCATCAGGAATGTGTTCTCTGATAAGGGTACGAAGTAAGCGGGGTTTAAGTGCAACATCATACATGTTGCCGAAGTGATCGAAGGCCGCCATTGGAAGATGCAAGATTCGAAGTTTACTATACCAGACTGAGTCAAACTCTTGCTCCTGCTTTCACTCTCTCTACCTCAACGCTCAGCCTCATAAAATCGGTGAATGAACCTCTTCTTTCTTCAGCCACCGTTATGGCGATACCAGCGTTCTACAGCGCTGCGTACTCCGTGAAGTCTCTGTTTTGGTGCGCGCGGGTCGGAGAAGCGGGACGTGGCTTCAAGATGGGCCGGATCGCGTAATGGGCTAGGCCGCTAGTGATAAACACGTTGGACTTCCTTGCTTTTGCAGAATATATGGGGTCTGTGCGAGAGTGAACTACTCACTCACTGTTAGTTGAGTCATAAAGTATTTTTTAATTTAATTTTATATAGGATTATTTTATTAATTTAGTCCTTTATAAACAAAGCATTTTTTTAATTTAATTTCTTATATACTTGCCTTCTTAATTTGATCCCTTACATATAAATATTTCTCATTTGGTCTCTTATAAATAGAATCACCAATAATGTCCATGTGTCAATCTTTTGAATATGAAATTAGCAAACCTAATAATAAATAAAATTTTTTCATAGTTTATATTGCTTAGTTATCATTATATAATAAGTAGATTGACTATTAATTTCATTAATAGTAGATTAATATAACCATGTTATTGATAATAATTTTATTTGTGTAGAATTAATTTAAAAAATACTTATATATGAGAGACCAAATTAAAAAGATAATTTTATAAAAAATTAAATTAAAAAATATCTTATTTATAAGAGATCAAATTAAAAAGATAATTTTATAAAATATTAAATTAAAAAGTACCCCATCTATGAAATATTAAAGCAAGGATTTAGTTAAATAAGTATCCTAATTTTTCAAGACCATGAAAATTTGATTATAAAATTCTTAAGTTTGACCTATATTAAAAAGTCATTCTTTTGATATTATTTAGAACAAACACAACACATATATTTTGAATTTTTATATTTTTATGTCCAAATATATTATAAACAAGTTCCTAGAAATTTGAAAATTGTAATTTGTCGTGTACTAAGTAACACATCTTTTTTCGTTTATCTTTTTTATATACTTTCGTGAAAAAAAAAAAGTCATTTGCATTGAATTCTTCTTCTTCTTTTTTCAGATTTTCATTAGTATAAAGCCATGAAAATTATTTTAGCAAAAGTTAGATGGAACCACTAGGACTGTTATATTTATTTGTTGGGATTGGGAGGCTTTTTCTTCCTAAAAGTAAGCATCTATTATTATTATTATTATTATTATTATTATTATTATTATTATTATTATTAAAACTTTGCAACACATGAATGTTTGAAAAGAGAAAGGATCATCTACTGTATCTCTTGGCACAGTGGAAGAGTTGTGCCTCTGACATAGGGGGCGACTAACTTTTCTTTTTTTAATTTAATTTAATTTTTTAATTTTCTTTGTTGCTTGACAAAACAACCATGCAATGCGTCTGAAGAGGCTGATATATATTTGATCACGTGTACCTTTCGAGAAAATGACACAGCAGTGGTTGTGGATGAGTACGTCTCACCTACAAGTTTAGGAGAAGAAACAATCTCACGTAGAACATTTGCGATTATAATAACTGTTTAGTTTTAAGTAACAAATAATTTAAGTCTCTAATCACAATTAAGCTACTTTAAAAGTTTATCATTAAATCATTCCAAGAGAATATGCGACATGGAAAGACGTGCTACCAGTACTGTAATATTGCATCATTAACTCGATCATTTGAACTAATCACAAAAATGTTCAAAATCTAAAATAATTGGGGTTTATGAACGGATTAAGCTTTATTTTAATCTTTTATAGATAAAATATTTTTTAATATATTAGTTTCTTATAAAATTATCTTATTAATTTGATCCTTCACAGATAAAGCACTTCTCAATTTAACTTTTCATACATTAATGTTTCTTAATTTGGTTCATCACAAATATAGTTGATGTCTTTATGTCAATTTATTGCATATGAAATTAACAAGTATAATGACATATAAAATATTTTTTGATAGGTTATCAATTAGTCGTCATTATATAATATGTAGATTAACTATTAGTTTCATTAATAATGAATTAATAGAAACATGTTATTAATAATAATTTTATTTGTAAAGAATTAAATTAAAAAATAATTATATGTGAGAGCTCAAATTGAGAAATATCCTATTTATAAGGAATTAAATTAAGAATTTAATTTTATAATGAACTAAATTTTAAAAAATCCTATCTATAATAGAACAAAATAAAGTTTTAGTCTTTATGAATGAGTTGAAGGTGTAATACCTTGCTCTTATTTAAACAAGTGCTAATGCCAAGAAGTTATCCAAGAGATGGGCAACCCAATAAAATCAAGGCTAAAGTTAAAAATTTTATAAGCTCATGTCATAAATATAAACAGCTCATATAAACCACCCAAAAAATAAAAGAAAAAATTATATTTAAGGATCATAAGCTTAAAAAATTTACTATGAAGAACTTTACAAACTTAAATTATTCAGAAGGCCCAAAAGGCCTTTTTTTATGTGAATGGATAGAAATGAGCTTTCTATTTACTTTTGTCTCTTTACTTTCATATGTACCAAAAGGATGATGCACACACACACACAAACGGACAATGCACGAAATAGTGCATTGGAAGAATGAGGTCACAACACTTGGAATCAAGGCAAAAGAGCTAAAGATCTCATCTTTAAAGATTCTTACCTTTATAAGTTTCTTACAATCTCATAACTGTCATTTACTATCTACAAGTTTCTTTTTCTTCTTCTTCTTCTTCTTCTTTCTTTCTTTCTAATTTTTTTTTCTATAGAATCATCAAACCCATAACTATGTGTTTTTACTAGTAATATTTTAGAATGATGAGCAAGATGGATTATGGATAATGTTGTAATAAATAAGCATTACGGGGCAATTGATGAATTAAGGTGATAATCAACCTAAGATTAGGTAGTAATAATAATAAAGTTCCTATAACT
This sequence comes from Erythrophleum ivorense, assembly GCA_026724425.1. NCBI lineage: Eukaryota > Viridiplantae > Streptophyta > Magnoliopsida > Fabales > Fabaceae > Erythrophleum > Erythrophleum ivorense. The sequence continues at coordinate 5,914,054 of JAIUCV010000018.1, forward strand.
CTAGGAGGACTAGGTAGCAACTAACTAAAGTTGTCCATTTAAGTGACCTCAGAATTGTAAGGCAAGATGTTAATAAACTTAATACCTAATAGTAATAAGCCTAAGGCTCCCTACTAACTACAAAAAGCTCAGGTGGTAACTAATTAAAGCTAAAACTTGTGCATGCAAATGACCTTAAGATTAGAAAGTAAGGAGGTAAGAAACTTAAAACTTGGTTGTAATAACCCTAAGAGCTCCTTGTAACTCTAGGAAGCATAGGTGATAACTAACTAAAGTTGTAACTTGGATGCAAGTCAACTTAAATTTGGGAAGCAAGGTTGTAAGAAACTTAAAATCTAATAATAATAATCCTAAGAGCCCCTTGTAAGTCAAGGAGGTCTAGGTGGTAACTAATTGAAGTAATGTTGTATAACTATTACTACCAGGTGGGTAGTAATAAGTTAAGGGAACTTTAAGGGTTATTATCACAAGGGTTTAGATATCTTACCACCTTGCTTTTCGATTCTAAGGGCACTCGCATGGACAAGTAACAGTATTAGTGAATTACCTCCTAGAGTTACAAGGACTCCTAGAGTCATTATTAGTAGATTTTAGATTTCTTACCATCTTGTTTCCCAATCTTGAGGTCACTTACATTCAAGTTATAGGTTTAGCTAGTTACCAGTTAGGTTTCTTGGAGTTAGAAAGGACTCTTAAGGTTATTATTGCTAGGTTTTAGATTTCTTACCATTTTGCTTTCCAATTCTATGATCACTTACATGCATAAGTTATAACTTTAGTTAGTTACCACCTAGGCTTTTCAAGAGACTTTTAGGGTGATTATTATTAGGATTTAAGTTTGTTATCACCTTGTTTCCCAATTCTAAGGTTACTTACATGTGCAAGTTGTAATACCATAACTCAATAACCTACACATTACTCTACCAAGGTCTTAGGCATGTGACTTCATAAATTGTGGCAAGAAAAACAATAAATTTAATGTAATATTTTTACGTTATGTAGGGCCTAAAATTTTCGGTTCATGCCATGTGAGCCATATAAACCCATCTATATCATCCGCTACTTATAATGTATCTATACAAGTCATAAATATCATAAAAGATCACACTAATTTCAGGTAAGAAGCCACACACCAGAAAAAAAAAAAGGGAGTTTTGCCTTGGGTTCAAATTCCAGATTTCTGTCACCAACTTTAGAAAACTATAATTAATTCTAAAAAAAATCAAAATTAAGCAAATGATAGCTTTCTAGAAAAACTTAAATGTTAAATATAGGTTTAAAATCATTATAGGCTATGACAAAGTCAATTAGACCATAATTGACAATAAAATAGCACTAAAGGTCTGGCTGTCCAAGGTTGCTATCATAAGTTACTGATATAAATTTTTAAAATTTATAACTAATTATAGAAAAATTAAAACCTAGCAAATTATACCATTCTAGAAAGTTATGGCACCATTCTAGAAAGTTATGTATGTTCACTAGAGGCTAAAAATAATTCCAGATCGAAACAGAAGCATTTAGGCCTTAAAAACTGATAGAACAATAATAGAGGTCTAGCTACGTCCCTGACACTAATTGGGAACTTCAAAAATTCATTTTTTTCTTAATATAAATCCAAATGAAGTGCTCTCAAGTGATACAGAAAGTTTATCATATCTAGTTTATACCTATAAAATTTCACAACTATTGGATTTCATTTGAGCTACGAGGACCCCTAGAACCAAACTTGATCATATAAATAGTGCATTTGCCAATTCTGCACATTTTATCCAATTTTAAAAAATCATAATAAATTCTCTAAAGATCTAATATAGGTGTTCTTTAACTCTATAGAAAGCTCTATATGAGACTTATATACATGTCAAATTTCATGTAAAAACTATATCATTAGATCAGACTTTGATATAACTCAAGATTATGGCAATTTTGATGTCATAATGGGGTCAATTTGGTTCCAAATGGCTTCCTAAACATTCCACAATACTTTGAGCACATTTTGAAGCATAAACATAACATATATAAGCTTCCCAAATGGTCTAAACTACCATACATCTAAAACTCACTCTTTCATATGCAAGAATATACATTCAAGAATGGGCTCCCCAGTGGCCAAACACACAATTTCCTACTCATTTGCTTCCAACTTTGGTTCATACACTATACTTACATTTGTCCAAGAGCTTACATCTTAAAAATAATATATACACACAAACTTTGGCATTTAAATACATTAAAAACTACACTAGTACCAAAGAATAGTCACTTATGCTCCTTGACTTCCATTTTTAGGTTCTTAAACTCCACCTAGACATGGTAAAATGGAAGAGAAAAGGGGGTGAGATTTAAAGAATCTCAATAACTCAAACACCCATTCAAATAAATAACCAAGGCATATAAACATATCAAAGAATGCAAGCATGTATCCAACATAAACAAGAATCATTCAATTCATAATTTCTATGCCATAACAACATGTCAAAACTAATAGCAAACTTTAAGGACTCTTAGTCTAACTTTATCTTATTTTTTAGACTTTTGGATTAGCTTCATCCTTGGTGTAAAGACTTTTGACTTAACCTTACTCATTCTTGAGACTTTTGGCTTTATTTCATCCATTCCTAAGGATTTTTAACTTCACCTCACCCATTTAAAGAGACTTTTGGCACAACCTCATCCATAAGAGCAAATTTCACAACCAAAACATGATTCAAGAAACATATTGGCACCAATGCAATGAAACACATCAAATGGCATGTCTCATGATACAAATATACACACAAGTATTCAATGACATTCATATAACCAAGAATGTATAAAAGGAGTGGAGAGTTACCTTTGGAATAAAACACAAATCTTTCCTTTGGCTATTCTCATCCCTTTTTGGTCACACACCTACAATTGAATGGAGCTTGATTTCTTTGACTTAGACAAAACAAATAGCATCCAATTACATTCTTGAAACAAGCCTTAGCATTAAACATACACTAAAAAAGCACACTTAGTTCCATGGTTGCATAATAGTTCCATAAAAGCCTAATAAAGCAACTACCACAATTCAAGATCTTGGCTTTAGTTTCTTTTTATATCTAGGTCTATTGACTTCATTTAGACTCTTGAAGTAATCACAAATTCATTTCCAAAATCCTAGATATATGTTTCTTCTTTAAGTCACATTATGGAACCTATACCTCCAACTCTCAATTTATGGCCTCTAAATTTTTCCCATGGCTTTCTCTTATATTCTCCCATCACATATAGTCCTAAACTAAGCTCAGAAAAAAATTAAAACACTTCCTAGCCCCTTCACCTATGCTTGGCCGAGACATAGGAAACATTTAAAGCCTATGAAGTTTGTAATTTTTCTTTGATGGAAGAGGCACTTGGGAGGCTTTTTAGGGGTCTTAGGAACTCAAATAAATACTCACATAAGCTAGGATATTCTAGAATCAAACCAGATTTTATAGCACATTCATGAATTCCTAGCTTATCTATCTTGAATTTCAATAGTTTTTCTTTAAGTTTCTTTGCATTTCCTGGGCTCCCATAAACTAAAAAGTAAGTTTCTTGCTTGTTCTAGGTCAAAATTCACTCCATCCCAATTGCTCTCCATTTGGCCAAACCATCACACACAAGAAGCAAAGAAGAAGAAGCAAAGATGCCTAAATATTTACCTTAATTTCCTTGCTTCTTCAAGAGCTTCTTCCTTTGGTATAAGCCTCTCTTTGAATTTCTACCTTTCTTTCTTTGAACCAAGTCCAAAAGAGTCCCATATTACTAACCAAAACCATGGAGAGAAAGAGGAAAAAGAGAAAAACAAAGTTTCTAAAAGCCAAACCATAAAAAGTCTTGAATTTCCATACCTTTCTCCTTGTTCTTTCTTCCTCCTTCAGCCTCCTTCTTGGGCGTCTCTCTTGGGCAAACTTCTCCTTTGTTTCAGATAGAACAAAGTTGATTAAGAGAAGCTCTAGGGTGGGATGCCACTTATATGCAGCAATTAAAAGAAACTTGTTCATTAAAAATGCCATTTATGTCCCGTCTTTTTGGCTAATTCATTTTAGGTTTATTTTAACTCCTTTTTTAGAACCGTCTTTTCTATCATCAAATTTAGGTCCTTTATTTTATAAAATAATTTTGGAATCACTCAATTTGGATTTAAAACCTTTTCGAACAAAGAGATCAAAGTTCAGGTCAAACGATATTCAAAACCATACACTGGAGGAGTTTCAACTATCTCGAGTGTTCCCATGACTTTGAAAATCTTAGAAAGCTCAAATTTTTCATTTAAAAAGCTCTCCTATGAGTTTTCTAAAAAGTACACATATTTATGAAAATACCACCATACTTTTACCAATTTTATTGAACTACTCTAGCTCCGGTTTCTGGATAACTCAATGCTTAAATTTTCATTTTTTATTATTTAAAATTTTATCCTAATTTTATTTGACCTTAAATTATTCAATCCAAGGGACTTGCTTTTCAAACTAATTCATTTCAATATTTTTACAAAATACTAGATATTACATAAATTATAACTTTAATTAATTATCACATAGGCTTCTTACAGTTAGAAGGGATTTTTACTATTATTACTACCTAATCTTATGTTTGTTACAATCTTGATTCATCAATTGCCTAGTAATGTTTGTTTGTTACAACGTTATTCATCTTGCTCATTACTTTGAAATATTACTAGTAAAAATACATAATTATGGATTTGATGATTTTATAGAAATAATTTAGAAAGAAAGAAGAAGAAGAAACTTGTAGATGCTGAATAGTAGTCATGAAATTACAAGAAAGTTATAGATATGTAAGAATCTTCTATGAGATCTTTTGCTCTTTTACCCTGATTCCAAGTGTTACGATACCTCATTCTTCTTGTGCTTTGTTTTGTGCTTTGTCCGTTAAAGAGACAAAGATGAGATGGTGTATATGATAGTAAAGAGAGGAAAGTAAATGGAAGGCGCATGTTTATCCATTCCCATAAAAAAAGGTTTTTTAAGCCTTTTGAATAATTTGAGTTTTTAAGATCCTTCATTGTAAAATTTATAAACTTATAGTTTTTCCAAAAATAATCTACAGGGCAAAAAAATAACTCACAATACAACGTCTTATTGAGCCATTCATGACAAAGGTCAATAGCATAAGACTAGACGATTATGTTCAACCAAAATACTATAATGAATGCAAAAAACCCCAAGAAACTAAAAGGTTCTTCATTTTTAATGAACACAAGGGTAACTATTTAAAACACTACTACTCAGACATAGAAACGTATCATATTCTTATTAGTGTAATCCCAAATGCATTGTATAGTAAGACACTTAAGCAAGCGTTGAAGTAAAAGCTACATAGCACAATGTCGAAGTCAACATTAATAACAAATAAAATATCTTACCAAGTTTAAATTGGCCTAAGGTAAATTTCTCCTTGTTAACTATGACCTCACCTTATTGAAAGCTCTTGATCCTTGTATGCTTATGAACTCTAACCAAACCTTTAAGAAATAACCTTACTATAGTCCATATGCCCTTAATTTTGCTCAAGAAATGAGCATTTAGAAAACACTTCCAAGGTGTAAGGTCCCTCTAATTTTTGTTTAGGAAATTATTGCAAAATTACAATTTAAGTAGAGTTGCTAAAGCTAAGGTGGAGCCATAAAGAAATTCTCCATCTGAGGTATGAGTTCCCTCCGATCGTCATCTCAACCTTAACATGATCTTAGGCATAAAAGCTATATCAAATACTGCAAATTATGAAGACAACAAAGCTCACACAATAAGATGAAATTCATGATCATTTCAACAAAAAATGGAATTAATTATGTTAGTGATAAATTAAACTTTTCCAAAATTGTTTCAACTAAAAAATGAAGCGAGAACTGTAGCCTATTAAGCAAATAACCCTCATACATACACCATGTGGTGTCTGAAGCCATATTCCAACAAATGTGAAAGCCTTCCTATAAAAACAAGCAAAAATAGAAAGGAATACTAAACTTAATTTGCAAAAGTCCCAAATCCTTCTTAGTCATCTTAGACATCATAGATTAAGCCAAAGATGGAATGCTACAAGACACATTTATAGTAGACACCATTGTTGCAAACATTAGAAGAACCTTAAAGTTTTGAAGGAAAATTTCAAGATGGGGAGATACCATAATTGCTTCATAGATACTCTAATTGTCATGAAAAAGACACTTTAACTGCTCAAAATTTTAAAATCAACACTTACATACACACTTCTCTAAGTCCACTTAGCTCACAAAATAGCAGGTGGACTTGAGAGCAAGTGTTATGGAAGTCATGCAAGCCTAATACCCTCATGGGCCCAAGATGATCTAATCCACATTGCCAAAGCCAACATTATTAAGATAACCCTGCTAACTATAAGAAGGCTGGCAATAGTTAGTACAAATCTTTGGCTATAAAAGGAAATGAGACTTAATTTAAACAAGAAAACACATAATAGAATCACTGGGTAAAATCCCTAAAATATATCACCTTCTAGAATTCTCACTATACGTTGGTGGCTCCAAAGCCACCTTCTTCTCCTTTTAACTTATAAAGGAAAGAACTTGTAAGTCATACTCATTCTATGCTCTATAATACATTTTGATTGGACTAAACTTCCTCTTTCTCTCTTATCATTATCTCAAACAAAAACAATATATAGATAGAAAATAATAAGGAATACAAAACATTAAGTAATGCACATGAATGAAAAAATAAATAATACAAACCCTTTCAAGGAATGATTTATTTAGTGGCCATGGTTAAACTTCATTTCTTTCTCTTTTATTTATTGTTAAAATTTGATATGTGTGTGTGTGTGTGTGTGTGTCTATATATATATATATATATATATAATGATTGAGAAAATTGGACTAAACCAACTGGATGGACCACAAAACTAGTGAGACCAACCATGGTTCTAGTCCAGTTGACCTTAAAAATTGTCTAGGAAAAAAAGTAGCCAAAAATCAAATAAATCACTCAAAAATCATAAAAATTAGACAATTTAACACTGAATCAGACAAAAGTTGATTTTTGTTTTTGTCTAAATCAAAATTTTTACATTATACATAATATTTATTGGATTCTATCCAACCCATTTTATGTAAATTGTCATATGTAAATACTTTATCTAATTTATGTATTTTTAAGAATTTATATTAAATATTATTTTACAATATATCTATATATTTAATTGTAAAATATTATATATATTTATACTTATATATATATTTCACAAAATATTTTGACTCTACTTCAAACATGATTAGATCATTGAATCGTAAATCATTCCTCATCTCAATTCAATAACTAGTCTGACTTTTGAAACATTTATGTGTGTGAGTGTGTGAGTGAGTGAGTGAGTGAGAGAGAGAGAGAGAGAGAGAGAGAGAAAACTACTTCATAATCATGATAGCCAATTAATTGTGTACTATTGAATTTCATATATCATGTCTTATTCATTAAAGCAAATTAAATACATATAACATGTATGTAACTAAATTGCATGTCTCTCTTTAAAGGCATATTTCATTATTTTATACTTCAAAGATAGGCATGGTAATATTTGAATACAATAACTAATAGTTAGGCTTGAGGGTTAACCAAACATTGAGTCACAATATTAAAGTACTTGTTAGAACTTAGGAATTAGGATGGTGATGTTTGCATTGAGAATTTAGCATGCACTCTAATTAAAGTTTCTTTGTCCAGCAAGAAAAAGAAAAAGAAAAAGAAAAAGAAAAAGGAAAAGGAAAAGGAAAGAAAGAGAAAAAGAAAAAGAAAAAGAAAAAGAAAAAAACAAAAGAAAAGAAAAAAAGAAAAAGGATGAATTTGTCATGTATTAAGTTACACAACACTTTTCATTTATTTTTTTAACTTTATATTTTCATGATAAAAAATTCATTTACATTGAATTCTATATTTTTTTAGGTAGTAAAATTTTCATGTAGTATATAGCTATGAAAAAATTATTTTAGCAAAAATTAAATGGAAACGATAGGTCTATTCTATACATTTGTTGGGGTTGAAAGGCTTTTTCTTCCATAAAGCAAGCATTTCATTATTATTATTGCTATTATTATTATTAGTAGTAGTAGCAGTAGCAGCAACAAGAATAACATTCTTCCATATAAGATCTTCTCAACACATGAATGTTTAGAAAAGACCGATATATATTTGATCATGAATATGTTTTAAGAAAGTAACTGTAAAAGATCGAGCCAAGTTGGTGATGTTCACATTGAGAATTAAACACGTATTCTAAAGAAAAGAAGAGAAAATTAAAAAAAAGAAAAAAATTAAAGAAAAAGAAAGGCTAGCATAGAAGATTATGTTTGTTTGGTATATAGAATAAAAAAATAAAATAAAAATAATTTTAAAAATAAAAATTATCATTATGCCCATATTTCATAAAAATAAAAAAAATTGTTAAATAATAATTATAAATATATAATAGACATTATATAAAAAATATATATATTCATTTCCTTACTCTTACCCAGTGAGCTTCAGTTGGTAATTGATGATAATACTTAACAAATTTGGTGTAGCCTTTTATTTCTTGGATATATAATCATCAAGCAATTTGGAGTTCAAATTATAAGATTCAAAGGAAGATGCTGTATATTAAAAAAAGATCTTTGGCAGCGATGCACATGGTAATTACATTATTACTCACAGTAACCATTGAGTAGTTTTTGAATCAATGAAAAAGAAAGAAAAGGTAAATAAAAAGAGGGGAATGTAAACAACCTTTTAAATGAATTAAGGTTGGTCAGTTAATTAATTAGGTCCCTTATTTGGTAGATGAAATTGGCTTATGGTGTTGTATGTCCATAGGAGAAAACGAGGATGCAACGTCTGAGGACAGGCACTTCTCTTCTTCGAGTGGCATGTACGGCAGCGTGTAAGGACTTGAGAAATTTTACATGTTGAAATGGAAGTGATTTAACATTAATTTTTGTAAGTTATAGTGATTTTGGACTTAAGATATTTATTAGCGTTTCTCGTTAAAAAGACTTATTTAAGTGATTTTGAAAAAGTAAAAACAATGAAAATAAAATAAAATAAGAAAGAAAAAAATTTAAGGTAATTATTTATTTATTTATTATTATTTTCCTTTTCTCATATTTTGTTACAATTGCCGCAATAAAATACAATAGAATGAAATTTAAAATCTCATTAGCCAGCAGCTATAAACATGCAGACAGGTCCCCTCTTATATTAAAAAGTCATCATTTTTATATTATTTAAAATATATACAACACATATATTTTAAATCTTTTATATTTTATTATATCCAAATATATTATAAATAGGTTTCTACACGTTTGAGAAATTAAATTTGGTCATGTACCAGGTAACACAACTCTTTTCGTTTATATTTTTTAATTTTATATTTTCATGGTAAAAAATTCATTTGCATTGAATTTTGCAATTTTTTTGGGGTCAAATCAAAAATTAAATGGAAACACTCACTACAAAAAAAATGACTTTAAGTGGTGACGAAAGTTGTCGCAAAAAATAACAAAAGTCGCCACTAAAAGTTTATAGTGGTGACAAAACTTCGTTGCCAAATTGTCACTAATACAACTGTAGCAAAAAGGTTTTAGTGGCGACAAAAAAGGTCCCTACTAAAACGAACAATCAATGGAGACAAGGGTCGCCACTAAATGGCAAAATAAAAATTGTAACGAGTTGTCGCTGCTAAAGACTTACTAATTAGTGGCGACGTTGTCGTTGCTAATTAGTAAAAAAAAGTTAAAACATTAATCTTTCATCACTAAAATGCAATAATTAGTGGCGATATTATTGCCACTAATTAAGTTTCTAGTGACAATGAAAGGTCACCACTAATTCTCGTAGTTTTAGTGGCGACCTTTGGTCACCACTAATTCTTTGAGTTTTAGTCTAATTTTGAATTTTGTAGCGATGCATTTTAGTTATGACTTTTGTTGCCACTAAATTTATTTTTTGAAGCATTTAGTGACAACAAAGTTGCCACTAAAGGTGATAGAAATTTTTTTTAAAACATTCTATTTGTAATTACACGTTTTTTGCCTGGAAAATGACAGAATTTGATTGTAAAATCAACTTCAGAAGATATGAGAAGGCAATGATAAAATCAAAGTACAACAACTAATAGGAATCACATCAAAAGAAAATTTGCATTAAAAACAAAGAGTAAACTCAACAAAGTCATAGTCAAATACATAATCAACAATAAGGAAACTAAAGTTACAAATTGTACATTCACTGTTAATAGTTGTTGAACTTCTTAAAAAATACAACTAGTGAGGTGGAATATATTTAATATGCTCTGTTATTCTTTGAAACCCACTCAACCTGTAAGAGGGGAGGAAAAAAGTGTTATTGAATTTAATACTAGTAATTACTTTGGGCTAAAAGAGAAACAATAACAGTTAAAATATTAGATGACATTTAAGTTAAAATTTGAACTTTGAACCATACTTAAATAAATATTTAAACTAGTAGGAAAGAAACAGTGATTTATAAACATACTGCTATTTATCTAGATTTATTGGGCTAATTTACTTGAAATATTACTACTTGAAGGTAGATGTCCCTGTTAGAATTTTAAAAAAAAGATAAATATTGTTTATTCTTAGAAACAGGAAAGAAAGTGTGTTATATACCTGCTGTTGTAATGTGGACAACAAAGCAGCAACTTGTGCACGAATTTCATCCTGCACTTGTTGGGCCATCTGAGATCGCTCTTGCTGTAGCTTCCGTTCAAATTCTTCTTGCATTTTTTGCTCCATTTCTTTGCGCTCTTGTGCCATCTGGGTATGATCTTCCTCCCATTTTCGTTCCATTTCTTCCCAAACTTGTTCTATTGCAGATGACACTCTATAGTCTACGTTAACTTGGTCAACAGGTGTAACAAGCCAACCAAGTGGAAGAGTAAGCAAAGAAAAGCAAAAAAACAAGGTAAAACTTTCATTCTTTGGTAGTTTCTTCCTCCCCCTCCCTCTTGCACGAATTTGGCCACCATGAGCCTAAGTCTTAGGGGCTGGTTTCTGTCTAATTCATGGAGGGATTAGATGTTTTAGGTGGCAAAGATTAAGAATGAACCAATAGAATAAAAAAAGGGGCATTAGGAAACAAGATGGAACTATTAGGGATCCAAATGCTCCTTTGCAAATCTGATTTAACATGAATATTCTTAGGCTTAAATGAATGTTTAAATGTGCTCCTAAGATCCCTAAGAGGTCCCCCATATGCCTCTTCCTCCATGAAAACAAACAAAACCCCATTGAAAGTCATGAACCTAGAAGTTGGAAAAGTGTAGAGCACTTAAGAGGATTGTAAAAACTGATTTAATCCATAAGTTTCCTTGGCTATTTAAGTGTTTCATTGACCTCCTACAACTCTTAACAACCTCCCTAAATGGTTCCCCCATCAAGGAAAAATCAAGAATCCATTAAATCCCATTTATGCTCTAGGTTTCGGCCAAGTAGGGATGGCATAGTTAGGGAGAGTTTTAAATTTTTTCAAGCCTATTTTTGAGTCATATATGATGCATGAATGTGAGAGGAAGCTTTGGGAAAATTTTAGGAAGCTTAGAGAATGAGTTAGTGCTTTAGGTTCCATATTATCACCTAAAGAAGCAACATGATGTTAGGCCCTTTGTTTTAATGATGTGATGACTCCAAGAGGCTTAAAAGGAGTCAAGAATCATATTTGAAAGGAAAAGATGAGGCCTAGAAGTCATTTGAGGGGTGTTGCTTCATTAGGTGCTTGTATGGATCATAATGAGGTTTATAGGATAACCTAGTGTCTAAGCAAGTGGTGTGACATTAGAAATTGTTTCATGAACCTAATTAGCTTCCTTAAATCATGTCTAGGCCAAGAGGAACCTTTCCCACACTTTTGTGGGTGTGTAGCCGAAAAGAAGAGCTTAAATTCAAAGGGAAAAGTGTGTGAATTTGTACAAGGTAGCTCTCTCCACCTTCTCTCATGTATGGATGTGTGTTTAACTTGTTTTATGATGTGTGTATGTGTATTTTTAGCTATGAAAAGTATGCTAGCATGCTCTTATATACCATGATTCTTGATGCCACATTATGCTTTCAAATGAACATATGATGTGTGATTGAGCTTGCTTGAGTGTGGAAAGGCCAATAACTCTTCCCCATAGTGAGGATAAGCCAAAAACCCTTGAGCTTGGTTAAGACAAAATAAAAAGTCTTCGAAAAGCAAAGTGGACTCCCAAAGAGTGTGGTTGAGTCTAAAGATTTTAAAGAATGGGTGAGGCAAGTCCAAATAACATGGAGAGAAGTGTGAGGCTAATCCAAATATTTGGTGAGCTCTTGAATGCCTTGTATGATGTGTTTCTATGCCAAGCTTGATTTTAAATGTTCATGACTTTCATTTTTTCCATACATGCATTCATAGAACTTGCTTGCACATATTATGTGTGATGGAATGGGAGATGAGCTATTGAGATTCTTGAATCTCACTCCCTCCTCTTAAATATCCTAATATGCTAGGTGGACCAAGTGCACATGGCAATGGGAGCCAATCACATTGAAGGAAGAAGATGGCCACCCTTATGCTTGATTTTTGTGTTTTTGACTCATAATGAGACTTCATGATATATATTATGATTGTAAATAGTCTATGACCCCTTGGACAAATGTAAAAATAGTATTACATGATAGATAAATGAATGAGTATGGTGTATGTATTCTAGATCATAAAGTGAGTATTTATGCCAATGTATGCAATTGAGAAAAGCTTGGTGTAATGTGTATGAGTGAGGGTGAGGAGGCCAAAATGAGATGCAAATGGTTTGTCACCATTTGGTCAGCTCCCACAAGTCTTAAATATGTTTTTAAACTTGCTTAAAAGGTGCCAAGACCAAGGGAAATCCATTTGGCAATTTTGGTACCCAATATGGAGCCAAAATTAACCATAATGGAACCCTATGCCATTTTTTAGCCAAATGAGTTAGTCTTGTCCTGAAACTAGGCATGAAATTAGATCTCATTAAGAAATTTTTGGAAAGCTAAAGATCATAATTTTTGGAGATCTAGAGAATATTTGATGAATTTTCAAAGTTGGGATTTTTCATGGATTCTGGTATGGGTACTGTTCATACTGGCAGTTTTGAATTCTGTGTCACCTGATGTCCAAATGGTGTCCAATACTTATGAAATTTTATATATATAAACTAGAGGTCATAAGATTTCTATGGCCACCGAGATCACCTCATTTAGAGGCCTGAGAAGTGAGTTATGCATGTTTGAAGTTAACTGTCAGTATCAGTAGCGCCCCATGAGTCTGGTTACTGTTCCATAGGGTCCAGCTGACTAAACGTATCTGTTTCATTATGAAATTATTTTTACTATCAATTTAATATTTGTAGCTTTCTAGAATGACTGAATGTGTGTGATTTTGATTTTTATAGAATTAGTTATGAATTTCAGAAATTTGTATAAATAAACTGGTCAACAGCCTAGGTAGCCAGCGACTCTGTAGCTTTTTGGATGTCAAACGTCCTGTGTGATGAATTTTATGACCTGGACATATTTTTAGTGTGAAGTAGACATCCTAAGGTTTCCATAATGATGAAGATTGCATGATTTTTAATTTTTTAAATTTAGTTATGATTTTCCAAAGTTGGATCAGAAAATGGAGCAAATCTGGCCAAAAATGTGCTTGTTTATTTTGAGCTCCATTTCGGTTTCCATGGATTGTATGCATGTTTTTGTAATACAAATGAGTTGTAATAATGAAATTAAATATGAGGAAGTATAGTATGAGTTCACACAGTCCACGTGACATCAAATTAAATTTTTTTGACATAGCGCAACGCGAAAAAAGTTTATTATTTTCATCCCCTTTTCATATGATCTTGTGAGATTGATAATACAAAACTTATAAATGGCATCAAATGAGCTAGAAGTTATGGTGTTACAACGGGTCTCTTTTTTGGGGGTTTCTTTCCATAACCCTTTCCACAAACAAACCTTGACTGTGCACCCAATACAGTAGATAAAATTTCATCTCCAGTCATACGAGATTTAACTTCAGATGATTGTTGTCGAACAACAAGCTCATGTAAACAACCTTACAGTTTAATTAACAAATTAAAAACACATACAATAAATTGTAATTAAGCAAAGATAAAAAATTGAAAGATGTTGAAAAGTTACATGAATTTCTTGTGACTTGGGATCAGCCCACTCTATCTCCCCATCCTTTGTACAATGAGTGTGTTGCGCCTCCCACACCACGTCAAGTCCCGCTGGTTCACTAGTAATGGGATCCCTTTAAAATATTTTGTAAATAATATTATTTCATCTTATAATAATAGAGAAAACAAAATGGCTATATAAAAGTACACTGATAAATTAAAAATGAAGAGACCGTCCTTACCAGACTATGCTTTACCTCTGTAAACGAGATCAAAGGGAGCGAGTTAGACGAGAGGGGCTAGTAATTAAGTAAAGTAATCAATTCAGTAATCGACAGCACTAAACTAATGCACTCAAGCATAGCAGCAACTGATGGTGGAGCTGGCAAGCTCAGTAAGACAGACTAATAGTATGGTAAACAAACCAACTAACAAAACAATCCATACGGAGAGAGCGAAGTAGGCTACTTGACTAAAACAAATAGAGCTTCCCTAACCAGACACAACATCGAGGCAAGCGTATACAACTGTGCATCAACGGGAAGAACGACATACCATAATCTCACTTTAATAGGAAAAATATGACTCTATATATTAATTGCTCTTTTTTTTCTTTCTTTGATGCATAATTTCTATTTTGAACTTAAGGTAAAGGATCTTTCTTTATCTTGTGGTAGGCTCAAAGAGTTTCTTAAATTCTTTCTCCACAGCACCCCTTCCCCCTGAGCAAACAAAAAAAACTAGATCTACCTATAGAAGAAAATTTTGGAGAAGGAGAAGAAGAACCTACCATCTCTTTCAGTAGGCATTTCACTTATGCACATATTTGCTTTCTCTTTCTCCCTACTACAAGGTTTGGGTCTCCTGCTAAGGCATGGAACTCGTCATCGCGTGCATTTCTGAATGGAAAGGGAAACAGAGTGCGTTTTGGTCTATGCTTTTGTTTTCCATGTTTATTTCATTTAAAATATAAAAATATTACAATTATAATTTACAATGCTTCAATATAAATATAGCTCAATTTATAAGTAAATATTAGAAAAAAAATTAATGCATCAAAAGATAAAACTATAGTATGAAATTTAAATTAATATAAATATTTTAATACTTATCTCATAAAAATTATTAATAATTTAATTTAAATTTTTTAAATAATTAATATACCTATCATTAAAGCTATACTATATATATAGTAATTTATTTTAATTTATTCTTTATCTTATTTCATTATAATTTATTTTGGATTAGTCTTTATCTTAAATTAAGTTATCTATTTTGATTATCTTAAAATATGGGTTTATTTTATTTATTTGATTAATAATTACATAACCTTCAAAACTAAATTAATATCATTTATGTACAAGAATCACATGAGAAAAAGAAGTTTATGAAAATTGTAAAGTTAAATCACTCTATATTTTAGAAGAAGCGAAGAGAAAAGAGAAAGAGAGACCAGAGCAATGGAAGAAATTAATTTAAATTAACTTACAAGTGGATAATAGATTAAAAAAAATTTAATACTTATCTCACAAAAATTAATATTAATTTAATTTAAAAATTTTTAAATAATTAATATACTTATCCCTAAAGCTATATTTCTTTATCTATATATTGATAATCAGTAATTTATTTTAATTTATTCTTTATCCAATTTCATTTGAATTTATTTTGGATTAGTCTTTCTCTTAAATAAAGTAATCTATTTTGAAAAGAGAGGCTAGAGTAATGGAAGAAATAAGAACACAACAATTACAAAGAAAGAAGAAGATGACATCCTATCAGAAAATAAATTTGTTGATATCGTGCCCCCAAATTGTAGAAGAGAACAGGGAGGAATCTGCTCTATGACCATTTAGCTCAGAGGCCAAAAAGAGGGAATGTGGCTTAATCAGATGATGAAGAAGAAAAGTGAGGGAATTACAAAATTTTGATGGTAATTGAAAAAGAAGGCTGAGGAAATTTTAGGAAAAATTTTAAAGAAATTGATGTTAAAATAAAGGAGAAAAGGACAAAGGCGTTATTACACTTCTTAGAGTCTTATTCAAATGACACTTAAGTAATAGTAAATTTTTTATAATGCAAAATTTCATTTGGACCAAATTTAAGTATATTTTTTTCATCTTAAAAATACTTTATAAATTTCAAAGTTACACTACATATCACAAATGGTTCTTTTTATTAATTTTAAAGTTAGATAGAGGAAACAGAAAGAGAGACAAAAATAGTATTAGAAAACCATTTCCTTTCCTCTTTATTTTATTCTACAAATTATAAGTTAGGATTTTCCATTAAAAATATTTATACTAAACATTTTTAAAATTTGAAGTTATTACAACTAAAAATTTGACTTGTATAAAAAACTATAATTTAATATTCTCAGTTAAATTTTTCATCATAATTTTTTTATAATAATTTTCAAGTTTAATATCATTTAATATATATTTTTAATTTAAAACTTAAAACTATAATTTTACTTAAATTCTAATTAATAAATATATGTACATATAATTTAGATAATATTGTAACTTTGAGTTATGCATTTAAAGATGGTACATCTAAAATTTTTAAAATGTAATTCTTTTACAATTAAAATACATGTTTTTTAAAATTTTTTCCTATATTCATCTTTAGACCTAACAAGTTAAAAAAAGAAAATATAGAAATTACTTATTACACAATTACTATTCACAAATCCTTGCAATAAGAGATCCAGGTTTCTATCATGGTTCATCAGTTAACAACCTATTTATCCTAACCGTTGAGCTCAGTTACAAGTGCAAATCTATAATCTTCAACAAGATTTGTAAGAGTTGATGAGAACAATAATTTTGACTTTTTCAAGAACTATAAGATATGTTACAACCTTAACCTTAAATGTCTCTTCTTCTTCTTCTTCTTCATGCTAACCCATTTAACTCACTTAACAAATTGAATTTAAAGTTTTAATCTATGTAATTGAGTAAGTATAAATAGATTAACCATTATTAATATGTTGTTCATGATAAATTGGTCTTCCCTTAACTCATTGTAAATGCCAAACAAACTATTATTATTGTTTTGCAGAATGAGTCGATGGTTGCATCTCGCAAAAAGGTTTACATTCAGGAAACTAAAGTAGGTGGCATAGTATTCCATTAATAAGTAGTGTGAAAAACTTTAAACTATTTTCAGTTAGAAATTGTACTATTTCTTAGTCAAGAAATTATATTTTCATATAACTTTTTTATACTTTTACTTTAAAGATGTTTAATAAAATTTTTTAAAATTTTAATCATATAATTTAGATTATAAAATTATTACTTATTATATTTCTATTAAAAATTTTGATAATAAAAATATAAAACTATATATAATTTTTTTAATCTTTAATTAGCATTTGTACTTTTACTTTTATTTAGCATTAGTGAACCTTCATTTTGTTAAAGAGAAATAAAAAGAAAAAAATACTAGGTGAAAAAAATAAGAAATAAGCTTCATATATATTTTCACTTCTTTGTATCACTTTTTTTTTTCCTATCTCCATCTAACAAATTAGTGGTTTGAATATATAGGAAAGGATCCAAATTACTTTAATTGTGGTGTTTGTGAAATGAAACCAAACTAAAATTTCTTAAAAAATTATAGTGAAAATAAAATAAAATATAATAAATATGTTTATAGATATTTAAATATTTACATATATAATGCCAAGCATTATAACTATTATAAAATATTTTTGTAAAAATTATTATTGTAAATTATTAAAATAGAAATTACTTCATTAAAACGAATCTGACTTAAAGGGTTTCTTAATTTTTTAAAAAGGGATGATTTCAATGAATTTATGCTTCTGAAAAAAAAAAGAAATTAAGAAACAAATATTAAGAAATTAACTGAATATCTCATTCAATAAATAGATGTAATTATCTTATAACATGTTTTTTTTAAAAAATTAATATTCTTCGAGTATTACATCATTTACACTCTTTTTACTGAAAAAAAGTTTAAGTCAAATAAAATAAGCCTCACAATAAAAGAAAACATGAATTTTTTGTTGTTACTAGAACACCAGAAGTCATCCTAACCAAAATTTTGCAATGACAAATTAGTCATTGCTATGTTGTTGCATTAAGTACTTTTAAAAAAAAGAATGAGATGAAGAGAAAGTGTATCATTATCACTCACTTTCTCTCTTCCTCTTCTTTATCTCTCTTTTAATTTAACTGATGCATTTATCCTCATAAATAAAAAGGATCTAAATTAGCTAACATCTATACTAACTATTGTTGCATTGCGTAAGATACATTACTCCAATGAGCTAAAAGTTGTTGGATGTTGTGCAAATAAAATGATAACATATATTGTGTATAAGAATCTTTCATCTGTATGTAGTTATATTACGACATTAGTACTCATGCTCATTTTCATCAAGCAATTTATGGGTCAACAATTAAGATTTGATCTACACATATTAGCCTATTATACAGATGAAATTCTAATTCTTCACCCTTAAGGATATGTGCATATGGTGAATACAATAATTTTTTTTCCTTTCTGTCTGTTGGTCTCATTGATCAATTAAAATTTTAATTTATAACCTTTTTCAATTTATTCTAAGAATAATTAAAAACCAAGTCATCAAGATGCAAAGTTTGAAATTAATTGAAACAAAATGAATCTCCTTCTGATTAGGTTCTATAAAGCCTAATAATAAGTTAACATCTAATGAAAACCCTTCCAAGTCTACAGAATGTCATTCTTCCTTTTCTCATTTTACCATTGCTAGAAGCCGTGATTGAAGGAAAGAGTCTTGGGGCCTTTTTGATTTCTTGTTTCCAGAACAGCTTTCTATTTTTAAGAACAAAAAATAAAAAAACTTGTTTGCTAATATATTTTTAGTGAAGTGTTTTGTCAAACAAAAAAAACTAAATTATGTTTCTGGACCAAAAAAATAGAACATTTTTTAAATATTTTATAACTTTTGTTTTACAAGAACAGAAAAAAATAGAAAACATCAATTTTTTAGAATAAGGATTCAAACAAATTTTTTATTTTTTCAAAATTTGTTAAAAAAAATCCATTTTGAAAATATTAAAACCAAAACAGAATGAAACAGGCCTTAAGTTTTTTTTGTCCTTCTTTCATTATTTCATTAATTTGACTTTATTATTTTACTCCTTCAACCATGGCTTTATGTTATTGTTTTACTACTTTGTTATAATTTTCTTTATTTTTTTGTTATATATTTTTATATAAATATATAATATTTCTTAAATGTTCAATCTTAGTATTTATGTTATACATCATAAACAATTATTTTACTATGACTTATTCTACTATTACTTGATTTAAATTTGTTATTAATATATAACATAATTAATTGATTCAAATTTCTTATTAAAAAAAATTAACTACATTTAAAATTTAAACATACTTAACATTCAACTTCTTCAATTATTCCTAAATTATATTAAGCTTCCATTATTATTAAAAAAATAAAAACAAAGGCTGTAAAATTTAAAAATTAAAAAAAATTAAAAACTTAACCAAGTACAAAATATATTTATTCATATAAATAATATATCATAATTTTTTTGTTTCTTATATCATATGCATGTTATATATAATCTTTTGTTACATTATTATTTTTAGAAAGTATATATATATATATATATATATCTGAACTATGCATCATATAATTATTGTTAAGATTTTTGCAATGACAAGCTCATGTTGCCTCAAAAAATTTTGGCGTCAAATTTTTGATTGTGTAAAAAATTTTCACCAACTCTTTTAGTGGCGACATGGGTTGCCACTAAAAGTTTTAGTTTTAGTGGCGACAAAGATAAGCCGTCACTAAAAGTTTTGACAGAAATTTTTATGATTTAAAAATTTAGGGCCCAATCTTTTAGTGACAATGAGATCAGGTCGCCACTAAAAATTTTTAGTCGCCACATATACCTTGTCACTAATAACTTTAAACACAAAATTCATCATAATTTTTGTCATTAATGTATTAGTGGCGACCTTTGTTATCGCCACTAAAACTCTTAAAAGATTTTAGAACAATATTATTAATTTAAATACGGCAATCTTTTAGTGACAATGTTCTTAGTTGCCATAAAAACCTTAAAAGCTTTTAGTGATGACTTGTGGTCGCCACTAAAAGTTCCCTTTAGTTGGAACAATTTATTAAATTGCAGCGAATCTTTTTAACCTTTTTAGTGACAATTGAATGTTGCCACTAAATTATTTTTTAGTGGCAAGTCCTATTTGTCACCACTAAAAGTTTTTTAGTGGTGACTTCTTGTCACCATTAAAAGTTCAATGTAAAATTATTTATGTAATAGCATTAGTTTCAGCCTTATATCGCCACTAAAAACTATCACTAAATTATTTTAGTGGCAATTTTTTTTGTTGTCATTAAAACTTCAATCAAAATGCTGCATTCTGTTTTAGTAACAATGTTTAGTGTCAATTTCTTTTTGTCACCACTAATTGTGTACTTTTAGTGACAACGTTTTTTGGTCGCTACTAAAAGTCGTCACTGAATGTCTACTTTTTTGTAGTGACTACGTCTGTTATATACATTTGTTAGGGTTGGAAGCTTCTTCTTAGGCATTTCAATGTTATTGTTGTTGTTGTTGTTATTATTATTAGAACTCTTTTGAATAAGAAGTCTTTAACACATGAATGTTTTGAAAAAGGCCCATATATATCTGATCAGGAGTATGTTTCAAGAAAAGTAACTTTAAAAGAACAAGCCTGGCTGGTGATGTTTGCATTGAGAATTTAGCATGTACTTTAAAGAAGAAAAAAAGAAAAAGATGAAAGATGAAAGAAAAGAAAGGCTGGCACAAAAGACTAGGCCTATTTGGCATACATAATGAAAAAATATATGTAATAAAAAAAATTTTGAAGATAAAAAATAATTATTATACTTATAAGGTTAAGTTTGAGATAAAAAAAATTTAAGATAAAATTTATTATTTGTATTTTCTCATATTTTGTCACAACCACTGCAATAAAATACAATAGAATGCAATTTAAAATTCCATTGGCCAATAGCTATAAACATGCACACAGATATTCTCTTATTTAGGAAAAATGATATGTAAGGAAGGGAAAAAACATAAAATCATCTTCAACGAAATCTACTTATGTAGGCTCCACATTTCATATCTTTTTCTCTCTCAAGATTGAATCTCCCTTGAATACTATATAATTCATAAAAGGCCTAGAGTGCTTAAACAAGTTTTGACGTGGATTGAGATTAGCTTTTTGTGATTGGTGCTGTCCCTTCTCTTTAGTTTTCTAGCTACATTAATCAAAGCATTAGGTTAATTATCTCTTTCTTTTACCATGTCTTTTGTTGTATTATAGCCTGTAATTTTTGTAATTAAACTTGGACTGCTAATTTTGATATTTTTATGTTATCTTTCTATTCTATTCTATAACTCAATTAGACTTATAGATTATATTTAGTAGTTCAAGTGACAAAAGGATAAATTTTTCTATTATATGCTTAAATTTTTGTAAGTGAATGAAAATGTTGAGTTAATATATAAACATAATAGCTAAATGTTAGAATAATGCATTTTACAGTTTTCTTTAACTTGTTATGGATTTCTATAACAAAATATTTTATTATTTGTTTTATTAGAAAATTATTTCCTTTTTTATTTTTTGTAGATTACATAAAAAAATCATGTGAAAAATGATAGACAATGTGGCAATTAGTGGTTGGTGATGTGACATAAATAATGATGATAGGTTAAGTGTTAGTAGTAATAATAATAATAATAATTGATAGACCAAATCATATGACAAAATTTAGTCTCTTTCAAAGAAAAAAAAAAGTTGAAGGCTAAACACAATTTGCTTTTAAAAATATTTTCTACACCTAAGTTTAAACTTAATGGAAAAGCTTTAGTTTGAGCTTGAGCACAAGCAAAAATTATTTCAAACTTCTTAATCTAATTTGAATTTTCTCAATAGAGATGTCTAGTTTTGAGCATAATAACTTAAACTTGGACATTTTCAAGTTTTAAAAAATTAGAATTGAGCTTAATTGCTCCAAATGATTTTTTTTTTTGGATTGTTATCAACTTCATGTTAAGCCCAAGCATACCTCGCTTTTAAAATTTTTATTCGAAGTCCAATAGCAAAGTTTGGGTTTAATCTCAAGTGTAGATGAACTTTGATAGCCATGTTGGTCCTTTATAGGTATCAGTGAACTTTGATAACTATGTTTGTGCTTTATAGGTACAAGTGACAATAGTATAAGTTAATAGAAGGGAGTTGAAAAAAAAATAAAAAATGCTTTTCATAATTTTTTTTTAAAATAATTTGCTTAAAAAATTGAAGGAAAATAAAGGTCATTAGGAAATTTTTTCACAAAAAAATTATTTTCTTAAAAAAATACAATAACATTTTTTATGTCAAAAAATTTTTCCATAAAAATTCTACAAAAAAAGTCTAAAAAAAGTTTTTTGGCTAAATTCTTGTCACTCTATATTTTTAATTAGTGCTTGGTATGTGTTCCAGGTCCATCAAAAGATTAAGAAAATGGAGATAACCCTAAAACCTAATTTACTAAGCTCCTTGCTGAAAGCTGAGTTAAAAGATATAAACTCTGTGGTGCTTCCCTTAGCGTCAAGCTATTGTATCAACATGGTACCACCAAAACTTCAAAAAGTAAATGAAGCAACCTACACTCCTACCATGGTTTCTATTGGCCCATTTCATCATGGAGACAAAAGATTGGAATTAATGATAAAGGTTAAATTGTGGTTCCTCAACAAATTTTTGAAGAGGACTCAGTAAAAATCATTGGAGGATTATGTTAAAGCCCTAAGAGATTGGGAATGTAATACCATAATTTCTAGCTTGTTTCATAACATTCCCATGCTTTACATCATACATTCCATGGAGGAGCAAGAAAAAGGGGATTAAAATAATACATTTTTTAGCGTTATATTGTGTATAAAAATTTCATTCGGTGTTATGTGGACCATATGAGCTCACACATCACATTTTCATATTTAATTATATGGATACAACTTATTTGTATCACCAAAAGTGGCCTACAACTAGTGAAAACCAAAAGGAAGCATAAAATACATATATGCATTTTTGGCCAAAATTTCTTCATTTCTGTCACAAACTTTGAAAAATTATAACTAATTCTAGAAAAATAAAAATCATGCATTCTTGGCCATTCTGGAAAGCTACACATGTCTACTTTATGCTAAAAATAAGTCCAGACTATGAAACATAACATAGAAGACGTTTGACATCCAAAAAGTTCCAAAGGTCTGGCTATCCATTGGTACTATCATAGGTTTCTGTAGCAAATTTTAAAAATATCCAATTAATTTCAAAAAAATCCAATCTATGCAAATAATACCAATATGAAACTCTACAGATGTTAGCTAGAGGAAAAAAATAAATCCAAACCAGTTCAGGTATGTCTAGATCTTGAAACCTAATAAAACAATACCTAAGGTCAGTTGAGGCGTTTAATATTGGGTAGGAATTTCAAAAATTCATATCTCCCTCTCTAGACATCCAAATGAGGTACTTCTAGTTGGTACAAGTCACTGGGAATGTCTAATTTCTCCATGTAATGTTTTGTGGCAATTGGACATCATTTGGACCCTATGTGATAAAAATTATTTTTAGACCAAGTGAACATTGTATCATATCAAAATCAAAATTTTTGTCAACTTTGAAAATTCATCAAATATTCTCTAGACCTTTGAAAATTTTGTTCTTTAGCTTCCCAAAAAGCTCTCAACAAGCCTTAATTGCATGCTAAATCTTAGATCAAAAAAAATTCATTTGGATAAAAAGTGATATAGGGTTCCAAATTGGTTCATTCTTAATCCATACAAGATACCAAAATATCTAAATGACTTTTCTTGGAGTTTGACACCTCTTGGGCAAGTCTAAAAGTATAAATAGGACTTGTTTGAGCTGTCTAAATGGTCCTAAATCCCATGCATCTCCATTTGACCATTCCACTTCCATTTGTACATAATTACATAATGCCATTCAAAAAGTTATTTTGCCATAACATACTCATTTTACATTCTAATGGTTACATAACATAATCTCTCATTTATACATCACTTATTAATATAATTACACATGTTCAAGAGGTCATAAACCATATACAACAATAGGTTACATCATTTGACATCAATATGGCTTTAAAGAACAAAATTCCAACACTTTAGTATCGTGCTTTCATTTCTCATGTAGTTGGCTTCCATTCCCTTGGTCTTTTGGTCAACTTAGCATGTTAGAATATTGAAAAGGAGGGAATGAGATTCAAAAAATCCTAATAGTTCATCTCACTTTCAATCACACATAATATATACAAAACAAGTCTTGAAAATGCATGCATAGACATAATAGGTGACATGAACATTCAAGAAGCAAGTTTGGCATGTAAATAAATCATACAAGACATCCATAGGTTTTTTAGGTGAATGGATTGGCCTCACCCTTTTTCTTATGGATTTTAGACTTACCTCACTTATTCTTTAAGAGATTCTTAGACTTAACCTTACTCTTGAGAGTCCATCTCACTTTTAGGAAACTTTTCACTTTGTCTCAACTAATTTTAAGGATTCTTGGCTCATCCTTACCATGGTTAAGAGTTATTGACCTCTCCACACTCAAGCAAACCTAAACAAACATCATAACATCATTTAGAAACATATTGTATCATTATGGTACCATAGCATTTAAAATCATAATAAAATACTTTTCATGACTTAAAACACACATACACACATTTAAAGACAAATCAAGCATACAATCATGCATGAGAGAAGGAGAAGTAAGCTACCTTGGAAGCAACCACACACTTTTCTCTTTGGAAGAATGCTCCCATTCTCGGTCTCACACACACAAATGTGTAGGGACAATTTCTCTTAGCCTAAACATAATTTATGGAAGCTAAATAGGTTTATGAAATAAATTTTAAGGCCACACAACTTGCTTAGATCCTAGCTTAACTATAAACCCTTTTATGATTCCAAAAATGCACCTAATGAAGTAATACCTATCATATAAATTCTAGGTTTCATTCTTTTCTTTCATATATAATTCTTGACTCCTTTTAATGTAATGTCTAGTTTTCGTTCAATGACGGAAACAGATGCATTTTCAAAGTAAACCCCTTGAAATGAGTTATTTAAGACCAACAAAAATTAGAACAAAACTTTAAATAATGAAAAATGAGGATTTAAGCCCTGAGTTACCCAGAAACTAGGGCCACAGTGATTCAAAAAATTCACCAAAAGGCCAATGTCATTTTCATAAATAAGTAAAATTTTGAAAAAATACATAGGAGGGTTTTTTAAATGAAAGTTTTGAATTTTTTGGGGTTCTTAGAGGCCCTGAAACTATAGGAAGCCCCGAGACAGTTAAAACTCCTCTGGTGTAGGTTTTCCAATGTCGGTTGACCCGAACTTTGACAAGTTCATGCAGAAAAGTTTTAGCTCTGATTTAAGTGATTCTAAAGGCATTTTATAAAATTGGGAATCTAAATTTTATAATGAAAAGATAGTTCTAAAAAAAGAGCTAAAACGAAGCCAAACCAAAAATACTATTGCGAAGGGCAAACTTAGAAACAATTTTAACAAGAAGCTTCTTCATTCTTTTTTAAAGCTCACGTTCCACTCTCCCTCATTTTAGATTGACTTAGTTTTGCCAAAAACCAGGGGGGAGTTCATTCAAAAGTGGCGCACAAAGGGAGCTAAGAAAGGAGGAAGAAAAGCTAAGAAAAGGTGAGAAAATCTTGGACATTTTGTGTTCTTCCTTTAAGGAATCCCCTTTCCTCCCTTCCTTTTCTCTTCTTATGAATTTAATAGATGGTTTGGGGCTATTTTTAGTTCAGTATAGAAAGGAAGTGTTCAAAATCTTGGAGAAACAACAAACCAAGGAAAAAAGCTCTTGAAATCAAGTGGAAATTTATGGTAACTCTTTAATTCATGGCTCCTTCTTTGCTTCTTCTTTGATGTATTTTCGGCCAAAATAGACCTAAGAAAAGGGAAGGGTTTTTGTTCAAGAACCATTAAGAATTAGTGAAATTAAGTTATGGGAAGATGGAAGATACCAAGAAATTTTAAGAAAATCCATTAAACTATAAGTTGGAAAAGTGTAAAGCACTTAAGGGAATTATAAAAACTGATTTAATCTATGAGTTCCCTTGGCTATTTAAGTGCTTCCTTGAACTCCTAAGACTTTTAGAAACCTCCCTAAATGGTCCTCCAATCAAGGAAAAATTAAGAAGCCATTGAACCCCATTAATGCTCTATATTTTGGCCAAACAAGGATAGCATAGATAGGGAGAGTTTTAAATTTTTTTAAACCTATTTTTGAGTCATATATGATGAATGAAAGTGAGGGGGAACCTTAGAAAAAATTTAGGAGGCTTAGAGAATGAATTGGTAGCATAGATTTCATAATGTCACCTAAGGAAGCAACATGTAGTTAGACTCTTTATTTTAATTGTGTAATGACTTCAAGAGGCTTAAAAGGAATCAAGAATCATGTATAAAAGGAAAGAATGAAGTTTGGAATTTATTTAATGGATGTTGTTTCATTAGATGCAATTAGGAACCATAATTGAACCATAAGACAAAAGTAGAGTTCCAAATAGATAGATAGCTTTAAGAATGGTTCTAAGAGTCTACTGGGTTTTGTAATGTCTGATTTTTTGTAAAATACCAAATTGAGTCAGTTTTCAAAGCAAGTCCCCTGAGGTGAGTGAATTAAGACCAAATAAAATTTGGATAAAATTTTAAATAATAGAAAATGAGGATTTGAGTCTTGAGTTGCCCAAAAACTAGGGTCGAAGTGATTCGAAAAATTTATCAAAAGGCTAATGGCATTTTCGTAAATAA
This sequence comes from Erythrophleum ivorense, assembly GCA_026724425.1. NCBI lineage: Eukaryota > Viridiplantae > Streptophyta > Magnoliopsida > Fabales > Fabaceae > Erythrophleum > Erythrophleum ivorense. The sequence continues at coordinate 5,941,134 of JAIUCV010000018.1, forward strand.
GTGGACTTTTTGGAAAACATACAAGAGGGCTTTTTAAATGAAAGGTTTGAGTCTTCCGGGGTTCTCAGAGGCCCTGAAAACCATGGGAAGCCCCGGGACCGGTAAAGATCCTCTGGTGTAATTTTTCAAATGTCGATTGACTTGAACTTTGACCGATTCATTCGGGAAGGTTTTAGCTCCGATTTGAGTGATTCCAAAGGTATTTTCTTAAATTGGGAACCTATTTGTTATGATGGAAAGGATAGTTCTCAAAAAGAAGTTAAAAAGAAGGAGAAACGGAAATGCTATTACGAAAGGGCAAAAATAGAATTCAAGTATTAAAGGAAGCTTCCAAATTTTTTTTATAATTCACGTTCTTTCTCTCCTTCATTAAACCGACTTGCTTATGCCCATTTTCAGAGAAAAACTCCAGCTTCTTAGGTGCACAAGAGAAGGAGGATTTTAAAGGAAGAAATTCAAGAAAAAGGTAAAAAGCTTTAAGAAATTCTATATCCTTCCTTCTTGAAACTTGCTCCTCTCCTCTCAAGCTTTCTTGCTGTGGTTTTAATAGAGAGTTTGGTACTGTTTTAGGGGCAGAATAGAGAGGGGAATTTCAAAAATTGAGGGAGCAAGCTAACCAAGTGGAAGAACAAGCCAAAGGAAGCAAGAAAACAAGGTAAAACTTTTATTCTTTAGTGATTTCTTCCTCTCCCTTCCTCTTGCACGAATTTGGCCACCATGAGCCCAATTCTTAGGGGCTATTTTCTGCCCACTTCATGGAGGGATTAGAGATTTTAGATGGCAAGGATTAAGAAGGAACCAATAGAATCAAGAAAGGGGCATTAGGAAACAAGATGGAATCATTAGGGATCCAAATGCTCCCTTGCAAATCTGATTTAACATGAATCTTCTTAGGTTTAAATGAATGTTTAAATGTGCCCCTAAGATCCCTAAGAGGTCCCCCATATGCCTCTTCCTCCATGAAAACAAACAAAAACCCCATTGAAAGTCATGAACCTATAAATTGAAAAAGTGTAGAGCACTTAAGGGGATTGTAAAAACTGATTTAATCCATAAGTTTCCTTGGCTATTTAAGTGTTTCCTTGACCTCCTACAACTCCTAACAACTTCCCTAAATGGTTCCCCCATCAAGGAAAAATCAAGAAGCCATTAAATCCCATTTATGCTTTAGGTTTCAGCCAAGTAAGGATGACATAGTTAAAGAAAGTTTTAAATTTTCTAAGGTCATTCTTGAGTCACATTTGATGAATGAAGATGAGTAAAGGCCTTGGGAAAAATTTAGAACTCAAGGAAAGTGAATTGGGGTCATAGGTTCCATATTATGACCTAAAGAAGCAACATGGTACTAGGCCTTTTGTTTTAATAGTGTGGTAGCTCCAAGAGGCTTAAAAGGAGTCAAGAATCATAATTGAGAGGAAAGAATGAGGTCTAGAAGTTATTTGAGGAGTGTTGCTTCATTAGGCACCAATATGAACCATAATGAAGCCTATAGAGTAATTTAGGGCTTAAATAAATTATATAGCTTTAGAATATGTTTCATAAACCTAATTAACTATCTTAAATCATGTCTAGGCTAAGAGAAATCATCTCTACCAAATTGTGAGTGTATAGCCGAGGCAAAGGAGGGAAATCCAAGGAGATGAGCTATTAAGATTCTTGAATCTCACTCCCTCCTCTTAAATGTCCTAATATACTAGGTAGACCAAGTGGACATGGCAATAGGAGCCAATCACATTGAAGAAAGAAGATTGCCACCCTTATGCTTGATTTTTGTGTTTTTGACTCATAATGAGATTTCATGATGTATATTATGATTGTAAATAGTTTATGACCCCTTAGACAAATGTAAAAATGATATTATGTGATAGATAAATGAATGAGTATGGTGTATGTATTCTTGATCATAAAGTGAGTGCTTATGTTAATGTATGCATTTGAGAAAAGCTTGGTATAATCTGTATAAGTGAGGGTAAGAAGGCCAAAATGAGATGCGAATAGTTTAGGACTATTTAGGCAACTCCCACAAGTTTTAAATATGCTTTTAGAATTGCCTAAAAGGTGCCAAGACTCAAAGAAAGCCAAATAGCAAATTTTGGTACCATATATGGAGCTAAAAGTGACCAAAATAGATCCCTACGTCACTTTTTAGCTAAATGATTTATTCTTGATTTAAGATTTGGCATGCTATTAGAATATGTTAAGAGATTTTGGGAAGCTAAAGTGTAGAATTTTTGGAGGTTTAGAGAATATTTGATGAATTTTCAAAGTTGGCCAAAATTCTTGAAAAGGTCTGATGTACTATTCCATTGGGTCCAAAGTGTTTTTCTGTCACTCAGGGATCAAATGAAGTTTAATTGCCATGAAATTTTATAGGTAGAAACTAAAGGTCATAAGTGAATTGTTCCAACTAGAATCACCTCATTTGGATGTCTAGAGAGAGAGATATGATTTTTCAAAGATTCAGTCCAGTGTCAGGCATCTAACCAGACCTTAGTCACTGTTTGATCAAAATTTAGGGTCTGGGCGAGCTTGAACTGGTCTTAAGTGATTTTTCCCTTTTATCTAACATCCTCAGATTTTCTGATTGTGTCATTCACTCGAATTGAAATTTTTTGGAATTAATTGGACATTTTTGAAATTCATATCAGTAAACTATGACAGCATCAGGACCTAGTCTGACTTCTAGATGATTTCGGGTGTCAAACGCTTTGTGTGTGGGATGTTATGACTTGTATATATTTTTAACATAAAGTAGACATACTAATCTTCCAGAATAACCAAGATTACATGATTTTGATTTTTCTAAATTTAGTTATGATTTTTCTAAATTTTGGAAAGAATTGAGGCAAATCTGGCCAAAATTGAATACCTTCAATTTATGCTCCATTTTGGTTTCCTTGAGTCATGAGCAAAATTTTGTGATACAAATGAGTTGTAATGATGTATTTAAATATAAGGATGCATGGTATGAACCCACACGATCCACGTGACACCAATTGTGAATTTTTAAGTATGACATAACGCGATTAAATCCATTATCGTTGTTTTATGACCATGATGATGATATGGAGCTTATGAATGCCATGAATGGGGTTAGATGTATATATGGTATTACAGGTTCCTATCTTGTGTATTTAAGCTAAGGGAAACAAGCCCCGCCTAGTTGTGAGTGTGTAGCTATGGGAGGAGATCCAAATTCAAGAGAAAAAGTATGTGATTTCACCAAAGGTAGCTCTCTCTCTTTTCTCCCATGCATGAATGAATGTCTATATTGCTTTTGAATATGTGTATGTGTATTTTAAGTTATGAATTATATTTGAGTATGATGCCTATGTTCCATGGAACTATAGTATTGCATTATGTATTCAAATAATGCCTAAAATGTTTGCAATGGTTTGCTTGAATATGGAGAGGCCAAGAACCTTCTATCTTCGGTGAGGATGAGTCAAGAGCCCTTAGAAGTGGTTGAGACCAAGAGAAAGTCTCTTAAGAGCAAGGCTTAGTTCAGGGCCTTTGAGAAAAAAAGTGAGGGAAGTCTAAGAACCTTGAAGGAAGTGGGTGAGACTAATCTATTCATTTGGCAAACCTAAATATGCTATGTGTATTTTATGTAAATGCCAAGAATGCATCTTTAACCATTTCAAATATTAGTATGCCATGCATGCACTTTAAGGCTTGTATTACATTCTTTATGTATGATTGAATGGGAGATGCGCTATTAGGATTCTTTGAATCTCACTCCCTCCTCTCCAATATCTTAATATGCTAGGTGGAGCCAATGAACAAGGAAATGAAAGTTGCCAAGGTGGAAGATAAAGCTTTGACTTTAAATTGCTTAATTTTGCTTATGTTGTAACCAAAAGAATGGCACATGATGTAATCTTTTAATAGAATTGATATACAATAAATAGAATATATGTAAATATCCTAATAGATTATGTATGTATGAAGTTTGATGATAAATGGAATGTATTGCAATTTTTGGGGCATTGAATGGGCATTTCAAGTGCATGTTTCTTAGCATATAGCTTGGGGATGGAAAATGAAATTCTATGTTTTAGACATTTACACCTTTGAGATAAGTTTAGAGAGTCTTTTTGGGCCATTTCCATGTGCCCAAGTGGCCACAAGAACCTTCGGAGCTAATTTGCCCATCTTTAAACCATTAAAAGGCATTAAACTAACTCAAATGACACCCTATGGCACATTTTGACCAAATGAAGGGATTTCTCCATGAAATTTGGAAAATATGTAGAGCTTATTGAGGGATTTTTGGGAAGTTAAAGTTTAGAAAAAATGGAGCTCTACAGAATTAGTTATGAATTTTAAAAGTTGGGATTTTTAATAGGTTCTGGTATGTGCACTATTCACATCGTCAAATTTGTGTTCTATGTCATCTGATAGGCAAATGGTGTCTAATGCTTGTGAAATTTTACGAGGATAAACTAGAGGTCATAAGCTTTCTGTAACCACCAAGATCACGTCATTTGGAGGAATGAGCAAAGAGTTATACATTTTTTAAGTTTGCTATCAGTGGTAGTAGCACCTACTGAGTCCAGTTACTATTTTATAGATTTCCAATTGCTAAAAATATCTGTTTCATTCTGAAATTATTTTTAGCATAAATTTAACATCTGTAGCTTTCTAGAATGACTAAATGTGTATGATTTTTATTTTTATAGAATTAGTTATGAATTTTAAAAATTTATATCAATAATTTGAAATAATGGTCCAGATAGCAGAGACCTCAGTGGCTTTTCAAATATCAAATGTCTTCCCCTTAATAATTCACGAGCTAAAATTATTTTTACTAGGGGGTAGACATCCAGAGCTTTTTGGAATGTAAAGTTTGTTAGATTTCAATTTTTGTGGATTTAATTATGAATTTTTGAAATTGTGACAGAAAAATTGAAAATTTGACGGTGGCTAATTCATGGAAATTGGCGTGTTTCACCCACTTGTGTGAGTTTCAAGCCACTTTCTTGGATGGTTTTGAATTATATTAGTGTAATTAAATATGAGAATGAGTTTAATGAGTTCCCTTGGTCTATGGAATGCCGAATGAAAAATTTATTTGCTACGCAACATATGAAAATGTAATATTTTAATGTCTTTTTCTTGGAAACTCATATGCTTCATGGAATAGAACCTAGAAATAGTATGAAATGAGTTATAGTATGATGGTGTTACATTTAAGCCTCTTGGAGTCATCATACAATTAAAACCAAGAACTTAACTACATATTATTTCTTTAGGTCATATTATGAAACATAAAGCACTAACTCATTCTCTAAGCTTCTTAAATTTTTCCCAAGGCTTCCTCTCATATTTATTCTTCCTATATGACTAAAAAATAGGTTTAGAAAATTTTAAAACTCTCCCTAGGTATGTGGAACTCACTTGGCCGAACCTATGAAAGAATTTGGCATTCATGGACTTTGCTTTGTTTTCTTGATGAAGGAAGCACATGGAGAGGTTCTTAGGGATCTTAGGGACTCATCCAAGTACTCATTTAAGTCTAGAAATAATTATATCAAGTCTAAGGATTTTATCTTGTTTTCTAATGCCTTTTACTTGATTCCAATGATACATTCTTAATCCTTGCACTTTAAAAGCCCTAATCCCTCATTGGTTTGGATAGAAAATAGCCCCTAGGGATTAGGCTCATGTTGGACGAAATATACAAGGAGGAGGGGAAGGAAGAAGCTACCAAAATGCACCATAGCAAGGAATAAAAACATTTGACAAATCCAACTTTTCTCATATTGGTTTCGGCTGCAACATCCACTACAAAAAAAATAAGGCATTTAGTGTCGGTTAGGTAATGTCCGTTGGTACAACCAACATTAGATCCATTTGATGAGAAGAAGTTAACGTCGTTTGTTTAATGTCGATTGAAATTGACAATAGTCTTTCTTTTATTTTTTTAATTAATAAAAGTAAAAAGATTCATTTATGTTTCATTGGAGGGAGCTCAAAATTGTCACGTTTTACCAACTTAAGAGAAAGAAATCTGAAAGAGAGCTAAAATCCCTAAATCAAAACAGAGAAACAAAGTAAGTCATTTCGCTATGTGAATGAAGCAGACAAACGAGAGAGAATGAGGCATTTTGGGTTGGGATCAATTTCAGAGTTGTGAAACAGAGTGAAAGCCGGTGGAAATCTAAAAAAGAAGGTGAATCTAAACTCGTTGTTTAAAGAAATGGTGCGACATCTGAAGCAGAAGGTTGAATGTGAAGAAGCTAATCGAAAAACTTAATTTGAAGTAGAGAAGTTGTTGCTAGTTTACCAAAGAAGCTGAGAAAGGCAAGTTTAAAGAAGTGCTGAAACATTTCAGAGGTATTGGTCTTCATCTCCCCTTTTTTTTTTTTCAATGGTATCATATGTGAAGCAACCTATTTGTGTTGAGAGGTGGCCTTGTGCTAAAAATTTGTAGATCGAACCCATATAAATGTACTTCAATTTATTGTCACACTCACCATGTTATCTCTTGTGGTTGTCGTATTCCCATTGTACAATTCATTTTGCTTGCTGTTGTTATACTCAATGGCTTCTGATATGATGCACCCACTAGTACCAACATGGGAGAAATCATGTGCTTGGTTTTGCTTTTTGTTTTTTGTTTTTAACTTGATAAATAAAGGCTTGCTTATAGAAACTAGACACTAGTTGCATTCACATCTGCATCTTTGCTTAGATCTTGCCTTACAACCCTCCACTTTTTCTTTTAGTACTATGAAAAGTGAGAACTACCTTTATCTTCCTTTACTTACGGTGTATACATTAAAAAGCATTGGCGAATGCTTTTATTCTCTAGTGCAATATTACGTTCTATGCTAAGGCCTATTTTGCTATTGTGTTATTTGCTGATGATGCATAATGTGTTATTTGTTGATAATTACTGTGATTTAATTGAATTCATTTGTTGGTACTGATTTGTTCACAGTAGCAATTTCAGAAAAGTTTTGGTTTCATGCTGAATTTGTTGAATTTACTGGGAGTCTTGGGAGTTGAATTTCACTTAGATTTTTGGAGTACATGTTCATCTATGTGTCTATTTGGTTGATGAATTTTGTGCTTATTTTTAGAGTCATCTTGAATGATCAACTTCTCTTATTTTTAAGTTAAGTTCAATTTGCCCTATTTCTGTTGATTTTTCTGCTGAACCTTGACTTCATGAATTTACTGCAAGCAACACAGACATGATGTTAATCTGAAATTTAAGCATAATGTTATTGTATATGTGTAGTCTAATATATAATATTTTCATGAATTTTGGAACTCATTTAGATGTACAAATTTACTGATTTTTGGATGTTGTTCACATTTTCAGTCTTTGTTCATTTTTTACCTTAAGAATCAACTTTGTGGATTTTTCTAGAGCTACACAAAACTGATCTTCCTCTAAATTTTTGTCACATTGTTTGTATATATGTTTAGTATATTCTGAAAAATTTTTGTGAATTTTTGAGTTCATTTTCTTAGGTTAAAGTAGATAATTCAGAAGGTTGTGCAGATGTTCTGTTTTGCTGTTTTTCTGATTTTGTTAGCTACTTTGTTGATTTTTCTGTACTAATCCATGTGGAATTTTGAGCTAAATTTTAGTTATAGATGTTCTTTGATATGTCTTTGATGTTGAGAAAAATTGATGTGAGGTTTCAATTTCATTAGCTATGACTTTGTGATTGAGGACTATACATGGTTTAGCATTGTTTCAAAATTGAGCAACCTGATTTACTGGGAATTTTGGGAGTGGAATTTTACTGTGATTTTTGGAGTATATGTTCATCTGTGTTTCTATTTTGTTGATGACTTTTGTGCTTATTTTTAGAGGCACCTTGGATGATCAAATTCTCTGATTTTCAAGTTAAGCTCAATTTGCCCTATTTCTGTTGATTTTTCTGCTGAACCTTGACTTCATGAATTTATTGCAAGCAACACAGACATGATCTTGATCTAAAATTTGAGCACAATGTTATTGTATATGTTTAGTCTAGTATACAAGATTTTCATGAATTTTGGAACTCATTTAGATGTACAAATTTAATGATTTTTGGATGTTGTTCACATTTACAGTTTTGTTCGTTTTTTACCTTAAGAGTCAATTTTGTGGATTTTTCTAGAGCTGCACAGAACTGATCTTGCTCTAAATTTTTGTCACATTGTTGTATATATGTTAAGTATGTTCTGAAAATTTTTTGTGAATTTTTGAGTTCATGTTCTTAGGTTAAAGTAGATAATTCAAAAGCTTGTGCAGATGTTCTGTTTTGCTGCTTTTCTGATTTTGTTAGGTACTTTGTTGATTTTTCTGTACTAATCCATGTGGAATTTTGAACTAAATTTTAGTTATAGATGTTCTTTGATATGTCTTTGATGTTAAAAAAAATTGATTTGAGGTTTTAATTTCATTAGCTATGACTTTTTGATTAAGGACTATACATGGTTTAGCATTGTTTCAAAATTCAGCAACTTGATTTATTGGAAATTTTAGGGGTTGAATTTTGCTGTGATCTTTGGAGTATATGTTCATCTATGTGTCTATTTTGTAGATGATTATTTGTGCTTATTTTTAGAGGCAACTTGGAAGATCAAATTCTCTAATTTTCAAGTTAAGTTCAATTTGCCCTATTTTTGTTGATTTTTCTGCTGAACCTTAAGTGGTTGACAATGACATTATAAGCAAAAAAGCATCTCTTCTTCGTTCATACACCAAGCAACATAAAATGCCAATCAGTTCACTCGCTTTAATTTTTCTTTGAGAAAATTACAAACTGATAGAATTAGTCCTATATAAATTGCTCTGGACTTATTTTCCTGTTCCCATCTATGGATTGCGTTTTATTAGTATAATTGTTAACGAAAGAAAGAAGATATAATGGGTTGTTGGGTAATGCCCTGGCTGGCGCAGCTGAGCTTGTTGGCGTAAAATTGGTTTTCTTATTGTTTCTCCCTAATTTCCAACTCCTATTCTGATGCACTAGAAAACTCAAACGGTAGCATATGATACTCTATAAGATTTGGCAATATCAAAAAGAATATATATATTACTTGGCTTATGCGCACGGGTCAATAGGATAAGTTCTTGATGTTCTGTGCTCTAGTTATGATGACTCACATTTGTCATTCTATATATTAAAATGATTTGATCTTTTTAATAGGCCAAAATGATTTGTCTTATCTTTTCTTTGTTTGTTTTATATACTATTTTTAAGTTAGAAAATGAAAAGATAATTTCATTTTGTTTTTCCAAGATTATCATTCATTCTTTTGTTGTTATTACAAAATACTTGACAATCCCTTCTTCTCACATAATTTGATCTCATTAGTTATTAAGGAATAATAGCCATCATCTTCACTAGTTGCCAAACGTACATAGCATTTGGAAATTTATGAATAGTAGAATCACTGATTCCAATATTGATTTCTATAAAGAGGGAAAATATACCCTGAAGTAAAAATAAAGAACTTTTTATATGTTTAAATATGTATTAAATATTCAATGAATTGAAATTATTTTAATTAGAATTGCTTTACAAGGTTACTGTATAAATAGATTTCCCCTTTAATGGCAAATGATTAAAGCATTATTTTATTTTATTGTTATAGAAATGAAGAGCTGCATTTGTTAGTTGTAATGAAGATAGTGTCAAATTTTATCTTTCTTTATTTTGAAATTAGCTAAAAGGATGTCCCTGAAAATAGTTTCTACCAGAACACTAATCAAATCTTTTTAGCCATTGTTTAATCTGGGCCACTTAGCATCGGTTTCCTTGTCTAATATAATAAGAAAAAGAAAGGGTGTTGACCCTTTTGATTTTGCTGTTAAGTCGGTTACGCTTGGAAAATTGCTTGCGGCTTTTATTCTTTTGTTGGGAGATATATGCTTGCGAACGAAATTGACTTGTAGTTAGAAATATAAGGTAACGAGGCTGGAGGGTTGAGTTATAGGTACTTTTGAGGACATTCCTACATCTGGGGACTTGTTGGAAGATTTGACGGTTAAGTACTATTAACGTGTTAGACATATTGTGAGTAGATAACATCTCATTGCGTAATTTAAGTTTTTATATTGTTTATATTTTGCATTTTTATTATTTTGAAAAATATTATGTTTTCTCAAATCCTAAATTCCTAAATGCATTGATTTTCATTGAAGAAGCATTTTTATTATATTGAACTTCCTGATTTCAAAGATGTTGAAATTTGTATGGAATTAATTGGAGTAATATCAAGAATTTATACAAATCTTTCTGCTGATTATATATAAGAAATGTTTAAGTACTAATTTAAATCAAAGTGATTCCATACATGATAGTAATATTTTATGAAAAGACAAAAAAGATCGGTAACAATCCTATTAGTCCTTAGAACACCATGTCTAAACCCTCCTTAACAAGGATAATAGGGGATACTAACCCTATGTGTTAGCTAATACACATGGAATGAAAGGATGTATTTCATATGAGCTTTGGACTCACGACAAACTTATTTTACGTGAATTTTGTACGCATGATAAACTTACATGAGCTTTGTACTTACAACAAACTTACATAAGCTACATGTTCACAACAAACTTGGTTATTTACTCACATAGGTTGCATGCCCATGACAATTACATCATTTGAAGAAAAGTCATTTCAATGAAAAGGTTTTCAAAATAATTGGTTTTTGAAATTCTCATGCATATTTTAACAGTTTAAAAGGTTTTTCAAAAGATTTTTATTAGAAAGGTTTTAAAGAGAGTACGACTTTAAAATGCTGCAAAACATTTCTCAAAAGTTGCATATTTATTTTATTATTATGATCATTTTTTCATGAATTGTGATTATCTTAATAGTAAATATTCAGTACATCGCTTCAAGTTTGGATGTTTGGAATATGTTCATTTACTAAGAAGTATGAATTTTCAACTTGAAAGTTGACCAATGGTATTCATATATGGTGTTTTATTTAATTATTTAATTATACACACACTATTTCAGTTATTTATTTATTTCTATTTATCCATGGAATGTTATTTACTTGATAAATATTTGGCATTTAAAATAATAGAGTTGAGCTAAGATTTATTTCAATAGCCTAGTGAAGATCGATGCTTCTTTTGGGGAGTCCCCCTTTCATTTGCAATGACAAAATTTAATTTGTTAGTTTAGAACTAGTTACAATCTAGTTATAACTTCATAATTCCACAAGAAAGATCTCTCACTCCAATATAGTTGATATAGTTTACTAAGATGAGAGTGGAGTATTTCTACGTTGTCAGCTATTATAAAAAATTTGGAAATCTTTCATTACGCTTACCTATGAGATTCCCCCATATTTTGTGCTGATCACATCTTTGGAATTGGAATGTGACAACAATCATTATGAAAATTTCAATCAAGCTAGTAGAGATTAGTTTAAGACAGGTTCTAGAAATGAGGCTAATAACCAAGGGGAAAGGGTTACGATTAGGATTTAATATAGGACTAGGAGTTATCATTGGAAAGGTCCTATTACTTAGATTTAATGAAAAGAGAATGAAATCATAAATGGAGTTGTGGAATTAATTGAAAGAATTGCTGTGATTGTTTTAGAGAATCATTCAAGTAACATGATAGAATAGAGTAATAGTGGTTTAGTTTAGTGACGGAGAATCAATAATTATTTGGCAAGTATTATGTAAATATATTATAAAATATGATACATTTTTTACTTTCCTACTATCTTTACTTCATCTAATTTTTGTTTGTATTCTCGTGTCCATCAGGACAAATATCTTAGGTAGTAACTTCTTATATGTATATTATTAATATTAATCTTTCAGACTATGATATGCCAAATATACTTGTAGTATCAAAACGAATATGATATGATATGATAAGTAAGGTGTTAAATTCATAAATTTGAAATGAAATAAGTTTATCTTAATATGTATTTGTGGAATTGTTTGATTGTTTTATGCCTAAGTACAATGTACTTTTAAGTGTACAAAAATTTCGTGAATCAATTTATCTGAAAATTTTCTTTATATGAATTATATTTTATTATATAATTATATATATATATATATAGGTGGGATTGAGCAAAATGAATATGATATGGTGGGACACATAGCATGCTATATGACTTGGAAAAACCAAAGGCAGCATTTCAAATTGCCACTTGTCAATAGAAAGTTGATAGGCATTATACCATTTTCTTCTTGGTTATTTTTTATGGTATTTATTTTAGTGTTTTTTGCAAGTCATAACAATAGTTGTGACTATTATAAACTTGAAATATCTAAAAAAACATTTTTGTTTTAAGTAAATTTCATATTTATCTTTATCGTAAGTCTATTCCTATTAGACTTTTAATGTTCGTGTACATATATCTTTCTATGTTTGTATTATTAGATACACAAAAAAGTTTATATCTTTGTTTTATTCCTATTCTTTTAATTTGATTTTAATTTGTAATTTTGTAATTGAGATGTTGTAGAGATGGCAGTAATTTAATATGAATTTTTATAAGTTATAGTCAAGTCAGATATTTATTAGCATTTTTGGGTAAAATTATTAACGTTGTTTAAAAAACTATTTAAGTGATTTTAGAAAGTTAAAAAATGAAAGTAAAATAGTAATAATAAAATTTAAGATAAAATTAAAAAATTAAATTATTATTATTATTTACATTTTCTCATATTTTGTCGCAATCCCCTCAATTAAATATAATAAATGCAATTTAAAATCTCACTGGCCAACTAACTTTTTTCCAATACGTCCGTGCTTGAATTAAATATAATAAATGCAGTTTAAAATCCCCGCAATCCCCGCAATTATTGCTTCAGTTATTGTTGGTGACCGCTGTATTGTCTCTCCACTTGGGGTTGACTTGAATGCTATATGATGCATAGATGTCCTATAGCCCTTGACAAGCTTAGAAGTAGAGTTGAGATCTGCTGTTTGTGATTGGTGCCATCTGCTCTTCTCTTTAATACCCTGAAGATTAATGAAAGCATCAGGTTAATTTCTCTTTCTTCTTAACGTCTCTTTTTTCGTATCTCTTCTCTTTAGTTTTCTGGCCACATTAATCAAAGCATCAGGTTAATTATCTCTTTCTTTTACCATGTCTTTTGTTGTATATATGTCCTGTAATTTCTGCAATTAAACTTGTGCTGCTAATTTTAAAATTTTTGTGTTATCTTTTTATTCCATTCTGTAACTTAATCAGACTTGTAGATCAGATTTTGAAGTTTAGTTCAAGCAACAAAAGGATAAACCTTTGAGTGGATAAAAATGTCGAGCAAATGTATAAACAGAATAGCTAAACATTAGAATAATGCATTTTGCAGGTTTCTTTCACTTGTTATGGATTCCTATAACAAAATTGTTTATTTTTTGTTTTATTAGAACAGTATTTCATGATTTTTCTTCTTTTTTTATTTAGATTACATGAACAAAAAATGTGGCAAATAATAAACAATGTGGCAAAGCTGTGGTTAGTGAAGTGATGCAAGCAATAGTGATGAGTTTTAGTAGTGTTAGTAATGGTTGATAGACTGGATTTCAGGACGAGTTTAGGATCTTGTAAAAAAGAAAAAAAAGAAAAAGGGGGGGGGGGGGGAAGGGAGTCAAATCCTCAACACAACCACCTTCTAAAATAAAAACCTTGAGTTTGAGGATCAAGTGCCATATGCAATAGAAATATTTTAAGCTTCTTAAGTTGATCTTAGCTTGGAGCATAAGTCTAAGTTTGAACATCTTAGGTTAATTTTAAAATTTAGATTTGAGCTCAGTTAGTCCAAATTTAAATTTTATAAATTGGAATCAACTCCATCTCATTTTCAATATTTATATTTGGGTATGAATAATAATTAATGTTGAGTCTAAGCTAAGCTAGCTTTTAAAATTTTTATTTAAGACAAAATAAGATGTTTAGATCTAAAATTAGGCTTGAGGGTTGACTTGACTCACATGGGCTCAAGTGTAGTTCATGGTGGCCTTTGATTAATTATATGTTGGTCCATTATGGATAACAATAATAGTAAGCTAATCACATCGAGTTGAAGCAAATATAGCAATGGTTTTCATTTCTTTCTTTTAAATATTAGTTTTCTTAAAAATTGATGAAAAATGTAGGTCATTAGAAAATTTTTTCAAAGAACAATTTTATTTTCTAACCAGCAAAATACAAGAAAATTTTAATGTTAAAAAATTCTTTCAAAAATTATTCTACAAAACAAAAAAAGCCTAAAAAATTATATAACTAAATTCTTATCACTCTTTATTTTTAATTAATACTTGGTACCTATTCCAGGTCCATAAATAGTTTAAGAAAATGAAGATAGGAGAGAGTGCTTCATCAAAGACAAAAAATGAACAAGAACGTGATTTGTTAAGCTCCCTAAAAGATGACTTAGGAATTGTAAACTCTTCAAAGGTTCCTTTAGTATCAAGATGTTGTATCTATAAAGTGCCACCAAAACTTCGAAAGGTAAATGAAGAAGCCTATACTCCTACCTTGGTTTCCATTGGCCCATTTCATCATGGAGACAAAAGATTGGAACAAATGGAAAAGGTCAAATTGTGGTTCCTCAACAAATTTCTAAAGAGGACACAGGTAGAATTGTTGGAAGATTATGTTAAAGCCCTAAGAGACTGGGAAGGCGAAATTCGATGTTGTTATTCAGAGACCATACCAATGCAAAGTGATGAATTTGTAAGAATGATTTTAATTGATGCTTGTTTCATCATTGAGTATTTTCTTACATGTCTAGGTCCATCAGAAGAAACTCCCTGGGGTTTTAGGGAATGGCCAGAAACTGATATAAGACTAGACTTGATTTTACTTGAAAATCAACTTCCATTCTTTGTTCTTAAAAACCTATTCAACCTTACTTTTCCCACTGGCTTCAATGGTAGACTTTCATTTCTTGAGGTTACCTTCTACCATTTTAAAGCCCGATTCTTGCATATTATAGTTCCTAATGAAGGAATTCATGAGAAGTTTACTTTCAACTATTTTGAACAACACTACTTACTAATGCATAAACTACCTAACAGTAGTGTGGAAGTGCAACACTTCAATGATATGCTAAGGATCTTTTACTTACCACATGAGCCACCACCAAGAAGAGAATGTGGCCAAGTGAATCTTGTATATAGTGCAAGCAAACTACACGAGGCAGGAATTGAATTTCAAGTTGATGAAGACAAAAGCATAATGCAATTACAATATTCAAAAGGGGTGCTGAAAATGCCACATCTTCGTGTATGTGATTTGACTGAGTCTATGATCAGAAATGTGGTTGCATTTGAACAATGTCACCTTCCTCAAACATGTTACATGACTAATTACATAATCTTGTTGGATTATCTTATTAATACCGGAAAAGATGTTGAAATGCTTGTTGAAAAGGGGATCGTGGACAACATGCTAGGTGAGAATAATGAAGTGGCTTCAATGGTTAACAATCTTGACAAATATGTTACCCAAACAACTTTTAATGGTGATTATATCTCTCTATCCAAAGAATTGAATGAGTTTTATGAGAACCCTTATCACAAGTATAAGGCAATCTTTTTGCATGAATATTTCAACACTCCTTGGAAGATAGCATCTTTCATTGCTGCAATTATGCTACTTTTGCTCACTCTAATTCAAACAATATGTTCTGTCATTGCCTTATTGAAGTAGGTCAACAACTCTTGTATAACCCTCAAGTCTTAGTTAAATTTTTGTAGTCTTGTATAACTCTCGAGTCTTAATTAAATTTTTGTTGATTACTTTCTCTATTATAATAAACAATACATGTATCTTAGATCAAATTAGAATCGTGTAATCTCAACTTTAATGTTTGTTGGATTATTAAGAAAATGAATTCATATTTAATTGATTCTTGCATTAAAATTTTCTTTGTTCAGCTATAAAATTTTCTTTATTCAACTATATCTTGATCAAATTTACAAATTAACTTAATCAAAAGAAGAATTTTAAATAAAATTAAAATGTCTAAATGAAAATTTCTCTTTATTAGTTTTATATATGTACATGGTTTGAAGAGAGAAAATCCACACTAAACATAATATTGAAATTGATGGGTACAGCTTCAATTGGTGCAACTAATGAAATGACGTGCAGTACAAACATCCTTGCCTTCATACCATGAGGAGGGAGATCTTGATTGGGTAGATTTGCCTAGTTGGTGATTGGATTAAATGTAACACAAATGGCTCGATCAGAAATGGTAGGGCTTATAGTGGATGTGGGGAATTGTTAAGAGAAGCTTCAGGGAGTTGGATTCACAGTTTCATTTGTAATATTGGCTCTAGGGACATCCTCTGCTCTTAGTTTTGGGGAATTCTCTCTGCATAGACTTGACGTGGAACCTTGGTATAAAGAAACTCTGGGTAGAAGTGGACTCGGTGACTGTTGTGAACCTAGTTATGAAAGGTTGTGCTATATATCACCCTATAAGTCATATGCTGAATTATATTATTGGGATGCTAAGAAGAGATTATATGGTCAGAGTTAGTCATATACACCGTGAAAGTAATAAAAGTGATAGGCTGGTGGATTGGTTGGCTACTCAATCTCATGACATGAATATAGGTATCAGTTTTTCAGGTAATCTACCTAGTGGCTGCTATCATATTATTGTTGATGATATTACTGGAATTTGTTTTCCTGAGTCGTGGGTGATTAGGTTGTTTTAGCCTCCTTTATTGTCCCAAAAAAAAAAAAGATTGATGGGGACAATTTTAATTCGTCTCTGGCAATGACAACTTATGTTCAAAAAATAAAAATGAAAAAATTGCCTAGCGTATGTCATTTACATTGGGCACGTAACAGGCTATATATATATATATATATATATATAAGAAAGCAAATATACATTCAATATATATATATATATATATATATATATAAGAAAGCAAATATACATTCAAAGGTGAAAAAAAAAATACGCTAGAAAGAGTAGTTATAATTACATGCATTTACTATGTTAGAAAAGGTGAAAGCATAGACTGTAATCATGGCATGGCATAATTTGGATTATCATGCTGATAATTTTTAATAAATTTATTATGAACTGAATAAACTTCTTCATTACTAAATGAATAGTCTAGTCCATCGTATAAATAAGACTAAAAATAAATTAAATATCTAATCACAATTAGGCTACGTACATTAAAAGTTTATCACTAACTATTCAAGTATCATACAATGAGAATACTTGAATACAACACAGAAACAAATGCCAGCAGTACAGTAATATCACATCATAAACCCCTATATGGATCCCTTGAACTCACAAAAAATGTCCAAAATCCAGAATAATGGATGCTTATGATGAGTTCAAGGACGTAATACCATGCTTTTGTTTAAACTAGTGCTAATGCCCAAAACTTATTCAAGAGATGGGCAGCCCAATACAAGCAAGGCTACAAGGTAAAATTTTATAAGCCCATGAAAACCATAAAACTAGTTCACAGGCCAAAAAAATAACTTACAAAACAATGACCCATCGAGCCATTCATGACTAAGGTTATTAGCACAAAACTTCTTTTTTCTTTTTTCTTTTTCTTTTTTTTTGGGTCCTGACATTAGTACAAAACTAAAACAATCATGTTTAACCAAAATAAAAGACCAGATAATCACGTGGTGCCATTGACCCGCTGAAAGAACGCTATCTCATGGCCAAGAGAAAAAAACAAAATTATCTCTTTCTTTACCATCTCTTTTGTTGTATCTCACTGTAATTTTTGCAATAAAAGTTGTACCATTAATCTTAAAATTTTTATGTTACTTTTTATTCCATTCTATAACTTAATCAAATTTGTAGATCAAATTTAGAAGTTTAATGTAAGCAACAAAAGGATAATCTTTTCTATTATAGTTTAAATTTTTATGAGTGAATGAAAATGTAGAGTTAATATATTAATAAAATAGCTAAATGTTAGAATAATGCATTTTGCAGTTTTCTTTAGCTTGGTATTGATTTTTATAACAAAATTTTTTATTATTTGTTTTATTAGAAAAGTATTTTACGGTTTCTTTTTTTTTCTTGGGGTTTAGATTACATGAACAAAAAATGTGGCAAATAATAAACAATGTGAGATGTCGTGGTTGGTGATATGATGCAATCAATGATAACAAGTTGAATGCTAGTGCTAATAACAATGGTTAGTAAATTAGATTACACGACGAGCTTAGGCCTTTCAAAAGAAAAAAAAAAAAGGAGAAAATTATATTAAAGGACTTAGATTTTATAAATTTTACACTAAAATATATAAAAAAAATCATAATTACTCTTAAGAATCATAATTATTATCATATTTTAAAGGATTTATTATTAAGTGTAGGAAAGTTTACCATTTTCCTAAAGTTAGTAATAAATACACTTTTCTAAATCCAGTTATAATTTTTTTAAACCTAATAATAAATCTTTTAAAATTTGATAGTAATTGTGATTTTTTAAAATGATTTTGGTTTTTAATATCTTTTATTATAAATTTTACAAGATTTGAATTCTTAGATAGAATATAAAAAAATCGTTAAAACCTAAACAAAATTGTCTTATAAAATTCTTTTAGGCCCAATCTTAGACTTTAAAAAAAAAACTTGAATTGGAGGATCAAGTGCCTTGAGCAATAAATTATTTGCCCAAGTAGAAAAGTCTAACAACAAGCATAAACCTAAGCTTGAACATTTTCTAGTTAAATTTAAAATTTAGATTTGAGCTCAATTAGTCCAAATTAAAATTTTATAGATTGGAATCAACTCCATCTCATTTTCAACATTTATATTTAGGTATGAATAAGAGTCAATATTGAGTCTAAGCACAATTGGCTTTTAAAATTTTGTTTGAGGCCAAAAAAATGCTTAGCTTTATAATTAGGCCCAAGTCTTGACCTAACTCACTTTAAGCCCAAGTGTAGTTCATGGTGGGCTTTAATAGTTATGTTGGTCTTGTTACACCATATCAAGCTATATCAAGATTTTTTTAAAATAATATCAATAATGGCATAAAATAATCTTTTTCATGAAATTAACATTCTTAGCAGCAGAAATGATCATTATTGGAGGCCAAAATAATTTAATCTTTGGATAAATTAACCATATGGCCTTACTAACATTATCTTCCATCCATAACACTCTTAATGGACAGGAAATATCACAATTCGAGGCTTGCATGTCTGGTTTAAATGATCCATATCCAATTTCATACCATACATGCATCAACACATTATATAATAAGACCTTGTATTTATTGGCAAAAATCTTATCGACAAGGTTTTAGAATTTGCAATACAAATTACAAGATCTTGTTAGACCCAAGTGACAAAATCTTATCTCAGCCCCTAAATTAACCAAGTTCACGACCAAATTCATCTTTAACAACTCCTAACTAATTCATGCATGTCAATCATAGAGTTCCAAGCCACATTCACATGAATTTCAAGCAAAGTTCATCCTTTTTCATAAGTTTTCAACACTTAGTTTAGGCTACTAGAGATTCTTTTTGAGCTATAGGTGTCTAAACTTCAATTTTCCATTCCCTAATTCATTTCCATCATAAACAAGTTTGTTTATACCCATTTTAGCATGTTTAGCTCAAAGAACACCCAAAATTCTCATAGAACCCAAAATGATAGCAAACACATAAACTTTACACTAATTTTAAAAATTCATAACTAATTCTAGAAAAATTGAAATCAAGCATATGATAGCTTTCTGGAAATCCCCGAATGTCAACTAGAGGGAAAAAATAATTTTAGACTAATTCAAAAGCTTTAAATCTCAAAAACTAATGAAATAGTATTGTAGGTCTAAAACTCATTCTGCAATAGACCAAAAAATTTAAAATTTCATTTCTCTCTCTATAGAGCTCAAAATGAGGTGATCTCGGTGGCCATTGAAAGCTTATGATGCCAACTACATGTTGGTAAAATTTCATGAGTATTGGACTTCATTTGACTCTCCAAAAAAACTAAAAATCATATTATCTAGAAGCATAGTACTATAACAATTTTTGCATAATTTGGCCAACTTTGAAAAATTATAAAATATTTCACAGAGCTCCAAAAATTTTGATCTTTGGCTATGTGAGACACTCTCAATGAAACCAAATTTCATGCCCAAACTTGTTCATTTGCTCTGTTTTTGGTTTAGGTGCAAAATATGGCTTAGTTTTGTACCATAATAGAGTCAAATTGTACCAAATAGCCTCCCAAGCATATCACGACCATCTGAGCATGTCCAAAAACTTAAACACAACATGTAGAAACATCCTAGCAGGTTCAAAATCTCATGGAACTCAAATTCACTATTCCACTTACATAAATACACATAGACATCATGGATCAAGAATGTCCAAAACACACATTCTCATACATTTCATTTTAAATCTGGTTCATACAATATATTTACATACTTTTACATATGCTTAAGGGTTTACATCTCATAAATGAATAACTTATACATACATACTTTGACCTCAATTTGCATAAAAGACTATTATATTGTCAAAGTATTACAATTCACACTCTTTGACCTCTATTATTTGCTCATTGGGCTTCTCGTAGACAAAGTTAGATGGAAAGTGGAGGAGAGTAAGATTCAAAGAGTCTCAATAACTCTATCACCCTTTCAAGCAAGCATACATGGCATATAACTATGTCAAAGAATACAAGTATGCACCAAATACTTTCAAGAACCATTCAAATCATATTTCAAGATTACATAAACATGTCAAGATTAATTCCAAGTTCTAGGGTCTTTTAATCTATTCTCACTCTATTATTAGGGACTTTTGAATTAGCCTCACTCATTTTCTAGGAACTTTTGACTTAGTTTTACTCATTCCAAGAGACTTTTGGCCTTGTCTCACTTATTTTTAAAGACTTTTGGCTTCACCTCACCCATTCTAATGGGCTTTTGGCATAACCTCACCCATAACAAGCAATTTCACAAGCAAACTCAATTCAAGAAGTATATTGGTACCAAAACATCAATTCAATAGCTATAGACATGTCTTATGGCTCAAAAACACATACTAGCATTTAATGATAATCACATGACCAAGAAATGCATATAAAAAAAGGAAGGAGAGCTACCTTTCTCAAGAAGCACAACTTTTCTCTTTTTGATTCCCACTTTTCTCTCTTGGCCTCACAAGTATACTTGGGAGAGACTTGGTCCCTGTTTGATTTAATTTTGTAGAGCAATTTTTTTGTTTTCAAAAACAAAAAAATAAAAAAAAACCTGTTTAATAATGTGTTTTTAATGAAGTATTTTGTAAAACAAAAAAATAAAATTTTGTTTTCAAAAACAAAAAACTCAGAACACTTTTTAAGTGTTCTATAATTTTTGTTCTACAGAATCAAGTAAAAAACAGAAAATAATTACTTTTCAAAATAATGATTCCAATAGATTTTTTAATTTTTTTGTTCTAAAAAATTTATTCTTAAAAACATATATTTTAAAAATATTAAAACAAAAAAAATTTCAAATAGGCCTTTGATTTTCTTGTTCTAAACACATCAAACAACACACAAGAAAATCAGTGGAACCATCTCTAGTATCATAAAATTTCTACACAAGCTACATCTAGCTTATGCCACCATTATGGTTCCATACAAGAGCATAATAAAGTAATTCATATAATTTAAGATCTTAGCTCCAATTTCTTACTCAATTTAAGTCACATGACTCCATTTAAACTCTTTGGAGTCACCACCAACTCAATTCCATGGGCTAATTACCAAGTTGCTTCTTTATGTCTACAAAAGGAACCTAAACTCTCATCTTTCAAGCCATGGTTTCTAAATTTAAACCAATGGTTCCTTTGGTATTTATTACTCATTCCTAAGCCATTTGTATCATTGGAATCAAGGAAAACTCCTCCTAGGTACTGGTTCTCTCTCTTGGCCGAGATGCTCACATACTTAGGGAGCCCATGGAGTTTTCATCAATTTCCTAGGGAATTTGCCATTCATGGAGCTTACTAAATATTTTGAGAGCTCAAACATACTCTTAGATAATCTAAATCATCATTAGAAAGCTCCAAAAATCTTTAGGTGCAATCAAATCCCTACTTTCTAATACTTGTTACCTATAGCCTTTTTTTTAGTTCTATTACTTTCAAATGGTTTCTTAGACTTCAAAACCCCATTTTCTGTTAAGTTTAGACTAGAATTAAACTTTCTACATAATGCTCTAATTCTGGCCAAGACACTCAAGTAAAGGAGAATCAAGAAGAAACAAGTTAGGCTATGGTTTTTTACCTTGCTTCTAAGCTTTCCAAAAGGGCTCTCTCATGCTTTCAAGAATTCCTCCAAACTCTTCCTTCTCTTTATTGAACCAGCCATAAAACACCTCCTTTCAAAACGTCAAAATCATGAGAAGATAAAGGAGGAAAAGGAGAAAAACCTTAATGGAAGGAGAAGTATGAAAAAGAGACAATTTCTTACACTTTTCAAACTTGGTTTTCTCCCCTTTTGTTCCCTCCTTGGTGCACCATCTCTAGCTGGTTCAGGTTCTGTTTTGAAGTGCAAATAAGTCAATTTGGAGAGGAGGTAGATCTGGGATGTTTTTAAGAAAGTGGAGAGTCATTTAATACAATTTCTAAAATTTCAACTATGCCCTCAAACTTTAATTTCTCTGTTTGAACTCATTTCAACTCCTTTTTTACAATCATCTTCTCCATATGAAAATTTAGGTTTTCTAATTCATAAAATGACTTTAGTTTCATCTAAATTGGATTTAAAATCTTACCAAACCTTTCAGTCAAATTTTTGGTTAACTTTTTGTTGAAAATGCACACCGGGAAGGTTTTAACTATTATGATGGTTCTCATAGTTTTTGAAGCCTCTAAGAACCTTGGGAAACTCAATTTTTCCATTTAAAGATCCCTCTTTTAGGTTTTCAAAGAGTTGTCCAAAATTATGATTTTGCCACTAGCCCTCGTATCTCCCTGTTTGGTCGTTTTGACTCCGATTCTGGACTATCCTGAAGCTCCAACTTACATTTTTAGATGTTCTAATTAACATCCAAATCTCAATTAGCCTCATTTCACTTTACTTTAGGGTTTTCATGTATTAATTACATGATTCCGATTTCGATCTATCGTAGTTCACACTGGCTTTCGTTAGGGTCGTGGCCTTCTGTAAGTAATTCATTCCACTTTTTAGGAATGATTTTGGATTTCCAAATCATAAGATATTACATGTCCATTATGGGTAACAATGACCACAGTAAACTAACAACATTGTGTTAAAGCAAAACTAAAAATTGTTTTCATACTTTTTATATAAAAAAATTAATTTTCTTAAAAATTGAAGAAAAATGTAGACCATTGGAAAAATTTTCCACAAAAAAATACAAGAAAAATGTTTATGTCAAAAAAATTTTCCCCAAAAGAATATTACAAAATAAAAAAAGCCTTGAAAACATTTATGGTTAAATTCTTATTACTTTGTATTTTTAATTAGTATTTGGTATGTGCTCCAAGTCCATCGAAAGATTAAGAAAATGGAGGAAAAAAAAAGAGTGCTTCATTAGAGACAAAAAATGAACAAAAACATGATATGTTAAGTTCCCTTTAAGATAGAAACTATGAACCCCTTACAGCTTTCCTTAGCCTTAGCATTAGGCTATTATATTTACAAAGTGCCACCAAAATTTTGAAAAGTAAATGAAGAAGCCTACAATCCACATTGGTCTCCATTGCCCCATTTCGCCTTGGAGATAAAAGATTGGAATCCATGGACAGCTTAAATTATAGTTCCCTTGTAAATTTCTAAAGAGGACTCAAGCAATATTATTAGAGGATTATGTTAAAGCCTTAAGAGACAAGGAAGGCAAAGTTTGTTGCTATCATTCAAAGACCATACAAATGAAAAGTGATAAATTTGTAAGAATGATTTTAACTTATGCTTGTTTCATCATTGAGTTCTTTCCTTCATTTTATCCATGTATGATACAAGAAAATCCTTGGTGTCTCAAACCATGGCCAACATGTCATGTAAAATTTGACTTGATTTGACTTGAAATTAGCTACCATTTTTTCTTCTTCAAGACCTATTAACTTAACTTATACCGCTAGCTTCAATGGTAGATAATCATTTGATAAGGTTACCTGCCACATTTTTGTGGTGCAATTTTTGCACATTGAAGTTTCTACTGAAAAAAATGGTCATGAAAAGTATTTTAAACAACGTGACCTACTTACGCATAAACTATCTAATGTTAGTATGCAAGTGTAGCACCTCAATGATATGCTAAAGATCTTTTACTTATCATGTGATCAACTTTGAACAAGAAAATTAATCATAGTGAAGCATTTATATAGTGCAAGCTAACTAATTAAATTTGAAGTTGATGTAAAAGGAGTACTAAAAATATGATGCTTTTTTGCATATGATATGACTGAGACTTTGATTAGAAATGTTGTTGCATTTGAATAGTGTCACCTTTCTCTTATGAACTACATGACTGATTACATATTCCTCTTGGATAATCTAATTAACACCAACAAAGATGTTAAAATGATTGTTGAAAAGGGAGTCATAGACAACTTGCTAAGTGACAATAATGCAGTGGCTTCCGTGGTTAACAAACTTTGCATAAATGTTGCCCAAACAAATATCAATAATGATTATATCTCTCTATGTAAAAAATTGAACAAGTTTTATGATAACCCTTATCACAAGCACAGGGCAATCTTTATATGTGAATAATTTAGAACTTTTTGGAAGATAGTGTTTTTCATTGTTGTAATTGTGTTATTTTTGCTCACACGAATCCAAACAATATACTTTGTCATTCCCATATTTAAGTAGGTCAAAAGCTCTTGTATAAGTCTTAACTAATAATTAAATTTATAGGGTATCTTTTGTACTACTCCTATTCTTTCTATGTTAAATTAAACTATATGTCTTCTTAGATCAAATTAGAATCTTGTAATCCCTATAATGTTTGTTGAATCATTAAGATAATAAATTAGTGTTTAATTGATCCTTACATTAAAATTAAGTTTTTTATTCAGCCGTATGAAATTCTTCTCAATTTTAAGACTAATTTGCTGACCAAATTTTCAAAGTTAGCCTAATGTCCAAACTTATGACGTTCAAAATGTACACACGTACGTTGTCTTTTCAATGTGAATGTTTACCCTGAACAACAACACAAATTGCAAATATATATATATTGTGTGAATGGATTGGGATCAACACAAGTTGGAGTAAAATTGATAATAATAATAATAACAACAACAACAACAACAACAACTGTCCCTCAAAATTTGGAAACTGCAGGCATATAAAAAAATTTCAAAAGAAAAAATAGGCTATATAAAAAAAAAAAATCGACTATGTATTTGCAAAGAAAAACACACGATTATGAAGGAACTGGGGAATCCAATGATATACAAGCAATGCAATTTTCACATAAACCGTGTAAATTAAATTTGAATAGTTTATATTTTTTATTAATTTAATATTTTTTATTTTAAAAATATAAAAATAAAAATAATTTTTAATTACAATTTTTAAAAAAATAATAATTTAAATTAAAAAATAAAATGTTAAAAATTTAGATTATCTAAATAAAATTTAAAGGATCTAAATAAAATGTGCACTACTTAAAAAGAGAAAAAGAAAGGGGATCCAGAAATTTGGATGACACATGCGAAACATAATGATAATTCCTTTACCTTTTAAGGCTTCAATTACGGGTTTAACAACTTCAATACCTTTGTCTTTATAGAACAATGTGAGAGCATAAAAGAATGATGTATTACAGTTTACAAATGAAGCACAATTGTTAAACACTTGATTGTGACAACTCGTAATGCTTGATCCCAAAATCCAAACCATGTCACAAATATGGAAGATTACCATTTAGTAGTTAGCAAACCCCCAAATGCTACAATGAAAACGCAAGAGTCATTTGCTAGAGGGTTAAAGTTCTGGGATTGATTATTGTGAATAAAAATGTATAACTTTAAAAATGTGATAAATAATATATTTCATTTGAAATGTCGTCACTGGTTTATAAATATTAATTAAAACTGTAATTGTAAAATTTGTGAAATTGAAAATAGTAACATCTAGCTTTATGAAATGCTTCATTTAATTATTTATTTTTTCCTTTTATTTATTTCTGTATGAAATTCTTTTGTGATATTTAGTGATAAAATATTAGCGAAAAATTATAAAAATATTGTATGAAAACATTATTACTCTACGTTTATAGTATAGGGTGATTTTTTCTTTGAAACCTTTGAAAAAACCTAATAAACTATTACAGTAGATTTTAAGAACCAAAATTATAACTTTAGAATTCCATTCAGTCTCTCTATCCATAGTTTGTCGCATCCATTAGCATAGAGGGTGATAAGAATAATAAATTTGAGAATTTTATCTTATATCATGTGATGACTGAAATGTGAAGCGAGCATCAAGCAGATAATTGTTTGTAAATGTAGCATATAGAGGATACATTATTTTTCTTGATACAGTATTTAAATTTTTTTATAATATGAAAATAAAAAAGGCATGTACGGACAGCCTCTTGTAGGCCCTTATGTAGCAACTATTTTTAAATTTTTGAACAAAATTATATATAAAAACCTTAAATTTGCAAAAATTATTTTGAAGAAGGACTAATTGTAACTTTGAGAAAATATAATTGCAACTTTAAGAAGACCTAATTATAACAAGTTTTTCATCATAAATTTTATAAAGATAAACTCATTGATTATAATTTCTTTGAATATTTTTTGGTTACTGCAATAATTGTTGTGGATTTCTTTTAAGAAAAATTACAATTAAAAATCTTTGAGTTCATTTGGTTACCTACAAAATAGACATAATATATTTATATATAGTTTGTATAATATCAATTATATTCTTTTAATTATTATTCTATGCATCAAATTATTATTTTAATTATCAAATCACATTTTTAAAAGTATAAGTATAAAAGTAATTTCTTATCCTACATACTCATTTTTTATATTCCTTTTCTTTTTACATCTTCCCAACTAAACGAGCCTTTAAATTTGTACAATTTACACCAAAAGACTTTGTTATAACTAAGTTTTTTTTTTCAACTTACAACCATGTCTATCTAAATAAAATGTGCACTATTTAAAAAGAGTAAAGAAAGAAGGACCCGGAAACTTGGATGACATATGCGAAATATAATGATAATAGGGAGAGTTATATTTAAAGACCCAGAAATAAATAAAAAATTATTTTTAAGGACCTGTTACTACTAGATCGAACTATTTGTTGCTAAAATTAATAGTAATCATCCTAAAATAAATAATAACAAATTATTAAAAATAAATATCTTTGTTTCTAGGTCCTTTGTCATAATTTTCCCATGATAATACCTTTACCTTTCAAGGCTTCAACTATCGGTTTAACAACTTCAATGCCTTTGTCTTCATAGAACAATGTGAAAGTATAAAAGAGTGATGTATTGCAATTTACAAATGAAGCACAATTATTAAACATTTAATTGTGACAACTCATAATGCGAGCCTGGATTCCCTCATGTTTAGATGTTCATGTTGCTTCATGTTCCTCTAACAAGGGATGCATTCCAAAAAAAAAAGAAAAAAAAAAAGGATAAGTTTTGTGAGTAACATAAACAATTCTCAACATGAGCGGATCCATTTTCCTCGTAATGCTTGGTCCCAAAATCCAAACCATGTCACAAATATATGGAAGACTACCATTTAGTATTTGGCAAACACCCAAATGCTACAATGAAAACACAAGAGTCATCTACTAGAGGGCTAAAGTTCTGGGATTGATTAAATTTTTACTTTTTAATTATTTTAAATTAGAGGATGTAACGGCCCCAAAAAAAAAGGGAGAAGGGTTATTTTTTAATTCATTTATTATTTTATTAATTTTTCCTTTTCTTCTTTTCTTTATTATTCTTCCTCCCTCAGCTTCCTTTTTTGATCCGCTGCTCCTCCTCCTCACGTTCAGCCTCCCTCTCCTGTTCGAAGCTTGCATTCTTCCTCTCTGGCGAGCCGCCATATCTTTCCTCTTCGATGAAGCTTCTGCAACGCTGTGCGGGTCTCCTCAAGCTCCCTCGCTACTAGTTCGTGGGTTCAGATTTACGAGCGAATCTGGAATGCTGCAACCCACAATTTTTTCGTTCCAATTGCTAGGTCTGTTGGTTTATGTTTTTTTCCTTTCCATTTTTCAACATATTCTAGCTTGGTGGGGTGATAAAAGGAGTTGGAGTTCTTGCCTTGTTAGGTTAGCCAAAAATAGAAGGAAAAATTGGGGATTTTGGAATGAGGCTTCCTAAGTATGTTAATCACGCATAAATCTTCGATTTATATTCCCTGAGAATGATTTTGAAACTCAAATTATGAATTTGAAATGTTATAGAAAGGTTAAGTTAAAAGGCAATTTTGTGAGCAGTGGCTGAATCATAGAATGGAAGAAATTGGTTAGGAAATTATTATTGAATTAGATAGATGCTCAGAATTGTTGTTTTGATTCTACATAATGATTTGGCAAGTTTGATACTAGTAGGAAGCTCTGTGGATATTAATGACGACAAAGGAGTTAAATTTTGAGGAGGAACAAGTACCCATTAGCTCTTAATATCACTATGAATAGATAATGATTGCAATAATTTATGTGCCTTTCCTGTTACTATATATATGTACATATATGCAATGGATGGTTTGAAGTTTATCTGGTGCAATGGAATAGAGGAGTAATTTAGGATTTGTGGGAGGTAAATGCTATGTTCTTGCCTGACCTTGTCCTATGTCCTTCCTTATATGGAGAAAATTCCATGTGGAAATCTAATTATTCTTGATTAACAAATCAGAAAGTGAGATATGTTATGGAAATTTATCAAGCATAGTTATTAATCGATTATTGACAGGATTTGGATTGTGTTATGAATTAGATAGCTTGAATTCTCTATGTTCTTCTAAGAAAAGTATACATATATATATACACATATTTTCGTAATAATACTCCTTAATAATAATTTATATACATATACATATATATATATATATATATATACACGTGTGACTCTTTTGATCATTCATTAAAGGTGTTCTTTTTTTTTAGCGTCATCTTAGCTTGTTTGGATAAAATAGTGGGCGCTTAATTAATTATGCATATGATCATCTATGTTGATATTTAATTATCCAATTAGTTCTTTTTTTCTTTTTCTTTTTTTTTTCTTTTCTTCTTTTTCTCTCTTTCTTTTCTTTTTCTCCTTAAATTATAATGCTCTATTTGTTTATTAAATGGTATTCTTCTACTTACCCCTAAGTTTTACGTTCTATGTATTAATAACCTCTTGTTTAGTTGCGATGACAAATGAGTATTGTTTATATTATTTTAGCCTTACTGTGTATGGGTTACTAGCCCTTGGTACAATATCTAATGTTTAATGTAAGATCTGGGTGGAGAAGGAGCTACCTGTTAGGTGTAGCCACCCATAAAAGGGTAAAGAGCTGCCAAGAAGGTGAAGCTGCCCTAGAGACTTAACTATAACGTGTACTAGTAATGGAAAAGGAACTGCCTGTTAGATGTAACCACCTCTAAGGGATAAGGAGCTGTCAACAAAGCGAAGCTACCACTAACAATGGTTAACCTCAGAATTTGAATAACCTTTAGGCTAAGAATTAACTTTTGTAAATGATCCCTTGTATGAGTTTTAGTATTAAACAACTTTGCCTAGTCAACCTAGCTATTTTTAGTTATTGTAATTATTTACCTACTCACTGAGTGCAACTCATTCTCTTAAATTTTAATTTTTTAGGTAGTGCTATTAGATCTAACCTGCCTCCTTCATCCGAGTAGATAGAGGCGTCATATTGGTGAACCCTGTCTTCGGATCTCAATGGCAAGGAATTTTTTCTGTGATAATTTTGTTTGGTTAATTGTAATATATATTGAATTCAACTTTGCTTAAATAAGTGGGATCCCCCTCCCCTGGTAATTCTTTTTTATCTATAATATGTTGATTATAGGGGAGAGCTTGGAGCTCCCCTTATTGTTTTGCTAGAATTATAGTTATTGTAAAAATTTGGAAATGACCAAATTTAAAAGGAAACTCTGTCAAAATTTTTGTGACAACTATGGATATCTTTATATTTAAAGTGTTATTGGTTAGGCTTGGGCATTGCTTGCCTTCCGTGCCAATCACCCTCTTTTGTTTTAGGGTGTGACTGAGGAATTTTTTGGTATTTAAGTAAGATTGATAATTTATTATTTTTAAAATTAAACACAATAAATAGTGGTTATTTTTACATCTCTCTCTCTCTATAAATATATATATATATTCTAATGTCAATTTAATTTTCCTTATTCGATTACAAAAAGATATAATGATTTTAATAGTAATTTATATATAAATATCTACTGATTATGAATTATTGTGAATAAAAATGTATACATTTAAAAATGTGATAAATAATATATTTCATTTAAAATGTCACTAGTTTTTAATTATTAATTAAAACTGTAATTGTAAAATTTGTGGAATTAAAAATAGTGACATCTAGCTTTATCAAATGCTTCATTTAATTATTTATTTTTTCCTTTTATTTATTTCTGTATGAAATTCTTTTGTGATATTTAGTGATGAAATATTGACAAAAAATTATAAAAATATTGTATGAAAACATTATTACTCTACGTTTATAGTGTGGGTGATTTTTTCTTTGATACATTTGAAAAACCTAATAAACTATTACAGCATATTGTAAGAACCATAATTAAAAATCTAGAATTCCATTCAGTCTGTCTACCCAAAGTTTGTCGCATCCTTTAGTATAGGGTGATTAGAATAATAAATTTGAGAGAATTTTATCTTATATCATGTGATGATTGAGATGTGAGCTGGCGAGCATCAAGCAGAGAATTGTTTATAAATGTAGCATATGGAGGTTGCATTATGTTTCTTGATACAGTATTTAATTTTTTTTTTATAATATTAAAATAAAAAGGGTCATATACGGACAGCCTACTTGTAGAAATTACTTCTAAATTTTTGAAAAAATTACATACAGAGACATTAAATTTATAAAATTATTTTAGAGGACGACTGATTGTAACTTTGAAAAAATTTTATTATAACCTTAAGAAGACCTAATTATAA
Organism: Erythrophleum ivorense; assembly: GCA_026724425.1. NCBI lineage: Eukaryota > Viridiplantae > Streptophyta > Magnoliopsida > Fabales > Fabaceae > Erythrophleum > Erythrophleum ivorense. Next base: position 5,972,262 of record JAIUCV010000018.1, read on the forward strand.
CAAACTTTTTCATTTGTAAGTTATACAAATGTAAACTTTTCATTATAATTTTTTTAATTTTTTTGTTAGTTTGGTTGTTATTGATGGCTTCTTTTAAAAAAATTACATCTAAAAATCTTAAATTTGTAAAATTTACAATAAAAGACTTTATTATAGTCAAGTCTTTCCAAAATTAAAACCAACTATTCTCAAAGTAACAGTCAAGTCTTTCTAAAATTAATTTTTACAAACATAAAGATTTTGAATATAATGTTTCCCTTCTTTTATATTAATTTATTTACTATTATGATTTAAAGGTATAAGCGAACATCAACAATTCAACATCATGTCGACGTGAATGGAGTACCCATGGCTCTGGTAGCGAGATGCTATAGTGAAAAATTATAATAATTCAAATATTAGAATACCAAAAATATTACATTTATAACTTATATCTTTGTGTGAACTCTTGGCATTATCACCAAATTCTTGGAAGATGTGTCACAAAAATTGCCATTGAGATTCAAATTTTTTACTTGAAACAAATATTTTGCTAAATACTTGGTGACAATGTTATGAAGTTTGAAATTTTCTTAATTTTTTTATTTATAAAAATGTCTTATTTGTTTATACTAGACTTTATAAAGTATATAGTGTTTGAATGTATAATAGGTCCAAATAATACTTTTAAACACTACATATTTGATCAACTATGTAATGTAAACAGATAATTTTATAAATTAATGAAAATAAAAACCAAATTTGATACCGCCAAATTTCAAGTAAAATGTTTGAAATTTTGTGACAATTCTACCAAGTTTGAATTCTTTTTTAATATAACAAATTAATATCAATATATATATATATATATAATTAAAAAGATACACACTGTTTACAAACAAAAAGCGTGATTTTATATTTTGAAATTTTTTTAAATACATTTAGTATATGATGCACTTGAAAAGATTAATAACTATAATTAAATTTATATACATAAAATTTAGGTATAATACAAGTAAAGTTTATATATAAAATAAATTTTAGTCGTTAAATAATATAAATTGTTTTTATATTTCAGATTACGTGCCATTGCTTTTTTTGTTAAGAGAAATTAGTTTTTGTTTAATTTGAAAGGCATGGGGCGCTGTGCGCTTGCTCAAAATTTGAGGGACACGTGATATGTCAGTTGTTGCTTTGAGATTGACATTGATATTTTTAGAGGCTGTTGCATCCAAAAATCCAAGACGTGTTTTGAAAATTATGTAAAATATTTTTTAATTAATATTATATCCCATGTAACTATACAAAACGCAAAAAAAGCTTTAAAAAATAAAATTTAAAAGAAAAAAAAGTTACACAAAACCCAAGACGCAAGGTTGCATTATTCATAACCAGCAATATTGCCCGTGAACAAACGGACAGGGTAAAAAATTTCTGTGGGACGCAAAAGATAATATTAAAAAAATTTTAAAAATCATTTTGTCAATCTTATTTGAGCAGTATAAATTAACAGTACAAGTGATTAAAATTATTTTTTGGGCTGTGGCGGTGAAAAAAAAAAACAGTGGATCCCATTAAAAAAAAAGAAACAGTGCAAAAAAATATCGTGATAGGACATTATGCACAGTTTGAAAACAGTGAAAATAAAAGATTGATTGATTTTGAAATAATGTAACTTTTTACAGAAATATATAATATATAGATAATTATATAAAAAAAATTAAAATACGTAAACATTGGAAATTTTGAACTCTCTTTATTATTTTCCTAATTCCTAAGTCCTAATTCCTAATTGTAATTCGAGAAATCATACCTATTATTACTAAATTTGCAATTTTCCATATTGAAAGGAGGGGTGATAATTTTTTAAAAACTAAAACTCAATTTTGGTTTCTTACAAAATTATTTTTGTAATTTAGTTACTAAAAAATAAAATATTTTTAAATTAGGTCTACCATATAATTATTTTCTCAATTTAATCTTTTATAAATGATATTTTTTAATTTAATTTTTCATAAATAGTATTATCATCAATAATATTTTTCATTAATATACTGTAAATAAAAAATATTATAGATTGATCGGACATTATTTATAACCTATAAAAAATATTAATCAATCAATATATATATATATATATATATACACACACATATGTCTATGCACATACAAGAAGAAAATGAATTATCCATAAATTGTGAATTTGACGGTTCTTTTATCAAGGGTTACGTGAATTTTTTTAGGATTTATTTTTTTAAAAAGTTTGAAAAACTTTGCACAGGCCCGACAATTGTTGCTCACAAGTTTTTTTTTTTTTTCTTTTGGGGCACATGATATGTGGGTCGTTGCCTTGAGATTGACATTCATAATTTTAGAGGCTGTTGCATTAAAAAAATCGAAGATATTTTATTTGTTTAAAATTCAATCCGGTATTCAAAATCCTTTTATTTTAAATAAATAAATAAATAAATACATTTCATCATATTAAAATTTAACCTAGTTGATTTACAGCCCTTAATACAATAATGCAATTTAGAACGTCATCCTGGCCGTTGAACGTGCACCTTGCGTCTTTTCTTTAATGTGTCCTTGCTTGACATATTACTATATTTATTTCAGGGAACACTTGAGGTTGACTTCAATGCTATATAGTGTGTTAGAGAGCTAAATCACTCGACAAGTTTAGAGGTGGAGTTGAGATCTGTTGTTTGCGATTGGTGCTACTGCTCCTCTTTAATTTCCTGGCAAGATTAATCAAAAGCATCAGGTTAATTATCTCTTTCTTTCACCATGTCTTTTGTTGTATGTCCTATAATTTCTACAATAAAACTGGTGCTGTTAATTTTGAAAATTTTGTGTTATTTTTCTATTCCATTCTATAACTCAATCAGATTTAGAAGCTTAGTTCAAGTAACAAAAGGATAAATTTTTCTATTATATGCTTAAACTTTTCTAAAGCATCAGGTTAATTATCTCTTTCTTTCACCATGTCTTTTGTTGTATGTCCTGTAATTTCTACAATAAAATTGGTGCTATTAATTTTGAAAATTTTGCGTTATTTTTCTATTCCATTCTATAACTCAATCAGACTTGTAGATCAGATTTAGAAGTTTAGTTCAAACAACAAAAGGATAAACTTTCCTATTATATGCTTAAATTTTTGTGAGTAAATGAAAATGTTGAGTTAATGTATAAACAAAATAGCTAAACGTTTGATTAATGCATTTTGCAGTTTTCTTTAGCTTGTTATGGATTTCTATAACAAAATTGTTTATTATTTGTTTTATTAGAAAAGTATTTCATGATTTTTCTTTTTGATTAGAGTTTAGATTACATGAACAAAAAATGTAGCAAATAATAAACAATGTGGCCAGGGTGGTTAGTGATGTGATGCAAGCAATGGTGATGAGTTGAGTATTAGTAGTGATAATAATAGTTGATAGACTAGACTGGGGTTTAAACTTCTTAAAGGAACAAATAAAATACGTCAAAGCCTAAACACACTGTCTTCTAAAATTCTTTCCTAGGCCTAATCTTATATTTAATAGAAAATCTTGAGTTTGAGGATCAAATGCCATAAACAATAGAAATATTTCAAACTTCTTAATTTGATGTAAATTATTTGCCCAAATAAAAATGGCTAGCTTGGAGCATAAGCCTATGCTTAAACATTTTCAAGTTAATTTTAATATTTAGATTCAAAATCAGTTAGTCCAAAATAAAAATTTTATAGGTGGGAACCAACACCATCTCATTTTTAATATTTTATATTTGGATATGAATAATAATCAGTCTTGAGTTTAAACATAGCTCGCTTTTAAAATTTTTATTTAAGGCTAATTAAAAATGTTTAGGTCTAAAATCGAGCCTAAGCCTTCACCCAACTTACTTTAGGCCCAAGTACAATTTGTGGTAGGCTTTGATAGTTATGTTGGTCCATTATGGTAGTAGGCTGATAACATAAAGTTGGAGCAAAAATAGAAATGGTTTTTATATTTTGTTTAACAAAAAAGTTAACTTTCTTAAAGGTTGAAGAAAAAAGTGGGTCATTAGAAAATTTTTATAAAAAAAATCTACAGAACAAAAGAAAAGCCTAAAAAAATTCTATGGCTAAATTCTTATGACTTTGTATTTATAATTAGTACTTGATATATATTCCAGGTCCATCAAAAGATTAAGAAAATGGAGATAAAAGAGAGTGCTTCATTGGACATGAAAAATGAACAAAAATTAGATTTGTTAAGCTCATTGAAAGTTGAGTTAGAAATTCTGGACTCTTCGAAGCTTCCCTTAATGTCAAGCTGTTGTATTTATAAAGTGCCATCAAAACTTCGAAAGGTAAATGAAGAAGCCTACACCCCTACCTTGGTTTCCATTGGCCCATTTCATCATGGAGAAAAAAGATTGGAATCAATGGAAAAGGTCAAATTGTGGTTCCTCAACAAATTTCTGAAGAGGACTCAAGGAGAATTGTTGGAGGATTATGTTAAAGCCCTAAGAGGTTGGGAAACCGAAATTCGATGTTGTTATTCAGAGACCATACCAATGCAGAGTGATAAATTTGTAAGAATGATTCTAATTGATGCTTGCTTCATCATTGAGTATTTTCTTACACGTCTAGGTCCATCAGAAGAAGACCCTTGGCGTTTCAAGGAGTGGCCAGAGACTGATATAAGACTAGACTTGATTTTACTTGAAAATCAACTACCATTCTTTGTTCTTATAAACCTATTCAACCTAACTTTTCCTACTGGCTTTGATGGTAGATTTTCATTTTTTAAGGTAACCTTTTACAATTTTTCAACCCTATTCCTGCACATTATAGTTCCTAACGAAGAAATTCATGAAAAGTTTACTTTCAACTATTTCGAACAACACTACCTACTTATGCATAAACTACCTAATGGTAGTGTGCAAGTGCAGCACCTTTGTGATATGCTAAAGATCTTTTACTTACCACATGATCAACCACCAAAAAGAAAATATGGCACATTGAAACATTTATATAGTGCAAGCCAACTACATGAGGCAGGAATTAAATTTCAAGTTGATGAAGGAAAAAGCATAATTGAGCTGCAATATTTACAAGGAGTGCTAAAAATACCACATTTTGAGGTAAGTGATTTGACTGAGACTATGATTAGAAATGTAGTTGCATTCGAGCAGTGTCACCTTCCTCTTACAAGCTACATGACTGATTACATAACCCTCTTAGATTTTCTTATTAATACTGGAAAAGATGTTGAAATGCTTGTTGAAAAGGGAATCATGGACAACTTGCTAGGTGACAATAATGCAGTGGCTTACATGGTTAACAATCTCTGCATTAATGTTATCTAATCTACTATCAATAATGAGTATAACTCTCTATCTGAAGAATTGAACAAGTTTTATGATAACCCTTATCACAAGTATAAGGCAATCTTTAAGCATGAATACTTGAGCACTCCTTGGAAAATAGCATCTTTCATTGCTGCAATCGTGCTACTTTTGCTCACTCTAATCCAGACAATATGCTCTGTCATCTCCTTATTTAATTAGATCAAAAGTTCTTGTATAAATATCAAGTATTTAATAAATATCTAGAGTGATCGTTTCTGCTATCACTTCTTCTTCTTTTTTAAATAAAATTGAACTATATATGTATCTTAGATCAAATTAAAATCTTGTAATCTCCATTATAATATTTGTTGAATCATTAAGAAAATAATTAGTGTCTAATTGATTCTTACATTAAAATTAATCTTTTGTTCAACTGTGTCAAGTTCTTTTTCTCAATTTTAAGACTAATATCCTAACCAAATTTACAAAGTAGCTTAATCAAATACAAAACTTCAACTAAAATTAAAATTTATTTTCTCTTTGTTTCCCCTCCATTTCCTCAATCCAAAAATACTTTCATGTTCTCAAAAATTATATTTAACAATTTTTATTTTGTCAATTACAATTTTTTAACTTTATTATTATTTTATAAATTTAAATGAGATAAATAATTTTTATTTAGAATTAAATATTATTATATATTTATTAATTTTATATATGTATGGCTCAAATAGGGAAAATCCATGCCTAGGAAGTAACAGTGTGAATGGATCAAGATGACAATACTAGTTTGAGTAAAATTTATAAAATAATAATAATAATAATAATAATAATAATAATGATGATGATAATGATGATGATGATAATTATTATGATTACGACTGTCCTTCAAAATTTGGTAAGTATATAAAAAAATACTTTTTAGAAAAAGGCTATATAAAGAGAAAAAATCAACCATGAACTTGAAATAATTAAGAATCTTTGTAGATTGACCCCCCGTGCAAAAGCCCAAAAGCCCTTTATGTAACACCATAATTTCTTACCTTATCTCATGCTATCCTTATGCTTTAAACCATGCATCTCACATAAGGAGCAAGAAAATGGTATTAAAATGATGAATATTTTAGCATTGCATAGCGTATACATTTTTCATTCAGTGTCCCATAGAATATGTGAGATTATATACCACATTCTCATATTTAATTATATAGATACAATTCAATTTCATCACCAAAAGTGGCATAGAAGTCATGCAAAGCAATGGAACACACAAAATTTATGGTTATAGTCTTGGCCAAAAATTCACTTTTTGTCACCAATTTTAAAAAATCATAACTAATTTTAAAAAAATCAAAATCATATTTTTTTATTATTCTGGAAAGCTACAAATGTCTACTTTATGTTAAAAATATGTCAAAGCCATGAAACATCACACAAAAGATGTTTGACATTCGAAAATGTATAGAGGTTTGATTAATTACTGGTACTAATATAGATTTCTACTATAAACTTTAAAAATGTCTAATTAATTCTATAAAAATCTAATCCATGAAAATGATATCAATCTAGAAAGTTACGGATGTTAGCTAGAGAAAAAAAATAACTTTAGACTAGTACGGGCATGTCCAGGCTTTGAAAACTAATCAAACAGTAACCTCGGTCTGTATGGATTCCTGGTATTGGACAGAAACTTCAAAAATTCATATCTCCCTATCTAGACATCCAAATGAGATGTTTCTAATTAGCACAAGTCACTGGGAAGGTTTAGTTTCTCCCAGTAAATTTTTGTAGTAATTAGATATCATTTGCTCTATGAGTGACAGAATTTAAATTCGAACTAGAATAAACAGTACCCTAAACCAAAATTAGAAAATTTTTTAACTTTAAAAATTTATTAAATATTCCATAAACCTCCAAAAATTATGTACTTTAGTTTCCCAAAAAGCTCTCATTACCTTGTCCACTTGGTCCGCCTAGCATGTTAAAATATTGGAGAGGAGGAAATGAGATTCAAAGAATCTCAATAGCTTATCTCCCTTTAAATCACACATAAAATATGCAAAACAAGTCTTACAAATGCATGCATAGCATATTGACATATGCAATCATTCAAGAAATATTTTTAACATATAAACAAGTCATACATAGTATACATAGACTTACCAAGTAAGTAGATTAACCTCACCCATTCACTTGTAGATTTTGGACTTGCCTTACCTATTTGTTTAAGAGGTTTTTGACTCAACCTTGTTCTTGGGAGTCAACCTTATTCTTGGGAGACTCTTTACTTGGTCTCAACCAATTTTAAGGATTCTTAGCTTATCCTCACTATGGCTAAGGGTTCTTAACTTCTCCACATTCAAGCAACCCCGAGCAAATATCATAAACATCATTTAGAAATATAATGCATCATCATGGTAACATAGAGTAAGAGCTTATGCTAGAATATTTTTTATGGCTTAAAATATACATACACACATTCAAAAGACAAGCCAAGCATATATTCATGTATAAGAGAAGGAGAAGTAAGCTACCTTGGATGCAACTGCATACCTTTCTCTTTGAAACAATACTCCCGTCTTTGGCCTCACACACACAAAGGTGTGAGATTAATTTCTTTTGGCCTAAACACAATTTATAGAAGTCAATTAGGTTCATGGAATTTATTTTAAGGCTACACATCTTCCTTAAACCTTAACTTTGTCTATTAACTTCTTTATGGTTCCAAGAATGCACCTAATGAAGCAACACCTATCAAGTAAATTCTAGGCTATATTCTTTCCTTTCATATATGATTCTTAACTCCTTTTAAACCTCTTGGAATCATTACACAATTAAAACAAAGAGCCTAACTACATGTTACTTCTTTAGGTCATATTATAGAACATAAGACACTAATTCACTCTCTAGGCTTCCTAAATTTTTCTCAAAACTTCCCCTCATTTTCACTTATCATATATGACTCAAAAATGGATTTGAAACAAATTAAAACTATCCCTAGGTACTCTAACCCTTCTTGCCTGAGACAATGAAGCAATATGACACCAATGGACTTTGCTTTGTTTACTTGATGGAGGAAGTACATGGGAGACTTCTAGGGATCTTAGAAGCTCATTTAAACTTTCATTTATATATAGAAATTAAGGTATCAAGTCAGATTTTATAAGGAACTCATGAAACCTTAGAACTTCTATCTTGAATTTCCATGGTTATTTGTTAATTCTGTTTGCATATTCTTATTCTTTACACTCTTTTTCCTAAGATTTACCCTTGGTTCTACCCAAAATGTAAGACCTCCTATTACCTTGTTTTTTCTTATTTTCTCACTTGAATCTTCCCTTCTTTGGCATCTTCTCTTCAAATCTAAATTTTTCCCCTTATCTCTCCCTTAAAACAGATACATATACTTTAATATAATCATAAAAAAGAAAAGAAAATGGAGAAGAAGAGGTTTTCTAAGGAAAGAGCATAAAAACTACCAAAACTCCATACCTTTGGCCTTTGATTTCTCCTCCTCTTTTTCTTCCTCTTGTACACCACTCTCCCTAGGATTTTTCTTTGATTTGGGGTAGAAACATATGAAGCTAAATGAGTGGAGGAGTGGGGCACCATTTATTTATAGGTGGGAGGAAGAAAGACTTTTTAAAAATTTTTATTTTACCCTTCATTATTGGCATTTTCATTTCTAATTCATTTTAGCTCATTTTTTAGAATCGTCTTTTCCATTATAAAATTTAGGCTCCCAATTTAGTAAAATGCCTTTGGAATCACTCAAATTGGAGTTAAAACTTTCTCAAACAAATTCCTCAAAGTTCAAATACACTGATGTTAGAAAACGTCTACTGGAGGAGTTTTAACTGTCCCGAGACTTTCAATGGTTTTCAGAGCCTCTGAGAACTTTGAAGAATTCAAAACTTTCATTTAAAAAGCCCTCCTATATGAATTCCAAAATTTGCTCAAAATTACAAAAATGTCATTACGTTTTGTAAGTCTTTCGTTAAATTTTATTTTTTAATTCTAATTCTATTTTTCTTTTTGTTTGAACCCAAAATTCTCATTTTTAGGAATATATAATATTACTCAAATTTTTTAAAACTTTAACTAATTCATTTTGGGGAACTTGTTTTGAAAATGTACCCATTTTTGGCATTTAACGAAAACTGGATATTGCACCTTATGTGGCTAGTTGACTTCAACCCACAAATTTTCTGTTTGTTATGCAACTAATTTGATATTCTGTGGCATTCCACGGATTCACACAATAAGATATTTAGAATAGTAAATTTCTTATACTTTTATGCTTTTATATAATATGTAAATGATATAATTATAAATAGGAAAATAGGTTTGTATATGGATAATAGGGATAATTTAAGATTTAATTGAGGATTTCATTAAAGATTTTTGGACCTAAAGTTATATTAACCCATATTAAAGTATCCTAGTAGGATTAGGATATTTGATATCATTTGGACCCTTGATGCCACTAGGATTTCTTATTTTAATTGCTTATAAATCAGCCTTAAAGATCAGATTCAAAAGTTTATAATTTTTTATTTAGTCTAATTGTTGTGTGTATATAAATATATATTATATGTATATAATAATACTTGTAAATTGTTCAAACTCAATTTATTTGTTAAACAAGTCTAAATAAATCATCATATTTTGTTCGTCAAAATTCAGACTCATATTTAAACTGACTTTATTTTAAATAAATAAGTTTCATCATATCAAAATTCTGTTCAATCAATTTACAGTCCTAAACACAATAATGCAATTCAAAACCTTATCCTGCAGCATATAAACATGCACCACACGTCTCATTTTCAATATGTCGACAGGCCAATTGATTTTTCAGTTGAAATTAACGTATTTTCTGATTAAATTGGCATTTCTTTCTCCGACTAAGTCTTCAGTCGGAATTTACCGTTTTTGTTGTAGTGTTAGAAACCACTTATTAAAAGGATTTGGTGGAATCTGTATTCAAATCTCAAGTTTAATTAAAAAATAAACCCACATGACACGTTCTTTGGTAATGTTAATTAAATATGCTGAATTAAGCATGTAAAAAATGTTACAACAGAAGGCAGAGAAGCTCACATTGTCATAATTACGATGAACAGAAAATGGCAATGAACTCATCATTAATTTTACGTAACGATTGAAGGGCACCATTTTGCATGCACCACAATTCAGACAACAAATGAATCTCCAATAAACAAACAAAGCAGATAAACAAGAACTGACAACCAAAGGTGGATTATTTATGGACGTTGTTTATTTGCTGCCCAAATGAAATCTGAACCCAAGCCCACGTCAAAACAAATGTTTTTCCCTCAATCTGTGTTGCACGATTCTAGACCTACCAAAAGGAATGTTGCAAACACATCAAAATATATTCTTTCATCCATTTTGCTTGATGAATTTTTTTTTTTCATTGTCTATTTAGGAAAGAAAGTAAAATCATAATCTTCAAATTATACAGCATGTTTTCTGAGTGATCATTCCAAACCAAGCTTGTCTTTTTTAATCTATGCTTTTGCAGAAAATTTGGGGTTGTACGTAATTATTCTAATTTTGTAATGGTATGTTTGTTTCTGCATTTACATAGGCCAAAATCACGTTTTCGAGAAAAGCAATAATTTGGTGCTTTTACACAAACATAGTTTTATAACAGAAATCCAAACAAATACTAAGTCACTAAAACCTGATTATAAAAATTTGAGCTTGACCTATATTAAAAAGTCATTGTCTTTACATTATTTAGGACATATGCAACACATATATTTTAAAATTTTTCATATTTGTTATAATCAAACATATTATAAATAGGTCTTTAGATGTTTGTAAAATTAAATTTGTCGTGTACTCGGCAGCACAAATCTTTTCATTTATTTTTTATTTAGATAAAAAATTCATTTACATTGAATTATATATTTCTTTTTTTTTTTCCAAATTTTTGTGTAGCATAAAGCTATGAAAAAAATTGTTTAATTTAGCACAAATTAAATAGAAACACGAGGTCTGTTGCATATATTTGTTGATGTTAGGAGGCTTTTTCTTCTTAAGAGTAGGCATTTCAATTGTTAATCTTTCTTTTTAATTATTGTTGTTGTTGTTGTTGTTGTTGTTGTTGTTATATTAGATATTAGAATTCTCCATAAGAACTACTCAACACATGAATGTTTGAAAAGGCTGAAATATTTTGATGATGAATATGTTTTAAGAAAGTAAGTTTGCAAGCCATTCTGGAAAAGGCTTAATCTTAGATTCATGAAAGTGAAGGAAGAAGATCAAAAGCACAGCAGTACTTTAGATGAGTTTGCCTTGCCTAGAAGAAGCAATCTCACATAAAACATCTGTGATTGCAATGACTGATAGATTTCAGTAACAAATAAATTAAGTCTCTAATCACAATTAAGCTCCGTTAAATGTTCAAATTTTTCATATCAAGAGAATACTCGTATGCAACATGGAAACACATGCTACCGGGACAGTAATATTTGCATCATTCCCCCCGATCACTTGAACTAGCCACAGAATAAATGTCCAAAATCCAGATTAAAGGGCATGTTTATGAATGAGTTCAAGAGTGGATTAAAACCTCTATTTTAGTTCCCTGTAGACTTGGTATTTCTCAATTTGATCTTTTATAAAATTATTTTTTTAATTTAATCTCTCAAAAATGATTATTTATCAATTTAATCATTTATAGATAAGTATTTTTTAATTTGATCTTTCAAATAAAATTATCACCAATAACATTCTTATACGTGAATCTATTGTTAATGAAATTAATAGTAAATCTTTTGTCATTATACAAATTTAAAATTTAAAAAAGACTTATTGTTAAATTTTAAAAATTAAAAAATTATTTGCATATAATCAAAAATTTAAGACCCACGCAATCGTTATAATGACCAACTAATTGTATATAATTGAATTTCTTATATCTTGTCTCGATCATTTTTCAAACAAACTAAGTCAACAGATAACATGTAAGGGTGTTGCATGTTTCTCCTTTTAAAGCACTCCTTACAAATTTAAACCAGCAAAAATTGATAAGTTAGTCACTGAGATAATTAGATTGTCTTATAAAATAGATTTGTTAAAAAATTGATTAAATTGGTAAAAAAATCTATCAAAATAGTCATTGAACCTTTTTTATTTTTAAAATTCTTGTTTATAAATCAGCATAGTTCATCTTGGACAAACTTAAAATACTAAAAATAAAAGATAGTGAGAGAAAAAAATTTTTAAAAAAAGAATATAAGAAACACAAAAGATGTATATTTAGTTATTTTTTATATTTTTCCTCCATTATGCTTCATGCCCTAACAATATATCTCTTAAAGTGCTTAGCCAAAATTAGTCTTTTTATCTTCTATTTCTTTTTTGTTTTCTACTTTCTAATGACAAATAGAATTTTAATATAATTTGTAACCCTCAAAAGTTTAATATTAAATATTATTAAATTTTAATCATGGATAGTTTTTATTTTTAATTAAAAATAACTTTTTAAATATCTTAAAATATATTGAATTAATAATTAAATATCTAAAAATTACTATTATGTATTAGTTATATTAAACTTTTAACATGTACATTTTTTAAAATATATTTAATCATTACTAATTCAATTATAATTTAATTATGATAAAATTAATAAATCATAAATAAGTATCTTTACTAATTTCATATCCCATACAATTTTGAAAAGATTGCTAAAGGCATATTTCATTTCAATGAGTATGGTCATATTTGAAAAAACTAAATAATAGTCATGCTTGTGAGGTAACCAAACATGGAGTCACAGTATTTGCTAGAACTCGCGATGCTGATGTACTGATGTTTGCATTGCGAATTTCGCATATTCCATTAATTGCCTCGCGTGTGAAAAAGTGGACGCAGATAATGAGATGGGAGAATTATAATGAAGGACTAAAGATGAAGAAAATTATTTTTAAGGATTTGTTACCACTTGTTTTAAGATAATTGTTATTGAGTTTAATAACAAATTGTTGAACTTATGGTAAAAGTCCTTAAGAATAATTTTTTTATCTTTTGATCCTTAAATATAATTTTTCCTAATGAAATCTCTTTAATGATATTTTGACATTTTAGGATATACTTTACTTTAAAGTTTCTTTGCCCACCAAAGTCATGTTTCGTAGGTAAAAATGGGAAGAAATGAAATAGAATAAAATAAAATAAATAACAAAGTAAATAAAATTGATAAAAAATAATACTCAGATATTTATTTCTTAAAAAAATAACAACAAATATTATTAAATAATAATTATAAAAATATAATAAATATTTTTTTATTTTCCCTCACTTTCTTCCACGTTGAAATCATACCAAACGTGGCCTTCTTGAAAGCAATTCAAAAGCATTTCTATCTTTTGAGCTGTAACCCCTTTATTCCGATAGTTACAATTGAAAGCATTACCACTATAAAAGTATTGCAGCAATAATTGAGATTCGAAATATTTATATTTAAATGATTTTGTAAAGTTAAAAGATGAAAATAAATTTAATTTAATTTAAGAAATAAAAATAAAATTTAATCAAAGGATCAGATTAATTATCTCTTTCTTTTACCATCTCTTTTTGTTGTATCTCTTGTAATTCCTATAATAAAACTTATATTGCTAATTTAAAAATTGTTGTGTTATCTTTTTTCTTTTTATAACTCAATCAGCCTTAAAGATTATATTCAAACGTTTATAATTTTTTATTTAGTCTAATTTATATATATATATATATATATATATATAATACTTATAAATTATTTAAACTTGACTCATTTATTAAATAAGTCTAAATAAATTATAATGTTTTGTTTGTCAAAATTCAAACTCATATTTAAAGTTAATTTATTTTAAATAAGTAAGTTTCATCATATCAAAATTTGGTTCAACAATTTACAGTCCTAAAAACAATAATACAATTTAAAATCTTATCTTGCAACTGTTAAACGAGCACCACACATCTCATTTTCAGTATATTAGCATGTTACTGCATTTATTGTCAGTTTGTTGTTATTATTGTTGTTGTTGTTGTTGTTGTTGTTATTGTTGTTATTATTATCATCAGAGCAAAAATTTATGTTTTGATTGGTTTGCTATATTACAAATGTAATTTATTTATATAATTTGTGTAATATCTATTATATTTTTATATTTATTATTTTATTTATTAAATTATTTTTTTAAAAATAGAAATAAAATATTAATTTTTTATCTCACCTATCTCCATTTACCTACATTTTACATTTTCCATTATATCTTTCAACCAAATAGAGTATTGAGATTGAAGTAATGCTATGTAAAGCTATTTAATTTGCATAATGTTAAATATATAAATAAAATACAAAATGATATTTTTTATTTTTATGAAAATAATAAAATAATAAATATATTATTAAATAATAATTATAAAAATATAATACATTTTATTACAAATTACATTATCACCCACCAGGTAAACTGCTTGTATAGTGTACAAAAGGCCTAAAACAATATTGACTACTTTGGAAGTGGAGTTGAGACATACCCTCTTATGAGTGAAAGCTATATTCTGTTTACCATTCTAGATTAATCAAAGCATCAGGTTAATAATTTTCTTTTCTATTAGATTTTGTCATTTCAAAGCAATGAAACGCTACATCCTTCATTTTTTAATTATTTTTATTATTCCTTTCAATTTTTTCAGATCCAAACAAAAAATGTTAAAAAATTGTATTCCGTCTTAGTTTCTTTGTTGATTTATCCCGGTTTCATTATTTTTATAATAAATTGCTCGGATGTCATCTGATATATTTCTAATATTTAAATATATCATCTGAGATTTTTAAAATAAATTATTCTTAATACATATCTTGTTTTTAATATATAATCCATTTTTTAATAGTTAATATATATTTTAAAAATTTTTCAAAAAATAAAATTATTTAATTATTTTTACTTTTTCCCGTTATACCTAACAAAACATAAAAAAGGGCCATGAGTCATGACTATGTATGTGAGGTATGGGAGTGATATCACGCCTCACACAATAATTCAAATACACACCCACCTTTTCACCAATGCGTCCCTGCTTGCATTATTACTCCAATCATTACTAGTAACTATTATTGTGGAGATTTGAGTATGACTTGAATATTATATAATGCATGGAAGGCCAAGAACACTTGACGACAACTTTAGAAGGAGATTCAGACTGCTGTTCTTTATTTGTGCTATCTATGCTCTTCTCTTCTCTTTAGTTTCCTGGCTACATTAATCGAAGCATCAGGTTAATTATTTCTTTCTTTTAACATGCCTTTTGTTGTATCTCCTATAATTTCTATAATTAAACTTGCAGTGTTAATTTTAAAATTTTTGTGTTATCTTTCTATTCTATTCTATAACTCAATCAAACTTGTAGTTCAGATTTAGAAGTTTAGTTCAAGCAACAAAAGGATAAACTTTTCTATTATATGCTTAAATTCTTGGGAGTGAATGAAAATGTGGAATTATTGTATAAACCAAATAGCTTAACGTTAGAATAATGCATTTTGCAGTTTTCCTTAGCTTGTTATGGATTTCTATAACAAAATCTTTTATTATTTGTTTTATAAGAAAATCATTATTTTTTGTGGATTACATGACAAAATTATGTGAAAAATGATGAACACTATGGCAAGGCAGGGGTTGGTGATAGTTATGTTGGTTCATTATGGGCAACAATGATAGTAGTAAGCTAATATCATTGAGTTCAAGTAAAAATAGTAGTGGTTTTCATATTTCTTTAAATAAAAATTAATTTTCTTGAAAATTCAAGAAAAATGTAGGTCACTAGAAAATTTTTCAAAAAATTTTTTTCTAACAAAAAAAACACAACAAACTTTTTTATGTCAAAAAATTTTCCAAAAAAATTCTACAAAATGAAAAAAAGTCTAAAAAACTTATGGCTAAATTCTTATCATTCTATATTTTTAATTAGTACTTGATGCGTGTCCTAGATCGATTAGAAGATAAAGAAGATGGAGATAAAACAGAGTGCTTCATTGGAGATAAAAAATGAACAAATACCTAATATGTCTTTACTAAATGTTAGGTTAGAAACTGTGGACTCTTCAGAGCTTCCCTTACCCTTAGCATCAAGCTATTGTATTTACAAAGTGTCATCAAAACTTCGAAAAGTAAATGAAGAAACCTACACTCCCAGTGTGGTTTCCATTGGGCCATTTCACCATGGAGTCAAAAAATTGGAATCAATGGAAAAGCTCAAATTGTGGTGCCTCAAAAAGTTTCTGGAAAGGACTCAGGCAAAATCATTAGAGGATTATGGTAAAGCTTTATGCAATTGGAATGATGAAATTCGGTACTGTTATTCAGAAACCATACCAATGGAGAGAGATCATTTTGTAACCATGATTCTGATTGATGCTTGCTTCATCATTGAGTTCTTTCTTACATATTACACAGATGCATCAAAAGAAAACCCTTGGTGTTTTAACTTCTGGCCAACATCCCATATATTGCTAGACTTGATTTTACTTGAAAATCAGCTATCATACTTTGTTCTTAAACGCTTGTTTGACCTAACCTTTCCCACCAGCTTTAATGGTGGAATTTCATTTGTTGAAATTACCTTCCAATTTTTTGCAGTTGAATTCTTGCTCTGTATACTTCCTAACAAAGAAATTCATAAGAAGTTTACTTTTAGCTATTTTGAACAACACTACCTACCTAAGCAGAAACTACCTAATGGTGATGTGGAAGTGCAACACCTTTGTGATATGCTAAGGATCTTTTATTTACCACATGATCAACCACCAAAAAGAGAATTTGGCATATTGAAGCCTCTATATAGTGCAAGCCAACTACATGAGACAGGAATTAAATTTCAAGTTGATGAAGGCAAAAGCATAATAGAGTTGTAATATTCACAAGGAGTGTTGAAAATACCACATCTTGAGATAAGTGATTCGACTGAGACTATGATTAAAAATGTAGTTGCATTTGAGCAATGTCACCTTCCTTATACAAGCTACATGATTGATTACATAGTCCTCTTGGATTATCTTATTAATACCAGAAAAGATGTTGAAATACTTGTTGAAAAGGGAATCATAGACAACTTCTTAGGTGACAATAATGCAGTGGCTTCCATGGTTAACAATCTCTACATTAATGTTGGCCAAGCAACTATCAATAGTGATTATCTTTCTCTATCTAAAGAATTGAACAAGTTTTATGATAACCCTTATCACAAGTATAAGGCAGTTTTTATACATGAATACTTCAACACTCCCTAGAAAATTGCATCTTGCATTGCTGCAATTTTGCTACTTTTCCTGACTCTAATCTAGACAATATGCTCTGTCATCTCCTTTTTTAATTAGGGCAAAAGCTCTTGTATAAATCTTAAGTTTTTGATAAATTTGTAAGGTGATCTTTTGTATTGTCACTTCTTTTTTAATTAAATTAAACTCTCTCTCTCTCTCTCTCTCTCTCTCTCTCTCTCTCTCTATATATATATATATATATCTTCAATCAAATTAGAATCTTGTAATCTTAACTATAATATTTGTTGAATGATTAAGATAATAAATTAGTGTTTAATTGATTCTTACATTAAAATTATTTTTTATTCAACTACATCAAGTTGTTCTCAATTTTAAGACTAATATCCTAACCAAATTTATAGAGTAGCTTCATCAAATGAACAACTTCAAATAAAATTAAAATTCCTTTCCTCTCTATTTGCCTTCCATTTCCTTAATCCAAAATTAAGTTATTTGTCATGTACTGAGCAGCACAACTCTTTTCATTTATTTTTTTTTTGAATTTATATTTGCATGATAAAAAATTCATTTTCATTGAATTATATACTTTTTTTCCAAATTTTCATGTAGTATAAAGCTATGAAAAAATTGTTTAATTTAGCAAAAATTAAATGGAAACACTAGGTTTGTTACATATATTTGTTGATGTTAGGAGGCTTTTCCTTCTTAAGAGTAGGCATTTCAATTGTTAATCTTTCTTTTTAATTATTATTGTTGTTGTTGTTATATTAGATATTAGAATTCTCCATATGAACTGTTCAATAGATGAATGTTTGAAAAGGCTGAAATATATTTGGTGACAAATATGTTTTCAGAAAGTAAGTTTGCAAGTCGTTCTAGAAAAGGCTTAATCTTAGATTCATGAAAGTGAAGGAAGAAGATCAAAAGCACAACAGTACTTTAAATGAGTTTGCCTTGCCTAGAAGAAGCAATCTCACATAAAACATCTATGATTGCAATGACCGATAGATTTCAGTAACAAATAAATTAAGTCTCTAATCACAATTAAGCTCCGTTAAATGTTCAAATTTTTCATAACAAGAGAATACTCATATGCAACATTGGAAACACATGCTATCAGGATAGTAATATTTGCATTATGGTTTTAAATTGTGGTTATTGCAGTTGCGGGTATTGCGGGTGTTACAATACGGGTTGCGGTCGTTGCGGTCGTGATTTTTTTTTAAAGTTGTACAAATTATTTTAAAAATGTATATAATCGTTATTACTCTCAAATGCATATAATATATAATGCCTAACATTAATATTAATTAAATAAATTTTTATTTTGTACAAGTATATCAATATTATTTGAGAAAATTAAAAAAAAAGTCAAATAATATAAAAATATGCTTACATACTTGCATAAAAAGAAAATTAGAATTACCACATTATAGAGTGTCGTAGTGGATCATAACCCTCACATTCACTTTTATTATCACCTTGTCTTGTTCTTTGTCTAAAAATATAATAAGAAAATCCCCTACTTATGTTCTCTATTTGTTGATAAGAAAATTTTGGTGCTCGATGATAATAAGGCTCTTGATAATTTATTAAAGGTTGATAATATGGTGGGACTTGAGTTATTGGATAATGATCATATGACATATGAGAAAATTGTTGATAAAATGATAGATAATAATTTTGACTACTTTGAGACAAGTCTCCATTATATATTTTTGTTATTTTTCTTTCTCTTTTATCTTAGTGAAAGAGATTCTAATTGGTCTGATTTTAAAAGAATTATGTTTGATACATAAACAAAATTAAGAGAATAAAAAAAAGAAAAAAATTAATAACTGAGATAAGAAAAAATTTAATGACATTTTTGGCTTCTTATTGGTAGCTATTAGTTCCCTATTTGTCATTACAAATTTTGTTTTTTGTTTTTTGTTTTTTTGGTTCTAGTCTAGTGGCTAATAGGTGAATAAAGATGGTGGATATTTCGATTCTTGAAAAATATTATTTATTGTAATTTTTTAATATGTTTGGACTTCTAGTCAATTATTCTAACTCACAAAATCACATGGAGTTTCTTTAAATGCTTCAAAGAAAATGAATTTAATTTTAAAAAAAATATACACAATATATAGAGTTTAATATATACTTAATCATTGTACTCTATTTGTATTATTAACACATATTAATTGTAATTTATTTTTTCCTCCAAAGTATACACTTAAAAATTTGAAAATAATTCCCATGATTATATTAGTTTATTAGCTATAATATTTTGAACATATAATTTATAATTACATAATATGTGATAAATATATGCTATATATTGATTTTTTTAATAAATATTTATCTTTGTTTAGAATTTATATATTTTTGTTAGGATTACCTTTTTAAACAATCCTATCATAATTAATTAACAATTTTTGTTTGCTTTAAATGCATGACCAACCAAAAAATAATTAAAAATACTTTATTTTTTCCTTGAACAAATTATATTCTGTTTTCTAATAATTTTAATTTATCTATCAATAAATTTGAGTCTTTGATTTATATATTTGTATATCCCACGTGTATTATAGATGAGACGTGAGTCAGCAAAAAGTAAGTGGCGTATGGATGACAACACAATGAGAATAGAGATGGGATTGACTGGGTGGGGTGGGTGTGTGTTGTCAAATTTCAAACAGATGGATGTTTCCTGAAGTACAGAGACATTTTTTGTAATGGTTTACAGCTTGTAATATGCATCTCGGTCATATTTATTTTTTAAAAAATTTAATTTGCATAAAATAAATATAATTTCAATATCAATAAAAAATAAATATATTAAAAATAAATATGTAAATATAAATTTAAATATAAATTTGATGGTTTGAATATAAATTCAATAATATTAATTTAAAATGAGATTTATAGCTATTATTTTTATCTTTAATTAGGTCAAAAATATTTCTTTAAGCAAGTTAAATATTACTTTTAAAAGAAAAATGTCTGGGTAAATTAAAATTATTAAAAAACAAAATCTGATTCATTTTGCCATTATCCCTCTTCACAGTTTTTGTTTATGAACTTCGTGCCTTTCTAATTTTGCATTTTTGCTATTTCATTTTCATCGAGAGCAAAGGAACAGACTTCTCCACTAATTCAACATTTTTCACCCTCTAGTGTTGCTTTGACTTTTTTGTTGCTCTGATTTGAACCATGAGTCCCTTAAACTATGCCCTTTCATTTCTCAAAAACAAAAAATAAAAAGGAAACTTGCTATTCATCAACAAGCCCTTTGTTCGGTCACCTCCATGGCTCCTCCCTACTCCCTGATTCTCAATGCTCAGATTCATACTTTGAAAATAGCAGCCAAGAGCAGAGCAAGAAGATGTACATACCTCTCTACACTGGCATTGGCTTCTCTCTTCAGATTCAAGCAAGAAGTGCGTATCACTGGCTTCGTTTTGGGACTTTAGATTCAGATTTCAGGACCACCGTGCTTTAACATTTAGGTATGGATTCAGATCCAAAGCTCTCTCTGCTAATTCTGCTTGGTGGTTTTTCTCTTTTACTGTTTGGAAAACCAAAGCTAGGCCCGGCACTTTGCTTTGAGCTTTGTTTTTCGGCGTTTATATGATGCGCCGCAATGAAACCGCAACACCGTTCCATTGCAGTTGTAACACCGTTATATGGCAGCCCAGTAAGGTGATATTCAATCCCTCTGCAATTGCGAGCCGATGCGGATGCGGGTTGATTGCGGCCGCATTGTTTAATGCCAGCCACAATTTGAAACCATGATTTGTATCATCCACCCTAATCACTTGAACTAGTCACAGAATAAATGTTCAAAATCCATATTAAAGGGCATGTTTATGAATGAGCTCAAGAGTGGATTAAAACCTCTATTTTAGTTCCTTATATAAACTTGGTATTTCTCAATTTGATCGTTTATAAAAGTATTTTTTTAATTTAATTTCTCACAAGTAGAGTATTTATCAATTTAATCATTTATATATAAGTATTTTTTTAATTTGATCTCTCAAATAAAATTATCACCAATAACATTCTTATATACGTGAATCTTCTTTTAATGAAATTAATAGTAAATCTTTTGTCATTTTACAAATTTAAAAATTTAAAAAAGCTTATTGTTAAGTTTTAAAAATTAAAAAATTATTTACATATGATCTAAAATTTAAGACACACACCTAAACGTTATATTGACCAATTAATTGTATATAATTAAATTTCATATATCCCGTCTCGCTCATTTTTAAAACAAACTAAGTCAACATATAACATGTAAGGGTGTTGTATGTTTCTCCTTTTAAAAGCACTCCTTAAAAAATTAAACCAGCAAATATTGATGAGTCAGCCATTGAACTAAATCAGTTGACTTATAAAATAGATTTGTTAAAAAATTAATTAAATTGGTAAAAAATCGATCAAAATAGTCATTGAATTTTTTTATTTTTAAAATTCTTTTTTATAAATCAGCATAGTTCATCTTAGACAAACTTAAAATAATAAAAATAAAAGATAGTAGGAGAAAAAAATTTATAAGAAAAACGAATATAAGAAACACAAAAGGTGTTTATTTAACTATTTTTTATACTTTTTCTCTAGTATGCTTTATGTCCTAACAATATCTCCCTCAAATATTAAAGTGTCAAGACTAGTCTTTTTATCTTCCATTTACTTTTTTGTTTTTTGTTTTCTAATAAGAAGTAGAATCTTAATATAATTTGTAACCCTCAAATTTTTAATATTAAATACTATTAAATTTTAATCATGGATAGTTTTATTTTTAATTAAAAAAATAAATTTTTAAATATCTTTAAAAATATTAAATTAATAATTAAATATCTAAAAATTACAATTATTTATTAGTTATATTAAAATTTTAACATGTAAATTTTTTAAAATATGTTTAATCATTACTAATTTAATTATAATTTAATTATGATTAAATTAATAAATCATAAATAAGTATCTTTACTAATTTCATATTCCGTACAATTTTAAAAAGATTGCTGAAGGCATATTTCATTTCAATGAGCATGGTCATATTTGAATAAACTAAATAATAGTCATGCTTGTGGGGTAACCAAACATGGTGTCACAATATTTGCTAGAACTCGCGATGCTGATGTTTGCATTGAGAATTCACATATTCCATTAATTGCGTTGCGTGTGAAAAAGTAGAAGCAGATAATGACATCTCTTTAGTGATATTTTAACATTTTAGAATGTACAATACTTTAAAGTTTCTTTGCCCACCAAAGTCATGTTTCGTTGGTAAAAATGGGAAGAAATGAAATAGAAATAAAATAAAAGAAATAAAAAAATAAATAAAATTGATAAAAAATAATACTCAGATATTTATTTCTTAAAAACATAACAACAAATATTATTAAATAATAATTATAAAAATATAATAAATATTTTTTATTTTCCCTCATTTTCTTCCATGTTGAAATCATACCAAACGTGGCCTTCTTGAAAGCAATTCAAAAGCATTTCTATCTTTTCTTTTAAGGTGTAAGTCTTTTTCTAGCTTTTGAGCTGTAAATCACTCCGATAGTTACAATTGAAAGCATTACCACTATAAAAGTAGTGTAGCAATAATTGAGATTTGAAATATTTATATTTAAATGATTTTGTAAAGTTAAAAGATGAAAATAAAATAAATTTAATTTAAGGAATACAAATAAAATTTAATCAAAGGATCAGATTAATTACCTCTTTCTTTTACCATCTCTTCTTGTTGTATCTCTTGTAATTCCTGCAATAAAGCTTGTTATCTTTTTTTTTTTTTTATAACTCAATCAACCTTAAAGATTATATTCAAAAGTTTATAATGTTTTATTTAGTCTAATTTTTGTATATATATAAATATATGTTATATTTATAATAATATTTATAAATTATTCAAACTTGACTCATTTATTAAATAAGTCTAAATAAATTATAATAATTTGTTTGTCAAAATTCAAACTCATATTTAAACTTACTTTATTTTAAATAAATAAGTTTCATCGTATCAAAAATTGGCTCAATCAATTTACAGTCCTAAAAGCAATAATATAATTTAAAACCTTATCCTATAACTATTAAACAAGCACCACATGTCTTATTTTTAGTATGTCGACATATTACTGCATTTATTGTCAGATTGTTATTAGGGAAAATTTGTATGAAAGACCCAAACATTGCAAATATTATTATGAAGGATCAAAAAATTGAATATTACGCTGAAGGACCAAAGGAACTTTGACAGACAAAAATACCCTTAGCTTCTCTACTGAATAAGTCTCGCTCAAATCAAATCAAATCAATGCCATTTGCCCTCCAGACGACACTGGTCGGTTCTCCCTCCCTCCATTGTCGATTTCTCTTATAATTGGTAAGTGGAAATCGTTGAAAGTTTTCTCTCGCAACCGGTTGAAATCCATAGATAGCTTCTCGCCGGAGAGGCATCCTTTAATAGTTTGAATAACGCATGTCTTTGATAGGTTCTCCTACGCTCAGAAATCTGTGAAAAGCAAGGTAAGCAACACCTCTCCTTCGTACTTTCATTCCTTTGTAAATGCTAGTATTTACACACTTTTACATCAAAAGGAAATGTGGGTATCGTTGGCAAAGAGGATTTGGGCAGTGAATGGTGAGGCTCTAGACCAATGGATGTGAAATTCCTTCTAGCGTTGGATGAATGCTATTGTGTATTCGATATTGTTTGAAACCTGGATTTGGAATTTGGGATATGGGATAAGTTGGGGGATAATGTGTCTGGAATTTGAGGATAAGTTAGGGATACTGGAATTTTGATTTGATGATCCAGTAGCAAGTGATGTGTCTGGAATTCGGTGGTGTAAAATTTCCTACTTCCATTAGCAAAGTCCTTAAACCTGGAAGTAAGAGTTCTAAAACTCTAATAATGCTGTGGTAAATCCGTAAACGTGGTAGTAAATTTGCTGAAATTAAGTAGTAACATAACTAAAGTTGGAAGTAAATCGCCTAAAAGCCAATAATAGACGACAGTTCCTAAAACCTGGTAGTAAATATCCTTAAGCACAAGAGTAACATCCATAAATATGGTAGTAACGGTTGTCCATGGTTCTTAATAAATTTCCTCAAAAGTAGCATAGTTTTAAATGTGTTCAAATGAAGTAGGGCAGTATGTGTGAATATCTCTAAACATGACAGTATTTTTCTTAAAGTGCAATAGTAACACAGCTAAACCTATTAGTAATGGGCTACAACACTAAAGTTGGTAATAATGTGACAAAATGAATGTATGAATTATTAATGGAGGTTAAGTATAAAATATTCGTAATTTAATTGTATAATGCAACATATATGACAAGTATGTGTTCTACACAAATTTCTTGTTTTGTTTGTTAGTTATAATGCAATGGTTGTATTACTTGTAGCTGGCATGTATGGAGTCATTATCAATCAGACTTGGTTGTTTGTATAGGAAGAGATTAGCTATGGTTTCTTTGATTGTTTATGGCTGTGGTACTGATTTGTAACTGTCAGGATAAAGTACAATGGAGGATAAAGACAATACCTCTCACAAATACAGATCTAGATTGTAGAAGTTCAGGTACTCTTTTTTATATTTTATGACATGATGATGATTTATGGTAATCGAAAAAAGACTAAATCAAGTGGGTGTTTTCATTTCTAGGGCTAAATTTTATAAAAAAAAATAAAGGGAAGTTCCACAATGTTAAAGAGATAGGCAACATAATTGTTGTAGAGTAAATAATGTTCAAAATATGGTGGGAAAATGAGTAACATTGTTAGTTATCTTTCTACAAGGGAATGCTGCAGTCCTAGTAAAGTGGCAGAAGTTAGACTAAGTGAGCAAAAGAGGTATAAGGATGAAGCTTATGAAGAGCGAATGGAGCATAAGAAAGAGCATGTTCGTGGAAAATCCCGTGTAAGGAAAAATTCATTGTTAAGCACCCCTGAAATCTCTCATTTAATGAGTTCATGCTATGTTATTAAATTATTTGTGTTCTACAAATACCAATTGGGACAAGTTGCTCGCCCTCTCAGTTCAAGGAAGCTGTTGAATTTATCAGAGATAACACTACGCGTAATAAATTGGTGAAGGAAATGAGGTTTGGAAAATTGCTAGACTTTGCATTCTAAACCCTGTCAAGGAACTTGTGCACGGAGCTTGTTGCAGCCTTTGATGTTCCAACCAGATTGCTATCCATTAGAGGTAAACGAGTACCGCTTAAAGTCGAAGATGTCCATGGCATAATGGGCATTCCTATTGGTGGCCAGCCTATACATGATAGTTTAGAGAGAGAAGGCATGGATGTAATTAGAAGAAAGTTCAAGGGAAAAAAATTGAAGGATGTGGAAAGATATTATATTAAGAGGCAAGGCTGGGAAAGACTTCAAGCGAGTTTTTTTGCTATTTTCCTTAGGGACTTTCTTATACCCGACCTTTAACTTATATGTGAACGACAAAATGCTTCTTGCAATTGTGGACATCGACCATGCAGCCACGTATGACTAGACAGAACTTGTCCTATCTACTCTTGTAAAGGAAGTGGTAAGTTTTAAAAATGTTTCACGTAAACGAGTAGAAAAAAAGAGCATTAGAGGATGTTTACCACTTCTGATGGTATGGTTTGTTACCTGTATATTTATTTAACCTATTATTTCACATATCTGACAAGTTTAATTTTGGTCAGTATTTTTTCCTACAACATTTTTCTCTTGAAGATGTAGTTGTGCCCAGCAATGCTAATGCTATCAAGTTTTGAACCCAACAATGCATCTAAGAAAGGGTTAAGCTTGAGAAGGAGCATGCTCAAATAAGTTACTCTCTATTTGGATATATATGATAATGCTACTGTATACAATTATTTAGTAATTTATCAACTGTTCTGACATTACTTGTGGATGCAAGAAATCTTTAATATCAAAGGTCCACGTGCACTCCCTTCGGAATCTGTATTTCACCATCCGGTACCACTTCTTATATTTGAAGCAACTCAAAGGAGAATTGGAGTTGACGTATTTCTATTGCAAATGACCTATTACCACTAGGTTTAAGGTGTTTTTCTTTAAGTCAGTAGTAATCTATCCTAAACCCAATGGTAACAAGCCCTGCTAAGAAATTTTTCTTTATATTTAGACCCTTAACGTTAATTCTCCTTAAATATCAATTGTGTTGAGAGTTCTTAGGCATCTGTGAACTAACTATTATCTATGGGAACCTTGTAGGGTATCAAGCAAATGTATAAAAGACTCCTGACCTTTGTTCATAGCTTTGCTGAAGATTTGTTGATACTGCAGACAGAACTTATTAGCCCTACCCATGCAGTAACTCTTGTGGGTGACA
The DNA here is from genome assembly GCA_026724425.1 of Erythrophleum ivorense. Lineage (NCBI taxonomy): Eukaryota > Viridiplantae > Streptophyta > Magnoliopsida > Fabales > Fabaceae > Erythrophleum > Erythrophleum ivorense. The sequence continues at coordinate 5,999,216 of JAIUCV010000018.1, forward strand.
TGGAGGGAACCTTTACAAGCAACATGGCTGGTGATGAGGCAGGGGATAGAGAAGAAGCAGCTGCATCACCTGGGCACATGTCAAGCGGAGATGGGGAGGATAATGAAATGGATGAATTATCTAGAAGGGCTAATGAGACTGAGTTGAATAAGAGAAAAACACCAGATGCCCCTAGCTCGAAGGATAAAGTTGAGGGACAAGAACACCTATGTAGGTTACTATGACAATGTCGAAAAGTCATCAAATGGTCACCATCTGTAAAGGAAGCCCTCAACTTTAGAACAGAGAAAGAGAAAAAGACAGTATATGAATATTACACTTCACGTGTTGTTCGGGCAAATAGCAATGAGTATCTGTATTAGTATAGAAAAATTCATATGTTTGTATAATTTAGGTTGGTTATTTCATTTGATATCGTTAACGGTGAAAATGTATTTGATATACTAATATTAGTGAGTGAACGTGTCTGCTTTGTTACTAAGGTAGTAGTTAATTTGTTTAATTTTTACCTCACCTGTGTGGAGTGCCAGTGCCTTGGTAGACAGAAGTGGATCAGCACATCAGTGAGTCTAACATTTGCATGCCTCGACTAGTGTAAAATTTTTAAAAGTGATTAACGTATGCTTGTGTTTGTTGGGTGTGTGTAGGTGATGACCATGGTATGCAGAGTGCTTATGGAAGACCAAAAGCAAGAGAACTTGACTGTCTAGATGGGGATTTCATGGTAACTAATATGTCTTTCCTTCACACCATATTACCATTAATGATCATTTCTTTTAAGCCCTACTTTAATACACTTTATGAAATTATTGGTATAGAGAACTCTCTTGAAACCTATCAGGTAGTACAATGTGGATCATTTGCTAGAAAAATTGTGGCCTGACAAAGTGGGCTATAATATCATAGACTGCACCTTGGTAATGTACTTATAGGGCATTTGTAATTTCTATTGGCCTGTTCCCCTGGAAAGTGTTGGTCATTTGGAAATGGTTGTAGATATTCGCCTTTGTGTTATTTATGGATCACTGGTTCTGTTTTGCTCTGGACCCTCATACATGCATTTTATACATCCTTGACTTATTGAGTCAAAAGACCAATGTAGGCCAGAGAAAGATGGCCCACATCACGATAAGATTAGGTTATGTTGTACTAGAATGTAGTTGTTAAAGTTAATTGTCATGATTAAGCTGTGTATGATACCTTGTGTGTGATACTTTCTAGGTGATATAATAGAAAGACTGGTTAGCCATACTATTAAAATTGTTAAAAATAGAGAGATTTATGGTGGTAGGCCCAATTGTCATGGTGAAATACATTGGCTTGCCTCAGTAGCCAAACATGTAAGTGAATTACTTTGAACTCACAATATTTGTAGCACTGTCTGGATAGCCTGACTTTATGATATCTCATCTGTTGCTCAGTGATGATTGTGGTGTATATTTGATAAAATACTTGCAACTGTGGATCGGGAAAGTAAAGCATAAGTGAAAAGGGTGCACCATGCCAACATATACTTCAATTTGAGCATATCTTTTATTGTTTGTTATAGTTTACTACCTGGTGGTTCATGGGTAAATGGTTGTGGTTTCAGGAAGAGTTGGATGCGTTCTGTGTCTAACTTATATGGGACTTGGTAAGCCATCCACTAAATAAGTGCTGGGGGTGATGTAATGGCAGTTGCAAAGGCGACAATCAAAGGGAAGCAAACCAGGAAGTCGTGATGCATTGATAGTTTCCTTCCCAAAATTTTGTCCTATTGTAGTTGCAAACAGAAATTGTAAACTTTGTAAACTAATGGTTGTAAATAACTTATGAATAACCAACTATGAATCCAACGCCCAATTTTCTATCATTGTAATCTTTCCTTTGCAATATCAATAAATTGGTATCAGAGTAATGAAAATGTCTAACATAAAACTATTTATCATTTACCAATATGCCATTTAACTTATCAATTGCATTTTAGCAGATTTGAAACATGTTCAAAGTAAGGCAACTAAGCTAAACAACTTGTAGACATTATGACAAAGGCTTTGTCAAAGGCTGGATTTAAATATCTAAAAGTGAGGATGGATGGGTGTTTGCAGCAAAAGTGGCAAGAAGGAGTGTTGATTTGTGCAACTTTTACTGCTGATTTTGTGGCTTTACAATATTTTGTTTGTGTAATTTTTGAATAAGTCAAAGTTAGCTTAGATTTAAGATTGTTCAGATTTAAGTATATTCAGATTGAAGTTTGTTTAGATTTTATTAGCAAATATTATGTAATTTCTATTGAATAAAGTTGTATAAATTCAAAGCTTGTGAATGAACAACTATGAATCTAGTATTCTATGGGCCTATGATTATAACAAGATTATGAAATTCTTTGAGTTAGTTTTTTTTTTTTTTGCCTACATATTATAGTCTATTTGCTTAAGATCCACCGAGGCATGTCATATCACTAAGCTAGCCATTAATGTCCTAAAATCATTACCTAAACATGGTAGTAAAATCCTTGAAGGCCACTAGTAATATCTCAAAAACATGTAGTAATGGGCATAAACAACACTAGTAATTAGCCTTTGGAAGGTCCCTAAAAATGGATGAAAATGTTCTTAAATCCAGTAATGATCCCTCTAAACCTCATGGTAATAGTCCTAAAGCTCTATCCCATTGGTTGTGAACAACAAGGATTCGTAAAAACAAAAATTAGAGGAGTAATAATTGATCTATTGGCTATATTTTTTTTCTTTCTTTCTAATGACCCGCCAATGGTGGATTGTTGGTTAGTATTATACTAATGGTGGATTGTAAGATCAGTCCCTGGATATCAAACAGAATCTAAAATTTAAAATCTGAACACTTAGTTGCTGAAAATCCTTACGCTGGATGAATCCCCTGACATCCAACGGTGCCTCTAGACCTGCTATGTGTGATATTATCTGGGTTGATCATTTTCAGGAAGCTGTGTGTTATAAATCTCATAAGTCAAGCCAGTTGCCATTTTTTCATTAACAAGGCATAGAGGGTGCAAAATAGCAATGTTGGCTGCAACTAAAATTGTGATTCACGTGCAGTAAAATAAGTTGGAGTTCTAATACAACAATGAACAATGGTTGCATTAGATGCTTTTTAGCCATGCCCTTGAAATAAAATGACTTGAGTACCTCAAGTGCAGGAGTTCCATGCGTGGATGAAAATACGTTGTTTGCTATAAAGGTATATTTTCTTTGTTTGCTCCAAACCTTAAGGAAAGTTAAAGATGATCAACCTCCACTTATATTTGGGAAGGAAAAGTTGCAAAACCAACAAAAAATGGCATAATATGGAGGGAAAAAATGCACAAACATGCCTACACCTAAACATTCAAGTGGAGGCCTTAATAATTAGTTCAATCAAATACTAACACGCTATAAATTCTTTTCATAACTTGTGCATAAAAATTCGACATAAACAAATATTACATACGCATAGCACTTGTAACACATACTTCATTTTCATTACTTTCTATTCGTATTACATATAGTTGCCAATAGCCCAACAAATTCGGACTTCACTTCTTTGCAACTACTACAAAGAACCATTACAAAGAACCTTTACACATCCCTGATGCATGTAAAAAAAATTAGTTATATCTGCCCATGTATAAAAGCGAGCCTAACTGTCATAACTTCAAAAATAAGTTTTGTCTATCCATGTACAAAAGAGCCCAACTTCTAGACCTCCAAACAAAAAAAAGTTGTGTCTACTCATATACAAATAGAGCCTAACTTTTATACAGTTACAATACTACTAACCACTTCCTTCAGAAAACACCAATGTATAATCACCCAGGAGCTACTTTGACATTTACAGCATCAAGATAAAAAAGGATTGAGAGTTTTGCACCTAGCTCTGTTATGCCCTACCTCTTGACAACAAGAACACATGTATTTAGTCTTATCTTGAAATTGTGATTCACGTCGCCTTTTCTGCAGTCTTCTCGTTGGACAACTGGTGATGGGTGGTAGTAGAAAGGTGTTGTTAGCATAATCGCCAATCAAAAGATTGTTCAAGTTTGACATATCATGAGTCTCTATAGGAATCATAGTATTCATATACATCTTTTGCTGCGAGCTCAGTGAGTAGCATTCTTCTACATATGAGTACACATTCCCATGTACTTTCTTTATTACTGCACATGCATAAGGACATGGGATACCAGACATTTGCCAAGCTTGACAAGTACACTCTCTTAATGCCATATTCACCCTCAAATCATTGTTTCGTATTCAAACTAGGAGCCGATTAATACCATAATGCTCTACTATCATATTTTTTTCCCTTGCAACATTCTCCTTCAGCATTACCTCAATCCTTGGGCCCACCATATTTGTCCATTTAGCCATGTCTTTCTTGCTAGCATATAATTTTTTAGTTAGCTTATCCTTGTGCGTATTGATTAATACATAAACATTATCCTTTCTTTCTTTCACTATCCATGCATTAAAAGATTTAGCAAGGTTCGTGGTGATGTTATCCCTTCGTCAGTATGGAAATCTGGCTAATGCCTATCTATTAACATCAACCTGGGTCTCCACCCATCTACCCAAAATAGGGGAAAATGACCTCAATTTCTCTAATGCTTTCACATAGTCTGTGTCCAACCAAGTATACGCAATCCCATCTAACAATTTCAGCGCATCATTCTTACATTGTCTTATTTGCCCTTACAAACTTTTAAGAACTCACTACTAAAGTTCTCCTTTATATGCCGATAGCAAAATGCATGTCTCTTCCTACCAAACACTTCTCTTACTGCACCGACTATGACATTATGGTGATATGAAACTAGAGTTATTTTTATATCACCAATTAAATCTTTAAGCTTTCAAAGGAACCACACCCAATCATTAAATGTTTCTGCACTTACAATTGCATAAGCAAGTGGAAACAAGTTATTGTCTGCATCATATATAAATGCAATTAAGAGAGTCCCCAAGTATGGTCCATTGAGGTGGCAACTATCAATGTACAATATCGGTCATACACCAAGCATGAAGCCAGTTATACAGCATCCATATGCAATGAACAACCTTTCAAAATGGTTGTTAGTCAATAAAATCCACATTGCAATAGTTTCTGAATCTATTTCCATTAAATAGTTGCATAACCAAGGGATTAACATGTACGACCGATCTACTTGTCTATCGATATCAACTAAAACTTTCTCTTTCCCCCGCCATGCTTGATGGTAACTTAATGCCAATCCATATTCTCTGAACAGCTCACCACGGATGTCATTTGGTGTTTTATCTCTACTTGATTTGACACTCTCAACCATTATGGATACTACTAAGTATGCCCTTTGCTTGTGAGTTACTATCAAGTTAGCTTGTGTTGAGTGCACATGCTCACTACAAAAGGTTCATACACATAGGAAGAGTGTGTTTTTAGCCACTGTATACGCTGTTAGCTTCCACTTGCATCTTTCCATATTACACTTGACAATCATCTTGTTGGGGCTATTTTTTACAAAAGTGTATCCAAATTTATGAGCAATACTATACTTATACAGTGCTTGCCTTAATTCAACAGCATTCAAGAAAATTTGCCCGCACCTAACAATCAAATCTATCCACTTGAAAATTTTAATTCAGTCATTGGTGAAAGGACACATTGTATGGCACATGGATGAAATATAAGTTCCTGGTTGGAAGGAGACCCATTAGTGGAATGAACTGAATTTGAATTCATTTTGCATTTTCGTTTATTTCACTTTTTGTTAGTCTAGGAGTGATACCAAGTATACCAATTAAAATTATAACATATAGTAGATATTTACTGGACAAGTCATAAAAGACTAATTTCTCACCCTGTTACCAAGTGGGATGGTGATACTCTGGTTTGTTCCCCATTTATTATATATATATATATATGTGTGCACTTTGATCATTGTATTTGATCAGTTGTTGCACACCATTATCATCCACCAGGTCCAATAACTGAGAGCCATCAAATTTCAAAATGTATTTCATTTTCATTTCTTTGTCATCACAGTCCATGCATAATCTTACATCTCTTCTTAGTTCTTCCAACGATATACCTTTTTTTAATAGTCTTCCACCTGTTCGGCCCCCTTGGTATTGGATCTTCCCCCTTGAATTTTTTAAGATTTGTCCACCTAAATGAAAGTAGTAGAACACCTTACTTGACATTTGATTTTTCATCATCTACTCATCATAACTACACCTAAAAAAATTAGAAACCTTTAGACTTTGCTTGTCATTTTTTACACTAAAACAACAATATCAGTAGGAATAAAGCTAAAAGTAGGTAGTAATATTCCTAAAAAGAAGTAATAATATTTCTATTGGTATTGCATTCTTTTTTAAAAACAAAACATCAATAATGGTCGTAAACTATTAAACATCTAAAACTCCTTATAGCTCTAGGTCCAGACTATCCTTAACAAGTACGGGAAGAAAAAGTTGCCATTAACCATGAGAATTTGAAAGACGTCACATATCATAAATTGTTACTTATTCAATCATACAAAAAGGCTAGGGCATTCTATTCCCCTCTACTCACACCATGATTGTGAGTAACTGCAAATAACAAGATGCGGGATGACAAAAGAATCTAATGAAAGATAGAAAAAATGAGGGGAGGACGGATGAAGAAATGAAAGGAAGAAGGCTGATGAACTAAAGGGCAAACAGCTCTAGAACCAAAGGAGGACGATCATGGAGGTCGCTGAACCTTGTGGGGAACAAAAATGGTGGGAGGGACCCAATGGAGTAGATTGTGCAGGTTTCAGGAGGCTTATTAACAGAGGACATTCTTGTCTATCAAATTTCATTTAGTCCTTTAGCGTAATATTCAATTTTCTAGTCCTTCATAATAATATTTGCAATGTTTAGGTCCTCCATACTAATTTTCCCTTGTGATTATTATTATTATCTTAGCAAAGACTTAAGATTAAAGTAATGCTATGTAAAGCTATTTAATTTGCAGAATATTAAATATATAAAAAAGTAGATAAACAAAATAAAAAATGATATTTTTATTTTTATATTTAAAAAATAATAAAATATATTATTAAATAATAATTATAAAAATATAAAACATATTACAAACAAATTATATTTCAAATGACATCATAACCCACAAACCAAATCAACCACACTAGTTTGTATAGTGTACAAAAGGCCTAAAACATTTATTAATGATAAGTGCTAATTTTCATATATTTTATCCACATTTATTATTGTTTTTAATGATTAAATTGAGCTTAAATGGATTTATTATGCAATATTTAAATTTATGGTTAATTTTGGAAAATAATACAATTTTGAATTAATTAGGAGAATTTTTTGGATTTAAATTACTAAGATTTTATTCTCCAAAATTCTTTGATGATTAAATACTTTTTATCCTTAAAACACTTTTTAATTTTGGGCAGAATTTTCTTTTGGACAAATGAATTGAAAAATTAAAATGAATTAAGGAAAAGATTGGATGATAATTCTATTTTTACTAAATTCTGATAATGGCAATATTGTAAATAATATATTATTTTTTTTATATTTGTTTTTTTTTGTTGGTTCTCTTGGGCAGAAAAACGCAGCAGAGAAGAAAAGCAAAGCATGAGCTAAACACGACGTGGAAAGGAGAAGCTTGAGATGAGCAGAGGAGACGATGGATTAGAGCTTGCATAAGGAAGCTCAACGCTATGAAGAATGAAAAAAAGCAACGTGGAAGAACCATGCATGAAGAATGACGCTGAACTAGCAGAGAAAATTGGAAAGAATGAATGCCATTTGAAAAGCCTTTATCTTCGGTCTGAACAGCAGAACAAAGCACGAATAAATGCAGCAACATCCAGCAGAAAACTCGAGCAAAACATGAACCAGCTGAGCACCTGGATTGGCACAGGCAAAACGTGTGAAGAAGCACAAAAGATAGGGGTTTAATGAGCTGGGAATCTGGGCAGAAACACGAGGTAGCTCATGTGAAGAGAAGATGCTAGAATTTTGCTGCAGGCAGAACGTGGAAGCTTGAGCTTGGCTGAAGAAGCAGAAACAAGAAGGAGCAATGTGGGCTGGAGTTCAGGCGAGAAACAAGGAAGCTCGAGCCTGCATGGAAAGAAAAGAGAAGAAGCTACGTCTGGACAGCAGCCAACGCTGAAAACAGAGCATGAAGCAACCAACTCGAGCTACTGGCTGGAAAACGCTGAAGCTCAAGATTGTATGTGCTGTGAGCAAAGCTGGAAGCTCGAGCTATTGGTTGTAGAAGCAACGAGTTGGAGCTAACGTGGTTGCTAAGATGGCTACAGCATGAAGAACAGAGATGCAACGTGGAACTGGAAGTACAGCAGCTAAACGAAGAAGGCATGCAGAAGCTACGCCTTTAACACGTTAAAAGCCAGGTAAGCTCACACTCACGCAGAAACAGCTGAAAACGAGTTAAGGAAGACGATGGGAGACGCTGGAAATGGAGGCAACAGATGAAGCTGGGCTACACGAGCTGAACATGCATGAGATGGGAGAAGAACGAGCTGAACTGGGCAGAACATGGTTAATGCGAGATGAAGAAGAGCTGCAAAAACAGTAGAAGAACATGCAGAAGCTGAGCAGAAGACGTGGAAGAACAACGTAGGAAAGGTGACGTGGGAAAGCTGCAGAATAACGATAAGAAGGAAGCTGCATAATACGAAGGAAACCACGTGAAAAAAATAACGCAGGAGCTGAAAACGTAAGATGAAAAAAAGCTACGTGGGAAGCTTGCATGAATCTTAATATTATATTCAATATGGAATGAAGCGGGGCCCACTCTCATACACACATCCATGCAGCATAATACACATAACGAAGCTGAGTTCAGTGAAGGAATAACACGTGAAGCAAAGCAAATAAGAGGCACGTGATTTTTAATGAAGAAGGAATTCGAACAAGTTGATCCATTCATGCCTCTAATCCATTGTCACTCTTTCATATATTCACGCCTCTGATTTATCTTTCAGATTCCAACTTATTCACGCCTCAAAAATCTTAGCAAACCTTTGCCTATTTATTCGATGGTCCATCCAGCACACCATTCATCTACCAATCATCCATCCACGCCATATATCTCTCCATCCATCCAACCATTCATTAACCATTCACACTCCATCCTCTTCTCATCCATTCCATCCATCTTCCATCTACATTCCATGAAACTCTAATCCACCTTGAGGCTAGCTAGGAGGAAGCTCTTGGAGAAGCTTGAATCCATGGAGAAAATTTAGAATTTTGGCTAAGACTTTTCTATATTCCTACACTTTTTTCTCTTTCATTTATTGTCTTGGTTAAGTTGTATTTGATAAGGGAATTTGTGTAATTATAATTAGTGGCTGGTTAGACACTAATTAAGAAGTATTTTTGTTGATTAATTGATCTGATTAATTTCAATATTATCTGAATTCCTATGTATGCTTCGAGAGTATTCGATAAAATACATGAGTGAGCTTAATTGTTTAAATTGAGGATTCCTTAATGTTTAGTTGGTTAATTAAATATTTAGGATGATTCAGATGTTAATCAAATTAATTAATCAATCAAATTGGATGTTCATTGATCTTAGAAACAAGAATTAACAGTTTAATGCGGAGTTGAGGTCTCAATTCAACATTAGATCGTTGATTTCTTGAATCTTGCGTGGTTACTCAAAATTAATTGTTATGAACACGAGTAAGGACTCTTAGACCAGAATTAATCATAATTGGAATAAGATAAGGATAGTGGATACCAAGGGACGAATCCAAAGCTAGTCACAAGACCATCTTTCAACCATAATCCATACAATTAGATAGCAATTAGGAAATTTAATTCAATTTAGTTTTTGCTTAGTTTAATTAAATCAAAACCCCCTTAGTTTAGGAATTTTTAGAGTCTTTTAATATTTGAAAAACTCAATTAAACATTGAACGCCAATGCCAAGGGAGATGACCTAGGTTGTGCCATTAACTGCATATTCTATCAGCCTAGTATTATTTTGAGGGTTGTGCGACGATCCACTCAACGGATGAAGAAATGAAAGGAAGAAAGCTGATGAACTAAAGGGCAAACAGCTCTAGAACCAAAGGAGGACGATCATGGAGGTTGCTGAACCTTGTGGGGAACAAAAATGGCGGGAGGGACCCAATGGAGTAGATTGTGCAGGTTTCAGGAGGCTTATTAACAGAGGACATTCTTGTCTATCAAATTTCATTTAGTCCTTCAGCGTAATATTCAATTTTCTAGTCCTTCATAATAATATTTACAATGTTTAGGTCCTCCATACTAATTTTCCCTTGTGATTATTATTATTATCTTAGCAGAGACTTAAGATTAAAGTAATGCTATGTAAAGCTATTTAATTTGCAGAATATTAAATATATAAAAAAGTAGATAAACAAAATAAAAAATGATATTTTTATTTTTATATTTAAAAAATAATAAAATATATTATTAAATAATAATTATAAAAATATAAAACATATTACAAACAAATTATATTTCAAATGATATCATAACCCACAAACCAAATCGACCACACTAGTTTGTATAGTGTACAAAAGGCCTAAAACACTTTATTGACAAGCCTGGAAGTGGTGCTGAGTCATACCCTTTTCAAGGTGAAAGCTACATTTTGCTTACCATTTTAGATTAACCAAAGTATCAGGTTAATAATTTTCTTTTCTCTTAAATTTTGTCATTTCGAAGCAAGGAAATGCCACATCCTTCACTCTTTCTTATTTTTATTATTCCTTTCAATTTTTTAAGATCCAAACAAAACGGCTTAATTTCTATGTTAATTTCTCCTAGTTTAATTATTTTTAAAATAAATTGCATTGATGTCATCTGATATATTTCTAATATTTAAATATATCATCTGAGACTTTTAAAATATATTATACTTAACACATGTCTTGTTTTAAATATATAATCTATTTCTTAATATTTAATATATATTTAAAAATTTTCAAAAATAATTTATTTAATTATTTTTACTGTTTACTATTATACCTAACAAAGTATAGAAAAGAGAGCAATTCTTAAGTGCATTAGGTGTACCACATCATTTATATACTTAATGGTTAAGATTTATTCTGTATGTGAACCTACCTATACTACACATGGACTTCATCTATATAAATTAAATTTTGATCATTAATTGCACCTAGTACATAATACATCAAATGCACCTAAAAATTTTTTTAAAAGAGAGCCATAAGTCATGACAATGTATGTGAGGTAGGGGAGTGATATCACGCCCCACACAATAATTCAAATACACACCTAGCTTTTAAAAAATGCATCCTTGCTTGAATTATTACTCCAGTCATTGTTACAATAACTATTATTATCAAGATTTGAGTATGACTTGAGTACTATATAATGCATAGAAGGCCTAAAAATCTTGGTGACAAGTTTAGAAATAGATTGAGGTTACCATTTTTTTATTGGTGCTATCTATGCTCTTCTCTTCTCTCTAGGTTCCTGGCTACATTAATCAAAGCATTAGGTTAATTATTTCTTTCTTTTACACGTCTTTTGTTGTATCTCCTATAATTTCTGTAATTAAATTTGTACTATTAATTTTGAAATTTTTATATTATCTACCTATTATATTCTATAACTCAATCAAATTGTAGTTCAGATTTAGAAGTTTAGTACAAGCAACAAAAGGATAAACTTTTCTATTATATGCTTAAATTTTTGTGAGTGAATAAAAATGTCGAGTTAATGTATAAACAAAATAGCTATACGTTAGAATAATGCATTTTGCAATTTTCTTTAACTTGTTATGGATTTCTATAACAAAATATTTTATTATTTGTTTTAGTAGAAAATCATTTTTCATTTGGTGGATTACATAAGAAAATTATGTGAAAAGGATGGACAATGGGGTAAGGCTGGGGTTGGTGATAGTTATGTTGGTCCATTATGGGCAACAATGATAATAGTAAGCTAATATCATTGAATTCAAGTAAAAATAGAAATGATTTTTATACTTTTTTAAATAAAAATTATTTCTAAAAAACATTAAAGAAAAATGTAGGTCATTAGAAAAAAAAATTTCTAACAAAAAAATACAACAAAATTTTTTATGTCAAAAAAAATTTCTAAAAAAGAATTCTACAAAATGAAAAAGCCCGAAAAACTTATCATTCTATATTTTTAGTTAATACTAGGTACGTGTCCCAGATACATCAAAAGATTAAGAAAACAGAGATGAAAGAGAGTGCTTCATTAGAGATGAAAAATGAACAAATACCTTAAATGCTTTTATTGAAAGTTAAGTTAGAAACTGTGGACTCCTTGGATCTTCCCTTACCCTTAGCATCAAGCTGTTGTATTTAAAAAGTGCCACCAAAACTTTGAAAAGTAAATGAAGAAGCCTATACTCCTAGCGTGGTTTCCATTGGCCCATTTCACCATAGAGACAAAAAATTGGAATCAATAGAAAAGCTCAAATTGTGGTGCCTCAAAAAGTTTTTGAAGAGGACCCAAGCAAAATCATTGGAGGATTATGGTAAAGCTCCATGCAACTAGAATGATGAAATTCGACGATGTTACTCAGAGACCATACCAATGGAAAGAGATGATTTTGTAAGCATAATTCTAATTGATGCTTGCTTTATCATTGAGTTCTTTCTTACATATTATATAGATGTGTCAGAAGAGAGCCTTTGGTATTCTAAATTATGGCCAACATACCATATAATGCTAGACTTGATTTTACTTGAAAATCAGCTACCATACTTTGTTCGTAAATGCCTATTCGACCTAACTTTTCCCACTAGCTTCAATGGTGGAATTTCATTTGTTGAGGTAACCTTCCACTTTTTTGCAATTGAATTCCTACTCTTTATATTTCCTAACAAAGAAATTTGTAAGAAGTTTACTTTTAGCTATTTTGAACAACATTATCTACCTAAGCATAAATCACCTAATGGCGACGTGGAAGTGTAGCACCTTTGTGATATGCTAAGGATCTTTTATTTACCACATGATCAACTACTAAAAAGAGAATTTGACATATTGAAGCATCTATATAGTGCAAGCCAACTACATGAGGCAGGAATTAAATTTCAAGTTGATAAAGGCAAAAGCATAATTGAGCTACAGCATTCATAAGGAGTGTTGAAAATACCACATCTTGAGATAAATGATTGGATTGAAACTATGATTAGAAATGTAGTTGCATTTAAGCAATGTCACCTTCCTCATACAAGCTACATGACTAATTACATAGTCCTCTTGGATTATCTTATTAATACTAGAAAAGATGTTGAAATGTTTGTTGAAAAGGGAATCATAGACAACTTGCTAGGTGACAATAATGCAACAACTTCCATGGTTAACAATCTCTGCATTAATGTTGTCCAAGCAACTATCAATAGTGATTATCTTTCTCTATCTAAAGAATTGAACAAGTTTTATGGTAACCCTTATCACAAGTATTAGGCAATTTTTATACATGAATACTTCAACACTCCTTGGAGAATTGCATCTTGCATTGCTGCAATTCTGCTACTTTTGTTCACTCTAATCCAGACAATATGCTCTGTCATCTCCTGATTTAATTAGGTGAAAAGCTCTTGTGCAAATCTCTAGTCTTTAATAAATTTGTAAGGTGATCTTTTGTATTGTCACTTCTTTTTTAATTAAATTAAAGTCTCTCTCTCTCTCTCTCTCTCTCTATATATATATATATATATATATCTTTGATCAAATTAGAATCTTGTAATCTTAATTATAATATTTGTTGAATGATTAAGATAATAAGTTAGTGTTTAATTGATTCTTACATTAAATTATTTTTTTTATTCATCTGTATCAAGTTCTTCTCATTTTAAGACTACTATGCTAACCAAATTTACAGAGTAGCTTCATCATATGAAAGGCTTCAAATAAAATTAAAATTTCTTTCCTCTTTGTTTCCCTTCCATTTTCTCAATCCAAAAATAATTTCACGTTCTTAAAAATTATGTTTAACAATTTATATTTTGTTAGATATATTTTTTAACTTTATTATTATTATTTTATAAATTCAAATGAGATCAATACTTTTTTATTTAGATCTATATTTTATTATATATTTATTAATTATATATATATGGCTCAAAGTGGGAAAATCCACACCTAGGAAGTAATATTGAATTGGAAGGGAACATTATGAATGTGATTTATTATTCCCAATGACAACTCATGGTCAAAAAATAAAAATGAGAAACTTGCCCAATGTGTTATTCACCTAGGGCAAACAAGAAAAAAAATATGCATCCACCCTAGGCAATGACATAACCGAGATTAAAATATTAAAAATGAAAAAAAAGGGTCTAAACCCATATCGTTGTTTAAGATGTATGCATGTTTTGTTTTGTTTTTTCAACATGAATGTTTATTTTGAACAATGACACAAATTTTAAAAAAAAAAGTAGTATGAATGGATTAGGATGACAACACTAGTTTGAGTAAAATTTATAATAATATAATTGTCCCTCAAATTTTGGTAACTGCAGGTATATAAAAAAAAATATTTTCAAAAGAAAAATAGGCTATATATGGGGAAAAAGATAGACTATGTATTTGAAATAATAAAGAATCTTGGCAGATTGACCCAAGTGCCTTTATGTCTTTACTTGACTTTCAACCCACAAACTTCTCGCTAACTATGCAATGATAGAGTTATAATTAGGAAAATGAGGTTTGTATGTGGATAATAGGGATAATTTAAGATTTAATTAGGAATTTCATTAAAGGTTTAAGTTAGCCCATACCAATAGAATTAGGATATTTAGTATCATTTAGATACTTGATGCCATTAGGATTTCTCATCTTGATTGCTTATAAATCAACCTTAAAGATCAGATTTAAAGGTTTATAAATTTTTATTTAGTCTAACTTTTGTTTATATATAAAAATATATTATATTTATAATAATATTTGTAAATTGTTCGAACCCAATTTATTTATTAAACAAGTCTAAATAAATTATAATATTTTGTTTGTCAAAATTTAGACTTAGATTTAAACTCACTTCATTTTAAATAAATAAGTATCATCATATCAAAATTCTATTTAATCAATTTACAGTCCTAAAACACAATAATGCAATTTGAAACCTTATCCTACATCATATATAACATGCACCACACATCTCATGTTCAGTATATCGATATATTATTGCATTTATTGTCAGTTTATTACTATTATTTTCTCGGTGGAGACTTTAGGAACTTGAGATTGACTTTAATGCTATGTAGGCCAGAAGCATTTAATTGACAAGTTTAGAAGTATTGTTGAGAGACTCATAACTCTCTAAGAGAAAATTATGTGAGAAAGAAAAAAAATTAAAAATTAAAAATAGAGTTCACATAAATAGATTTCACGAAATTTGTCTTCTTTTTTTTCCTCTAACAGATTTCTTTTGATGCAAAAGAAAATTTGCTTGGGGCTGATTATGATTGAATTAGCTATCTGCTCTTCTCTTTAATTTTCTAGATTACTTAAAGCATCAGGTTTATAATTTTCTTTTCTCTTAAATTTTGTCATTTCCAAGCAATGAAACACCATATCCTTCATTATTTCTTATTTTTATTAATCCTTTCAATTTTATCACATCCAAATAAGAATGTGAAAAATAAATTGTATTCCATCTTAATTTCTATGTTAAGTTCTCTTTGTTTCATTATTGCTAAAATAAATTACACTAATATCATCTAAGACTTAATTAAATCATACTTTATATATCTTTCATTTTAAATATATCATCTAATTATCTTAATATTTAATAAAATTTCAGATTTTTTATTTAAAAAAATAAAATTATTCAATTATTTTTACTTTTACTGTTACCAAACAAAACAATTAAGAATCCTGGTGGATTGACCAAGGTGCAAAAGCCCCATTATGTCTCTAATTGCCTTTTGACCCACAAATTTCTCGTTTATTATGAAATGATATAATTATAATTAGGAAATTAGGTTAGTATATGGGTAATAGAGATAATTTAAGATTGAATTAGGGATTTCATTAAAATTTTTTGGGTCTAAAGTTATGTTAGCCCATCCCAAAGTATGCTAGTAGGATTCGGATATTTGATATCACCTAGATATTTGATGCCATGAGGATTTCTTATTTTGATTGATTATAAATCAGCCTTAAATAAAGATTAGATTCAAAAGTTTATAATTTTTTATTTAGTCTAATTTTTGTGTGAACATAAATATATATTATATTTATATAATAATATTTGTAAATTGTTTGAACTCGATTTATTAGCTAAACAAGTCTAAATAAGTCAAAATATTTTGTTTGTCAAAATTCAAACTCACTTTATTTTAAATAAATAACATCATATCAAAATTCTGTCTAATCAATTTATAATTCTAAAAATAATAATTATATATATATTGGATAAAAATAATAAAGGCCATTGCTTTACCAAGAAAGAAGGAGAGAATAAAAAATAATGAAAAGTTTGACAAATTTTTAATTTTATCCCTACAATTATTATTTAGTCATTATTTAATATTATCTAACAATAATTATTCACTCATTAAAATTAAAAATATTATGAGTATTTTCTATTTACAAAATCATATTTTTTTTATTTTTATACTTAGAACTTCAACTTTTTACTGTAAATCAATTATTTATAATTTAATTTTTTAAATTTTTTCCTATTTTATTAAAGTAAAGTCCACTGATGAATGCACACCACACATTTCATTTTTAGTATGTCAACATATTTCTACATTTATTGTCAGTTTGTTACTATTATTATCTCAATAGAGACTTTGGGGACTTGACGTTGACTTGAATGCTTAACTAACAACTTTAGAAGTGATGCAGAGGGATTTGGACTCTCTATATCAAAAAAAAAAATTATATGAGATAAAAATTTAAAAAGAAGAAGAAGAAGAAATAGGTATAGTTTATATAAATGGGTTTAAAAAACACGTCATATTTTTTTCTCTCCAATAAATCGTTTTCGAATATAAGAAGAGATCTTCTGATTGAGTTAAAACCTATGATTTGTGATTGAAATTAACTATCTACTATTCTCTTTAATTTTTTAGATTACTTCAAGCGTTAGGTTAATATTTTTTTTTCTCTTAAATTTTGTTGTTTCCAAGCAATGAAACACCACATCCTTCATTCTTTCTTATTTTTATTATTCCTTTCAATTTTATCACATCCAAACAAGAATGTAAAAAATAAATCGTATTCCGTCTTAATTTCTATGTTAATTTCTCTCAGTTTCATTATTTTAAAAATAAAATATGCTAATATCATCTAAGATTTAATTAAATTACACTTTATATATCTCTTTTTTTAAATATATCATCCAAGTATCTTAATATTTAATAAATATTGCAGATTTTTTTAAAAAATAAAATTATTCATTTTTTTTTTACTTTTACTGTTCTAATCAAAACATAAGAAAGAGGCATGCATGACTATATATGTGATGTATGCTTGTGATATCATGCATGCGCACCACGCAATAATTCAAATAGTATTTGAACACATATGGTAGGGACTTGCAGGTATGGTAGCAAAACTAACATGTCTCTGCGGATTATTTGGCTAACTTAAAGATATTTTTATAATCTTAGTTTTGTTATTTACGATAAAGTAATTGTTAATATGGACTCTTACTTAACTGTTAAGGCAATGGAGATTTACATGCTCCATATATATATATATATATTTAATTTCTTTATTCTTGGCCCTAGATCTCCATAATTTACTGAGAAAAAAAAGTATTTGAATACAATACGTGATTTAAACATACACACCAGGCCTACAGCTATAAATCTATATGCAACTATTTTTTGAAAAAATTACATTTCAAAATTAAAAATTAAAAATATTTATTATAAAAAAATATTAATTTTAAAATTAATTTAAAAGTAAAAAAAATAAAAAGATAAAAAATTTAACAATAAAAGCAAATTACACTTTATATTATATAAGTCCTTTTTATTATTTTCCTAGTTTTTCTTTTATTTTTGTTCACTAAGATTAAAAAAAAAGACTTCTCATAATTAAAATTTTTTATCTTTTAGATTTTTAAAATAATTTTAAAATTTAAAATTTTTTATAATAAATATTTTTAACTCATAATCTAATAATCTAATGGAGTAATTATTTTTTACGTTTTTCCCTATACGTCCTTGCTTGAATTACTACGCAGTTATTGTTAGCTAACGACTATTTATATATTATCTCTCCGAAGACTTGAGGTTGACTTGAATACTACATAATGCATAGAAGGCCTTAAGCGCTTGACAAGTTTAGAAGTGGAATTTCTGATTAGTGCTATCTGCTCCTCTTCAATCTCCTGAAGATTAATCAAAGCATTAGGTAAATTATCTCTTTCTTTTACCATATCGTTTGTTGTATCTCGTGTAATTTCTACAATTAAACATGTATTGCTAATTTTGAAAATTTTGAGTTATCTTTCTATTCCATTCTGAAACTTAATCAAACTTGTAGATCATATTTAAAAATTTAGTTCAAGCAACAAAAGGATAAACTTTTCTATTGCATGCTTAAATTTATGTGAGTGAATAAAAATGTCTAGTTAATATGTAAACAGAATAACGCTAAACATTAGAATCATGCATTTTGTAGTTTTTTTTTAACTTGTTATGGATTTCTATGACAAAATCTTTTATTATTTGTTTTATTAAAAAATTATTTCATGATTTTTTTTTGGTTTAGATTATACATGAACAAAAAATGTGGCAAATAGTAAACAATATGGCAAAGCGGTTGTTATTGATGTGATGCAAGCAATAGTGACGAATTGAGTGCTAGTCACGCTAGTAGTAATTGACAGACAAGATTATAGGAAAAGTTTAGGCTTCATCCGCGCGCGCGGGGGTTGGGGGGGGGGGGTGATGGAATATGTCAAAGACTAAACCTTGCTTGCTTTCAAAAATCTTTTCCAACTTTAACGGTCTATTTGGGAGTTTTTTTTAAGAGGAAATAGAGTGGGAGGGAATGAATTTAAAACTTAAATTATTATTTAAAATTTTTATTTAAGAGTGAGTAGAATGGCAAGATATGGCCTCCCAAGCTATCCCTAATCATCTAAAGCTCATTTTTTCTTGTTCTCCTAATTTGGAGGGTTAATAATGGAATGATCAAGTTTAAATATTTAAATTATAAAATTATTCTTTAACCTTATTTAATTAATGCAAAATTATAAAAATCCTAATATAGATATATTAAATTATTAGTTATAGAAAATATTAATACTATAAAAGTGAATAAAATATTTTTTTATCTTTTTGTTAGTTTTTAATTATTTTAAGATTAGGTATATGACTTTTAATAAAATTAGGGTTTTATATATTTATCTTTTTATTATTAGAAGTTATCTTTTATTAGAATTAGAATTAGGCTTCTATAAATATAAGTCTTTACATTTGTATTAGTTCAAAATCTAATATTGAATAATAAGAAATATTTTCAAAATATTTGCATATCCCTCTCTCTTCTTCTTCTTCTCCCTTTATTTCTTCTACATCTTCTTCCTTCATTCTATCTTCTCCCTCTCTTCTTTCTTGTTCAAATATCCCTCTGTACTCTCTTCCCTATGCCTGTTACATCATTAACCTTATTCAGAATTCATAGCCAATAACAAAAATTTTAAATAATAATTAATTATCTTGACAATTTTTAATTTGCAAACTAATTGATATTGTACAAATATAAAAATAATATGAATAAAATTCATGCACTATGAATTTTATTACATCATTATTATTAAAATATATTTTTATCTAGTTATTATGTGATATTAGAAGAGTTTTTATAAGGATAACATTAGAAAAAAAATAATTTTTATCAATTCCATTCTATTCATTTTATAATAACTCCCAAACAGTGGTTAAATAAAATCATTCCATCTCCTTGTAAAACTTCCAAACAATGGTACGTTCCGTTAAGCTCCATTCCATTCCATTATATTCCATTAGGCCTTGTTTGGTTGGTGGGAAAGTAGAGTGATGGAGAGGAAAAGGGAGTGAGATTGAGAGAAAGGCATGTTTGGTAGATAGGAGACTTCTTTTCCTGGGAGAGTTGTCTCCCACTAACATGGGAGAGTTCATTTCATTACTTTGTAATGGGAGAGAGCTTTACTGAATAAGAGAAAACTTTACTAAGTAGGAGAATAAAAATTAAAATTATTTTGTTCTTCTTCAGATAATTTTTTTTCTTATTAAAGGTAAATTAAAAATAAAATTTTAAATTAAAATGTTATTTTATTATTTTTTATTATTAGTGGTAATTAAAAATAAAATATTTTATTATATATTTATAATTATTAAAAGTATTTTAATTTTTAATTCTCTTCTCATTCTATTTTTATGTTATTTTTATCTAACTAAGTATAAAAAAATAAAAACATTCTTATTTCTTTTTCTATCATATCAAACATAACTATGGGGTATAAGATTCCTTTCCATTCCCATTTCGTTTCCCATTCTCATTCCCATTCCATCAAAACTTAATCCCTTATACCAAACGAGGCCTTAATGTTTGTTCAATTCCATTCTTCTTAAACTCCCAAACATAGCCTAAGCTAAGAGATTTAACATAAAAGTTTAAGCTTTGGCATAAGTAAGAATTATTTCAAACTCCTCAATTTGATTTGAATTTGGCCAAATAGAGATATCTAGTTTCAAGCATAATAACTTGAATATTTTCAAGTAGTAAAAATTTAGAACTGAGCTCAATTGGTCCAAATTATTATTATTATTTGGTTTTTTAGGGATTGACATCAACTTCATGTTTTAGTTCAAGCATAACTTATTTTTAAAATTTTTATTTGAAGCTTAGGAATGTTTAGGTTTAAGCTCAATCTTGAGCTTTGATCTATCTCACTTTGGCCAAAGTGTAGTTTATGGTGAACTTTGATAGTTATGTTGGTTTTTTTAGGTGTTAGTGACAATTGTATAAGCTAATAGGAGGGAGTTGAAGCAAAAATAAAAATAATTTCCCTAATTTTTTAACAAAAAAATAATTTACTTAAAAATTTGAAGGAAAATGAAGGTCATTATAAATATTTTGTACAAAAAATTTATATTTTCTTAAAAAACAAGAACAATTTTTTATGTCAAAAAAAATTTTGCAAAACAAAATATGAAAAAAAAGCCTAAAAAATGTTATGGCTAAATTCTTATCACTTTGTATTTTTAATTAGTACTTGATATGTATTTCAGATCCATCAAAAGATTAAGAAAATGAAGATAATAGAGAGTGCTTCATTGGAGATGAAAAATGAACAAGAACTTGATTTGTTAAGCTCCTAACTAAAAGCCAAGCTAGAAAATATAAACTCTTTAGAGCTTCCTTTGACATCATGCAGTTGTATCTACAAAGTGCCACCGATGCTTCAAAAGGTCAATGAAGCAGCCTATACTCCTACCTTGGTTTCCATTGGCCCATTTCACAATGAAGACACAAGATTGGAATCAATGGAAAAGGTCAAATTGAGGTTCCTCAACAAATTTTTAAAGAGGACCCAACAAAAATCATTGGAGGATTATGTTAAAGCCCTAAGAGATTGGGAAGACAAAATTCGATGTTGTTATTCAGAGACCATACCAATGAAGAGCAATGATTTTGTAAGCATGATTCTAATTGATGCTTGCTTTATCATTGAGTTCTTTCTTACATGTCTAGGTTCGCCAGAAGAATACCCTTGGTGTCTCAAACCATGGCTAATTGATGTTAATCTTGACTTGATTTTACTTGAAAATCAACTACCATTCTTTGTTCTTGAACGCCTATTCGACCTAACTTTGCCCAACGGCATCAATGGCAAATCTTCATTTGTTAAAGTTACTTTTGACTTTTTTATGGCCCAATTCCTACAAGTTATAGTTCCTAACGAAAAAATTTGTGAGAAGTTTACCATCAGCTATTTTGAACAATACTACCTACTTAAACTACTTATTGGTAGTGTGCAAGTGCGACATCTCAATGATATGCTAAGGATCTTTTACTTACCACGTGATCAACTACCAAGAAGAGATTATGGCATGGTGAAGCAGCTATATAGTGCAAGCCAATTACATGAGGAAGGAATTGAATTTCAAGTTAATCAAGACAAAAGCATAATTGAGCTACAATATTCAAATGGAGTGTTAAAAATACCATGTCTTATGGTAAGTGATTGGACTGAGACTATGATTAGAAATGTGATTGCATTTGAGAAGTGTCACCTTCCTCATAATAGCTACATGATTGATTACATATCCCTCTTGGATTATCTTATTAACACTGGAAAAGATGTTGAAATGCTTGTTGAAAAGGAAATCATGCACAACCTTCTAGGTGACAATGATACAATGGCTTCCATGATTAACAATCTCTTCAAACATGTTGTCCAAACAACTATTAATAGTGATTATATCTCTTTATCTAAAGAATTGAATAAGTTTTGTGATAATCCTTATCACAAATTTAAGGTAGTCTTTATACGTGGGTACTTCAGCACTCCTTGGAGGATAGCATCTTTTATTGCTATGATTTTATTACTTTTGCTCCCTCTAATTCAAACAAGATGTTCTTTAGGGTCAAAAGTTCTTATATAAATGTCAAGTGTTGATTAAATTTGTAGACTGCTTTCTCTATTATAAAATTAGATATATGTATCTTAGATCAAATTAGAATCTTGTAATCTCATCTTTATTGTTTATTGGATCAATAAGAATCTAAATTAGTGCTTAAATGACTCTTACATTATTTTTTTTAATTCAACTGTATCCTGATCAAATTTACAAATTAGCTTAATCAAATGAAGAACTTCAAATAAAATTAGAATGTCTAAATGAAAATTTCTTTGTATTCCCTCCATTTTCTCAATCCAAAAATAGATGTATGTTTTTAAAAATTATATTTAACAATTTTTATTTTTGTCATGTATAAAAAATTTTTAAATTTATTATTATTATTTTATAAATTTAAATGAGATATATGATTTTTATTTATAAATATAATAATTTTTTGTATAAAAATATTATTATATATTTATATTAGCTTTATATATGTGTGGCTCAAAGAGGAAAAATCCACGCTAAACATAATAGTGAATTGGTGGGGACAATTTGAATGTAATTTGTCTTTCATAATGACAACTTATGTTCAAAAAAAAAAATTGCCGAACGTGTGTCATTCACATTGGACACTTAAGCAAAAATATCTTGTGTAATAATAAAAATGGTCTAAATTTCTATACTTATTTTGGATGTACACATATGTCTTTATTTTTTTATCGTGAATATTCACCCTAAACACAAGTTAGAATATAATTGGAAAAAAAATTGTTCCACCAGTCAAAATTTGGTACCTACAATATATATATATATATATATATATATATAAAAGAAAATGAATATATTTTCAAAAAAAAAAAGCTATTTGTGGAAGAAAGAATAGTTATAATTACATGCATTTACTATGTTTGAAAAGGTGAAAGCATAGATTATATAATCATGGTATGGCATAAATTGAATTATCATGCTAATAATTTTGAATAAATTTAATATGAATTAAATAAACTTCTTCATTACTAAATAAATAATCTAGTCCATCGAATAAATAAGACTTCAAATAAGTTAAATCTCTAATCACAATTAGGCTACATTAGAAGTTTATCACTAACTATTCAAATATCATAGCATGAGAATACATGAATGCATCATAGAAACACATGCTAACAGTACAATAATATTGCATCATTATAATGTCCAAAATCCAAAATAATGGGTGTTTATGATGAGTCCAAGAATGTAATACCATGATTTTATTTAAATAAGTGCTAATGGCCCAAAGTTATTGAAGAAATGGGCAGCCCAATAAAAATAAGGCTAAAAGATAAAATTTTGCAAGCCCATGTTGTAACGTCTAATTTTTTGTAAAACACCAAAATGAGTTAGTTTTCAAAATAAGTCCCCTAAGGTGAGTTATTTAAGACCAAAAAAAAATTAGAATAAAATTCTAAAATAATGAAAAATGAAGATATGAGCTCTGAGTTGCCTAGAAACCGAAGCTGTAGTGATTCAAAAAATTTGCCAAAAAGCTAGTGGCATTTTTGTAAATAAGTGCAATTTTGAAAAAACAGATAGGAGGGCTTTTTAAATGAAAGTTTTGAGTGTTCTAGAGTTCTCAGAGGCCCTGAAAATCATGGAAAGCTCTAGGATAGTTAAAACCCATCCGGTGTAGGTTTTCTAATGTCGGTTGACCTGAACTTTAACCAGTTAGTTCGGAAAGATTTTAGTTCCGATTTGAGTGATTCTAAAGATATTTTACTAAATTGAGAACCTAAATTTTATAATGAAAAGACAGTTTTAAAAAATAAGCTAAAACGAAGTCAAATCAAAAATACCATTGCGAAAGGACAAAATAGAAATTTTGTAATTGTTCTTTCTTGAAACTTCTTTAAGAAGCACGTTTCACTTTTCCTCCACTTTTAGACCAATTTGTTCTGCCCAAAAACCAGAGGAAATTCAAGAGGCTTAGGCGCACAAGATAAAGGAGGAAGAAGGAGAAAACCAAGGCAAGGAAGGTAAGATTTCTTAAGAATTTTCATGTCCTTCCTTCTTGAAACTTGTTCCTCTCATCTCAAGCTTCCTTTTTATAGTTTTAATGGAAAGTTTGGTGTTGTTTTGAGGGCAGAATAGAGAGGAGAATTTTGAAATTGGAGAGAGCAGGCCAAACAAAAGAAGAGCCTTCTTGGAAGAACTTGATTCAAGGTACTTTTCTTGCAAGATATTGCTTCTTTTTTCTTAGTTTCTTCTCCTATAATTTTGGCCAAAACAAACCCAAGGAGAAGGAAGGGTTTTTGTTCAAGAACCATTAAGAATTAGTAAGACTAAGTTGGAGGAAGATGGAAGATAGCAAGAAATTTCAAGAAAATCCATTAAACTAGAAGTTGGAAAAGTGTAGAGCACTTAAGGAAATTGTAAAAACTGATTTAATCCATGAGTTCCCTTGGCTATTTAAGTGTTTCCTTGAACTCCTACAACTCTTAACAACCTCCCTAAGTGGTTCCCCCATCAAGGAAAAATCAAGAAGCCATTAAACCCCATTAAGGCTCCATATTTCAACCAAGCAAGGGTAGCATAGCTAGGGAGAGTTTTAAATTTGTCCAAACCCATTTTTGAATCATATATGATGAATGAAAGTGAGGGGAAGCCTTGAAAAAAATTTAGGAAGTTTAGAGAATGAGTTGATGCTTTATGTTCCATAATGTGACCTAAGGAAGCAACATGTACTTAGACTTTTGGTTTAATTGGGTGATGACTCCAAGAGACTTAAAGGGAGTCAAAAATCATGTATAAAAGGAAAGAATGGGGTCTAGACATCAAAGAGTGGGTGTTGCTTCATTAGTGCCATTAGGAACCATAAGTGTATCATAAAACAAAGTTAGAGTTCCAATTAGATAGGTAGCTTTGAGAATGGTTCCAAGAGTCTAATTGGAGCTTATTTTGTGTAATTAGGCCAAGGAAAACAAGACCCACCTAGTTGTGAGTGTGTAGTCGTGGGAGGAGATCCAATTTCAAGAGAAAAAGTGTACTTGTGTGGCAAAGGTAGCTCTCTCTCTTTTCTCCTATGCATGAATGAATGTCTACATTGTCTTTGAATGTGTGTATGTGTATTCTAAGTTATGAATTGTGTTTTAATATGATACCTATGTTCCATGGAACCATAGTGTTGCATTATGTATCCAAATGATGCCTAGAATGTTTGCATTGATTTACTTGATTGTGGAAAGGCCAAGAACCTCCTATCTTCAGTGAGAATGAGCCAAGAACCCTTAGAAGTGGTTGAGACCAAGCGAAGTCTCCCAAGAGCAAGGCTTAGTTCAAGGCCTTTGAGAAAAACGGTGAGGTAAATCCAAGAACCTTGAAGAAAGGGGGTGAGGCTAATCCATTCATTTGGCAAGCCTAAGTGTGTTATGTGTGTTTTGTGTAAATGCCAATAATGTATTTTGCACCATTTTCCATATTAATATGCCATGCATGCATCCTTAAGACTTGTATTACATTTTTTATACATTATTAAATGGGAGATGAGCTATTAGGATTCTTTGAATCTCACTCCCTCCTCTCCAATATCCTAATATGTCTAAGTGGACCAAGTGAACAAAGAAATAGGAGCCACCAAGCTTGAAGATAGGGAAATTGGCAAAGGACTTGTGAAATAGTCATTTTGTCACCATTTTGTTGTTAAGAAATGTAATCTAATGATGTACATGGTGTATGCACTTATGAATACTTGTAAATGGATGAACATATTGTATATGTATGAGACTTAGAACTATATTGAATGATGTAGCAAGTTTTTGGTATGAATAGCAAGATTTTGGCATTATGTACATGATGTATGTTTTGGTGTGGGAGAGTGAGCTTTGCAAATCTGGGTTATTAGACCTTTAAGCCATGTTTGATAGCCTATGTTGATACTTTCCCATGTGCTCATAGAGTCTTAGGAGTAGGAGAAGCAAATTTGAACCCTTGGAGCCCTCTTTGAACCCAAAAAAAGTCACTTTGCCCCCTTATGTCAAAATCTGATCAAATAATTTCTTTTTGACTTGAAATTTTGCATGCATCTTACCTAGATCTTTTTGGAAAGCCAAAGACTAGGTCATTTGGAAGTCTGTGAAATTTTCTATGATTTTTCAAAGTTGATATTAGAAATTCAAATTTGCACTAGTACTGTTCATTTGGTTAATTGTGTAATTATGTTATCTGAGGCGCAAATGTGGTCCAATGGCTACAAAATTTTATAGACAGAAACTAGACATTTATAGTGACTTGTAGTAACTAGAAGCACCTCATTTGGAGATCTAAGCTAAGATATATGAATTTTTGAATTTCTGGAATAATAATAGTAGTGCAATACGACCTGAGTCACTGTTCCGTTGAATTCCAGTAGCTAAATGTGTTTGTTTTGGTATGAATATATCATTCATATCTTTCCAAATTGGTATCATTTGCATGGATTAAATTTTTGTGAAATTAATTGGACATTTTTGAAATTTATAGTAGACACTTGCATTAATACCAGTAGCTGTCCGAACATTTGCACCTTTTCACATGTCAAATGTCTTCTGTGTTATGTTTCATGGCCTGGACATATTTTTGGCATAAGGTAGACATCTGTAGCTTTTTAGAATGCCATAGTATGCTTCATTTTGATTTTTCTAGAATTAACTACGAATTTTTAAAGTTGGTGACAGAATTGACAAAATTCTGGCTGAAAATAATAGTATGAGTTTGATACTCTCCTTTGAATTCCACAAGTTGTGGGCCAATTTTGGTAATGCAAATGAGTTGTATCCATATAATTAAATAGAAAAATAATATGTATGAGCTCATATGGTCCGCGTGACATCGAATGAAATTTTTATATGCGACGCAATGCTAAATAAAACATTATTTTAATGTCATTCTTCCATTCCCTTTGTACAATTCATGATATAAGATTTAGAAATGATAGGTAGCAAATTAGAAATATATGGTGTTACACATGTTTTATATATATATATATGGAAAGCCCATGTAAACCCTTAATCTAAAACTAGTTTGCAGGAGTAAAAAGAAACTTACAAAACGATCACCCATCAAGCCATTCATGACATAAGGTCATTAGTGCGAGGACAAAACAATCACTGTTTAACCAAAATGGAAGACTAGATAACCACATGCCGCTATTGACACACTGAAACAACTCTATCGCATAGGCAAGAGAAAAAACAAATTTTCCTTTGAAAAACGCATAGAAAATTCTTTTAACCCATGGTTGGTTTGTCAGAAAAGGCAAGCGGGTTAAATATATGAGAATATTACAAGTTTAATATTGATCATAGGTCTAATATGATTTGATCGACATTGTCTAGGATCATTTTATTAGGATAACTTCATTAGCACTAAGGAATTTGACAACAGATGACATAGATTCTTAACTATAAAAAAAATTAAATCTAATTTAGATACAAGCATTACATAACAGGAAAAATGTTTAAAACTTATTGTCTTACATTACTGTAAGAACTTCTACTCATTCTATGCTCTATAACATATTTTGACTAAATCATAATACATTTTACCTAGACTAAACTTCCTTTTCTCTAATTATTACCTTAAACACCAACACGTCTTTTTCATTTTTATTCATTGTGAAGATTTGGTGGGGATACGTGTACATACACATATATACAAACTAAATTTAATTTATACTATAAAATATAAAATAATTAAGAAGTGTTTATACTTTTATTATAATAAATCATTTAAATAGGACATATATTAGCTAGTAGTAACTAATGGGTTTGAATAGTTTGCAAGTTTTACATAATGGGTTTCTGTATATATATATATATATATGTAAACTACTTCGCAATCTTAATGACCAATTAATTGTATAAAATTGAATATCATAAATCCTGCTCATTCTTATAACAAACTAGTGGTGGGGCCACCAAAATTTGATGGGTTCCATCATTTCCAAATAAAAAAAAAACAACTATCACACTTGTTATAATTTAGAAACTGTATCTAGATATTTTACTTATATATATATATATATATATATATATATAATCTATATAGAACATGTATAGATGTTGCATGTTTCTCCCTTTGAAGGCATATTTCATTTAATTATTATCCCCTATGGTCATATTTGAATGAATTAACTAAATTATAAAACATGATATGTTTTTAATTATTTTTATTTTTATTTTCTTTGATTTTTGTTTTTTGTTCTCGTGTCTGTTGAGATGGATATCTTAAATAGTAACTTCTTCTGCATATATT
The DNA here is from genome assembly GCA_026724425.1 of Erythrophleum ivorense. Lineage (NCBI taxonomy): Eukaryota > Viridiplantae > Streptophyta > Magnoliopsida > Fabales > Fabaceae > Erythrophleum > Erythrophleum ivorense. Next base: position 6,028,050 of record JAIUCV010000018.1, read on the forward strand.
GTTAATATTAACCTTTGGATTGTAATATGCCATATATACTTATATTATTAGAATGAATATGATATGGTATGATGACTAACGTCATAAATTGGGAAATCTAAAAAGGATTAAGTTTATCTTAATATGTATATGTGGAATTGTTTGCCTATTTCATGCCTACGTAGAGTGTACTTAAGATATCTTGTGAATCAATTTCTCTCTCTCTCTCTCTCTCTCTATATATGTACAATAGTTTGAAACGAATATGATATGGTGGGACATGTGACACGCTGTATGACTCTGGAGAAAACAGAAGGCATTTTCAGGGTGGCATCTGTCGGTGGAGAATTGAAAAACATTACTTGTTAACTAAAGGTATACTATATACACAAGTCACAAATTTATTTTTGGTTATAGTATTTATTTTAGTGTTTTTTTTTAAATCATATTAATAACTGTGACTATTATAAATTTGAAATATCTAAAAAATATTTTTATTTCAAGTAAATTTCATATTTATCTTTATCGTAAATCTATTCCTATTAGATTTTTAATGTTGCGTACTTGTATATTTCTATGTATTATTAGATGCACATAAACTTTCATATCTTTGTTTGATTCTTATTGCTTCAATTTCATTTTTATTTGTAATTTTATAGTTGAGATGTTGTACAACATTACTAGTTGCACACTATATAGTTGAGATGTTGTAGAGATGGCAGTAATTTAATATGAATTTTTATAAGTTATAGTCAAGTTAGATATTTATTAGAAATTTTCCTTAAAACTATTAATGTTGTTAAAAAATATACTTAAGTGATTTTGAAAAGTTAAAGAATGAAAATAAAATAAATTAATGTAAAAGAATAAAAATAAAATTTAAGATAAAATTAAAAAATTATTATTATTATTATTATTATTATTATTATTATTATTATTATTATTATTATTATTATTCGCATTTTCTCATATTTTGCCCAGTAACCGCAATTAAATACAATAAAACTCAATTCAAATTCTCACCGGCCAACAACTTTTTTTTCCAGTACGTCTTTGCTTGAATTATGACTACAATTATTGTTTGTAACTACTCTATCTTCTCTCCGAAGACTTGAGGTTGACTTGTGTACACTTTAATGAGAATTTTGAGTCATATCTTATAAAAAATTAATTTTTTATTAAAAATTATTTTTAAAAACATTATTTATCAATATCCTATATTTATACGAAAGTTAGAATAATTGATTCCAACTTTTGTTAGTTTTTTCAATTTATTAAAAAGATTGCGTTAGATTTAAAGGAAGGGTTGGAGGAAATGGTAGAAAAGACGTAGGTGGGGTAGATGGGGGCGTGAGGGGAGGGAGGGGGAATGAGGGTGGAGTGGAATGTATATTATAATATATATATATATATATATATATGTATGTATTATTATATAATACAAAACGTATATTAAAATAAAATAAAATAAAATATTATTAATTAAAAATTATTTTTATTGTATTAAATAATATTTTTATTTTATTAAAAATCTTATACTAAAAAAATTATTTCGATTTATTTAGAATAAAAGCTCAACCTGAAACACTATTAAATTTTCTTTGGAATAATTTATTGAACAAAACCTTATTATTATTTTTTAGCTATAAACCAAGCATTAATTTTTTTATTTTTAAATAAAAAAATATTTTATTTTTTATAAAAACTTAAAAATACTAAATTTATAATTTTTGACAGAAAAATGGTTTTCATAAATATTTTTTGTTATTTAATTTTATTTATTCATTTACTATAATTTAATCTTTTTTTAACTTACGTGTATAAAATAATATTTTTGGTATTATTAAAAATCTTATTCAAAAAAAAAATATGTCAACTTATTTAAAATCAAAGTATTGGATTAAAAAGTTGAGATGATTTTTTGTTTGTATAAAATTTTTAATAAGACACATTTCATATAAATAAGTTAAGGAGAATTAAATTATAGTAAAGAAAAAATAAATTATAAAAAAATAAAAATTAAATAAGTAAAATAAAAGATAATATTCATATTTATATTTTAACAAATAATTAAAATTAAATATTATTAAATAATAATTACAAAAATATAATAAATATTATAAAAAAATATATCTTATAGATTTTATGGTAGTTCACCAATCAAACAGACAATATCGGTTCATATAGCGCATGGAAGGTAAAGAGCACATTATTGACAGGTTTAGAAGGGCAGTTGAGACCAGCCCTTTATGAGTGAAAGCTATCTGCTATTCTCTTTGCTTTTCTAGATTAATCAAAGCATCATATTAATAATTTCCTTTTCTTTTAAAATTTGTCATTTCGAAGCAATGAAACATTACATCCTTCATTCTGTCTTATTTTTATTATTCCTTTCAATTTTTTCACGTTCAAACAAAAATGTTAAAAAAAATTGTATTCTATCTTCATTTCTATGTTAATTTCTCCCAATTTTATTATTTTTAAGATAATTTGCACTAATGTCACCTGATATTTTTTTAAATATATATTGTAAAAAGATTTTAAAAATAAAATTATTTAATTATTTATACTTTTTGCGGTTACCTAGCAAAACATAAGAAAGAGCCATGAGTCATGACTATATTTGTGATGTGAGGTATGGGGGTGATCTCAAGCACCACGCATCAATTCAAATACACACCAACCTTTGTACCAATGAGTCCTTGCTTGAATTATTACCCCAGTCGTTGGCTCAAATGCTATTGAATTATCGCGTGATGCGCGTGCATGATATCCACTACCATACGTCACACATATAGTCATGACCCATGCCTCTTTCTTATGTTTTGTTTAGTAACAGTAAAAGTTTAAAAAAAATTGAATAATTTTATTTTTATAAAAAATCTGAAATATTTATTAAATATTAAGATAATTAGATGATATATTTAAAATAACAAATATATGAAGTATAATTTAATTAAATCTTATATGATTTTAGTGTAATTTATTTTAAAAATAATGAAACTAAGAGAAATTAACATAGAAATTAAGATAAAATACTATTTATTTTTTACATTCTTATTTGGATGTGATAAAATTGAAAGGAATAATAAAAATAAGAAAGAGTAAAGGATGTGGTGTTTCATTGCATGGAAACGACAAAATTTAACAAAAAATAAAATTATTAGGAGAAGAGCATATAGCTAATTTCAATCATAAGCAGTAAGTCTCAACTCTGCTAGCAAATTCTCTTTTGTATAAAAAAAGGTTTATTAGAAAAAAAAGGAAAACAAAATGAGTTTCATAAAATCTATTAACGTGAACTCCATTTTTTTTTCTTCTTTCTAATATAATTTTTTCTTAGAGAGTTCTGAGTCTCGCAATAGTTACATCCAAACTTGTCAATTAAAGTTTCGTTTGGTTCATAGTATCACGAATGTATTCTTTTTATATAACATATGTAATATCTATTCTGTCTTTATACTTATTATTCTATTTATTAAATTATCTTTTTAAAAGTAAAGACAAAATAATTATTTTTTATTTCACTTATCTCCATTTATTTATTTTTTATATTCTTTTTACTATTACATACTCTATTCAAATACACCATAAGTGCGTATAGCATGCATAGCATTCAAGTCAACCACAAGTTTCTCAAGTATTTGCTGAGATAATAAAAGAAACAAACTGACAATAAACCCACTAATATGTCGACCTACTGAAAGTGAGACGTGATGTGTGGTGCATGTTTATATGCAATAAGGTTTTAGATTGCATTATAGTGTTTCAGATTGTAAATTGATTGAATCGAATTTTGATATAATAAAACTTATTTATTTAAAATAAAGTGAGTTTAAATATGAGTCTAAAATTTGACAAACAAAATATTATGATTTATCTAAACTTGTTTAATAAATAAATTGAGTTCGAACAATTTACAATATTTCCATAAATATAATATATTTTTATATATACACAAGAATTAGACTAAATAAAAATTTATAAGCCTTTAAATATGATCCTTAAGGCTGATTTATAAGCAATCAAAACAAGAAATCCTAATGGCATCAAATATCTAAATGATGTCAAATATCCTAATCCTATTGCTATGGGCTAACATAACTTTAGGCCCACAAACCTTTAATGAAATTCCTAATTAAATCTTAAATTATCCATATTACCCATATACAAACCTCATATTCATAATTATAATTATATCATTATATAATAAGCAGGAAGCTTGTGGGTTGAAAGTCAAGTAGAGACACAAAGACACCTGGGTCAATCCATTAAGATTCTTAATTATTTCAAATACATAGTCGATTTTTTCCCCATATATAGCCTATGTTTTCTTTTGAAAATATTTTTTTTATAGAGTCACCAAAATTTGAGGGATAATAATAATTATAATAATTATTATTATTTATAAATTTTACTCAAAGTAGTATTATCATCCTGATCCATTCACACAACTTCTTTTTTTAATTTGTGTCATTTCAGGATAAACATTCATGTTGGCAAAAAAAAAAATGTATACATCCTAAACAACAATATAGGTTTAGACCCTTTTTTTAATATTTTAATCTCATTTATATCATCGCCTAGGATGTACACACAAATTTTTTGCTTGTGTGCCTTAAGTGGATAACACATTGGGCAATTTTTTCATTTTTATTTTTGAACATGGGTTGTCATTGCGAATGACGAATCACTTTCAAATTGTCCCCCTCCAATTCAATATTACTTCCTAGGTGTGGATTTTCCGTCTTTGAGCCATACATATGTAAAATTAATAAATATATAATAATATTTAGATATAAATAAAAAATTATTGATCTCATTAAATTTATAAAATAATAATAAAGTTAAAAAATATATTTGACAAAATAAAAATTCTTAAACATAATTTTATGAGCATGAAAGTATTTTTGGATTGAGGCAATGAAAGGGAAACAAAGAGGAAAGAAAATTTTATTTTATTTAAAGTTCTTCATTTGATGAAGCTACTTTGTAAATTTGGTTAGGATATTAGTCTTAAAATTGAGAAGAACTTAATACAGTGGAATAAAAAAATAATTTTAATGGAAGAATTAATTAAACAATAATTTGTTATCTTAATCATTCAACAAATATTATAATTAAGATTACAAGATTCTAATTGAAGATATATGTGTGTGTGTGTGTGTGTATATATATATATATATAGAGAGAGAGAGAGAGAGAGAGAGAGAGAGAGTTTAATTTAATTAGAAAAGAAGTGGCAATACAAAAGATCACTTTACAAATTTATTGAAGATTTAAGAGTTATACAAGAGCTTTTGACCTACTTTTTAAATAGAGAGATGATAGAGCATATTGTTTGGATTAGAGTGAGCAAAAGTAGCATAGTTGCAGCAATGCAAGATGCAATTTTCCAAGGAGTGTTGAAGTATTCATGTATAAAAATTGCCTTATACTTGTGATAAGGGTTATCATAAAACTTGTTCAAATCTTTAGATAGAGAAAGATAATCACTATTGATAGTTGCTTGGACAACATTAATGCAAAGATTGTTAACCATGGAAGCCACTGCATTATTATCACCTAGCAAGTTGCTTATGATTCCTTTTTCAACAAGTATTTCAACATCTTTTCTAGTATTAATAAGACAATCCAAGAGGACCATGTAATCAGTCATGTAGCTTTCATAAGGAAGGTGACACTGCTCAAATGCAACTATATTTCTAATCATAGTCTCAGTAATATCATTTATCTCAAGATGTGGTACTTTTAGCACTCCTTGTGAATATTGCAGCTCAAGTATATTTTTGCCTTCATCAACTTTAACTTCAATTCCTGCCTCATGTAGTTGGCTTGCACTATATAAATGCTTCAATGTGCCAAATTCTCTTTCTAGTGGTTGATCATGTGGTAAGTAAAAGATCCTTAACATATCACAGAGGTGTTGCACTTCCACACTACCACGCTTAAGTAGGTAGTGTTGTTCAAAATAGCTAACAGTAAACTTTTTATGAGTTTCTTTACTAGAAACTATACTGTGCAAGAACATGTCTGAAAAATTGTAAAAGGTTACCTGAACAAATGATAATCCATCATTGAAGCCAGTGGGAAAAGTTAGCTCGAACAGGTTTATAAGAACAAAGAATGGTAGCTAATTTTCAAGTAAAATCAAGTCTAGTCTTATATCAATTTTTGGCCATTGCTTGAAATGCCAAGGGTCTTCTTTTGATGGACCTAGACGTGTAAGAAAATACTCAATGATGAAGAAAGCATCAATTAGAATCATTCTTACAAATTCATCACTTTGCATTGGTATGTTTTCTGAATAAGATTGTCGAATTTTACCTTCCCAATCTCTTAGGGCTTTAACATAATCCCTTAACAATTTTTCTTGAGTCCTCTTCAAAAATTTGTTAAAGAACCACAATTTGACCTTTTCCATTGATTTCAATCTTTCGACCCCATGGTGAAATGGGCCAATGGAAATCAAGATAGGGGTGTAGGCTTTTTCATTTACCTTTCGAAGGTTTGATGGCACTTTGTAGATACAACACCTTGACATTAAGGGAAGCTTTAAAGAGTCTACAATTTCTAACTCAGCTTTCAGGGAGCTTAACAAATCAGGTCTTTGTTCATTTTTCGTCTCCAATGAGGCACTCTCTTTTATCTTCATTTTCTTTATCTTTTGATGGACCTAGAGCACGTACCAACCAAGTACTAATTAAAAATACAAATTGATAAGAATTTAGTTATAAATTTTTTTTAAACTTTCTTTTGTTTTGTAGAAACATTTTTTTGGGACAATTTTCTTAACATAAAAATTTTTCTTGTATTTTTTTGCTAGAAAATAAAATTTTTCTTTGGAAAAATTTTCTAATAACCTACTTTTTAAATTTAAGAGAATTATTTTTTCTTAAAAATGTAAAAACTATTTCTATTTTTACTTCAACTTGATGTTATTAGCCTTCTATTGTAATGGACCAACATAACTATCAAAGCCTAACACGAACCATACTTGAGTCCAAAGTGAGTTAGGTCAAGGCTCGGCCCAATCTTAGACCTAAACACTTTTAATTGGCCTTAAATAAAAATTTAAAAAGCAAGTTATGTTTAAACTCAGCATTAACTATTATTCATATCAAAATGTAAATATTGAAAATGAGATGGAGTTGGCTCCAAACTATAAAACTTTAATTTGGACTAACTAAGCTTAAATTTAAAATTTGAAATTAACTTGAAAATGTTTAAGCTTAGGCTTATGCTCCAAGCTAGACATTTCTATTTGTGTCAAATAATTTAGATCAAACTAAGAAGTTTGAGAAATTTCTATTGCTTATGGCACTTGATCCTCAAACTCAACCTTTTCTATTTAAGATTAGGCCTACAAAAGAATTTTGGAAGACAGTGTTCTAGACTTTGACATATTTTATTTTTTCTTTCAAAAGGCTTAAACTTGTCCCATAACCTAGTCTACCAATTATTGTTATCACCACTAACACTCAATTCATCACCGTTACTTGCATCGCATCACTAACCACAGCCTTGCCACATTGTCTATTATTTGCCACGTTTTTTGTTCGTGTACTCTAAATCCCAAAAAAAAAAACCATGAAATATTTTTCTAATAAAACTAATAATAAATAATTTTGTTATAGAAATCCATAACAAGCTAAAGAAAACTGCGAAATGCATTATTCTAATGTTTAGCTATTTTGTTTATATATTAATTCGACATTTTCATTCACTCACAAAAATTTAAACATATAATAGAAAAGTTTATTCTTTTATTGCTTGAACCAAACTTCTAAATCTGATCTGCAAGTTTGATTAAATTACAGAATGGAATAAAAAATAACACAAAAATTTCAAAATTAACAGTACAAGTTTAATAGCCGAAATTACAGGAGATACAACGAAAGAGGCAAAAGAAAGAGAAATTAACCTGATGCTTTGATTAATCTTCAGGATACTGAAGAGAAGAGCAGATAGCACCAATCACAAACAATAAAATCTCAATCCACTTCTAAACTTGTCAGGTGCTTTAGAATTTCTATGCATTATATAGTATTCAAGTCAACTTCAAGTCTCCGGAGAGACAATAATAGATACTAGCAACGAATAAACATACAAATTTATTATTATATTTTTGTAATTATTATTTAGCTATATTTATTTTTTATTATATTTTTAAAACAAAAGCATAAAAATTATTTTTTGTCTATAACATTACTTTTTCTTTTTATTTCGCTTTTATTTCTTTCTGACTATCAAATGAATTGTAAAATATTATTATTTGCATTTTCTCATATTTTGTAACGCAATCTAAAATCTCACTAGCCGTAAGTCCCTGCTTGGATTATTACTGCAATTATGGTTTGTAACTACTATATTATCTCTCCGAAGACTTGAGTAATCTTAAAGCACTTGATAAGTTTAAAAATGGAGTTGAGATCTGCTTTTTGTGATTGGTGCTATCTGCTCTTCTCTTTAATTTCCTCAAGATTAATATAAGCATCAGGTTAATTATCTCTTTTTTTTACCATCTTTTTTATTGTATCTTCTGTAATTTCTGAAATAAAACTTGTATTGTTAATTTTCAAATTTTTGTGTTATCTTTTTTTTTTCTATTCTATACCTCAATCAGCCTTAAAGATTGGATTCAAAAGTTTATAATTTTTTTATTTAGTCTGATTTTTGTATGTACATAAATATATATTATATATATTATAATATTTATAAATTATTCAAACTCAGGTCATTCATTAAACAAGTATAAATAAATCATAATTTTTGTTTGTCAAAACTCAAACTCCTATTTAATCTCTCTTTATTTTAAATAAATAAGTTTCATCATATCAAATTTCAGTTCAATCAATTTTCGGTCCTAAAAACAATAATTCAATTTAAAACCCTATCCTGCAGGTGTTAAACGAGCACCACACGTCTCATTTTCATTATGTGGACATATTATTGTATTTATTGCCAGTTTGCTACTTTTATTATCTCAGCGGAGACGTGAGGTTGACTGAATCTGAATGTTACGTAGAGCTGTTTAGTTGAGAGAATATTAAATATCTAATAAAAAAATAAATCTAAATATTGAATCAGTAAGATAAAAAATAATAATATTTATGTTCTTATTTTGAAAAAATAATAAACACAAATATACTATTAAATATTAATTATAAAAATATAATAAACATTAAAAAAATCTGTATTGCAAATTACTTTGCAGCCCACCACCCAAATCTGATCATACCAGTATGTATAGTGGACGGGAGCCCTAAAGCACTTTATTGACACGTTGAGAAGGGAGGTTGAGACCTGCAGTTTATGAGTGAAGGCTATCTGCTATTCTTAAATTTTCTCTCACCCTTTCCAGATCAATCAAAGCATCAGATTAATATTTTTCTTTTCTCTTAAATTTTGTCATTTCGAAGCAATGAAACACTAGGTCCTTCATTCTTTCTTATTTTTATTATTCCTTTCAATTTTTTAAGATCCAAACAAAAATGTTAAAAAAATTGTATTCCGACTTAATTTTTATGTTGATTTCTCCCTGTTTTATTATTTTTAAAATAAATTGCACTAATGTCATCTCATATACTTCTAATATTTAAATATATCATCTGAGATTTTTAAAAATAAATTATACTTAATACATATCTTGTTTTAAATATATCATCTATTTTTTAAATATTTAATATATATTTTTTAAAAATTTTAAAAATAAATTTATTTAATTATTTTTACTTTTTACTATTATACTAAACAAAGCATATAAAAGAGAGCAATTCTCAAATATATTAAGTGTGTTATATCATTTATATATTTAATAATTAAAATTTATTTTATATATAAATTTTACTTATATTATATATACACTTCACTTGTATAAATTAAATTTTGACGGTAAATTGTACTTGGTGCATATGAGTCATGACCATGTATGTGAGGCAGAAGAGTGATATCATGTCCCACACAATAATTTAAATGCACACCTACCTTTTAAAAAATGTGTCCTTGCTTGGATTATTACTCCGGTCATTGTTATAGTAACTAATTTGAGTATGACTTGAGTACTATATAATGCATAAAAGGCCTAGAACACTTGACGACAAGTTTAGAAGGAGATTGAGACTCTTATTTTTTTATTGGTGCTAGCTATGCTCTACTCTTCTCTCTAGCTTCCTAGCTACATTAATCAAAGCATCAGGTTAATTATCTCTTTCTTTTACATGTCTTTTGTTGTATCTCCTATAATTTCTGTAATTAAATTTATACTGTTAATTTTGAAATTTTTGTGTTATCTTTCTCTTCTATTCTATAATTCAATTAAACTTGTAGTTCAGATTTAGAAGTTTAGTTCAAGCAACAAAAGGATAAAGTTTTCTATTATATGCTTAAATTTTTGTGAGTGAGTAAAAATGTCAAAGTTAATATATAAACAAAATAGCTAAACATCAGAATAATGCACTTTGCAGTTTTCTTTAGCTTGTTATGGATTTCTATAACAAAATTTTTTATTATTTTTTAATTAAAAAATTAATTTTTTTTGGTGGATTACATAAGAAAATCATGTGAAAAATGATGCACAATGCGGCAAGGCAGGGGTTGGTGACAGATATGTTGGTCCATTATTGGCAACAATGACAAAAGTAAGCTAATATCATTGAGTTCAAGTGAAAATAGAAATGGTTTTCATACTTTTTTAAATAAAAATTAATTTTCTTAAAAATTGAAGAAAAATGTAAGTCATTAGAAAATTTTTCCAAAGAATTTTTTTCTTAAAAAAATACAACAAAATTTTTTATGCCAAAAAAATTCTTAAAATTGAAAAAAAAAGCCTAAAAAATTTATGGCTAAATTTTTGTCATTCTATGCCTCAAAAATGTTTTTGAAAAGGACTCAAGCGAAATCATTGGAGGATTATGGTAAAGCTCTATGCAACTAGAGTAATGAAATTCAACATTGTTATTCAAAGACCATACCAATAAAGGAAATTCATTTTGTAAGCATGTTTTTAATTGATGCTTGCTTCATCATTAAGTTCTTTCTCACATATTATATAGATGCATCAAAAGAAAACCCTTGGTGTTCTAACTTATGGCCAAAATGCCATACAATCCTAGACTTGATTTTACTTGAAAATTGACTACCATACTTTGTTCTTAAATGCCTATTCGACCTAACTTTTCCCATTGGCTTCAATGGTGGAATTTCATTTGTTAAGGTTACCTTCCACTTTTTTGCAATTGAATTCCTACTCTTTATACTTTCTAACAAAGAAATTCGTAAGAAGTTTACTTTTAGATATTTTGAACAACACTACTTGCCTAAGCATAAACAACCTAATGGTGACGTGGAAGTGCACCACCTTTGTGATACACTAAGGATCCTTGATTTACCACATGATTGACTACCAAAAAGAGAATTTGCCATGTTGAAGCATCTATATAGTGCAAGCCAAATACATGAGGCAGGAATTAAATTTCAAGTTGATGAAGGCAAAAGCATAATTGAGCTGCAATATTCACAAGGAATGTTGAAAATACCACATCTTGAGATAAGTGATTCAACTAAGACTGTGATTAGAAATGTAGTTGCATTTGAGCAATGTCACCTTCCTCATACTAGCTATATAACTAATTACATAATTCTCTTGGATCATCTTATTAATACTAGAAAAGATGTTGAAATGCTTGTTGAAAAGGGAATCATAGACAACTTGCTAGGTGATAATAATGCAATGGCTTCCATGGTTAACAATCTCTGCATTAATGTTGTCTAAGCAACTATCAATAGTGATTATCTTTCTCTATCTGAAAAATTGATCAAGTTTTATGGTAACCCTTATCACAAGGCAATTTTTATACATGAATAATTCAACACTCCTTGAAAAATTGCATCTTGCATTGCTGCAATTCTACTACTTTTGCTCACTCTAATCCAGACAATATGCTTTGTCATTTCCTTATTTAATTAGGTCAAAAGCTCTTGTATGAATCTTAAGTTTTTTTATAAATTTGTAAGGTGATCTTTTGTATTGTCACTTCTTTTTTAATTAAATTAAACTCTCTCTCTCTCTCTCTCTCTATATATATATATATATATATCTCTTCGATCAAATTAGAATCCTATAATCTTAACTATAATATTTGTTGAATGGTTAAGATAATAAATTAGTGTTTGATTGATTCTTACATTAAATTATTTTTTTATTCAACTGTATCATGTTTTTCTCAATTTTAAGACTAATATCCTAACCAAATTTATCAAGAACTTCAAATAAAATTAAAATTTCTTTCTTCTTTGTTTCCCTTCCATTTCCTCAATCCAAAAGTACTTTCATGTTCTTAAAAATCATGTTTAACAATTTTTATTTTGTCAAATATATTTTTTAGCTTAATTGTTATTTTATAAATTTAAATATGATCAATATTTTTTTATTTATATCTATATATTATTATATATTTATTAATTATATATATATTGCTCAGAGAGGGAAAATCCACGCCCAGGAAGTAATATTGAATTGGAGGGGGACAATTTGAATGTGATTTATCATTCACAATGATAACTCATGTTCAAAAAAATAAAAATGGAAAAATTGGCCAATGTGTTATCCACCTAGGGCACACGAGCAAAAAATTTGTGTGTCCATCTTAGGCAATGACATAACAGAGATTAAAATATTAAAAAAAAGGTCTAAACCTATATCATTGTTTGAGACGTATACAATTTTTTTTTAACATGAATGTTTATCCTGAACAACAACACAAATCTAAAAGAAAAAATTGTAGTGTGAATGGATCAGGATGACAACACTAGTTTCAATAAAATTTATAAAATAATAATAATTGTCCTTCAAATTTTGGTAACTACATGTATATAAAAAAATATTTTCAAAAGGAAAAATAGACTATATATGAGGAAAAAGATCAACTATGTATTTAAAATAATTAAGATTGACCCAGGTACCTTTATGTCTTTACATGATTGCCAACCCATAAACTTCTTGCTTATTATGTAATGATATAATTATAATTAGGAAAATGAGGTTTGTATATGGGTGATAGGGATAATTTAAGATCTAATTAGGGATTTCATTAAAGGTTTATAGGCCTAAAGTTATATTAGCACATACCAATAGAATTAGGATATTTGATATCACTTAGATACTTGATGCCATTTTTATTTTGATTGCTTATAAATCAACCTTAAAGATCATATTTAAAAGTTTATAATTTTTTATTTAGTCTAATTTTTGTGTATATATAAAAATATATTATATTTATAATAATATTTGCAAACTATTGAAACTCAATTTATTTATTAAACAAGTCTAAATAAAATCATAATATTTTGTTTGTCAAAATTCACACTCATATTTGAAGTTACTTTATTTTAAACAAATAAGTTTCATCATATCAAAATTCGATTCAATCAATTTACAGTCCTAAACACAATAATGCAATTTCAAACCTTATCCTGTAGCATATAACCACATGTCTCATGTTCAATATGTCGACATATTACTCATTTATTGTCAGTTTATTATTATTATCTCCTGTCTCATATATAAGAGACTTTTTTAGAGTTTGATTTAGTTTAAAATATAAAAAATAAACTATTAATATTTGGTATATTAATAATAGTATTCTAATTATATTTTTCATTAAATTAATTTTTTAAATTATGAGTAATAGCTGTCATTAATTTTTTAAAAAAGTACACATATTAAATAAGGAAATTCTTAAAAAATAATTTTTTATTTGGGGTAAAATAAAAAAGATCAATTACTTTTAACTAATTTTTTAATTCTGATGAATTAGTTATTTATTTCTTATATATGAGATTAGAGATAGTATTATTTTATTCATAGAAACTTTAAGAACTTGAGATTGACTTTAATGCTATGTAGGCAATAGGCATTTAATTGTGAAGTTTAGAAGTATTGTTGAGAGACTCAGAACTCTCTAAGAGAAAATTATGTAAGAAAGAGGATAAAAAATAAAAAATAGAGTTCACATAAATAGATTTCATGAAATTTATCTTTTTTTTTCTTTTTTTTCTCTAAAAATCTCTTTTGATTCAAAAGAAAATTTGTTGGGGGCCGCTTATGATTGAATTAGCTATCTACTCTTCTCTTTAATTTTCTAGATTACTTAAAGCATCAGGTTAATAATTTTCTTTTCTGTTAAATTTTGTTGTTTCTAAGCAATGAAACACCACATCCTTCATTCTTTTTTATTTTTATTAATCCTTTCAATTTTATCACATCCAAACAAGAATGGGAAAAATAAATTGTATTCCATCTTAATTTCTATGTTAAGTTTGCTTTGTTTCATTATTTTTAAAGTAAATTAAACTAATATCATCTAGGATTTAATTAAATTATACTTTATATATCTCTTATTTTAAATATATCATCTAATTATCTTAATATTTAACAAATATTACAGATTTTTTATTAAAAAAATAAAATTATTCAATTATTTTTACTTTTACTGTTACCAAACAAAACAATTAAGAATCTTGGTGGATTGACCAAGGTCCAAAAGCCCCATTATGTCTCTAATTGGCTTTTGACCTGTAAATTTTTCATTTATTATGAAATGATATAATTATAATTAGGAAATTAGGCTAGTATATAGGTAATAGAGATAATTTAAGATTGAATTAGGAATTTCATTAAGGGCTCGTTTAATATGATGTATAATATAAGGTCTGATAGTATAAGATTTAATAGGATTAGAATAATTGATATCACTTGGATACTTGATGCCATGAGGATTTCTTATTTTGATTGATTATAAATTGGCCTTAAAGATTAGATTCAAAAGTTTATAATTTTTTATTTAGTCTAATCTTTGCGTGTACATAAATATATATTATATTATATAATAATATTTGTAAATTGTTCAAACTTAATTTATTTGCTAAACAGGTCTAAATAAAGTCAAAATATTTTGTCTATCAAAATTCAGACTCATATTTAAACTCACTTTATTTTAAAATGAATAACATCATATCAAAATTTGTCCAATCAATTTACAATCCTAAAAATAATAATTATCATATATATATATATATATATTGGATAAACATAATAAGGGCCCATTTTCTTTACTAGAAAGAGGGTGGGAAAAAGAAAAGATAATAGAAAATTTGACAAAATTTTAATTTTACCCATACAATTATTGTTTAATTATTATTTAATACTTTCTAATAATAATTATTCAATCATTAAAATTAAGGATATTATAAATATTTTCTATCTATAAAATCTTATTTTTTTCTATTTTTTTATTTTCATATTTAACCTTTTGCCTACCAAATTAATCCTAACTTTTTACTGTAAATCAATTATTTATAATTTAATTTTTTAAAATTTTTCCTATTTTTATTAAAGTAAAGTCCACTGATAAATGCACACCACATATTTCATTTTCAGTATGTCGACATATTTCTACATTTATTGTTAGTTTGTTACTATTATTATCTCAACGAAGACTTTGGGGACTTGACGTTGACCTGAATGCTTAACTGACAAGTTTAGAAGTGATGCAGAAGGATTCAGACTCTATATTAAAAAAAAATTATATGAGATAAAAATTAAAAAAGAAGAAGAAAAAAAAGCCGGTATAGTTTACATAAATGGGTGTCTATCTACAAAATCATATTTTTTTTTCTATTTTCATACTTAGAACTCCAACGTTTTACTGTAAATCAATTATTTATAATTTTTTAAATTTTTTTCTATTTTTATTAAAGTAAATTCCACTGATAAATGCACACCACATATTTCATTTTCAGTATGTCGACATATTTCTACATTTATGGTCAGTTTGTTACTATTATTATCTCAACGAAGACTTTGGGGACTTGACGTTGACCTGAATGCTTAACTGACAAGTTTAGAAGTGATGCAGAGGGATTCAAACTCTCTATATCAAAAAAAAAATTATATGAGATAAAAATTAAAAAAGAAGAAGAAGAAGAAGCAAGTATAGTTTATATAATTGGGTTTAAAATACTTGTCATATTTTTTTCTCTCCAATAAATCGTTTTCGAATATAAGAAGAGATCTTCTGATTGAGTTAAAACCTACGGTTTGTGATTGAAATTAACTATCTGCTCTTCTCCTTAATTTTTTAGATTACTTCAAGCGTCAAGTTAATAATTTTCTTTTCTCTTAAATTTTGTCATTTCCAAGCAATGAAACACCACATCCTTCATTCTTTCTTATTTTTATTATTCCTTTCAATTTTATCACATCCAAACAAGAATGGAAAAAATAAATCGTATTCCGTCTTAATTTCTATGTTAATTTCTCTCAGCTTCATTATTTTAAAAATAAAATACGCTAATATCATCTAAGATTTAATTAAATTACACTTTATATATCTCTTATTTTAAACATATCATCCAAGTATCTTAATATTTAATAAATATTGCAGATTTTTTTAAGAAATAAAATTATTCATTTTTTTTAACTTTTACTGTTACTAATCAAAACATAAGAAAGAGGCATGCGTGACTACATATGTGATGTATGCTTGTGATATCATGCATGCGCACCACGCAATAATTCAAATAGTATTTAAACACATATGGTAGGGACTTGCAGGTATGGTAGCAAAACTAACATGTGTCTGCGGATTATTTGGCTAACTTAAAGATATTTTTATAATCTTAGTTTTGTTATTTACTATAATGTAATTGTTAATATGGACTCTTACTTGTTACAGTAATGGAGATTTACATGCTCCATATAATTTTTTTTTTTAATTTCTTTATTCTTGGCCCTAGACCTCCATAATTTACTGAGGAAAAAAAAAAGTATTTGAATACAATACGTGATTTAAACATACACACCAGGCCTATAGCTATAAATCTATATGCACCTATTTTTTGAAAAAATTACATTTCAAAATTATAAATTAAAAATATTTATTATAAAAAATATTCATTTTAAAATTACTTTAAAAGTCAAAAAAATAAAAAATTTTAAAGGAAAATCATTTTGTAAGCATAATTCTAATTGATGCTTACTTTATCATTGAGTTCTTTCTTACATATTATACAGATGTGTCAAAAGAAAGCCTTTGGTATTCTAAATTATGGCCAACATACCATATAATGCTAGACTTGATTTTACTTGAAAATCAGCTACCATACTTTGTTCTTAAACGCTTATTTGACCTAACTTTTTCCATTGGCTTCAATGGTGGAATTTCATTTGTTGAGGTAACCTTCCACTTTTTTGCAATTGAATTCCTACTCTTTATATTTCCTAACAAAGAAATTTGTAAGAAGTTTACTTTTAGCTATTTTGAACAACATTTTCTACCTAAGCATAAATCACCTAATGGTGATGTGGAAGTGCAGCACCTTTGTGATATGCTAAGGATCTTTTATTTACCACATGATCAGCCACCAAAAAGAGAATTTGGCCTATTGAAGAATCTATATAGTGCAAGCCAACTACATGAGGTAGGAATTAAATTTCAAGGTGATGAAAGCAAAAGCATAATTGAGCTACAGTATTCACAAGGAGTGTTGAAAATACCACATCTTGAGATAAATGATTGGACTGAAACTATGATTAGAAATGTAGTTGCATTTGAGCAATGTCACCTTCCTCATACAAGCTACATGATTGATTACATAGCCCTCTTGGATTATCTTATTAATATTATAAAAGATGTTGAAATGCTTGTTGAAAAGGGAATCATAGACAACTTGCTAGGTGACAATAATGCAACAGCTTCCATGGTTAACAATCTCTGCATTAATGTTGTTCAAGCAACTATCAATAGTGATTATCTTTCTCTATCTAAAGATTTGAACAAGTTTTATGGTAACCCTTATCACAACTATAAGGCAATTTTTATACATGAATACTTCAACACTCCTTGGAGAATTGCATCTTGGATTGCTGCAATTCTGCTACTTTTGCTCACTTTAATCCAGACAATATGCTCTATCATCTCCTTATTTAATTAGGTCAAAAGCCCTTGTATAACTCTTAAGTCTTTAATAAATTTGTAAGGTGATCTTTTATATTGTCACTTCTTTTTTAGTCAAGTTAAACTCTCTCTCTCTCTCTCTCTATATATATATATCTTTGATCAAATTAGAATCTTGTAATCCTAATTATAATATTTGTTGAATGATTAAGATAATAAATTAGTGTTTAATTGATTCTTGCATTAAATTATTTTTTTTATTCATCTGTATCAAGTTCTTCTCATTTTAAGACTACTATGCTAACCAAATTTACAGGGTAGCTTCATCATATGAAAGACTTGAAATAAAATTAAAATTTCTTTCCTCTTTGTTTCCCTTTCATTTTCTCAATCCAAAAATACTTTCATGTTCTTAAAAATTATGTTTAAAAATTTTTATTTTGTCAGATATATTTTTTAAATATATTATTATTTTATAAATTCAAATGAGATCAATACTTTTTTATTTATATCTATATATTATTATGTATTTATTAATTATATATATATGGCTCAAAGTGGGGAAATCCACGCCTAGGAAGTAATATTGAATTGGAAGGGAACATTTTGAATGTGATTTATTATTCACAATGACAACTCATGTTCAAAAAATAAAAATGAAAAACTTGCCCAATGTGTTATTCACCTAGGGCACACAAGCAAAAAAATATGTGTCCACCTTAGGCAATGACATAACCGAGATTAAAATATTAAAAATTAAAAAAAAGGGTCTAAACCCATATCATTGTTTAAGATGTGCACATGTTTTGTTTTGACTTTTCAATATGAATGTTTATCCTAGACAACGACATAAATTTTTTTTTTTTTAAAAGTAGTATGAATGGATCAGGATAACAACACTAGTTTGAGTAAAATTTATAATAATAATAATAATAATAATAATAATAACAATAACAATTGTCCCTTAAATTTTGGTAACTGCAAGTATATAAAAAAAATATTTTCAAAAGAAAAATACGCTATATATGGGGAAAAAGATCTACTATGTATTTGAAATAATAAAGAATCTTAGTGGATTGACCTAGGTGCCTTTATGTCTTTACTTGACTTTCAACCCACAAACTTCTCGCTTACTAGGTAATGATAGAGTTATAATTAGGAAAATGAGGTTTGTATGTGGGTAATAGGGATAATTTAAGATTTAATTAGGAATTTCATTAAAGGTTTAAGTTAGCCCATACCAATAGAATTAGGATATTTAGTATCATTTAGATACTTGATGCCATTAGGATTTCTCATCTTGATTACTTATAAATCAGCCTTAAAGATCAGATTTAAAGGTTTATAAATTTTTATTTAGTCTAACTTTTGTTTATATATAAAAATATATTATATTTATAATAATATTTGTAAATTGTTCGAACTCAATTTATTTATTAAACAAGTCTAAATAAATTATAATATTTTGTTTGTCAAAATTCAAACTTATATTTAAACTCACTTCATTTTAAATAAATGAGTACCATCATATCAAAATTCTGTTCAATCAATTTACAGTCCTAAAGCACAATAATGCAATTTGAAACCTTATCTTGCATCATATATAACATGCACCATACATCTCATGTTTAGTATGTCGACATATTACTACATTTATTATCAGTTTATTACTATTATTTTCTCGATCGAGACTTTAGGAACTTGAGATTGACTTTAATGCTGTGTAGGCCACAAGCATTTAATTGACAAGTTTAGAAGTATTGTTGAGAGACTCAGAACTCTAAGAGAAAATTATGTGAGAAAGAGAAAAAAATGAAAAATGAAAAATAGAGTTCACATAAATAGATTTCATGAAATTTATCCTCTTCTTTTTTCTTCTAACAATTCTCTTTTGATGCAAAAGAAAATTTGCTCGGGGCTGATTATGATTGAATTAGCTATATGCTCTTCTCTTTAATTTTCTAGATTACTTAAAGCATCATGTTAATAATTTTCTTTTCTCTTAAAATTTGTCATTTCCAAGCAAAGAAACACCACATCCTTCATTCTTTCTTATTTTTATTAATCCTTTCAATTTTATCACATCCAAACAAGAATGTGAAAAATAAATTGTATTCCATCTTAATTTCTATGTTAAGTTCTCTTTGTTTCATTATTGTTAAAATAAATTACAATAATATCATCTAAGACTTAATTAGATCATACTTTATACATCTCTCATTTTAAATATATCATCTAATTATCTTAATATTTAATAAATATTGCAGATTTTTTTTTAAAAATAAAATTATTCAATTATTTTTACTTTTACTGTTACCAAACAAAACAATTAAGAATCCTGGTGGATTGACCAAGGTGCAAAAGCCCCATTATGTCTCTAATTGGCTTTTGACCCACAAATTTCTCGTTTATTATGAAATGATATAATTATAATTAGAAAATTAGGTTAGTATATAGGTAATAGAGATAATTTAAATTTGAATTAGGGATTTCATTCAAAGTTTTTGGGTCTAAAGTTATGTTAGCCCTCCAAAAGTATGCTAGTAGGATTCGGATATTTGATATCACCTAGATACTTGATGCCATGAGGATTTCTTATTTTGATTGATTATAAATCAGCTTTAACCATCAGATTCAAAAGTTTATAATTTTTTATTTAGTCTAATTTTTGTGTAAACATAAATATGTATTATATTTATATAATAATATTTGTAAATTGTTTGAACTCAATTTATTTGCTAAACAGGTCTAAATAAGTCAAAATATTTTGTTTGTCAAAATTCAGACTCATATTTAAACTCACTTTATTTTAAATAAATAACATCATATCAAAATTCTGTCCAATCAATTTATAATCCTAAAAATAATAATTATATATATATTGGATAAAAATAATAAAAGCCATTGCTTTACCAGGAAAGAGGGACAGAAAAAAAATAATGAAAATTTTGACAAAATTTTAATTTTATCCCTACAATTATTATTTAGTCATTATTTAATATTATTTAACAATAATTATTCAATTATTAAAATTAAAAATATTATGAATATTTTCTATCTACAAAATCTTTTTTTTATTTTCATACTTAGAACTCCAACTTTTTACTATAAATCAATTATTTATAATTTAATTTTTAACTTTTTTTTTCTATTTTTGTTAAAGTAAAGTCCACTGATGAATGCACACCACACATTTCATTTTCAGTATGTCGACATATTTCTACATTTATTGTCAATTTGTTACTATTATTGCCTCAGCAGAGACTTTACAGACTTGACGTTGAACTGAATGCTTAACTGACAAGTTTAGAAGTGATATAGAGGGATTCAGACTCTCTATATTAAAAAAAGAAGAAGAAAAAGCAGGTATAATTTATATAAATGGGTTTTAAAAACTTGTCATATTTTTTTTGTCACTAATAAATGATTTTTGAATATAAAAAGAGATCTTTTGATTGAGTTAAAAGCTACGGTTTGTGATTGAAATTAACTATCTGCTCTTTTCTTTAATTTTTTAGATTGCTTCAAGCCTCAAGTTAATAATTTTCTTTTCTCTTAAATTTTGTCGTTTCCAAGCAATGAAACACCACATCTTTCATTCTTTCTTATTTTTATTATTCCTTTCAATTTTATCACATCCAAACAAGAATATTGTAAAAATTAAATCGTATTCCATTTTAATTTCTATGTTAATTTCTCTTAGTTTCATTATTTTTAAAATAAAATACTCTCATATCCTCTAGGATTTAATTAAATTACACTTTATATATCTCTTATTTTAAATATATCATCCAAGTATCTTAATATTTAATAAATATTGCAGATTTTTTAAAAAAATAAAATTATTCATTTTTTAACTTTTACTGTTACTAATCAAAACATAAGAAAGAGGCATGCATGACTATATATGTGATGGATGCTTGTGATATCATGCATGCGCACCACGCAATAATTCAAATAGTATTTGAACACATATGGTAGGGACTTGCAGGTATGGTAGCAAAACTAACATGTGTCTGCGGATTATTTGGCTAACTTAAAGATATTTTTATAATCTTAGTTTTGTTATTTACTATAATGTAATTGTTAATATGGACTCTTACTTACTTGTTATGGTAATGGAGATTTACATGCTCCATATAATTTTTTTTAATTTCTTTATTCTTGGCCCTAGACCTCCATAATTTACAAAGAACAAAAAAAGTATTTGAATACAATACGTGATTTAAACATACACACTAGGCCCATAGCTATAAATCTATACGCATCTATTTTTTGAAAAAAATTACATTTCAAAATTATAAATTAAAAATATTTATTATAAAAAATATTAATTTAAAAATTACTTTAAAAGTCTAAACAATAAAAAATTTTAACAATAAAAAAAATTTAACTATAAAGCAAATTGCACTTTATATTATAAAATCTGAGTCCTTTTTATTATTTTCCTAGTTTTTCTTTTATTTTTGTTCACTAAGATTAGAAAAATGACTTCTCACAGTTAAAATTTTTATCTTTTAGATTTTTTAAATAATTTTAAATTTTACAATTTTTTATAATAAATATTTTTAACTCATAATCTAATAATCTAATGGAGTAATTATTTTTTACGCTTTTCCCTATACGTCCTTGCTTGAATTACTACGCAGTTATTGTTAGCTAATGACTATTTATATATTATCTCTCCGAAGACTTGAGGTTGACTTGAATACTACATAATGCATAGAAGGCCTTAAGCGCTTGACAAGTTTAGAAGTGGAATTTCTGATTAGTGCTATCTGCTCCTCTTCAATCTCCTGAAGATTAATCAAAGCATTAGGTAAATTATCTCTTTCTTTTACCATATCGTTTGTTGTATCTCGTGTAATTTCTACAATTAAACATGTATTGCTAATTTTGAAAATTTTGGGTTATCTTTCTATTCCATTCTGAAACTTAACCAGACTTGTAGATCATATTTAGAAGTTTAGTTCAAGAAACGAAAGGATAAACTTTTTCTATTGCATGCTTAAATTTTTGTGAGTGAATAAAAATATCTAGTTAATATGTAAACAGAATAACGCTAAACGTTAGAATCATGCAATTTGTAGTTTTTTCTTAGCTCGTTATGGATTTCTATGACAAAATCTTTTATTATTTGTTTTATTAAAAAATTATTTCATGATTTTTTTTGGTTTAGATTATACATGAACAAAAAATGTGGCAAATAACAAACAATATGGCAAAGCGGTGGTTATTGATGTGATGCAAGCAATAGTGACGAATTGAGTGCTAGTCACGCTAGTAGTAATTGACAGACAAGATTATAGGAAAAGTTTAGGATTCTTCAGGGGGGAAAAATCATGTCAAAAACTAAACCTTGCTTGCTTTTAAAAATCTTTTCTACCCCAAAGCTAAGAGATTTAATAGAAAAGTTTAAGCTTTGGCACAAGCAAGAATTATTTTAAACTCCTCAATTTGATTTGAATTTGGCCAAATAGAGATATCTAGTTTCAAGCATAATAACTTAAACATTTTCAAGTAGTAAAAATTTAGAATTGAGCTTAATTGGTCCAAATTATTATTATTATTATTTTTGGTTTTTTGGGGATTGGCATCAACTTCATGTTTCAGTTCAAGCATAACTTATTTTTAAAATTTTTATTTGAAGTCAGATAGGAATGTTTAGGTTTAAGCTCAATCTTGAGCTTTGACCTGCCTCACTTTGGCCGAAGTGTAGTTTGTGGTGAACTTTGATAGCTATGTTGGTTTTTTTTAGGTGTAAGTGACAATTGTATAAGCTAATACGAAGGAGTTGAACCAAAAATAAAAATGATTTCCCTAATTTTTTTAAAAAAAATAATTTACTTAAAAATTTGAAGGAAAATAAAGGTCATTCAAAATTTTTTGTACGAAAAATTTGTATTTTCTTAAAAAAAAAAAACAAGAAGAACAATTTTATATGTCAAAAAAAAATTTCAAAACAAAATGAAAAAAAAGCCTAAAAAATGTTATGGCTAAATTCTTATCACTCTGTATTTTTAATTAGCACTTGGTATGTATTTCAAATCCATCTAATTCGATTATCTTATAAAATAGATTTGTCAAAAATTGATTAAATTGGTAAAAACTCAATCAAAATAGTCGTTGATTTTTTTTATTTTTAAAATTCTTTTTTATAAATCAACATAGTTCATCTTGGACAAATTTAAAATACTACAAATAAAAGATAGTAGGAGAAAAAAATTTTAAAAAAAGAATATAAGAGACACAACATGTGTATATTTAACTATTTTTTATACTTTTTCTCTAATATGCTTCATGTCCTAACAATATCTGTTTCAGATATTAAAGCATTTAGTCACAAATAGTCTTTTTATCTTCGATTTGCTTTTTTGTTTTTTGTTTTCTAATGAAAAGTATAATCTTAATATAATTTGTAATCCTCAAAAATTTTAATATTAAATACTATTAAATTTTAATAATAGATCATTCTTATTTTTATTAAAAATAACTTTTTAAATATCTTAAAAGATATTGAATTAATAATTAAATATCTAAAAATTACCATTATGTATTAGTTATATTAAAATTTTAACATGTAAATTTGTTAGAATATATTTAATCATTACTAATTCAATTATAATTTAATTATGATTAAATTAATAAATCATAAATAAGTATCTTTACTAATTTCATATCCCGTACAATTTTGAAAAGATTGCTAAAGGCATATTTCATTTCAATGAGTATGGTCATATTTGAATAAAGTAAATAATAGTCATGCTTGTGGGGTAACCAAACATGGTGTCACAATATTGGCTAGAACTCGCGATGCTGATGTTTGCATTGAGAATTCACATATTCCATTAATTGCGTTGCGTGTGAAAAAGTAGAAGTAGATAATGACATCTCTTTAGTGATATTTTGACATTTTAGAAATGTATAATACTTTAAAGTTTCTTTGCCCACCAAAGTCATGTTTCGTTGGTAAAAGAAATAAAAAAGCAAATAAAATTGATAAAAAATAATACTCAGATTTTTATTTCTTGAAAAAATAATAACAAATATTATTAAATAATAATTATAAAAATATAATAAATATTTTTTTTTTATTTTCCCTCATTTTCTTCCACGTTGAAATCATACCAAACGTGGCCTTCTCGAAAGCAATTCAAAAGCATTTCTATCTTTTCTTTTGAGGTGTAAGTCTTTTTCTAGCTTTTGAGCTCTAAATCATTCCGATAGTTACAATTGAAAGCATGACCACCATAATAGTAGTGCAGCAATAATTGAGATTCGAAATATTTATATTTAAATGATTTTGTAAAGTTAAAAAGATGAAAATAAAATAAATTTAATTTAAGGAATAAAAATAAAATTTAATCAAAGGATCAGATTAATTATCTCTTTCTTTTACCATCTCTTTTTGTTGTATCTCTTGTAATTCCTGCAATAAAACTTATATTGCTAATTTTAAAATTTTTGTGTTATATTTTTTTGTTTTTTATAACTCAATCAGCCTTAAAGATTATATTCAAAAGTTTATAATTTTTTATTTAGTCTAATATATATATATTTATATAAATATATGTTATATTTATAATAATATTTATAAATTATTCAAACTTGACTCATTTATTAAATAAGTCTAAATAAATTATAATATTTTGTTTGTCAAAATGCAAACCCATATTTAAACTTACTTTATTTTAAATAAATAAGTTTGATCGTATCAAAAATCGGTTCAATCAATCTACAGTCCTAAAAGCAATAATACAATTTAAAACCTTATTGTACAACTGTTAAACGAGCACCACATGTCTCATTTTCAGTATGTTGGCACATTACTGCATTTATTGTCAGATTGTTATTATTATTATTATCTGGGCAGAGACTTATGCTCCGTTTGGTTGCGCGCAAGATAATCGCATTTTTTTTTTATATTAACTATGCAATATTTATTATATTTTATATTTTTTTATTATATTTATCAAATCATCATTTTCACTATCAAATTATTTTTTTAAAACTAAGGACAAAAAAATTACTTTTTATCTTACATATCCCTACCTATTCACATTTTACATTCATTTTCCTATTTTCTCCTCCAACCAAATGGACCCTTAAAATTGAAGTAATGCGATATAAAGCTGTTTAATTCGTAGAATATTAAATATATAAAAAAATAGATAAACAAAATAAAAATGATATTTATATTTATATTTTTTAAAAAATAATAAATATATTATTAAATAATAATTATAAAAATATAATACATATTACAAACAAATTATATTTCAAATGACATCATAACCCACAAACCAAACCGACCACACTAGTTTGTATAGTGTACAAAAGGCCTAAAACACTTTATTGACAAGCTTGGAAGTGGTGCTGAGTCACACCCTTTTCAGGGTGAAAGCTACATTCTGCTGACCATTCTAGATTAACCAAAGCATCAGGTTAATAATTTCCTTTTCTCTTAAATTTTGTCATTTCGAAGCAAGGAAACGCCCCATCCTTCATTCTTTCTTATTTTTATTATTCCTTTCAATTTTTTAAGATCCAAACAAAAATGTTAAAAAATTTTATTCTGGCTTAATTTCTATGTTAATTTCTCCTAGTTTAATTATTTTTAAAATAAATTGCATTGATGTCATTTGATATATTTCTAATATTTAAATATATCATCTGAGATTTTTAAAATATATTATACTTAACACATATCTTGTTTTAAATATATTATCTATTTTTAAATATTTAATATATATTAAAAAATTTTCAAAAATAAATGTATTTAATTATTTTTACTTTTTATTATTATACCTAACAAAGCATAGAAAAGAAAGCATTTCTTAAATACATTAAATGTGTCACATTATTTATATACTTAATAATTAAGATTTATTTTAGATGTGAACCCTATCTATATTATATATGACCTCACTTATATAAATTAAATTTTAATGGTTAATTGCACTTAGTGCACAATACACTAAGTGGACCTAAAAAATTTTTTTAAAAGAAAGCCATATGAGCCATGACTATGTATGTGAGGTAGAGGAGTGATATCACGCCCCAGACAATAATGCAAATACACACTAGCTTTTAAAAAAACATACGTCCTTGCTTGAATTATTACTCCAGTCATTGTTATAGTAACTATTATTATCAGGATTTGAGTATGACTTGAGTACTATATCATGCGTAGAAGGCCTAAAAAACTTGACGACAAGTTTAGAAGTAGATTGAGACTGCTGTTTTTTATTGGTGCTATCTATGCTCTTCTCTCTAGCTTCCTGGCCACATTAATCGAAACATCAGGTTAATTATTTCTTTCTTTTAACATGTCTTTTGTTGTATCTCCTATAATTTCTGTAATTAAATTTGTAGTGTTAATTTTAAAATTTTTGTGTTATCTTTCTATTCTATTCTATAACTCAATCAAACTTGTAGTTCAGATTTAGAAGTTTAATTTAAGCAACAAGAGGATAAATTTTTCTATTATGTGCTCAAAATTTTGTGAGTAAATAAAATTGTCGAGTTAATGTATAAACAAAATAGTTGAACGTTAGAATAATGCACTTTGTAGTTTTCTTTAGCTTGTTATGGATTTTTATAACAAATTTTTTTTTTATTTTTTAAATTAGAAAATCAATTTTTTTGGTGGATTACATAAGAAAATCATGTGAAAAATGATGGACAATATGACAAGGCAGGGGTTGGTGATAGATATGTTGGTCCATTATGGGCAACAATGACAGTAGTAAGCTAATATCATTGAGTTCAAGTGAAAATAGAAATGGTTTTCATATTTTTTTAAATAAAAATTAATTTTCTTAAAAATTGAAGAAAATTGTAAGTGATTAGAAAATTTTTCCAAAGAAATTTTTTCTAATTAAAAAAAGTACAACAAATTTTTTTATGTAAAAAAATTCCAAAAAAAGTTCTTAAAATTGAAATAAAGCCTAAAAAAATTTATGGCTAAATTTGTGTCATTCTATATTTTTAATTAGTACTTCATGCGTGTCCCAGATCCATCAAAAGATTAAGAAAATGAAGATGAAAAAGAGTGCTTTATTGGTGATGAAAAATGAACAAATACCTGATATGTTATTATTGGAAGTTACGTTAGAAACTGTGGACTCCTTGGAGCTTCCCTCGCCCTTAGCGTCAGGCTATTGTATTTACAAAGTGCCACCAAAACTTTGAAAAGTAAATGAAGAAGTCTACACTCCTAGTGTGATTTCCATTGGCCCATTTCACCATGGAGTCAAAAAATTAAAATCAATGGAAAAACTTAAATTGTGGTGCCTTAAAAAGGTTTTGAAAGGACTCAGGCGAAATCGTTGGAGGATTATGGTAAAGTTCTATGCAACTGGAATGATGAAATTTGACGCTGTTATTCAGAGACCATACCAATGGAGAGAGATTATTTTGTAAGCATGATTTTAATTGATGCTTGCTTCATCATTGAGTTCTTTCTTACATATTATATAGATGTGTCAGAAGAAAACCCTTGGTGTTCTAACTTATGGCCAACATGCCATATAATCTTAGATTTGATTTTACTTAAAAATCAACTACCATACTTTGTTCTTAAACGCCTATTCGACCTAACTTTTTCCACTGGTTTCAATGGTGGAATTTCATTTGTTGAGGTTACCTTCCACTTGCAGTTGAATTCCTACTCTTTATACTTCTTAACAAAGAAATTCATAAGAAGTTTACTTTTAGCTATTTTGAACAACACTACTTGCCTAAGCATAAACAACCTAATGGTGATGTGGAAGTGCAGCACCTTTGTAATATGTTAAAGATCCTTTATTTACCACATGATCATCTACCAAAAAGAGAATTTGGCTTGTTGAAGCATCTATATAGTGCAAGCCAACTACATGAGGCAGGAATTAAATTTCAAGTTAATGAAGGCAAAAGCATAATTGAGTTGCAATATTCACAAGGAGTGTTGAAAATACCACATCTTGAGATAAGTGATTTAACTGAGACTATGATTAGAAATGTAGTTGCATTTGAGCAATGTCACCTTCCTCATATTGGCTACATGATTGATTACATAATTCTCTTGGATTATCTTATTAATACTAGAAAGATGTTGAAATGCTTGTTGAAAAGGGAATCATAGACAACTTGCTATGTGACAATAATGCAATGGCTTCCATGGTTAATAATCTTTGCATTAATGTTGTCCAAGCAACTATCAATAGTGATTATCTTTCTCTATCTAAAGAATTGAACAAGTTTTTTGGTAACCCTTATCACAAGTATAAGGCAATTTTTAGACATGAATACTTCAACATTCCCTAGAAAATTGCATCTTGCATTGCTGCAATTTTGCTACTTTTGCTCACTTTAATTCAAACAACATGCTCTGTCATCTCCTTATTTAATTAGGTCAAAAGCTCTTATATAAATCTTAAGTTTTTGATAAATTTGTAAGGTGATCTTTTGTATTGTCACTTCTTTTTTAATTAAATTAAACTCTCTCTCTCTCTCCCTCTCTCTCTCTCTCTCTCTCTATATATATATATATATATTCAATCAAATTAGAATCTTGTAATCTTAACTATAATATTTGTTAAATGGCTAAGATAATAAATTAGTGTTTAATTGATTCTTACATTAAATTATTTTTTTATTTAACTGTATCAAGTTGTTCTCAATTTTAAGACTAATATCCTAACCAAATTTATGAAGAACTTCAAATAAAATTAAATTTTCTTTCTTCTTTGTTTCCCTTCCATTTCCTCAATCCAAAAGTACTTTCATGTTCCTAAAAATCATGTTTAGCAATTTTTATTTTGTCAAATATATTTTTTAGCTTTATTGTTATTTTATAAATTTAAATATGATCAATAATTTTTTATTTATATCTATATATTATTATATATTTATTAATTATATATATATGGCTCAAAGAGGGAAAATCCACGCCTAGGAAGTAATATTGAATTGGAGGGGGACAATTTGAATGTGATTTACCATTCACAATGATATCTCTTGTTCAAAAAAATAAAAATGAAAAAATTGCCCAATGTGTTGTCCACGCAGGGCACACAAGCAAAAAATTTGTGCCATCCAAGGCAATAACATAACTAAGATTAAAATATGCAAAAAAAGGTCGTTGTTTAAGATGTATACATGTTTTTCTTTTTTCAACATGAATGTTTATCTTGAACAATGACACAAATAAAAAAAAAACAGAAAAAGTAGTGTGAATGCATCAGGATGACAACACTAGTTTGAGTAAAATTTATAAAATAATAATAATTGTCCCTCAAATTTTGGTAACTGCAGGTATATAAAAAAAAATATTTAAAAAAAATAGACTATATATGGAGAAAAAGATCGACTATGTATTTAAAATAATTAAGATTGACCTAGGTACCTTTATGTCTTTACATGACTTTCAACCCATAAACTTCTTGCTTATTATGTAATGATATAATTATAATTAAGAAAATGAAGTTTGTATATCGGTAATGGGCATAATTGAAGATTTAGTTAGGGATTTCGTTAAAGGTCTATGGGCCTAAAGTTATATTAGCCCATACTAATAGAATTAGGATATTTGATATCATTTAGAGACTTGATGCCATTATTATTTTTATTGCTTATAAATCAACCTTAAAGATCAAATTTAAAAGTTAATAATTTTTTTATTTAGTCTAATTTTTGTGTATATATAAAAATATATTATATTTATAATAATATTTGTAAATTGTTCGAACTCAATTTATTTATTGAACAAGTCTAAATAAATCATAATATTTTGTTTGTCAAAATTTAGACTCATATTTTAAGTTACTTTATTTTAAACAAATAAGTTTCATCATATCAAAATTCGATTCAATCAACTTACAGTCCTAAACACAATAATGCAATTTCAAACCTTATCCTACAATATATAACCACACGTCTCATACTTAGTATGTCGACATATTACTCATTTATCCTTAGTTTATTATTACTATTTCTAGTCTCATATATATAAGAGATTTTTTTTTTGAGTTTGATTTGATTTAAAGTATAAAAAATAAACCATTAATGTTTAGTATATTAATTATAATATTCTAATTATATCTTTCATTAAACGAAAATTTTAAATTATGAGTAATAATTATCATTAATTTTTAAAAAAGTACACATTAAGTAAGGACAATTTTAAAAAATCATTTTTATTGTTGATAAAATTAAAAAAATTAATTACTTTTAACTAACTTTCTTAATCTTTGTGAATGAATTATTTATTTCTTATATATGAGACCAAATTACTATTATTTTCTTGGCGGAGACTTTATGAATAAGCCAATATATTTTGTTTGTGAAAATTCAGACTCATATTTAAACTCACTTTATTTTAAATAAATAACATCATATCAAAATTCTGTCCAATCAATTTACAATCCTAAAAATAATAATTATTATATATATAAAAATTGGATAAAAATAATAAGTGGCCGTTTGCTTTACCAAAAAAGATGGAGGAAAAAAGAAAAGATAATAGAAAGTTTGACAAAATTTTTATTTTACTCCTATAATTATTATTTAATATTTTTTAATAATAATTATTTACTTATTAAAATTAAAAATATTATGAATATTCTTTATTTATAAAATCATATTTTTTTTATTTTTTTATTTAATTTTTTACCTACCAAATGAGTCATAACTTTTTGTTGTAATTCAATTATTTATAATTTGATTTTTTTACTTTTTTTCTATTTTTATTAAAGTAAAGTCCACTGATGAATGCACACCACACATTTCATTTTCAGTATGTCGACATATTTCTACATTTATTGTCAGTTTGTTACTATTATTTCCTCAGCGGAGACTTTAGGGACTTGAGGTTGACTGGAATGCTTAACTGACAAGTCTAGAAGTGATGTAGAGGGATTCAAATTCTCCAGTACCGGAAAAAATTATATGAGATAAAAATAAAAAAGAAGAAGAAGAAGAAGAAGAAGAAGAAGCAGGTATAGTTTATATAAATGGGTTTAAAAACACTTGTCATATTTTTTTTTTCTCTCCAATAAATCTTTTTCAATATAAGAAGAGATCTTCTAGTAGAGTTAAAACCTACGGCTTGTGATTGAAATTAACTATTTGCTCTTCTCTTTAATTTTTTTAGATTACTTCAAGCCTCAAGTTGATAATTTTCTTTTCTCTTAAATTTTGTCATTTCCAAGCAATGAAACACCACATCCTTCATTCTTTCTTATTTTTATTATTCCTTTCAATTTTATCACATCCAAACAAGAATGTAAAAAATAAATCGTATTCCGTCTTAATTTCTCTTAGTTTCATTAATTTTAAAATAAAATACTCTAATATCCTCTAAGATTTAATTAAATTACACTTTATATATCTCTTATTTTAAATATATCATCTAAGTATCTTAATATTTAATAAATATTGCAAATTTTTTTAAAAAATAAACTATTCAATTTTTTTAACTTTTACTGTTACTAATCAAAACATAAGAAAGAGGCATGCATGACTATACATGTGACGTACGCTTGTGATATCATGCAAGCGCATCACGTAATAATTCAAATAGTATTTGAATACATATGGTAGGGACTTGCAGGTATGGTAGCAAAACTAACATGTGTCTGTGGATTATTTGGCTAACTTAAAGATATTTTTATAATCTTAGTTTTGTTATTTACGATAAAGTGATTGTTAATATGGACTATTACTTACCTGTTAAGGTGATGGAGATTTACATGCTCCATATATATATATATATATATATATATTTAAATTTCTTTATTCTTGGCCCTAGACCTCCATAGTTTACTGAGGAAAAAAAAGTATTTGAATACAATACGTGATTTAAACATATACACCTGACACCAGGCCTATAGCTATAAATCTATACGCACCTATTTTTTGAAAAAATTACATTTCAAAATTATAAATTAAAAATATTTATTATAAAAAATCTGAATTTTAAAATTACTTTAAAAGTCAAAAAGATAAAAAATTTTAAAAATAAAAAATTTAACAATAAAAGCAAATTACACTTTATATTATAAAATTTATAAGTCCTTTTTATTATTTTCCTAGTTTTTCTTTTATTTTTGTTCACTAAGATTAAAAAAAAGACTTCTCATAATTAAAATTTTTATCTTTTAGATTTTTAAAATAATTTTAAAATTTAAAATTTTTTATAATAAATATTTTTAACTCATAATCTAATAATCTAATGGAGTAATTATTTTTTACGTTTTTCCCTATACGTCCTTGCTTGAATTACTACGCAGTTATTGTTAGTTAATGACTATTTATATATTATCTCTCCGAAGACTTGAGGTTGACTTGAATACTTAGGTGTGTATTTGGAAAAATGATAGGACATCCAAAACTATGATTTTGGCCAAAGCAACAAATTATAACTTTTGCATTTTGTAAGTTGCAAACCATGATTTTGGATGTCCTACCATTTTTCCAAACACACACTGCATAATGCGTAGAAGGCCTTAAGCGCTTGACAAGTTTAGAAGTGGAATTTCTGATTAGTGCTATCTGCTCCTCTTCAATCTCCTGAAGATTAATCAAAGCATTAGGTAAATTATCTCTTTCTTTTACCATATCGTTTGTTGTATCTCGTGTAATTTCTACAATTAAACATGTATTGCTAATTTTGAAAATTTTGGGTTATCTTTCTATTCCATTCTGAAACTTAACCAGACTTGTAGATCATATTTAGAAGTTTAGTTCAAGAAACGAAAGGATAAACTTTTTCTATTGCATGCTTAAATTTTTGTGAGTGAATAAAAATATCTAGTTAATATGTAAACAGAATAACGCTAAACGTTAGAATCATGCAATTTGTAGTTTTTTCTTAGCTCGTTATGGATTTCTATGACAAAATCTTTTATTATTTGTTTTATTAAAAAATTATTTCATGATTTTTTTTGGTTTAGATTATACATGAACAAAAAATGTGGCAAATAACAAACAATATGGCAAAGCGGTGGTTATTGATGTGATGCAAGCAATAGTGACGAATTGAGTGCTAGTCACGCTAGTAGTAATTGACAGACAAGATTATAGGAAAAGTTTAGGATTCTTCAGGGGGGAAAAATCATGTCAAAAACTAAACCTTGCTTGCTTTTAAAAATCTTTTCTACCCCAAAGCTAAGAGATTTAATAGAAAAGTTTAAGCTTTGGCACAAGCAAGAATTATTTTAAACTCCTCAATTTGATTTGAATTTGGCCAAATAGAGATATCTAGTTTCAAGCATAATAACTTAAACATTTTCAAGTAGTAAAAATTTAGAATTGAGCTTAATTGGTCCAAATTATTATTATTATTATTTTTGGTTTTTTGGGGATTGGCATCAACTTCATGTTTCAGTTCAAGCATAACTTATTTTTAAAATTTTTATTTGAAGTCAGATAGGAATGTTTAGGTTTAAGCTCAATCTTGAGCTTTGACCTGCCTCACTTTGGCCGAAGTGTAGTTTGTGGTGAACTTTGATAGCTATGTTGGTTTTTTTTAGGTGTAAGTGACAATTGTATAAGCTAATACGAAGGAGTTGAACCAAAAATAAAAATGATTTCCCTAATTTTTTTACAAAAAAATAATTTACTTAAAAATTTGAAGGAAAATAAAGGTCATTCAAAATTTTTTGTACGAAAAATTTGTATTTTCTTAAAAAAAAAAAACAAGAAGAACAATTTTATATGTCAAAAAAAAATTTCAAAACAAAATGAAAAAAAAGCCTAAAAAATGTTATGGCTAAATTCTTATCACTCTGTATTTTTAATTAGCACTTGGTATGTATTTCAAATCCATCTAATTCGATTATCTTATAAAATAGATTTGTCAAAAATTGATTAAATTGGTAAAAACTCAATCAAAATAGTCGTTGATTTTTTTTATTTTTAAAATTCTTTTTTATAAATCAACATAGTTCATCTTGGACAAATTTAAAATACTACAAATAAAAGATAGTAGGAGAAAAAAATTTTAAAAAAAGAATATAAGAGACACAACATGTGTATATTTAACTATTTTTTATACTTTTTCTCTAATATGCTTCATGTCCTAACAATATCTGTTTCAGATATTAAAGCATTTAGTCACAAATAGTCTTTTTATCTTCGATTTGCTTTTTTGTTTTTTGTTTTCTAATGAAAAGTATAATCTTAATATAATTTGTAATCCTCAAAAATTTTAATATTAAATACTATTAAATTTTAATAATAGATCATTCTTATTTTTATTAAAAATAACTTTTTAAATATCTTAAAAGATATTGAATTAATAATTAAATATCTAAAAATTACCATTATGTATTAGTTATATTAAAATTTTAACATGTAAATTTGTTAGAATATATTTAATCATTACTAATTCAATTATAATTTAATTATGATTAAATTAATAAATCATAAATAAGTATCTTTACTAATTTCATATCCCGTACAATTTTGAAAAGATTGCTAAAGGCATATTTCATTTCAATGAGTATGGTCATATTTGAATAAAGTAAATAATAGTCATGCTTGTGGGGTAACCAAACATGGTGTCACAATATTGGCTAGAACTTAGGATGGTGATGTTTGCATTGAGAATTAGGGATGTTCATTGACCCGATACGCTCTAGGGGTTTGCCCTAACCCAGTCTAATCGGGCTGCACCAGGTCGGGCCAAAAATACAAAATGAGCAGAACTTTAAACAAAATTCTATTAAGTTGGGTCGGGTCACGAGCGAAGCATATTCTGCTCAACTTGCCCTAATAGTTATCTTTTTTAATTATTAACATTTTTTTATCTTTTATATATATATATATATAATTTTTATTTTATCTGATTTTCTCTACATATTGTAATTTTTATTACCTACGTAAACCTTCCCTACTTCTTAATTATTTTCATCATTAATATATATACTTACTGGTATTTCTTTTGTTAAATAATGAAAATACACATATTTACTTAAGGTTAATTATACTAGTACAGCTTATATTTTGTTTGATAATACTAAACTATTTTTTATTATTGATAAAAATATAAGAGTTCTAAAGGTTTATTATTTTGAAATATATATATATGAGTCTGTAAAATGATATTTTTATATTACAAGTATTAATTTATTTAAAAAAAAAAGTCCGGGCCACCCTAACATGTCCTAAATTTCCTTAGAATCGAGCTTGTTCGAATTAGGCCAGGCCATAAGCATAAAAATAAGTCTGATATCTTAATCGAGTAAGGCATCGGGCCAACTAAATGTGCGGCCCGGCCCTACCTATATACAACTCTATTGAAAATTCACATATTCCATTAATTGCGTTGCGTGTGAAAAAGTAGAAGCAGATAATGACATCTCTTTAGTGATATTTTGACATTTTAGAATGTACAATACTTTAAAGTTTCTTTGCCCACCAAAGTCATGTTTCGTAGGTAAAAATGGGAAGAAATGAAATAGAAAAAAATAAAAGAAAAGAAATAAAAAAGTAAATAAAATTGATAAAAAAAATACTCAGATCTTTATTTCTTAAAAAATAATAACAAATATTACTAAATAATAATTACAAAAATATATTAAATATTTGTTTATTTTCCCTCATTTTCTTCCACGTTGAAATCATACCAAACGTGGCCTTCTTGAAAGTAATTCAAAAGCATTTCTATCTTTTCTTTTGAGCTGTAACTCTTTTTCTATCTTTTGAACTATAAATCATTCCGATAGTTACAATTGAAAGCATTACCCCTATAAAAGTAGTTTAGCAATAATTGAGATTTGAAATATTTATATTTAAATGATTTTGTAAAGTTAAAAGATGAAAATAAAATAAATTTAATTTAAGGAATAAAAATAAAATTTAATCAAAGGATCAGATCAATTATCTCTTTCTTTTACCATCTCTTTTTGTTGTATCTCTTGTAATTCCTGCAATAAAACTTATATTGCTAATTTTAAAATTTTTGTGTTATCTTTTTTTTTATAACTCAATCAGCCTTAAAGATTATATTAAAAAATTTATAATTTTTTATTTAGTCTAATTTTTGTATATATATAAATATATGTTATATTTATAATAATATTTATAAATTATTCAGACTTGACACATTTATTAAATAAGTCTAAATAAATTATATTATTTTGTTTGTCAAAATTCAAACTCATATTTAAACTTACTTTATTTTAAATAAATAAGTTTCATCGTATCAAAATTCGGTTTAGTCAATTTACAGTCCTAAAGGCAATAATACAATTTAAAACCTTATCCTGCAACTATTAAACGAGCACCACACGTCTCATTTTCAGTATGTCGGCATATTAAGGTTGAAGTAATGCTATGTAAAGTTGTTTAATTCGCATAATATTAAATATATAAAAAAGTAGATAAATAAAATAAAAAATGACATTTATATTTATATTTTAAAAAATAATAAATATATTATTAAATAATAATTATAAAAATATAATACATATTACAAACAAATTATATTTCAAATGACATCATAACCCACAAACCAAATCGACCACACTAGTTTGTGTAGTGTACAAAAGGCCTAAAACACTTTATTGACAAGCTTGGAAGTGGCATTGAGTCATACCCTTTTCTGAGGGAAAGCTATATTCTCTTTACCATTCTAGATTAACCAAAGCATCAAGTTAATAATTTTCTTTTCTCTTAAATTTTGTCATTTCGAAGCAATGAAACGCCACATCCTTCATTCTTTCTTATTTTTAGTATTCCTTTCAATTTTTTAAGATCCAAACAAAAATGTTAACAAAATTGTATTCCAGCTTAATTTTTACGTTGATTTCTCCCAGTTTCATTATTTTTAAAATAAATTGCACTGATGTCATCTGATATATTTCTAATATTTAAATATATCATCTAAGATTTTTAAAATATATTATACTTAACACATGTCTTGTTTTAAATATATCATCTATTTTTTTTAATATTTTATACATATTTACAAATTTTCAAAAATAAATTTATTTATTTATTTTTACTTTTTACTATTATACCTAAGAAAGCAATTCTTAAGTATATTAAGTGTGTCACATTATTTATATACTCAATAATTAAGATTTATTTTGTAAATAAACTCTAATTATACTACATATGAATTCTATCTGTATAAATTAAATTTTGATCATTAATTGCATCTAGTGCATAATACAACGAATGTACCTAAAAAAATTTTTAAAAGAGAGCCATAAGTCACGACTGTATATGAGGTAGGGGAGTGATATCACGCCCCACACAATAATTCAAATACACACCTAGCTTTTAAAAAATGTCTCCTTGCTTGAATTATTACTCCAGTCATTGTTATAGTGACTATTATTATTAGGATTTGAGTATGACTTGAGTACTACATAATGCGTAGAAGGCCTAAAAATCTTGGCGACAAGTTTAGAAGTAGATTGAGGTTGCCATTTTTTATTGGTGCTATCTATGCTCTTCTCTTCTATCTAGGTTCCTGGCTACATTAATCAAAGCATCCGGTTAATTATTTCTTTCTTTTGCATGTCTTTTGTTGTATCTCCTATAATTTCTGTAATTAAATTTGTACTGTTAATTTTGAAAATTTTATATTATCTATCTATTCTATTCTATGACTCAATCAAACTTGTAGTTCAGATTTAAAAATTTAGTTCAAGCAACAAAAAGATAAACGTTTCTATTATATACTTAAATTTGTGTGAGTGTATAAAAATGTCGAGTTAATGTATAAACAAAATAGTTATACGTTAGAATAATTCATTTTGCAGTTTTCTTTAACTTGTTATGGATTTCTATAACAAAATCTTTTATTATTTGTTTTAGTAGAAAATCATTTTTCATTTGGTGGATTACACAAGAAAATTATGTGAAAAAGGATGGACAATGTGGCAAGGCTGGAGTTGGTGATAGTTATGTTGGTCCATTATGGGCAACAATGATAGTAGTAAGCTAATATCATTGAGTTCAAGTAAAAATAGAAATGGTTTTCATACTTTTTTAAATAAAAATTATTTTTTAAAAAAATTGAAGAAAAATGTAGGTCACTAGAAAAAAAATTTCTAACAAAAAAATACAACAAATTTTTTTATGCCAACAAATTTTTCCAAAAAAAAAATTCTACAAAATGAAAAAGCCCCAAAAAATTTATAGCTAAATGCTTATCATTCTATATTTTTAATTAATACTAGGTACGTGTCCCAAATACATCAGAAGATTAAGAAAACAGAGATGAAAGAGAGTGCTTCATTAGAGATGAAAAATGAACAAATACCTTATATGTCTTAACTGAAAGTTAAGTTAGAAATTGTGGACTCCTTGGATCTTCCCCTACCCTTAACATCAAGCTATTGTATTTACAAAGTGCCACCAAAACTTCGAAAAGTAAATGAAGAAGCCTATACTCCTAGCGTGGTTTCCATTGGCCCATTTCACCATGGAGACAAAAATTTGGAATCAATAGAAAAGCTTAAATTGTGGTGCCTCAAAAAGTTTTTGAAGAGGACCCAAGCAAAATCATTGGAGGATTATGGTAAAACTCTATGCAACTGGAATGATGAAATTCGATGATGTTACTCAGAGACCATACCAATGGAAAGAGATGATTTTATAAGCATGATTCTAATTGATGCTTGCTTTATCATTGAGTTCTTTCTTACATATTACACAGATGTGTCAGATGAAAGCCTTTGGTATTCTAAATTATGGCCAACATACCATATAATGCTAGACTTGATGTTACTTAAAAATTAGCTACCATACTTTGTTCTTAAACACCTATTTGACCTAACTTTTCCCACTGGCATCAATGGTGGAATTTCATTTGTTGAGGTAACCTTCCACTTTTTTGCAGTTGAATTCCTACTCTTTATATTTGCTAACAAAGAAATTTGTAAGTTTACTTTCAGCTATTTTGAACAACATTATCTACCTAAGCATAAATCACCTAATGGTGACGTGGAAGTGCAACACCTCTATGACATGCTAAGGATCTTTTATTTACCACATGATCAACCACCAAAAAGAGAAGTTGGCATATTGAAGCATCTGTATAGTGCAAGCCAACTACATGAGGCAGGAATTAAATTTCAAATTGATGAAGGCAAAAGCATAATTGAGCTACAGTATTCATAAGGAGTGTTGAAAATACCACATCTGGAAATAAATGATTGGACTGAAACTATGATTAGAAATGTAGTTGCATTTGAGCAATGGCACCTTCCTTATATAAGCTACATGACTGATTACATAATTCTCTTGAATTATCTTATTAATACCAGAAAAGATGTTGAAATGCTTGTTGAAAAGGGAATCATAAACAACTTGCTACTTGACAATAATGCAACAGCTTCCATGGTTAACAATCTCTGCATTAATGTCATCCAAGCAACTGTCAATAGTGATTATCTTTCTCTATCTAAAGATTTGAACAAGTTTTATGGTAACCCTTGTCACAAGTATAAGGCAATTTTTATACATGAATACTTCAACACTCCTTGGAGAATTGCATCTTGTATTGCTGCAATTCTGCTACTTTTGCTCACTCTAATCCAGACAATGTGCTCTGTCATCTCCTTATTTAATTAGGTCAAAAGCTCTTATGTAAATCTCAAGTCTTT
Organism: Erythrophleum ivorense; assembly: GCA_026724425.1. Classification (NCBI taxonomy): domain Eukaryota; kingdom Viridiplantae; phylum Streptophyta; class Magnoliopsida; order Fabales; family Fabaceae; genus Erythrophleum; species Erythrophleum ivorense. The sequence goes on from JAIUCV010000018.1 coordinate 6,068,593, forward strand.
AATAAATTTGTAAGGTGATCTTTTGTATTTTCACTTCTTTTTTAATTAAATTAAGGTCTCTCTCTCTCCCTCTCTCTCTCTCTCTCTCTCTCTCTCTCTATATATATATATATCTTTGATCAAATTAGAATCTTGTAATCTTAATTATAATATTTGTTAAATGATTAAGATAATAAATTAGTGTTTAATTGATTCTTACATTAAATTATTTTTTTTATTCATCTATATCAAGTTCTTCTCAATTTTAAGACTACTATGCTAACCAAATTTACAAAGTAGCTTTATCATATGAAAGACTTCAAATAAAATTAAAATTTCTTTCCTCTTTGTTTCCCTTCCATTTTCTCAATCCAAAAATACTTTCATGTTCTTAAAAATTATGTTTAACAATTTTTATCTTGTCAGATATATTTTTTAATTTTATTATTATTATTTTATAAATTCAAATGAGATCAATACTTTTTTTATTTATATCTATATATTATTATATATTTATTAATTATATATATATGGCTCAAAGTGGGAAAATCCACACCTAGGAAGTAATATTGAATTGGAAGGGAACATTTTGAATGTGATTTATTATTCACAATGACAACTTATGTTCAAAAAATAAAAATGGAAAACTTGCCCAATGTGTTATTTACCTAGGGCACACAAGCGAAAAAATATGTGTCCACCTTAGGCAATGACATAACCAAGATTAAAATATTAAAAATGAAAAAAAGGGTCTAAACCCATATCATTATTTAAGATGTATACATGTTTTGTTTTGTTTTTTCAACATGAATGTTTATCTTGAACAACGACACAAATTTTTTTAAAAAACAAAAAGTAGTATGAATGGATCAGGATGACAACACTAGTTTGAGTAAAATTTATAATAATAATAATTGTCCCTCAATTTTTGGTAACTACAGGTATATAAAAAAAATATTTTCAAAAGAAAAATAGGCTATATATGGGGAAAAAAGATCGACTATGTATCTGAAATAATAAAGAATCTTAGTGGATTGACCCAAGTGCCTTTATGTCTTTACTTGACTTTCAACCCACAAACTTCTCGTTTACTATGTAATGATAGAGTTGTGATTAGGAAAATGAGGTTTGTATGTGGGTAATAGGGATAATTTAAGATTTAATTAGGAATTTCATTAAAGGTTTATGTTAGCCCATACCAATAGAATTAGGATATTTGGTATCATTTAGATACTTGATGCCATTAGGATTTCTCATCTTGATTGCTTATAAATCAGCCTTAAAGATCAGATTTAAAAGTTTATAAATTTTTATTTAGTCTAACTTTTGTTTATATATAAAAATATATTATATTTATAATAATATTTGTAAATTGTTCAAACTCAATTTATTTATTAAACAAGTCTAAATAAATTATAATATTTTGTTTTGTCAAAATTCAAACTTATATTTAAACTCACTTCATTTGAAATAAATCAGTATCATCATATCAAAATTCTGTTCAATCCATTTACAGTCCTAAAACACAATAATGCAATTTGAAACCTTATCCTACATCATATATAACACGCACCACACATCTCATGTTCAGTATGTCGACATATTACTACATTTATTGTCAGTTTATTAGTATTATTTTCTCGGTGGAGACTTTAGGAACTTGAGATTGACTTTAATGCTATGTAGGCCACAAGCATTTAATTGACAAGTTTAAAAGTATTGTTGAGAGACTTAGAACTCTCTAAGAGAAAATTATGTGAGAAAGAGAAAAAAATTAAAAATTAAAAATAAAGTTCACATAAATAGATTTCATGAAATTTATCTTTTTTTTTTTCCTTTAACAAATCTCTTTTGATGCAAAAGAAAATTTGCTCGGGGCTGATTATGATTGAATTAGCTATCTACTCTTCTCTTTAATTTTTTAGATTACTTAAAGCATCAAGTTAATAATTTTCTTTTCTTTTAAATTTTGTCATTTCCAAGCAATGAAACACCACATCCTTCATTCTTTCTTATTTTTATTAATCCTTTCAATTTTATCACATCCAAACAAGAATATGAAAAATAAATTGTATTCCATCTTAATTTCTATGTTAAGTTCTCTTTGTTTCATTATTGTTAAAATAAATTACACTAATATCATCTAAGACTTAATTAAATCATACTTTATATATCTCTCATTTTAAATATATCATCTAATTATCTTAATATTTAATAAAATTGTAGATTTCTTATTTAAAAAAATAAAATTATTCAATTATTTTTACTTTTTACTGTTACCAAACAAAACAATTAAGAATCTTGGTGGATTGACCAAGGTGCAAAAGCCCCATTATGTCTCTAATTGGCTTGTTTATTATGAAATGATATAATCATAATTAGGAAATTAGGTTAGTGTATAGGTAATATAGATAATTTAAGATTGAATTAGGGATTTCATTAAAAGTTTTTGGGTCTAAAGTTATGTTAGCCCATCCCAAAGTATGCTAGTAGGATTCGGATATTTGATATCATCTGGATACTTAATGCCATGAGGATTTCTTATTTTGATTGATCATAAATCAGCCTTGACGATCAGATTCAAAAGTTTATAATTTTTTATTTAGTCTAATTTTTGTGTGAACATAAATATATTATATTTATATAATAATATTTGTAAATTGTTTGAACTGAATTTATTTGCTAAACAGGTCTAAATAAGTGAAAATATTTTATTTGTCAAAATTCAGACTCATATTTAAACTCACTTTATTTTAAATAAATAACATCATATCAAAATTCTGTTGAATCAATTTATAATCCTAAAAATAATATATATATATATATATATATATTGGATAAAAATAATAAAGGCCATTGCTTTAACAGGAAAGAGGGAGAGAAAAAAAATAATGGAAAGTTTGACAAAATTTTAATTTAACCCCTATAATTAGTATTTAGTCATTATTTAATATTATCTAATAATAATTATTCAATCATTAAAATTAAAAATATTATGAATATTTTCTATCTACAAAATTATAATTTTTTTTTATTTTCAGAACTCCAACTTTTTACTGTAAATCAATTATTTATAATTTAATTTTTAAATTTTTTTTTTGTTTTTATTAAAGTAAAGTCCACTGATGAATGCACACCACACATTTCATTTTCAGTATGTCAACATATTTCTACATTTATTGTCAATTTGTTACTATTATTATCTCAGTGGAGACTTTGGGGACTTGACATTGACTTGAATGCTTAACTGACAAGTTTAGAAGTGATGCAGACGGATTCGGAGTCTCTATATCAGAAAAAAAAATTATGAGATAAAATTTAAAAAAAAGAAGAAGAAGCAGGTATAGTTTATATAAATGGGTTTAAAAAACTTGTCATATTTTTTCTCTGAAATAAATCGTTTTCGAATATAAGAAGAGATCTTTTGATTGAGTTAAAGCCTACGGTTTGTGATTGGAATTAACTATATGCTCTTCTCTTTAATTTTTTAGATTACTTCAAGCAAGGGTCAGGTTAATAATTTTCTTCTCTTAAATTTTGTCATTTCCAAGCAATGAAACACCACCTCCTTCATTCTTCCTTATTTTTTATTATTCCTTTCATTTTTATCACATCCAAACAAGAATGTAAAAAATAAATCGTATTCCGTCTCAATTTCTATGTTAATTTCTCTTAGTTTCATTATTTTTAAAATAAGTTACATTAATATCATCTAGGATTTAATTAAATTATACTTTTATGTCTCTTATTTTAAATATATCACCCCAATTATCTTAATATTTAATAAATATTGCATATTTTTTATTAAAAAATAAAATTATTCAATTATTTTTACTTTTACTGTTACCTAATCAAAACATAAGAAAGAGGCATGCATGACTATATATGTGATGTATGCTTGTGATATTATGCATGCGCACCACGCAATAATTCAAATAGTATTTGAACACATATGGTAGGGACTTGCAGGTATGGTAGCAAAACTAACATGTGTCTGCGGATTATTTGGCTAACTTAAAGATATTTTTATAATCTTAGTTTTGTTATTTACTATAATGTAATTGTTAATATGGACTCTTACTTGTTAAGGTAAAGGAGGTTTACATGCTCCATATAATTTTTTTTAATTTCTTTATTTTTGGCCCTAGACCTCCATAATTTACTAAGAAAAAAAAAGTATTTGAATACAATACGTGATTTAAACATACACACCAGGCCTATAGCTATAAATCTATACGCACCTATTTTTTAGAAAAAAATTACATTTCAAAATTATAAATTAAAAATAATTATTATAAAAATCTTAATTTAAAAATTACTTTAACAGTCTAAAAAATCAAAAAATTTAACAATAAACAAAATTAACTATAAAGCAAATTACATTTTATATTATAAAATCTATAAGTCCTTTTTATTATTTACCTAGTTTTTCTTTTATTTTTGTTCACTAAGATTAAAAAAATGACTTCTCATAGTTTTTCTTTTATCTTTTAGCTAGCACTTGTTTAAATAAAATTAGAATGTCTAAATGAAAATTTCTTTGTGTTCCCTCCAGATTCTCAATCCAAAATTAGTTGCACGTTTTTTAAAATTATATTTAACAATTTTTATCTTTGTCATGTATACACTTTTCTTAACTTTATTATTATTATTTTATAAATTTAAAAGATACATGATTTTTATTTATAAACATATATAATTTATTTTTATATAAATATTATTATATATTTATTAGTTTTATATATGTGTGGCTTAAAGAGGGAAAATCCACACCAAACGTAATATTGAATTGGTGGGGACAATTCCAACGTGTGTCATTTACATTGGGCACGTAAGCAAAAAAAAAAAATCCTTTGTAATAATTAAAAAGGTCTAAACGTCTATCCTTGTTCTGAATGTAAACATATGTTTTTTTTTTTTTCCTTGTCGGGAATATTCACCCTAAACACAAGTTAGAATATAATTGGAAAAAAATTTGTTCCATCAATCAAAATTTGGTACCTGCTGCTATATATATAAGAAAATAAATATATTTTCAAAAAGAAAAAAAAAAGGCTATATTTGGAAGAAAGAATAGTTATAATTACATGCATTTACTATTTTTGAAAAGGCGAAAGCATAGATTATATAATTATGATATTGCATAAATTGAATTATCACGCTAATAATTTTTGAATAAATTTAACATGAACTAAATAAACTTCTTCATTACTAAATCAATAATCTAGTCCATCGAATAAATAAGACTACGAATAAGTTAAATCTCTAATCACAATTAGGCTACATTAGAAGTTTATCACTAACTATTCAAATATCATACCATGAGAATACTTGAATGCATCATAGAAACACACGCTATTATAATGTCCAAAATCCAGAAGAATGGGTGTTTATGATGTGTTCAAGAATGTAATACCATGCTTTTTTTTAAACAAGTGCTAATGGCCCAAAGTTGTTCAAGAGATGGGCAGCCCAATAAAAATGAGGCTGAAAGATAACATTTTTCAGGCCCATGTTATATGGATATATGGAAAGCCCATGTAAACCATTAATCTAAAACTAGTTTACGGGCCAGTAAAAAGAAACTTACAAAACGATGACCCATCAAGCCATTCATGACATAAGGTCATTAGTACAAAGACTAAACAATCATGTTTAACCAAAGTAAAAGACCTAGATAGATAACCACGTGCTGCTATTGACACACTGAAAGAACCCTATCGCATAGGCAAGAGAAAAAAACAAATTTTCCTTTGAAAAACGCATAGAAAATTCTTTTAACCCATGATTGGTTTGTCAGAAAAGGCAAGCGGGTTAAATATATGAGAATCTTATGAGTTTAATATTCGTCATAGATCTAATATGATCTGATCCATATTGTTTCGGACCATTTTATTAGGATAACTTCACTAGCTCTAAAGAATTTGACAATTGATTGCACAGATTTCTAACTACTAAAAAATATTAGATTATAACAGGAAAAATCTTTAGAATTTATTGCTTTTATTAAAAATATTATAGTACATTAATAACTCCAAACTACTTTCTTCTCATTTTAATTTATAGAGGAAAAAACTTATAAGTCATACTTATTCTATACTCCATAATATATTTTGACTAAACTATAATATGTTCTAACTTGACTAAATTTCTTTTTCTCTTGTCATTACCTTAAACATCAATACATTTTTTCACTTTTAATCCTTGTGAAGATTTGGTGGGGCATGAGGCACACGCAAATATACAAACTAAATTCAATTTATACAATAAAATATAAAATAATTAAAAAGTGTTTATAAGTTTATTAGAATAAATCATTTAAATGGAACATAGATAATATAATATTAATTAATGAGTTTGGATGGTTTGCTAGTGCTACCTTATATATATATATATATATATATATATATAGATAGATAGATATAGATATAGATATATTACCTCACAACCGTAATGACCAATTGCATAAAATTGAATATCATATATCATTCTCATTTTTACAATAACTAGTGGGTCCCACCAAATTTGGTGAGCTCCACCATTCAAAAGGAAAAAAAAAAGACAACTATCACATCTATTATAATTTGAGAATAATAATTAAAAATTTATTTTTATCTTTATATATATATATATATATATATATATACAAACATATATTATGTTCATTTTGATTGAAATATATAATGATAAAAGAAATATAAAATATAAGTAAGTTGAGATAAATAAAATAAAAAAATAAGTATTTTATTTTTATTTTTAAAAAATATTTTGATAAATAAAATAATAAATATAATGATATAATAAATTTTACACAAATTATATAAAAAAAAATATTTTCGCAAAACATTAAACCAAACAAAATCTAAATTTATATAAAACATGGATGAATGTTGCATGTTTCTCCCTTTAAAGGCATATTTCATTTAATTATGATCCATTTGGAGGTCGGGAATGATCATATTTGAATGAATTAAATAATATGCTTGTGGGGTAACCAAACATGGAGTCACAATATTTGACTTGTAGTTATAACTGAGGATGGCGATGTTTGCATTGAGAATCTAGGCGGCCCCGTTAATTACGTTGTGTCTGAAAAAGTGAAAGCAGATAATGACATCGGTTTAGTGATATTTGACATTATATATATATAGCATGTACGTTCTAAAGTTCCTTTGCCCACCAAGAAAATGTGACGTTATATCATATGGAATATCTTGGGATCAAACTACTTTTCAAATTTTAAAAGCAAAGTTCGAAAGCGCTCGTTGATTTACAAATGCTGGCCAGAAGTGGTATACAGGTAAGATATTGATATAAAGCTTACCGTTAATGTTATAAAGTAATATTTCAAAACTATATAATATTGATTCTTATAATCTATGCGAATTCCTCTTATATTTCAGAGACTAATGAATGTGTGAATAAAATTTAATTTGAATTTTTTTAGTTTTTTAATATTTATAATATGAATTTTAAAAAGCGATTAAAGAATCTGTTATTTAAATGAATCTTCATTTGAAAATGTGAGACTTATTTGAATGTAAAATTATATACACTTTGTATATATGTTCCGTTAAAACCAGCACTATTAATTTTAAAGAGTAATTGAGTTACTCCATTTTTTAACAGAAGATGACGGAAAACACTTTTCCATTTCTGGAAATTGCAAAACGAGGCCTACTGTTTGTCTCCTCTCTCTCTCTCTCTCTCTCACGCATTGTGATACATTCAATGAACGACCAGTACTGGATTATTGCCATTAAATTTGTAGGGCAACGGGCTAAAAATTGACTACATAGTCCAAATTACAATGTGTTAAATATAAATATAAATATAAATAAGAACACTTTAACTAATAGAGACAAGCATTTTTTTAATATATTTGACCTATTGTTATAAATTTTAGAGTAAATTATATTTTCTTTCTGCAAAAATTATTCAAATTATATAATCTTTCTCCTAGAAAATTTACACTCTTCTTTCTTCAAATTAAAGTATGCTTTATACTGACTTTGCTTGCAATAGCAAAAAATTATGAATTTGGATCTTTTAGAATGTAAAATTTATAAAATATCTCTAAAGTAAGAGAGAGATAAAGAGAAAAAAATAATAAAAAAAAGTAAATCTCATACAAACTTTTACTTCTTATATCATTCTCTTTTAAGAGGCACTTTACATATTTCATATTTTGGAAACCGTTATATTTATTATTTATATAATATAACAATTATATATAACTAATATAGAAATAAATAAGTTTTTACATTTAAAATAAATTATAATTATAATTTTGAACACAAAATAAATAACATTAAGTAAGTAAAAGTTTAAAAAATATACATTTTTAATAAATAATATTTTTAACAAAAAATATTAATATTATTTTTTTATGATATATTGAAAGAATCAAACCCTTCATACTATTCATATTCCCATTCCATCCTCATCACTTGGGTTAGCCCCAAGTAGCTGAAAGATATTAATATTATTCTTGTGAGTATTTTAGTTATATCTTAGCTTCAAGCAAATTTGTATATTTTTTTAATAATAGAAAGAATTATGTAATTCATAACTTTCTTCAAAAAAATTTAATTTGCTCTAATTTTAAAATAATTACTCTCATTTATATTAATTTTTTATCTTCGATTGCAATATCTTTTTATGTTATAAAAATTTGGAATTGGCCTCTAATTTATTAGCCTGCTGTAACAAACCTTCTATAGCTGTTAAATTTAACGTTAGCTATGTAAATTTAGTAAAATAAACTTCTCAATATTTAATTCCCCATTTTACCCTCCCCGTCTACTTCTACATCCATTCTCACCCTTCTTGCATCCAAACTGCGTTATCTTTCTCTAATCTCATGCATGAATTGTTGTGTCGCACCAAATAATTAAGAATAATTAATGCGTTCATTTTGAACCATCGTCTTCCTAAATCTTATTCATCTATCTAATTAAGGAAACATATGGTTTAAAAAAAGAATATTATTTGAATGAATTAAATGACATGATTATCAAAGTAAAGAAAAGCTTGTTTTCTTTTCTGCTATGGTAAGCCACCAAGAAATGGAGTTTGGCTGTGAGAATGGACGAAGAAGAAGAAAGGAAGGGAATTAATTTACGTGGCAGGGAGTATTTTGCAATGAAACTAATAAATAAGGGGATTAATAACAAAGTTTTAAACAATAAGGAGGACACTGTAATTAAGACAAAAATACGACTGGGTAAGTACAATTTTTCTTGGATTATATATTTTACTTTAATTAGCAATTTTTTAAAGTTTAGTTATTAGGAATTGTTTATAAATTTCATATTTTTGGAGTTAATAATTAATAAACTTTTGACTGAAGTTAAAAGATGAATTCATTGAGCTTATTATAAGCTAATAGCACCTATTTCATTAGGGGAAGATGTAATTTATTGGAATTTAGAATTCAATTGAGATTAAAGTTAATGAGAAATTAAGTGTAACTAGTGATGTAATTAATATAATTATATAAATAGAAGGCACATGAAGATGTAACGAGGGTATGTATACTATTGATTTTGAACCAAATGCACTTTTATGCGAGAAAATGAGTTTTTTTCAATTAATTATTTAGTTCTTATAATTTGTTTTGTTTTTAAATTTAATCTTTATAATTTATTTTCTTTTAAGTTACTGCTTGCACTTTTTAAACGTTTAGGTATTAGAAGTCAAAGATTGACGTAATTCATTCCCATCTGAGACACTTTTTAAAGATTCCTCACATCGGAATTAATTGACTCTGTCAATGATCAAATTTCAAATGCATATTTAGTTTACAAAATTGTTATAATAACAGAAAATTAAAAAGAAAAACAATTTTAAAATTAAAAATAATTCTCATGTTTTTATTTAAAAATATCAATAAAAAGATAGATATTATTAAATAATAATTATAAAGACATAATAAATATTATATAAAATTAAAAAAAAATCCAAACAAGCTAAAGGTATAAAATCATATAATTATTAAGTAAAAAGATATTATTTTTATTATTATATAATTATTAAAGAAGAGAAAAGGCACAGTATTTCACCCTATCCTTTGTCATTTGAAATCCAGTATTCCAAATACTTCACACATTACACTGTTACCTCCTTCTTCGCAAACATGGCTTCATCTTCCATGTTGGAAATCCACCATTAAAACTCTCAAGCTTTCTGTCTCTGATCTCCCTAGGTGGAAGGTTAGATCCATCTCAATATTAACGGTGATACGACACATCATAATAGGAGGAAGTAATACTTAAACGTTTAAAAAAATAAATTATTGAGATTAAATTAAAAATTAAGATAAATTGTAAAAATCAAATGATTAATTTTGTTTAAATAAAGGGTAAAATACAGCTTGACATCTTGTGGGTTGATTCATTTATATCATAGTACCATGTGATTTTAAAGGAATTTGAGTGGTTTGTTGTTTAAAGTATAAACATATTAATATCTTATAGTTTTATTATGTTTTTTTTCTTTTCGGAATCTGTTAAAATTTGTTATAAATTTCTAAATCTTTTATAAAATTTCTAATTTCCTACGGGTTGAAGAGCAAAATTTCTCCTTTGTCTAATTTTAGAATCCCAAAATTTAAACATATAATATAATACCTCTTAAATTTTGTCTCTAAACAAAATTCTTAAATTTTTGTCTTGAGTTTTTTTTTTCTTTAAATTCTTAATTTTCTATATATTAAAAACCAGGATTCCTTTCATAGTCAATTAAAATCTAAATTTGACATATGGAATATAATCCTCCAATTTTGCTCCCAAAAAAGAATCCTTAATTTTATTTTTAATTTTATCTTAACTTCTTAATTTTTTATGCAATTCTCAAATTTGACACACCACACATAATCTCTAATTTTATTCAAGGAGTTTGGAGATATTGAAACACATTGAAAATTAAGTTTTTTAAATATCAAATTTTGCTAAAGTAGGGCACTTGAAGACAAAATTGGGTAAATTAAAAGTAATTTTTGAATCACACGTGATCTTTTTTGTGTCAAGAAACTTGTATACCATTATTTGGACGCGAATGACATAGTGCGTAACCAAGTCATAAAGTGGGTGGAAATTTAAATCCACTTTTCTTGTTACAAGGACAATCGTGGTGAAAAAGACCAAATATCAAAATAACTTTTAGACTCTTTTTTTGAAATTTTGCTCATGTGAAATGATTAGTAGTCCATTTTTTCTGAACGGATTCTGGCTTTTCCTTTTTTTTTTTTTAATTTTGTCTTTATCCTTTTTTCTTTTTTTTTTTCTTTTTATCTTGCTTTTAGAGGTATCCTATAAACTTTGTCCTTTGATCAGCAGCTCTAGACTTTGCCTTGGGAATCCTAACCCACTAATTTGATATCCCATAAAGTTTGGCTTTTTTATTTTTAATTTTATATCTTATAATTATTATTTTGTTATTTTTTTTAAATCAGAGACCATAAAATTTATTTATTTATTTATTTCTATTTTCAATACCATCCTTTAGTATCAAATCACCCTTAATGAATCACATGTAAGAAGGAGCCAAACAAATGCAAAAGTGCTAGTTTAGCTAGTCTTGTAATTAAGACCTTATTATAACTAGATTTTCTACAATTAAGAATTAAATAAGCATATATTTATAAAATTATTGATTATCAAGATTAGTTCATGGTGAAAATCATATTTTCTAGGAACCACATCCTTAAGAACATGTTCGGTATAAGAAATATTTTAGGAGATAAGAATGAGAATGAAAGAAATATAAAAATAATAATAAAGTGTTAATAATAATTTTCATTTTTGTATTTAGATGCTTAAAATTAAACAAACAAGAAATAAAAATTAAAAGTTAAATAAAAAAATCAAATATAGTATATGTTTACAAAATTTACCATTTATTAAAATATTACCATTTTAGTTTATTGACATTGTAATTTTTGAAAACAATGAGCGATATAATAGTCTATATAATTTTTTTTTTCAAAGTCTCTCCAAATTAAAGAAACTTAGAGGATATTGGATCATTAATGAAAAATTCTTTTTCTCCTACTCTTCTAATAAAAAATGCTAAATCAATTTTTTTTCTTTAGTTATCTTCCATTTAAACATATTATAAGTGGAAAATAGCTCATGATGATGTCATTATTTTTATACTCTATTTGAACTAGTTCCAAGAATTATCATAATTAGCATCTTCCTCAATTAATAATATCATATACAAATTTATATTCATCTAGTTATTATATGTTTATAATGATATTCAACTTAATATACTAAAACATGTAATTAAATCATTTCATCTAGTTTTATTTGCATGGTAATGGTTAGGTTTTAGTTAATTCAGTGAATGCAATTTCGGGCACCTGGAGTGATTGGATTACAGATAAATGATAATCAAGTGAAAGTAGTTTATTTACGTGATCTCCCTTCCTCAATCGATTTTTTTTTTTCCAAATTTGATTAAAATTTAAATTAATTTCACTTGATTACTTATAATTTAAGAAGTGAATGTATCTCAAATCACATTTATATATGCGAGTTAACTATTACGCTATTATTTTGCACTACCACAAAATATTTTAATTGCATTCTTTTAAATGTTAAAAGTCAATATAAATTCAAATTAAACCTAAAAATGCTGAATTAAAACTTTTATGGTCTTGGTTATAGAATGACAAAAAAAAAAAAATGTATTTTCCTTAAATTATTGTTGTTGACTCATGCATTGGGCTTATTTAGAACTGCTATACACCTTGCTTTTATTGCCTTTTTATATCAAAAATTTATTTTTGGTTAATTTTTTTATGATATATTATTTTAGTGTTTTTTAAAAGTCATATCAATGTTTGAAAGAATATTTTAAAAAAAAATCCAACTGTGATTATTATAAATTTTGAAACATCTAAAAAAATCTTTTCATCCTAAGTAAATTTCATATTCATCTTAATCGTAAACCTATTCCTATTAGGCTTTTAATGTTGCTTACATATATATTGCTGTTTGTATTATTAGATACATAAAAACATTCATATGTTTTTTTTTTAATTTTTACTCTTTCAATTTTATTTTTATTTATAATTTTATAATTGCTGACTTTACCAGTCCTTTAACTTTTATCTATCTTTCTCTATATATATTAAGCGATGAATTTTTATTGCGCAGCGCTAATACTGTACAATAGAATAAGTATAAGAATAAATAAACAAATGGTATGGTCCCTATTTAAAAAACCAAAATATACGCAGCTAGCTGTGCCAAACACATATATTTTGGTAATACCATCTCTATATTAGTTTGCATTATTTTAATAAAAAGTTTTTTCAATTTTAATATTGCAAAAAAATCTAACCTATACTCTACATTGCCATCTTATACGTTCACAATGATTTATCGCCAGCCCAATGGAACCGTGCATGGGTTGAGTAGTAAGGAAGATTTGAATTATCGTTGGTGTCAATTAGCAAACAGTTGTGGGGTAGATTTCTGAAGATATATAGTTGACATGATTGGATATTCCAACATGAACAATCCAAAAGGACAGGGATAGTGATACAACGAACCCGCACATTACGTTCAGTTTGACAAAATCACTTTACATAATGACATCAAGCTCATACCCATAATAAAATGTTTCATTCACGTCAAACTTCAAATAACTTGCCTGATATATATATATATATATATATATATATATATATATATATAATTCAAGTCTAGATAATAAATTATTATTTTATTTTTAAATATTATATATTTTACAAATTATTTGATATTGATAGATAAAATAATTTAATAAATTTATTATTTATTTATTCATATTACACATTTTTAAGTTGAGTGACATAATTTTTTTTATTAATATTAAATTTTAATTCTAATAAAATAATCTGTAAACAAAACATATATACCATAAAAACAAAATTTAATATAGAAAAATCTTTAAAATTGAAGCAATGTATGACATCTAAGTGCAATACATTTAGCATTATAACATTTGACTTATTAATTTTTTTTGGCATTGTAGCATCTTGATGTAGGGGCTTATACATTGTTGAGAAGAGTTTGAAAAATACTAAGAAAAACCAAATCTAACAAAGACGAATCGACTAGTCCAAACACTAATTGACTAAGGCAATATAGAATTAAGAAGTTAAAGTCTCTAAAGATACCAGGCGATTGCCTCCAAGAATAAGTAAAGTGGTTCAATATAGAAGGAAACTTGCAAGTGGCACTAAGCCTGTCGATTGGTCTAGGTTCAAAAAATATAAGATTACTTTTAGAAGATAATAGTCGATTGGTTGTCAAAACTAGTCAATTGGTCTAAATCCATTAAGCAATCTTGGAACATTCTATAATACAATGATCGATTAGCTGATTGAGAAATTCTAAAAATTTAAACAGTTTGTTAGTTTAAGTGACTACTGGATTAATTAGTCATGTTCTTTCATTTTAAAATAGTCAAATGTTAGTTGGATGGTGTGAGAAATATGAAGATATACTCACCTATCATGATTAAAAATTGAATTTCAAATTCAATCATTAATGGAAGGACATAATGGTTTAGAATTAAATCCATAAATATTTGATTCTAAACATATAAAAAACACATGAACTTTTTCTCACTTTATCCTAAATTTTTTAAAAGTCTTTACTTGCACTCTTAAAAGAGAGAGTTCCACATATTGCTAAGTGAAACTCTCTAAAGTGCTTTGGATAACTTCTAGAAACATATTTGCTTGAATTAGGCAGCAACCAAGAAGAGCAAATCTTACTTTAAGGATAATGTATTAATTACACATTTGAAAGCCTAGAAATCTATTTTGACTTCACTTCTAAACATTATTTCCTAACAATCTTAAAGCAAGAGCTCTGATAGGGTTAACTAGCAAATTTGCTTTCAAAGTGATGTACGAAGACTTTGTTAACTTAATTGATTTGATGGTACAAACTCAGCCGATAGATGGACACAATATTTTTTTTCTCTTCACTATCGTGAAGATAATATATGTCCTGATCCTAATCTATAACCACTAATAGAGCCATCTGATAAGGACAATGATCAAGTGAAGGATAAAAGAAAGAAGAAGACAAAGGATGAGTTGTTGTGCCAAGGCCATATCTTGAATACTTTTTCCAACCAATTGTATGACCTTTTCACATCAATCTTGTCCTCTAGAGAGATTTGGCAAGCACTTCAGTTCAAATACAATACCAAGCAACAAAGGACAAATAAGTTTTTAATTATAAATCACTTCACTAATTCATAGACGATAACATTTCCATCATGCATCAAGTTTATGATTTATAAATGTTACTTTCAAAACTCAAGGATTTGAAGGTAGAAATTTTTGAGTCATTGCAAGTTGGGGCTATAATTGCAAAATTACCTCTAACTTGGAATGATTATAGAAAGAAGCTATTGCATGCCACTAAAAACTTCATTGTGGAACAAATTTTGAAGCATTTAACAATTGAAGAAGAAACAAGGAATTTACACACAAAAAAGACATAAAAAATCAATCTCTAAGGTTAATTATGAGGATGCAAATAGTAAATCCCATTTTGGAAACAATAAGAGGAAAAACCTAAGTCCTCCAAATACAAACTTAAGAAGACTTCAAAGTTTTGTTATCATTATGGGAAAAAATGATATTTCAAAAGAGATTACAAATTTAAAAAGAAACAAAGGTCAAGTTATAGCAATACCACAAACATGGTGGGCACGAAAAATAATGAGATAGTAGTCATGGTTTTAGATTTGTGTATTAGTATGATACCTAAAGTAAACTTGGGAACAATTTCTAAATCCTTTAACTAGTGTATGACTTTGGTCTAACTGTACATTTTTGCTATGACAAAAATTAGTTCAAGACATAAGAAATTGTGAAAGAAGGACAAGAGGTGCTCATGAGCAATGGCAATACCACAAAAGTGCTTGGATATGGTAGTATAGAACTACAATTTACTTTTAGAAAAAAGTTGGTATTGCTAAATATATTACATGTTTTAGATAGTAGGAAGAACTTAATTTCTGCAACCTTACTTTGTATGAATGGTTTAAAAGTTACCCTAGAATCTAACAAGATTGTAATCACCAAAAATAAAGTGTTCGTAGCAAAGGGATATTTTTATGATAGGGTGTTTAAATTGAGTATTAATAATAATGTTTCAAATTCTATTTATATTGTTGAGTTTCCTATTTCTTTATGGCACGATAGATTAGGAAATGTAAATTATAATTCTTCACAACATATGTCAAAACATGGCTTAATTTGAACAAATGATAATACTTATGATAAGTGTGAGATTTGTGTACAATAAGAAATGACTAGGAAAACTTTAAAACCTATTAAAAGAACTTCTAAAATTTTAGGCTTAATACATTATAATATATGTGAATTTAATAGTGTTCCTACTAAAAAGGGTAATAGATATTTCATAATGTTTATTAATGATCACTCAAAGTATTCACATGGATACTTGATAAAGATCAAACATCGAGCTTTTAACATGTTTTAAGTTTATAAATTTGAAGTTGAAGATCAAAAGGGAAAAAAATAAAAATAAAAATCCTCAATAGTGATAGGGATAGAGAATTTTTCTCCAATGATTTCTTAACCTATTATGAAAAACATGGCATAGTACATTAAGCTAGTGCTCCATATATACCACAACAAAATGATATAACAGAGAGGAAAAATAAGACCTTAGTAGGTAAGATAAATACAATGATTTTAAATGTTAAACAATCAATGAGTTTGTGGGGTGAAACATTACCAACTGCTTGTCATATAACAAATAGATTAACCTCTAGGAAATTCCAAATCATAACATATGAGTTGTGGAAAGAAAAAAAAACCAAACTTAAGTTATCTTCGAGTTTGGAGTTGCTTGGCATATTCTAGAGTATCTAACCCTAGACAAAACAAACTAGGATTGAGAGCATTAAAAAGTATTTTTGTTAGGTATGCTAAAAACTCAAAGGCTTATACGTTATTAGATATAAAGTCCAATTAATGTCATCGTAAAGTCCAATTAATGTCATAGTTGAAGTAGATCATTTAGATTTTTTTGAAAATAAGTTTATTATTAATTTTACTAATGAAGAGAATGAACAACCTAGCAACCAAGTGTCAACTCTTCTTCTAGCAATAAACAAACAACTAGTAATCATCTTAGTATACTTAGAAGAAGTCAAAGAATAAAAAAAAAAAAGAAACATTTAGGATCAAATTTCATATCCTCTTAACCAATTGTCTTCTTAGTAGAAGGAGATCGAAATACAAGCTTTAGTCAAATACCTATTTACTTCATACATAAGAGGATCTTAAAACCTATAAGAAGCAATAGCATCAAAAGACACTAGTTTTTGGAAAGAAGTTATTATTCAAAATTCAATTCAATTCCTAAAATTTATTTGAATTTAATATAATTCTTAAAGTTTTAAAAGATGTTTAATATTATTCTTTTCTCTTATGTTATTAATTCCACTAAAATAAATCTTCTAAAACAATTCTAGAGAAAATTTGGAGAGAAAAAAAAATAGGAGGTCAGTCCCCATGTCTCGCTCTCTTTCTCTCTATGAACTTCTTCTGAAGTTAGAATCTAGGTTCTTAACTCCACTAATGGCTAACATGACTCACATGTAGTTTAATGGGTTCACTCAAGATACTAACATGGCAACCATAACAGAAAGTGTTTTAATGAAACTGAATGAATGTTGAATGGAATGAAAAGGAATAAAATCTGTTTGGTATGACATATAAAGGAAATGAAATGCCTTTCTATTGGTATATTTGGTAGAATGAAAATACTATAGGGATGGAAAGTAAGATGTAACAAAAGACCAAAATATCCTTGGTTAAAAAAACTAAAATATCTAAAAACTAACATTTTATGTTTATTTTATTTTAAATTTTCATTTGATTTTACATATATTTAAGAATTTATTTATATAGTACATATGTAATATAATTTATTTTCTTTAATTTTAATGAAATATAAAATAAATATGGCTTATCCTATGATACTTGAATTTTTTAATAAAGGATTATTAATATACTGATTGTATAGTTAATGCTTTAATTTTTTCATAAAATTTCAAATTTTGTATTAATTAGATATATATTATTTTTTTCAAAGATAATATGATCAGCCATGGTATGGGGTTTGGAGAGGAGCACGGGATGTATTGATTAGATATTTAATGCTTTAATTTTCTTGTATTGGATAATGAGTACAGTGTAGGTTTGAACAGCACAAGACAAGAGAAGAAGAAGAATTTTATCTACGTGAAAGGAAGACAAGTAGACAGCATGTCTGGAGAGGGGCATAATCGACTTTTTATCATTTTAGCTCTAAGCAATCTTTCTTTTTACCCTTACAGTGTTAGAACATGACTTTCATCTGAGCTTTCCCTCCCTTCCCGGTTTCTTTATACCAAACATAAGCAAGTGTTGGATTCCTTTTCATTTTCAGTTTCCCTTGGAATACCAAATGCACGATAAGACTTATACATACCAGATCATTTTGCCTTTTTTTCCTCATTCAGTCACATTAGATGCTTCCATTAGCGAGGTTAATGGCATTAAGAAAAATAATGATATTAAACCTCTTTCGAAACTTTGAAGATTGTATTGAAGTAAATACATTTTTAGGACTAAATTGAAACTTTTAAAAACAAAAAGTGAACTCTTGCCTTAATTATTTTATTTTAATTAATACTAACTAAATAATTTTTCAAAAACAATTAATCCTTAATTAGATGATTGGCTGACCATCAATTTAATGATTTTTTGTGCCAATTTTGTGTGCTTGTGTTTATACTAATCTATGTTTTTTAAATTTATATTTATCATATATTTACATTTATATTATTATTATATTTTTAAGTATTTAAATTATTTAATTATTATTAATTAAATAAGTATAGGAAAAAACAACTTAAGTGTTACTATTCTTGAATTGGATGCACAATTAATCCTATTCATCTTTCGGATTAATATATTCTTTCTGTTTTGTAGTTTTGAAAATATCACAACTCTTGTTACTCATTTTATATATTACTCTTTCTTTTCATTTTATATTGGAATAAGAACTTATTAGCATTAAGAAAACAAGGTTTTATTAGGGGCAAAAAAGAATCTTCAGAATCACGAGAGTAAACAACTCTTTTGTTTTTCAATGTGAATTTGCCACAATAGGGGCCAAACTACTAAAAAAATTATTTAAAATTACTATTATACAAGAATAAATTATAAATTTATATTTAATTTTTTTCATTGTATGTAAAATTAATTATTATAATTTTATTGGTGAGTTTTTTTTGAATAAGAATTAATTGGGTAGTCGATATGATTTAGTCATGAAATTTATTCTCCAAAAAACCAATTTTTGGTCATTGTTTTATAAGTTATAAGAGGAGACAGACACAATTGTTTTAGAAAGAAGGTTTTCCTAAGTCCTAAAGGTAGTTAAACTGAGGTTAGAAGTGCTAATGATGCATGAAATTAGAAATATAAAGTCTGTAAATAAAAATGATTATTAAATTTAATTGCAAAGAACTAATACAAAACCTTGAAATTGATAATAAAAAAGATTTTGAAAGAAATTAAATATAACTTAACTGAAAATTAAAATGAAAGTAGTAAATAAAATGATAAATAAAACTAATAAATGATTGAAAATAATAAAGTTGTGTGCCAATCTTTGCATAAGTAACTTTGCAAGTCGCATCATGCGTGCCAACCTTTAGGGTGTTGGTGAGTTTTTTTTTTTTTTTCTTAAAAGAGAATTAGTTGGGTGGTAGATATCAATTAGTCATGAAATTAATTCTCAAAAAATTAATTTTCGAACCCTATTTTATACTCCCTCCGGTCTCATATACAAAATTTTTTTTTAAGATTTGATTTGGTCTTATATATAAGAAACAAACTACCATATTAATTACAATATTCTAATTATGTCCTTCATTAAATAAGTCATTCAAATTATGAGTAGTGATGATCATTAATTTTAAAAAGAAAGTATACATATTAAATATGGATATTTTTAAAAGATAATTTTTATTTGAGACAAGATTAATTACTTTTAACTAACTTTTTTAATACTCGTGAATTAATTATTTATTTTTATGTATGAGTCCAGGGGAGTAAGTCATAAGAGAAGA
Organism: Erythrophleum ivorense; assembly: GCA_026724425.1. Taxonomy (NCBI): domain Eukaryota; kingdom Viridiplantae; phylum Streptophyta; class Magnoliopsida; order Fabales; family Fabaceae; genus Erythrophleum; species Erythrophleum ivorense. The sequence goes on from JAIUCV010000018.1 coordinate 6,088,744, forward strand.
TGGGATAAACTCTTTCCAAGAAAAAGTTCTCTTAACTCTTAAACGCAATTAAGCTTAGTATGAAAATATCAAGGAAGCATAAAATTAGAAATATAGAGTCAATAAATGAAAATAACTATTAAATTTAATTGTAAATAGCTTTCAGAAGAAATTAAATACAACTTGATTAAAAATTAAATTAAAAATAATAAATAAAGCTAATAAATGACAAAAAAATAATAAAAAATTGTAGAGCAAATTTTATGAGAAGTTTTTGTACGTTCTTCATGGCGTTTGTTACTCTTAATTTGTAGCTTCTTTTGTTATGCACATTTTCCATGAGGCCATCTCGTCATTCCTTGCGTGTCGTCCTTGCTTGGTGGCCCAATGATAGAAGTCGTGGAGTTGTTGCCTTTCGCGATTGCTATCTTCTAAATCTACACCTTTTTATTTTTTGGCGTTTTGTCAAAGTATGAGTCTTTTGACTGATGATAGGGTTGCCGCTAACTCTAGTTAATATATTTCGACTAAGTTCTTCATTTGAATTTTGTTGACTAATCCTAATCTTTAGCCGTAGATAATAACTTCGTAATTTTTTTTGGTGACAAATTTGCATGGTTAATATTTAAAATGTTACCATGTCATGTGATAATTCATAAAGTTGTGTTATGCATGGCATCGAACGCCTCTCGAGCAGTGAAGTATTACCATGTTATTTTTCTTTTTCTTTTTTAAAAAAAGTATATTAAAAGAGTTCTATTGTCTAATATCATTGCGCAAGAAAATTCTTGCACGCAAAGATTTACCATATGCTCAGCTAGCGACGTTTTTCTTCGAGCTAATGATTTTGAAATCTGTGCCCTCCTGCCTCTTCTGCTTGGAATAATTGTACTTCATTTACTTCAAGACCACACTTCCCTATGCTGCATCATATAATTGTGCGCTGAGCAGCATATTGAGCCTTGAAATTTGACCATTGGGCTGATCATGAGAATTTCTACTTCTGTTGATTGAGTCCCGTGTGATACCACAGTATTTTATTCATGTCGGCTTCCGAAAAGAAGTTTGGTTGCATTAAAATAATGACCATATTTTAATATGAAATAATAGAATGAACTCTTGGATATGAATTATTATTAACCATTTATATTGGATACAAATATAAATTATTTACTTTGTCATCATTAACAATATATCCTGCAATAAACCAACTTTTTTGTAAAGAAAGAATCAATTTGCGCATACGTTAAATTAAGTTAGTTCTCTATTGATTTTAAGGGGCACATCTCATATTGGCCTTAAAAAAATAATTTCCCCTGGATATTAATTTCAAGGTGTGAAATTGAATAATCAAAGTATGAAGCATATTTCATTAATCACTAGGCTAAATCCTTGAATTTCTAAATTTCTAAAACTTTGAAGTGAATTGTTTTCAAAATTTTTATTTATTTCCATTTTATTTCCAAAATAGATGTCTTTGTCATAATTTTGGCATTTTCAATTAAAACATTTTTTACTAACGTAATTATATAAAAGATAAAGTATTATATTTTAAAATTTGTGCAATTAAATTTTAATTAAGAGATAGTTCAACAAGGTCATATGTAATTTTTCTTAAAAATATATATATAAATCTCTCTTAAAACAACCGAAAAAAAAGTAATACAACTAAATCCCTTTTTTACGTATTGTTAACAAAACCATTTCCCCATTCTTTTATATTTGTATACAATTGTTAATTTTTTACCAGAATACACTCAAATATATAATTTTTTTTTTTAGATTTTGAAGAGAAACATTAGATGGAGGCGGTAAGCAACTTGAAGAAAGATTTTTTTTCCCCATTTTTTCTATTCTATTGATTTTTGTATCCTTGTATACAATTGTTACTTTTTTTTACCAGAATACACTCAAATATATGAAGTTTTTTTAAATATATATATATATATATATACACACACACACATATATTTAAAGAGAAGCATTAGATGGAGGCAGTAAGCAACTTGAAGAAGGATTTTTTTTTTTCATATTTTTTATTCTATTAATTTTGTGTTTATATTATTGGATTAACAGCATAGTACTAATGACATTGGTCCAATTTACATGATTTTGTTAGTAGCACGTCCAAAATAAGTTTAGTTGTAGCGTATATTTTAATTTCATAAAAGATTTATGTAGACTTTCATAATCAAGGAAAAGACCATATAATTGAGTCATCATTCAGAAAAAGATGGAGTATTTTACTCAAAAATCTAATAGCCATGTACTATAAAAACTAAACAAAGTGTAAATTTTACTATGAAGATTAACCCAACACACAAAATTCACAAACGTGAGAACTGGAATTGTAAATTTTGTAAAATTACTATCCAAACATAATTCAAGAAAATCATTATAAAGTTCATTGTAAATTCCAAAACATTAAAGTTAAACTTTCAAAATATAAGTCCGAATGTTAAAAATATAAATTTAGCTAAAATCCATGTTTCAGAAAAAACACTATGACATCCTCCTCTGACTTTCCTCCACCGGGTGTCGGCGGCTGGAAAATGGCGAAGGAAGCCAATTTTCTTCATTGGAGTACGAGGAAGATTAAAAGTGCTACTTAGGGTTTCATAAGTGAGTCAATGGGGTTGAAAACATATGACGTGGATCTATTAGAAGTGGGGAAACCTTGATTGTATAGTGATACACTAAAAGGGCAAGTATTGAATGAAGATATGAGTAAAGAGGAGGAAGAGGAGAATGCTGTGTTTGACAGCGATGGTGTGAGCAGGTAAGAGGAGTTTTCCAAAAATGATGTTGATGCAAATTGCTTAAAGAATGAGTTCACGATAATTAGGTGCCCACAAGGCAAATTTACTATTCCATAATTTATCATCTCAAGTGAATGAAGAAAAAAGAATCAGTTTGTCCTTATAAAAGATCACTCATCCTAATTTTTCAAAATTAAGTATAGGTGTACGAGTCATATACATAATAAACCGATAAGTACATTATCATTTCTATAAGGAAGGAAATCAACTATCAATTATTAGAATTTATCATTTTACCTATATTATCCAATTAAACTTAAAACTAAATAAAAATAAAATTGAAAACAATATATTTACTCAATAAACAATGATCATATGTGAATATTGAAGCTCCGGAATCTATAATCTTTTATTTAATTTTCTCAGTTTTACTTAGAATAAACTCTTGCAACTAATTCTAATTGAATTAATGACAACCTTACTAAAGTGAGTCAAATTTTCTCTCGAGATAAGCTACTCTATTTATACTAAGTCTCTATCTTCTCTTGTCATCATATACTCAGTATAAACTCATTGTGTATAAAGGATTTAATACAAATATTTGCTAACCAATCAAATATAACTCATATTTTTATAAAACTACTATTTGAGTCTATCACTCTAATGATATACATTGTAATTAACCCCTCAATCTTCTCATAATGTATCAGTTCAATAACAGCCAACCATTTATGAATAATAGAAAAGAGTAATAGATTAATTCAATAGAAAGTGTTATGAGAGTATTCTAAAATCAACTTAATCAATGAATAAGTTAATTTACACTCAAAATCTAAGATTCAGCTACACATAATGGAGATAAGTAAAACAACAAAGAAAGAAGAAAAATCCATGATCAAAAGCTAGAGAAGGGAATGAAAAGAAAACAAATCGGCTGAAGTGACAATCTGTCAATAAAAACTTTATATATGTTCCTGTATCTAGTAATCTCTAAAGTGCTCCTTCAGGATGTTTATAGCCCTCCTTTGCAACTCTAGGTCTCTTTTTAGCCTCCTCCTTCAAAAATTCGAAGCTATCTTAAGATAAAAAACCCAAATTTTTGTCAAACAAGGGCAACTCGTATCGAAATCACTCATTTATATAGCTTATCACTTTTGCCTTCTAGTAATTTACTTGATGCAAGGCTTTCATAGTGTCCACGCCAACCTATGTAAGCCCTCGATTGCTCAAAACCTCCTTGTTTTCATATGTTTGTGCTCACCAACATAGTTAGGCCATGTTTCTTGTTGAAAATGTTTGATTTTTTGCTAATTCTCTTGTGCTTTTTCCACTTTTCCTTGTATTTGATTAAATCACATAAAAAACAAATAAAAACTATATAATTTAGATTTAATTACTCAATTTTATCTTAAGAAAAGCATCTATATGTGACATTCATCACATAGCCTCCTCTATTTTGCGTGCTTTAGGTTTAGTTTGGAGTTACATTGAGGGGTCTTCCTTTTATAAAATTGGTAATTGCATTTTCACTAGATTTAGTATAACTATTGGAATAATATATCTACATTATTGTGCAATAATGTTTCCTAGCCTATTGATTTTGATGTTGCTAATTAGAACGTTTCTAACATCATGGACTAGTTTGGTAATTGGAATTGAAATAGATTTCATCATTTGATATCTAAAGATTTATGTGATTCTTCCCTTAATTGAAGTTCTCAATTCTGGAACCTTGTCTTAGTGCGATGAAGCTAATGGCTTCTATAGTGTGCAAAGTAGATATAAAATTATTATGGGTAATTTGCTAGGCAATCTAGCTTCCTTTTGGAAGCTTATTTAAAACTAGCCAAGCCAAGATTTGAAAGAATTTGCTACTTTCTAGGGCTTGTAGCTCATAACTACCTTTATATTAGAGCTATATGTAGATTGGGTAGTGGGTCATCAGTCTACCATATGAGTTGCAAACTTGAAACCACTCTTCATGTCCTTTGTGATTACATATATGTGATTAAGGTGTGGTATGACCTTATTCCCTTTAATAGGAGATTACTTTTCTTCATTTGCCCCCTCATTGATTGGATGGCATTGAACTTGCAAGATGACTCTTTTTTTAATAATGATCTTCCTCGGCATTTAATTTTTGGTATTGCTTGTTGTTTACTTTGGAAAGGGTATAATACTTGAATATTTTCTAATATCAATGCTAATGTTTGCTGCCCTACCTATAAGGTTGTGAATTTTGCCCAATAAGTTCAACATGCTATTTTTAAACCTTTTGAACTTGAGAGGAAGGTTAAAATGACCTATGATATTTGATATTGGCCTCCTAAAGAGAGTTCGATTAAGATCAATTGTGATGGCTATAATTAAGGGAATCTAGGCATCGTAGGTTGTAGAGGAATCCTTAGAGACTCTCAAGTAGGGGTGTTCAAAGGTTTAATTTGGTTCAGTTTTAAGTCAAAATCAAACTGAACTAACCTAATTAGTTTAGTATTTTGTTGGATATTGTCGGTTTTAAATTCTAATTGGTTTAGTTCGATTTTTGTTCGATTTGGTTCAGTTTGATACGGTTTGGTTCGTTTTTTTTTGCCCAAAAGTAATTTTTTTTAAAAAAATTTATTTTTTGTAATTGTAGAATTTAACTTCTAATATCCTGTATCTCTTAAAATTTTAGCCAATAATAACTTTGAAATAATTTATTATTTTTATTTTCTCTTTTTTTTGCCTAAAAAAATTTCATACATTCACAAAAAAGCTTTAAAAAGTGAGAAAAAAAAGAGCAATATCTTACAATAAAATAGTATAAATAATTTGTATATTTCTTGAACCACATAAAGAATATAACTTTGATACAAGTTTAATTGACAAAAGATCTCATTAATCTAAAAAGAAATAAAATATTAAATTTTAATTAATTATAAATTTAATGGTTCGATTTGGTTCGGTTAACCGAACCAAATATGGAGAAAACCGACAACCAAACTGATTTAATCGATTCTACAATCACAAAAACTAAACCAAACCAATTTTTAATCGATTTTATTTGATTTTTGACAGTTTGGTTCAATTTAATTGATTTAGTTCAATTTTGTTCAACCTTACTCTCAAGGATGTTGGCTCAAAGGCTTTTGCCGGAATATTAGGTGGCATTCTTCAATGTAGGCCGAGGTGTAGGGTACATATACTGGTCTTTAATTAGCCTAAGATCTTGGTTTTTACAATGTTCGTCTTAAATTGGATTTCTACAACCTTGTGGTCGCTTTAAATAGCAGAAATTATGTCTTAGATCCTCTGGGTGGAATGGTGCTTTTTATCAAGGGCATTATGCAAAGGAATTGGACTATTAAGGTTATGCTTGTTTTCTGAGAAACAAATATATGCGCCAATCTCTTAGTCAACTATAACTTGAATCTCTCCTCAGAGTTTCATTATGGCTTTCCATTGTAACTTGCCTTGGTTTAACTTTTCTTCCTGGTTGCATGAGTACTTATCTTTCTCACAGCATCTCTTTGTCGGGCTTTAAGCCTTTTTCCTTACCAAATAATAATAATAAAGCTAAACTTACTAAAAGAAACTAAAATTTTAAACATGTAATAATTATTTTACCGAAGATCGCCTTTTTCCTTGCTCCGTTCCATTTCATGTGTCTCATATCTCCCAATTCTTCTATTCATTTCTCTTCCAACAATGAATGCACAGTTTCCATGGACATATGTGATTCATTTCAAGTTTCATATAATTTTTCATTTATTTTGTCTCTAGTTTTGTCAGATTAAATGAATTGATATTATATGTGTTCTCATTCCAGAATTACTAATCGAAAGCTAACGATCATTCCTTCTTTACCCTAAAATGATCTTACAGGTAAAATTTGATGTTAAAATGATAATTTTGGTTAAAGAATCGAAGCCAGAGGAAGATGATAAGACCAGTTTTTTTCCTCGGATAAATGAATGGGATGGTTGGAAAAGACGTAGAGGAGGCCAAAATGAAGTATTAAGTAATTCGATGGATATTTTAGCAATTTCAAATAACAGAAGTTAGATTTAACACTCAATTTAAACGGCAGAGACATTATTGCAATGAATTTTATAGATAAGAAGATCAACGACTATTTTTTAAAGAAATTAAGGAAATATTATAATTTAAAGATCAGGATGGCTAAATATAACTTTTTTTAAAGAATTATATCTTTTAAAGATAAAAATAATTATTGAGTACTTAAGATATTTTTTTTAATACTCAATATTTTAATGTTCATAAGATTTTTAAGATATTTTGGGTATTTAATAAAGAAAAAAATTTACATATAATTTTTTATATCCTTATTATTAGATTTTTCAATCAAAATATAATAAGTGTATAATTTTTATAGATAATTGTATGATTTTCTTATTAAAATATATACTTATCATATTTTAATTGAAAAATTATATATTTATTATATTTTAATTGAAGAATTTGATAATAAAAAAATAAAAAAAATTGTATTTAAATTTAATCTTTTAATAAATTTTAGATATTGGATATTTCGAGTATTAAAAATGTGAAATTTTAACAAATTTAAATAAAATATAAATACTGAATATATGCTTTGAATTTAAACTCAACTAGGGAAGCTTGTCCCCACAGATGCACAATGGGGCTAACGATAGGATAGCACGATTTTTTTTTTTTTAATTACACAGAATAAAAAAGCAAAGATTGACATAGAATCCAAAATAAAATTTTACTGTTTATAACTTATGAATAATCAACTTTCTTCTGTTTTATATATATATATATATATATATATATATATATAATTTTAATTATCTAAAATTTGACAAGATAACCCCCCTCCCAAAGAAAAAAATGCCATTTCTATGCTGAAAAGCTGGAATGAGGAATCAATTAGAAAAATTTTCTAAAATTAACTTTTCCTTCAGTCAACAAATCTTTGTTCTTTTGATCTTTTTCCTGGACTTTTACGACATTTTTAATGGTTTATGCTTTTTAGGAAACTATAAAGTTCTCACGTTTATTCTCAATGCTGGGTCCATTCTCCATTCTCAAATAAATAAATGATTGGCGATAATTTTCAAAAGTTTTCTATTTTTTGATAGACGAATTCAAAAGTTAATCATAAGACCTAAGTACTTAACTGTTTTTTCCAGCGAAAAGAAAGCCTCCCTCTATAGCACAACATTTACCTGTTTCTTCATTCTTAGGAAAAACTATTAATAAATCAATTTATGCCAGGATAATATATATATATATATATATATATATATATATTTAACACATGTATTATTGTCCAATGATTTTAATAATTATTTATTTGATGTTATATGATTTTACAATTTATTAATTTAAAAAAGTGGTTATTTTATAGACTTAAAAATATTTTGGTCAATATTGGCTTATTTGCTGTGTATCTTTAAGTTTTAGAGGAGAAATGTTAAGTTTCGTTTAAAAAAATTATCATATTATTAATTTATTTTCTAAGAGATTTTTTTCCCAAGAAATGTTTTAATTTTAGGGTATTTAATAAATTTTTTTAATGTTATATAGACTCACAATTAAATTGATATTACTAATTAATTACTTTCAAAATATATTTATTCCTTCTTTTCGAATCAAGTCTTTGGATTTCCACATGTCCCTCTTCGATTAATAGAGAAAGCATTTTACCTATTTTACCCATTAGATATATTTCTCAAAATCAGTAAACTATTCCTTGTTTAATTAATTGAGTTAATAATTTTATCAGATAAATAAATAAAAGTGATAAGTCACATAAAAATTAAAGATATTATATCAATCAAAATTGGACAATTTAATACGAAAATAATGTAATTGATTTAGTAAGCTATTAATTGTGTTCTAAACATAAGTGCGGTGATTCAAAATTCGTCTTTTTGAATATTTTAAATAAATTAAAATTTTAAAAAAATAAAATAGAGAGTTCAAATATAAGATGAGACTAGGTAGTGTTTGGTAGAGTAAGAAAGATTGTTTAGAGAATAGAATAAAATCGAATTTTGTAGCTTAAAATCATTTTGAGTATGGTATAAAAAGCAATGATATTACTTTTCAATTTGGATATTTAGAAGTGTGGAAATAGTATAAGAGCAGAAATAATGGTACATAGATAATTAAAACATTTCTAGAATTAAAAAAATTAATTTTGTTAATTAACATAAGACAAAAAAATTATAGTTAAATACTTTAAGTTAAAAATATTGAAAGACTTTAAATTGCATAAAACAATTACAGTTTAAAATTTCACACTAAAAACTTTGAGTTCATTAAAATAATTTTAAAATTTAAAGTATTATAATATAAATATTTTTAATTTGAGATAATCAACAATAATTTTCTCAAAACAAAAATAAAATATCATTATCATTTGGGACAAATAATATTTTTCTTATTCTTTTCTTCCTAGAAGATAACATTTCTTGACAACATTGATAGAATAAATAGTGTCATATAGCATTGAAGACAAAACCTATCATTAACGCTGCTGTGTTTGAATGGAGTTAAAAATAAAGGGGAGAGAAAAGTTGAGAAAAAAAGAGGGGAAAAAATAAATTTTATTCTGTTTGGATACAAGAAAAAAAGTGAGAGGAGAAAAAAATCAAGGCAAAAATGAACGTAGGTCTCATCAAAATTTTTTTTTTAAATAAAAAGATTTTGAGAGAAAAACTCACACACTGTTCTAACGGCAAAATATTTTAATTTTTTAATTTTTTAATTTTTTAATTAATTAATTAATTAATATTATAACATTTTTATTTAAATTTTTATTATAAAATTAATTAATAATAAATATATTTTATAAAATAATAACACATTTTTAATATTAAAATCAACAAATTATATATATACTTAAAAAAAAAAGCCAACTACATTTAGATATATATATTTCGATTGCCATTCAGTTAAAATATATTTTTCATTATCCTAATGAAAAATATATATATATATATTTAAGAAATTTTTGTAATATTTTAATTAATTAATAATAAATATATTTTACAAAATAATAACATATTTTTTAATATTAAAATCAATAAGTTATATATTTTCTCTCCATCTATTCAAACATATCAAAAAAAATTTCTCTTTACTTTTTATTTTATTTTTTCTCCCCACTTTTATTTTCTTTTACTTTTTCCCTCCACCATTCAAATACAGTGTAGATTTCATTCAAACTTACCGAACAAATTTTGTTTAGCTCATTTCATTTCTTTTTTCTTTCCTTCACCAACCTTTCATGGCTACCACGCAACTCTAAAAGATCAAAAGGAAAATGAAAGGAGAGAATCAGGGGATGATAATCATCAATTATATAAATGATAATCCTACTAATAAAAGGAGGCTACTTTTGCTCTGCGTGCGTGTATGCGTGCATATGTGTGTGAGAGAGAAAGAGAGAAATAAAAACAAAACTAACAGATAAAAAAATATTAGAATGAGTCGTTTTAAACTTTTGTGGACTCAAGTTGTCCCTGACAAAAGTTTAGGTTGTTCAAGGCTTTTTGACATTAATATGGCAAAAAAAAAAAAAGAAATGACTCAAACACTCCGCCGCCAAAATGTATTTTTCATATACTTAAAATTTTATTTATTATTTTTTTTATTAATGGGTCGCGGCATCTGAGATGCTGCGACCCATTTTTTTTTATTTTTTTTAATTGAGTCGCGGCATCTGGGATGCCGCGACTCAATTTATAATTTTTTATTAATATTTAATTTATTTATATATTTTTAATTTATTTATAAAATAAATTTAAATTTAATATATTTATTATTAAATTCGAAATTATCTATAAAAGTATAAATTAAAATTTTTATTTTTCAGTTTTAATTATAATTGAAATTATTTTAATTAATTTTAAAATATATAATTTATTATTATGATTATTTCTTCAACAATTTAAATTTTTTTATTTCAAATAAATTGTTAGATTTATTATTTTTTAAAAAAATTGAATTGAATTATTTTTATTTTTATTTATCATCTAATTTTTAAATTTAAATTTTTTATATTTATTTCATCCAATTTTTTTAATTTCTTCATTTAAATTAATTACAGAATTTAAATTTTTTTTACAAAATTTTGAATTTAAAATTTTAATTCTTTATAATTATTATATATATTAATTAGTAAATATATATATATATTATTATTCGTTAACTCTTCAAATCTTTAATTTCCAGTCCTTAAATGTTTATATTTTTGGGATGAAAAAAAAATTGCAATTGTATGGTTTCTTTTTTATTTTTTGGATAACAATATTTCTTTTTTTTTTTACTTCGTCCTTTATCATTTTTTTTCATGCTCTTTGAATACAAAGGACGAAGTAAAAAAAAAAAGAAATATTGTTATCCAAAAAATAAAAAAAGAAACCTACAATTGCAATTTTTTTTTCATCCCAAAAATATAAACATTTAAGGACTGGAAATTAAAGATTTTGAAGAAGTTAACGAATTAATATATATATATATATATATATATATATATATATATAATAACTACAAAGAATTAAAATTTTAAATTCAAAATTTTGTGAAAAAAATTTAAATTCTATAATTGATTTAAATGAAGAAATTAAAAAAATTAGATGAAATAAATATAGAAAATTTAAATTTAAAAATTAGATGATAAATAAATATAAAAATAAAAATAATTCAATTCAATTTTTTAAAAAAATAATAAATCTAACAATTTATTTGAAATAAAAAAATTTAAATTGTTGAAGAAATAATCATAATAATAAATTATATATTTTAAAATTAATTAAAATAATTTCAATTATAATTAAAACTGAAAAATAAAAATTTTAATTTATACTTTTATAGATAATTTCGAATTTAATAATAAATATATTAAATTTAAATTTATTTTATAAATAAATTAAAATATATAAATAAATTAAATATTAATAAAAAATTATAAATTGAGTCGCGGCATCCCAAATGCCACGACTCAATTAAAAAATAATAATAAAAAATTGGTCGTGGCATCTCAGATGCCGCGATCCATTAATAAAAAAAATAATAAATAAAACTTTAAGTATATGAAAAATACGTTTTGGCGGCGGAGCGTTTGAATCATTTCTCTTTTTTTTTGTCATATTAATGTCAAAAAGCCCCTCAAATTGTGTAGTTGTTAAGGATACACCCACATAGCCTTTTTTTTTTTTTTTTCAGACAAGAATCCTTAACAATTTTTTTTTTAAGGAACTAAAATATACTTTTGCCATATTTTTAAAGCGTGTGTAAAGCTTTACTCACATTAGGCACACATACCGAGAAAAAAAGCTTTGAGATAATTTTTTTAAAAGACAAATCGTTTCCCCTCCGTACTATTACACACATTAAAATTTGGAATAAATTATATTTTTTAAAATTTTGCTAAAATTATATACTTCAATTAATTTTAAAATTTTCTAACTGATGTACTTTTTATAAAAATATAAAAAAGTATTTTAATTTTAAAAAGTATGTATTTAACTTTATAAAATTATTTTAATAAAAATTTTAAAATTAAGTATAATACAATATTTTGCTTGTTAATACATCTGTATATATTTTAAAAATAAAAATTTATATAATTTCACTAAACTGAAAAAAAGAATTGTGTAATTTAATCTAAACTTTTTAACCTTGTGTATGTAGTGCAAGGAACACGTTGCCTCTCTTTCTTTGAAAAAAAAAATTATGTCTCCTATTCATGATCTGCATTCTTTGTTTCTATCATTAGCCAGAGAATCTTTGTCTTATACATCAAAAAAGAAAAATAAAGTAAAATAAAATAAAAATAAAATCTATAAGGGCTCTTTAGATTTATCAAAACAAACATAATATATTTATATAATTTATATAATATTTATTATATCTTTATAATTATTATTTTATCTATTAAATTATTATTTTAATTATCAAATCACCTTCTTAAAAATAAAAACATAAAATTCATTTCCTATTTTATCTACCTACTTTTTATATTTTCTCTTCCTTTACATTATCAAACCAATCAAGCCTTAAGAGTGATTGCCATCAGCAAGGACTCGTATTTATATATTAACCTCCATTATGTATATTTCCTTTCTTAAAAGGAATAATTATGGAAAAATATTATAATTTATATATTTAAATTCATATTTAGTAAATTTTGTATTCTTATTACATTTTTTCTATTTTTAGGCTTGAATTTATTTACATAAAATAACGTTAAAATGAATAAGTTTTTTTTAAAGCTGAAATTTATTTACATAAAACATGTTTGTGTAAAATTACAACAAAAAATATATAATATCTTAACAACTATCAGTATATAAATATAAGGAGAATTATAATTAAAGATCCAATGTTTAAAAAAACTTACTTTAAAGAATCTGTTACTATTGTTTTAAGATAGATTATTATTAACTTTAAGTAAAATTCCTTAAATTTAATGATAATAAGTCTTTCAAAATAAATTTTTTAAACTTTCGATCCTTAACTATAATTCTCCCATAAATATATGTGTATATATATATGTGTGTGTATACACGCGCGCGCACAAATTATAAGTTTAAGATGGAGTGGATATCATATTATCTAAACTTAAATTCTTAAAATTTTTAATCTTAAGCCAAGCATGTAACTTTTGGAAATATCCATAAAATCTTAATTCTTTTGCCATTCCTACCCTTAAGGCAAACACTCCTTATATATATGGTAATTAATGATATATTTAAATTCAGTAAAATAAATGAAAATAAAAATAATTTAGACTTTTTTTTTTAATTTAATGACACTTGTGAAATATATATATATATATATATATATATATATATATATATATATAACTTTTCTATTAGTCTAAAGCAACACCTACAAGTATATGAAAAAACACTTTCTAAAGTAGAAAAAGATATATTTAAAAAATTGCATTTACAGCAAGGGTACTTTTTCATCTTGTATGATAATTAATTTTATTAATCATTAATAAACTATAAATTTAAAGATATATAATTTTTAAAATAAAAATAATATAAAATTTATTTTTATTTTTTAGCCATGTCATTATTTCTCATGTCTCTTAACTCTATGGAGAGAGTGAATATAGTAAAACATAACGAATATATATATATAATATATATATATATATATATGAATTAAAATGATAAGTACTTCTTCATGTTATATGATATATTATTCTACAAAAAAAAGTGATATGGATTGATGACAATAAAGGGAACAAGAATAATCACGTAGAAATCATCATGTTAATATATCAAAATAATATTATGTTGATATATGGATTAAAAGTATGTTTTTGCAACTTGAAACTTACGCTTGTCATGCTTTCTTTTAAAATTTAACTACTTGTAATTATAGCTTTTAAAATTGATTTATTTATTTAAAAAATTAAGTAGTCCTTATTGGACATATTTTAATGTATTTGGATTGATCATTTAAAAAATTTATTTATTTATTTATTTGATTATTTACTTATTTGTTTCACTTAGCACTAAATTTCTCATTTAATTATTCCAATAAAAGCATATTAACTTAATTATTACTAGCATAGCATATGTAATTCATTTTCTGTCATTCTTTTAAAAACTAGACTAGATCATATGGTTTGACAAAGAAGACTGATAATTGATCACTAGTTTGATTTAATTAGTCTAGAAAATCAATTAGTCAAAGAATTGATAAAAAATTAGCTAAATTAGTCAAAAATTAGTTTTAACCAATCTGAAGCTTTTTCTTTTTTTTCTTTTTAAAGTTTTTTTATTACATAATAGAATAGTTTATCTTGAATACATTTAAAAAATTATAATAGAAGGTACTAAAAGAAAGAATGGGTTGAAATATAGAGAAATTTAAAAAAAAAGAATATAATAGAAATAAAAGGTGCATATTTAGCTCTTTTTTATGCTTACTCTCCATTATACTCTATCTCATAGTAATATTGTTTTTCCAATATTAAAGTGTTTAGCCAAAATTATCATTTAGTTTTAGTTTTTAATTTTTTAATGATAAGTGAAATTTTAATATAATTTATTAATTTCAAAAATTTAATATTAAATGCTCTTAATTTTTAATCATAGGTTGTTTTTGTTTTTTAGTTAAAAAATATTTTTTTAACACTTTAAAAATATTAAATTAGTAATTAAATACTTAAAATTTATTAATATTTATTTCTTATGTTAGAATTTTAATATATAAAATTTTTAAAAAATATATTTAATTATTACCAGTTTGATAAATAAACTGTGAATCAATATTTTTACTGGTTCAATGATTAGTTTGATTTTGAAAACATTATTTTTTGTTACCTGCCACTTAACTCTTATAAAAAGATAGGAATTTTTAATGGAATCTTGTAGCTATTAGGAGAAATAATAACTTAGGTGCACCTAAATGAGTGAGGGGAGGCCTGAACAAAAAAAGAGCTCTGCCTGTTAGGTGTAGCCATCCATGAAAGGTAAGGAGTTACCAACGAGGTGTAGCTACTTTTAGGGATACGTGTTATAATATGCTAGAAGTAGGGAGAAAATGAGCTGCCTATTAGGTGTAGCCACTCGTGATGGAGTAAAGAACTACTAACGAGATTTAACCACTATCAATAATAGTAGAAATCAATTTTCTTATAAGGTTATCATATTAAAAAAAACTCAATATTTTAAAGATTACTTTATGTATATACTTTTAATGATAAGTACATTTAGTTATTTAATTATTTTAGTTAACTTCTACATTACTTTAGTTTTTACCTTGGATATAATTAATTATCATCATTATTGTAAAGTAATTGTTGAAAAAAAAGGAAATATAATTTTTTATTTTTAATTATTGTAACTTGTTATTTGCTTGATGAGTTTTTGACTTATTCTTTAATTTTCAATATTTCAGATAGTGATGTTGGATTCAACTCGTCTCCTTCATCCTATAAAGACATTGGAATGATGAATCTTGTTTGAATTTCGATTTGTTGTTATAAAGTATTTTAGACATAACTCCACTTGACATAAGCAAAATTTCCCTCCACCTCCTTTTTTGTCATTTTAATAGTTAATAGTGGAGAGTGAAACTCTCTTTTGTTGTTATTGTTGGATTCTAACTATTTATGAAAATTTTGGCATGTGCAAATTTTAAAAGATATTTTGTTGAAATTTTTACAAAAAGTTAAGAACATTTATATCAATTTATAAATATGATATAATTAATTTGGATGCAAAAATATCATGTGTTAAACTATTTAAAGACTATTTTTGTAACGCTCAGTATATTGTAAAAACATTAAAATGAGTTAGTATGAAAAGCAAATCCTTTGAGATGAGTGATTTGAGACCAAATAAAATTTTGATAAAATTTTAAATAATAAAAAATAAGAATTTGAGCATTGAGTTGCCCAAAAACGGGGGCCAGAATGATTCAAAAAATTTGTTGAAAGTCAAATGATATTTTCATAAATAAGTGCAATTTTGAAAAAACATCTAAGAGGGTTTTTTAAATGAAAATTTTAAGTTGCCCAAGGTTCTCAGAGGCTCTGAAAATCTTGGAAAGTCTCGAGACTGGTAAAGCCCCTCCAGTGTACTTTTTCTGATGTTAGTTGACCCAAACTTTGACTGATTCGTTCGAGAAGATTTTAGCTCTAATTTGAGTGATTTCAAAGGCATTTTATTAAATTAAAAATTTAAATTTTATAATAGAAAAGACGGTTCTAAAAAAATAGTAAAAATGAAGCCAAACAAGAAATACCATTACGAAAGGGCAAAAATAAAAATAATTTTTTAAAAAAGAAGCTTCTTGGTCCTTCTTAAGAGTCATGTTCCCTCTCCTCCCACTTAGATCGACTTTCCTTCTACCCAAATCTCAGAAAAGGAGCTACTGTCTTGGGCACACAAAGAGGGGGAGAAGAAGGAGGAAGAAAAGCCAAGGAATGTAAAGAATCTTGAAAAATTTCACGCTCTTGCTCTCCCACTTTTGCTCCCCTTCTTCTATGCTCTCTTTCTATGGCTTTCTTGTAATGGTTGGTTCTATTTTTGGTCCAAAATCTAGAGGGGGAGTTTGAATTGTTTGAGAAAGGGAGAATCGAGAAGGAGAAGCCTTAGAAGTAAGCTTGAAACTAAGGTAAATCTTGTTCCTAGTTTCTTCTTCTTCTTCTTTTTCTCTTCCATGGTGGGATGCCTAAAACATAACCATGAAGGGGGGAAAGTTTCTATTTTATAACCAATAAGAATTCATCAAATTAGGCCATGGGAAGATGGAATACACTAAAGAATTACATGAAAAGCTAGTAGAATTCAAGTTAGAAAAGTATAGAGTTCTTGAACATAATCTAAAATTTAGGTTGATTCAAGAATTTCCTAGCATATGTGAGTGTTTGTTTGAGTTTCTAAGACTCCTAGAGATCCTCCCAAGTGCCTCATCCATTAAAAAAAAATTTCAAACTCTATGGGTCCTTAATGAAGGCATATTTCGACCAAGACCCATGAAATAGCTAGGGGATGTTTTAAATTGTTCCAATTTTGATTTGGGACTTTATATGATAAAAGAAGATAGGAGAAACCCTTGAAAAAAATTTAGAAGCTTTGGATTGGAAGATGAGGTAATGGCTTCCATAATGTAACCTTATGAAGCAACATGTACCTAGTTTGTGAAAGTGAGTGTGTAATGGCTCCAAAGACGTTAAATGAGGTCAAAAGGCCTAGATATGACAAGAGAATGGCACCAAGAATTTGAATCATGGTAGTTGCTTCATTGGATTATTAATAGAGCTATATTGTGACAAATAGAACAAAGTATATTTTTAAGAGTGACTTGGATGTCATAACTTGTTTTAAGAGTATAATTGAGTGTTGTTTATTATGAATAGGCCAAGGAAATCGAACCCCACTTCATTGTGTTTATGGAACCGAAAAGGAGAAGGAACAAGCAAAGTAAAGCTTGGATTTTCACCAAGGTAACTCTCCAATTGTTCTTGTTGCATTTGTTGTTGCATATGTGTCATTGTGTGCATATTTATATTTTGAGATATACCACTTGATGCTATATTGCTATTTTGGTACCAATATACCTTCTTGAATGTCTTTGAATTGTGGAAATGACTCATAAGGGTGAGGCAGTACCAAAAGTCTCTTAATGTGGGTGAGAAGATGTCAAAAGTCTTATGCCATGCGTGAGACAAGGCTAAAAGTTCCTTGGATGGGTAAGGTTAAGTCAAAATTCCTTAAACCAAGAGTGAGGTGAATCCAAAAGTTTTAGAAATGGGGCGAGGCCAAACCAAAAGTTCTTAGAGCTCATTCTTATGCTTAACATGAGTTTGTGGCATAAAAAGGTAAAAATTAAATGTTTCATATATTGATTAGTAGCATACTTGTACCCTTAACATGTTGTATGCCTTGAAAATGTTCTTGAAGGTGTATGAGCTATTGAGATTCAATGAATCTCACTCCCTCCTTTCTCTCATCTTATATGGTTTAGGTGGAGTTCAAAATCCAAAGAATGAAAGCCTAGGAGCTTAAATATCCATCTATTGGCAAATCATACTATGTTTGATGTATTAGAATGTCCAAGTATATATGTATATGTCATTTTTGAGCCATGAAACTTTAAACAAGTGTAAAACTATATAAAGATAATGTTTGTATCAAGAATAGAGCTAAATGAATAGAAATATGCAATTTGACCACTTGGGAGCCCATTTGTGCATGTATGTTTATGAATGTGTCATGATGAATTTGAGTTGCATGATGATTCAGACCTTATGAGAGACTTATTTATGCTATATTTATGCTTCCTAAGTTGCCCAAATGGGTGTGGAATAATGTATGGCTCATTTGGACCAAATTTGCCCCTTTGTTGGAGCTAAAAGTGTCATAATTTTAAGCTATAGCAAAGTCTGACCAAATGATCTTTTCTTGACTTAAAATTTGGCATGCAATTAGATTTTGCCTAGAGTTTTTTGGAAAGCTAAAGACTAGGTCATTTGGAGGTCTATGAAATTTTCTATGATTTTTTAAACTTGGTATCAAAATTTTGGATTTGTAGAATCACTGTTCATTTGGTCAATTGTAAAATTGTGTCATTCGAAGGGCAAACATGGTCCGATAGCTATGAAATTTTATAGGTAAAAACTAAACATGCACAGCGACTTGAAACAATTAGAAGCACCTCATTTGGAGGTCTGAACTACGAGTTATGAATTTTTGAAATTCTAGTACAGCAACAATAACGCAACACAACCTTAATCACTATTCCATTGAATTCTAATAGCTAAATGTGTTTATTTTTATATGAACCTATTTTTACCATAAAGCTAACATCTATAGATTCTCTAGATTGTATCATTTTCATGGATTGAATTTTTGTAGAATTGATTGGACATTTTTAAAATTTATAGCAGACACTTGTATCAGTACCAATAGCTATTCAAACCTCTACACCTTTTCGAATGTCAAACATCTTCTGTGTTATGTTTCATGGCCTAGATATATTTTTAGTATAAAGTAGACATCTGTAACTTTCTAGAATGTCATAGTATGCTTAATTTTGATTTTTCTATAATTAATTACGAATTTTCACAGTTGATGCTCAAAACCTGCAGATTGAACTCGAGGAAGAACCATTAATAATCATGTGTACTTGATGTAAGCTCGGATTTTTGGTAGTGTTTTTAGATGGTTTTGAGTTGTATTAGTATAATTAAATTTAAGAATGACATGAGAGAGCCCCCAAGGCCCACGAAGCTAAAATGAAGAGATTATGAATGACATAACACAATTAAATTATATTATTTTCTTTCTTTTTTGGGGGGAATCCATGTATAAGACTTGTATATATAAGGAAGTTAGCTAAGATAGCCCTGGTATCACAATTTTCAATTATGAGTCATTTTGGTTAGGTTTACATACGTGAATTTTATCTCATTTCTTGCGCCAACCACCTCCTTGGGCGTGACAATCAAAAGATGAAAATTATCAATTATATAAATAATAATCCTACTAATAAAAAGAGGCTGCTTTTGCAGTGTGTGTGAGAGAGAGAGAGAGAGAAAGAGATAGAGAGGAATGCCCTTTGAGTTAAGAAATCAAATAACATAACAATATAAAAAAAATTTAAAAAATATTAGACATAAATCATTTAAACTTTAGTCGACTTGAGTTGTCCCTTGACAAAAGTATAGAACATTCGATGTATGGACGATAATGAGTTACCGAATTAATAATTTTATTTTTATTTTTGAAATTAGTAAATAAATAAATAAATTCTATAAAATAATATTTTATATGAATTAGTTATTTAAAATTTTTAAATCACTTGATAACAAAATAATATATAATGATTTTAGTATTTTTGAAAACTAATTTGTGTATTTATTAACTTTTTAAAAATTAAAATTATATGCTACTGACAATTTGGAAATCAATTGTTAATTTAGTAAATTTACTCATTATAAATTGGTTCTTCAGGAACATCCTATAACATTGGGACCATTATAAATTGACAAAAAGAAGATGAGCTGAAAAATAAAATTAGAAATTAGTATACTTAAAACACTCACATATTTTCTACTTGTGATATATATCTGTGTATCACTTTTCTTTTTTAGTTTTTTAAAATCCTTTTTTTTTTTAATTTATATCAACTCAGAATATATATATACACACCCCTCAAATTGTGTAGTTGTTAAGGATTCACCCACATATAATATATTTTTAATCCTTTTAACACTTTCTTGATTTTTAAGGAACTATAATATACTTTTGCCATAATTTTAAACGTGCGTCTTTACTCACGGTAGGCACACATTGAAAACAACAAACTTTGAGATAATTTTTTTATAAAAACAAATCGTTTCCTCCCCGCACTATTACACATATTAAAATTTTGAATAAATTAAATTTTTTTAAGTAAAATACCTTTTATAAAAAATATAAAAATATTTTGATTTAAAAAATACGTATTTAACTTAATTAAACATATTTTAATAAAAAATTTAAAATTAAGTATAATATAAATTTTTACTTTATAACAACTCTGTCTATATTTTTAAAATAAAAATTTATATAATTCCATTAAACTAAAATAAGAATTGTTTAATTTAATCTAAAATAGGTAACGACACATGTTGCCTCTCTTTCTTTAAAATAAATTAATATTGACTCCTATTTCTGCACCCTTTGTTTCTATCCTTAGCAAGAGAGCCTTTGTCTTGGACAACTCCAAAGAAAATAAATAAATAAAATAAAATATATAAAAAAACTAGTTTATTTTTTACAAGACAAACTTAATATATCTATATAATTTATATAATATCTTTTATATCTTTATAATTATTATTTTATTTTTAAATTACTATTTCAATCATGAAATTATTTTTTAAAAATAAAAGTTATTTTTTATTTACTTACTTTTTATATGCTTTATATATATATATATATATATATATATATTTCTCTTTATATTATCTAATCAAACATATTCTTGCCCAAAGTAACAAGGTTGTCAAATTCGTGAGTTTAAGTAAATTCGTAAAAAAGAGATAAACTAGTAACGTAAACTCGTATCGTAAATTCGTAAGAGTTTATATTTGTTAATAATTACATATAAAATATAATATATAAGCATAAATTCATTTAAATACACTTTAAATTACACTAATTTTTTTTTAAAATTATTTATATTATATAATTCATATTTTGCAATATAAAAAGTCTAATAAAGTTCATACATAAATATTATTTTTAAATTTTTTTAATGGATTGTACTGAATTTAAAATTTTTTATCCTTTTTAAACTTAGTTTGACTTAATTATATGAAAATTTATCAAACTTGATTCAAAACACATTAAGTTAACTGAATTTATTTGAGTCAAAGATAAATTAAACTAATTTTATATTGAGTTCGAGTTTATAAACGAGTTAACATGTTTTCTTTAAGTAGAAACTTAAACTCGTTAAAATCGGAGAGTCAACTCATGAGTTTAACAACAATACAAAGCAACGACTCTCATTTATATATTAACCTTCATTGAACATTTTTTTCTTAAAAGGAATAATTATAGATAAAATATTATACTTTATATATTTAAATTCATAATAAAATTTTGTATTCTTATTAAATTTTTTAATTTTAGACTTGAATTCATTTACCTAAAATAGCGTTAAAATGAATAAATTTTTTTAAAGCTGAAATTTATTTACATGAAACATGTTTGTATAAAATCACAACAAAAAATAGAATATCTTAACAACTATTATTATATAAATATATGGATGTATATATACAAAAATTGTAACTTTAAGATGAAGTGGATATCATATTATCAAAACTCAAACTTAAATTCTTAAAATTTTTAACCTTAAGCCAAGCATGTAAATTTGGGAAATATCCATAAGATTTAAGATTTTTGCCATTCCTACCCTTAAGGCAAACACCTCTTATATATATATATATATATATATATATATATATATAGTAATTAATGACATATTTGTATTGAGTAAAATAAATGAAAAGAAAAAAATAATTTAGAATTTTTTTAAAATTTAATAACACATGTAGAATCAATATATATATATATATATATATATATTATCTATATAACATTTCTATAACTCCTGCAAGCATATATATAAAACTTTTTAAAGTATTAAAGGATATATCTAAAAAAATCGCGTTTACGGCGAGGGTACATAATTACTTTTATTAATTATTAATAAAAAATAAATTAAAATATATAATTTTTAAAATAAAAAATAATTTAAAATTTATGTTTATCTTTTAAAATTTGTTTTCACTCCATCAGATATGTCATTACTTTTCATGTCTCTTTATGGAGAGAGTGGAATGGCACAACACAATGATCAGCAGAATCTTAGCTGGATGCACTACAAGTCGATTTTTACTGTCCCTTTTTCTTCTGATTCAACCTTTTCACACACACACACACACACACACACACACACACACACACACCCTCTCTCTCTTAACTGAAGTCCCCACAAATTATCCGCCATTACTGCAACTCCTCATCAACTCTGTCACTCTCGCACACAGAGAGAGAATACACACAATGCACACCTTCTTCTTCATCATCCTCCTTCTCTCTTGCTCCGAATCCTTTGTTTCTTCTTCCAGCCGCAGGATCCTCCACCAACCCTTTTTGCCATTGGACAATCTCCCTCCACCTCAGTCTCCAAATCCTCCTTCTCCTTCTCCTCCTCTTTCACCTTCACCCCCAAACCCCAAGTTGCCATCTTCCACAAATACCCCTAACCAATCTCCCTTTTTCCCAACATACCCTTCTTCTCCTCCTCCACCTTCCCCTGTTACCTTCATTTCCTTCCCTGCCAACATCTCCTCCCTTGTCCTCCCTCAAACCCCCAAACCCAAACCCTCTTCCGGGAAGTTCGTCGGTGTTACCATTGCAGCTGTCCTCTCCGCTGTTGCCGTCGTCGGGATTTCCGCATTCGTCTATTGCCGCTGGCGAAGACGGAAGCGTTATTCTGATGATGAGAAGATTCTCAGATCCGAGAGTAGTCTCAGGCTGTTCCCAGCCAATGCTGAAACCGGCAATGGAAGTCGCAAGGTTAGACATACTTCTTCCACTAGCTCTGAGTTCCTTTATCTTGGTACTGTTGTTGATTCACGCGGTATCATCGACGATCATGACCGTTCTGATTCTCGGACCAATGATAATGGTGGTGCTGCTCTGGACCCTCGCAAAATGGACTCGCCGGAGCTCCAACCGCTTCCGCCGCTGGCCCGGCAAGCTTCGCGGCAGCAGAATGGGGCAGAGCGTTATGATGTGGGTTCAACTACAACAGCAGACGAAGACGAAGAAGAATTTTACTCCCCGAAAGGCTCTTTGGGTGGTCCTGATAGCTCAAGTGGTACTGGATCGGGTTCTCGGAGAGTGTTCGCGGCTATTGCAGGTGAGAATATGGGTGGACGAAGCAGTGAATCGGGTTCTACTTCGTTTTCTTCTTCCTCTTCGGGTTCGCCGGACAGGTCACATTCCGTCAGCCTTTCGCCGCCGATTAGCTTAAGCCCCAGAAGATCGCAACCGAAATCACCAGAAACTACGGTGGTCCACGGCACTTCTCAGCCGCCACAGATAAACCAAGTTGTATCACCTGCGTTGTCTCCTGTTCACAATAATCCGTATGTGCAATCTTCTTCAATGTCATCCTTATCTTCAACCCCAGAGAGAGCTTTTGCTCGTGATGGCCAGTCTCCTTTGCTGTCTCCGCTCTCCTTGTCACCAAATAGAGCTTTGGAGAAGAGCCCAGATGGGACTGTGAGAAATGTGAAGAATTCTAATGCATCATCACCAAGATTATCTAATGCAGCTTCAGAGGGAGTGGAGGAAAATGCACGTGCCTCACCAAGATTATCCAATGCTTCGGATCGAAGCAGGAAGTCTGTGTCATCATCTTCAGCTTTTTCGCTGCCATCATCACCGGAGAAAGTGTTGGAGCAAAATTTAGATCAGTCTCCAAGAATTTCCAGCTTTTCGGATCGGTATAGGCAATCTCCTCTGTCTCTGTCATCACGGCCATTGTCTCCAACCTTGCTTTCATCACCAGAAATGGAATTGAGCAAAATTTCAAGCCAAGCAACTATTGAGAATATTTTCAGTGAAAATGGAGAATTCTCAGTTCCTAATCTCCCACCACAGCGTAGACGCTGGGAAATTCCTGTTCTCTCAACACCCATTGTTCAGCCTCCTAGAGTTTCAGCTCCTCCTCCTCCACCGCCTCCTCCTCTGCCGGAACAAAATCGGAAGCAATGGGAAACTCCGGCTCCTTCAACACCCATTGGTCAGCCCATTTCTAGGCCACCTGAGCTAACACCTCCTTCGAGACCTTTTGTGTTGCAAAACCCAACAATAAAGGTTTCTCCTGTTGAGTTGCCACCAGGTTCTCAAGCTCAAAATCCAGGGGCAATTGATGAGACCCCGAAACCAAAGCTGAAGCCGCTGCATTGGGATAAAGTGAAAGCGAGCTCTGATCGTGAAATGGTGTGGGATCACTTGAGAACAAGCTCTTTTAAGTAAGATCCTCAGTTATCACCATAATGATCCTTTGTTGCTCTAACTGTTTGCATTTCAGATATCCGTTATGATTATAATTTTCAATCCGTGTTCCTGGATTTGTACATAAATATGGATTTACTGCAGATTGAATGAGGAAATGATTGAAACGTTGTTTTTTGTGAACTCACCAAATCAAAAATCAAAGAATGCTACTCCACGCCCAGTTCTTCCCCAACAAAGTCAGGAGGACAGAGTACTTGATCCTAAAAAGTCGCAAAATATTTCAATTTTGCTAAGAGCGCTTAATGTAACTATAGAAGAAGTTTGTGAAGCGCTTTTAGAAGGTATTTAATATCCTTTTTCATTTAGAGTAATATCATGGAGTTTGTAATTTCGAATTCTTAAATTTTGTGGTAGTATTTTTTGGTCATTATTGGTATGACGCGTCATTGAACAACTTCTTTTTCCACTTGTGGCACCTCATTTTTCAGTTCTAATCGTGTAGTAGTGTATTCTGATCAGTTGCAGAAACAGTTTGGGGGAAAAGTAAGTTTGTGTAGTATGTTGGTTTGAGGAAGAAGAAAAAGGAGGCATATTCTTATTTAAAGCCTCATTAAATGAATCACTAAACAACTTTGATAGCGTCCCCTCTTCTAATATCTGGGAAGATGTGGCAATTTCATTATTTGCTAGTTTCTTTATTTGTTAACTGGCTCTCAAAGTTTTTTACCAACTTTTAAAGACTCATGTATCTCTCTTTAATCATGGCATTGTCCCCATGTCGCTGGGTACTTCTCTTATCATATTTTTTGTGCAAGTGTGAGTTATTGTAGCTTCGTCTTCAGAGAGTTGGATGGTAGTCATTGTGCAAAAGACTTTGGTGTTTGGAATTTATTCCATCCGCTGCTGCATTTTGGTTTTTATTCATGTACAAAACTTGAGACTAAAATCATTTACCTCTCTGCAGGTAGTGCTGATACACTTGGATCGGAATTGCTTGAAAGTTTGTTAAAGATGGCGCCGAGCAAGGAAGAAGAGCGCAAATTGAGGGAACACAATGATGAACCACCAACCAAGCTTGGTCCTGCTGAGAAATTTCTGAAGGCCGTGCTTGATGTACCTTTTGCATTTAAAAGGGTGGAAGCAATGCTGTACATAGCTAATTTTGAGTCTGAGGTGGAGTATCTAACGAAATCTTTTGAAACTCTGGAGGTAATCAACCATTTTTTCCCTCTGTTAACATGCGCTGTGAGGAATTATTGGAATACCCAAATGAACAATTTCAGTCTTAAATCTTTTGGATCATATATGCATCAATTTCTGTTTTGTATACTCATGCCAATTCAAATCTCAAAATTGTCATTCCAAGGCATAAAAACTGCTAATTAGTGCACCATTACAAGCTTTTGCTTTTATTCACAATGTCAGAACATGCCCACATAGACTCAGTGTGCTTCTTTCACAATCTGTACCAATTCTTAAATATTAGTAGCAGCATACTGTATTTGAACTTTCAATGATACTTAAATCACAACTGAGTCCTGTGTTTTAACCTATCTCCCCCTATTCCCTTATGGTACCGTCTATCGAAGATTTCTCCAAAGAGGTCTGGTGGAATCCAGTAATGAATATATCAAAAGATGAAGAGCTTTCTCTTGCATGTGTTGAAATATAAATTTTAGTCTTGCTTTGGCACTTGATGTATTCTAAGCATTTCTGACTGGCATTTTTGCAGGCTGCATGTGAAGAGCTGAGAAACAGTAGGATGTTCTTGAAACTTCTAGAGGCTGTGCTTAAAACCGGGAACCGCATGAATGTGGGGACAAACCGTGGTGATGCACTTGCCTTCAAGCTTGATACACTTCTCAAGCTTGTTGATGTCAAAGGCGCAGACGGGAAAACTACTCTACTGCATTTTGTTGTACAGGAAATTATAAGAATTGAAGGTGCTCGTCTCTCAGGTACCAATCAAACTCCTAACCCTACTCCAATTGAAGATGCCAAGTGCAGGAAACTTGGACTACAAGTAGTATCTAGTCTGAGTTCAGGGCTAGCAAATGTAAAGAAGGCTGCTGCTATGGATTCAGAAGTGCTCAGCGGCGAAGTCTCTAAACTTTCTAAAGGACTTGCGAATGTTGCTGGGGTTGTGCAGTTGAATGAAACAACCAAGTCAGATGAAAGCAGCCAGAAATTTTCAGAGTCAATGAACAAATTCATGAGAATGGCAGAAGAGGAGATTCTAAAAATTCAAGCTCAGGAAAGAGTTGCTTTGTCCCTTGTGAAGGAAATTACAGAGTACTTCCATGGAAACTTGGCAAAGGAAGAAGCTCATCCTTTCAGAATCTTCATGGTGGTGAGAGACTTTCTAATGGTTCTTGATCGGGTCTGCAAAGAAGTCGGTATGATAAACGAGCGAACCATGTTTAGTTCTGCCCATAAATTTCCAGTTCCAGTAAACCCAATGCTTTCACAATCCCTTCCTGGATTACATGGAAGGCAACAATACAACCCTTCAGAAGATGACAATCCATCTCCATAGCTATACTGGTCATACCAGTGTGACTTGGTTGCATCTTCTGTTAGAAACAACCTGACACGAGATGATTTTGACCGGTCGGGGTGTGCATGTAAAAATTTAAGTATTGTTTACTTGTTAAATTGTAAAAATTCATGTAATAGATTTAAGTTGTATGTTACAGATAATATATAAAGTAGAAGATTTTCTTTGGGAAGAACGAGTTTTCCCTTGTGATTCATGAATAGGATATGCATTGAGGTTGCCATGCCTATAAATGTAGGATGCTCACACTTTGTTGGTATTATAAGGCTTACACTATATTTGAATCCAAAAACAAGGCGCTAACTTCTTTTTAACTTAATATACTTTATCTCTAAGTCTAATTATTTTTAATAATAAGCATGTACAAAGGTATTCAATCAATGACAGTCCTCGGTTATGACTTGAGGGCGAAAAGATTTATTAAATAGTTTTAAATTTTATTTTGATGAAATAATTTGTATAATTTTAAATCATTTAATTAAAATAAATAACTGTTTAATTGGAATTTAACTGATTTGAATTTATTGTTCCTCTTAAGTAGCACAAATTTAAAGAATCCATAATTGAATTGAATAATTTAGGTTTTATGTTTTTTTTCTTAAATTTTTTTAAATTCAAATTTTTATTTTTTAAAACAGAAAATGAAAATAATTTTTAATCTATCTGATAAAAAAAAAAAATCATCTTCATCTTGTATTTTAAAAAATTAAAATTTAATATTAGAAAAATTAGAAAAAAATCTAGACGACTTGAATATAGAGTAACATGCTGCGGCTTCTCTTAAGAGGAGCAGCGAGCAAATCCGTATTCGCAGTTTTAACCATGATTACACTGTGAAATCAGGAATGGCCTTCCTGTAACTTATCAAAATATTAAAACATAGCATTACCGAAAAAGTTAAGGATTTAGATGTCCATAATAGGAATCCTTGTGTAGCATGAATCACAGATTCACAGTTGTCCCTTTCTTTTCCCTTGTTTGTTTATATAAACTTATATGGCTTAGGTTTAATCTACTATTTTATTTTTATTTCCTGTAGACCTGCATAGTGATGTTTCACAGAATTGTTACAGAAGCCCGCTTAACTTTGTCTTCTTCGAAGAGGATGCGATTTGTACTCTAGTGCCATTTTCTTCACTTTGTCGGTTTGTAACGTAACCATCTATTTTCTTTTTATATTTTTATATGAACATTTGTCTAAGACATCAATTCTAGGCATTAATTTATTAAGACATTTAAACATTTTCTAAAATCAAATAAAATTAATAAATTATATTCAAATTTGATTAATATTCTATTTTAATATTATATATATTAATTCATTATAATATATTAGATATTAGAATTATATTGATATAAATTTATATATTTAATTTATTAATATATTTTTTAATTTATATAGTTATTAACATTTCTAAATATTTGGAACCATATGACTTATTTTAATTTATTATCATTTATACATTTGCACCTGACACTTTAAATGTGCCTATACAATTTTTTTAATAAAATTACTTTTTTAGTCCTCACATTTTAACTAAATTTTAACTTAGTCCCTATTATTTAAAAATTTATAAATAAATTATTTTACTTTAAGTAATTTTAATTTAATTTTTATTGTTAAATTTTCATCAATATTTTGTAACATAATTAATCATGAATTATCTTGACACTAAATATAAATGATTTTAACTAATTCATTCAAATAACTTAATATATATATATTACTTGACATATCATATATATATATATATATATATATAAATTAATTTAATTTAATTATTTATTTTTACTCATTTTTTAGTCTAAACCAAAGCACTAAAATAAGATATGGCCATGTCATCAAAATTTTTTAAAAAATATTATGAAATTTTTAATGGCAAAAACTAAATTAAAAAAATTCAAAATTATAAAGACTACATCACAAACTTTTAAATTATGAAAACTAAATTAAAAATCAAATAAAACTATAAAGAACAAACAAATAATTTAACTTTTTTTTCCTTAACCAAATTATCTTGACTTCTAAAAGATAATATCGTGATTAATTTAATACTTTACAGTTTTTTTTTCAAAACACTTTACAATAAAGTATCACTTTAAAATTACAATTTTTAATTTTCAAATGGTGGGGTCACTATTATTTTAGCATCCCAAAAAGATGAAATTACAAAATCAACTCATACTCCCACAAACTAAAGTAATATTAAAAAGAAAAAATCCGTAGAGTATCAAATTGATCTCATTACCATGTTTTGAGAATCAAAATAGGTTGTCAAAATTTGACAATGAACAGCCAGCAAAACTTTAGCCATGAAAAATGAAATAACAGCAAGAGTAGCAAACACCAAAAATATCCACAAGCTTAGATGGCAAACCATACTTTTTTAAAATTTGCAAACCATAGAATATTCCAATGCCAAGTGCATCCTCTAGGCTATATCCAACATCCTACGACTACATATAATTCACTATTGGAATTATAAACTCCCCGTAGTCTCCAACCTACTCACAAGTTTCTCCCACAGTGGCCAACTTCAAACTAGATATTATTAGTCTGTGTACGACATAACCAGGTATTATAATAGGAGCTTATTGAAAACAAGTCAAAACACAAGTTACAGAATCATCCTTTACCTATCATGAAGTCCAATGTTGTGTTATTAACAGAAGAAAACTGCATTAACGGCACTGTTTTATGGAAGATGTCACAAACAGGAGGCAAACTTGTGCACTTAGATACAGGCGCGGTAAACTTATACATAGGAGCTACTTTTATAAGGGAGACCCTATTTTCATCACTGACAGATAAGTACATATTCAATTTATAGTCCTCCACAGACGTTTTCTCTCAATTTAATCACTTATTAAAAACTTTTATCTTTGAACTTCCTGTTACGTAATCTTTACGGTAGCCCGGTAGGCAAGTAGGCATTTTAAAGTTTCCCAGCTAATTGCTGTCACTTCTTT
This sequence comes from Erythrophleum ivorense, assembly GCA_026724425.1. NCBI lineage: Eukaryota > Viridiplantae > Streptophyta > Magnoliopsida > Fabales > Fabaceae > Erythrophleum > Erythrophleum ivorense. The sequence continues at coordinate 6,119,046 of JAIUCV010000018.1, forward strand.
TATTTTATCAACAATTCACGAATACCTTCTCCTTTGTCTGAATCATTGCACGCTGTCAGCATCCATGCGTTCTAATATACGGCGAGCTTCTTCCTCTGTTGCTGGAACCACGTTTCGAAGTCTAAATCCATTTTTCATTGCTTTTGCCTCACGGCGAACCGTGAAAGTAAAGTAGAAAGTATTTGATACCTATATCAAGTGATAAAATGACACAGAGAAAACCTATATTATATTCTTTTATAATCACTTGGATGTGAAAAAGAGCTGACCTTCTATTGCTCATGTGTAAGTGTAAGTACAGTTCACCCGGACTTACCTCACTCGTTCGCAGCTCTGGCCTTGTAACATGAGCGACAACTTCGACATTGATTAGTGGCTGATCTGGGTTGTGAAGTTCTGTGTACAATACACAGGATTTGAATCGCAAGAAATCTCCAACATCAACCTGCAGCATAATTCCTCGTCTTTAGGATATATTGACACTGGGCAATTGCTTGATTTTCGTTTTGTTTATCCCTTATTAAAATAAATGAATATATTCCTGAAAAATGAGCAGGGGAAATGAAAGCAGAAAAGCATTTGTGGATCTTTATGTGTGAAACGTGTAGGTACACCTAAGGATCCCTAGAACCATAAAAAATAGCACGAGACCAACAATTGTTGGAATACCCGGCCTCACATTCTGTCTTTCACACTAACACGCAAGTGATGGGCAAATTACTCTAGACTCAAGGTATGTTTGGATGGGGGATAAAGGAGAAGGGAAGGCAAGGTTTCATTGAAACATTTCACTTATTTGGGAGTTTATTATAAGGAAGGAAGCAAAATGAAGGATTTTCAACTACCTACCCAAAATTTTCTTAAGTCCTCCCTTCTTTGTAATAATTAGTTCCTCCAACTTAGAGGATTTTGGAGGAGATACCAAACATTAAGTATTCTGCTGTTAATTATGTCTTATTACATCAATAAACCAAATTATTCTAATTAATCATTTTAAAGAAAGATAATTTCATGATAATATATTGTAATTAATTATTTTATTTTATTAGATTTTTTAAGTTATTACCCCGTTAATTTTAAACATCCAAACAAGAGAAAGGAAAATTATTATTTAACTATTCATTTCCCTCCTCCCCCTTTCTTTTTCTTTGGATTACTTCCCTTCCCTTCCCCTCTCAAATCCCAAATATCCAAACAAATCTAATAGTCTTGTATCTTTTGGCAAGTAGATATAGTTGATACATTTTGTTTACAGAAAATTCAGATATCCTCTCCCTCTGCCCATGGTATAAACAAGAGAGGTGGCTATTGTGGAGGTACGCTATTTTTTGACCAATATGGAGGTAAGCTAATTTAGGCTACTGATTTATTGACATTTAATGGATTTATCGTAACCAGTAATCAGTTATAGGCAAGCATATGGTTATAGTTTAAAAAAAGAAAAAACAAAATACTCACAGGTCTTAAGAAATCAACATGATCAACTTCTAGAAAGTAAGGAACCAATCCAGCAAAAGCATATGCTGTTGAAAAAGCCAATTCAAATGCTCGATGCATCAAAAACCCTCCAAAGATTCGACCATGGATGTTCCTCTGCTGTGGCTGACATATTAAAGAGTTCTCGAGGTGAGTATCCCTCAGAAGAATGCTGTCTCGGTCAGCTAATGCTGGCATGTCACAGAAAATTCTTCCCTCAGCCAAAAGTGCTTGAAGTCTATTTACCTCCCCACTCTCAAAGTCCCTCCTCTCCCCTCGTTTCTTTTTCTTCAAATTATTTCTTGCTTCAGCTTGTTTGAAAAGAACCTTTTCATGTTCAGTTTCTGGTGAAAGCCGATTCACTGGAGCAGCCTTCCGGGTTTTTGAGTCCCGGGCAACAAATATGAAGTTTGCAGTCAGTGCTACCAAATCTGACGCATCAGAGCCATCTGCATGTTATCATTCAAGTGTTATAGATCATTGCAGATCATACCAATGAAACTATGGTCAATGACATCTAGATTACTAAGATTTTTCCATGAGTAGTGATGCACATAATATTCTTCAACTTGTAGAAGCAAAGCAATATGAGGAAATTTTTCAACAATGGGACAAAAATGGCAAAGGGTTGACATATAGTTAGATGATGCATATCATAGCATGATTTATTAAAACTTCTCTAAAGGCCAATACTTTGAATAACTCGAAAGATGATTTAAGCATAGAAAATCAGATGCAATAAAACTAAGTAAAAACTCTTCAAACTTGTAAGGTGGCACTAGAAAATGTATAAGTAACTATGTGTGTCGTTTGGCAATAAGAATGATTTTGATAATTCATCTTAAAAAGCCGATGAAGGTGGTTTAATAAACATATAAATAATGGGAGATAAAGCGAACCAAAGGAAATTCTAAAGGAAATTTTAGAAAAAAAGGAATTTTATAGAATGATCATGTTACATCACTAGAAATTAATCTTGTAAGATCAAAGTGGGGAACAAGATAAACTATGTATGATACATTCAAACACCAACAGCAAACACAATGGAGGCAGTGAACAGCTTTGCTTTAAGTTGTCCTTGGCCACTAAAATACTCAATTTTCAGACATTTGTATGTCAAAAATTATGTACCTTCTGTGGACTGGGTGACATCCAGTTGAATCTCAATAGAGGATCGCCCAACCCATATAACAGAACCAACAATTTTGAGATCATTGTCAACACTAATTGGTTTCTTCAGCACAATCTTGTCAACAGAAGCGGTCACCAATAAAAGTGGCCTCGTTGTGCTGTCATCATCAGAACAGTGCTATTTCACAAACAAATGGAAATTGGCTAAGTCAAATCAGGGACAGAGAGACATAGAATCTTAATTGACGTTACAGCAATTTCCTTCAAATTTCAGAAGCTAGCAAGACATTTGGGCAACGCCCAGATTAAGATTCAAATAAAACCAAGGTTCTCATCAAATTTCTAAAAATTAAGGTATCACACAACATTTTACCTAAAACATAGCATAAATCTTCAACAACAATTACCGGTTATAAAAACACAGTTCAGTTTCAGCTCTATTGCCATTGAGGAAAACTCTAATTTGGTCTCTGACAAATAGGTGGAATTTCAATGTGGTCCTCCACAAATTATTCCTTTCAATTTAATTCCTCATTCATTAAGAAGCTTGCAATGTTATCCTTCCATCCCATTTTCATTCAAAATTTAGTGCAAAACCTAACAGTTTGCCGACTTGGCTGTTAATTGTCACTAATTACCTGAATCAAATTTGCCATTCATAATGTCTAGGTCAGCAAATTATTATGAAAGAACAACATTATAAGCATTTCAACGATTCAGGGACTAAATTGAAAAAAAAAACTCTTAAGGACCAAAAGTTCACCTAGTGACTAGAGTTTTCCTACTTGTCATTCACTTCCCCAATTAAGATAACCTTATTATAAGCACTACCCACATAATAAATTCTATTAAAATGCTCAAAAACCCCCAAAGCACAGCTGAACAATGGAGAATTCAACATGAGGCTACCTTCACCGATATAGTTCCAGCCAAGGCGTCAAGATCTTCAAGCAATTTCCCAATCCGCACCTCATTCCAGGGATCCCTATACTGCTCTCTAAGAATGAAATCCGAAGAAAAGTTATACAGAATGCTTGTCCTGCTCTGGGAAGGAGTTTTGGTGCGCAATTCACTCTGGGGAGGGGCGTCTTTTGGTGGGTCTAGAAGCCTCTCGAAGATCTTCGACCTCGCTTCCCACAGAGCAGTTGTCACCGGCGAGTGGTACATTCCTGGCCACAAGGCAATGGGCTTCCGGTCACCAGAAGGATTTGAAACATTAGGGATGGTGCCATTCACGGCGATTGTGTGTGAAGAAGAGTAGTTCAAATCCATCGACATGGTGTTTAGGTTGTTCCAGAAGTCTGGGAACCCTGCTTGTGGGGTTGAGTCTTTCGACGATCAACGCAGCAGATATTTGGTTGACCCAACATTAGGGAAAATAAGATGACGAGTTTAAAGTTAAAAGACATTTATGCCCTTTAAAATTGGAAATTATTTTAAAAAATATAAAAATAAAAACTTTAATTTAAAATTCTAAATAATAATTTTTTACTAGTTTTAAAATTTGAATTTTTAAAAATAATTTCAAATTTTAAAATCTCTTAATATAAACATCTTTAATCTTATACCATCAATTGTAATTTTCTCAGATATTTATATCCTATGCCTATAAAGTGTCTAGGAGGAATTGTGTCACTCTTCTCTCTCGATTTTTTTTTTTTGGCCAATTCTCCTTTGCTTTACTTTTGCTTTGACGTTTGTTTGCATATATAATACTTGAACTAGATGGGGTTTATTATACTTTTATCATCATATTCTTTTAATAAAAGTATAATATATATTTAATTAATTAAAACTTCATTTTACTCTCTCATAGTAGGTATTGTTTTTGATTTGTCTCTTATAAAACTATTTTTTAAAATTTAATTCCTTATAAATAAAGTTGTTACCAATAAAATTTTGTAGTCAATAAAATCAAAAATCAATTTACATAGTATATAATGTTAATTAAGTAAAACTTATAAAAATATTTATTATATGTTGTCATATGTATTAATATCGTTTACTATATAGATTAACAAAAGAATATTATTGATAATTATTTTATTTGTGAATAACTAAATTAAGAAATATTTTATTTATGAGGAATTAAATTAAGAAGGCAATTTGTGATAGACAAAATTGAAAAATATTTTATTTGTGAGGAATGAAAATAAAATTTTAGTCTAATAAATTATTTAAAAGGACTAATCATCTGATGCTGAGTTTAAAATGCCATATACTTATTTGTAAACAATCTAATGTTTTAAAAATTGGAATAAATAACAATCTATAGTTTAATGGTTTGATTATAGTTGAATGGGGATTGAATTATTATTATTATTATGTATAAAATATTTTATAATTAAATTAATACATATGTTATAAAAGAATATTTAAAATAGATTCAAATATTTAATATTATAAAAATCAATTGAAGTATTTTGTATATGACAACAAATCTATATGAAATGAGTTGGAAAAAAAGTTTATTGGAAGTTAAAAACTTTTATCGTAGAATGTCAAAATTCTGATTTAAATTAAAAAAAATTGCCAAACTATGCCAATTTTCACAAATTTTCCTCTTGGTAGTTTTAAAGGTTAAATAGATTACAGTTATGGCTAGTTTACCAAATTTTCAATTAAATAAGCTATTTTGTTCTAGTTTTTTAACCATCAGTAAAAGATTATATACTTATTATATTTTTATTTGAGAATAGATAATAAAATTATACAAATTGTACTTTCTCCAGAATACTTCTGCTCCACTTGATTCTATTAGGAAAAACTCCATATAAATGAGCTGCTTGAGCTCAACGTGCAAAATTAAACAAGTTTTAAAATGTGATCAAGCTTGGGCACGCCTTATGAAATGAAAACTTGAGCTCACCTTATATTAGCTTGTTTAAAATTATACGTAAATGAGTCATATATAGACTTAATGAGTTAAATAAGTTTTCATGATATTAATATATATATATATATATCATACAAATAATTATATATAATATTTAAATATTTATATACTTTTATTTTAAATCGAGTTATTCATAGGCTAAATGAACCCAATATTAAAATTTTAAGCTTAGCTTATTTAATTATACAAGGCTAACATTATGTTCAAACTTGTTCATTTAATAAATAAATAAAATTTAAATGAGTTTTTATATGAACTGAACCCTTTAAAGTTGAACTTGGATTCCTTAAATTAATAGTTTTGCCAAATATGATATTCTTTTTTTAAATAAAAAAATTAAGTTCACCTTGATAAGATGAAATATGATGGTAATTTCTCCTAAAATTACTCTTACATTGATTCCTTAGCCATTTAATTTTTCTTGGGATTCCTTTTTTAAAAGATAAAAAGATGCAAAAAGAATATTCAAGTAACTTATGTAAATTTATTGCTTACTTCTTTATTAGCGTTGTGAAGGTTAGCGCCCTTCCTATTTATGTTTGGGATTAAAAAATCTCTACTTTTTCATTAAAACAAAATAGGTATAGTGTTATTTAAGTTATTTTCCTACAAAAACATAATCAATACAAGGGTATTTAAGTAATTTCCCTTTGCTTACTAAATGCATGCTTATGAGAAAATGATCTAAATACTCTTTTTTTTTGGTCTTTTCGTAATATTTTGAGTGTTTATCATAAAATTCTCCAATGTAACAATGACCATAAATGCACCGTTTTGAAGGTGCTTTTTCCTCCAGCTGACGAGCAACGCAGCGTTTCAGTCACCAACCAACTAAGCCCTATTATATTGAAGCACACAAACACCATAAGAAGTTGACGCCAAATTCTCTCTTCCTCAGCTAATCCTCCTGGTTCATTGACTCTTCCCGTTCATTGAAGCTGCGCACCATTGAAGCTCTGTATTTGGTAAGCTTTGAGTTTTTCCTTCTTTTATACATGGTACCCTCATGTAGAAAAAACCCAGATAAAAAATCCCATGTTTCCCTTCAAGATGGTTGCTTTTATTGTGGGTTGTTATTAGACACTTAATACTTGTAGGAGTACTGTTTTGTGACTTCCATTTTGATGCACTGATGTTTTTGTTGAAGCTTAATTTTTTTATGGTTGCTTTCTAGCTTTATATGTAGCGTGTTTGGATATGCGTTTGGGGAGGAGAAAACCACGTTTGCTGACCATGGTTTTGCAGAAGCAACATATTGTTGCTTTGTACAAAATTGTGGTTTAGAGGATAGAAAAGTTTTTCAAAACATACACATAGTCTCGTAATGCTTCCGGAACGAGGAGAAAAGCATAGTAAATTAATTGCTTTTATGCACTATTGATGGTGAAAATATATTATGCTACACAGTTGGCTTATTATATGGCCTCTGCTCTGTACATTATGCTTATTAGAAACTTAATACTGCTAGAAGCTTCATACGCAATACTTCATATATTTGCTTGTTAGATACATTTGCTTTATATATTTTTGTTTTTGTTCATACACAATACTTCAAATGTAATCTCAGCTTAGTCATACTTAACAGTCGCCTGATGCACCAACTTTGTGTATGCCATACTTCGTACAACTTTGGATATTCAAGTACATGATGTTCAATTTTTGAGTATGTGTTTGTACATGACTATGGCAACCTATTTTATATGAGTCATTGGTTCAATTACATGATATTCAAGTATTTGCTACTGCACAATTTGGCCAAAATCATATTATATTGTGTTGAAATTGCGAAGTACAAAAGACATTCAAACACAGAATACTCTGAAATTTCCAAGTACGTTTATTCCTACTCTAAAATTAGTACAAAAAAATGTTTCAAGTACAAAGATTAAGTTTTCTTGATGTAATAGCTCTTCATAGCATGGTGGTGTTGACTGAAGATACTGCTCGTTCTCATCCCTGACATCTTCATCATCCTCTTGTGCATCATGCTTCTAGCAACCTCATTGACAATCTAAAACCATGAACTTTGTGCATAAACCATGAACCAGAAACTTAAGCATAATAAACAATTTCAGGTAATAGTCGAACACTTGGTACGCAGATGTAATCCAATGAGATGGCCGGTGCATTTTAAGCCACCAAGCTGTCCATTACAATCTCAATTTAGCAAGAATCAGTGCAGCCATCGACCAGTGCAATCATCAAGCCAAGAAAAAGAGAAAAAAGGTTTTACATATTGTCAAATTGATCTCAGGAAATAGAAGAGGAGTTATGCCACGTAGTCCACCATCTACGCACAATTGAAGAGAGTGAGGACGAGAAATGAAGACCTAAAATGTGTTTTATCCAGCAAGCAACTTGCCTGTGAAGACAGATCTGAGATATCGAGCCCCTTCCAGCATCTTTTATCTTGCAAATCCGAGCCAAAACGCACTATGCAGAAAAATAAAAATAAATAAAGGCCGATCCACGTGTCAAACAAAGGACGGCCGATGTGTTGATGGCCCAGATTGGGTGACTGTGCTGAACCCAGTCAATCCAGTGTAATTGGAGACAATCCAACCAAAAATATTTTGCATTTATTTAGTTGGGATTAAAATAATAAAAAAGTATAAACTTGTGGCGGAGTTTTTTTTTTTTTTTTAATTATGGATATTCACACTAAACGACACAAACTTGGGAAAGAAAAAAAAGGTAAGTCGTTTCATATTAATACTAGAGTAAAATTGGGAAAAAAAAAACCATCAGTCAAAATTCGATAACTGTAGGTATGAAAAATAGGCATTATATGGAAACAAAAATTAACAGTGTATTTGAGAATTTAAGAATCTTGGTGGAAAATGCAGAAGCAGAAGCCTTTTTTGTCTCTAAATGACTTTTAATTTAGGAAAAATTATATTTAAGGACTTAGAAAAATTATTCTAAAAAACCTGTTGTTATTATTTTAAAATTGATTATCATTGATTTTAATAAAAAATAGTTGAATTCAGTGATAACGAATTTTTTAAAATAAATTTCTTTAATTTTGAGTCTTCCTTTATAATTCTCCCTTTAATTTAACCCACACATTTCTTGTTGTTCAACAACAATTGGAGGAAAATTCTTATGTGAGAATATCCCGTTATTTATATTCTGTCTAATAAAAATGTTAAGTCATATCAAATAGAGAGATTTTTAAATATTGTTAAAGTATCACATTATTTATATTCTTTTCAATAAAAAATAATTTAACTCTAACAAAATGGGATATACCTATTAATGAATTAAAATTTCTCATAATGGGTAATAGAATATGGATCTCATTCTATTTATGTGATAATGGATAATAGATAATTGAATGCGAGAGTCAATAATATAGGTTGGTATTATCTTATTAGTGGGTAGATTCCAATTTATTTGATTTAAACTTTTTTTATAAGAAATTCTTAAATATTGTTAAAGTATCACATTATTTATATTCTCTTAAATGAAAAAAATCCAAATCAAATAAATGGGGCTGATCAACTAATAAAATAATACAAAATTATATAATTGAATCTTATATTCTATTATTTATTATTTCATTATTATATAAAGGAAGTGTTGTATGTAACTCACACTTTATCATTTATTATGAGAAATTTTAATTTATAAATATGTGGATCCAGTTTTGTTTGATTTAGATTTTTATTTTTTCACTAAAAAGAGTATAAATGATATGTCATTTTAAGAGTGTAACACCATAACTTCTTAGTCTATCTTTCTCTTTTATCATGCTTAGTTTCATTCACTTCACAAGAAAATGAATATATTTTAATGATTAATTTACATTATGTAAGGCCCGACAATTTCTCTTCATACTTTATGGACTACATGAACTTCTCAATATCATTCTCTGCTCATAATAAATCCATACAAATCATAAATATCATAAAATATCTCATACGTTTCAGGCTAGAAGTCATACACCAAAAAAATGAAAAGTTACTCTCAGGTTCTTGACACAGCTTTCTGGTGTGAAGTTTGAAAATTTATAATTAATTCTAAAAAAATTAAAATCAAGCATGTAATAACTTTCTGGAAAACTCTAGATGTTAAAAATAATTCTAGATTAAGCAAAAGCATTGAACCCATGAAAATTGATGAATAGTACTAGAGATTGGGCTATATTACTGGTACTATTATACAACTTCAAAAATTTAGTTCTCTCTCTACAGAGCTCTAAATGAGGTGATTTTGGTGATTATAGAAAGCTTATGATGTCTAGTTTATGCCTGTAAAATTTCATGAGTATTAGATATCATTTGGCCCATATGTGATATAGAAATATAAATTGACATATCAACAGTGCTGTTACTATATCAACAGAATTTTTCCAACTTTAAAAAATCATAATAAATTCTATAGAGTTTTAAATTAAGTGTTCTTTGACTTGGTGAAAAGATCTAGATGAAATCTATTACATGCCAAGTTTCATAGGAAAATTCATCCATTTAGTCAGTTTGGGATTCATCTCACCATTTGTTTACTTTTTGAGGTTCATTATGGTTCAATAAGGTGTCAAATTACTTTCTTACCCATCTATAACCACTTGGACATGTCCAAAACCACATTTATAGCCTAAGGAGACATGCCAATTGGTTCAAAACATAATGGAGATCATTCTTACTGTGCTACTCACAATCATACACATGGAAGTCATAACACATAAAGGGGTCTTTGATGGCATAAACATACATCCTCATTCATATGACTCCAAAATCATTACATACATCATATTTACATACATTTAAGTATGCTCAAGTATCTACAACATATATATTTATCCCACAAAATGGCCAAATAACAAAATCTTTGTCAAAGTCTTGGTCTTCAAGGTTGTCAGCCTCCATTTCTTGACCCATTTGGCTCACCTAGACATGGTTAGCTATTGGAGAGGGAAGAGTGAGATTCCAAAAATTCTAATAGCTCTTAACTCTTTCAAACATACATAATGAACATATTTTCAAGTCAAAGAATGCATGCATGAAGATTAAGCTACTAGTAACTATACATAAAATAATTTTCATGTTCAAGAAGCTCATACATATCATGCATTGGCTCTCAAGGGCATTAACAGTCTCAACCCTTTTCCTTAAGATTTTTGGACTTACCTAATTTATTTTTAAGAGACTTTTGACTAAATCTTACTTTTCTTGAGACTTTTGGCTTTATCTCACTCAATTCTAAGGACTTTTGGCTCATCCGTATTCTTTTTATAGGACTTTTGGCTTGATTATACTAATTCAAGCCAAAACATATTCATAAAGCATATTTCAAAAATATCATGGTACCATGGCATGTAGGAAATAACTAAAAACATTTCTCATGGCATAAACATACATATACATATCCAAAGACAAGAAAACAACCAAGAATGTATAAGAGAAAGGTTAAAGAGCTACCTTAGAGCCAATGCCACACACTTTTTTCCTTAAATTTGTCTTCCCCTTCAAACTCTAACTTTTCACCTCTGAACTAGTCCTAAAACAACTCCATATGAGTTACCAAAATCATAGAAAGAAAGGGAAGAAGGAAGAGAACATCTTTTGTAAAGGAAGAATCATGAAACTCTACACTTTTTCTTACCTTTTCGTAGATTTTTCTTCCTCTTCTTCCTCCCTCTTGGTGCGTGCTTTAGGGCAGAGCTCTTCTCTGTTTTGGGTAGACACAAGGCCAGTTAAAAGAATGAGCAAGGAGGGACGCCACTTATAAGATGCATATGTCTTAAATTTGTTTTTTTAAAAATGCTTTTTATGTCCCTTGTTTGGCTTTTTCATTTTAAGCTCATTTTATCTTTTTTTTTTTTCTAGAATCGTCTTTTTTATCATAAAATTTAGGTTCTTTAACTCATAAAATGTCTTTAGAATCACTCAATTTGAATTAAAAACCTTCATGAACAAAAATGTCAAAGTTCGGATTAATTGATGTTCAAAAACATACACCGGAGGAGGTTTGAACTAGTCCAGGGGTTCTTATGATTTTTAGGGCATTTGAAAACCTCGGGCAACTTGATTTTTTTATTTAAAAATCAATCCTATGAGTTTTTCAAAAATTGTTCAAATTTACAAAACATCATTATATTTTCGGCAATTTTATCAAACTACTTTGACTCTAGTTTTCGATACCTTAGACTTTGGATCTTTATTTTTCATTATTTAAAATTTTATTTTAATTTTATTCGGTTTCAACTCGTTCATTTCAAGAGACTTACTTTTTAAACTGACTCATTTCGTTGTTTTTACGAAAAATCAGATGTTATAGAGAATGTCTAAGAATTTCTCATTGTAATATATACATGCAGGACTCTCGTTTGTTAGAAAATTTTATAATTTAATTGTATTTAAAATATTTTAAATAAAGGAACATTAAGATATTTTATATTCTATTATTAGATATTTTAATATTAAAATATTTCATATTATTTGAGTTTTAAATTTTAAATATTCTAATTAATGATTCAAAAATAAAAAAATTAGTTCTTCAAAATATCATATTTAATGGGTGAATAGGTTTAGTGGATAGGTGCTTTTCAAAATGACAAAATGATGAGAAGAGTCAATATATTGTTAATTGACCTATTTGGATTGAGAAGTTCTTTAATAAAAGAGATTTTTTAATAAAATTATTATCATTGAGTTTTTTTCACTTGTCAAAAAAAGCTTTTAATAAATTATTTTCTCTTTTTTTTATATGTTTCAAGTTGTAGATCTAAAAACATAATTTGATGAAAAGATTTCTACATTAAAACAAATAAGATGGTGTGTGAGCTACTTAAAAATCTTTATTTTCATTCCACTTAAACATTGTTCAAATTGTAATTTATATAAAAATATAATTGCATGAGTAGACTTACGCTATTAACGATTAATGGAATATTTTTATTTAAAAATGTGAATAAAAAAAATTCTAATAAAATAAAAAAGATGTAAACCCCATTTAGTACATGATATCTTTAAATGATGAGGCAGTCGAATTATATTAAAGAATTTCTCACAATTAAGGCTTTGGAACTTTGGGACGAGAGCTGAGGGCACTACTTGTAAACAAGTAGTTAAAGATTTGAGATCTCTTAGATTGACCATTGACCATTGACCAATGTTCAGTGTTTCATTTGCGTCTTCTCTTAGAAAAGCCTATTCATGGGGGAAGGATCAGTTGGAAATAGATCCCTCATGTTAGGAATGTTCATATTCTTTTTAATGAGACGATCCATTTCCTCCAAAAAATAAAAAAAATAAAAAAAATTAAATTTATGAGTGACATAAAGAAAAATAAGAGTTTTGAACGTAAAGGGATCTAAATCTGGATCAGACAACCTCAGAAAACCCTCAAAGAGTTCATTCTTCAAGGTCCTCAGCGGGGATTATGCTACTAAATTGGTAAATTTAGTTAATTTCAACTGATTTAAATTTGAATCCATCACTTTTTTTTTCATTTGTTCTTCCCAATCCAAACATTTTTTTTTATTTTAAAAAAACTTTGCCTATGCTATGCTTTAATATAAATCATTTCATAGCCGGTCCCAAGCTAAAAAAAAAAAAGAGTTGTGTTAGATAGTCGACAACTAACGTAAAATTTCATCAAATCTTTATGACATGGATCAATGATATATTAATGTTAATGCTAGAGCGTTGTCTGGAAGTAAAGCGCTGTATAACTCGAGTACAGTGTCAAATGAGCAAGAGCCGCTGCATCGTTGCCCAGGTGTAGTGAAAAATAAGTAAGAGTTCCCACATTTTTGTGAACGAATGTGGCTAAAGAAGTTAGTTCATGAAAGTAGGATTTGTCTTGAAACTTGGAATATAGGTACACTTATAGGTAAATCAATAAAAATAGTAGATACTATGATTAGGAGAAAGATTAATTTTATGTACTTGCAAGAAACTAAATGGGTAGGAGAAAAAGTAAAAGAATTAGACACTTCAGGTTTTAAGCTTTGGTATACTGGTAAGATTAAATCTAGAAATGAAGTAAGTATAATTGTGGATAAGTATTAGAAAAATACTATGGTAAATGTAAAAAGATTAGGAGACAGAATTATAGCGTTAAAATTTATAGTGGAAAGAGAAACTTTTAATATTATTAGTGCTTATACACCACAAGTAGGGTTAGAACAGCACTATAAGATAGAGTTTTAAGAGGATTTAAAAGGTTTAATTCAAGGAATACCTTTAGGAGAAAAGATTCTCATAGGAGGGGATTTTAATAGTCATGTTAGGAGTATATCTAAAGGTTACGAGAGTTCACATAGGGGTTATGATTTAGGAGAAGCAAACGCAGAAGGTAAAACTATTTTAGACTTCTCTTTAACGTTAGATTTTATTATAGCTAACATTTGTTTTAAGAAGTGTGAAGAGCATCTTATCACATATAAAAATGGGAGGATATGTTTTCAAATTGATTTCTTTCTATTAAAGAAAGTGGATGGAAAGATTTGCATAGATTGTAAAGTTATACCTGGTAAGAGTTTAACTACACAACATAGGGTGTTAGTGATAGATATTCGAATTAAGAAGAGAGTAAAAAGTAAAGGTCAAGATAGGATGACAAGGGTAAAGTGGTGGCAATTGAAAGGTAATAAAGAAAAGAACTTGTAGAGAAGAATTTTAGAGGATAGATCATGGGACATACACAGAAGTGCAAATAATATGTGGAACGAGATAGCTAAAGAGATTAAGAAGGTTGCCAAAGAGATACTCGGAGAATCAAGAGGTTTCAGACCTAGGGATAAAGAATCTTGGTGGTGGGGTGAAAGTGTACAAGACAAGGTTAAAGTTAAAAGAGAATGTTATAAAGCATGGTTTTTGTGTAAAAAGTGAAAAAAATTAGAAAAAATATAAAGTAACTAAGAAAAAAGTGGTGAACGAAGCAAAAGTTAAGACTTTTAATAGGTTATATCAATCCTTAGACACTAAAGTTGAGGAAAAAAGTATTTATAAGTTTGCTAAAAGTAGAAAAAGAAAAATAAGAGACATTGACCAAGTGAGATGTATTAAAGACAAAGAAGGATGAGTCATGGTCACAGAACAAGATATTAAAGACATGTGGAAGTGTTATTTTTATAGGCTTTTTAATGAAGGATATAGATTTTCATTACACTCAAATAGCTTAGACATTACATAAAAAGATCAAAATTATACTTTTTATCGTAGGATTCAAAAGGCAGAGGTAGAAGTAGCTTTGAAAAAGATTGAGAATAGTAGAGCAGTAGGACTAGATAATATATCTATTGAAGTATGGAAATGTTTAGGAGTGAAAGACATAAGTTGGCTCACAAAGTTATTTAATAAGATTATGAGATCCAAGAGAATGCCAAACAAGTGGAGGAAAAGTACTTTAATTTTTATTTATAAGAATAAGGAGGACATACAAAACTGTGCAAACTATAGAGGAATTAAACTCACGAGCCACACTATGAAGTTATGGGAGAGGGTTATTGAATGAAGATTAAGGCAAGAGACTTAAGTTACAGAGAATCAATTTAGTTTTATGCCTAATAGGTCGAATATGGAAGCGATATACTTGTTACGTAGATTAATAGAGAAATATCAGAGAAATAAAAAAGATTTACATATGGTATTTATTGATTTAGAGAAGGCATATGATAGGGTACCTAAAGATGTTTTGTGGAAGGCTTAGGAGAAAAAAGGAGTTCGTATTGCATATATTTGAGCAATTCAGCATATGTATGATAAGGTTACAACTAGTGTGAGAATTCAAGGTGGGCCCACTGAGGATTTTCCAATAACTATTGGCTTGCATCAAGGTCAACTTTGAGCTCTGATCTCTTTACTTTAGTTTTAGATGTGCTTGTTGAATATATCCAAGAGTCGGTGCCACAGTGTATGTTCTTTGCAGATGATATAGTCATAGTTGGAGAGTCGAGAGAGGAAATAAATGAGAGGTTAGAGATGTGGAGACTTGCTTTGGAAGACCATAGATTTTGTTTAAGTAAAAGTAAAATGGAGTACATGGAATGTAAGTTTAGTAAGAGGCATATTAATTCTAGTGTAGAAGTGAAAATAAGGGAATACACCATACCATAAGTTACTTGATTTAAGTATCTTGGGTCTATCTTACAATATGACGGGAAAATAGAGAAAGACGTAAATAATAGGATTCAAGTAGGATGGATGAAATGGAAAAGTACTTCAGGTATTATTAGTGATAGGAGAGTGCCACTCAAGATTAAGGGTAAATTTTATTGTACAGTTATAAGACTGACAATATTGTATGGAACTGAGTGTTAGGCAATAAAAGGTTAACAGGAGAATAAGTTTAATATTACATAGATGAAAATATTGCGTTGGATGAGTGGACATACCAAATTAGATAGAAATAGAAATGAATATATTAGAGAGAAAGTTGAGATTGCACCTATTGTGGAAAAAATTGTGAAATTGCGTCTTAGATGATTTGGACATGTGTGGAGAAGACCTATAGAAACCCTAGTAAGAAGAGTAAATCAGATGGAGAGTAATTTACTAATTAGAGGTTGAAGAAGACCATGAAAAACTATAGGCGAAACTATTAAGAAAGATTTAGATTTAAATGGTCTATCTAAAGATATGATTTATAATAGAATTTTATAGTGTCATTTGATCTATGTGGTTGGCCCCACCTAGTGGGAAAAAGCCTTGTTGTTATAGACAAAATGTTTAAATTATTCTTTCATACTTATAGGTGAATGTTTTCCTGCGAAAGGGAACCATGTTTGTAGTGCTAATTTCTGTCTTTTTTTTTTCCAAGCAAATCCCTGTACTGTTTGTCCATAGATTTCCTAGTGTTATACCAAAGAGAGTAACACTTAGTAGGGTTTCTTCGAATAAATCATGGACGGTTGACATTGAGGAAGAGGATGATAAAGGATTGTATTTCAGAAGGGGTTGGAAGACATTTGTAGAAGATAATGGGTTGGAAAGTGGGGAGTTTATAGTTTTCAGATACGATGGGAATTCAACATTTAAGGTTAAGATCTATGTAAAATCTGCCTGCGAGAAGGAGCTTCAGAATCAGATGGGTACCAATCAGAAATGCTCTAATGTTGTTGATGCTGGCATACAATATCAGAAACAGATAGAAACGCAAATTCGCCAAGCAAATCAGAAAGAAAAATATCCAATTGACGAAAATAGATTAAGTGGAAGCGACGTGATGAGATAAAGTAGGAGAAAGCAGATTCTGATGATTATGGCAATTTTAACCAAGGAAGAAGGGCAACTGAGAAAGAAGCTGAAGAAGAAGAAACAGATGAGGTTATTGTTATTGAACCTGATCATCTTATCAGGAAAATCGGTAAGCTAATTAAGCTAGCTTTCTATTGTTAATTTATGGCAAAATTGCATTTTACCATTATGAAGTAAGACCTAATGACAAAACTGGTATGTGAGTGTTGAAAAAAAAGAAAAGAAAGGTATACGTTTATGAACTTTAGGCTAAAATGAAAATATTAAACTTCAATTAAACTTAATGCCAAGAGGCCATATGATTTTGACTACAATGGCAATGCTTGACTTGGCTCAATGATGAACTTGCAAATAGTTCTTTTTTCCTATTTCGATATATTTTGAAATTCGTACACCAATTTTGTAATTAGGTCTTAGTTTATAGGTAACAAATATAGTTTTTCTTAATTTATTATATATTTGGTAAAATTTGAGCTCACATTTTGATTAATTAGGTGAAAGCAAGTATAAGGGGCCAATGCAGAAAGCATTCAGTGAAGGCAGCAAATTGGACTCTCATAATCCTTCATTCAGAGTTCTCTTGCAGCAAGCCTACGCAGAAAAGGGCGTTTTGGTCAGTTCTTGGGAGAACCCAAATATATAGTGATTCTTAAATGCCTACGATAACAATTCAATTAATCATGGGAAGAAAAAGTAGTTATAACTTATAATTACATGCATTTATTATGTTTGTAATTTGTAGTCCTGTAAAGCGTAGATATTTATAATCATGTTGAAGCAGAATTTTTTCCTGCTTAGGATTTCATAACAAAATTGGGTTCGTCTTCTTATTTCTTCCTTTTCGTTAATTCTTCCATACTCACCATTTGCATCCTCGTCAACTATTTATGGTCTTACCGTACTGTTACTATGAATTATAAAGCAATTGCTATAAACTGCAAGGTATATGTTGTTTAAATGCAATATGAAGTGTAAGTGTTGCTTTTGATACAATTGTCGGATTGGAGACTACACATGGTTCCATGTTTTAAGTAAGGTTGCTTTATGGTTTCCCACAACTGCAATCCCGACTGCTTACTACAATTCAAAACCATGGTGTATGATATTGCAGTAATTTATGTATGTTATGGATATTTCTATGATTTTCAGAGTAATATCTTTGAGTAACTTGTGCAGTGCATCCCGACAGAGTTCTTCAAGCAACATATGATAAACAAGATACAAAAGGTAGAGATTGAGACATTAAAAGGAGCACGGATTGTGACATTATCCCCCACACAAAAAGGACTAGGACATTTGCCAGATTCAGTGCAGGTTGGACAGGATGCGTCAGAGATAACCATTTTAAGACTGGAGAAACTCTTGTTTTTAAGATGATTCAGAGAAGTGATTGTCCTAAGTTCATAGTTAGTAAACTTGGGAAATAGGCAATGATAAGTTGAGAACTTCCTACGTATACACTTGCGTAATGAAATGGTGCAAGAAGCCAATAGCAATTTATCTAAGTGGATGTGTAAGTGAATCACACTACTTGTAATATTCAATTTAAAGAATTTTCATTGACTCCTTCCACCATTTGGTTATGGTTATGCAGTAAGTGTATTTAAGAATTTTTTTCATGGTGAGTCCTGTAAAGGGTAAAATCTCTCTCTCTCATACCAGCTCTTGAACACGGTACCTCATGGCAACGTCTTCTAAGACTTACCATGAGGACCATAGCGCCGGTAATTAAGGGGTCTATTAAGGTAGAAGATGTTTTGAAATTAAGCAAATACTGCTTTAGATCAATCTTTTTCTTGTGATGGAATCCATCTAGAAATATGTTAAGAGTGATAGAAAAAGTTTAGAACCCTTGGTTTTTGAACTTGTGCGTGCTATATAATATATATATATATATATATTAATCCCAACTGTTCCATCACCTAGAATGAACGCAAAACATATTTGCCAGTGTGCCCAGCCTAGATGACACATGTTGGGCAATTTTATCATTTTTATTTTTTGAACATGAGTCGTAGTTGTGAAGGACGATTCACATCCAAATTGTTCCCTGCAATTCAGTATTA
Organism: Erythrophleum ivorense; assembly: GCA_026724425.1. Classification (NCBI taxonomy): domain Eukaryota; kingdom Viridiplantae; phylum Streptophyta; class Magnoliopsida; order Fabales; family Fabaceae; genus Erythrophleum; species Erythrophleum ivorense. The sequence goes on from JAIUCV010000018.1 coordinate 6,137,822, forward strand.
CTTCGAGGTGTGGATTTTCCCTCTTTGAGCCATACATATATAAAACTAATAACTATATAATAATATTTAGATAGAGATAAAAATTATTTATCTCGTTTAAATTTATAAATAATAATAATAAAGTTTAAAAATTGTATATGACAAAATAAAAATTGTTAAATATAGTATTTTAACATAAATATATTTTTAGATATAGGAAATGCAGTGAAAACAAAGAAAAAAGAAATTTAATTTAGAAATTTGAATTTTAGTTGAAGTTCTCCATTTGATTAAGCTACTTTGTAAATTTGATTAAGCTCTTGTATGTATCAGGTTTAAAATTAAGAAGAACTTGATATAGATTAATAAAACAAAGTAATTTTAACGTAATAATCAATTAAACACTAATTTATTTTCTTAATGGTTCAACACATATTACAGTTGAGATTACAATATTCTAATTTGATCTAAGATACTTGTGGTAGTGGTATAAAGGATTACCCTACAAATTGATTTAAGACTTGAGATTTATATGAAAACTTTTGGCCTATTTAAAAATGGAGATGAGAGAACATATTGTCTAGATTATAGTGAGCAAAAATAACACATTTGCGACAATTATCACTATTTTCTAGTGAACCTTATACTTGTGATAAGGGATGTCATAAAACTTGTTCAATTCTTTAGATAGAGAGATATAATCACTATTGATAGTTGTTTGGATAACATTAATGTAGAGATTGTTAACCATGGAAGCCACTACATTATTGTCACTTAGCAAGTTGTCCATGATTTTCTTTTCAACAAGCATTTCAACATTTTTTTCAATTTTATAAAGACAATCCAAGAGGATTATGTAATTAGTCATGTAACTCATAAGAGAAAGATGACACTGCTCAAATGCAACCACATTTCTGATCAAAGTCTTAGTCAAATCACTTATTTCAAAACATGCTATTGTCAACACTCCATTTAAATATTACAACGTAATTATGCTTTTTGTGTTGATTGTCTTTAAAATTAATTCCTACCTTATGTAATTGGCTTACACTATATATATGCTTCATTATTATGCCCAATTTTCTTCTTGAACGTTGATCACATGGTAAGTAAAGATCCTTATGATATCACATATAGATGCTGCACTTGCACATGTACTACCATTAGGTAGTTTATGCATAATTAGGTAGTGTTGCTCAAAATAGCCAAAAGTAAACTTCTCTTGAATTTCTTTGTTAGGAACTATATTAAGCAGGAATTTAGCTATAAAATAGTAGAAGATAACCTAAAAAATCTATCATTGAAGCAAGTGGGAAAAGTTTGGTCAAATAGGTTTTTAAGAGCAAATAATGGTAGCTAATTTTCAAGTAAAATCAAGTCTAGTCTTATGTCAACTTTTGGCCATTGCTTGGAATACCAAGGGTCTTCTTTTGGTGGACCTAGACATGTAAGAAAGTACTCAATGATGAAGCAAGCATAAGTTAATCATGTTTACAATCTTTCCTCATTGGTATGGTCTCTGAATAACACTGTTGATTTTTGTCTTTTTCATTCTCTTAGGGCTTTAAGATATTCCTCCAATGATTTTGTTTGAGCCTTTTTCAAAAATTTGTTGAGGAACCACAATTTGACTTTTTCCATTAATTTTAATCTTTTGTCTTTGTGATGAAAAGGGCCAATGGGAACCAAGGTGGGAGGGTAGGCTTCTTTGTTTGCTTTTCAAATTTTTGGTGGCACTTTGTAGATACAATAGCTTGATGTGAAGGGAAGCTTTAGAGAGTCTATAATTTGTAACTCCACTTTCAAGGAGCTTAACAAATTAGGTTTTTGTTCATTTTTCATCTTTAATAAAGCAATCTCTTTTATCTCCATTTCTTAATCCTTTTTTTTAAAAGGAATGAGCAGGTGAGTTAGAGCTCAAACTAACAAGAGGTCATGCATGAGAAGGCCACCCCTTGAGCATTAGCCAAAATACAAGTACTACACCTAATAGGTGGATGCATAAGTTATGACAACCCATGGGAAAAGTGTAGGCAAAATTAGCAAGCTAGTTAGTGTAAGTATTAGCCTTCTAATAGAGATGTAGAATAGTAATCTCCCAAAGGTGATTGATAAGGTCTCTAATATTTGACACTAAATCAAAACATGGATGATGTGTGTTGTAGCCATTCTTGACAAGTGAGATCACCATAAGGGAGTCTGCATGAACTATTACTTTCTTAAAGTTGAGTTCCAAAGCCAATTGAATCCCCAACAACAAGCCCTATAATTCCATAATGATAATGGAATAGGATCCAATATTACTTTGAAAACTCGCTAGCCAATGGCCATGCTCATTATGAATAAAACCTCTACAAGTAGCAGAGCTCTCATTGTTGATTAAACCATTAACACTTAGGGACACCTATATTGTTGCACGTTCTTTCCATCAAATAAGGATCTTTCTAGGTTGCAACCTGCACTTAGCTGTGTTGTCCTGTAAATAAATGTCATTCTTCATTCTCCTAATACATGTATGAACGAAACTATCTTGCATGTTATAATCAGTATAAATCAACATGTTACACCAAGAAGTCCAAAGGATCCAAATGGTGTACATAAAGAGAGTTGCCTACGATAAGTCTGCAAAGTAAGAACTCCCAACTCCCTTCTTCTTGTTCTACATGATCTAATTGTGAAGAGGCATGGAAAAGAAATTATCCTAATATTATTGGTTCACAATAAGATGTAATAATGATTGGACTCTTTCATAGTCTTTGAGATAATGAAGCATTGACTGAGAGTTCTTGCAATGAAATGAGCATAGATTAGTTTAGGAGAGGCCCTTATCATGTCTCATTTACATGGTGAGGATACGTTCATGACACATAAGCCAGATGAAGCTTTTTAATTTTTTTAAACAAGCTAGCTCCTTATGCTATCCTAAAGTTTTTTTTTGTTTCAGGGCATGACTCTCCCATTGTGAGCATAGGCTAAACTTGTTGAAAAGTTGCCATCATGACTTTTTTGTTTTCAAACAAAAAATATCATTCTTGTTACAAAGAGAGAACATTAGAAATAGTTTCACACACACACCATTAGGCAACAAGTCATTGAACTAGTGCTTAAGCTAACCATTTGAAGGAGATAAATACTCCTTGACAATAGCATGCACAACTTCCTTTAGAATCTCTTTCATTGCATGCTTGTAAAGAGGGAAAGGAAGAGTTGTTTAAAGGTTAAATTGAAAGCTGACTTTGCACCCATCACCAATAATCCAACAAGCACCCTTTTTGAAATTATCCCAAAACTAGTGATGGCCTTCTAAATGTTTGAAACATTATTCTTCCTCTTGATATTTAGGATCATCTCCATGCCACAACCATTTTGTACCCTAACCACTTTGACCCAAAGGGAATCATGGTAATTAATTAGAGCCTAGCAAAGCTTCATGAAAAAAGCTTCATTTTGTACCCTTAACCTTTTAATTCAAAAGCCCCTTTTCTTTTTGTGTAGACAAGCATTATTCCAAGCCACAAGTGGACCTTTTTTTAAGTCTCAGTAGTAACCTAGAAGAACTTCCTACACAATTTCTCAATCTCATCACAAAGATTATTTGCAAACCATATAGTTTACATGGCAGAGCTAGGAACAACAATTATGATAGCTTAATGGGCATGGTTTTTCCTACCAAAGTAAGGAATTTACCTTTCCAAAGAGACAAGCATTTTCTCACCTTTTCTAAAATAAAATTGAAATTGACTCTATAGGCTTTTTTATTTAAGAGAGGCACTCTTAAATACGTACCAAGGTCCCCAATATGATTAACTCCTAATAAATGACTTCAAAAGGACATTATCAAAAGGTGAACATAATTGGAGTAATATATATTTGTCTTGGTTTGGTTCATCTTTTGGCTTGAGGTGGTACAAAAAGTGTTAATGCAGTCTCTCATAACTTCAACTTGCTTAGAAGAAGCCTCAGTAAAAAGGAAGAGGTCATCAATGATGAAAATGTGAGAGATGAGAAAGGGCCTTTATGAGAGAGTCTAATTGGTTTCCAAATTTTATTGTTGACTACCCAATTAATGCAATACCAAGTCTCTCCATACAAAACACAAATAAATAAGGCAATGATGAGTCACCTTATCTAACTCCTTGCAAGGTTTAAATGGGTTAGAAGCTTCACCATTCCAAAAGACTTGCATTTTGCAGGAGGAAATGCAAGTCATCATTAATTTAATAAAGCCATTATGAAGCCCAATAATTTTAAGTGTCTCTCTTAGAAAATCCTAATTTATACGATTATAAACCTTCTCAAGATCCACTATATTAGTTATGAAACCTTTACTACCTTTTTTCTTTCTCATCAAGTGCATGACTTCCTGCACAATTATAATGTTGTCATGCGTTATGTCTACTAGGAATAAAATTGCTCTAATTACAATCAATAAGCTTGCTAGGAAAGCCTTTAAGGTGATTAGCCACAATCTTAGTTATAATTTTGAAGAAAATATTACAAAGAGATGTTGGTTAAAACTCCTTCATAGTTTTTGGATTATCAACCTTTAGAATAAGCACAATATTAGTGTTATTAATAGCAACAATGGTATCAAGGCTTCTAAAGATCTCCTTGATAAGCCTATAAATAGAAAAACCAATGTCACATTGGCTATGAAAGAAAATTGTTTGAAGGCTACAAGGCCTAGGAGCTTTGAAGCCTCGAATACTAAAAGTTGTGTTTTTAATTTCAATATCTGAGATGTCTCTCTAAATAAAATTCAAATCTTTAGCATTTAGTTTAAGGGAGTCAACAAAGGAAAGAAGCTTAGGTCCAACACCCCAGGCTCTTTAATATAAAGTTTCATGAGGAAATTTGCAGCCATATTCTTTATAATCCTCTAGTCTGTGTCCAATCTTCTTGCTCATTTTTAATGATCTCACTTCTATTTTTCTTTCTTCTGATGATTGTTGAAGCATGAGAAAACTTCATATTATAGTCTCCCCATCTTAGCCAAGTACATCTACACTTTAGTACCAACTAAGCTCTTCTTGAGTGAGGATCTTGTTATACTCCTCATTTTTTCAATCTTTCAGTGGACTTGAAACATGTACCAAGTGCTAATTAAAAATACAAAGTGATAATAATTTATCCATAAATTTTTTTTAAGGCTTTTTTCCGTTTTGTAGAATTTTTTAATTTGAAAAATTTTTTTAACATAAAAAATGTTCTTGTATTTTTTTTAGGAAATAAAATTTTTCTATGGAAAAAATTTTCTAATAACCTTCATTTTCCTTTAATATTTTAAGAAAATTATTTTTAATAAAAAATTACAAAAACACATTTATTTTTGCGTCAACTCATGCTTCAACTCCATGCTATTATAAACATCATTTTTACTTTTTAAAAATTACAAAAACCATATTTAATAAATGTAGTAATATGTCAAGGAAGGAAGGGTGGTACATGTCAAGGAACCAGAACCAGGCGGAGGTTCTGTTCAGAACCAGAACCATAACCAACTAGAAGCCGAGTGTTGTGCGGAACCCAGTTCTGGTTCAATCGAGAACCAGTTTCTTAAAGATGCATATGTAAAGTGTAAAATTTCTCTGTTTAAAATTTAAAGCTTATGATGAGTTTGCTTTCGGTAATTGGGGTTTTTGTTGCAAGCAAAAAATACAGATGACATGTACAATAATATTACACAATAATTTCTCCTTATTTATAGTGTTTATAATGGCTTCCATATCCACCTGATGTTTAGGAGAAAGCATGGCATCCATAACCCAGCTTCCTGATCTTTAAAAAGGTAATTAAAGTTCTAAAACTATGAGGGATGTTGAAGATCTCAAAGTTTCAGTTGTCTTAAAGTTCATTATTTGATTATTATGCATACCAAGAAATAATATTCAAAAAGAGATGTTTGCTATGTTTCACTAGAATATTCAAACTGCTATTGAGATGACTATTCATGCTAAAAAGTGGTTACATCACTACAAAAAAATAGATCTTTAGTAACGACTTTTAGCGGCGACTTAAAAAAATGATCGTTAAAAAAATATTTTTAGCAATGACTTTATTAAGTTGTCACTAAAAATTGTCACTAAAAAAATATTTTTATTTCTGAAAAGATTTTTAGCGACGACAAAAAAAAAAGTCACTAAAACTATTTAGTAGCAATAAAAAAGTCGTCGCTAAATATTTTTTGCGGCGACATCGACATAGTCGCCGCTAAATAACCTTTTAGTGGCGACAGGATTTGGTCGCCACTAAAATATAACATTTAGCGACGACACAATAGGTCGTCACTAAAAGTCCAAATGCCCATTATCTGACAAAACTTTTAGCGACCACCAGATTAAGTCGTCGCTAAAACAAAACTTTTAGCGACTATTAGTTTTAGTCGTCGCTAAATTGTGATTTAGCGACGACTAAAAGTTGTCGTCACTAAAAGTCCAAAATATTCATTATTTATCTGACAAACTTTTTAGCGACGACCTGATTTAGTCGTCGAACAAAAGAAGGAGAGATAGTGTGGGCTAATCCGCAGTCCCAAGAGATCCATGTAATGTTCTCAAATTCATTAACTTTAAACAAATTGTTTGTACAATTTTTCATACTTCTAACTTATGTCCTGCACTACAGTCACGCATTCACGATTTTGTTATTCAATAACAAGTAACAAATGAAGAGGCACGCCTAACTGGAGATGAGATATTAGCTATCGTATTGGGGGAGAGATCGGGGTATGTGCGTGGCAAGGGATATGGGAAGAAACCCTCGAGAAAGAGAAGCATCGGCGAATATGAAGTGGAGTCTAGAGTTTCTTCTGCAATAGAACAAGTGCGTGAAGAGATGCGTCAAGAAATGGAACAAAAACTACAAGAGGAGCGAGCCCAAATGCAAGCACAGATGCAAGCTGAAATTCGTGCTCAAATGACTGCCTTTATGGCCACATTTCAACAGGTATCTTTTCACTTTTCTTTTTCCTTTCAATGTTAAAAAACTTAGTGTTATGTTTCTTTTCAGCAGGGAAATGTACCTTTGATGAATAATGCTTCAAGTGGAGAAGCTCAATAATTTTGTGAGTAACTAAGAGTTTTAATGATTGATTATTTAACGAAGACAAATAATGCATCTTAATTTATAACACCATTTTCTTTTTAAATTTTTGACATTAATTTGTTTATGACATATATAGTCTTTCAAACATTATGCTTTACTGAAATTGGAAAGTGGTCTCAATTTGTCATACAGGTAATTGCTTTGATGGAGAAAGTCTTGACATTTACAAAACAAAATGAAGTGTCTAGATTGAATGCTAGTGCCCCTCCCTTGAATTACGAAGATTCAAGCAATTACCAATACTAGCTTCTTGTTCTTTTCCTTTTGTTTAGTAATATTGTAATACTATTTTAAACATTGAATAGTGGAGTGTATGAGTGAGTTTAAAAAATTATTTATATGACAAATTTTTGTATTTATACTTATTGGATGAACCTTTGCAGTAATGTATATATCAAATTTGTTAGCAAAATTTGATTTGCTCTCTTTTTACTTATGTATTTTAAAATGTTAGATTTTGTAAAAGGGTATATGTTATTAGAGATTTAAAAGATTTATTTTTCACCATTTATAATATTATAAAATCTATTTTAGTAAACAGGATTGAAGAAAATAATTAAGAAAAATACTAAAAATTTGAAAAAAAAAACCTTTTTAGCGGCGACTAAAGTCGTTGCTAATAGTGTATATAAAAAAAAAGAATTTTAGCGACTACTAATGTCGCCGCTAAATCTCTTGAACTAAAAGGTCGTCGCTAAATAGAAGGATTTTTGCGGCGAAAAAGTAGTCGCTAAATCTCTTGAACTAACATGTCGTCGCTAAAAGTATGCATTTAGTGACCACAGTTATTAGCAAAAGTCGTCGCTAAAAGTTTTTAGTGTCAAAAGATATTTGTCGCCGCTAAAACTATACATTTAGTGACGACTCTTTTCGCCTCTAAATGCCGTGGCTCCAAAAGTTTTGGAGTTTTAGCGGCAAAATTACATATATTTAGGGGCGATTTTTGTCGTCGCAAAAATTCTTTTTAGCGACGACAATTTTTTGGCCATTAAATTTCTTTAGCAACGGCTGTAATTGCGACGACTTAGCGACGATTACATTGTCGTCGCTAAATAGTTTTAGCGACGACTTCTGATGTTTTAGCGACGACTTTTGTCGCCGCAAATTCCATATTTTTTTGTAGTGCATGACTTTGGATAATATGTGAAAAAAAGAATATTTAAGTAACTAAGGTCATGGTTCTAAATTGTAGTTTGCATTATGTGATGCGGTTATAATATTGCTATTGCGGCCTCGGCCGCATCCGCATCAATCGGTCGCAATGTTTGCAATTCTTCTTATACTATCTGCAACGCCCCCAACTGCAATCACAACGTAATTATAATTGTAACTGCAATTTAAAACCATGACTAAGGTAATTTTATTCTCTCTATGTGTGTGTATATATATATATATGGGAATTATTAACCATATTAGTTATGTGGAAGTTAGCAATCTCCACATTTATATTTTAGACTAAAATATCGTTATTTTTTTTTACTAAAAAGGAAAAATACATATAAGAATATTCAAATTATTTTCCTACAAAAACATAATTCATAAATATCTATATATGTTTTTGTCTTTCAATAAACAAAATAAAGGCTTATTGGTCAAAAAGACAATTATAGAGATAACTGTGTGAGTGGATCTTATTGGTCAAAACAACAATCATAGAGAGAGAGAGAGAGAGAATTATAGATATATATGTGTCATATAGAGATATGTGTGTATAATAATTATAGAGACACAGGAATGTACGTGGGTACGTCTATACGTGTGCACGTGTGTGTGCTAAATTTATCATGAAATTAGTGTTTCAAAAGATAAAAAGAAAATAAACCGGTCATAAATTATGCTTCAAATAGAATGAAATAACAAATCCTATCCAATGGAACCCCTATGTTATATAAACTCTATATTCACAGGGTAAAAAAAAAACATAATACTATAAAGAGCACTCACTAGTTCAAAAACGAAGGCTCCAATAATTAAACTGTTTCTGTCATTCTTAGCATAATCCTAGATGGATTCCATCACAAGAAAAGATTAAATGCCAAAGCAAATGCGGTGTTTGCTTAATTCAAAGCATCTTCTAGCTTAATCGACCCCTGTAATTAATTCAACCCTTTACATGACTTATCATAAAAAATTTTTAAATGCACTTGTTGTATGACTATAACCAAGTAATGCAAGGAATCGATGAAAATTCTTTGAAATGAATATTGTAAGTAGTAAGACTGTAAGACCCACTGACACATACACTTACATAAATTGCTATTAGCTTCTTGCACTGCTTTGCTGTGCAAAATGTGCATGTGCCTATGAACTTCTCAACTTATCATTGCTTATTGCCAAAGTTTATGAACTATGAACTTAGGATAATTACTTCTCCGAATCATTTCAAAAATGAGAGTTTCTCCAGCCTTAAAATGGTTATCTCGGGCGCAATCTGTCCAACCTGCACTGAATCTGGCAAATGTCCTGGTCCTTTTTGTGTGTGGAATTAATGTCACAGTCCATGCCCCTTTTAATGTCTCAATTTCTACTTTTTGTCTCTTGTTTATCATATGTTGCTTGAAGAACTCTGTTGGGATGCACTGCACAAGTTACTCAAATATATTAGTCTGAAAATCACATGAATATCCATAACATGCATAAATTACTATCATGCACCATGGAGCTGCAGTTGTGGGAAACTATACATGAAGCAGCCATACTCAAAACACGAAACTTTGTTGTGTCCGATACGCATCTGGCAATTGGATTAGACACAACATGACATTTTAAATTGCATTAAACAATGTATATCTTATTGTGTTGCAAAAATTTGCATTTTACAGAAATTGCTTCATAATTTACAATAAGAGTGTAAGACCATAAATATGTGATGAGGATGCAAATGCTGAGTATGGACGAATTAAGGAAAATGAAGAAATAAGACGAACCAAATTTTGTTAGGAAACCTTAAGCAGAGAAAAATCTCTCCTTCAACATAATTATAATCTATGCTTTTACCTTTGCAAGTTTTTTTTTTTTGGGTCCTCAATTTTTAAAAATTTTGTATCCATTAAATTTACATATATTATGTAATTTTTTTTAAGTTGACATTTTCACTCAAACCTACTAAATCTATATATGAATTACATAAAAAAAAGCATTATTATTATTCTTATCATCATCATCATTATTGTTTCTTTTCTTTCTCTATCTTTTTCTTTTTTCTTTTTATTTTCTTCTTGCCTTTTTTTTTCTTTTTCTTTAGGTGTGAGCTTCCAAAGTATGCTATCTATACCTCTAACATTCAATTTTTAGCTTCTTGAGACAATCTTTAAAGTCAATTTGAAATTTGAAATTTTAACTGGGACATTTTAATCTTGAATGCTAAGTTGCTAATTTATAAGTATTGATTGTGTTATATTTTTATTATCTATTATTAATATAGAATTAAAAATGTAAATTTATAATTTTAGTTTTTGGCCTTTTTTTTAAAAAAACAAAATACTAAGAATGTATAATTTTCTTTTCAATAGGATATAAAATTTCTAAGTAAAAAATTGATATCAAAACAACAATTTTCATCTAGATCTTATGAATATAATTTTCAACAATAATAGACTGAAACTAATTTAGAAGATTTGCTATCAAATCTAAAAAATAAATTAAAATTTCATCTTATCATTTTAATGATTAAGATAAGATGCAAAAAACATATTTACAAAAGTGATAACGTCAACTTTATCAACCTGACCTAAGGTTCTTGCTCTACCACTGTTTACAAACATGGTAAATGCATTTAATTTTAAGTACTCTTTCTTCACATGATTAGTTTGGTTGCTGTTATAGGCATATTTAAGAAACTATATATTTGAGTTCTCTCAAGAACTAACCATGACGCCCTTTTCTGCGTAGGATTGCTGCAGAAGAACCCTAAATGAAGGATTCTTACAGTCCAATTCGCCGCCTTCACTGAGTGCTTTCTGCATTGGTCTCTTATACTTGCCTTCCCCTAATTAATCGGAATGTTAGCTCAAATTTTACAATATATAATCACTTAAGGGGAAATTCCATTTTCAGCTCTCAACTAAGGCCTAATTACACAATTGGGTTACAAACTTTAAAATATAACAAAACATCTCCCCTAATATTCAGCTAAGTCTGGCATTGTTACTGTATCAAAATCACATGGCCTTTTGCTATTATTAATTGAGATTTAACGTTTTCATTTCAATTCAAAGTTTAAGGAGATACGTATTTTTATACTCACGTATCAATTCTGCACTTAGAATTTAGTTCAGGGTATAATAAAATATTATAATTTTAACAAAAATTAACAATTTAAGGCTAGCTTAATGTTAACTTACCGATTTTCCTGATAAGGTCTTCAGGTTCAATAACAATAAGCGCATTACTTTCTTCTTCTTCAGCTTCTTTCTCAGATGCCCTCCTTTCTTGGTTAAAATTGCCATAATCATCAGAATCTGCTTTCTCCTTCTTTATCGTAACATCTGGCTTCCACTTTTGTCTATTTACATCAAGTGGATCTTTTTCTTGCTGATTTTCTTGACGAATTTGTGTTTTTGTCTCTTTCTGACTTTTTATGCCAGCAACATCAGAGTGATTCTGAAGTTCCTTCTCGCAGGCTGATTTTGCATAGATCTTAACCTTAAACGTTGAATTTCCATCATATTTGAAAACTATAAACTCTCCAGTTTCCAAACCATTATCTTCTACAAATGTCTTCCAACCCGTTTTGAAATACAATCCTTTGTCATCCTCTTCCTCAATATCAACCGTCCAAGATTTATTCGAAGAAACCCTACTAAGTGTTACTCTCTTTGGTATAACACTAGGAAATCGATAGATAAACAGCACAGGGATTTGCTGCAACGTAGAAAAGAAAAAAAAAAAGGACAGAAATTAGCACTATATAAACATGGTTCCCTTTTCGCTGGAAAACGAATTTCTTCGTATCTTCCATGATAAAAATCCAAGACTCAAAAGTTTGAGTTATTCGCTTGAATAAGAAAGAAAAACCTTAATTTAAGAGTTTGGTCGTTGCATGTTACATGTATGTGTACCAAAGAATTGCTCATCACGCAGATGAACAAGTTCAAGAGTTCAAGAAAGTGGTCAACGTTTAACCGTTCAATTAAGCAATGGACGATAGGGAACAAAGCGGAGAAAAAAAGAAAATTTACCAATTTAGTAGCGTAATCCCCGATCAGGACCTTGAAGAAAGAACTCTTTGAGGGTTTTCTGAGGTTATCTGATCCTTCCTCCATGAATAGGGTTTTCCAGAAGAAGACGGCAACTGACCGCATGTAGGGTTCACGCGATATTGTTGGTCTAAGTTATAAAATAGATTAACGGCGCGAGATTACACTCTGAAATACTCAATGTTAGTTACCGGTCAACCTAGGAGATCTCGAATCTTTGACTTCTTGTTCACTGGTAGTGCCTTCAGCTTTCATCCCAAAGTCGAAAGCTTCGATCATTGTGGGCAAGGCTGTGAAATTCGCAAGTTTAAGTAAACTCATAAGGAGGAGGTGAACTCATATCGTAAACTCGTAAAAGTTTATATTTATTAATAATAACATATAAAATATATTATATAAAAAGAAATTTATTTAAATACAATTCAAATCATACTAATTTTTTAAAAAATCTAATTTCATAATTCATATTTTTCAACATAAAAATTCCAATCAAGTTCATACATAAATAGTCATTTAATATATTTAAATTTGAAATTATAAAAAATAAAAAATCAATAAAGATCTCTAAAAGTATGATTACCATCATCTTCACTTATCTCACCACTATTATCATCAAAATCACTATCATTATATTCTTCTTTAATGTCATCATTCAAAGTCATATTTAAAACATCACTGCCTATATTATCAACATTCAAATCAACCCCCAAATGATCACCTATCTCTATCACTGGCTCAAGAGTAGGATTAATAATATTTTTATTAACTTGAATAGGCTAAAAAATCCCATCATCATCTTCCTCCACGTTATCTCCATTTCTCCTCCCTTCAGTTATCTATTCATCATCAGAATGAATATTGTCAAAGTTATAAATATGAGTTCTACTATTTTGCTTGCTTCTTAACTTCAAATTGCACATCACAAATGCCAAATCATTCATCTTTTTTTGGTGCAAGCGATTTCTTTTCTTCGTATGAATCTAAACAAAATAAAAAAAAATTCATAAGTATTCTAACCTTTAAAATAATATAAGTGAACATGAAGAATGAAAGTAGTTTATATCAAGTTTAGTTACTTACCATTTCAAAAGCACTCCAATTACGTTCACAGCCAGAAGAGTTACAACATAAGCTAAGAATGTGAATTGCAATTCTTTTAAGTTATGGGCATCCATCTCCATAGGAATCCCACCATTCTGCTAGAGCCATCTTTGTTCTTAATGCTTGTGCAGTGTCATGGCTAAACATGCCTCGTGCATAATGGAAGTCAGTCAGTTGAAACTCAATTTTATTTTTCTCATCTTGATCTTCAACCATTCTTGTCAAGCAATCATAGAGTCCTTGCTTAATTCCATAAGTAGGTTTGAAATTAGTGTTATAGTGGAAGTAAGGATTGAGGTAGTATGCAGCTGCATGTAAAGGCCTATGTAATTGAGTTTCCCATCTCTCATCAGTTATGTTCCATATAAGTTCATAACTACAATAATCAATAAAAATCAAAGTTAAAATATAAAATTTGCAATAATAAAATTAAAGATATAAATATTAAGTTTACTATTTAATTACCTTTTTTAACATTATTAAAGTTTTCCTTAATCTTTTCCTTTGCACTTTCCATTGCTTCATATATGAATCCCATAGCTAGCTTCTCATCTGAGTCCACCAAGTGAAGAACTCTAATGAGAGGAGCGACGGCCTTAAGGCATGTCACAATGTTCTTCCACAAACTATTATTCATAACTATTCTTGCTACGTCCTTTCCATCTTTGGTAGATGAAAACTTACTGTCTTTCCACTCCTTAAAACTAAACAAATTTATCAATGCTGCTTTATGTTCATTAAGACATGCAATTGTCAAATAAGCAGTGGCAAATCGAGTCACAGCTGGCCTAATCAAATCTCTTCCTTTGGTGAATTTTTTCAGCAAGCTAATAAGCATTGCTCTTGTATAAATATAGGTGGTAATTCTTCTACCCTTACTTATAGTTTCTTTATGCAACATGATTTTTTTTTCAAAGTCCTCCAACATCAAGTCAATACAATGGGCTGCACATGGTGTCCAATACAAGTGTTTCCTCTTCTCCATTAATTTTTGTCCAGTTGCTTTGTAATTTGCAGCATTATCAGTTATTATTTGCACCACATTATCCTTTCCTACTTTCTCCACAACTTCATCAAGCATGTCAAAAACTTTGTCAGCAGTTTTAGAAATATCAAAAGTATCCAATGAATATAAAAACGCAGTCCCTTTAGGACTATTCACTAAGAAATTGCAAATGGAATACCTTTTTTTATCAGTCCACCCATCAGACATGATAGAACAACCAGTTTTTTTCCATTCATTTTTGAAATCACCAAGCATTGCCTGTGTATTTTTCACTTCTAGATTTAAGTATTTCTCTTTGATTTCATGATAAGAAGGAGGCTATAAGTAGGAGGCTTAAACCCTTGGCCATATTTCTCAATAATCTCACACATCTTTGTAAACTTTGGATTTTTTGCACAATTAAAAGGAATAGCACTTGTGTAAAAAAATCGAGCTACTTGTTGGCAAGCTTCTTCCCTTAAGTCTTTCTTGAACATTTGATTAATAGTTGATTGCGTGTTACCTACTCCACTACTATTATTTTTAGTACTTTTCAAGAAATTCATGAGTCCTTTCACTTTCTCGTGAGATTCAACTTGTGTTTGTATGCCTTGATCCTCCTCCTCACCAATATCAACCCATTGTTTTTTTCTTTTAGATGATGCACATTTGGCTTCATAAACATTTTGTAACATTGTTGCCCTCACATCATCCAAAACACTAACACAAGCTTCAACGTCTATTTTAGTACCAGCTAAATGATGTTTAAACCTATAAATGCCTCCACTAACAACTTTGCCATAATATTTACACTGCACTTTTTTACCATTTCTGTCAACATCCATCCCATGTTTCCACCCTATATCAGACCTATTACCAGGATAGTTTTTTCTTGTAGTAACAACTTTTTTTTCAATAACCCCACTTGCACTTGAAGACATATTGAATTCAACAAAAAGCTCTAAAATTAAGGGAGAAAAAAAACAACATATTAAACAAAACTATTCACTTATATGAGGATAAAATATATCAACAAGTACAAATATAAAGATAAAATCATATTTTACAAACATACAAATTTGTGAATCTTATTTTGTGACTACTTGTAAATAAAAGATAATTCTTATATTCCTATTTTTAAAAAAATTATAAAAAAATTATTAAATAATAATTGTAAAAATATAATAAATATTTTTTAGGCTACTTAAATTTAAATGGTTTGAAATTCAAATATTTTTTTTGAATTACTTAAATTTATCAAATAAAAATTATACTTTATCATATCTTATTAAATATAAAAAATAAGATCTTTTTATAAACTCAAATATGATTTCAATTCTACCTAAAATCTATCAAATATAAAACATATTATTATTCTTGTTAGGTCCAAATTTTTTATTCATAAAAAGGATTAAAAAAAATTACCTAATGGAAAACATTAAGATTTAAGAATAGACATTAAATATAAAACTCAAATTTTTTAATTTAAAAAAATAGAGAAAAGACAATATGAAACTTCAACTAATTAGATGATGCTACGTAATGGAAGGTATGGAGAAAAGCAAGATGTTAAAGGCTGCAACTTCAGAACTTACCTTTTTAAATTCCTTTGACTTTTCTCCCAATTTGTCTTGCCTTTATCAATTACTCTCTCTCACTTTTCGTTGCAAAGTTGCTGAGAAGCAAATGTTTTCTTTTCCAGTGTTGTTGCTCAACGAAGGAACACATCAATGAAGGAACGGTGTGGTTCTCACTCTCTCACCCAGGTGCAGAATAGTGTACCACATGATGGTCTCGTACTCTCTTGGCTTGGTGCAGAACGATGTGGTAAGTGGTCTCACTTGAAAGTTCTGGGGTCAGGCTTCGGTAATAAAAAATAAAGACTGAATCTTGCCACTGGACCTAGGGTAGAATGGAAGGAGGGAAGAGTTTCAAAAGCTACAGAATAGAAGGAAGCAAAAGCACCGCGCAAAAAAGAACAACTTGATGTGGGTATTTTCATTAGGGCATAATTTTATTGATTCTTTTTTTCTTTTAATCTTTTTTTTACTATTTTTGTATCTTTATTTGCTGGGTTGGGCTGAGATTATTTTTTTTTCAAAAATTTAGTTTAACTCAGTTTAAAAAACGTTGAGTTAATCGAGTTTATACTGATTTAACTGAGTTTATCCAAATCAAAGACGAGTTAAATTGAGTCTATACTAAGTTTGAGTTTACCATCGAGTTGGCACGATTTTTTTAAATAAAAACTTAAACTCAGTAAACTCGCCGAGTTAACTGGCGAGTTTGACAACCTTGGTTACGAGGAAAATGAGAAGTTTGCGGGTTAAAGTAACAAGTGTGTTTTTTTTTGTTATTAATATGGAAGGTAAACATTATAAGTTTGAGGAAAAAAAATTTTAATTGTGAAAAAAATTATATTTTAAAAATTTTATCTAAGTGTGGATCTTTATTCTTTTGGCCTGACATATATAAAACTAATAAATGTTTAATAATATTTAGATATAAATAAAAAATAATTTATCTCATTTAAATTTATAAGATAATAATAGTGAAGTTAAAAACATTGTATATGAAAAGATAATAATTATTAAATATAATTTTTAAGAACATAGAAATATTTAGATTGAGAAAATGGAAATGGCATAAAAACATGTTGACTTTGACTTTTTAATGACTATTTTGCTCTTACTTCTTTGACTTAATAATTTTTTGCATTCTAATTCAATTTTTCTATAGATTTGGACTCCATATTCTTATTTAGAAGATTTTCAAACCCTTAGGTTAACTTTCTTGAGGTATAAGAGTTCAAAATAGCATAAAACAGCTCAAAACTGCACTGTGATGCTACCTTTTTTGTTTTTTATGCTGTCGGTGTTTTAACTTGTTTTATACTTCTTGGATATTTTTTATAACTCATTTAACTTGTATACAATGGGAAACAATATTAACTTGCTTTAATTAACTTTCATTAAAATTCTTGTGTTTACCACTTTTTTGGTACACTTATGCTCTTGTGTCCCCTGTTTTTCATTCCTTTCTTGCTTCTTTCTCTATTTTTTCACTTCAATTAGTTTCCTACTCTCTTTCTTATGTCCTTCTAACTTATTAGGAGATATAGTTCCAATTAGAAAATGCTAGATGTTACATTTCACCCTTTAAAATAAAATTTTATCTTCGAAATTTAAATTACCTACATCAATTAAATAACCTAGGATTCTGCTTTCTCATATCTTCTTCTATCTCTTAGGTGGCTTTTTTGGGAGACAAGCCCTTTCAGGCCACTTTCACGAAGGGAATAGTCTTGTTCCTTAGCTATTTAACCCTGGTATCTATAATTCTCTCTGGTACTATAACATAGGAAAAATTATCTTGCAATTTTATGTTGTTGTACTCAATGAATTGTGTGGGAGGTACTTGACACTTCTTTAATTGAAAAACATGAAACACATTATGTGTATAGGCTAAATTAGGTGAGAGGGCTATTTTGTAGGCCATTAGTTCAAATTGGGCAAGAATCTTAAATGGACCAAGACACTTGGGACTGAACTTTCTTACTTTAATGGACCTATAAACCCCTCTAATTGCAAACACTCTAATATAGACATGATCTCTAATGTCAAACTTTAGTGGCCTTCTCCTTCTATCTGTATAACTTTTTTGTCTACTTTGGGCAATTAAAAGTTTCTATCTAATCATCTCAATTTGCCTAGAGGTTTGGTCAATTATTTTTAGGCCTACAAAGCTTCTCTCCCCTAGCTCTACCCAACATAAATAGATCTACACTTCCTCCTATACAAGGCTTCATTCAGTGCCATTTTTGAATTGGAATGATAGCTATTATTGTAAACAAATTCTGCTAATGATAGGTATACATCCTAGTTTCCTTTCCATTCTAACACACTAGCCTTGAGCATATCTTCTAGGGTCTTTTCTTTGTCTGACCATTAGTTTGGGGGTGATAAGTTGCATTAAACTTAAGCCTAATTCTTAGGCCTCCTATAATAACATCCAAAAGTTAGAGGCAAATTTGGAATCCCTATCTAAAATATGCTATGTGGTATTCCATGAAGTCTCACTATCTCTTTAACATACAATTAGGCTAACTTATCCAAGGTATAATTGGCTCTAATTGGTAGAAAATGGGTAGAATGGGTCAATTTATCAATAATTACCCATATTGTATTATACCCTAATGACATCCTCGATAACCCAATAATGAAATCCATAGAGCTACTATCCCACTTCCACTTAGGGATATTTAGGGGTTTAAGTAATCCAACTGGTTTCTGATGCTTTATTTTCATTTTCTAACAAGTGTGGCACTTCTCCACATACTCTGCTATATCTCTCATCATCTTTGTATTGTTTGGATGAAGGGTATACTTGCTTTTATGAGTTTCTTTTAAGATCTTTTCTCTCAACTCTAACTGATGGGGTACATAGAGCCAATTCTTGAACTTAACCAAACCATCCTCTAAAACCTTAAACTTTGAAGCTCTACCCTAGGTTATTTGGCTCTTTATCTCTCTTGCATATTCATATTCCTCTTGTGCTTCTCTAATATACTCTCTAAGGTCATTTCCTATCTTGCCTTACTCATTCTTTTCTTTTAGCATCTGGCATGAAAGGCTCATATCCCTAAATTTTTCTATCAACTCTTACTCTTTTAACATTAAATAGGTTATAGTCATTGATTTTTTACTTAAGGCATCAGCCACTACATTAAACTTGCCTGGGTGGTACTTTAAGGTGAAATCATAATCTTTCAAAGATTCAATCCACCTCCTTTGTCTCATGTTTAACTTTTCCTAATTAAAAAGGTAATTGAGGCTTTTGTAATCACTATATACTTTTACACTAGCTTCATAGAGGTAGTGTCTCTAGATTTTAAGGGCAAAGACCACTACAGCTAATTCTGGATTATGTGTAGGGTAATTCTCCTTATAAGGCCTAAGTTGTTTAGATGCATAAGTTACCACTCTACCTTTTTATGTAAGCACACACCCTAATCCCTTTCTAGATGCATCATTATAGACTGTAAAAGTCTTTCTTGGGTCAAAGAGCACTAAGACTAGTGCTGTGGTGAGCATATATTTCAACTTTTGAAAACTCTGCTAACACCTTTCATCCCACACAAATGGCATACCTTTCTTGGTAAGCTAAGTCAATGGAAAAAGCTATATGAGAGAAGCCCTATATAAACCTTCTATAATAACATGCTAAACCTAAGAAACTTTTAATCTCGGTCACTGTTGTAGGTTTCTCTCATTCTAGTATAGTTGTTACTTTACTAGAATCTATTATAACCCCTACCTAGGAGATCATATGCTTTAGGAATCTAACCTCTGTGAACTAAGACTTGCATTTACTAAGTTTGGCAAACAACTGCTTTTATAGATCTAGAGTAGCCTCAAATATCATATCTGAGTACCACAACAAATTTGTCTAAATATATCCTAGATACCTTATTCATGTAATTTGTGAATACTCCTCATGCATTAGTCAAACTAAAGGGTATAACCAAGAATTTATAATACCCATATTTGGTTCTAAAAGCCATCTTAGGGAGATATTTGATTCTCACTCTCAATTGGTGATACCTAGATCTTAAATATATTTTGAAAAATATTAATGCTCATACTAATTGATTTAGGAGGCCATTTATTCTAGGTAAGGGATACTTATTTTTAATTGACTCTATTCAATTCTTTATAATCTATGTATAGTGTAAAACTCTCATCTTTCTTATTAACAAATGGCATAGGGGCTCCCCAGAATGACACACTTAGTCTAATAAATCTTTTCTCTAATGGCTCTGCTAAATGTTTCTTTTAATTTAGGTAGAGCCATTATATAAGGCATTTTAGACACTGGACCTACTCCAAGCATTATGTCTATAACAAATTCAACTTCTCAATTAGGGGGTAGGCTACTAATATCTCTAGGGAATGTTTTTGATTTCTTTTATTCCCTATTTTACCTCGACCTTTACTGAAAAGAAAACTAGAAATCCCTAACACCCTTCTCCTAAACATCTCTTAGCTTAGGAGATGGTCATAAAGCTAAGCTCAACCTTGGTATTAGGTATGGTTCATAAAACGGTACAATAATGGATTTATTCAAATAATCAAGCACGAGATTATTTGCTAACATCCAATCCATACCAATAATCATATCAATATTAGTCAGAGGCATGCAAATCAAGTCAAGTGTAGTAAAACAATCATTAAACTGAATGATGCAATTCAAACAAGCATGGGACATGATAATCTTTCCTCCTGTAGAGGTAGAAACAATTGAATCAAAAGGCAAGGGACTTCTATGTAGGCCTAACCTCCCAGCATAATCATATGAAATGAACAAATGACTCGTATCCAAAACAAACATAGAATGCACAAGATGATCATTTACTTTAATAATACCTTGTATGAGATTTGGAGATTGTGCAACTTCATGTTGAGTCAAGGTGAAGACTTTCCCCTGAGTTTGTGGCCTAAGGCAAGCATTGGCTCCCTTTGTTAGGGACACTTTCTAGCTAAGTGTCTTGGCTATCCGCATTGATAATACACATTTTGGCCTAGTAGACATTGTCTCATCCTGTGGTTTCTGCCACACTAACTACATATAACATTAGGTATGCTAACCTAACTAAAAAGGTTAGACTTTCTGCTTTTCTTGCCTTACTTCCTCATCTAGTTCCTTTTATTTCTTTTTTTGGGTATTCATGCTAGTACTTAGATTATTACTTTCTTCTCTAAACCTCTTCACTATACCACTAGCAACTTGATTTACTAAAGGGGCTGTTAGAGCCATTAGTATAGTTGCTCGTGTCATTAGAGTAGTTACTAGAGGATCTCTTGTAACCTTTGTAAGCTCTTCTTAACCACCTATAAACCTCCACCATAGTGTTGAAGGTTCTAATTCTTTGAAGGGCAACTCTATCTTTGATGGTTGGTCTCAAGCCCCTCTCAAATTTCTTAGTCTTGCATATTTCATTGTCATGCTGCTACAAGTAAGAAGAATATCTAGACAATTCTGTAAATTTAGCCATATAGGTATCAACACTTTTATCTTTAACTTGCCTTAGCAATATAAACTCTAACTCATTCTCATCTCTCATGAAGTTAGGAAAATACTTCTCATGAAACTCCATTAGAAAAATCTTCCAATTGACCTCTGGACATTATGATTTACTTTGTACTCTTCCAATAGTTGTCTACCTCCTTCTCCAACATGAATACTGCTAGGAGGGCTTTCTATTTTTATTTCATGTCTAAGACTTTGAATATTTTCTCCAACTTCATCAACCATGTCATAACCTACCCTATACAATCATTTCTATACTATTTACTTTCAAGGCAATGAAAAACAACTACAACAAAACCTTTAGTAGTAGTTTTTAGCCTATTTCTGTGCCAAATGAGCCTCTAGGGCTCCAAATTGGATTTTCTTGTTATTTCAATCTATAAGTTCCATAGACACATTTGTTTCAACCCACATAATCATATTCCAAGACACAAATCTATAAAGGAGTCATATATCTCATTTTGTCCTTTTTGGACCTAATATAGGCCAAATTTCAAAAATTCCTAACTTTTGTTATATAACATTGATTTATGTAAATTTGGTGTTTACGCTTATGATTTGAACTTTATGCTATAAACATTTTAAATAAAAATGAATCCATTTGAGCCTTAAAAAGACCTAAAAACCAAAGTCATAACAGCATCAATAGTAGCTACATAATTCTATATTTTTGGACCAGATTTAAAAATTTTCACAAATATTCTATGAAGCTTAGAAAAATACAATCTTTGAAAAGCTCTATAAATTGCCTAAGTGTCCACTAAATTTTAACACAAAACTAGATCATTTGAGTTGTTAAAGGTAAGGTTGCAATTTATAGCTCATTTGAACAAAAATTTAATTTTAAAATGGTCTATTTGGCCTCTAAATTGTAATATCTTATTTTGAGCAAGTTTTAATCCAGTCATGCTTCATTTCCATAGGAATCATTGCATGAAATAAAGTTAGCAACTACAAATCACTATCTCACATCTCATATTACACATAGAGCTTATAATACTTAAATAGCAATTCGCATTCTAGACTCTTATGTTTACATCAAAAAGCCATATTATCATGTTCATACTCTTATACACGAGATGTTAACTGCATATCATCATAGTATACACTATGTTACTATCCATTTGATTCCATAATACATCCAATACATATACATAAGTTTTCCAATTACATCATTACTAAGAGTCTATATCTTCTCGATTTCTTTCTCCTCGCTTGAATAACTTGTCATGGTTAGTGAGTGATGAATAGGGTGAAATTCTTAGGAGAATTTTAGTAGCAAATCTCAATCCATATTAATGCATATAATGAATGAAATGAGAAAATGCAAGCATGGAGGCTATATGCCTCAAGTAACTTAAACATAAGAATTGGAATGAAAATTTAACTTTTATTTAGTGATGGTATAAAAACATACTAGTCAGATTCAACTAAATTTAACTCTAGGCTAAGAAAAAGCTACTACCTTCAATTTCCCACTACAAAAAGCTAAGAGCCAAACATAACACCATTTATGCATAAAACTCATGATAGAAGCTAATTCAAATCATAACTCATGAAATCATTAAACAATTAAACATACAAGTATCTCAACTTATTCATATATCTAAATGCATGTAAGATAAAGAGAGATAACTACTTTATGGAGATTAAAACCCTTGATGTACCACTAATCCCTTTTGTTCTTTACTTTTCTTTGGTCTTTCACCTTGTCTTTCTATGGTATACACCCTTACCAAGTGAGCTTGCACTTGCTTAGCCTAAAATACATAAATTTAGATATAACATGACCCATTATTACTTGTTCTAAACCACTTATTACTTTATGGGCTCACTAGAACTTATAAGATAACCTTAGGTTATTTTAAACCCCTTTAAGTAGTGACTTTTGTAATTCAACTTCTAAGGCTTAAGATCTCACTTGATATGAGCTATATGATTATAATGGATGGTTAAATAAGCCTAATACTAAGTTGCTTTTTTAGGCTTATTTGAACCCTAAAATTTCATCTTTCAAAACAGGGTTCCTAAATTTATTCCAAAGGTTCTTTTAGTATCTATTGGTCATATCTAGACCTCTTAAAACCTTAAAACTCTTGAAAATACTTCCTAGGTACTCTATCTCATGCTAAGTCGAGATATGCACCATATATCCCACACTTGGGAGTTTTGCCACTTTCATTAAGAATTTGATGAATATACAATATCCTTGGCTCTTTTCTAGTTTAAATTTAGTCTTAGATGATCTAAAACATCTTCTTAGGGTTTCATGACTTTCATAGTGCAACTAAAACCCTATGTGCCCTAACTTGAGCTCTATAGCTTATTATGGCTTTCTTTTTGCATAATCTTACTATAATCCCTTCAAAACCATCATTTCTATCTAGTTTCCCATGTGTTTTTACCTTGCACCTACGTCATATTAGAGAAGCTCATCTAACTTAGTGGTGAATTTCTATCTTTCTTATCTTACTAGATTCTGACTCTCATTCTACATTTGCTTTTAATATACTTAATTCACTTACTCTTTTCTAATTACTACTAAAGTAAGGATATTTCTTTTTATGTACTATTCTCAATCTTTCTCACTTTCTTTATATTCCTGTAATTACAAAATGAGGGCTTATCTCTTGGAGAGTTACTGATCACTAAGTAGGGGTTTATGACTTTATTACTTTTTACCTTCTTCTTCTTCTTAGATTGGGAGAACTTTCCTTTAGTTAATTTTTTAAGCCATTTCCTTTTTAGATTGAGGTCCTCTCTTCGGGTCATCTTAGCTTGTATCTGAGTCTCTATTCATTATCACTCTTAAGCTTTAACTCATAACTTAACCTAAGACACTTTCATTATTAAGGGTTTCCTGAAATTTTCCAGGTAATAGCTTATCATAATCCAACTAGCTCATTCTAGCTTACAGGATAGTTGCCATTGGATCCCTTAAGTTTTCCTCTTTGATCTTAACCTCTCCACTGGATTCAACTATAAACCTGGGTAACTTAAATGTCCTATGAGATATCAAGATTCTCTAAATATTCGACACTGAGCTAATTATATTTGTTTAGGGTATAACATCTCTAAAGTACACTCTTTCTATATACTTAAACATTCTCCGTGAACTTAGGTCATTCCTTCCGTGTACTTATAACATTTCCTATATGTCTTGGGCTTACACTATTAGCCCATCTCTTAGTATCACATGAGGTAGTAATTTAGGTTGGAGTTAACACCTCAATGACGATCTCTACAACCTTCACTACTTTGTGCACTAACAGCATCACTCTAGACTATTGTTAAGTCTTTTAAGCCTTTAAGCTTAGTTATAAAACATTTCAATTTCTTTCTTAAACTTATATATTAGGTCCATTGCTCTTTTATCACTTACCTATATTCTGTGTGTAACACCATGATTCTATGACTCATCTCATATCATATGTAGGCTTATTTCTATGAAGCACATGAATTTCTCAAGGAAAAGCCATAGAAAATATAATTAAATTGTGTTATGTTACAGATAAATTTTCATTCAGTGTTTCATGGGTCATATGGATTCATCCATCCCATTCTCATATTTAAATACACAATTACAACTCATAACCATCCCAAGAAGTGGTCTAGAACTCGAGCTAATGGAGCATATGCATGAAAATAATGTGTGCAGCCTTGGGTTGATTTTCTAGCTTTCTATCATGAATTTTGAAAAATCATAACTAATTCTAGAAAAATTAAAATCAAGCACACTATACCATTCTAGAAAGCTACGGATGTCTACTTTACATAAAAATAAATCTAAACCATAACAGAGGCTACTAGCTACTAGAAATTGATAGAATAGTACCAGAGGTCAACTGTCAATACTGGTACTGTCCTCCAACTTCAAAAATTCATATCTCTCTGCTTAGAGGTCCAATTTGGGTGATCTTGGTAGCCATGTAAATCTTATTATATTTAGTTTATTCCTGTAAAATTTAATAAGCATTGGATATCATTTGACCCACACATGATATAGCCTAAATTTTTGACTATATGAACAGTGTCTGCATCAGTTGAGCAAAAAAATACCAATTTAAAAAATTCATAATTAATTCCACAGAGATCCAAATATTCTAATATTTAACTTTCTAAAAATATCTAGATAATATCTATATGTGTGCCAAATTTTATGGGCAAATTTGTTGATTTGGTCAAATCTTGACATTGGGTCATGAAATGGTCATTTTTAAGTCTTACAAAGGGTCTAAATGATCTATTTTGACCTTCAAGGCAACCATGACTACTTGAGCACGTGAGAATGCACCAAAATAACATTCTAAACTTGTCTCATAGGTGCATAAACTTGGATTTCTCAAACTCACTCATCCACCTCATGATATACACAAGAATGAGTATGTCTAGTCTTGCCATTCCATACCCAAATCATGCTACATCATGCATATGGCATTAATTCTCATTCATACATCATATATATGCATACTTACACATGTTCAAATGATTATATAATAATTCCATCATAGAATTACATCATATGCCATGTGTATGGCTATAAAAGATATAAAACTAGGTATTTTGATGTCAAACTCTCATCTTCCAACTTGGTGGCTTCTATTACTTTGTTCATATACTCCACCTAGCATTTTAAGACATTGGAGAGGAGGGAATGAGATTCAAAGAATCCCAATAGCTCATCTCCCTTTTAATCACACATAAAGAATGCAATATAAGTCTTGAAAATGTATGCATGAACATAATGACATGTGTAATTACTCAAGAAGCATTCTTAGTATTTGAACAAGTCACATAAAGCATACATAGGCTTGCCAAACAGGTGGATTGGCCTTACCCATTCTCTTGTGGATTTTGGACTTGTCACACCCATTTTCTCTAAGAGGTTTTGACCCAACTTCACTTTTGGGAGTCAACTTTACTCTTGGGAGACTCTTTACTTTATCTTAACCAACTTTAAGGGTTCTTGACTTCTTCACACTCAAGAAAATCAAGACAATCATATAAAACATCATCATGGTATCATGGTATATGAAATTATGCTAAAACATGTTTCACGGCTTAAAACACATATACACACATTGAAAGACAAAGTAAGCACACATTCATGTATGAGAGAAAGTGGAGAGAGCTACCTTTGTCACATTTGCATACTTTCTTCCTTGAACTTAGCTCCTCTCCCATGGCCACACACTCACAAGAAAGTGGGATGTATTTCCTTTGGCCTAGACACATAATATGGTAGCCAATTATACTCTTGAACTAAATTCTAAAGCCATACATTCACTAAAAAAGTTATGTAACTCATATGGCTCTTTTATGGTTCCATAATGCACTTAATGAAGCAACCTTAAAAAAATCATCTTGGATCCATTCTCTCCATTCATTTATGATTTTTGACCCCATTTAAACCTCTTGGAGTCATCACACAATTAAATTAATGAGCCTAGTTAGGTGTTGCTTCTCTAAGCCATAATATGGAACCTATGATACCATCTCACTATCCATAGCTTTTAAAATTTTTCCAAGGCTTTCTCTCATATTCTCCCATCATACATGATGCAAAACTAAGCTTAGAAGGAATTAAAACATTTTCTAGGTGCATGAACCCTCCATGGCCGAGGCTATGCTTCCATATGGCACCAATGGAGTTGTTTTAATTTCTTTAATGGGAGAAGCATGTGAAAGGCTTTCTTGGTGTCTTAGGAACTCATATATACTCTTAGATAAGTTAAATTACTACTAGGAAACTTCATCTTAGCCTATGTGCAACTAAATCCTTAAATTCCATAACTTGCATTCTAAAGCTCCCTTTTTAATTCTAGTTATATATTCTTAATCCTCACACTCCATAACCTTTGGTTCCATCAAGAGCACATAAAGAAAACTCTACTCCTCATTTTCTCTCTCTAGACCAAAGCTTAAATGGCTTGAAAATACAAGATTTTGTAAGTGTTTTAAGTAAAGTCTTATCTTACAACGAAGCTCTCTTTGCGTAGATTATTTTCTACTAATTGATTTCTTGAAAAGAGTTCCTTTTTAGCTTAGGTTAGACCTGAATTTTCAAGTTTTCAAAAAATGAAAACTACCATTAGAGAGCTCTTAGAGGGAGGAATAACTTTCCTAACTAGCATGGGATGAAACGAAGCCGTTTACTTACCTAAATGGAAGTTTAAACTTCTTCTCTCTCTTTCCCCTCTTAATGTCACACCATGGCTGCTCAATTTTCTGCAAATAGAAGCTTGGGAAAGGTGATGAGGTGTAATCTTACTTAAGAAGCCTTTTTTATAATTTTTTAGAATGACCATTTTGCCCCTATGTGTCTATTTGCTCCGTTTAGGCTTATTTTAATTCTTTTTTTAGAATTGTCTTTTCCATCATAAAATTTAGATCCTCTAATTCATAAAATGCCTTTGGTTTCATTCAAATTGGATTTAAAATCCTCCCAAATGAACTGGTCAAAATTCAGATCAACCGATATTGGAAAACATCCACCGGAGGAGTTTTAACTGTCCCGAGGCTTCCCATGGTTTTCAAGGCTTCTGAAAACCCTAGAAAACTAAAAAATTTTATTTAAAAGCCCTCCTATGAAAATTCTAAAATTTACTCAAAATTACGAAAATACCATTACGTTTCGTCAATCTTTTGTTCAAATTCATTTTTTCATTTTAACTCTATTTTTCTTTTTGTCTGAGCTTGAGATTATCATTTTTAGGAGTCTAGAATACTACATAAATTTTTTAGGGCCTTAACTAATTCATTTCAAGGGACTTCCTTTTATATCTGGTAAATTTTATACATTTACGGAGAAACTGTACAGTACGTTTCTCGCATTTTCTCTTGTTTTGAAAAGACTGGATATTACACTGTGAACAATGAGTCTTCTTCTAGAGGCCTCTAACTTTCCCTTTTGTATTTCACCTACAATAGTCTACTCTTTGTTTAGCTTGAATATGGCCAACAAGGCCTTTTATTCTGTTGTACACTCCTTTCCCCTAAATATCTTCTAACTACAAGATTCAAGCCTAAACTTTCTCTGCATTTAGCTTACCTTTAGGGCTAGGGGACCCTACTTTCTCAATTGATCACTCTTGGTTAAATGATGAGACAAGGCTAGACAGGGTTTATTTGGAGTGGTGTCTGTGGGTTCTAACTTAAGGGATTAGTTTCTGAATTCTCTAGATTATCTAGGTTTAGTGGCTGAAGGGAATAACTCTCTCAACTCCCCTTTTGTACTAATCTCTCTTGTAGCTACATTCTTACTATTGCCATTGTATCATCACTTGTTATTGCTTCAGATAGAACACTATACTTTGCAAAGTTACTAACTTAGGGTCTACAAGCTCTACTTTAGCTGGCCATGCCCTTGTAATACTTATCATGCTAGCTAGGCCAACTAGAAACTTAATGTATAACTTACATTAGTGCCACCAACATACACATCCAGAATTCCATAGAAAAACTAACACAACATATTTTCCCTTATTCTCAAGCCCTAACCATAGCTAACATACTTGAACCTCTACTCTGATACTAAAAAGCATCACAACATGCCTTATACGGCTATTTCTATACTACTTACTTTTAAAGGCAACATTTTTTGTTCCGAATGAGCCTTTAGGGGTCAAAATTGGATTTTCTTGTCATTTCAATCAATAAGTTCCATAGAAACATTTGTTTCAACCCACATAATCATATTCCAAGACACAAATGTATAAAGGAGTCATATATTTAATTTTGGCCTTTTTGGACACAATATAGGCCAAATTTTAAAAATTCATAACTTTTGCTATATAACTTTGATTTGTACAAATTAAGTATCTACGAAAAGTTTATGACATGAACTTTATGCTATAAAAATTTCAAATAAAAATGAATCTATTTAGCCCTTGAAAAGAGAGGAAAACTGAGGCCATGACAACATGAATAGTAACTGCATAAATTTATGTTTCTGGACTAGATTCAAAAAATTCCTCAAATATTCCATAAAACCCAAAAAAATATCATCTTTGAAAAGCTCTATAAATTTTGTATGTGTCCATCAAATTTCAAACCTAAACTAGATCATTTAGGCTGTTAAGGATAAAGTTGCAATTTATGGCTCATTTGGACCAAAACTTGGCTCTAAAATAGTCTATTTGGCCTTTAAATTGTAATATCTTGTTTTGAGTAAATTTTAATCTAGTCATGCTTCATTTCTATGGGAATCATTGAATGAAATAAGGCTAACTACTAAAAATCACTATCTCACATCTCATATAACATATAGAGCTTTGTAATGCACAACATAATTCATACTCTTGCATTTAGATCAAAATGGCTTATTATCATGCTCATAATCTTATACATAAGGTGCTAACCACATATCATCATAGTATACACTATCTTGCTATCCATTTGATTCCATAATACATCCAATACATACACACACACACACACACACACACACATATATATATATATATATATAACATAAGTCCTATTACATCATCGCTAAAAGTCTATTTCTTCTTGGTTTCTTTCTCCCTACTTGAATAACCTACCATGGTTACTGAGAGATGAATGGGCTGAGATTCTTGGAAAAATCTTAGTAATAAATCTCAATCCATATCAATGCATACAATGAATAAAATGAAGAAATGCATGCATGGAGGCTATGTGCCTCAAGTAATTCAAATATGAAAATTGGCATGAAACTTTAACTCTTATCTGACCATGGCATAAAAACATACCAACTAGAGTCAACTAAACTTAACTTTAGGCTAAGGAAGAGCTATTATGCTCAATTCTTTGCCATGAAGGGCTAGGACCACGTACAACACCATACATGCATAAAGCTCATGGTAAAAGCTAATTTAAATCATAACTCATGAAATCATTAAACAATTAAACATATAAGCATCTCAACTCATTTATACATCTAAATACATGCAAGATAGGGAGAGATAGTTACCTTATGGAGATTAGAACCCTTGATGCACCATTAATCCCTTTTGGTTCTTTACTTTTCTTTAGTCCTTCACATTGTCTTCTTAAGTACACACCCTACCACATGAGCTTGCACTTGCTTGGCCTAAAATACATAAATTTAGATGTAATACAACCCATTATAACTCATTCTAAACAACTTCATTACTATATGGACTCACAATAACTCATAAGGTAACCTTAAGTTATTTTAAGCCCTTTTAAGTGGTGACTTCTATAATTCAACTTTAGGGCTCAAGATCTCACTTGATATGAGATATATGACTCTAATGGAACTCATTAAGGCTATTACATGCATGGTTAAACAAGCCTAATATCAAGTTGCTTTGTTATGCCTATTTGAATCCTAAAATTTCACCTTTTAAAATAGAGCTCCTAAATTCATTACAATAGTTCCACTGGTGTCTATTGCTCAAATCTATATCTCTTAAGACTTTAGAATTCATGAAAAAACTCACTTAGTACTCTATCTCATGTTAGGCTGAGACATGCACCATACATCCTACACTTAGGAGTTTTGCTACTTTCATAGAGAATTTGATGAGTTTGCAATATCCTTGGCTATTTTCTAGTTTAGGTTTGGCCTTAGATGATTCAAAACATCTTTCAAGGATTCTATAACTTCCATTGTGCAACAAAAACCGTAGGTGCCTTAACTTGAGCTTTGTAGCTTCCTATAGCTTCCTTTTTGCATAATCTTACTCTACTCTTTTTAAAACTCTTATTTTTATCAAGTTTCCTATCAAACAAAGGCTCTCTCATATTAACTTATTGGCCATATTTTTAGGGCTTAATTAGCTTACTATTTGGTTTAAAATGGAGTTTGATGCTTCTCTTATTAGCTTGTTTAGCCAACCCTTTCTGCTTGCCCTTTATCTTGGCCCTAATTTAGGGTTTCTCATATGCAAGTTTTTATAGGCAAGTTAAACTCCCTAAATTCTTATTTTAAGCTCAAAATTAGAATTTTACTATTCTTTTGGTTATTGCACTATTCTTTTAGTCATTTCTCAACTCGACATATTTGTACCCTGATGGCCATTTTTATAAACCATATCCCCATGCATCTAAATCTTATTCTAACTTCTTAGATAGCTTACTAGACTCAAATTAAGCTTAGTAGAGGCCTCAAACACAATACTATAAACTTGGATGCTCAATTACTTAGGCTAGGGTTTCATAGGTACCTAGAAAATTCAACTTCCACATATGGCTTCCTTAATTCGAACGGATGCATCCTTAGCCTTTATAATTCTCTAAAGGACCTCTAATTATCTTAGAACTCAAAATCAAGCTCAATTGACCCACTTTTCGAAGGGGTAGCTGAGAATATGCATTAAAGGACACAAGGGAGTTTTCCTTGCTTTCTATGTTAATTTCTCCTCATTTTCTCAACCTAGATGAATTCTACATGCCCCATATGATCAGCTGCATGCTAGGGAATGTATAGAGATAAATTTTCTCTTTCTAGATGTGATCATCAGGGCTTAGAGTTCTAGAAATTTTTGCTTGAAATATAGTAAACTATACCTCAATTTAGGGCTCTTCCGACGCTCTTTGATTTCTCGCAATTGGAATTCCCAATAGAGCTTTTTCTCTCCTTATGGAAAAGCTTAACTCCCTCTTATTGAAATTCTAAAACCATAGATGAAGAGCTTAGAAGGAGAGGAGTAATTTTTTTAACTATCATAATTTGAAAAGAGATAAAAAAAAATCATACCTAAATGCTTGCCTTTTCCTTTTCTCTTATCTTTTCCATATGATGCCATGAAAAAGCAACTTGAAGGTACTGAAAATTTCAATTAAGACAGTGGAGAAGAAAGCTATATGATGTAATAAAAAAATGGCATTAAAATATGTCGACCTTGACTTTTTAATAACTATTTTGCCCTTACTTCTTTGACTTAATAATTTTTGCATTCCAACTTAATTTTTTTAGGTAGATTTGGATCCATATTCTTATTTAAAAGGTCTCAAAACCCTTAGGCCAACTTTCTTAAGCTATAGGAATTCAAATAGCGTAAAATAACTTAAAACTGTACTATGGCACTAGCTTTCTCATTTTTCATGTTGTTAATGTTTTGACCTATTTCATACTTCCTAGACATTCTTTATAGCTCATTTAGCTTATATATAATAGGAAATAATATTAATTTGCTTTAACTAACTTTTTATTAAAATCCTTGTATTTCCTACTTTTTTGACATACTTGTACTTCTATGTAACACCATCATTTCTAACTCATATCCATCATCCCTTACATATTCATGTGATATATAGTAAGAATAAAGTGAGAAATTCCATTGAATTACTACACTTTCTTGTGTTGCATCATGGTAAAATTTCATTTCGGTGTCACATAGACCGTGTGAGCTCATGCTATGCATCCTCATATTGTTTTCTTGCTTTTCTTTGCTTGCTCTTCCACTTGGTTGGCTTGCTCCCTCAATTTTTGAAATTCCCCTCTCTGTTCTACCCCCAAAATAGCACCAAACTCTCCATTAAAACCATGGAAAGAAAGCTTGAGAGGAGATGAGCAAGTTTCAAGAAGGAAGGATATGGAATTTCTTAATGTTTCTTACCCTTTTTCTTGAATTTCTTCCTCCAAAATCCTCCTTCTCTTGTGCGCCTAAGAAGCTGGAGTTTTTCTTTGAAAGTGGGCAGAAGCAAGTCGGTCTAAAGTGAGGGAGAGTGAACGTGAGTTATAAAAAGGAATTTGGAAGCTTCCTTTAACACTTTAATTCCATTTTTGCCCTTCGTTCTTAGCATTTTTGTTTCTCCTTTATTTTAGCTCCTTTTTGAGTTTTCCATTATAAAATTTAGATTCCCAATTTAATAAAATACCTTTGCAATCATTCAAATCGGAGCTAAAACTTTTTCGAACAAACTGGTCAAAGTTTGGGTCAATCGACGTCGGAAAGAGTACATCGGAGGGGCTTTACCGGTTTTGGGGCTTCCCATGATTTTTGGGGCCCCTGAGAACCCTAGGTAACTCAAAATTTTCATTTAAAAAGCTTTCCTATGTGCTTTTCCAAAATTACACTTATTTGCGAAAATACCACTGGCCTTTCGGCAAATTTTTTGAATCACTCCAACTCCAGTTTTTGGGCAACTCAAGGCACAAATCCTCATTTTCTATTATTTAAAATTTTATCCAAATTTTATTTGGCCTTGAATCACTCATCTCAGGGGACTTGTTTTGAAAACTGACTTATTTCGATATTTTATAAAAAATCGGACGTTACATCCTACGTCCTTGTTTCTCATTCCTTGCTTGCTTTTCTTCATATTTTCTCTCTTTAATTAGTTTACTCTCTTTCTCATGTCCCTTTAACTTATTAGGAGGTCTAGGTTTAATTAGAAAATATTGGATGTTACATCTTTAGTCCTTAAGGCTACAAAAAGGATTAAACTCTTTATAAGATGAGTTGCTTGTCATAGACTTGATTTCTCCCATATGTGTCTTATTTATACGTGTCCACTTGCATATTGTAAAGAATTGCTTTTATAGAAATGTTATAGTTTACCAACTAGGTAATTTTGTTTATAAGTTAGTGGAAATGTTATATTCTTTTCCATTAGATTTTATTAAAAGTCTGAATTTTTAGGAGAAAATGAAGAATAGGTTTCAAAATTAGCTAAAGACAGTGACATCTATAGCAAATTGGCTAGATCATTAAATCTTAAATTTTTTGAACATAAAGATATCAGGAAAGCACTACTTCTTCTCCTTGCTGGTGCTCCTTATTGGAAGTTAAATGATGGGATGAAAGTAATGAGCTATGCTTGTATTAACTGACATATGCATATTCACTTATGGTTTAGCTTGTTCTTAAGTCATTAGGGCTTTATTTTTTGAAAAGTATTATTATTCCATGCTCTTTTTTTTTTTCAAAAAAATTCTTTTTACCCTATTAAAGTTCAGATTCAAAGACATCTAAGCATATCAGTACTATGAAATCAAAGTTGGTACTGTTCTATTTTTGTTGGCTTGGTGGACCACTTATGTATGAAATGATCTCTAATTATTTCCTCCAACACTAAAACCAAAGCAAGTTGTTGGTTCATTATGGTTAAAAGAATCAGTGACTAGGTAATATCTACAATAATATGACTAAAACTTCTCTTATTTCCATGTTACATTTTAAAATAGCTTATAACAAATGCACAAAGTATATTTGTTGCAAGTCTTCTCCTTGTAGCATATTTGTTACTAACTGTTGATTCTAAACACAATAAGGCCACTTGCCTTTTGGTAACATATTAATATATTAACATTTTGGTAATGTAATTGTTTCTTTTCTTCTTCTCCATTTAGCCATTATGTTAATATTACTTTCTTGAGCTTAGATTTAACATTCTTGCTTGATTTTGTTAATGATCATCATGTAAAGGATGACTAATTTTTCTCTAACAACTTTATTTTCTTCTAAGATCATATTTACTTGAAGAAATTAGCAATTACTATTGTTAAAGTTATTATATTGGTAGAAATTTAAGCAATTGAATCCCATTTGAATTTTGTCATTGATGTATCTACGAATTCATTTATTTCATTCATTCATAAGTGAAGTCGTCTATTCTTTTCTAAAGACATTACAAGTATGAACTATGACAATCACTTGCATATTAGAGGACAACTTATTTTTTAGCTCTTCCTAATTTTAATTTCAATTGTAGATTGTAGAATAATGCAATGACTACATGTAGTATTTACTAGTCATATTTAGTTTAAATTGATTCTTATGTAGAAATGAGGGAATTTTTGGATTGTAATTTTTTTTCCTATCACACAAGGAAGAGTTAGTTCTCAATTTATACATTGCTTAGGGGGAGACTCATAATCCTTTTCTTCTTCATCCATATAAAGTAGGTTACTAAAAATTTAAGGTTACTCTTCCCTATTTTTGAGTTGGAATGATGACTACATTAGCTTGACCACGCAACCATGATCTTGGACAGCATTCAAACCAGTACAAGTGTTCACACCATACACTTTGGGAATGGACACTTATAATGATATTGATATTGTCATTCAACATCTTGTGGATGTGTATCTCAAAGAATACTATCGTTATTCTAGCTTAAAAGTTGTCCAAATGCTTTCTCATATTTTATGACATGGATTTTGAAATTGTTTGCTTACACTTCAAGAGCTTGATAAAGTTGATTTGATGGAAATGATGGTTTACATAGATGTAATGTGATTAATGGAATTTATGAAATGTAATGATGTTGTATTTTTCTTGAAGTGAAATGGTTTGAATTGTTATGTGATGTTTTTAAACTTGTGTGCATGTTGATGCTATTGGATACCTAAAGAAAGGAGGCATTAAATAATGATTATGCTGGATGAGGTTGATGCATGCCTATATCCCTAAAGTAGTTGCCACTGGTATCACAAGATATCATATGATGATGTGATTGAGCATATGGTTTTTATAAATTTCCTATGGTTGATTCCACTAGGATTATGGTTAGTTTAAAATGAATTTATAAAAAGGATTATGAAAATTTAATGGTTCATATAGCAAAACCAATAAGAAATGCATGTGTTTTATGGAAGGAAATTTATTGTGGAAAGTTTATGTTTATAGTTGGAAATGTATATTTTGTAACTCCATTAGCTACTGGGATTTTTCTCTCATATATAATTTGTCTTTAATTGGCATTTCTAGGTAGAAGGATAGATACTTGCAAAGGAAAGTGGTACAGTGAGTACCTTAGTTGATTTATATTATTTCTAGCCTATGAGAAGGCAAGACTATGTTATTTCAAGTTGTAAAAAGAGAGTATGAGACATAATGTTTTATTTATAATATTTTTGTTCTTATGCAATGTGTTTACTTTTATTTGGATTAAATATATGCATTTATTTGTAAACAATTCAATTAGGATTGAATGAATGGATGTTAGTGAGTTTGATGCGATTTACATTATTAATGGTGATTATTAATTAGATTGTTGATCAATTTGTATGATGTTGATTATTTGGCAAAATTATTTACTAGCGAATTTAAGATTTATTTCAATTAAAGAGCTTCTGCATTGAATATTGATATTAATGAACCTAAGCTAGTAATTGAATATAGAAATAAAGCTAGGTGTTACAATTAACATCAAATGATTGAGTAGTTAGCACAATAGTATAACTTACTTTTATTAAGTATACCAATTCGTATAACTTATATTCGAACAATCCAAGATATGTATGATGAGGCTACAACTAGTGTAGTAACAAAAGGTGAACCCACAGAAGACTTTTTGATAACTATTGGTCTACATCAAGGGTCAACTCTAAGCCCTTATCTTTTTATTTTAGTCTTATATGTGCTTACTGAATATATACAAGAGCCAGTGCCACAGTGCATACTTTTTGCAGATGATATTGTTCTAATTGGAGAATCGAAAGAGAAAATGAATAAGAAGTTAGAGATATGGAGACTAGCTTTAGAAGCTAATGTATTTTGTTTAAGTAAAAGTAAAACAGAGTATATGGAGTGTAAATTTAGTAAGAGACACATCACTTTCAACGCAAAAATAAAAATTGAAGAACATATCATATCATAAGTCACACAATTTAAGTATCTTGGATCCATCATACAATATAACAGGGAAATAGAAGAAGATGTAAAACATAGGATTCAAGCGGGGTGGATGAAATAGAGGAGTACTTTTGGGTGTTATTTGTGATAGAAGAGTATCACTCAAACTTAAGAGTAAATTCTACCGCACAGTTATAAGACTTACAATGTTATATGGAGCTGAGTGTTGGGCAATAAAAAGTTAACGAGAGAATAAGTTTAATGATGCAGAGATGAAAATATTGTGTTGGATGAGTGAACACTATAGACGAGATATGATTAAAAATGAATACATTAAAGAGAAGGAAATGAATGAGAAGTTGGAGATGTGGAGACTAGCTTTGGAAGTTCATGGATTTTATTTAAGTAAAAATAAAACGGAGTATATGGAGTGTAAGTTTAGTAAGAGACACATCATTTCCAGCGTAGAAGTGAAAATTGGAAAACATATCATATCACAAGTTACATGATTTAAGTATCTTGGATCCATCATACAACATAATAGGAAAATAGAAGAAGATGTAAAACATAAGATTCAAGTGAGGTAGATGAAATGGAGGAGTGCTTCAGGTGTTATTTGTGATAGAAGAGTACCACTCAAACTTAAGAATAAATTCTACCGCACAGTTATAAAACCTGTAATGTTGTATGGAACTGAGTATTGTTAACAAGAGAATTAGTTTAATGTTGCAGAGATAAAAATATTGCGTTAGATGAGTGGACACACTAGACGAGATAGGATTAGAAATAAATACATTAGAGAGAAGGTAGAAGTTGCACTTATTGTAAAAAAGATTATAGAATGTAACAACCAGGAAAAAAAAGGAAAGAAGAAAAGAAAAGAAAAAGAAAAAGAAAAAGAAAGAAAAGCTTAAAATTTTTGAAGGGCTAAAAATTTTCTAAGTCTGCTAGCTATAGCCCAACTATAGCGAATGTACTTGTTCGCTATAGCGAGAAATGGTCTAATTATAGCGAGAGTGCCTTCTAGCTATAGCGAAAATGCTTCTAGCTATAGCGAGTGCGGGCACCCCATACAAAAACCAGGGCGTTGCTCGCCGTAGCGCACGCTATAGCGAAGGCAGGGGTCTGAGACTAATACGAGCTCGCCGTAGCGAGGGTTATGACTCGCTATAGCGAGGGTTAGTCCGAAAAAGCGTGAAAAAAGAGAATTTGACTTTTTAAAGCCTCCAAACTCCTCCTTTCTGTTTGTAACCGACTTAAGCTCCCTTTAAGACAGAGAAAAGGGAAGAGGAGAGAGAGAGAAACCTAGAGGAGGAAGGAAGAACAAGAAAAGGTAAGGTTTTGCATAACTTTTCTCTTAGAATATTGATCTTCTTTCCTTGCCCTCTCTTCCTATGGTTTGGTTAGTGGAAGTAGTTGGGTTTTGAGCTTAGTCTAGAAGAGGGAGAGTGGAAAAACCCCTCTTGAAGAAGACCAAAACTCATATATCCTTACTTCTTCCTCTTTGCCTTCCTTTTTGAGAGCTTGAGAGAGGAAGGATAGTTGGTGAAGTTCTAGTGAGAGAAAGAACCCTAGCTCTTATATGCTTGGTAGGATTTACTAGAAAGAAATCCCTAACTTTATGAATAAAGTGTTAAGAGAGTAATTCTATACTCTTATGTGGTTAGGCTCAAGAGAAGCACTCTCATCTAGAGGTGATTGTGAAACCAATAAAGGAGGAGACAAATTGAAAGGAAAAGTTTGTGAATAGCCAATAAGGTAGCTCTCTCCACCTTCTCTCATGCATAGATGTATGCTTACATTGTTTTGCATGTATGTATGTATGTTTTTAAACCATGAAAAGTATGCTAGCATGATGATGCCCTATGTATTTTAATAATGTTTTATGTGATTGCTTTGCTTTGCTTAAGTATGGAAAAGCCAATAACCCTCTAGCCATGGTGAGGATGAGCCAAAAACTCTAGAGTTAGTTGAGACAAAACAAAGAGTCTCCCAAATGTGAGGTTGACTCCCAAGAGTAAGGGTTGAGTCTAAGAATCTCTTAAAGAATGGGTGAGGCAAGTCCAAAATCCACAAGTGAAGGGGTGAGGCTAATCCATTTGCTTGGCAAGCTCTTATTTGTTATGTATGGCCTACTCAAATATTGAAAATGCTTTTCTTATGATTTTACATGCTAATATGCCCATGCATACATTGTGAGACTTGTTTACATGCTTTATGTATGTTTGAATGAGAGATGAGCTATTGAGATTTTTTGAATCTCACTCCTCCTCTCCACCATCCAAACATGCTAGGTGGACCAAGTGAGACAAGAGATGGGAGCCACCAAGCTTGAAGCTAGGGGATTTCGGTGAAGAAATTCTAAAGAGTCATGTTGTCACCATTTTGTAGTTATGTTAAGGGATGTAATTTGATGATGTACATGATGTAGCACTTAGGAATACTTGTAAATGGATGTACTTAATGTATATATATGAGAATTGAACTTATAGTGCATGATGTAACAAGTTATGGAATGAATAGTAAGATCTTAGCCTATGTACATGGTGTATGTGTTGGTGTGGGAGAGTGAGTTTTGCAAATCCGGGTTGTTAGATATTTGAGCCATGTTTTATAGCCCATGTTGATGCTTTCTCACGTGCTCATAGAGCCTTAGAGGTAGGAGAAGCAAAGTTGGACCCTATTAGCCCTCTTTGAACACAAGAAATAGGTCATTTTGTCCATGATGTCCAAGTCTGATCAAATGACCTCTCCTTGCCTTGAAATTTGACATGTGACTAGATCTTGTCTAGAGCTTTTTGGGAATCTAAAGATCAAGTCATTTGGAGGTCTGTGGAATTTTCTATGATTTTTCAAAGTTGGTATCAGAATTTCGGATTTTTCATAAGCACTGTTCATTTGGTCCGTGGGGAAATTGTGTCATCCGAGGGGCAAACGTGGTCCAATGGCTACTAAATTTTATAGGAAGAAACTAAATAGTCACAGTGACTTGTAGCACTGGAATCACCTCATTTGGAGGTCTAGAGAGGAAGATATGCAATTTTGAAGTTCCTGCCCAGTATCAGTCATCTTGCCTGACCCGAGTTACTGTTTCATCGATTTCTGGGAGTTTGGTTTGATGAACTGATCTGAAGATATTTTTCCTCTCTAGTTAATATCCACATATTTCCATAGTGGTATCATTTGAATGCAGTGGATTTTTGTAGAATTAGTTAGACATTTTTGAAGTTCATATCAGTAAACTGTGACAGTATCAGAACCCCCTCCGACCTTCAGATGATTTCGGATGTCAAACGCTTTTTTTGTGGAATTTTAAGACTCCCACATATTTGTAGTATGAAGTAGACATCCTAAGATTTCCAGAATGACTGAGATCACATGTTTTCAATTTTTCTATATTTAGTTATGATTTTCCAAACTTTGTCCAAAAATGAGGCCAAGTATGGCCGAAACTGAACATGCATGTCTCATATCCCTTTTTGATTTCCATGGGTTTAAAGCATGTTTTTGGGATTGAAATGAGTTGAAATGATGGAGTTAAATATGAGGATGCATAGAATGAACTCACATGGTCCATGTGACATTAAAATGAATTTTTAAGCATGCATGATGCCATGAGAGAAAGTGTATGAACCCAATGAGGAAGATCTCACTTTACTCTTCCCATATCTCATATGAGCATGCAAGAGAGCTAGAAATGATGGTGTTACATAGAATCGAGACTTAGATGATTTAATCATATGGGGAGGAGACCTATAGAAGCCCCAATTAGAGGTAGAGAAAGACAAAAAAAAAAAATTATAGGAGAAATTATTAAAAAAGATTTATATTTAAATAATTTGTCTAAAAATATGATTTACAATAAGTGTTTATGGCATCGATTGATCCATATAGTTGACCCCACTTAATGGGAAAATACTATGTTGTTATTGTTGTGTTAATAATTAATAAATATTAGAATAAACTAAAATGTTTAGAATATTTATAAAATTTATATTACAATTATGATTGTTTGTAATTAACAATAATTTATGCTTCAAAGTATTATTATTATTATTATTATTATTATTATTATTATTATTATTAAAGTTTTCTTTTTGGCATTTTTTAGGTTTGATATTTGTTGTTTCCATCTAACTATTTTTTGGGTTTTTTGCATTTTTGGATTCTCTAGGTTGCTTCCAATTGTTTTGTTTAGTTTGTGTTGTAATGCCTTAATTTTCTAGCCTTCTTATTCTATTACAAGGCTTAGCTTTAAAACACTTACAAAAAAAATGTCACATTTAATGACATTTAATTACATTACGTAAGGCCTTTGTAATTCATTTCATGGTTCATAGACCATATGAACTCATGAATTTTATTCTCTATCCATAACATATCTATACAAGTTATAAACATCACAAAATATCCCAAGAGTCTCAAGTTTTAGACTACAGTCCACGAAATCAATATTTTGCTCTCGGGTTTACTATTATAATTTTTTGGTATGAATTTTGAAAATTCATAACTAATTTTAGAAAAATCAAAATCATGCATATAATAGCTTTCTAGAAAGTTCTGGATGTTAGTTAATGAGTGCGAATAGTTTCAAACCAAAACAACTGCATTTAGTCTAAGAAAAACAATGAAATGGTAACTTAGGTCACTTTTTGGATAACTCCAGGACCTGAAACTTCAAAAATTCATTTCTCCTTCTACAAAGTTCCAAATGAGGTGATCTTGGTGGATATGGAAAGCTTATAATGTCTAATTTATGCGAATAAAATTTTATAAGTATTGGACTTTATTTGTCCCACAAATGATATAGCAACATAAATTGACCATATGAACAGTAATCATACCATTTTTACATAATTTGGCCAAATTTGAAAAATCATAATAAATTCTCTAGAGCTCCAATTTAAATACTCTTTAGGTCTGTGAAAAGATTTAAATGAGACCTATTTGTTGGTCAAAATTTCATGCAAAAACTCAACCATTTTATTAGACTTTGGTTCTCAAGAATTGGTCACTTTTAATGTCCAAAAGGGTTCATTAAGGTACAAATTGCTTTCTTACCCTTCCCTAGCCACTTAGGCACATCCAAAAGCACATTTGTAGCTTAAAGGAGTATGCCAATTGGTTTAAAGTATCATGGAGCTCATTCTTGCCATGCCACTTGTTATCATACACATGCATATAAAGGCTCCTTGGTGGCAAAATAATATATACTCATTTATATGGTTCCAAAATTAGTACATACAACATCATTATATAAATTTAAATGTGCTTAAGTGTCTACATAACATATACATCATGCGATTATATATTTTGACATCAATATATCATCAAAATGACTATATAACTACTTCTTTGTCAAAGTCTTGATTTTCAAGGTTATTGACCTCCATTTGTTGGACCACTTGACTCACCTAGACATGGTTAGACATTTATAGGGGAAGAGTGAGATTCCAAGAATCTCAATAGCTCTTAATCCTTTCAAACATGCATAACGGATGTTAAAACATGTCAAAGAATACATGTATGGCATATATGCTATTAGTGAGCATACATAAAGCATTTTCTATATCTAAGAAACTCATACATATCATACATAGACTCTCAAAGACATTGTCTAGCCTCACCCATTTTCCTTGAGACTTTTGGATTTGCCTCACCTATTTTCAAGGGACTTTAATTAAGCCTCACTTTTCTTGTTTGGCTCATTCTCACCTTTAGTAAGAGACTTTTGGCTTAACCATATCCATTCAAGCCATACTGCAATCATAAACAAATTTTAAGAAATATAATGGTACTATAACATGGAATCATTGGCTACAAATAATTTTCATAACTCAAACATACACATAAGCACTCAAAGATAAGAAAACATCC
The DNA here is from genome assembly GCA_026724425.1 of Erythrophleum ivorense. Taxonomy (NCBI): domain Eukaryota; kingdom Viridiplantae; phylum Streptophyta; class Magnoliopsida; order Fabales; family Fabaceae; genus Erythrophleum; species Erythrophleum ivorense. The sequence goes on from JAIUCV010000018.1 coordinate 6,180,685, forward strand.
AAGCAATGCATGTGAGAAAGGTTAGAGAGCTACCTTAAAGCGAGATTCACATACTTTTTTCTTTAATTATTCTTCCCATCTCTTGGCCAAACACTTGCAATTAGGTGGAGCTTGATTCTTTTCATCTAAACACATCAAATAGGACACAATTACATCATTGAAGTAAGATCTAGCATCACACACATTCTATGAAAGCTCACTTTATTCTAAGACTCAATTATGGTTCCATACAAGAACTAATGAAGCAACTATGAGAATTCATGATCTTGGCTCCATTTTCTCCTTCAATCTAAGTCTCTTGACTCTATTTAGACTCCTTGGAGTCATCACAATTTTATTTTAAAGAGTCGAGCTATAAGTTGCTTTTTTATATCTCATTATAAAGCCTACACCTCCATCTCATAAACCAAGTCTTCTAAATTTTTTTCAATATTTTCTTTGATGTTTCTCTATCATATCTAGTCTCAGTCTAGGCTTAAAAAAAAATTTAAAACACTCCCTAGATGCAAGAACCATGTTTGGCCGAGACTAGCATAAGGTTTAGAGCCCATGGAGTTTTGCAATTTTCCTTGAAGGGAAGGGCACTTAGGAGGCTTCCTAGATGTCTTGGGAACTCATTCACACCCTTAAACATCTTGAATTACTATTAGGAAGCTTCATCTTGGCCTAAGTGCAACTAAATCCCTAGGTTTGGCATCTTGAAATCTAATGCTTCTTCTTTGAATTTAATTGTATATTCTTGTTTCCCACACTCTAAAACCTAGGTTTCTTGCTTGGTCTTAGTAAAAAATTAATCCTTTCTACATGCTCTCTAATTGTTTGAAGCACCATCCAAGAAGAACAAGGGGAAGGAAGTAAGAAAAGCCATGAAGTTACCTTGATTCCTTAACTTTTTCAAGAACTCTTTCCTTTGCTATAGGCTTCTCCTTCAAATTCTAATCTCCTACCTCTAAACCAGACCCAAAATAGTCCTAAAAAAAAATATGAAAACCATAGAAAGGAAGAGAAGTAGGAGGAGAACAAGATTAATGAAGGAAGAAGTGTGAAATTCCAAGGTTTTCTTACCTTTTTCTTAGGCTTTTCCTTCTTCCTTGGCTCTCTCCTTGTGCATAATTCTTTGTTGGTCTCCCCTTTGTTCTAGATAGAAGCTAGATCAGTTAAATGGAGAGGAGAAGGAAGACGTGTTATATGAAAGCAAGTTTCTTAAAATTGTTCTTTAAAAAGTTCCTTTATGTCCCATTTTCTTGGCTCTTTTTATTTAGGTTCATTTTAGCTCTTTTTTTTATAACTTTCTTTTTCATCATAAAATTTAGGTCTTCTAACTTGTAAAATGGCTTTAAAATTACTCAAATTAAATTAAAAATTTTCTCGAACGAAAATGTCAAAATTTATGTTAACTGACATTCTAAAACATAAACAAGAGGGGTTTTAACTGTTCTAGGGGTTCTTATAATTTTTAGGGCCTCTAAGAACCCCGAGAAACTCAATTTTTTTTATTTGAAAATCTCTCCTTTGAGTTTTCCAAAAAAATGCTAAAAATTACAAAAATATCATTACGTTTTTGTCAATTTTTGTTTAACTATTTTAGCCTCGTTTTCAGAGCACTCCTAAGCCTTAGATTCTCATTTTTAAGGGTTTAGAATCTTGTTCTAATGTTATTAGATCTCAACTCATTCATTTCAGAGAACTTGTTTTTAAAACTGACTCATTTCATCGTTTTTACGAAAATCAGATGTTATACTTTTGCTTTCTTCTTCATCCATCTATTTCATGCTTTTTACTTCGATTAAAAGTTCTATGTACCTAAAACTTCAAAATATTCAAATATTCTTTCTCAGCACTATACCAAAGAATTCATCTAAAAGAATACATTAAGAATATTCAAAATAAGGCTTTATCCTATTATAATCAACTAGATAAATCAATTAAAAAAATATTTTTACAATTTCAATCAACCAAACATTTTAACTAGATTTGAAAACTTCATCTATTAACCAAATAAATCAAATAAAAAAAATTTAATAAAAAGTAAGAACATTTTAGTCAGAAACTTCACCTGAAAAAGAAATTCAAAATAAAAAATCAATAGAGAAGAGAGAAGAAGATGAGAGTAGAGATAAAAAGTAAAACCACCTCAAAAGAAAAATAACATGAAGGGATCAAATACACAGAGGCAATAAGAGTTGAAAACCACCTCTAAAAATATTAATGAGAGACAGAAGAGTTAAACAAAAATGAAAATGATAAGAGTAAAAACAAAATTTATGGATTTATTTGAATTTATTTATAAAAAGGAAAAATGAAATTTCAGTAGGCCCAAAGAGGGGTTTCATTCTTTTTCTTTTTTTAAAATGCGTGCCCTTTATCTATTTGTTGAATGTTAAATAGTTTTTGCACATTTATCCATTTGATCCATTTTCAAGTGATGTTAAGTTTTTCTTTTTTCTTTTTTGGGATAAAATGTTGTGTTTTGTAATAATAAGTTTATTATTATTATTTATAAAAACTTCAAAATTTTATAATATAGAAATATGGATTATAGATGATAGAATTCTAATTTATTAATTTAATTATTAATTATATATAATCTATTTATATTTCATTATTATCATTTTATTAATATTTAATATATTATTAATACTTAATATATTATTTTCATATTTAATATAAATTATTTTAATTGATATAAATAATAATTAAAATTTTTTGGAAATTAAATTTTAAAAAATCATGTAATTAATTTTTTTATTTATTTCACAACATAAAAATTGAAACTTTTTTTCAAAAAATTTTAGAAACACTTAAAATAAATATAAACGTGTCAAACTATAACGTGTGTCCAACCATATTTCTATAGGAAAGTTTTTCAGTTGGACACATGTCCAACCATATTTTATATATAATTTAGATAAATTTATATAATTTTTATTTATATAATTTAAATAGAAATTATTTATTATATATAATTTTACAAAATAAAAATAATAAATTAAAACTAAATAAAATTTAAAAACTCTAATATTAGATTATTTAATAAAATTAAAATTAATACTTTATAATTTTAAATAATTAATATAAATATAAAATAAAATTATAAGAATAATAATTTAATAATTAATATAAAATGAATTTATTAATAACTAATAATTAATAATTTCATAATTAAAATGATTAATATTAATAATATATATGCATATATGTAAATAATTGTATTAATTTTTTATCTAATAATTCATCTTCATTACAATCTTACATATCTATTTAAAAATTAACCTATAAAGAAGTCACACATTAGATCAAATTAGACTATAAAAAGGTATAATAGTGGAAAGAATGTATAAACCTAATACCTTAAAGTTTTAAGTTAAAAGATAGTGTCAAGTCTACTTATTAAACTTATCTTTTGATAGAGAAATTTAAAGCTATAAGAATTGACAATTGGAAGAGTGGTCAAGTTTCTTTTACATCATAGCAAATAAGGAATATTTATGAGTTTCAAATATCATGTTCATGCTTTAAACCAAATAAAGGATGTTAAGGTCTCAGGGCTCACACTTCTCTTTGCTTTAAGGGCACTCTCAATCTCTATATGACTAGGCCTAACTATTGAGCCCTCTACTCTAAGTGAGCACAAATGAGGGTTCCCATATTTATATGACTATGCTTACTAAGCCCTTTGATTTAAGTAGGTGCAAATGAGGATTTTTATCCACTTGGACTACTATCTCTATATCTGTTCATGTCGAACTAAGCTTTTATACCATTATTAGAAGTTAGAGGAGCCTCAAATATCATGGAGATCCATTGTACTTTTTTCTTGAACCTTTAAAAGGAGTAATTTAAGTGGATTTGATGCCACTCTCTTGATCTTACACCTTGAGACATTACATCTATGAGTTCCTTTCACTTATATATATTTCTTCTAGTCTCAATTCAAGACTTATTTAGAGGTATATCTTCAAATAGATGTGCAAGATAAAGATAAAGATGAATTACTCGATAAAAAGTAATTCGACTATTTATATATATATATATATATATATATCTCCATTATTAATATTAAGTATTTCAATAATCAAATTATTAATTATTAAGTAGTAATAATTTTATTTAATAATATTATTTAATTATTATTATTTTGTATTTTATATTTATATTAAGTATTATAAGTTATTAATTATGATAACTTATAACTATTATTTATTATTTATATTAATTACTTAAAATTATTGAGAATTAAATTTAATTTTATGAAACTATCTCATATTAGCATTTTTAATTTTGATTTATTTTAAATTTAATATTTTTAATTTATAAAATTGTATGAAATATATAATTTTTATTTAAATTATATATCATATATTTTTGTAAAAATATGACCGGACATGTCCAACCATATTTTTATTCATTGTTTTCAAAATTTTTTTAAAAATTCAATTTTATATTTTAAAATAAATAAAATTTATTACATTACTTTTTTCTAATGCTAATTTTTAATAAATTTTAATTATTCATATCAATTCAAATAATTTATATAGAATATATTAAATATTAATTGTATATTAAGTAATAATAATAATATATTAAATGTTAATAAAATGATAATATGATGAGGAGGGCGAGTGATTGTTGTTTTTAAAATTTTATGTAATTTATTTGTTGTAATTAAGTTTAGATAAATTTTTATCAAATTGTCTTATATTAGAAATATTTTATGGATATTTAGTTTAAATTTGGTATTTTTATTTCATAAAATTATATATCATATACTTGATTAATAAATTTAATAATATATACACACACTCTCTCTCTACAAAACACCAAATCTTAAAAAAAGGAGCAAAATGGGTAAGCAATATGATTATTATTTAATTATATTCTGAAATTATTAATTATTTATAATTTTTATTATAATTATTTATTATATATTAATTAATTTAGGTTTAAATTATATATAAAAATTTTTTAATTATGCATATCATTATATATATATAATAATATATTATTATTTATAATTATAAATGGTTGGATAAACCAACTATTTTATTATCGTCATATATATATATATATTAATTAATATACATGTATATATAAAATAATATATTTTGCCAACTATTTTTCATTAGAAAAAATGGCGATAAAACAATGGTTTGTTTTGGTCAACCATCGCAATTTTTTCTGATAGGAACATAACTGGTTGTACCTGTCATATTGCAAATTTTTGTCTATTTTTGTTCAATTTTTACTGCTTTTTATTATATAATACTTTTTTTTTACAGAACTTTTAGTTTTCAGTTAAAATTTAGTTGAAAAATAATGTAAAAATTCAAAGGGAAAAGTTTAACATATATCAGAATTCTGTCAGATAAATTTATCGAAAAACACTTACATTGTTTTAGTAAAATTATAAAAAAATTTGGATCCTTATATATAATTTTCCCTATTTTTATCATTTTAAATGCATTCTTTTTTTTTTTCAATTTGTATGGTTGTTTAGGAGAAAATACATGCGTGTACATTTTGATTGACTTAAATTTTGACTTTTCTGTTTTTAATGCTATGTCATCATCCAATAGACAAAGGAAATTTTCCTTATGTATCCAACGTGGAAAACACGCGTTGGGCAATTCATATAATCTTTTTTTTTTATCATAATTAGTCATTGAGAATGACGAATCACAATCAAATTGTTACCTCTGATTCAATATCACTTCCACTTATGGATTTTCCTTCTGAGTCATACATATATGAAATTAATATATATATATATATATAATTATTTAGATATAAAGAAAAATAATTTATCTCATTTAAATTTATAAAATAGTATCAATAAAGTTAAAAAAATTGAATATGATAAAATAAAGATAATTAAAAATAATTTTTAAGAACATAAAAAATATTTAGATTGAGAAAATAGAGGCGAAACGAAGAAAAAGGAAAGTTTTCATTTAGATATTTTAATTCTATTTAAAGTTCTTCATTGGATTAAGCTACTTATTAGTAAATTTGATCAGGAATTTTTTTTTAAAATTGAGAAGAGCTTGATATAGTTGAACAAAAAATAATTTTAATGTAAGAATCTATTAAACCCACTAATTTATTTACTTTATGATTCAACAAACATTACAAGATTTTAATTTGATCTAAGATACATATATAGTTTAATTTAATAGAGAAAGATGTGGTAGCACAAAAGATCACCTTACAAATTTATTTAAAACTTGAAATTTATACAAGAGCTGTTGACCTACTAAAATAAGGAGATATAGAGCAAATTATTTGGATTAGAATGAGCAAAAGTAGCACACTTGCAGCAATGATAGATATTTTTTTCCAGGGAGTGCTCCAATATTCTCGTATGAAGATTGCCTTATACATGTGACAACGGTTTTTGTAAAAATTGTTTAATTCTTCAGATAGAGAGGTATAATGACCATAAGGTTTTGTTTCAACAACATTTTTGCAAAGATTATTTACCATGGAAACCACTGCATTGTTGTCACCCAGCAAGTTATTCATGATCTCCTTTTCAACAAGCACTTCAACATCTTTTTCAATGTTAATAAGACAATCCATAAGGATAATGTAATCAGTTACATAGCTCATATTAGGAAGGTGACACTGCTCAAATGCAACCACATTTCTAATCAAAGGCTCAGTCCAATCACTTACTTGAAGAAGTGGTATTGTTAGCTTTCCATTTGAATATTGCAGCTCAGTTATGCTTTTCTTACGATCGACTTGAAATTTGATTCCTGCCTCATATAGTTGGTTTGCACTATATAGAAGCTTCACAAAGCCCAATTCTCTTGGTGTTTGATAACATGGTAAGTACAAGATCCTTAGCATATCACAAAGGTGTTGCACTTGCACACTACCATTAGATAGCTGTCGCTCAAAATGGGGAAAGGCAAGGTTCTCATGTGTCTCTTCATCAGGAATTATATCATGCAGGAATTTATCTGCTAAAAACTTGAAGGCAACCCAAAGAAATGATAATCTACTAGTGACGTAAGAGCTAAAAGTTAGGTTGAATAAGCGTTCAAGAACAAAGAATGGTAGTTGATTTTCAAGTAAAATCAAGTCTAAATTAATATCACATGCTGGCCATATTTTGCGACACCAAGGTTCTTCTTGTGATTGATCTGTACATAGAAGAAAGTACTCAATGATGAAGCAAGCATCAATTAGAATCATGCTTACAAAATCATCCCTTTTCATTGGTATGGTCTCTGAATAGCAGCATCGAATTTCAGCTTCCCATTCTCCTACCTGTCTAAAATAATTCTCCAATAAATTTTCATGAGTTGTCCTTGTAGATATTATAGCTTGTGCCCTCGTCAAAAATTTATTGAGGCACCACAATTTGAGCCCTTCCATTGGTTTCAAATTTTCTTTTTTATGGTGAACTGGGCCAATAGAAATCACGCTAGGAGTGTAGGCTTTTACTTTTACTGTTCGAAGTTTTGGTGGCACTTTATAGATATAACAATTTGACACTAAGGGAGGCCCCATCGAGTCTATCCTTTCTAACTTGGCTATCAGAGACAATATATGTTTTTGTTCATTTTTTATGTCCAATGAAGTACTCTCTTCTCTCTCCATTTTCTTAATCTTTTGATGGACCTGAAACATATATCAAGTACCAATTAAAAATACATAGAATGACAATAATTTAGCCATGTTCATTTATTTATTGTCATTATTGCCTATAATAAACCAATAGAACTATCAAAGCCCATGATGAAGTGCACTTAAACTTGAGCCTAGACTTAAATATTTCTAATCAGCCTCAAGGAAAATTTTTAAAGGCATTATATGCTTGGACTCAACGCTAACTATTAGTCATACCTTATAAAAATATTGAAAATGTGAATGAGTTGGTTCCATTCCAAAAAATATTAATTTGGATTAATTCAACTCAAATCCAAATTTTGAACCTTCAAAAATATTACACTATATAGTATTAAAGGAGATAATAACAGTAACAAACTGGCAATAAATGTAGTAATATGTCAACGAAGGACATAGACATGGGGAGGATGTCTAATGGCTGCAGATAAGGTTTCAAATTCCGCCGAATCTCTGTCTTTTATCTTCATTTTCTTAATCTTATGAACTGATTAAGTCTAAGCTCAAGCCTAGAAAGATTTTTTAAAAACAAATTATGTTTAGGCTTTAACTTGATATTTTTTTAAAAGAGTGAAAACCTTTTTTCATAATCTATCCTACCCATTATTGCCATCATCACCCACCACCATAGCTTACATCACATCACCAATCACAGCCTTGTCACGTAGTCTATCATTTGTCACACATATTTTATGTAATTCAAAGAGAAAAGAATTCATGAAATGATTTTATAATTAAAAAATAATAAATTGTTACAGAAATCCATGATAAGCTAAAGAAAATTACAAAATGTAATTCTAACATTTAGCTATTTCTAACGTTTCGCTGTTTCGTTTATCATTAACCTTACATTTTCATTCAATCACTGAAGTTTAAGTATATAATAGAAAAGTTTATCCTTCTATTGCATCAACTAGACATTTGAATCTAATCTTTGAGGCAGACTGAGTTATAGAATAAAATAGAAAGGTAAGACAAAAATTTTAAAATTAGCAGTACCAGTTTTATAGTAGAAATTATGAAAGATACAACGAAAGACGAGGTGAGAGAAAGAGATAACTAACCTGATGTTTTGATTAATTTAGCCTGGAAATTAAAGAGAAGAGCAAATAACCTCAATCACAAAGATCTCAAACCACTTCTAAACCTGTCTAGGGCTTTAGGACCTCTACGCACTATATATAGCATTCAAGTCAACCTCAAGTCACTAGATAGATGATAATAGTCAGTAACGATAAATGTAGTAACCAATCTAGCAAGGACGTGTTGGATTAAAGGTAGGTGTGTATGTTTATAGCTTTAAGCCAGGGGAGGTATTAAATTGCGTTTCCGTGTGTAGTATTTATGGTGTGTTTGGAAACGTGGAATCTCTGTCCAAAATTACGTTTCACACAAAGTTTTAATTTGATGTTTTCATATTAATGTAATTTTTTATCGCAATTCCAAACATGCACTTAATTGCGGTAATTGCGATGATTGTGACAAAATATGATAAAACGCAAATAAATAAACAAGTACATAACTATAAGAACCATGTTACGTTCTAAAATTATCATACAATTAATTATTAAATTAAAATAATTTTATTAAACAATTACTGAAAATGTTAATTTATTGAATAATTAATAATTTTTAAAAAATTAGTTTAACTTTTGTATAATTCATAAATATAATTATAATGATAAATTTATTAAAACAAGTAAAAATATTATTTTATATTTAATAATTATTATATCATAATTATAAAACGTGCCTATGTTTACTTTTAGCTTGCCTAAACTTTTATTTTTATCCTCTTTTAACTTTGATTTGTCACCTTTTATCAATTAACTTTTAAAACCACTCAAATATTTCTTCTTTTCTAATACGGTTAATGATTTTAATAAGAAAACACTGACAATGATCTAGCTTTGGCTAACTTATACAAAATTCATGCCAAATCACTGCTATCTCAACTACTAACTAATCCGATATGTAAAATTTTTATTAGTCCCTAAACGCTGCCCCTGCATCCCATCTGAATATTCACCCCGAATTAGAAAGTAATTAAGGTTGCCGTCCTTAAACACTGCATCCTTGTTTCTCGTTTCGGATCTCCAACACCATAGGCTAGCTCATACAGCAAAAAAGGGACGTAATTAATTTACCATATCCAAATGGGACCTTATTTCATGTAGCGCAGAACCCTAACTGACCAACCTTGATTCATTTGAAACGTTGTTTATATCCCCCCCTCTTTATTTCGCTTTTGTTTCTTTTTCGTTGAGTCAAAACTACCGGAAGTTTACTGTAAGTAATAATGTAATTACTGGGTGTATGGCTGCCAGAGAGATCTTGTTTTAATATACGGCATCTTCCTTTGAATGATTGAACCAATCTTCAATTTGAATTCGCAAATTGCTTTATGATTATATATCGAAGGCTCAAAGATTGAAAGGAGACAATGTAAATAAAAGGCAACACCAAATTTGCCAAGTATTATCATCGGTTACCAAATTAGGTATATATTCTGTGCTAGCCTTTCTTTTTCCTTTTCTTTTTAAAAATTTTGCCGGGATCCGAAATGCTGAATATTAATTTGTCGAATATATAGGTCCGAAATTGAGAAAGAAGAAGAACGCATACAGCGCTCAAGGATTAATTAAGAACCCTAACTTTTCTAATGTTGGCGTGAATACAGATGGCATGCGACGTTGAATAGTGTTTAGTGGTATGATGGCGATAATTTAGCATGAATTTTTTATCGGGGTATGATGGCAATAATTTAGCATGAATTTTTTATTGGGGAATGATCGCAATGATTTAGCATGCATTCTTTATATGTTAACCGAACTAATTTTTGTCAGCGTTAAGATTATTAACAGTGTTAATAGAAATGAAATATTTGAATACTTTTTTATGGTTGAAAAATTAAATTAAATTAAATTAAAAAGACAGAAATAAAATTTAAGATAAAGTTAAAAGATATCAAAAATTCATTTTTGCCCAAAAAAAAACGCAAGCCTGATTTTGGAATTAATAATAACTTAATACTAATTGTTTTTAGATACCTAATTTAAATGCGTGTATGTACATAAAATGTTCATGTTCATGTATATAATTATTATAATATATATATACATATATACAGATATATATTATTACAATAAATTTGCTAGTATATCTTTGTTGGAAAAAGAAAGATTGGTATTTTAGTGACATGAATAATATATATATATTGAAAAAGAATTTATTGTAATTATGTTTTATAAATTAATTAAGAAAATTTACAACTAAGGATTTTAAAATGTGTAAGTACATATACATTTTTACTTTTTGCATTATTTTTTTTACTTTATTATTATTTATTTGAAAAGATTCAAATTATATTGTATGTTGTCTTCCTCTTTATTTTTTAATAATTTTTTTAAAAATAACTTTATACATACTTTTACTTTTTATATTTTTAACTCTTTATTTAAAAAATATTTTATTATTATTCATTTACATCAAATTATATTATACGTGGTCCGTCGTGTCATGATAGATTGATGCTTTTTGATACATAAATAATAAATAAATAAATAAGTAAATAAAAGAAGCCTTCTCTGAATCTTCTACAAGAGCCAAAAACATATCAATGCACCTATCAATGTGGGCCTACGCTCCACAAGAGATTGTCCATACATTATCCGATGGAAGGAAGGAAGGATGCAAGATTAACAAATAAGTAGAAATTGATGTATAATTTAGGTAGAATGAATTTATAGAGAAAGAAAATAGGAGTAAAAATTTTAGGATATGTTTGGTTTTGTTTTTATTTTTATTTTTAAAATAGTTTTGTGAAATTATTGTTAAACACAATTTTGAAGGAAAACATTATTTGGATAGTTAGTTCTATAAAATAATTTTTTAAATTAAATAGATGTGCTCTTGCTTAACGCTCCACAAGAGATTGTCCATACATTATCTGATGGAAGGAAGGAAGGATGCAAGATTAACAAATAAGTAGAAATTGATGTATAATTTAGGTAGAATAAATTTATAGAGAAAGAAAATAGGAGTAAAAATTTTAGGATATGTTTGGTTTTTGTTTTTTGTTTTTTTAAAAAATAGTTTTGTGAAATTATTGTTAGACACAATTTTGAAGGAAAAAATTATTTGGATAGTTAGTTCTATAAAATAATTTTTAAAATTAAATAGATGTGCTCTTGCTTTATAGGTTCCAAAAATGTTTAATTATTTATTTCTATGAACTATACCAAGAAATCATATGATCCTTTGTGTCACACATTTTGACCTTGATATTATTACAACATATTAGAATATTTTATTTATTTAAATTAGTCTTGAAATATTTTAAATAAAGAATAAGATTAGGATATTTTATATCTTATATATTTTAATTTATCTATCTAATATATATTTTATTATTATTCATTTAAAAAGATTCAAATCATATTGTATGTTGTCCTCCTCTTTATTTTTTTAATAATTTCCTTCCTCTTAAAGTCCGTAGAAATTTGCACGTGAAGCATACTAGTGATATTATTACTGCAATCACAGTCATGGATCTCAATCACCAACAGAATACAACTTTGACATATGGTGCCTCTATTTTTGTCATGTTGATAGATAGATGTTTCTTGATACATAAATAATAAATAAATAAGTAAATAAAAGAAGTCTACGCTAAGTCTCCACAAGAGCCAAAAACATATTAATGCACCTATCGATGCGGGCACTACGCTCCATTAAGAGATTGTCCATACATTATCAGATGGAAAGATATAAGATTAACAAATAAGTGAAATTGATGTCTAATTTAGGTAGAATGAATTTATAGAGAAAGAAAATAAGAGAAAAAAAAGAAGTTTACACTAAGTCTTCTACAAGAGCCAAAAACATATTAATGCACCTATCGATGCAGGCACTATGCTCCATCAAGAGATTGTCCATACATTATCAGATGGAAAGTTATAAGATTAACAAATAAGTGAAATTGATGCCTAATTTAGGTAGAATGAATTTATAGGGAAAGAAAATAAGAGAAAAAAAAAGAAGTTAACACTAAGTCTTCTACAAGAGCCAAAAACATATTAATGCACCTATCGATGTGGGCACTACACTCCATCAAGAGATTGTCCATACATTATCGGATGGAAGGATACAAGATTAACAAATAAGTGAAATTGATGTCTAATTTAGGTAGATTGAATTTATAGAAAAAGAAAATAGGAGCAAAAAAAGAAGTCTATGCTAAGTTTTCTACAAGAGCCAAAAACATATTAATGCACCTATCGATGTGGGCACTACGCTCCATCAAGAGATTGTCCATACATTATTGAATGGAAGGATACAAGATTAACAAATAAGTGAAATTGATGTCTAATTTAGGTAGAATGAATTTATAGAGAAAGAAAATAAGAGCAAAAAGAGAAATTTACACTAAGTCTTCTACAAGAGCCAAAAACATATTAATGCACCTATCGATGTGGGCACTATGCTCCATCAAGAGATTGTCCATACATTATCGGATGGAAGGATACAAGATTAATAAATAAGTGAAATTGATATCTAATTTAGGTAGAATGAATTTATAGAAAAAGAAAATAGGAGCAAAAAAAGAAGTCTACACTAAGTCTTCTACAAGAGCCAAAAACATATTAATGCACCTATTGATATGGGCACTACACTCCATCAAGAGATTGTCCATACATTATTAGAAAAAAAGAAGTCTACGCTAAGTCTTCTACGAGAGCCAAAAACATATTAATGCACATACAATCTTATGCTCCATCGAAAGACCGTCCATACATTATTGGATGGAAGGAAGGAAAGATAATTTATAGAGAAAGAAAATAGGAGTAAAAAATGTTATGATATGTTTGGTTTTGTTTTTATTTTATTTTTAAAAAATAGCTTTGCGAAATTATTTTTAAACACAATTTTGAAGGAACACAATTTTTTCGATAGTTAGTTTTATAAAATAATTTTAAAAATTAAAATAGAAAAAATGTTTAAGTAATTTATCGCTTAAAATTTTTTTACACAACTTGATATAGGTAATAGATATAAATAATTAAATATTATTGGAACCTATAAAGCAAGAGCACACATACATTTTGACATTGGTACTATAACGACATGTTAGAACATTTTATTTATTTAAATTAGTCTTGAAATATTTTAAATAAAGAATAAGATTAAGATATTTTAAATTTTATTATTTTAAATTTAAATATTTTAATTTATCTATCTAATATATATGTATATATATATTATAGAAGAATTATGATTTGTTATTATTTATTGTTGTAGGTTTTTTTTTAACAATTTTTTTTCTTATATGACTCATAATTTTTTTTTATGCAGCACTCACATGATTGCAGCCTTTTAGTTTTTTTTTTTTTTAAATTCCTTGAAAGTCCGTACAGATATGCATGTGCAGCATGTTGGTGATATTATTACCACAATCAGAGTTATGGATCTCAATCACAAAAACAATACAACTTTGACATATGGTGTCATTATTCATGTCATGTTGATAGATTGATGTTTGTTGATATATAAATAATAAATAAAAGAAGTCTATACCAAGTCTTCTACATGAGCCAAAAGCATATTAATGCCCCCTGTCGACGCGGGCCTACGCTCCTTCAAGAGACTGTCTATATATTATTACCAGATGAAGGAAGGAAGGAGGGATACAAGATTAACAAATACGAGAAATTGAGGTATAATTTGAGAATAAATTTATAAAGAAAGAAAATAGGAGTAAAAATCTTAAGACAAGTTTTGTTTTGTTTTTATTTTGTCTTTTTAAAAGTAGTTCTGTGAAGTTATTTTCAAACAATTTCAAAGAAACAATTATTTGGATAGTTTGTTCTATAAAATGATTTCAGAAGTTAAAATAGAAAAAGTGTTTGAGTAATTTATTGTTTAAAAAATTTGACACAAAGTATCATGTCATTTCTTGGTATAGCTAGTCGAAATAGATAATTAAACTTCTTGATTACTTTAGAGAAAGTGCTGCTTCAAGAATTAGATGAAGCGCTTTTTCAAGAAGAGGTTTTATGGTTTCAAAAAGATAGAATGGAATGGGTGGAAAAAGGGATCAGAATACAAAGATTATCATACGAATACTATGATTAGAAAACATAGGAATAAAATCTTAAGTTTTCGTAATGAGGAAGGGAATTGGATAGAAGAGGACAGGAAGCTTCGCATTCATGTGGTGAATTATTTTAAGAGATTGTTTTCTAAGGAAAATGATGGAATAGGGTGGCATCAGACATCAGTGTCTTTTTCCTTTGGTTGATAACTTGTGCTTGGAAGCTACGACAAAAATTGTTTCTTATGAAGAAATATAAAAATGCTATGTTCTACATGGGAGCCTTTAAAGCCTCAGGAGTGGATGGTGTTCCACCTCTATTTTTCCAATCGCATTGGCATGTGGATAGTTAGAATATTATGGATTTAATCTCTAATGCCTTTAACAGATGCATCTCTCTTGAAAAAGCTAACAAGACCCTTATATGTGTCAAGAAAAGATGGAGAACAACATAACAGACTTGAAACACGACAGCATAAGTTGTGTGGTTACACGTTATCTTAAAAACTATTTTGCCACCTAATAATTTAATAGCGAAAGTCTCCCAAAATTAAGTAAGCCCTTCTAAAAAATTAAGAGATAGAACAATAGTAATTTTTTTGTAACCCCTTAAGAGAGGGAGAAAGATGAGCAAGCAGAGAAAAAATGTATCTAGTCATATATATTTTTAATAGTTAAATAATGATATTGAAATATTAATGTTAAGGAGATAATGGAGTTGATAGAGAGGATAATGAGTGGTTAATCTAAGAATGTTAGGAAAAGTTAAAATTCAAAAATTAAAAATGCCTAGATAATGGAAGAGCTATATATTCAAAAAATAGAAACTGAATTTGACCAATTCAAATATAATCATAATTAATTTATTTTAATTAATTAATTAATTTTGGATAGGTATAAAAACATTTTGTAAAAAGCTAACCTACATAGTTATCTCACGCGCAGGGGACAAATATACAATTTGCATTGCAATTGAACATTTTGGCTCAAGTTTTTGCACACAAACCCACTCTCTTCCAAGCTCTTTACAAGTCTAATGTAATTTCTTGATATATAAGAACTCAAAACTCTCCATTCCAAATAATATGAGACTTCCTTTTGAAATAATCACACACTCAAAACAATCCCTTATATATTTCAAAAGGATAAGTAAAGATAAAATGTTTTTACTAGGTTATACATATAAAGATAAATGTTTTGAATTTGGTGTCTTTTAAATTATGAACCAGACGTAAATAGATAAGACTTAATGTACAAAGTTATTAGTGAAGTTTATAACTTCTATAAACTAAGAAAGAACTCTTGGATATGTTGGAGGTCTTACCATTACACTCCCACAATTCCTGCTGGTGACATTATTTTACGCTAATAAGGCATGCACATACCTGGTAGTTTAAGAGTGCTCTAGAGATTTTGCCACACTCTCATAGGAGTAGCCACACCCTATATTCATTTAGGTGATTTCATCAAATATATCTGCAATAATACACCACTTGTAAGGGGTACACAAATTATTGAGAGCATTTCACTCATCCTCTCATTCAATGTATTCTAGCACCTTCTTACATCATAGAAAGAGACTAAAATAATGGTGCTAGTAGGATTAACAAGTGATTTGTTATTACCCATATGAAATTTCTCTATGGAATCTCCAATCATAAAAGTTGGGTTACCATCATTATTAATTTCAAATTGGCTTAAATCTCATCCCTCTCAATATTTCAAGAACTAATTTCCTTCCTAGAGGTTTGGTCAGAGGATTTGCCAAATTCACTTATAATCTTACATAATCAATTGATACAATTCTATCTTTTTAATAACTATTTTACCATATTATGTCTTATGCATATGTATCTACTTTTATCATTAAAAGTCTTATTCTTTGCAATGGCTATTGTCACTTGACAATTATAGTATATAGACACAGATGGTGTTTATTTTATACCCAATAGGATATTTATTAAGAAGTTTTTCAACCATTCGGCCTCATTATTAGCCAATTTTAGAGTAATAAACTCTGACTCCATAGTTAACCTAGCAATAATTATTTGTTTGGCTAATTTCCAAGTTATTGCATGACCACAAAAAATGAATACATAACCACTATTGGATTTTGTCTCATCTAAATTAGAGATCCATTTAGCATCGCTATATCCTTTTAATAGAATAGGAAATCCATTATACATAATATTATAATTTATTGTACCTCTTAAATATCTCATTAGTTTGCCAATGTAGCCCAATGATCACGATTGGGGCTATAAGTATACTTGCTTAATTTATACATAACATATGTTATGTCAAGTCAGGTGAAATTTATTAAATGCAACAGACTTCTAATAATCTATGCATACTTAAATTGAGCAACATGCTCACCTTTATTTTTTTTTTAATTGAGTGTTAGTATGATAAGGAGTATGCACCTGTTTGTCATCAAAATGAACAAACATCTTAAAAAGTTTCTCAATATAATATTCTTGTAATAGTGATATACTATCACCATTTCTTATTATCTTAACACTCAAAATTACACTTACTTCACCCATGTTTTTCATATCAAATTTAGATGTAAGAAAGTGTTTAGTTTCAAGTACAATATCTAAATTAGTACAAAAAATAAGCATGTCATCAACATATAAATAGGTAATTACACATCCATCATTTTCTAACTTTGTATACATACACTTATCAACTTCAACAGAAGAAAAACTATCACCCATTAATATTTGATCTAATTTCTCATGTTATTGTTTTAGAGCTTGTTTCAAGCCATATAAGAACCTAAGAAGTTTGTAAACTTATTTTCTTGACCAAAAATTGTAATACCATAGCTCTCTTAGCTAACCCCCTTACATATACAAGTCTCATACATGAATACCCCCAAGAAAATAGAGAAAATAATACCATTTAATAGTGTTACGTCATCCACATTTTCTCTGTTTTGGCTCTGTGGGCCTTGGAGACTCCCTCATATCATTCTCACATTTTATTACACCAATACAACTCAAAACCATCTAAAAATATTACCAAAAACCCGAGCTTACATCAAGCATACATGGTTTTTAATGGTTTTGCCTCGGGTTCAGTCTGCAGCTTTTGAGCCTCAACTTTGAAAATTCGTAATTAATTTCAAAAAAAATTGAAATCAAGCATACTATGGCATTCTGGAAAGCTACAGAAGTCTAATTTATATTAAAAATATATCTAGGCCATGAAACATAACACAAAAGATGTTTGACATGCGAAAAGGTGCAAAGGTTCGGACAGCTACTGGTATTGATGCAAGTGTCTGCTCTAAACTTCAAAAATGTACAATTAATTCTAAAAAGATCTAATACATGAAAATGATACCAATTTGAAAATCTTTGGATGTTAGCTTTATGGTAAAAATAGATTCAAACAAAAAAAACACTCTTAGCCATTGGAATTCAATGGAAAAGTGACTCAGGTCTTGCTATACTACTATTGCTGTTCTAGAAATTCAAAAATCCATATCTCTTAAGTCAGACCTCCAAATGAGTTGCTTCTAATTGCTACAAGTCACTGTGAATGTCTAGTTTCTGTTTATAAAATTTCATAGCCATTGGACCATGTTTGCCTCTCGGGTGATACAATTTTACAACTGACCAAATAAACAGTACTTCAGCAGATCTGAATTTATGATACCAACTTTGAAAAATCATAGAAAATTCCACAGACCTCCAAATGACCTGGTCTTTGTCTTACCAAAAATATCTAGGCAATAGCTAATTGCATGAAAAATTTCAAGTCAAGAAGAGGCCATTTGGTCATACTTTGCTATAGATCAAGATTGTGGCACTTTTGGTTCCAAAAAGAGGACAAATTTGGTCCAAATGAACCATACATTGTTCCACATACATTTGAGCAACTTAGAATGCACAAATATATCATAAATAAGTCTCTCATAAGGTTTGAACCATCATGTGACTCAAATTCATCATGCCACTTCCATAAACATACATGCACAAGTAGGATCCTAAGGGTCAAATTCTACATTTCCATTCATTTAGCTCTATTCTTGATACATACACTATCTTTACATAGTTTTACACTTGTTTAAAGTGTCATGGCTCAAAAATAACATATACATATATACTTTGACATTCTAGACATTCTAGTACATAAACAATTGCAAGATTTACCAAGAGATGGATATTTAAGCTCCATGGCTTCCATCCTTTGGATCTTGAATTCTACCTAGATCATATAAAATGAGAGAAAGGAGGAAGTGAAATTCATTGAATCTCAATAGATCATACACTTATTCAAGTACATTTTCAAGGCATAAAACATGTCAAAGGTACAAGTATGCAACTAATCAATCTAAGAAGCATTCAATTCTCATATTTTTATGTTACAAACTCATGTCAAGCATAAGAATGAGTTTTAGGGACTTTTGGTTTGGCCTCACCTTATTTCTAGGACTTTTGGATTTGCTTTACTTTTGGTTTAGGGACTCTTGACTTAGTCTCACCCATCCAAGGGACTGTTGGCTTTGTTTTACCCATGCCATGAGATTTTTGGCATCTCCTCACCCACATTAAGGAACTTTTGGCACTACCTCATCCTTATGAGCCATTTCCACAATTCAAAGACATTCAATAAGGCATATTGGTACCAAAATAGCAATATAACATTAAGTGGCATGTCTCAAAATTATAAATATACATACAAGCACACAATGACACATATGCAACAAGAAAAGGTAGAGAGCTACCTTGGTGCAAATTTAAGCTTTACTTTGCTTGTTCCTTCTCTTTTTTGGTTCCACAAACACAATGAGGTGGGGTTTGATTTCCTTGGCCTATTCACAACAAACAACACTCAATTATACTCTTGGAACAAGTTATGACATCCAACTCACTTTTAAGAATACACTTTGTTCTATTTGTCATAATATGGTTTCATTAATAACCTAATGAAGCAACTACCATAATTAACATTCTTGCTCATTCTCTTGCCTTATTTAGGCCTCTTGACCTTATTTAAGGTCCTTGAAAACATCACACACTCACTTTCACAAACGTTGCTTCATAAGGTTATATTATAGAAGCTATTACCTCACTTCCCAACCTAAGGCTTCTAAATTTTTTTCAAGGGTTTCTTCTATCTTCTTTTATCATATAAAGTCCAAAATCAAGTTTGAAATCATTTAAAATATCCCCTAACTATCTCTATGGGCCTTGGCTGAAATATGCCTTCATTAAGAACCCATAGAGTTTGAAATTTTTCCTCAATGGATGGGGCACTTGGGAGGCTCCCTAGGAGTCTTAGAAACTTAAAAAAACATTCACATATGATAAGGAATTCTTGAATTAACCCAGATTTCATATTATGTCCAAGAACCATACACTTTTTCAACTTGAATTCTATTAGCTTTTCATGCATTTCTTTGGTGTATTCCATTTTTCCATGGCCTAATTAGGTGAATTCTTATTGATTATAAAACAAAAACTTTCCCCCCTTCATGGTTCTATTTTAGGCCTCCCACTATGGAAGAGAAGAAGGAGAAAAAGAAGCAACAAAGGAGGAGAAACTATTTTGAAATCAAGCTTCCTTTAAGAGTCCTTCCTCTTCCCTCTTCCTTCTCCTTGAATTTTGAATTTATCTCCTTTGGTTTGACCCCAAATCAGCACCAAAAAATTCATTAAAACCATGGAAAGATAAAGCAAGAAGAGGAGGATGAAGTTTCAAGAGGAAGAAGTTTCAAAATCCTACTCTTTCTCATCTTTTGCCTCGCTTTCTTCCTCCAAAATTTCCTCTCTTTTGTGCACCTAAAGAGATGTAAATTTTCTCTAAAATTGGGCAAAAGAAAGTCAGTTTAGGGAGGGAGAGGAAGAACGTGGACTTTATAAAAGAATTTAAAAGCTTCCTTGTAAAAGTTGTTTCCATTTTTGCCATTCTATCATGGCATTTTCGGTTTGGCTTTGTTTTAGCTCCTTTTTCAGAAATTTCTTTTCCATTCTAAAATTTAGGTTCTCACTTTAATAAAATGCCTTTGGAATCACTCAAATTGGAACTAAAACCTTCCCGAACGAACCAGTCAAAGTTTGGGTCAACTGATATCGAAAAAAGTACACTAGAAGGGTTTTACTAGTCTTGGGGCTTCCTATGATTTTTGGGGCCTCTGAGAACCCTGGGCAACTCAGAATTTTCATTTAAAAATCCCTCCTAGGTGTTTTCTAAAATTATATTTATTTATGAAAATGCCACTGGCCTTTCGGTAAATTTTTTGAATCACTCCGGCCTCGATTTCTGAGCAACTCAAGGTTCAAATCCTCATTTTCTATTATTTAAAATTTTATCCAAATTTTATTTGGCCTTGAATCACTCAGCTCAGGGTACTTGCTTTTCAAACTGGCATGTTTCGATGTTTTTGCGACATATTAGGCGTTACAAAAATAACATAACTTTTAGGTAGTACCATATAAATTTCTTCTTCTAAATCACCATTTAAAATTTCTGTTTTAACATCTATTTGATGAATAAAGAGTATATAAGCTGAAGCTAAAGTAATTAAAACTCGAATAGAAAAAATTCTAGCAATAGGAGCAAAAGTGTCAAAATAATTAATATTTTGTTTTTTAGTAAAGCATTTTGCTACTAACGTTACTTTATATTTTTCAATTGAATTAGGGTTGTATTTTCTTTTAAAATTCCATTTGCAACCAATAATTTTTGTTCATAGGGGTAAATTTACTAAAATCCATGTATTGTTTTTACTAATGGAATCAATTTCAATTTTAGTTGGTTCTTTCTAAAAATGTGCACAAAATAATGTAATAGTTTTAGAATAAGTTGAAGGTTTATCTTTCACAATAAAGGTATAAAAATCACCTCCAAAGGAAGTCTCCTTTCTTCATCTTTTGCTTCTTCTCAAATCCACAGATAAATTTTCAAAATTATTTTAGCTAGGTAGACGCATGAAAAATATTTTTAGTCTTCATGAAAAAGTATGTTTAAAGAATTCAACATTTTTTGTCTCTATTATAGTATTACAATCAAATATATCACTTTTCAAGACAAAAAATCTATAGGAAGCACTGTGTTCAACATATTCAATGGACATGCAATCAGAAGTCTTAGAACTTATTTTCTTTTTCTTAGGTTCAGGTAATATAATCTTTACATGGCGTCCCATCACTTTCAGATATTTTAAGTTAGGCACATAACCCTTCCATAATTCATATGGTGTCTTATTAGTTTTTTTTATAAGAAATCTTATTTTGTAAATGACAAGTAGATAATAAAATCTCATCTCAAAGATTGTCTGGTGTAGAAGAGCTAACTAGAGTAACACCATAATTTCTTAACTCATTTCATACTATCTCCATGTTTAACATCATGCATTTCATGGAAGAATCAAGAAAATACCATAAAAATAATGAATATTTTTGCATTGCGTTGTGTATGAAAATTTCACTCGGTATCACGTGGACCATGTGAGCTTATGTATCATATTTTCATATTTAATTATATGAATACAACTCATTTCCATCACTAAAAGTGGCTTATAACTTGTGGATGGCAAAGGGAAGCATAAAATTCATATACATATGTTCGGCCAGAATTTTGCTACTTTTGTTACAAACTTTAAAAATTCATAACTAATTCTAGAAAAATTGAAATCATGCATTCTTTATCATTCTGGAAATAGATACATGTCTAATGTATGCTAAAAATATGACCAAATCATAAAACACAACATAGAAGACGTTTGACATTCGAAAAGGTGCAGAGGTCTGGCTGGCTACTGATACTGTCACAACTTTCTACTACAAACTTAAAAAATGTCCAATTAATTCTATAAAAATTCAATCCATACAAATGATACCAATCTACAAAGATAAAAATGTTATCTAGAGGGAAAAAATAACTTTAGACCCTTTCAGGTACATCCAGACTTTGAAACCTAATCAAACAATACCTGAGGTCAGTTTGAGCGCCTGATACTGGGTAGAATCTTTAAAAATTCATATATCCCTCTCTAGACATCCAAATGGGGTGCTTTCAGTTGACACAAGTCACTAGGAGTGTCTAGTTTCTTATTATAAAATTTTATGATAGTTGGACATCATTTAGGCCCTAAGTGGTAAAAATCATTTTTGGACCAGTATGAATAGTAATATGACCAAAACCAGAATTTTTTTTAACTTTGAAAATTCATCAAATATTCCCTAAACCTACAAAAATTTTGCTTTTTAGCTTTTCAAAAATATCTCAACAAGCTCTAATTACATGCCAAATCTCAGATTAAGAAGAGCTCAATCGGATAAAAAGTGGTATAGATTTCCAATGTAGTCAATTTTTGCTCCATATAGGATACCAAAGTGTCCAAATAATTTTTCTTGATGTTTGGCACTTCTTGGGCAAGTCTAAAAGTATGAGTATGACTTGTATAATCTGCCCAAGTGGTCTCAAATCTCATGCATTTCATTTTAGCTACCCCACTTCCATTTATACAATAATGCATAAAGCCATTCAAGAAGCTAGTTTGCCATAATATATTCAATTTACATTCTAATAGTCGCATAATATATTCTCTCATTTATACATCACATATTAACATAATTATACATGCTCAAGAGGTCATGAGTCTTATACAAATAGATTACATTAATTATCATTGATAAAGCCTTTAAGTAGCCAAATCCATGCACTTTAGTGTCAAGCTCTCATCTCTCACATGGTTGGCTCCCATTTTCTTGCTCTCTTGGTCCACCTAGCATATTAGGATATTGGAGAAGAGGGAATGAGATTCAAAGAATTCTAATAGTTCATCTCCCTTTCAATCACATATAAAAGATACAAAATCAATCTTACAAATGCATGCATGAGCATATTAACATGTACAAACATTCAAGAAGTATTTTCAATATTATAGCAAGTCATACATAGCATGCAAAGGCTTGCCAAGTAAGTGGATTAGCCTCACCTATTCACTTGTGAATTTTGAAATTACCTTACCCATTCTTTAAGAGGTTCTTGGACTCAATCTTGCTCTTGGGAGTCAACTTCACTTTTTGAAGACTTTTTATTTTGTCTCAACCAATTTTAAAAGTTTTTTGCTTATCCTTACCATGGCTAAGGGTTCTTAGCTTCGCCACACTCAAGCAAATCAAAGCAAGCATCATAAACATCATTTGGAAACATAATACATCATCATGGGACCATGGCATATGAATTCATACTAGAATACTTTTCATGACTTAAAACACACATACACACATTTAAAGATAAGCTAAGCATATAATCATGCATGAGAGAAGGAGGAGGGAGTTACCTTGGAAGCAAACACACACTTTTTCTCTTGAATTTCTTCTCCCTCCTTCGGCGTCACACACACAAAGGTGTAGGAATGATTTCTCTTGGTCTAAACACAATTTATGGAAGCCAATTAGGTTTATGGAATAAATTCTAAGGCCATTCAACTTGCTTAGACTCTAATTTAACCTATAAACCTCTTTATGGTTCCAAGAATGCACCTAATGAAGTAACACCCATCAAATAAATTCTAGGCTCCATTCTTTCCTTTCAAATATGATTCTTGACTCCTTTTAAACCTCTTGGAGTCCTCACACAATTAAAATAAAGAGCCTAACTACATGTTGCTTCTTTAGGTCATTTTATGGAACATATGAGGCAAACCCATTTTCTATGATTTCTAAATTTTTCCTAAGGCCTCCCCTCATATCCACTCATCATATATGACTCAAAAATGGGTTTAGAAAAATTTAAAACTATCCCTAGCTATGCTAACCTCTCTTGGTTGAACCTATAGAGGATTTTAACCTTCATGAACTTTGGTTTGTTTTCTTGATGGAGGAAGTACATGAGGAGACTTCTAGGGATCTTAAGAGCTCATTTAAACTCTCATTTAGGCATAAAAATTAAGGTATAAAATCAAATTTTACAAGGAACACTTGAAACTCTAGAATTTACATCTTGAATTTCTATAGTTATTTATTAATTCTCTTTGCATATTTTTAATCTCCACACCCTTTTTCCTAAGAATCACCCTTGGTTTTGCCTAAAAACCAAACCCTCCTAGGACTTCTTGAATAGGGCTAACATAGGAAGAAGAAGAACAAAGAGTAGCAACCATGGAAAAAGAAATTATCTTATTTTTCCTTATTTTCTCACTTGAATCTTATCTTCTTTGGACTCCTCTCTTCAAATCTAAATTTTTCCCTTAACTTCTCCCTTAAAACAGATTTATAAACTTCATTATAATCATAGGAAACAAAGGAGAATGGAGGAGAAGAGGTTTGGAAGGAAGAAAGCATGAAAAACTACAAAAATTCTTTACCTTCAAGCCTTGATTTCTCCTCCTCTTCTTCCCTTTGTGCACCACTCTCCTAGGGTTTCTTCTCTGGTTTGGGGTAGAAAAATATGAGGCTATGTGAGTGGGAGAGTGGGGCTCCTTTTATTTACAAGTGGAGGAATAATGATTTTTC
This sequence comes from Erythrophleum ivorense, assembly GCA_026724425.1. NCBI lineage: Eukaryota > Viridiplantae > Streptophyta > Magnoliopsida > Fabales > Fabaceae > Erythrophleum > Erythrophleum ivorense. Next base: position 6,205,891 of record JAIUCV010000018.1, read on the forward strand.
AAAAATTTTCGTTTTGCCTTTTGTTTTTGGCATTTTCGTTTCTAATTCGTTTTAACTCCTTTTTTAGAACCATCTTTTTCATTATAAAATTTAAGTTACTAATTTAGTAAAATGACTTTGGAATCACTTAAATCGGAGATAAAACCTTCCCGAATGAATCTGTTAAAGTTCGAGTACACCGATGTTGGAAAACATTCATCAAAGGGATTTTGACTGTCCTGGGGCTTCTCATGGTTTATAGGGCCTCTGAGAACTTAAAAAAAACTCAAAACTTTCATTTAAAAAGCCCTCCTGTGTGAATTCCAAAATTTGCTCAAAATTACAAAAATGCAATTGCGTTTCGTAAGTTTTTTATAAGAAATTGTTTTATCATTCTAGCTCCATTTTTCTTTCCGTCTGAGCCTAGGATTCTCATTTTTTGGAGTCTAAAATCTTATTCAAATTTTTTTTGACCTTAACTCATTTATTTCGAGGGACTTGCTTTGAAAACGTGCCCATTTCGTCGTTTAACGAAAATTGGGCATTACAACTAGCACAGTATTCATCATTTTCTTTTAAGGTCCTATTTGTATTTCAATTACTCCATTAGATTCACGTGAATAATGTGGAATAATTTCATAAATTATTCTTTCCTTTCACAAAATTCATTAAATAAGGTATATTCACCTCTTTTATCTAACTTAACTATTTTAATCTTTTTATTTAATTAATTTTCTACTTTAGCCTTATATAAAAGAAATGTATCAAATGCCTCATCTTTATTTTTAACTAAATAAATTTAGTGTATCTAGAGAAATCATTAATAAATGTTACATAATATTTTTTTTGCCACTCCTGGTGATTATTTGCTTTAGATCTCTTAGATTAGTATAAATTAAATTAAGTAATTCAATTTCTCTTTGTATAATATGACAAGGGTTTTTAGTTAATTCAGATTCTGCATAAGTTTCACATTTAAACAAACATGCTTTGCTAATTCTAGAAATTAGACTAAGAGTTTACATTTTCTTAATATAAGAAATACTAATGTACTTTAATCTAGTATGCCACATATTAATATAATCAACCAAGTAAGTAGAAGTAGATGCATTTCCATTAATTGGTTTAGAAATATTAAGTATAAAGAGTCTTTAATTACAATGGTCTTTTTCTATAAAAGTATTATTTTTTTCCATTACAATTTTATTAGATTCAAATAACAGTTTAATCCTAACTTTTCATAGCAATGCAACTAAAATTAAATTTGATCTAATTCCAAGCACATAAAACACTTCATTTAGAACCAAGATCTTGCCAGGTTCAAGTTTCAGAAGAACCTTTCCTTTGCCATGGACCTTAGTAGTTCTAGAATCTCTAAGATACACATGTTCTTCTCCATCTCCTACTGGTGTGTAAGAGGTAAACACATATTTATTTGCATACATGTGCCTATTAGCCCCAAAATCTAGCACCCATTCTTTCACATTGGTCATAAGGAAATCTTGAGAAATAATCGCAGTAATAATATCATCTCCTTAGACCAAATTTGTTTTAGTTTAGGAGGATTGTCATTCTTGCTCTCTTTATGCACTGAGCTGCAGGATGAGCTAGCTTGCCACAAATATAATAATTTTCCTATTTTTTGATGGTGGGGTTAGTAGCTTTAGGCTTGTAATTAGATTTTTTGTTGTCATACCACATTTTATGGGATTTTTCTTGCACCAAGTTTGTCTTTGAGGTAATCTCTTTTGCTTTAGCTACTTTAAGCTCCCTTCTATTATTGTCTTCAATGATTATATAGGTAACTAGGTTCGATAGAGACAATTGCTTATGTTTATATTTGAGTTGTTGTTTATAGTCTTTCCATAAGTTAGACACTTTTTCAATCAGAATATATGCAATAAATTTGTCAGGCAGGACAATGTTCTTAGTTCATAAGTCCTCCCATAGTTTGTGGCACTCATTGATATGCACTTTTATGTCCTTGTCATTGGTCATCTCCCATCGATAGTAATTTTCAATGACAAAATTCTACTTTCTAGCATCCTCAGTGATGTATTTGGTAATCAATGACTCCCAAATTGTGCTATCTTGTTTGTATATGCTATAGACATAAAAAAGATTATTAGATAAGGTGCTAATAACTGTATGTCTACATACCTTACTTGCATATGTATAAGCCTTCGCTTGATCTGGATCTACTATGGATGAAGGTTTCCAATCAAAGAGAATAGCACCAACTTGATGCATGTTAAGAATAAAGAAGATGCGTTGTTGCCATTTTCAGAAATTTCTCCTTCAAATATCTTAATTTTTAAGATATCTGAAAATGGTTTGGCATAGAGGACAACAAGAATGACTAGAATAGTAGGTTTGGTTGAACCATGGATGGCGACATTGACAGTGGCTACAATAGTAGTGGCGTTAGTGGACTTGTCAGAATTGTTAACAATGGTGGCTGCATTGGTAGCAGTGGTGGCATTGGCATGAGGCTCTAGAAATAGTCCTTAAAATTGTTAAGAAAGGATGAAGAATAAGATAATAGACTTGAAACACAATAGTCGCATGGTTGCATGCTATCTATAAGAACTATTTCACCATCTAGTGATTTAATATCGAAAGTTCCCCATGATTAAAAAAGTTCTTCTAAAAAATCAGGAGGCAGAATAGCAATAATTTTTTTGTAATCTAGTTAAGAGAGGGAGAGAGATCGAGCAGGCAGAGAAAAAATGTATCTGATCATATATATTTTTGACAATTAAATAATGACATTGAAATATTAACATTAAGGAGATAATGGAGTAGATAGAGAGAATAATAGGTGGTTAATATGAGAATGTGAGGAAAAGTTAAAATTCAAAAATTAAAAATATTCAAATAATAGAGGAGCCACCTATAAAAAAAAGAACTAAATTTAACTAGTTCAAATATAACCATAATTAATTAATTTAAATTAATTAATTCTTTTTAGATAAGCATAAAAATATTTTGCAAAAAGTTGGCCCACACTTATCTTGCACACAGTGAGACAAATCTACAATTTGCAATGCACTTAGACATTTTAGTCTAAGCTTGTGCATGCAAGCTCACCTTTTTTTTTTTTAACTTTTTACGAGCCTAGTGTAATTTCTTGATATATAAGCACTCAAAACTCTCCACTCCAAGCAATGTGGGATTTCCTTTTGAAATACCTACACACTCACAACAATCTATTTGATATTGAAACATGATTCCCTTGAATTCATTACCCAATTTCACTTGATCTCCCTTTGTAATATTTGTTGCAAGTGTCTAACAAAGTCCTAGCCAACAAATTAAAACTGATTCTGGATAAAGTTATCTTGCCATTTCAGGTTAGCTTCATCCCAGGTCATTGTATCTAGGATAATATTATAATAGTCAAGAGATTATTCATTCTATGAGAAAAATGAGAGGTAGAAGGGGTTATTTCACCATTAAGATCAACTTGGAGAAGGCCTACGATAGGTTGTGTTGGAGCTTTATTGGAAACATCCTAAAGGAAATGGGATTGCATAGCAATTTCCATGACCTAATAATGTGTCGCATTACCTCATCATCACTCAATATTCTATGGAATGGGATAAAACAAAGTTCTTTTGTCATCCAAAGGCATTCGCCAAGGGGATCCTATATCTCCCTATATTTTTGTGCTTTGTATGGATAAGCTTTCACACATTATCAGTGAACAAGCTGCTAAAGGGAATTGGAAGCCAATAAAGGGGAAGGGGAGAATGGGCCCTCACATTTGTCATCTCATGTTTGCTGACAATCTCTTGATCTTTGGAGAAGCTTCCTTAGATGAGATGCACATTATCAATCAGAGTTTGGAGTTGTTTTGCAAATTGTTAGGAAAGAAAATTAACAAAGAAAAATCCTCAATTTTTTTCTCTAGGAACATTTCAGCTGATATGAGAAGGAATCTTTCCAAGCCCTCGAGTTTTAAAAACTCATGCGAGATGGGAACCTATTTGGTGGTGCCCTTAAGTTGTGGCCGTAGAAGTTGTGAATCTTTTCACTACATCGTGGAGAGAGTCAAACAGAAATTAGTCAGTTGGAAGACTTATGTCTCTCTTGCAAGAAGAGTGACTCTTGCACACTCAGTTTTGAGTGCTATCCCTATATATCCCATGCAACTCTCTAAGATCTCTAAATCAGTTTGTGGCAAAATTGATAGACTCCAGAGAACTTCATCTGGGGACATGACTCCTTTTCTAGGAAAATGCACTCTAGATGAGCTGGAATACCATCTGTCAACCTAAATGGAGAAGGGGGTTGGGCTTTAGAGACCTAGAATCTATGAACAAAGGTTTTATTGCTAAACTTGCTTGGAAAATGTCGCTGATCTTAGAAGACCTATGGTGCCAAGTCCTTCGTGGAAAATATATGAATAATAGAAGCGATGAGGGCAGTGGGTGGTCGAGACCAGGTGGCTTTATGCTGTGAAATTCTTATACAAGCAGAAAGAAATCATTTGCAAAGGTACAACTTGGCAAGTCTGAAATGGTAGGTAGGTTCTTTTTCTGAAAGACAATTGGTTATGGGTTCAAGGCCAGCTAGTTAATGTGATGTTAGATTAACTCCCTGAAGAGTATCTTAATAGAACTGTAGCTGAATGGATCACACCAGATGGGGAGTGAGATTTCCAGTGTTTGAAAAATCATTTCTCTAATAATATCATTTCTCATTCTCTTGCTATCGTGCCACCTCATGCTGATGCAGGTAATGATATTCAAGTCTGGAAAGGAGAAGCTTCAGGAATCTTTACCTTCAAGAGTGCTTATAAGCTCTTAACGGATATCCATTTGAAAGTAGATAAGTTCGCGTGGGATTTGATATGGACGTGGAGAGGCCCAGAACGTATTCGCTGCTTTCTCTAGACTACTTTCATGATAGGCTAGTTACCAATGAGAGATGCAGTAAATGGTTTTCCTGCAATGCTTCTTGCAACTGGTGCCGAGGTGCAATTAAGGACACACTCCATGTGCTAAGAAACTATAGGCATGCCCGGGTGGTGTTGGCAGAACCAAGTGAGTCCAAGTGCTAAAGGTAACTTCTTTGAATGGGACGCGGAAGATTGGATCATTAATAACCTATCCAACCATTTGGAAGAGACTCAGGCAAGTCTTGGACCTATACTTGGGGTGTAGCGGTTTAGCTTTTCTGAAAGTGGAGAAACAAGAGGATGTTTAATGAAAACCTGCAAACCCCGGCGGACTCAGTTAAATCCATCCTCTTCATTTGCGAAGCTTATAAGTGGAATAAAATCAGGGAACGATGTATTCTTTTAACTGTGGAGCCTACCAAGAAGACAGTTTGGAATGCCCCTGAGAAAAGTTGGATCAAGATAAACACATATGGCTCGTGTCTGTCTTCGTCTGCAGGCTGCGGTGGCCTCTGTCGGGATGAAAACGGTAAGTGACTCTGTGGTTTTTTGAGGAAGCTTGAGCAGTGTTCCATTATTAATGCAGAATTATAAGGTATCTGAACAGGGCTTACTCTTGTGTGGGATAGAGGCTATAGAGCTATAGCTGTGGAATATGATTGCTCTGAAGCCATAAAAATGTTGAAAGTGAAGAGTAAATGAAAACAGAGCAACAGTCAGCCTGCGCATAGTATTCGTCTTCTTTGCATGAGAGATTGGACAGTTAATTTCAAACCAATCCCCAGAACTACTAACAAATGCGCCGATAATCTTGCTCGGATTGGAGTGAAACAGAATGAGATCTTGAAGATCTAGGAATGCCCCTTGAGAGTGTGTGTGTTTTATTTGATGAGCTTGGGGCTCATCTGCCCCCTACTGCTTTAGAGATGTAGCTTTTTTGCTTTGGCTTCTGCCTCAAATTATTGCTCCTAAAAATGAAAAAGAAATAGATAGTTAAACCTCATTAGAACCTAAAAAGCAAGAACACATATTTTTAGGTGTGTCCCGCATTTTGACCTTGATGCTACCATGACATGTTAAAATATTTTATTTATTTAAATTAATATTAGCATATGTTAAATAAAGGAATAGAATATTTTATATCCCGTCATTTTAAATTTAAATATTCTAATTTAGTGATTCGATAATATTTTTTTTTTTTTTTGCTTTCTAAGATAATGCAATTAATGAGTATGTTTTTTAATCAAATAATAATTATAAATATATCGTGAACTATGATGAGTAGTCCATGGCATATTGTTTTTTTGATTATTTTGAGAGATTTCTTGACAAAGGAGACATTTTGAATAATTCACTATTATTGAGGTTTCCCAGTTTTGTAGTCCTAAGGATTTGTTTGTTTAGAAACTAAATTATGTATAAGGCTTTATTTTGATTCAATGATTTGTACAAACCACTTATGTTTAGAATTTATTTTGTTGGGATTTTGATTTGACTTGAATGCCCAAAATGTGATATCAGAGCCCAACTTAAGGCTTTATTTTGATTGAAATGATTTGTATAAACCACTTATGTTTAGGAATTTATTTTGTTGGGATTTTGATTTGACTTGAATGCCCAAAATGTGATATCAAATCCCAACTTAATTACCCCTGCTTGCTAACTGTGTGTGTGTGTTTTTTCTAAGAATCTAAAATTTTATTGGAGTACGGAAATTTAAAAAAATTTCTCGTATAAGATTTAAATTTATGAAATTAATTCATTTAAGTATGTTGGATGCAATTTACGATGCATATATGTTGTTTTTATGGTTGTAAATATTATGATTGAATGAATATTGCATGAGATCACATGCTATGGGTTTTCCATGTTTGAATTATGAAAGCAAGGTTACTGTGCATATTTAGATCCAGATTTTCTTGCATGATATCTGTAACTTGACACTCGAAATTGATTTCCCATATCATTTTGGTGAAGATCACCGAAAGAACAATAAAAAAGGGCCCATAATCACTTAAAGTTGTCGGCTTTCGCAGCGGGCCTGTCACTAGTTGGGTCGGGTCATCTTGACCCAGCATAAGGTTGAAGATGACCCATCATTTGGGCCATGACACGAACAATACATTGTTTTGTACATGTTTCAACTGACTTCTCAGGCGCTTCAAAGGGCACGTCATATGGTGAAATGAACCATTTCACTTATTAAGGAATTGGGCGAGCTTGCTTTGTTTTCTTTGTCCATTTCTATTTTATATTTTCAGGCCAAAAATAATGAAAAGTTATTATTAAGTACTAATTAATTTTTCTAAACTAAGGAAAATCTATTTTGGGCAATTCTAACATGTTAAGGATTTTGTAAAAATTATTTTTGTGCTACTTAATTTGCCTGAATTATAGCAAAATTATTTTATGAAATTTTTAACACATTTGTGTCTTTGCCAAAAATTGTTTTGAAGCTATTTAATTTTGTCTAATTATAGATAATTGCTTTAGGCAAATGTTTAGCACATTGATGGAGTAATTCTAGAGGGAGAAGTTTTAATTAGTTAATCACATATAGTTTAATTGATTAATTAATATAATAAATTTTCATAAGGACAAAATAACTTAATGCATATATGTGCACTTAAATATACATAATTAGTTATTTTGCACTTAGTATGTATAAATTAAAAAGTAGTTACAACATCTTCTATAGTTATATACATGCATTCTTGATATGTTTTTATAAATATAGAGATCGCGTATGAATTTAAAAAAAATCAATTCTAGTTATAGCTAAATAGGACAAATTCTGGCAAATATGGGAATTTTAAAAAAAACTTAATTTGAGTGTTATTTAAAATTTTCCTATTTTAAAAAATATTTTGGGCAAAGTTGCCCTATTAGAAATTTTGTAAAAACTATTTTGATACTTTTTAATGTTGTCTAAGTTATAGAAAATTATTATAGACGGTTTGGCACAAATTTTAGATAAAGCTTAGGGAGTGTTTTATTAACTAATCATATATAATTTTGTCAGTTAATTAATTTTACAATGATTATAGAGTCATTATTATATAAGTACGTATATGTGTTTCAATACACATAAAAAATCTAAATATCTTATAATTAATATATTCAATTAATTTGTAGCCATAACATCATTATATAACTGTAATAAGTATTTTTTATTTGTTTTAAAAATATAAATATCACATAAGAATTCAAAGACTCTAATTCTAATTAGATATGTGATTATAATATATCTTTATCCACCAATAAATGGTTATAATTGCATACTTGTTTAAAATAAAATAAAAATTACTTCATACTTTTTTAGGGAGTCCACAAGTATTAAAAAAATATGAATATCTTTTAGTTTTATTATAAATGACTAAATATTAATAAATTTTAAATAAAAATGAAAACATATTATTTAAATTTAATTATCTTGTTAATTTTAGAATTTGAATTTAAAATAATTTATTTACTAATAAAAATATCAGTTCATCGTTATGTTTATTTTTCTAAAACATAATTGGTCTTCAAAGTTGAAAAGATGTGCCGTCCAACTCTGCGCGGTGGGTGATGTCCTTCATCATTCCGTAAGTTTATTTATAAAATAGTATGATTACGTTAGGCAAGCTTGACAAGATGTTTGCACCATTACTGGAGGTGCTTTCTGAGCTTCCGCACAAGAGGCCCCTTTTTTTATTCTTTTTTTTTTTTAGATTTAATAATTTTTCGCTGCTTAACATACATGTTATACGATATAAAAATCCGCACATATAAAATTAAGCAGTTTATCTTATTTTCGACCCACTTTGATTGCAGATTTTTTTTTTTTGAGAATTTTTTAAAAGTTGACTCAATAGGTGAAACTTTTGGACGTGAATATGACACACACAAAAAATTAATGACCAAAAAGTTCAATCACTAAAATTTTTTTTATATATTTAAAATTTTATTTTTTATTTTTTTTATTAATGGGTCGTAATTTTTTTTAATTGAGTCACAATATCTGAGATACCGCAATTCAATATATAATTTTTTTATTTATATTTGATTTATTTTATATTTTTTAATTTATTTAAAAATAAATTTAAATTTAATATATTTATTATTAAATTCGAAATTATTTACAAAAGTATAAATTAAATTTTTTATTTTTTTAGTTTTAATTATAATTGAAATTATTTTAACTAATTTTAAAATATATAATTTATTATTATTATTATTTATTCAACATTTTGAATTTTTTTATTTCAAATAAATTATTAGATTTATTATCTTCTAAAAAATTTGAATTGAATTAAATTTATTTATTTTTATTTTTATTTATCATCTAATTTTTAAATTTAACTGGATCTAAACATTTTAACTGGATCTAAAAACTTCACCAACTAACCAAATAAATCAAATAAAAAAACTTCAATAAAAAATAAAAACATTTCAATCAGAAACTTCACTTGAAAAAAAAAATTCAAAATGAAAAATCAACAAAGAGAAGAGATAAAGATGGCAGAGTAGAGATAAAAAGCGAAACCACCACAAAAGAAAAAGAACATGAAGGTATCAAATACATAGAGACAATAAGAGTTGAAAACCACCTCAGAAAATGACAATAAGAGAGACAGAAGAGTTAGACAAAAATAAAAATTATGAGAGTAAAAACAAAACTTTTGGATTTATTTATAAAAAGAAAAAATGAAAATTTGGTAGGCCCAAAAATTGGTTTTACTCTTTTTCTTTTTTTAAAATTCATGCCCTTTGTTTAGATGTTAAATTTTTTTCGCACATTTATCCATTTTCCAGTGATGTTAAGTTTTTCTTTTTTTTAGGTAAAATTTTGTGTTTTGTAATAATAAGTTTATTATTATTTGTAAAAAAATTCAAAATTTTATAATATAGAAATATGGATTATAGATGATAGAATTCTAATTTATTAATTTAATTATTAATTATATATAATCTATTTATATTTCATTATTATTATTTTATTCATATTTAATATATTTAATATAAATTATTTTAATTGATATAAATAATAATTACCAATTTTTTAAAATTAATTTCGAGAAAAACATGTGATTAATTTTTATTTATTTATTTAATAAAATAAAATTTAAATTTTTTTCAAAACATTTTAGAAACACTTAAAATAAATATGGACACATTACACCATCACATGTATCCAGCCATATTTTATATATAATTTAAATAAAAGTAATACAATTTTTATTTATATAATGTAAATAGACATTCTATATTATATATAATTTTATGAAGTAAAAATAATAAATTTAAACTAAATAAAATTAAAAAAATCTCTAATATGAGATTATTTAATAAAATTAAAATTAATACTTAATAATTTTAAAATATTACTATAAATATAAAACAAAAATAAAAAGAATAATAATTTAATAATTAATATTAAATGAAATTATTAATATCTGGTAATTAATAATTAAAATAATTGATATTAATAATAAATATATGTAAATAATTAAATTTCTTTTTATCTAATAATTTATCTGCATCTCAATCTTACATATCTATTAAAGATCCACTTCTAAAAAAGTTCTACGTTGGATAAAATTAAATTAAAGAAATGTATAATAGTGAAAAGAACCCATAAATCAAATACCTTAAGGTCTTAGGTCAAGAGATAATGTCAAGTCTATTCATTAAACTTAGCTTTTGGCAAAGAGATTTAAAGTTACAAGAATTGGCAAATGGAAGAGTGGTTAAGTTAAAGGCTTGCTTTCACATTAGAGCAGACAAGAGTTATTTATGAGTTTCAAATATCAAGCTTATGCCTTAAACCTAACAAAGGATGTTAGGGCCTTAAGGGCCCACACCTTACCACTAAGTTATTTGCTTTAAGTGTGCTCACAATTTTTATATGATTAGGCTTAACTATTGAGCCTTCTACTTTAAGTGGGCACAAATGAGGGTTTTCATCTTTGTATGACTGTGCTTACTGAGCCCTTTGATATAAGTGGGTGCAAATGAGGGTTTTATCCACTTGAACTACTATCTTTATATTTGTTTATGGTGAACCAGGCTCTTATACCATTATTAAGGGTTATAGGAGCCTCAAATATCATAGGGATCTATTGTGCTTTTTTCTTGGACTTTAAGAGAAATAATATAAGTGGATTTGATGCTATCTCTTGACTTTAAATATTAATGCATTAAATTTATGAGTTGTTTTCACTTATATAGTTCTCTTCTAGTATAATTTTATCCAATTTAGGACTTATTTAAAAGTGGATCTTCAAATGAATGTGCAAGATGGGAGATGAAGATGAATTGTTAAATAAAAAATAATTTGACTATCTACATATATAGATATATATCTATTATTAATATTAAGTATTTTGATTATTAAATTATTAATTATTAAGCAGTAATAATTTTATTTAATATTAATTATTAAATTATTGTTGTTGTTGTTGTTGTTGTTGTTGTTGTAGTATTTTATATTTGTATTAAGTAATATAAGTTATTAATTAAGATAACTTATAACTATTATTTATTATTTATAGTAATTATTTAAAATTGTTGAGAATTAAATTTAATTTTATTAACTATCTCATATTAGAATTTTTGAATTTTTATTTATTTTAAATTTATTATTTTTACTTTATAAAAATGTATATAATATATTATTTAGATTTAAATTATATATTATATATTTTTGTAAAAATATGATCGGATATGTCTAACCATATTTTTATTCATTGTTTTCAACATTTTAAAAAGAAATTCAATTATATATGTTAAAATAAATAAAGAACAATTAATTACATTACTTTTTTCTAATGGTAATTTTTATTAAGTTTTAATTATTATTTATATCAATTCAAATAATTTATATAAAATATATTAAATGTCATTAATAACATATTAAGCATTAATAATAATATATTAAATGTTAATAAAATGAGAATGATGAGGAGGAGGACAAGTGGTTGTTGTATTAAAATTTTATGTAATTTATTTGGTGTGATTAAATTTATATAATTTTTTATTAAATTGTCTCATATTAGAAATATTTTATGAATATTTTTTTAAATTCAGCATTTTTATTTCATAAAATTATATATTATATATTTGATTAATAAATTTAATGTAATACATATATACACACACACAGTACAAAACACCAAATCTTAAAAAAATGAGCAAAATGGATAGGCAATATGATTATTTATTATTATTATAAGCATTTATGACATTAATTATTATTTATTGTAATTATTTATTATTTTATTTATTTCTAATTTATTATATATTAATTAATTTAGAATTAAATTATATTAAAATTTTTAAATTAGGCATGTTTTATATATATAATATTATATTATTATTTATAATTATAAATTTTTGGGCAAACCAACCATTTTATTTTCATCATATATATTAATTAATATATATGTATATATAAAATAATATATTTTGCCAACTAGTTTTTCATTGGAAAAAATGGCGATAAAACAATGGTTTGTTTTGGTCAACTGTTGCAATTTTTTCCTGATAAAAATGTGGTTGGTTGTATCAGTCATATTGCAAATTTTTGTCTATTTTTGTTTAATTTTTATTACTTTTTATTATATAATACTTTTTTTGACAAACCTTTTAGTTTTCGGCTAAAATTTAATTGAAAAATAATGTAAAAATTCCAACAAAAAAAAAAGTTTAACATATGTCAGAATTTTGTCAAATGGCTTTATCGAAAAACACTTACATTGTTGTAGTGAAATTATAAAAAGTATGGGTCTTTATATATAATTTTTGCTATTTTTATCATTTTGAATATATTCTTTTTTTTCAATTTGTATGGTTGCATGTTTAGGGGAAAATAGAAGCGTGTACATTTTGATCGACTCAAACTGAGACTTTTTTGTTTTTAATGCTATCTCATCATCCAATAGACAAAGGAAATTTTTCTTATGTTTCCAACGTGGAAAACACGCGTTGGGCAATTCATATATTCTTTTTTTTTTTAACCATAATTAGCCATTGTGAATGACGAATCGCAATCAAATTGTCATCTCTGATTCAATATCACTTCTCGATGTGAATTTTCCCTTTTTGAGTCATACATATAATAATAATAATAATAATAATAATATTTAGATATAAAGAAAAATAATTTATCTCATTTAAATTTATAAAATAATATCAATGAAGTTAAAAAAATTATATATGACAAAACAAAGATAATTAAATATAATTTCTAAGAACATAAAAAATAGAAAAAATTACATTTAAGGATTCATATCTTAAAAAATTTGTAACGAAAGATCTTAAAAATCAAAATTATCCTTAAAGAGTATAATTACCATCAAGTTTTAAGAAATTTAGTATTGGGTTTAGAGTATTTATTACTTAGTATAGAAAAATGTTAAATTTTTTTATACCAAATGGTAAATGCCCTAAACCCAGTTATAAATTCTCTAAAATTTTATGGTAATTATAATCCTTGAAAATAATTTTAATTTTTAAGGTCTTTTATTATAAGTTTTTCAAGATATGGGTTTTTGGTTATAATTTTCCCTAAAAAATATTTAGATTGAGAAAATAGAAGTGACACAAAGAAAAGGAAAATTTTCATTTAGATATTTTAATTTTATTTGAAGTTCTTCATTGGATTAAGCTATTTATTAGTAAATTTGACCAGGAAATTTGTTTTTAAATTGAAAAGATCTTGATATAGTTGAATAAAAAAATAATTTTAATGTAAGAATCTATTGAACACACTAATTTATTTACTTAATGATTAAACAAACATTACAGATGAGATTACAAGATTTTAATTTGATCTAAGATACATATATAGTTTAATTTAATAAAGAAAGAAGTACCAGCACAAAAGGTCACCTTACAAATTTATTTAAGACTTGAAATTTATACAAAAGCTTTTGACCTATTAAAATAAGGAGATGATAGAGCATATTGTTTGGATTAGAGTGAGCAAAAGTAGCAAACTTGCGGCAATGATAGATATTTTTTTTTAGGGAGTGCTCCAGTATTCTTGTATAAAGATTGCCTTATACTTGTGACAACGATTTTTATAAAAATTGTTTAATTCTTCAGATAAAGAGGTATAATAACCATCGATTGTTGTTGTTATGACAATATTTATGCAAAGATTATTTACCATGGAAACCACTGCATTGTTGTCACCCAACAAGTTATTCATGATCTCCTTTTCAACAAGCACTTCAACATCTTTTTCAGTGTTAATAAGACAATCCATAAGGATAATGTAATCAGTTACGTAGCTCATATTAGGAAGGTGACACTACTCAAATGTAACCACATTTCTAATCAAAGTCTCAGTCCAATCACTTACCCGAAGAGGTGGTATTGTTAGCTTTCCATTTGAATATTACAGCTCAGTTATGCTTTTCTTACGACCGACTTGAAATTTGATTCCTGCCTCATATAGTTGGCTTGCACTATATAGAAGTGTCACATTGCCCAATTCTCTTGGTGTTTGATAACATGGTAAGTAAAGGATCCTTAACATATCACAGAGGTGCTGCACTTGCACATTGCCATTAGATAGCTTTAAGTGTTGCTCGAAATGGGTGAAGGTAAATTTCTCACGATTTTCTTTATGAGGAATTATATCATGCAGGAAAGAAGATGCTAAAAACTTGAAGGTAACCTCAAGAAATGATAATCCACTAGTGACCCCAGTGTGAGAAGTTAGGTTGAATAGGCGTTCAAGAACAAAGAATGGCAATTGATTTTCAAGTAAGATCAAGTCTATGTTAATATCACATGATGGCCATGCTTTGAAACACCAAGGTTCTTCTTGTGGCGGACCTATACATGTAAGAAAGTACTCAATGATGAAGCAAGCATCAATTAGAATCATGCTTACAAAATTATCCCTCTTCATTGGTATGGTCTCTGAATAACAACATCGAATTTCAGCTTCCCATTCTCTTACCTTTTCAAAATAATTCTCCATTGATTTTTCTTGAGTTATCCTTGTAGATATAAAAGCTTGAGTTCTCTTTAGAAATTTGTTGAGGTACCACAATTTGAGCTCTTCCATTGATTTCAATTCTTCTTTTTTATGGTGAAATAGGCCGATGGAAATCACGCTAGGAGTGTAGGCTTTTACATTTATCGATCGAAGTTTTGGTGGCACTCTATAGATATAACAGTTTGACACTAAGGGAAGCCCTAACGAGTGTATCCTTTCTAATTTGTCTGTCAAAGAGCATAACATATGTTTTTGTTCATTTTTTGTGTCCAATGAAGTACTCTCTTCTCTCTCCATTTTTTTAATCTTTTGATGGACCTGAAACACACACCATGTTCCAATTTAAAATACATAAAATGACAAGAATATAGCCTTGTTCATTTTTTTTTTATTGTCATTATTGCTTATAATAAATTGATATAACTATCAAAGCCCATCAAGTACTGCACTTAAACTTGAGCCTAGACCTAAATATTTCTAGCCAGCCTCAAGTAAAATTTTTAAAAGCATTATGTGCTTAGACTCAACACTAGTTATTAGTCATACCTAATAAAAATAGTGAAAATGTGAATGGGTTGGTCCCATTCCCAAAAATATTAATTTGGATCATTTTAACTCAAATCTAAATTTCAAACCTTCAAAAATATTACATTATACAGTATTAAAGGAGATAATAACAGTAAGAAACTAACAATAACAGCATGTTTGATATGGGATGAAAAATGGTAAGGGAAATAAAAAATTGAGTAAAATATCTATTTTATTTTTATAATTACTATTTAATATTATTTAATAATTATTTTTAATTATTAAAAATAAAAACATAAATTATTTTTTATTTATAAAATTATTTTTTATTTTTATTTTTATATTTAACTTTTTATATACTAAACCGCCGTAAATATATTGTCAATGCTTCTAACTCTTAACCCACCATCATAGCTTACATCACATCACCGATAACAGGCTTGTCACATTGTCTATCATTTGTCACACATATTTTATGTATTTCAAACAAACAAGAATTCATGAAATGATTTTATAATTAAAATAATAATAAATTGTTACAGAAATCCATAAGAAGCTAAAGAAAATTACAAAATGCATTATTCTAACGTTTAGCTATTTCTAACGCTTTGCTGTTCCGTCTATCGTTAACCCTACATTTTCATTTAATCACTGAAGTTGAAGCATATAATAGAAAAGTTTATCCTTCTGTTGCTTAAACAAAACATTTGAATCTAATCTTTGGGACCGATTGAGTTATAGAAAGCAGAAAGGTAGCACAAAAATTTTAAAATTAGCAATACAAGTTTTATCGCAGAAATTATAAGAGATGCAACAAAAGACAAGGTGAGAGAAAGAGATAATTAACCTGATGTTTTGATTAATTTAGCCAGGAACTTAAAGAGGAGAGCAAATAACACCAATCACAAAGATCTCAATCCACTTCTAAACTTATCGAGGGCTTTAGGACTTCTATGCACTATATATAGCATTCAAGTCAACCTCAAGTCACTAGATAGATGATAATAGTCAGTAACGATAGATGTAGTAACCAATCAAGCAAGGACGTGTTGGATTAAAGATAGGTGTGTATGTTTATAGCTTTAAGCCAGGGAAGGTTTTAATTGCGGTGGCTGCGGGGATTGTGACAAAATATGATAAAACACAAATAAATAAACAAGTAAATAAATATAATGATCATGTTATGCTCTATAATTATCTTCTATAATTATCATAAAATTAATTATTAAATATAAAATAATTTTATTAAACAGTTACTTAAAATGTTAATTTATTTTATAATTAATAATTTTAAAAAATTAATTTAATTTTTGAATAATTAAGAAATATAATTATAATAATAAATTTATGGAAACAAGTAAAAATATTATTTTATATTTGATAATTATTATATCATAATTATAAACGTGGTGTTTATGTTTACTTTTAGCTTGCCCACATTTTTATTTTCACCCTTTTTAACTTTGATTTGTCACTTTTTATCATTTAACGTTCAAAACCACTTAAATATTTCTTCTTTTCTAATACGGTTAATGATTTTAATAAGAAAACACTGATAATGATCTAACTTTGGCTAACTTATAAAAAATTCATGCCAAATCACTGCTATCTCAACTACTAACTAATCCGACATGTAAAATTTTTAATTAATTCATACATATAATCCGACATCTAAACGCTGCCCCTGCATCCCATCTGAATATTCGCCCCGAATTAGAAAGTGATTAAGGTTGCCGTCCTCAAACGCTGCATCCTTGTTTCTCGT
Source organism: Erythrophleum ivorense (assembly GCA_026724425.1). Taxonomy (NCBI): domain Eukaryota; kingdom Viridiplantae; phylum Streptophyta; class Magnoliopsida; order Fabales; family Fabaceae; genus Erythrophleum; species Erythrophleum ivorense. The sequence goes on from JAIUCV010000018.1 coordinate 6,223,060, forward strand.
TTCGGACCTCCAACACCATAAGCTAGCTCATATAGCAAAAAAGGGACGCAATTAATTTACCATATGCAAATAGGACCTTATTTCATGTAGCGCAGAACCCCAATGACCAACCTTGATTCATTTGAAAACGTTGTTTATATCGCCCTCTCTTTATTTCTCTTTTGTTTCTTTCTTCGTTGAGTCAAAACTACCGGACGTTTACTGTAAGTAATAATGTAATTACTGGGTGTATGGCTGCCAGAGAGATCTTGTTTTAATATACGGCATCTTCCTTTGAATGGTTGAACCAATCTTCAATTTGGATTCCCAAATTGCTTGATGATTATATATCGAAGGCTCAAAGATTGAAAGGAGACAATGTAAATAAAAGGCAACACCAAATTTGCCAAGTATCATCATCGGTTACCAAATTAGGTATTCTGTGCTAGCCTTTCTTTTTCCTTTTCTTTTTTAAAATTTTGCGGTGATCCGAAGTGCTGAATATTAATTTGTCGAATATATAGGTCCGAAATTGAGAAAGAAGAAGAACGCATGCAGCGCTCAAGGATTAATTAAGAACCCTAACTTTTCTAATGTTGGGGTGAATACAGATGGCATGCGACGTTGAATAGCGTTTTTTATCGGGGTATGATGGCGATAATTTAGCATGAATTTTTTATCGGGGTATGATGGCGATAATTTAGCATGAATTTTTTATTGGGGAATGATCGCAATGATTTAGCATGCATTCTTTATACGTTAACCGAACTAATTTTTGTCAGCGTTAAGATTATTAACAGTGTTAATAGAAATAAAATATTTGAATACTTTGTTATGGTTGAAAAATTAAATTACATTAAATTAAAAAGACAGAAATAAAATTTAAGATAAATTTAAAAGAGATAAAAAACATATTAATGCACTTGTCCATATGGGCCTGCACTCTATCAAGAGACTGTCCATACATTATTAAAAAAAAAAAAAAGTCTACGCTAAGTCTTGTACAAGAGCCAAAAATATATTAATGCACTTGTCCATATGGGCCGACACTCTATCAAAAGACTGTCCGTACATATAGGGACTAAGAATTTTGTAAATTTTATTTTTTAACTAGAAATAACACAACTTTTTATGTTGTATTATATAATTTTTTTCTTCTAAATCATCATTTAAAAATATTGTTTTGACATCTATTTGGTGAATAAAGAGTTTATATGCTACAGCTAAAGTAATTAAAACTTGAATAGAAGAAATTTTAACAACATGAGTAAAAGTGTTAAAATAATCAATATTTTGTTTTTGAATAAAACTTTTTACCACTAACCTTACTTTATATTTTTCAATTGATTTATCAGGGTTGTATTTTCTTTTAAAATTTCACTTGCTCTGGGAGGTAAATCTATTAAAATCCATATATTGTTTTTACTAATAGAGTCAATTTCATTTTTAATTGCTTCTTTCCAAAAATGTGCATACGATGATGTAATAGTTTCAGAATAAGTTGAAGGTTTATCTTCCAAGATAAAAGTATAAAACTTATCTGCAAAGAAAGTCTCATTCCTTTGTCTTTTGCTTCTTTTCAAATCCTTGGATAAATTTTCAAAATTATTTTGGGTAGACGCATGAGAAATATTTTTAGTTTTCATGAAAAAAATATGTTAAGAGAATTCAGTATTTTTGGTCTCTATTATAATATTAAAATCAAGCATATCACTTTTTAAGATAAGAAATCTATAGAAAGTACTATGTTCAAAATATCTAATAAAAATGCAATTAGAAGTCTTAAAACCTATTTTCCTTTTCTTAGGTTTAGGTAATATAATCTTTGCAAGGCACCCCCACACTTTTAGATATTTTAAATTAGATACATAACCCTTTCATAATTTATATAGTGTTTTATTAGTTTTTTTATAGGAAATTCTATTTTGCAAATGACAAATAGATAATCAAGTTTCACCTCAAAGATTATCTGGTGTAGAGAAGCTAACTAGCATAGTATTCACCATTTCTTTTAAGGTTCTATTTTCCTTTCTACTACATTAGATTTAGATAATAAGGCAGAGTAATTTTGTAAATTATTCCTTCTTTCTCACAAAATTTATTACATAAAGTATATTTGCCTCCTTTATTTAACCTAACTCTTTTAATCTTTCTATTTAATTGCTTTTCTACTTCAGCTTTATATAAAAAAAATGTGTCAAATGCCTCATCTTTATTTTTAACTAGATAAATCTTAATGTATCTAGATAAGTCATCAATAAATGTTACATAATATTTTTTACCAACCTTAGTCATTGTTTGCTTTAGATCTCCTAAATTAGTATAAATTAATTAAGTAATTTAGTTTCTCTTTGTATAGTATGACAAGACTTTTTAGTTAATTTAGATTTTGCACAAGTTTCACATTTAGACAAACATGTTTTGCTAATTCCAAAAATTAGACTAAGAGTTTACATTTTCTTAATATAAGAAATACTAACATGTCCTAATTTAGCATGTCACATATTAATAGAATCAACAAAGTAAGCAGAAGTATATGCATTTTCATTAATTGGTTAAGAAATATTAAGTACATATACAGTTTTATTTTTTGTATTATTATTATTTTTACTTTATTTGTATTTATTTGAAAAGATTTAATTTATATTGTATGTTGTCTTCCTGTTTATATTTTAATAATTTTTTAAAAATAATTGTATACATATTTTTACATTTTATATTTCTATCGCTTTATTTAAAAAATATTTTATTGTTATTCATTTAGAAAGATTCAAATAATATTATATGTGGTCCTTCATGTCATGATAGATTGATGCTTTTTGATACATAAATAATAAATAAATAAGTAGATAAAAGAAGCCTTCCCTAGGTCTTCTGCAAGAGCAAAAAACATATCAATGCACCTATCAATGCGGACCTACGCTCCATCAAGAGACTGTCTATACATTATCGGATGGAAGGAAGGAAGGACGCAAGATTAACAAATAAGAGAAATTGATTTATAATTTAGGTAGAATGAATTTATAGAGAAAGAAAATAGGAGTAAAAATTTCAGGATATGCTTGGTTTTTATTTTATTTTATTGTTTTAAAAAAATAGTTTTGTGAAATTATTTTTAAACACAATTTTGAAGGAACAAATTATTTGGATAGTTAGTTCTATAAAATAGTTTTAAAAATTAAATAGATGTGCTCCTTCGTTATAAGTTCCAATAATGTTTAATTATTTATTTCAACGAACTATACTAAGAAATCATATGATGCTTTGTCTCACACATTTTGACCTTGCTATTATTGCGACATGTTAGAATATTTTATTTATTTAAATTAGTCTTAAAATATTTTAAATAAAGAATAAGATTAAGATAATTTATATCTAATATATTTTCATTTATCTATCTAATATATATTTTATTATTATTCATTTAAAAAGATTCAAATTACATTATATGTTGTTCTCCTCTTTATTTTTTTAATAATTTCCTTCCTCTTAAAGTCTGTACAAATTTACATGTGAAGCATGCTAGTGATATTATTACCGCAATCACAATCATGGATCTCAATCACCAACGTAATACAACTTTGACGTATGGTGCCACAATTTGTGTCATGTTGATAGATTGATGTTTGTTGATACATATATAATAAATAAATAAAAGATGTCTACGCTAAGTCTTCAACAAGAGATAAAAACATATTAATGCACCTGTCTATGTCGGCCTACACTCTATCAAGAGACTGTCCATACATTAGTAAAAAAAAAAGAAGTCTACGCTAAGTCTTCTACAAGAGCCAAAGACATATTAATGCATTTATCAATGCGGGCCTGCACTTTATCAAGAGATTATCCATACATTATTAGAAAAAAAGAAGTCTATGCTAAGTCTTCTACAAAAGCCAAAAACATATTAATGCACCTATCGATGCGGCCCCACACTCCATCAAGAGACTGTCCATACATTATCGGATGAAAGGAAGGAAAGATACAAGATTAACAAATAAGTATAAATTGATTTATAATTTAGGTAGAATGAATTTATAGAGAAAGAAAATAGGAGACAAAAACTTTATGATATGTTTGGTTTTGTTTTTATCTTATTTTTTTTTAAAAATAGCTTTGTAAAATTATTTTTAAGCACAATTTTAAAGGAAAAAAATTATTTTGATAGTTAGTTTTATAAAATAATTTTAAAAATTAAAATAGAAAAAGCGTTTGAACAATCTATTGTTTAAAAATTTCTAGCACGGCTTGGTACAGTTAATAGAAATAAATAATTAAACATTATTGGAACCTACAAAGCAAGAGCACACGTACATTTTGACATTGGTACTATTACGACATGTTGGAACATTTTATTTATTTAAATTAGTCTTGAAATATTTTAAATAAAGAATAAGGTTAATATATTTTATATTCTATTATTTTAAATTTAAATATTTTAATTTATCTATCTAATATATATATTATAGAAGAATAATGATTTGTTATTATTTATTGTTGTAATTTTTTTTAACATATTTTTTCTTATACAACTCAGAATAGTTTTTGATGTAGGACTCACATGATTGTAGCCTTTTAGTTTTTTTTTTCAATTTCCCTAAAAGTTCGTACAAATATTCACATGAAGCATGCTGGTAATAGTTTTACCGCATTCACAGTTATGGATCTCAGTCACAAAAACAATACAACTTTGACATATGATGTCATTATTCATGTCATGTTGATAGATTGATATTGTCGATACATAAATAATAAATAAATAATAAACAAAAGAAGTCTATGCCAGGTCTTCTACACAAGCCAAAAGCATATTAATGCCTCTTGTTGATGCGGGCTTACGCTCCTTCAAGAGACTGTCTATACATTACCGGATGGAAGGAAGCAAGGAAGGATACATGATTAACAAATAAGTAGAAATTGAAGTATAATTTTAGAATAAATATATAGAGAAAGAAAATAGGAGTAAAAATCTTAAGACATGTTTTGTTTTGTTTTTATTTTATTTTTTTAATAGTAGTTTTGTGAAGTTATTTTCAAACACAATTTCAAGGAAACAATTATTTGGATAGTTAGTTCTATAAAATGATTTTAAAAGTTAAAATAGAAAAAAAATTTGAGTAATTTTTTGTTTAAATATTTGACACAAAGTATCATGTGATTTCTTGGTATAGTTAGTAGAAATAGATAATTAAACTTCTTGATTACTCTGGAGAAAGTGCTGCTTGAAGAATTAGATGAAGTGTTTTTTCAAGAAGAGGTTTTGTGGCTTCAAAAAGCCAGAATGGAAGGGGTGGAAAAGGGAATCATAATACAAAGTATTATCATATTAAGACTATGATTAGAAGATATAGGAATAAAATCTTGAGTCTCCGTAATGAGGAGGGGAATTGGATAGAAGAGGATAGGATGCTTTGCATTCATGTGGTGAATTGTTTTAAGGGATTATTTTCTGAGGAAAATGATGGAACAAGGTGGCATCAGATGTCAGTGTCTTTTCCTTTGCTTGATAACTCATGCTTGGAAGCTATGACAGAAATTGCTTCTTACAAAGAAATAAAAAATGCTATGTTCTACATGGGAGCCTTTAAAGCCTCAGCAGTGGATGGTGTTCCACCTCCATTTTTCCAATCACATTGGGATGTGGTAGGTTAGAATATTATGGATTTCGTCTCTATGCCATTGACAGATTCATCTCTCTTGAAGAAGCTAACAAGACCCTTATATGTGTTAAGAAAAGATAGAGAACATCATAACAGACTTAAAACACAAAAGTATGAGTTGTGTGGTTGCATGCTGTCTTTAAAAACTATTTCGCCACCCAATAATTTATTAACAAAAGTCCCCCAAGATTAGACAAGTCCTTCTGAAAAATTAGGAGACTGAACAGTAGTAATTTTCTGTAACCCAGTTAAGAGAGGGAGAAAGATAAGTAGGCAAAGAAAAAATGTATTTGGTTGTATATATTTTTAATAGTTAAATAATGATGTTGAAATATTGATGTTAAGGAAATAATGGAGTAGATAAAGAGGATAATGAGTGGTTAATCTAAGAATGTGGGGAAAATTTAATATTCAAAAATTAAAAATACTCAGATAATGGAAAAGCTATCTATTCAAAAAATAAGAATTAAATTTGACTTGTTCAAATGTAGCCATAATTATTTTATCTAAATTAATTAATTATTTTTAGATAAGCATAAAAATATTTTGCAAAAAGTTAGCCCACATAGTTATCCCATGCACAAGGGAGCAAATCTACAATTTGCATTACATTTAAGCATTTTGGCCCAAACTTGTGCACATGAGCCCACCTTTTTTTCTAAACATTTTACAAGTCCAATGTAACTTCTTGATATATAAGCACTCAAACCTCTCTATTCCAAATAATGTGGAACTTCCTTTTGAAATAACCATACACTCAAAACAAATCCCCCATATATTTCAAAAGGATAAGTGAAGATAAAAGATTTTTATTGGGTTATACACATAAGGATAAATGTTTCGAATTTGGTATTTTTTGGACTATGAACTAGACCTAAATAGATAAGACTTAACGTACAAAGTTATTGGTGAAATATATAACTTCTATAAACTAAGGACTGTTGGGTATGTTAGAGGTCTTACCATTACATCTTTATAATTCTTGCTGTTGACACTAGTTTACGCTAATAGGGCATATGCGTGCCTGGTAGTTCATGAGTATTTTAGAGATTTTGCCATAATCTCATAAAAGTGACTTTACTCTATACTCATTGAAGTGATTTTATCAAGTGTATTTGTAATGAATATATCACTCATAATGGACATGAAAATCATTAAGAGCATTTCACCATCCTCTTATTCAATGCATTTTAGCACCTTTTCACATTATAGAAAGAGACTAAAATAATGATACTAGCAAAATTAACAAGTGATTTGTTATTACTCATATGAAATTTCTTCATAGGATCTCGAATTACAAAGGTTGGTTATTATCATTATTAATTTCAAATCAGCTTAAGTCCCATTTCCCTCAATATTTTAAAGATTAATTTCCTTCTTATAAGTTTGGTTAGAGGATTTGCCAAATTCACTTGTGATCTTACATAATCAATTGATATAATTCCATCTTTTAATAGCTGTTTTATCATATTATGTCTTGTACATATGTGTCTTCTTTTACTATTGAAAGTCTTATTCTTTGCAATGGCTATTGTTGCTTGACAACCACAGTATATAGACACATATAGTGTTGGTTTTATACTTAACGAGATATTTGTTGAGAAGTTTCTCAACTATTTAACCTTATTACCAACCAATGCCAGAGCAATAAATTCTGACTTCATAGTTGATCTAGCAACAATCATTTGTTTGACTAATTTCCAAATTACTACACGACCACTAAAAGTAAATACAGAACTACTAGTGGATTTTGTCTCATTTGAATTAGAGATCCATTTAGCATTGCGATATCCTTCTAATATAATAAGAAATCCACTATACATGATACCATAATTTATGGTACCTTTCAAATATCTCATTAGTTTGACCAATGTAACCCAATGATTATGATTGGAACTCTATGTATACTTGTTTAATTTACACATAACATATGCTATATTAGGTCAGGTAAAATTTATTAAATGCAACAGACTTCTAATAATCTATGCATACTTAGATTGAGCAACATGCTTACCTCTATTTTTCTTTAATTGAGTATTAGTATCATAAAGAGCATGCGCTAGTTTGTCATTAAAATGACTAAACATTTTAAGAAGTTTCTTAACATAATGTTCTTGTGATAGTGATATACTATTACCATTTCTTATGATCTTAACACCTAAAAGTACATTTGCTTCACCTATGTCTTTTATATCAAATTTAGATGTAATGAAGTGTTTAGTTTCAAGCACAATATTTAAATTAGTACAAAAAATAAGCATGTCATCAACATACAAATTGATAATTACATATCTGTCATTTTCTGACTTTGTATACACACACTTATCAACTTTAACAAAAGAAAAACTATCACCCATTAATATTTGATCTAATTTCTCATGTTATTATTTTGGAGCTTGTTTCAAGCCATATAAGGACTTAAGAATTTTGTAAATTTTATTTTCTTAACTAGAAATAACACAACTTTTATGTTGCACTATATAATTTTTTTCTTCTAAATCATTATTTAAAATATTGTTTTAACATCTATTTGATGAATAAAGAGTTTATATGCTAAAAGCTAAAGCAATTAAAACTTGAATAAAAGAAATTCTAGCAATATGAGCAAAAGTGTCAAAATAATCAATATTTTATTTTTGAGTAAAACTTTTTACCACTAACCTTACTTTATATTTTTCAATTGATTCATCAAGGTTGTATTTTCTTTTAAAATTTCACTTACTCTTGGAGGTAAATCTACTAAAATCCATATATTGTTTTTATTAATAGAATCAATTTCATTTTTAATTGCTTCTTTCCAAAAATGTGCATACGATGATGTAATAGTTTCAGAATAAGTTGAAGGTTTATCTTCACGATAAAAGTATAAAACTCATAAAACTCATCTCCAAAGAAAGTCTCCTTCCTTTGTCTTTTGCTTCTTTTCAAATCCTTGGATAAATTTTCAAAATTATTTTGGGTAGACGCATGAGAAATATTTTTAGTTTTTATGAAAAAAATATGTTAAAAGAATTCAGTATTTTTGGTCTCTATTATAATATTACAATCAAGCATATCACTTTTTAAGATAATAAATCTATAGAAAGTACTATGTTCAACATATCTAATAAAGATGCAATTAGAAGTCTTAAAACCTATTTTCCTTTTCTTGGGTTTAGGTAATATAATCTTTGCAAGGCACCCCACGCTTTTAGATATTTTAAATTAGATGCATAACCCTTTCATAATTTATATAGTATTTTATTAGTTTTCTTATAGGGAATCCTATTTTGTAAATGACAAATAGATAATAAAGTTTCACATAAAAGGTTATCTGGTGTAGAGAAGCTAACTAGCATAATATTTACCATTTCTTTTAAGGTCCTATTTTCCTTTCTACTACTCCATTAGATTTAGATGAATAAGGCAGAGTAATTTTATGAATTATTCCTTCTTTCTCACAAAATTTATTACATAAAGTATATTTGCTTCCTTTATTTAGGCTAACTTTTTTAATCTTTTTATTTAATTGATTTTCTACTTCAGCCTTATATAAAAAAATGTGTCAAATGCCTCATCTTTATTTTTAACTAGATAAATCTTAATGTATCTAGATAAGTCATCAATAAATGTTACATAATATTTTTTACCAACCTTAGTCATTGTTTGCTTTAAATCTCTTAAATTAGTATAAATTAAATTAAGTAATTTAGTTTCTCTTTGTATAGTATGACAAGGCTTTTTAGTTAATTTAGATTTTGCACAAGTTTCACATTTAGACAAACATGCTTTGCTAATTCCAAAAATTAGACTAAGAGTATACATTTTCTTAATATAAGAAATACTAATGTGCCCTAATTTAGCATGTCACATATTAATAGAATCAACAAAGTCAGCAGAAGTATATGTATTTTCATTAATTGGTTAAGAAATATTAAGTACAAAGAGGCCTAATTACAATGGCCTTTCTCTACAAAAGTATTATTTTTTGTCATTACAATCTTAGTAGATTCAAATGACATTTTAACCCTAACTTTTTCTAACAGTACAACTAAAATTAAATTTGCTCTAATTTTAGGCATATAAAACACTTTATTTAGAACCAAGGTCTTACCAGATTTGAGTTTCAAAAGAACCTTTCCTTTGCCATAGATTTTGCAGTCCTGGAATCTCTAAGATACACATGTTCTTTTCCATCTCCTACTGGTATGTAAGAGGTAAACACATCTTTGTTTGCACATATATGCTGGTTAGTCTCAGAGTCTACCACCCATTTTTTCACATGGGCCACAAGAAGAGCTTGAGAAATAATCGCAGTAATAATATCATCTCCTTAAACTAAATTTGCATTTAGTTTAAAAGGATTATCATTTTTTGCTCTCTTTTTCAATTGATCTATATGATGACCTGACTTGCCACAAACATAATAATTTTCCTGCTTTTTAAAGGTGGGGTTAGTAGCTTTAGGTTTATAATTAGATTTTTTGTTGTCATATCTCATTTTATAGGATTTTTCTTGCACCAAATGCGCCTTTGAGGTTATCTCTTTTGCTTTAACTACTTTAAGCTCCCTTTTATTATTGTCTTCAATGATTATATAGGTAACTAGGATCAATAAAGGCAACTGCTTATGTTTATGTTTGAGTTGTTGTTTATAATCCTTTCATGAGTCAGATAATTTTTCAATAAGAATACCTACAACAAATTTGTTAGGCAGGATGATGTTCTCAGCTCGTAGGTCTTCCAAAAGTTTGTATTACTCATTAATCTACACTTTTATGTCCTTTTCATTGGTCATCTCCTATCAATAGTAATTTTCAATAACAAAATTTTTCTTTCTAGCATCTTCAGCAGTGTATTTGGTAACTAATGACTCCCAAATTATGCTAGCTTCTTTGTACGTGTGATAGACATAAAAAAGATTATTAGGTGATACACTAATAATCATATGTCTACATATATTATTTTCATATATCTAAGCCTCCACTTGATCTAGATCTGCTATTGATGAAGGTTTCCAATCGGAGAGAGTAGTAGCAACTCAGTGCATGTTAAGAATAGAGAAGATGTATTCCTACCATTTTCGGAAATGTTTTCCTCCAAATATCTCGATTTTTGAGATATCTGGAAATGGTTTGGTATAGGGAGCAATAGGAACTACTAAATTAATTAATTATTTCTGGATAGATATAAAATTATTTTGCAAAAAGTTGGCCCACAAAAGGGGAAAATCCACAATCTGCACTGCACTTGAACATTTTTGCCTAAAGCTTATGCACGCAAGTCCACCTTTCTTTTAAGTTCTTTACAAACCTAATGTAACTTCTTTATATATAAGCACTCAAAACTCTCCACTCCATGCAATGTGAGACTTCCTTTTAAAATACCCACACACTCACAACAATCTATTTGATACTGAAACATGATTCCCTTGAATTTATTACCCAATTTCACTCGACCCCCTTGTATAATGTCTGTTGCAAGTGTCTGACCAAAGTCCTAGCTAACAGATTGAAATTGATTCTGGGTAAAGTTATCTTGCCATTTCAGGCTAGCTTTATCCTAAGTCGTTGTATCTAGGATACTATTATAATAGTTAAGAGCTTATTCATTCTATGAGAAAAATGAGAGGTAGAAGGGCTTATTTCACCATTAAGATCAACCTGGAGAACACCTATGATAGGTTGTGTTGGAGCTTTACTAGAAACATCCTAAAGGAAGTGGGATTGCATAGCAATTTCCATGAGCTAATAATGTGTTGCATTACCTTGTTGTCACTCAATATTCTATGGAATGGGATAAAATGGAGTTCTTTTGTCATCCAGAGCTATTTACAAAAAGGATCCCATCTCCCCTTATATTTTTGTGCTTTGTATGGATAAGTTCTCGCACATTATTAGTGAACAACCTGCTAAAGGGAATTGGAAGCCAATAAGGGGGAGAGGGAGAATAGGTCCTTACATTTCTCATATCATGTTTGTTGACAATCTCTTGATCCCTAGAGAAGCTTGCTTAGATGAGATGCACTGTATCAATCAGAGTTTGGAGTTGTTTTGCAAATTCTTATAATAGAAAATTAAAGAAAAATCCTCAATTTTTTTCTCTAAGAACATTTCAGCTGATATGAGAAGGAATCTTTCCAAGACCTCAAGTTTTAAAAACTCATGTGAGATAGGAACCTATTTGGTGGTGCCTTTAAGTTATGGTTGTAGAAGTTGTGAATCTTTTCACTACATCGTGGAGAAAGTCAAATAGAAATTAGTATGTTGGAAGACTTATGTCTTTCTCTTGCAAGAAGAGTGACTCTTGCACACTCAATTTTGAGTGCTATCCCTATATATCCCATGCAAGTCTCTAAGATCTCTAAATCAATTTGGGCAAAATCGATAGACTCCAGAGAACTTCATCTAGGGACATGACTCCTGTTCTAGGAAAATGCACTTTATGAGTTGGAATACTATCTGTCAACCTAAATAGAGAAGGGGGTTGGGCTTTAGAGACCTGGAATCTATGAACAAAGCTTTTATTGCCAAACTTAGAAGACCTATGGTGCCAAGTCCTTCGTGGAAAACATATAAACAATGGAAGCGATGAGGGTAGTGGGTAGTTGAGACTAGGTGACTTTATGCTGTGGAAATTCTTATGCAAGCAGAAAAGAAATCATTTGCAAAGGTACAACTTGGCAAGTCTGAAATGGTAGGTAGGTCCTTTTTTTGAAAGACAATTGGTTATGGGATCAAGGCCAACTACTTAATGTGATGTTAGATTAACTTCCTGAAGAGTATCTTAATAGCACTATGGCTAAATGGATCACGCTAGATAGGGAGTGAGATTTCCAACGTTTGAAAAATCATTTCTCTAATAATATCATTTCTCATTTTCTTGCCGTCATGCCACCCCATGCTGATGCAGGTAATGATATTCAAGTCTGGAAAGGAGAAGCTTCAAGAATCTTTATTATTAAGTGCTTATAAGCTCTTGATGGATATCCCTTTGAAAGTAGATAACTTCCCATGGGATTTGATATGGACTTGGAGAGGCCTAAAATGTGTTCGCTACTTTCTCTAGACTGCTTTTCATAATAGGCTAGTTATTAATAAGAGACGTAGTAAATGGTTTTTCCTACAATGCTTCTTGCAACTGGTGTCCAAGTGTAATTAAGGACACACTCCATGTGTTAAGAAACTATAGGCATGCCCAAGTGGTGCAGTAAAACCAAGTGAGTCAAAGTGCTAAAGGTAACTTCTTCAAATGGGATGTGAAAGACTAGATAGTTAATAATGTTGGCCTAATGGTCTCTCAACCCTCCTATGTTTGATAATTCCAAAAGCCCAAGTCGGATAAAGCCCCACTCAATAATTCCTTTTTTGTCATTGCTTTTTATGTAACCTGCAGAAAGTATGTAAAGCCTTTGAGGACTTTGATATATTTTGTCTGTTTGCTGAAAAGTTAAAAACTATCTATGTCTCATTGCTGCGTCTTTATCTCTGATTTGTTTTATAATGTTAACTCTTCTCTGTCTTAATATTCATCAAGAGTATAAATAAGAAAAGACAACTTGAACCCTCTGCCTGCTCTCCTCCTCCCTGGACATGTTGGTTGAAAGTTGAAAAATATGAAAGAAACTTTTTGTTGAATGACTGCCCAACATGCTAAGGCTCCTCTAAATTATTCAGCTACTTCTTAGCTACACTTATACTATGGTCCTTCAATGGTCAAATCTCAGAAAAAGATTTCCAATGGCTAGTTTTCTGTGTATATAAGAAGTAGTAGCTTATAAACAAACACAGAGCATTCATTGAGAAATTCAAGAGAGAACTGGTCTTCTCTTCATAGTCTTCTATGTTCTCTAGTTATTGCTAAGTGTTTGGTTCATTTGACTGATAAGAGTTTATACTGTGCGATTCATCTTGATCTATTTGTAGTTGTAAAAGTTCTTGAATATTGTAGCAAGTGTGAGAAAGAAATATAGAGTTGAGTGTGTAAATTGTTGAGCTTTGTAAAAGTTTTAGGTGAATTTGGAAATCTAACTTCTTTGCTGTGTACTCTGATTTAACATAGTGGAAATCTCTTATTGTGTATCAAGGGGATTCGATGTAGATCTTGAGGATCAAATCAGGATATATTAGGTGTTCTCCTTCTTTTACTTCGCTTTTTATTCTGGTTTAAGCTCTGTGCTAAAACTTTATCGACAATGTCCTGTTTTATCTCTTTGATCTTTGCTTTTGAATTATCCTTTAGAAGATCCTATAAAAATAAACACTTGAAGCAAAACTATTAAAAAACTAAAAACCTTGTAGATAGAGCACCTATTCACCTCCTTTTAAGGTGCATTCCTCAAATAATGTAACACCATTATTTCTAACTCATACCCATCATACCTTACATGCTCATATGAGATATAGGAAGAATAAAGTGAGATCTTTCTCATTGGATTCATACCTTTTCTTAGAGTTGCGACATGGTTAAAAATTCACTTCAGTGTCACATAGACCGTGTGAGCTCATTCTATGCATTCTCATATTTAATTGTATCATTACAACTCATTTCAATCCCAAAACCATGCTTTTAGCCCATGGAAACTAAAAAGAGGTATAGAACATGCATGTTCATTTTTGGCCAGGCTTGGCTTCATTCCTAGGTAAAATTGAGAAATTCATAACTAAATCTACAAAAATCAAAAACATATAATATCAACCATTTTGGAAAGCTTGGGATGTCTACTTCATGATAAAAATATTTAAAAGTCTTAAAATCCCACACACAAAGCGTTTGACATGTGAAATCATCTAGAGGTCAGACTGGTCCTGATGCTGTCACAGTTTACTGATATGAATTTCAAAAATGTTCAACTAATTCCAAAAAAATCCAATGCATGAAAATAATATCATTACAGAAAGATGTAGATGTTAACTAGAGAGAAAAAATGTCTCTAGATCAGTTCATCAAGCCAAACTCTCATAAATCAATGGAACAGTATCTCTGGTCAGGCAAGATGACTGATACTGGGCAGAAACTTCGAAAATGTATATCTTCCTATTTAGACCTCCAAATGAGGTGCTTCTAGTTGCTACAAGTTACTGTGACCATCTAGTTTTTGACAGCAATTGGACCACGTTTGTCCCTCAGATGATATAATTTTACAACTAACCAAATGAACAGTGCTTATGAAAATCTGAAATTCTGATACCAACTTTGAATAATCATAGAAAATTCTACAGACCTCCAAATGACTTAATCTTTAGCTTTCCAAAAAGCTCTAGACAAGATCTAGTCACATGCCAAATTTCAAGGCAAGAAGAGGTCATTTGGTCAGACTTTGACATAAGGGGGCAAAGTGCCCATTTCTTTTGCTACAAGAGGCTTAAAAGGTTCAAATTTGCTTCTCCTACCTCTAAGGCTCTATGGGCACATGGAAAAGTATCAACATAGGCTATCAAACATGGCTCAATTATCTAACAACTCTGATTTGCAAAACCCACTCTCCCACACTAACACATACACCATGTACATAATGCCAAGATCTTGCTATTCATAACAAAACTTGTTACATTATTCAAGATGGTTCTAATTCTCATACATATATGATAAATACATTCATTTACAAGTATTCATACGTGCTACATCATGTACATCATTAGATTACATCCCTTAGTAACATAACGGTGACAAAATGGCTATTTTACAATTTCTTCACCGAATTCCCTAGCTTCAAGCTTGGTGGCTCCCATCTCTTGTCTCACTTGGTCCACCTAGCATGTTAGGATGGTGGAGAGGGGGAGTGAGATTCGAAGAATCTCAATAGCTCATCTCTCATTCAATCATACATAAAGCATGCAAACAAGTCTCACAAATGTATGCACGGGCATATTAGCATGTGAAATCATAAGAAAAGCATTTTCAACATTTGAGTAGGCCATACATAACATACAAAAGCTTGCTAAGCAAGTGAATTAGCCTCACCCATTCACTTGTGAATTTTGGACTTGCCTTACCCAATCTTTAAAATGTTCTTAGACTCAACCTTACTCTTGGGAGTCAACCTCACTTTTGGGAGACTCTTTACCTTGTCTCAACCAACTTTAGGGTTCTTAGCTCATTCTCACAATGGCTAGAGGGTTGTTGGCTTTTCTATACTCAAGCAAACCAAAGTAATCACATAATAAATCATTGAAATATATAAGGCATCATCATGCTAGTATACTTTTCATGGTTTAAAAACATACATACACACATGCAAAATAATATAAGCACACATCTATGCATGAGAGAAGGTGGAGAGAGCTACCTTATAGGCTAACACAAGCCTTCCCCTTTAATTTGTCTTCTCCCTTCTTGATTTCATAATCACCATTAGATGGGAGTGCTTCTCTTGAGCCTAGGCACACAAAGAGCATGAAATTATCCTCTTAACACTTTATTCATGAAGAAAAGCTAGGGTTTCTCTCTCTAGAATGCCACTAACTCTCAAGGAAGAAGAAGTAAAGATATGTGAGTTTTGATCTTCTTCAAGAGAGGTTTCCCACTCTCCCTCTTCTGAACCAACTCAAAGCCCAACTACTTCAACAACTAAAACTATAGGAAGAGAGGGCAAAGAGAGAAGGACAATATTTTAAGAAGAAAAGCTAGGAAAATCTCAAGTTATGCTTACCTTTTTCTTGTTCTCCTTCCTTCTCTAAGTGTCTTTCTCCCTCCTCTGCCCTTCTCTCTGCCTTAGAGGGAGCTTAAGTCGATTAAAAGGAGAAGAAATGAATTGGGGCGCTTTAAGAAGTCAAATTCTCTTTTTTTACGCTTTTCCAGACTAACTCTCGCTACGACGAGCACGTATCAGTCCCCGACCCCTGTTTTCGCTATGGCGTGCGCTACGGAGAGCAACGCCTTGGTTTTTGTATGGGATGCTCGTACTCACTATAGTTAGAAGCATTTTCGCTATAGCAAGAAGGCACTCTTGTTATAGCTAGACCATTTCTCGCTATAGCGAACAAGTACATTCGCTATAGTTAGGCTATAGCTAACAGACTTAGAAAATTTTCAGCTTCTTCTTTTCTTCTTCTTCTTTTTTTTTTTCTCTCTTTTTTTCTGGTTGTTACAAACAACATATCCAACCATTGGGAAAAGACTCAGGTATGTCTTGGGCCTATACTTGGGTTGTAGCGGTTTGGCTTTTCTGGACGTGGAGAAACAAGAAGATGTTTAATGAAAACCAACAAAGCCCTTCGGACTCAGTTAAATCCATCCTCTTCATTTGTGAAGCTTATAAATGGAATAAAATCAAGAAATGATGTATTCTTTTAACTGTGAAACCTACCAAGAAGATGGTTTGGAATGCCCCTGAGAAAGGTTGGATCAAGATAAACAAATATGGCTAGTGTTTGTCTTCGTCTGTAGGTTACGGTGGACTCTGTGGGGATGAAAACTGCAAGTGACTTTGGTTTTTTGGGGAAGCTTAAGCAGTGTTCCATTATTAATGCAGAATTATAAGGCATCCAAACAAGGCTTACTCTTGTGTGGGGTAGAGGCTATATAACTATAGCTGTGGAATCTGATTGCTCTGAAGCCATAAAAATGCTAAAAGTGAAGAGTAAATGAAAACAAAGCAACAATCAGCTTGCGCATAGTATTCGTCTTCTTTACATGAGAGATTGGACAGTTAATTTCAAACTAATCCCCAGAACTAGTCGCAAATACGCTGATAATCTTGCTCAGATTGGAGTGAAACATAATGAGATCTTGAAGATCTAGGAATGCCCCATAAGAGTGTGCCTGTTTTATTTGATGAGCTTAGGGCTCATGTGCCCCCTTCTGCTTCAGAGATGTAGTTTTTTGCTTTGGCTTCTACCTCAAATTATTACTCCTAAAAATGAAAAAGAAATAGATAATTAAACCTTATTGGAACCTATAAAGCAAGAACACACCTATTTTTAGGTGTGTCTCGCATTTTGACCTTGATCTATCATGACATGTTAAAATATTTTATTTATTAAAATTAATATTGGCATATTTTAAATAAAGGATTAGGATATTTTATATCCTGTCATTTCAAATTTTCATATTCTAATTTAGTGATTTGATAATATTAATTTTTTTCTTTTTAAGATAATACAATTAATGAGTATGTTTCTTAATCAGATAATAATTTTATATTTATAAATATATCGTGAACTATGATGAGTAGTCCATGTCATATTGTTTTTTGATTATTTTGAGAGATTTCTTGACATAGGAGACTTTTTGAATAATTCACTATCATTGAGGTTTCCAGTTTTCTAGTCCTAAGGATTTGTTTGTTGGGAAACTCAATTATGTGGAAGGCTTTATTTTGATTGAATGATTTGTATAAACCTCTTATGTTTAGGAATTTATTTTGTTAGGATTTTGATTTGACTTGAATGCCCAAAATGTGATATCAAAGCCCAACTTAATTACCCCTGCTTGCTAATTGTGTGTGTGTGTGTTTTTAAGAATCTAAAATTTTATTGGAGTACGGAAATTTAAAAAATTTCTTGTATAAGATTTAAATTTATGAAATTAATTCATTTAAGTATGTTGGATGCAATTTACGATGCATATATGTTGTTTTTATGGTTGAAAATATTATGATTGAATGAATATTGCATGAGATCACATGCTATGGGTTTTCCATGTTTGAATTATGAAAGCAAGGTTACTGTGCATATTTAGATCCAGATTTTCTTGCATGATATCTGTAACTTTGACACTCGAAATTGATCTCCCATATCATTTGATGAAGATTGCCGAAAGGACAATAAAAAAGGGCCCAAATCACTTAAAGTTGTCGGCTTTCACAGCGGGCCTGTCCTAAGTTGGGTCGGGTCATTATGACCCAACATAAGGTAGAAGATGACCCATCATTTGGGCCATGACACAAACAATTCATTGTTTTGTACATGTTTCAACTAACTTCTCCTGTGCTTCAAAGGGCACGTCATTTGGTAAAATGAGCCATTTCACTTATTAAGGAATTGGGCGAGCTTGCTTTGTTTTCTTTGTCCATTTCTATTTTATATTTTCAGGCCAAAAATTATGAAAAGTTACTATTAAGTACTAATTAATTTGTCTAAATTAAGGAAAATCTATTTTAGGCAATTCTAACATGTTAAGTATTTTGTAAAAATTATTTTTGTGCTACTTAATTTGAATTTAAAAAACATTAGTTCTAGTAAGAGCTAAGTAGGACAAATTTTGGCAAATATGGGAATTTAAACAAATTAATTTGAGTGTTATTTAAATTTTGTCCTATTTTGAAAAATATTTTGGGCAAAGTTGGCCTATTAGAAATTTTGTAAAAAACTATTTTGATACTATTTAATTTTGTCTAAGTTATAGAAAATTATTGCAGATGATTTTGGCACAAATTTTAGATAAAGCTTAGGGAGAGTTTTATTAACTAATCATATATAATTTTGTCAGTTAATTAATTTTACAATTATCATAAAGTCATTATTATATAAGTACATATATGAGTACATATATGTGTTTCAATACACATACAAAATCTAAATATCTTGTGATTAATATATTCAATTAATTTGTAGCCATAACATCATTATATAACTGTAAATATGTATTTTTTATTTGCTTTAAAAATATAAATATCACATAAGAATTCAAAGGCTTCACTTCTAATTAGATATATGGTTATAATATGTCTTTATCCACAAGTAAATAGTTATAACTATAGTAGAATAAAATAAAAATTACTTCATACTTTTTAGGGAGCCCACAAGTGTTAAAAAAAATATGAATATCTTTTAGTTTTATTATAAATGACTAAATATTAATAAATTTTAAATAAAAATAAAGACATATTATTTACATTTAATTAACTTGCTAATTTTAGAATTTGAATCTAAAATAATTTATTTACAAATAAAAATATCAGTTCATCGTTATTTTTATTTTTCTAAAAAATAATTGGCCTTCAAAGTTGAAAAGATGTACTGTCCATAACTTTGCGCGGTGGGTGATGTCCTTCATTCCGTAAGTTTATTCATAAGATGGTGTGATTATATTAGGCAAGCTTGACAAGATGTTTGCACCATTTCTGGAGGTGGTTTCTCTGCTTCCACACAAGAGGGCCGTTATTTTATTCTTTTTATTTTTTATTTTTGGAGATTTGATAATTTTTCGCTGTGCAGCATACATGTTATACAATATAAAAATCTGCACATACAAAATTAAGCAGTTTATCTTATTTTTGACCAACTTTGATTGCAGATAAGTTTTTTTTTATAGAATTTTTTAAAAGTTGACTCAATAGGTGAAGCATCTTGAAGTACGTTACTAGCATTTTATTCATGATTATTTTATAAATTTCGGTATAGAAAATTTAAATTTTTATAATATTATTATGAAATTTATGTATTTAATAAGCAAAAATATTTTATACTAATTTTTAGAAAAACAGTAATACTTTTTCCAAACAATAGACGATTTGATTTTTCTGCAATAATAAATTAGTTTAGTTAAAATCTCTTTTGATATTACTTTTTGTAATTAATATTCACAAGCCTTTTATGACAAATTTTTGTGCAGAACGTTTAGTTTGAAATTGTTTCCTTATATATCTTGATGAAAAAATGAAGGGTATATGTAAGTGTACAACAATTTTCTTTTCTCTCAAAATCTAATATTTCCAAGCAATGAAATTAATATCCATATTTGTCAAAAAAGCTAATTTTTTTATGCTACATGCGATTATAATTTTATCTTTAATATAATAATTAAAGAAAGTAAAATGATATTAAATTTTAATATAGGACTATAATTTTATTTTTAATATAATAATAAAAATAATTAAATAGTTTTTCTTGGAAACATTACAAAAATTGATGAGTTTCGAGAGGTAGTGCTCCAAGAGAATAGTAAAGGATTAGTTGTTTCTCACTAAACTAGTAAAAAAAAATTTCTCTCACTAAATTTTCCTAGAAAAAAAAAATGATTCTTTTAACCCATGTCTCTTTACAATATCAATACAGGGTATGCCATATAGTGTCATATTGTTTGGAATCAACTTGTTATGACTAATTAACAATAACAAAAGAATTGAAAGAAAAACTTTGTTATGACTAATTAACACTAATTAATTCTTTTTGTATATATGTATATAAAATAATTCGATCAAGTAATCTTCACATTAGTTTGACACATACCTCATTTAAAAATCTAGTAAATTATATGCCAATCTAGTATGCACACATTAATCATATGACGTCGAGAAAAATCATGGCAAATTGTTAGAGCCTTAAAAGGAAAAAAAATGTTCTTTTTCTTTGTGCGTGTGCAAGCTTGAACTAATAAATAGGCTCTTCCTTTAAACACATACATTAGTTTTCATATAATAAAGTCATATTAGGGAAAAGCATCGTTATTTTTTTTTTCTTCCTTACTCACTAGCATCTGGTAAAGGGAACCATACTTGCCACAGTCTTTAATATGCTTGTCAGTACTTCCACTCTTATCACAAGCGTTTGCAGCCTTCTACTCTCTTCAATATGCTCAAGTCTTCCATTTGATGGCATTCTTTTTCATCTCTTGACCTCTCAATCTCCATCACTTCCTTTATGCACTTCTTCACAATTTCTTTTCTCACAACTCCTTTCCCATTTGCCTCAACTTTAACTCCCTTCTCATTTGCCTCAGCTTTAACTCCCATTTTCCACAAATCCATAATGTACTTGGCGTTTGTAGGTTGGTCTGTCCATTGAAGAACTACCACCATTGGAAACCCTAATCTCCCACCTTTTATTGTGTAGTTCCACCCACAATTTGTCACAATCCCACATCTTCATGCTCCAAGACTTGTAGTTGAGGATACCATGTGACTGCCAAACCCTTATTCTCTAAAATCTCCAAGAAGTCCTTAGGGAGCTTAGGCTGCTCAGATGCTCTTACCACTTGTAAAAGTAACTTTCATTATCCTTCAAGCCCCAAGCTATTTCCTCAATTTGCTTAATGTGACTGCTAAACTACTAGATGAGACAAACAACAGACCAACTAAGCTTGTCACTCACCCATTTCATGCAACAATCATTTTTTGCCTTGAAAAAGCTAAAACCATAGCCTTTGTCATCTTTGAGTTGCTTTTCTAAGAATATAGATGGTATGGTTGGTCCCATAGTCTTCATTGGCAAGATCTTTGCTTGCCAATCAACCACCTAAGATGTGCTAAAAAATAAAGTAAATGGATTTGAAGTGTGATAGTTACTCTTTTTAAAAGAGATATTGTCTTATGTATTTTTTTGAGCAATAACAAATAAGTTTCTTCCAAAACACAGTAAAACATTTAACAACTTTTTATAATCTATTGATCAAGAAAGTAACAAGGCATTATCTATTTAGCAAAGTGGTAAAATCTTTTTTTTTTGTTTTCTTTGAAAGATGACCCTAATAACAATTGAATCCTCTTTTTTTTTTTGGTTGGTATCACAGTACAACTTGAAATTTTGATTTTCCCTCAATTTCCTCCTTTCAAATACAATAGAGTGATGTTACATAATTTTTTGGTGAACAAATTTTCTATAAGGTTGAAACAATCGAATTTCCAAATAGTATCATTCTAAAATGATACAATAATTTTTTGACTAAGCCAATGAATATACTAAAATCATATTTTAAGAACTAAAATAGAATTAATCATTTAACAGTTATGTCTTTTAAATTCAAAACCAAATAACTATTTTTAAAAAGTATGTATGATTTGAAAAAAACAAAAAATTGTTATTGTTATATATCAATTACATTTATATTTTATCTTGATAAAAGAGATTCCTCATAAATCCCTACATTTTAAGTTAAAACACTCTTTTGATCTCTTAACTTTGTCAAAGGTTTTATTTTTGTCACCAAAATTCTTAATTTTGTTTTAAATGTTTTACTTTATTTTAGATTTCATTTTTATTTTTAATTTTATTTTGTTCCAATGTAATCTCGTAATTTTATTTTAAGTTTTACTTTCATTTTTTAATTTCTTTTTATCTATGTTAATTTGTTGGTCCCTTAACTTAATTACTAAAACTACTTAAATGTTTCTTTTTCTCTTATATTCCCAAATTATTTAATAGAAAGTTTTACATGGCTGCTTGGTGGCCTAATTATGATAATCTCTTGCCAACTTATTAACCTATCATAATATCCTTCTTTATCACCATCTAAAATGTTGCATTTTGTAACCTATGTGGGCTCTCCTCCTTTCTTCCCTCTTGTCATTTATTGCTCTAGTTATGCTCTCATTTTTGTTTGGGCATTGTCACTAGAGAGATTGGGGCCTACTCATATTTGTAGATCATATGCTTATATTATCTCAAATTTACTAAAAAATTGGGTGGTGATTGAAAATGCATTATAATACATAAATCTAAATTGGCAAGAGGTTGTTAGAGTTAAGTCATTAAGAAGTCACGTAACACATTTCTATTACGTATTTTCATTTAATGGTATTAAAGAGAATGAAGCATTTGAATAATTTTTCAAAGTTAAAGGATCATATTAGAACCAAATGAAATGAAGAGATCAAAATGAAACTTCAAATAATGTTAAGAGACCAAAATAGAACCAAATGAAATTGAGGGACGAAAGTAGACAAAAATGAAACCTAAGGTAAAGTTAAGAAACTAAATTAAAACCAAATGAAGATAAAGGACAAAAATAAATCTCAAATAAAATTAAGGAATAAAGAATGCATTTTTTCGTACATTGATATTGCTTTTTCGTGTGGCAATTTGCCTTATAATGTATAAATTAAAAACTATTTCATAATATGAAATTTGAAAGTAGATCTTGTTTCATGATAAAATAAGAAGAAGGGAGTTGGCTCGAGAAGGGATCCACCTGAGTGGGCTCGCCCTTTCTTTTTGCCCAAGATCCAAATTAACCCATGAAATCTAGCCTTAATTCTTTAGGTGATTCCCTTTTGCTTAAATAGATGGATGATGAAATATATGCCTTTCTATTGTTTGACCAATAGGTGTTTGATAAAATCTTCATGCATTGGGATGACTAGTGATAAAATATATGCCTTTTGTTATTTAATTGTTAGGTGTTTGATAAAATATAGCTTCGAGTAATTGATTGTCAATTTGTCAGGTAGAGTTTAATCCCATAAGTTACTTTTAAATTAGCTAATTAGTAATACATCCTATGAATAATTATGCTTAGGTATATGTGTTTAGCTACTTGAGTGAAATTAAGAGTAAGATAGTTTAGAAGTTTTGGTTATAGATGCTGATTACATTAGGAATTTGCTATACATGGTGAATAGGAATAATTGAGCATTACATTAATTGAACAAGTTCAATGATCATTCATCTAACCTACCTTTGTGTTTTTTCTATTTTAAGTTTTGACTTTTTTCTTAGTTTCATATTATGCTTCTTTGATGTTTGTTTTTATGTCTAAATCATTAGTTTCTAATAACTAGGTCAACTTAGGATATCGAGTATACACTATTTTACTAACCTTGTATAATAATAACAAATCACTAATTATAAGTAAAATCATCTAAAAATCTCTAAAATCATAAGAATCTAATTCACTTTCTTAATGTTAGAGACCTAATTCATAACCATGTCTATCAAAGCAAGATAGGTACTAAAAACATACAAGAAAAAGGCAAGTCATAAGGAGAAAGTGTTGGCAATGCAAGAAGTAAAATTTTAGGCTTAGTCACAAGTAATTTCAAGTTTCCTTAATGGATATGGCAGAATATGCTAATCATAGTACAAGATTGAGTAAGAAAAAAAGTAGCACTAGTTACTCCAAATTTCTTAGTAACCTTTAGAGCTTCTCTAAAACATCTTTAAAAGTTTTTGGCCTACTTTCCAAAAGCGATCTAGATAGGTGTTGTCACTCCTTGCTTTTGTTATCCTTCCATTGTCATAGCCATCAGAGATACTCTTGAGTGAAATGGAAGTTGGTTCTTTGTCTAAGTTTCTCTACATGAAGCAAGTGAAGACTAGTGTAAGTCTCACACCCTTGTGATCCAAATGCTTTGAGAATTGGAGCATAGAGTTTATGGAACCTTGAGTTGGAAATACCAAGATCAAGAATTGAGCTTTTTTGTCTTTCCTTTGCTATATTTTTCTTGCTTAACAAGGATTCATACTTTGTGTTTCTATGGTTACAATGTGCGGTTAGCATCTATTTATAATCATTTATGTTGGCATAAAATACACTTTAATTTTTATACCTAAGTAAAAGATATTTTTCTTAAGCCTAAGGTATCAAACATAACTACCATGATGAAAGTAGATGCATTGATGAAAAGAGATTTGAACATTCTATAAAGTAGACATTATAGACTAAAACCTCCTTAAAACAAATATGATACAAAATCATATTCTTTATTTAACATTTATGGTTATACAAGCAACACACTATAAAAAATTGATTTTATACATAATTTCATGTTTGTTTTTCAACATCTTAACATAGAGTAAGCAGTAGGGTTACCCAAATGAACACATATCTCCAACCATGGAAAATTAAGTAGAATTAAAAGCAAACAAAAAAAATCTCCTCAGTTAATAAAATGAATAGAGTCAAAAGCAATTTTCTGATAAATGAGGGCAACTAGTGTGATGAACGCTAAACAATAAGGAAGAAGTATGACTATCTTAGTCAAGAACCTCTTAATTATTTTATGAGAGTAAAACTTTACCATCAATTGAATTAAGTCTTCATAAACAAAGTTAAAACATGGCAAAGAAAGCCATCCAATGTTAGAAAACAATGTTAAATAGCCAAGAACACTACGTGATCATTGCTTTAAGGCAAGATTGAGTTGCCTTTTTAAGGCAAGATATACGCCTACACATGTAATTGCTAATAGGTTAATGACAATACTCTCCTAGAATAGAAGGAAACCTTTGTGGATTTCTTAATTTTGTGAATGTCTTGATTAGCAATATCAAGAAATTCCCTAGCAGTATTATAACTTGAAGGTAATAATTTTAAATTTGTAAAACACTATTCTCAACTATACTTCACAAAGTCATATGGTGGTTTATTTATACTTAGTAGGGGGCTTATTTATGTTCTTATAAAGAGGTGCATTTAATCCTTTGTTTATTGGACATAAAGAGGTGCATTCAATCCTTTATTCATTGGATGAACCAATGGACACGCATCCCATTTTTTATTCATATATATATATATATATAAATCACTTTAAAGTTGTTCATTAGATGAACTAACAAATAATGCATCCTGCTCTTTATCCATAATTACATGGATATGAACCACTTTTAAAGTTGTTTATTTTAATGAACTAATGGCTATGCATCCCACTCTTTATTCATAATTATAGATATATGAATCAATTTTAAAATGGTAAATTATATAACATTTGTAATGTCCCACATCGGGTAGGAAGACCCTGGGAACGTCCCATATAAGTGGGAGCGAAGCTCTCCCTACCGAGGCGCCTTTTGGGGATGAAATCCCCAAGGGACAAAACCTGGAAAGCGTGGATCTCCTCGTGGCAGATCGGCTCCAGTCTGGGACAATACCTCGGTGGCTTTGTGTGGTTTTTGGTATCAGAGTAAAGGTTCAGGCACTTTTGCTTGATGTTAGGCTCTTGAATGGAATGATTTGCTTGTGTTTGATGTGAATTGCCATGGAAGTGGTAACATTCATATGCATATGTGCTTGTGCTATGATTGTAAACTGAGAATTACTACTTCTTTTCAGAAATGGTTGAGACTAGACGGGGCAGGGGTAGAGGCAGGCCGCCCAGGGCTTAGAGAGTTGAGCCAGAGGTTCCTGTTGGGCCTGGGGATCCTTTGCGAACTATCATGGAGAGGTTGGATCGATATGAGGCCATGATGGGCCAGCATCAGGAGATGTTGGAACAACAGAGGTATATTGCCCAGCAACAACATGATATGATCATGCACCTGCAAGATACCCTGGCCATGCAAGAAGAAGCCAGGAGGGAAGCCCCTATACCTCAGCCATCCACATCTGGCATGCCACCTGCACATCCCCAAGAGCCTGTGGTAGCTCAGACCCAGACGCCTATCCAGAAACTGTTGAAGCAGTTCAGGCAAAATAATCCACTCACGTTTGACGGGGAGTTGGATGCAGATAAGGCGGAGGCTTGGGTCAGGGAGCTAGAGAAAATATTTTCAGTAATGGATTGTACCACCTAGCAGAAAGCTCAGCTAGCCACTTTCATGCTCCAAAAAGAAGCTGATAGATGGTGGTGTAGCACGAAACCCTTGATGGAGACTAAGGATATACCGATAAACTGGGAAAGTTTCTTAGTTGAGTTTTATGAGAAGTATTTCCCTAGTTCGGTGAGAAAAAAGAAAGAGATGGAGTTTATGAGTTTGAGGCAGACGGAAAAGATGACTGTAGACCAGTATGTGGCCAAGTTCATGGAGTTGTCTCAGTATTCCTCTTACCTCCAGAGGTATGATGATGAACCCTGGAGATGTGAGCAGTTTGAAACCGGATTGAAGCCTCTAATTAGCGACAGAGTTACCCCACAACAGATGAGAAAGTTTAATACCCTTGTGGAGGTCAGTAGGGTGATTGAGACTAACCTGCGAGTGATTATGCCTGTTACGGCCACAACTAGTCAGAAGGAGGCTTCTGAATTGAAAAGGTCGAGACTGGAAGAGGGTTCTAGTGTGACACCCAGTGCCAAGAGAAGAGGCAAGGGGTCATGGAACCGAAGGCCACAACGGGGTAAGCCGATGCCGCCTCCTTGGGGCCAGTCATCTTTCCAGCAGCCTTTGGTGACTTGCTTCAAGTGTGGGAAGTTGAGGCACATTGCTAGACACTGTCCTCAGATGGATATAGCGCCTCCTCCTAGGCTACAGACCCAGGGTCGAGTGTTCGCTCTCACTCAGTAGGAAGCCAGCGCGTCCCCTATTTTGATCCGAGGTACGCTGATAGTGAATGGCTTTCCTGTAGTTGCCATGTTTGATTCGGGTGCTAGTCACTCGTTTATATCCTATGATTGTGTGAGGCAATTGGGTCTGGCTGTTAATGTCTTGCCATTTGACTTGTCAGTCACTACACCCACTGGAGGCCATGTGGTCACTTCCCATACTTGTTTAAATGTCACTGTTCAGTTCAATCACTGTCATACAACTATTGATTTGATTTGTATGCCCTTCCATGATATTGATATGATTGTTGGTATGAACTGGTTGGCTGCGAATAATGCGGTACTTGATTGTGAACACCGAACCATTTCTTTACCTGCTTGTGGGACCATGCCTAGGGTAGGAGCTGAGTTATCCTTTATGACTACTGCCTAGGATGAGAGGCATTTAGAGTGTGGATATCAAGGGTTTCTAGTCTTTTTCTCTATTCAGGTTGAGGTAGAGGAAGGGATAGAGGAGATCCCAGTTGTCAGGGAGTTCGTAGAAGTTTTCCCTAAAGAGTTTGACTTTAGTGGCTTACCCCCTGAGAGAGAACTAGAGTTCCCTATAGACATAGTGCCTGGAGCTGGACCGGTGTCCAAGGCTCCTTACAGGATGGCTCCTATTGAGCTCACAGAGTTGAAAAGGTAGATAGAGGAATTGTTAGAGAAAGGGTTTATCCGCCCTAGTGTATCACCTTGGGGAGCTCCAGTGTTATTTGTGAGAAAGAAAGATGGTAGCTTGCATTTGTGTATCGATTACAGAGAGTTGAATAAAGTTACCATCAAGAATAAATATCCTCTCCCAAGAATTGATGATTTGTTAGATCAGTTGGTTGGGGCATCTGTGTTTTCCAAGATAGATCTTAGATCTGGGTACCACCAGTTGAGAGTGAGAATTGAAGACGTCTCCAAGACGGCCTTCAGAACGCGATATGGGCACTATGAGTTCCTTGTGATGCCATTCGGATTGACGAATGCGCCTGCTGTGTTCATGGATTATATGAACAGGGTATTCAGACCGTATTTAGATCAGTTTGTGGTAGTCTTCATTGATGATATCCTAGTGTACTCTAGATCTTTTGAAGAGCACGAGAGGCATTTGAGATTAGTCCTAGAAACCTTGAGAGAGAAAATGTTGTATGCCAAACTTAGTAAATGCAAGTTTTGGCTGACCGAGGTGAGATTCTTAGGTCATGTGATCTCACGAGATGGGGTTGCGGTGATCCCCATAAAGTTGAGGCTGTGTTACAGTGGGATAGACCTAGAACGATTACCGAGGTCAGGAGTTTCCTAGGTTTGGCAGGATACTATAGACGATTTATTCAGGGCTTTTCTCAGATGGCCTCACCACTGACGAGGTTAACTAGGAAAGAGACACCGTTTGTGTGGGATGATAGTTGTGAGAGGAGTTTCCAGGAGTTGAAGCTCCGTTTGACCACTGCCCCTGTACTGATTATCCCTGACCCTAGTGAACCATTTGTGGTTTATTGTGATGCCTCGGGTAAGGGGTTAGGATGTGTGTTGATGCAGCAGGGTAGAGTAGTGGCATATATCTCGACGCAGTTGAGGCCTCATGAGGAGAATTATCCCACGCATGATCTGGAGTTAGCCTCCGTAGTGTTTGCTCTTAAAATTTGGAGACACTATTTGTATGGTGCTACCATAGAGATCTATAGTGACCATAAGAGTCTGAAATACCTATTTGACAAGAAGGAACTCAATATGAGACAGAGAAGGTGGATGGAGTTTCTGAAAGACTATGATTATGTGTTGAAATATCATCCGGGCAAGGCCAATGTGGTGGCAGATGCCCTTAGTAGGAAATCCATCCATGTGGCCCATATGATGATTAGGGAGCAAGAGCTCCTAGAGAAGTTCAGAAATTTGAACCTCTCTTGTCAGGTGATTTCGGGTAAATTATATTTGAGTGAAACCCGAATTGAGAATGTATTGAGAACTCAGATCTTAGATGCCCAGAGAGAGGATGAGTTCTTGAGACGGATCAGGAATGAGATCTCCCAAGGTAAGACCTCAGATTTCAAGGTGTCTGAGGATGGTATGATAGTATACCTAGATAGAATCTATGTGCCTAGTCAGAATGAGTTGAGAGAAAGCATTTTAGAAGAGGCACATAAGAGTAAGTATACTATCTACCCAGGTGCCACCAAGATGTATCAGGATTTGAAATAGATTTTCTAGTGGCCGGGAATGAAAAATGAGGTGACGGACTATGTGGCTAAATGCCTAGTGTGTCAGAGGGTAAAAATAGAACATCAAAGACCGGCTGGGTTGTTGCAACCTCTAGATATCCCTGAGTGGAAGTGGGATAGTATAGCCATGGACTTTGCTATGGGGTTACCCAGGACATCCTCTGGACACGATGCTATTTGGGTAGTTGTGGATAGACTGATGAAGTCTGCACACTTTTTAGCTATCAAAGCTACTCATACACTGGAGAAATTAGTCCAGTTGTATATCAGTGAGATAGTGCGACTTCATGGGGTACCCAATAGCATAGTTTCGGATAGAGACCCCAGGTTCACGTCGAACTTTTGGAGGTCATTACAGCATGCCTTAGGAACCAGGTTGTGGTTTAGCACTGCATATCACCCCCAGACAGATGGTCAGACTGAAAGGACCATCCAGACCTTAGAAGACATGTTGAGGGCGTGTGTGTTAGAGATGAAGGGTAACTGGGATGTGTATTTACCATTAGCAGAGTTGGCTTATAATAACAGTTACCATTCCAATATTCAGATGGCCCCTTATGAGGCTTTGTATGGGAGAAAGTGCAGATCCCCTCTGTGTTGGGTTGAGCTAGGTGAGAGGAGTATGATAGGACCTGAGATTGTGGACCAGACCACCCGACAAATAGAATTGATTAGAAAGAGACTCCTTACGGCCCAAAGTAGGCAGAAAAGCTATGCCGATAAGAGAAGGAGGCCGTTAGAGTTTGAGATTGGGGACCATGTATTCATTCGAGTGTCTCCAGTGACGGGAGTAGGTCGGTCAATGAGGCTAAGAAAACTCAGTCCTAGGTATATTGGTCCATTTGAAATCCTTGAGAAAATTGGACCTGTGGCTTACCGGATGGCCTTGCCTCCTAACTTAGCCCAAATCCAAAGTGTTTTTCATGTCTCCCAATACCTCGGTGGCTCTGTGTGGTGTTTAAAAAATGTAACACCATATTAACCTTACTCTAGTTCATCTCCCTCTAGGCTTGATTCCATATGATTTCCTGAAAAAATGACCGAAATCGTGGTATTTTACTATTTGAAGTCAGGGTTTAACCGGTCACATTTTGCCCCGTGGGTCCCGTGAACCCATCATTTATATTTTCTACTCAAACACCATTTATACATCTTGTACATAGCCTCAAAAAACTCACAAACCACGGATATGAAGCCAAAAACCAGAAAAATGCAATTTCACAAATGATCCTATAAGTCAGATTTCTGGCTCTAACTTTGGAAAATCATAACTAATTCTAGAAAAATGGGAATCAAGAAAATCATAGCTCTCTGGAAATATTGGGATGTTAACTTTACATTAAAAATAACTCCCAACCACGATCTCAACGTCTGGACTATCTTTGACATCGAAAAAGACGCAGAGGTTCGGCTGTCCCTGATACTAGTGCAGTTTACTATCATGAACTTTGAAAATTCGTAATGAATTCCAAAAAAATCCAATCTGGGAAATCTATACCAACTTGGAAAGCTACAGGTATTAACTAGAGGAAAAAAATAAGTCTAGATCAGTTCAGGAGTTCTTGGACCTCGAAAACCGATGGAACAGTAACGAAGGTCAAAAACTTCCCTGATGCTGATACAGAACTTCAGTAAGTCGTTTCTCTCTCTACAGACATCCGATTAAAGTGCTTCCAGTTGGTATAGGTCACTGTGGATATCTAGTTTATGCTCACAAAATATCATGACAATTGGACACCATTTGGTCTATGAATGACATGGTTCCATTTTCGGACTTAATGCACAGTACCATGACCAAACCATCAAAATTCTCCAATTTCAATAATTCACCAAATATTCTCTGGACCTCCAAATATTACCCACTTTAGCTTCTCAAGAAGCTCTCAATAGACTCTAGAGGCATGCCAAATTCCATACCAAGAAGAGCTCATCCGGTCATACTTTGACAGAGCTCACCCAATTGGGCAGTTTTGGCACCCCATGTGGTTCAAAATGGGTCTAGATGACCTCCCACATGCTCTAACCTCTTTTGGGCAAGTTTGAAAGTACAAAAATAACATATATGAAATGTCTAAGTGATCTAAAACATCATACATTTCAAAACCACTATGCTACGGAACATAATACACTAGCACATGTAAGCCACAAAAGGGCCAATTTCTACATTCTCATTACTTTGGCTCTTTAAACAATCCATACATCATCTATACATATATTTACATGTGCTCCTACATATTTACAACTCAAAAATAAAAGGTGCATATTCATTTTGGCACCTTTTACAAC
Source organism: Erythrophleum ivorense (assembly GCA_026724425.1). Lineage (NCBI taxonomy): Eukaryota > Viridiplantae > Streptophyta > Magnoliopsida > Fabales > Fabaceae > Erythrophleum > Erythrophleum ivorense. Next base: position 6,255,069 of record JAIUCV010000018.1, read on the forward strand.
AAAAGAACCACAAAACTATACATTTCCCTATATATGCTCACTAGGCTCCATGAGGTGTACTTGACTCTCCTTGAACTCCACCTGAATATTAAGATGGGAGGGGAAGGGGGTGAGATTCGGGGAATTTCAGTAGCTCATACTCATTCAAGATGCAATCAAGGCATATAATTAGTCAAGCATGCACACAAGTCACAATAACATAACATATGTGTTTCATGCCATGATAACATATCAATGCCGAGGATAGGCTCTAGGGACTTTTGGTCTAGCCTCACCCGAGTTTTGTGACTTTTAGATCGGCCTCACCCTTGGTTTAGGGGCTTTTGGCACCACCTCACCATAGCAATTTTCACAATTCATATCATAAGCATATTGGTACTAATGTATCAAGGCAACATTAATGACATATCTCATCATACAAGCACATACACAACATACAATGACTATTACACATCCAAGAATGCAACAAGAAAAGAGTAGAGAGCTACCTTATCGGATAATACAAGTCTTCCCTTTTGATTTCTCTCCTCCCTCTTTGATTTCACACTCACAATTAGTTGGAGTTTCTTCCTTTGAGCCTAGGCATAACAAAGAGCATCAAAGTACTCTCTCATAGCTTAAATAACTCTCACAAAACTAAAAGAGGCTCTTCATCGAATTAAACCCTCACTACCCATATAAGGAGCTAGGGATTCTCTCTCTAGAACTCTACTCACTCTCCTTCCTTTCTCAAGCTCTCAAAGAAGAAAGCAAAGAAGAAGAAATGAAGATATATGAGTTCTATCCTTCTTCCAGAGTAGTTTTCCCACTTCCCTCTTCTGAACCAAACCCAAATCAACTTCCAAAACTATAGGAAGAGAGGGCAAGGGAGGAGAACAACATGCTAAGGAGAAAAGCTAGGGAAATCTAGAGATTAGTCACCTCTTTGCTTGATCTCCTTGCTTCTCTAGGTCTCTCTCTCTCTCTCTCCACAGCTCTTTTCTCTCTCCTTGGTCGAAGCTTAGGTCGGTTCTAAGAGAAAGGAAAGTTTGAGAGCTTTTAAAAAGTCAAAATCTCTCTTTTTACGCTTTTCCGGACTCACCCTCGCTATAGCGAGCCATAACCCTCGCTACGGCGAACTCGTGTAAATCCCAGACCTTTGCCTTCGCTATAGCTCTCGCTACGGCGAGCTACTCCCTGGATTTTGTATGGAATGCCCGCACTCGCTATAGCTAAAAGTATTTTCGCTATAGCGAGAAGGCTCTCTCGCTATAGCTAGCCTATTTCTCGCTATAGCGAACAGGTATATTCGCTATAGTTAGGCTGTAGCTAGCAGACTTAGAAAATTTTCAGCCTTCGAAAATTTTCAGCTTTTCTTTTCTTTTCTTTTTCTTTTCTCTTTTCTTTTCTTTTCTTTTTCTGGTCGTTACAACATTCTTCCATTAATTTACAAGTTTTCATGATATTACCCAAAAAAAAATTTTTTAACAATGACTTTTATGGCAATTAAAGAAAGTCACCATTAAAAGTCATTGCTAAAAGTATATCTATCTTTTTGTCAATACTTTTAGTGGCAACCCAAAAAAAAAGGTTACTATTAAAAGCTTTTTTGGTTACAAAAGTGTCACCATAAAATACATTTTAACGATAACTCATGATAAGTCGCCACTAAAACTCTTTTATGATAACAAAATTGTTGTCACAAAAAAAAAACTTTCATGGTATGTTAACTTCTCAAAGTTACCATAAAGACCTTTAGTGATAATCATGTGAGATTGCCACTAAAGCCACTTATAGTGGGGACAAAAAAGTTATGGCTTTTATAGCTTTTTCCAAAAAGTTTGGTGTCAAAATTTTTAGTGGTGAAGCCACTGAAAGTGGTTTTGGTGGTAGCCTCACAATGTTACCATAAAAAGCAAAAGCTTTTAATTTTTTTTCAAAAAAAATTAGTGTCAAAACTTTTAATGACAATAAAAGTTATTGCTAAAAGTAGTTTTAGTAGCACCACTAAAAGTCACTTTAAATGGTGATTAATGTTGCCACTAAAAATATCTGTAATGACGCCATTGCAAGGTTTGCCATTAAAACAACATTTAGCAATGGTGATTTGAATTTTTTTTTTTAAAAGTAGAGCCAACAAATAAAAAAAAATTAATAATAAGCAAGAAAGAATGAAATGCATGATTAGTTAGTTAGTAATATAATAAAAATTAAGAAACTAATTAATAATAAAATAATTATAATATTTTATGTGAAAATATAACAAAGATATTGAATTGATAAATAATAATAAAATAGATTAAAAAATGATATATAATACAACAAATATTTTTTTAAAAAATATAAATATAATATAGCTAAATTATTAAACTAATTATCAGATGTAAGATAAATACTAAGCCAAAGCAAATTCAAATTAAACTGGATAAAGAATAAATTAAAATAAACTACTGATAATCAATATGTAAGTAAAAAAATATTTTTTGAATGATAAATATATTTTTCAAGAATTGTATAAATTAAATTAATAGGAGTTTTTATGATATGATTATTAAAATTTTTAAATTATTTTAATATTTCTTTATTATAGTCTTTTCTTTTGATCCATTAACTTTTTTTATCCTATATCCACTTAAATTGATTTAAATTTATTTTTAAGTATTTTCTTACTATAAAATTAAATTATAATATTTTTATACTTTAAAAATAATAGAAAGAGGGATCTAATGTAAAACTCGTGCATTCTCTATCGTGTGCATCTCCCTTCATCTCCTTGCCACAATTTCTCATTCGAAACTAGACTCATGCGTCTATCACAACTTCTTCGTTCAACTAGAGATTCTCAGGAAACTACCATCTCCATCTAGTGCCACTTGCTTGAAAGGAACTGTGGTTCCTTACTCCTATCTTTTGTCATTAATCTTGGCAGATTTGCAACTTGTTTGGCCTAAAAATCGCAATCCTTTTTTGTGGTTGTTGTTGCAATCTTTTGCCAAATCTTGCCAAATTTGCAACTCATTTCTTCTTGCTTCTTTCCTTCTTTTTCCTTGCATTATGTTGTTGTTTTGCTATGGTTGAACATGAGTTGTTGCGGGCTTGTTTCCATGGCCTAAGACACTGGTTCAATTGGTTATTATTCTATCAGTTGTTGAGGTCTAAAGGCTTCTGAATTGGTTTGAACTTATTTTTTTCCTCTAGTTAACATCAATAACTTTCCAAATTGGTATAGTTTGGTGAGATTGGATTTTTGTGTAATTAGTTATAAATTTTTAAAGTTTATATCAGTAAACTATATCAAAAATACTGGGCAGTCTGACCTTTTGAATTTTTCTATTGTCAAACATAGTCCAAACGATATGATTGTGGGTTAGAATTATTTTTAATATAAAGCAAACATCTAGAGCTTTCTAGAAAACTATCCTTTGCTTGGTTCCCATTTTTTTAGAATTAATTATGATTTTTCAAAGTTGAGATCAAAAACTTGAATTCTGGACCCATGAGAAAAATGTAATTTTGTTGGTTTTTTGCTTCAAATTTGTGGTTTATGGATTGTTTTATGCTATGTATGAGTTTTATGGATGGAGTTTGAGTAGAGAATGTGAGTAACAGGCTCATGGGACCTACGGGGCGAAATATAAATGTTTAAACCTAGACAAAACCCATTAAAATGCCATAGTTTTAGTCTTTTTCTTTGAAAATTATATGGAATCAAGTTTAAATGATGGATAATCAAGATTAATACATTATAGTGTTACAATAATGCATGCTACAAATGCAAAACCTGGAAATCCTTCTATTCGATTTGCAAATAAGAATACATGGTGGATCTTACCTCGAATTTGGTTCTATGTATAGACTATGTGATTCGAAAGTGGGTCATTCTTTTCTTTTCTTTTCCTTTATTTTATTTGATTTTTTGTATTTAGAGTATTTTTTATTATCCTTTTGAAGATTAATAATTATCTTATGTGAGGATTGATTTGTGTTGTTCCATGCTTATTCTATACTTTAACTTAAACCTCCATTGATTTGAATTTTACTGATATGTTAGTGCTGCTTCTATTACCAAACCAAAATTTGAGTAAACCAAAATAATCTCTAATATATAATATTTAAAAGAAAAAAAAAACTTGGGTTGGAGGGTAAGGCCTATGACTATTATCAATTGGAGTAGGTCATAAGGATGTGGCTATGGTAAACGAACTGTACATAGTCACAAGACATACAATTTTCTTCTTATGTTTCTAAGGCATTTATTGTAAGCCACATTTGACGTTATACCTCAAGCATAATAAATTAAACAGAACATATGTTTCTAAGCCACATTGCTGAACACTTTCGAACATAATAAATTAAAGTCTCTTTTACCACATACCACAGAACATAATCATGACAATTAATAGAAACTAATAAGACAAAATATCAATCTTTGTGACTAACATACACCACTCTACAAACTGGGTCCACACAAGCATATAAGTAAGAATAAACAGATTTATAGCACATAATGGACAGCTAAAAGAAACAAATTCATATGAAAAACAATAAGATATGCAAGCCAACCTTTATGGTGGAAAACTCTATGTCCAATGCAAAGAGCAACGCCTCCAAATTGAGCCACCGTCTCAACTTGCATGGAATAGGTGTATGTGAGATACTTGGTGTTGTATTAGATTTATTTTCAACCCATAACTTATTTCTTTATAGCATACCTCAAGATATTATATTTTCACAATGTAAGGATAAGAGAAAGTAAAATAACTACATGGGGTGGAATGCATTGCCATTTACAGGAAAGGCAATGTACCTTCCAGCTTCTGATTTTTTGTGATACTCAAAAGCATATTTGCACAAATCTTAGAAGTCAATAACATGTAAACGTAAAGAACATTTAATTCCTAGTAGTAGAAAGGGTTTTCACCTTGTGAGGAGTAGTATGAGAAAATATGCAACAATTCCCTTCAGATCTAGAACTTCACACATACCACTAGTCTAAGCGTATCCCCGAGGTTATTTCTTCACTTTGTGGTTAGACTAATAAGCAATTCATTTTCAATGTTGCTATTAGTAGCATAATTATACATTACACCAAGATTTAATGATGAGAGTGAAAATGATAAGTGATATTGAGCTTTTAGATTTAATGACAAGGTCAATTGAAATTCCAACAACTCTAAGACATACAAACAACATCTTCAACTATATATGGTACAGATTAATATATTAGCAAGTATTACAACAATAATGATAACAACACCAAGAATGATAATTCAAACTTCACTATACAACAAAAACTCATAAAACAAACAACCAAAAGACTGAACTAAAAAATTAGATCAACTACCCCTGTTAAACAAATAAATATAATAATTAACATTCATGGACTATTATTTTGTGGAAAAAAAACATATACAACAATGAACCATTAATTTATGCAAGTATGGCATACAGACCTCAGACCTTAAATAATGTATGGTATGCTTAGAAGTGTAGCAAAGTGAAGAAAAGCCTGCAAATTATACTAAAGCGGTCAAATTTCCATATTAGTTCCAAGTGCTTTGCTCAGCAGCAAATTAACCCACATTTTTATTACTTTTAAATACCCTTAGCCTAGGTTGAAGAGTTGGAACTTGGAAATAAAAGCAAAAATGGATTAGCTCCAAAGTCCAAATACAAATGATGGTATTTACTTTTCTTATTTTATTTGTTATTGGCGTATGAGTAATTGACCCCATATATAATCACAAGAATATTTGGGTTGTCCAAATACAAACAGTAGTATTTGGCGACCAGACTTGTTCGACATGGCTACGGCATCTTGATTGGTCAACCAATTGCATTTTGGAAAAATAACCTCGAATATTATCTAACAGTAAAAAAATTTTACTCTTAAAAAGTTGAGATCTTCCTAACAAAATTCAATAAATAAAAGAACTAGCTAGACTAGAATAGATCTCACTCTTTGTAGCAGAAAAACCTAGAAAACCATGACAGAACAATCCATTGGAGAGCAGAGCTTTAGGGACACCAAACAAGGCCATTATCTTCCTCATTGGCATAGTTAATCAAAGAAACATTAATTGACTTTAGAGGAACGCATGACTTTAATTAACTTTAGAGGAACGCATGAAGTTAATTAAGTCTATGACTATGGAAAAGTCTTCTCAGATTATGAAAAGCTAGTTTATAAAATAATGCATCCTGAGTGGGAAAGCAAATGGATTATTATTTGCGGAATGTGATGTAAAGATAACTGCTAGACAAAAGTAACCAGATCTATTACATTTATTTGCTTTTTCTTTTGTTGGGGGGGGGGGGGGGGAAGTTTAGTCATTTCATTCTATTTCTTTTTATTGTTGAATTATGATATTAATGCAAGTATGGTGGGTTTCTCCACCTCTTTTTTTTTTTTTTGCATATTCTAATTTTAACTTAATCATGACACTGCACTTAGATTTTCTGCAAATTTGCAGTTCAAGAGTTTTTTGAGTTCTATTCAAATTTGGAGTAACTAATGACAGTACTGCATCTAGATTTTCTATAAAGCATCATATCAATTTGTGTATTCACACTGAACTAATATAGTTTTCAATGTTAAGATGACGAAAACAGAGTCAAGTCAAGCATTATACTCAAAATAGTAAATTTTGCAGGTAAGGAAAAGTGTACTGTTTTAGCACTCATTCGTCATGAAATTAGGCAAATTTTTTGGGCCCTGTAATAGAGAAAGCAGATAATCAATAAACTGAATAACTAAAATCATATCATAATAGTGATGTTAATTTAGCTGCTTTCTTTTACCCCTTTTAAAATAGTTTTGTAAAATAATTTTTGAATACAATTTTGAAGAAAAAATTTATTTAGATAGTTAAAATAGAAAAACTGTTTGAGTAATTTATTATTTTTAAAAATTTGACACAAATTATCATGTGATTTCTAAGTCTAGTAGGTAGAAATAAATAATTAAACATTATTGGAACCCATAAAGCAAGAACCCACTAAAGAAAAAAAATATATATATCTATACACACACACACTTTTAATGACTACTTTTAGTAGCAAAATTTGGGTGCCACTAAGGGTTTGACAAATATTTTTCTTTAAAGAATTAAAAATTTCCGTGTCAACTTTTAGTGACAATTGAATGTCGTCACTAAAGGCATAACAAAATCCTTTTCTGAAATAAAAAATTTGGTGTTAAAACTTTTAATAATGACTAATAAAAGTAACTACAAAAAAATACTTTTAATAGTGATATTTGGTTGTCACTAAGTTTAACACATTTTTTTTTAAATAAAAAATTTTTATGTTAAAACTTTTAGTGACAACTTATAGAAATCGTCATAAAAAAATACTTTTTCTTGGCAAAAGCAACATTATTAAAATTCAAACCAATGACCTTGCCACAAGTTGCTAGCACTTTTGCCAATACACAAGCTTTGTCCAATCTTATTTTGCATTGTTTAATATATATGAATTTTTAAATAAAATAAAATAATAATAAATTATACATATCTCATATATATATATATAAACACATCTAAACTAATATTTATGCTATTTATAATTATATTTTTATTTTTAATTTAATTTAATTTTTATTTTATAAATTACTTTTTTAATTTATTATTTCTAAACCTTTTGTTTTTTTTAATTTTTAATGACAATGAAATATTAATATGATTTGAAAACTCTAAAGTTCAATATTAAATATTCTTAAGATTTAGTCATAGATAATTTTTATTTTTAATTTAAAAAATAATTTCTTAAACATTTTAAGAAGCATAGAATTAATAATTAAATATTTAAAATTTATTGATATTTATTTGTTATATTAGAATTATAATATATAAAATTTAAAAATATATATTCAATTATTATTTGTTTAATTATGATTCAATCATAGTGAAACTAATAAGTTATAAACTAATATTTTCATCAATTCAATGATCAATTTTATTTTAAAAATATTACATATTTAAGATTTACTTATTTATAATTTAATATTATATGATAACGCCTTTTTAGAATTATATATATATATATATCATATTTTTTAAATAATTTTATAAAAAATATAAAAAGATACATAGTTAAATCCTAAATTTCATCTTTCCTTTTTTTTTTTTCAACTATAAATCAAATCTTTATTCTCTTCTCCAATTCACTCATTCACACCTCACTTTTTTCTTCTCTCTTCATTTAACTCTTCTTCTTCAATCTTCATATCTATGTTTTCTTCTCCAATCATTTGAAGCCAATATTAAAACTTTGTCTACTTAATATGCTTTTTCTCTCAAATTCAAAACCCCATTTTCACTGTACATCAAATCTGCTTTTTTCTTTTCTCAAATTCATATCTATTTCAATTTTGCATGCCTCATCTTTTCTCTTTTAGGCTCCATTTGGTTCAACGGAGGGAAAGGAAGGGGAGGTTAATAGAGGGGAGGGGAGGGGATTTAATGAGTTCTGTTTGGTTGGAAGGAAGGGGAAGGAAGGGAAGGGGAGATTATTGTTTGGTTTAGGAAGGGAGGGGAAATAATTATATTTGGACAAATCTATCTTTATATTATTTTAATTTTATTTTTTATAAAAAAAGTTATTTATATCAATATTTTTTTAAAAAAATTATAAATTTTAATCTTTTTTTATTTTTAATTTCTAATAAAAAAATTATTTTAATTTTTATTAAATATTAATATATTAAAAAATTAAAAAATTAAGGGATAATAAAATAAATTATAATTTAAAAAATACCCTTCCCCACCTCTTCCTTCCAAAACCCCCCAATTTGGAGGGGAGGAAAATTTGCCTCTCCTCCCCCTAAATTTATTCAACTAAACATCTTATCCCCTCTCCCCCCATCCAAAATCCTCAAACCAAACACACCCTTTGTCCAACAAATAAAGTAGGTGGCAAGAAGAGGGAAGGGGGGATGAGAATTGGCGTTGGTTGTAAAAAGTGTGATAAACTCAATCAAAGAGAGGGACTTAGTGTCTTCTTTAGAGGGATCAAGGAAGATTGTTTTGTTTTATCTAATAGATGTAGTAAAGTGGGTGGAAAAATCTTAATTATACTTATATGCATTTATTTTACTCCACTTAAAAAATACAATATAACTAGATAAATATTATAATTATACAATAAAAATCATTATTACTTTGTAAACAATTTTTTATTATTTTTATCCAATTTTAAGAGTTATCTAATAATTAATCAAAAATAAAACATAAACCAAATATATAATTTTATTATAATTATTTAATTATTAATTAACAAGATGATTACAAATTTATGAAATAAATTTTTTCAATATTTATTAAAATTATAATAATTATCTCATAAAAATTAATATTAATATTAATTTAAATAATCTCAAAGAATATATTTATCACATAAACTTTTATTTATTTATATAACATTACTTTGTAGTTTCTTTTTAATTATTTCTTATTCAGTTTTAGGAGTTATCTAATCATTAATTAAAAAAAGTCAAATAGCTAATTCTATTATATACTTATCATTTATTAAAATCTTAATAATTAACTCATAAAAATAATATTAATGTAATTTGAATAATCTCAAAAAATATATTTATTAATTAAACTTTTTATTTATTTATATATCAATTATCAAAAGTTTCTTTTTATATATTTTTAATCTAATTTTACGAGTTATCTAATTATTAATAAAAATAAAAGACTAAACAGATAATTGTATTATAATAATTTAATTTTTAATTAACAAGATAATTACAAATTTATGAAATATATTTGTATGATATTTATTAAAATTTTAATAATTATATCATACACATTAAAAGTAATTTAATTTAAATAATCTAAAAAAATATATTTATCATTTAAGTTATTTTTTAATTTATATGTCAATTATTGGTAATTTTGTTTATTTATGTTATATAAGTTTTTTGAGTTCTCTAGTAAAAAAATAAATCAAATATATAGTTATAATTAATTATTTAATTTTTAAATAAAAAATAATTATTGCAAGAAGGATATAATAGAAATTAAACTACAAAATTTAAATTAAGGGAGTTAAAAAAATATTTAAGTAAAAACTTTAAACAGTTTAAGAGTGTAAAATATGGATTTAGCAAAAAAGAGAAAACGTAATTATAATGAATAAAATAAAATAAAATCGCATAATATATTATAAATAATAAAGATAAAATTAAATTAAATATTAAAACTGAAACCTTCGTCCCTCATCATAGCTTACGCCTCACGCACATACCCTCCCGCTCACAGCGTCACCAGACGAACGTACGAAGCACGTAGAGTCGAAGACCCTCGCCCTTTCATCTCCCATCGTGCATAGCTTTCGCTTCTAGGGGAGATCTGCCGTCGCATAACATCTTCCATCGATTTCTTGCCAATGATTCTCTCTTCGTCGAGCTCAAAGAAGGTGGGATTTTGTTTACTCTTCAATTTCTTCCCTCTTTTATTTTTGTTCCTTGCAAATCCTCAAATGTTCTTCCCTCTTTTAGTTTTTGGTAGCCGTTGTTGCTTGGGCCTGACTTACCTGAACTTTGCAAATTTATTAAAAAAATCTACTGAGCTTGCTGTTGCTTCTATTTTGCTTTTGCCATGGAACACCTTCATCTGTTACACAAGTAGGAAAAATTAGGAATAATAGATCAGAGTCATGCTAGGACACTGTGTTATTCTGTTACTGGATGGTACTCACCAGGATTAATCAGATCCTTCTTGTAATTCACAAGGAATAGAAATATAAATCTCAGACTAAAAAAATCTAAGGTGAAGAAAGAGAAAAAGCAGCTAGGAGGTCGAAACTATGGTGCACTGAAAACTGAACTCAACCCCTTTATTTAGAGCACGAGTTGAACGATTTTCATGGCTCTAGTATTTGAACGATGCGTAGATATTTCTCCAACGTTCAGAAAATCCCACAAAATCTGAAGCATAAATGGTAGGCGTAACATACCAGAAAATCTGAAGGCTGAGGAGGTTGAATCGTAGACCACGTAAAAATAGGATTGTCTGGTAGACTCTTTTAAAAATAAAATAAAATAAAGTAAAATAATTTTTTGTAAAAAGCATCCAACTCGACATTTATTTCATGCGCAAGGGGGGGCAAATCGATCGGTTCCAACTGGATTGGCCCAATTTTCTGGACGCGAGCTCATTCTCTTCCTTGGTCTCTTCCTTGGCCCATGTTGCTCCCTTATGAATGAACTTTAGTATATATACACCAAAGTTCTTTCTTATTTAAGCAATGTGGGACTTCATCATTTATTTATTTTTTCTTTTGACACACACACACATGCTCCAACATCATCCAATTGAAAATGATTATCATCAGGTCCTAGCTACCATCAAGTTATGAAATTGGTTTTTCTCCCATTTTTTGGGGTTTTGGTTTTGACTTTGGGTGAGGTTTCGGTGGTTTTGGGTATGTATGAACAGCTAGTGGGATTTTGTATGCATATTGAAACCTATTCCTATCAAGTTTTATTATCTATAGAAAAGAGGATTTGATTGTTCCAATAGCCAAGGGAATAATGTTAGTACAAAGTTTCTATTTATTTGTTAGCATTATACTAGTTTTCCATTTAGTTTTTATTATTGTGTCAGCATTTTTCTGGTTTGGCCATTTGTCTTCATTTGTGTCAGCCTTTTACTAGTTTTGGAACTATTTTAGTGGTTTTTATTTATGTGTTAGTATTTTACTGATTTTGTCACTTGGTTTTTCTTGGTTTTAGAACTATTTTAGTGGTTTTGTCATCTTTGAACTAAGTTTCTGTTTAATTAGTTTGGTTTTGTTGTCTTTCCAAGAATGTGTAACTCATTTTAGTGTTTGAACTATGAAATAGAAATGCTCTTCAAATATCTTTAACTTATCATCATGTTATAAGAAAGAACATTTCAATTAAGAGAAAATATATTGAAAAAGGACAGCGTAAATTAAAGAACAGTCCTTGTTGGAGCTTTCTTATTTTTCATTTGTTTCTTTTATCTCCAGCTCTGTAACTCATTTTACTCTTCCATCTCCTTTGCATGAGGGAGAGGAGGTTGTAATTTGATACATAAATAATACTAAGTTGGTGGATTCCATTAGTTGCTATAGTTGTTTGTATCCCTTGTGATAATTTCCTTTTTTTTGTTTCTTTCCTCTTTTATTGCCTGAAAACTTTATGTATTTGAATTCTTGTAAATAAAAAATACATGAGTGAGAATCAGATTTAATCTCCTCAATTTACATTATCTTATTTTTTATTTGACAATTAATTTAGCATGTTTTGGTTATATCTATTGTTAAAGAGTTGTTGTTTTGGACTATTATGTTGGATACATCAATTTCTTCTCTTAGTAGATTAGTAGTTTTGATTTATAGTTACTAGTGTTCTTTTATAGTTCAATTTTGTTTTTTCACATTTCTACATTGCTATGGTGTGTTCAACGCATTACATGAGTGAGAATCAGATTTAATCTCCTCAATTTACATTATCTTATTTTTTATTTGACAATTAATTTAGCATGTTTTGGTTATATCTATTGTTAAAGAGTTGTTGTTTTGGACTATTATGTTGGATACATCAATTTCTTCTCTTAGTAGATTAGTAGTTTTGATTTATAGTTACTAGTGTTCTTTTATAGTTCAATTTTGTTTTTTCACATTTCTACATTGCTATGGTGTGTTCAACGCATTACATGAATTTTCTGTTCTGCAGATTGACTGTGACAAGATTTTTATGGTAACCTTGAAACATGATGATAAATTGTAGGACAAATCAGAATGTGCTTTTCGGGTATTAAACAATTTCACTGCTTAATTCCAAGAAGTTTATGATGTTTAGATAACCTTTAATTACTATTAGAAACCATTAAGCTGCTATTATTCCTTCTTTTCTTCCTCTTTCTAGTGAACATATCAGTGATGAGGGAATATATCTTCTTGAAAATGGTCATGATTGTTTGGTATATATTGGAGACTCTGTGAGTTGAGATAATCTGCAAAGATTGTCTGGTGTCGCCACAATTGATGAAATTCTCACCTTTGTAATTTCAAGTTTATCCTTTTTTTTTCCTAGTTGTCTAATGACTTGTGATCTGTCAAATTCCAGAATTATTTGGTTAATAGAAGTTATACCTAATATTGGAATCTATGGCTTAATAATTAGACAATTTAGGAGAATGATTGCTATAGTATTGACTTTTCATGAATCTGTAATTTGAAATGTAAGTCAGAACTTCCAAAAAAAAAGTTGAGATTGTAAACAGGTATGAAGGAACTTTTGAATTATGGTCCAAATCTTTTAATTCTAATATTGTTAAATATATTAGCTAATGATAGTTGGCTTGTGATACAAGTATTTGTCTTTGTGATTTGGACCATAGATAAGGCAATGTACATCTGCATCACCTTGTCAATCCCCGTGTGTTACAAGACTAGTATTGTCCCCTTCAAATAGGATATTCAAGCCTTCATGTAATTCTAGTCTTCAGATACTTTATTAGATTCACCTCTCAGAAGTTGACTAGGATTCCCCTTTTATATATGTGTAATTGTTTAGCCACCATAGCATGCCTTTGCTTTTCCCATGCTTGGAAGAGACAATTGAACTCAATCAGCATTAAATGAACATCCCGAGATTCCTGGAAGTCTGCCATGCATTTAATGTAGGCCATGCCTTGTGCTTAACGTCACTCTATGCATTAATAAGTCTCCATGGGAAAAATCCTAGCTATTAAGAGAGTTGTTATGCCGCTTCATTGATTAGACCACAGTTGGGTTTATTAATCTAGCATGAGATGATTAGATTGCTATGTAATTGGCTTAACTCCTTATTAGTCTGGCATGGAAAGTGTCATTTTGCCCACAAGTCACCTGTTTATTTCAAAATGGTAAATGCATGAGTTGAATGTGACTGTGTTCCTACTTGTTTGGAATCCTAATTTCAAACAGAAAAAGAAAAAGAAAATCCCTTTGATTGGACTTATGATCACAAAATAGACAGTTACAGCTTCTGGTACTAATGTTATAAACCACAAGAAACAAAATAACATTTTGCACTTTAAGTTAATCTTAGAAAGATTATTGTTTTAAGTTTGTAGGTTTCTTCTACATCTTTTTTGTCAATTTAGTACTTGTTGGTATTCACTTTAACAGTATCTCTGAGTTTATGCATGAGATGTTTGCCTTATTAGTAACATTTATTACTTTATTTCATTCACTTAAATGGAATCTGTGAGTATAGGATACTATTATTTATTTTTTTGGTATGCTTCCCCGTTTTTAAATAAATTATGAAACAAATTCTTATGAAATTATGAAATAAATCTTCAGTGGCTGGTTAGATTCTCACTTAAAAAATTTGGAAATAAATTTTAGAGACATTAAAAAAAAACTTCTTAGTGGCAACTTTAGTCACCATTATAATTTTTTTAAATTAAAAAAATTTCTAGTGATGGCTATTATCGCCACTGAATATTCTTTTTAGTGGTGGCAATGAAAATTGTCACTAAAAGTCCTCCCGTGGTACTCACTTTTTATGAAAGCAAAATTAATTGTCGCCACTGAAAGTTTCTTTTAGTGGTGATGTTAGGTTGCCACTAAAATTGTACTTTTAGTTTAGTGGTGACTTTTATAGAAGCCAAATTAATATAGCTTTAGTGGCAACTAGTTGCATCTTTTTTGTTACCATTAAAGACTTTTTATTTTGGAGGTATTAATTATGACTTAACAATGACTAAATGTCACTAAAACTTTTTAGTGGCGTATTTTAAACTTTCAATGGTTACAAAAGTCACCACTAAAACTTTTTTTTTAATAGTGAACACACTTATTTTTATGTATGTCACACATTTTATCGATGATGCTACCATGATCTGTTAGAATATTTTATGTATTTAAATTAATTTTGGAATATTTTAAAAAAGAATAAAATTAGGATATTTTATATATTGTTATTTTAAATTTAAATATTTTGATTTAGTGGTCTAGTAATATTATTTTTTTATTTTTTTAGATAGTGCAATTAGTGAGTGAGTGGGTTCCTAATCAAATAATAATTCTACGTTTATAAATATATTGTGAACTGTAATGAATAATCCATGACATATTGTATTTTGATTAGACTCCTTGAATAATTCACCATCACTAAGGTCTCCAGCTGTAGTCTTGAGGATTGGTTTGTCTAGAAACTCAAGTATATATATAAGGTTTTATTTTGATTGAATGATTTGTACAAACCATTTATGTTTAGGAATGTATTTTGTTGGGATCTTGATTTAACTTGAAAGCCCAACATGTGATGTCAGAGTTCAACTCTAATTACTTTTGACTTGCTTATTGTTTTTTTTTAAGAACCTAAAATTTTATTAAAGTAGAAGAATTTAAGGAATTTCTCATGTAGGATCTGCGTTTATGAAATTAATATATTCAAATATGTTGAATGCAATTTACGATTCATATATGTTGTTTTTATGGTTGTAAGTTACGATTGAATGGATATTACATGAGATCACATGCTATGGATTTTCCACATTTGAATTATGAAAGCAAGGTTACTATTCATATTTAGATATGAATTTTCTTGCATGATTTATATGGTTTGATGCTTGAAATCAATTGCCCATGTCATTTTGATGAAAATGGCCAAAAGAAGCACAAGAGTGTTGGATTGTTGGCCCAAGGTTGTTAGGCCCATTGATGATAACAAAATGATTATCGGACCTTTGTAAAAGCCCATGCTTTGGCTCAGCCCAATAACTTTTTCTAAAATGTTTCTGAACTAATGTGTTAATTCATTTTTAAGAAGCTATGTTTTTGGATTAAAAGACAAGATACATTATGTGTAAAAGACAAACGAGTTATGGATCTTTACATTAAGTAAGAGTAGGTAGAAAAGTAGTAATACTTATTGATGCAAAAAATATGATTTGCTATCAATCTTGTTTTAAGTTCCGTGATTAGCATTCAATACGAGAAGACTAGTCAAGATTATAAGGATAAGTAAAATCTGAGAAGGCCATTTTTTGAACGTTAGAAACAAACTAAGAAGGAGCCAGTGAAGACAAACATTGTTCAGAAATGTCTCTAATGGATAGAAAATTCAAGATGCATATAAATATTCGAAAATATGAATGTTGAAGAGTATTGATAAAAAATATTGAGAAAAAGTGTAGAGAACGAAAAATCTTAGATTGCTCATCATTTCTTTTGTTATATATATCTACTTCTAAGAAGCAAGTTGAAGATATATTAAAATTTATTGTAATAGTAATAGAAGTGTGCTAAACGATTTGAAAGAAATCAAGGGAGAATTGTTAAAAACTCTATTAAGAGATCATCTAATGGTGAAGGCTGCAAAGTGGTGTTAATCACATTTTTGTAAGTTTTTCATTGTTTAGTGAAAATCCCTTGGGTGTTTAAAGGAGACTGGACATAAGTCACAGTTGATCGAACCATGATAAATCTTTTGTGTGCTGAGTTATCTTTGGTCCTCTACTTTTGCTTTATTATCTGTTTCGTACATGTCATCCACTTTTCAATTAACTAAATTAAAAGACCTTTGGTCTTCCACTTTCAAAATTTACAAAAAATTATGTTTACTGCATAACACACTTATTTACCCCCTTTAGGCGTGATTATCATAAAGGCCTATAATCATCGAAAGTCATTAGCTTTCATGATGAGCTTGTTGTGAGTCGGGTTGGATCATTGTGACCCAAGATAAGGTAGAAGATGACCCAAGTGACGGGTCATTTAGGCCATGGACATAAACGACACGTTGTTTTGTATGTGATTCAACCAATTTTTGATGTGCTTCAAATGGCACGACATGTGGGCGTTTAGTGAAATGAATCATTTCACTTATTAAGAAATTGGGTGGGGCCTGTTTCATTTTCTTTATTTGTTTCTATTTTATGTTTTCAAGCTAAAAATTCTGAAAAAGTATTGTTTAGTGCTAATTATTTTGTTTAAATTAAGAAAAAAATTATTTTAAACAATTTTAGCACATTTGAGACTTTACAAAAAAGATTATTTGTTAGCTGGTTAATTTCATTCAAATTATACATAATTGTTTTAGGCAAATATTTAGCACATTTATGTACTAATTTTAAAGGAAAATTTTTGATTAGTTAATCACATATAGTTTAGTAGATTAATTAATTTAATAAATTTTCATAAGGAGAAAATGACTTAGTGCTTATATGTGTACATTTAAATGCACATAATTAGTTTAGATATGTTGTTATTAACATGTATAAATCAAGAAGTAGCCACAATATCATTTATAATTATGTGCATACAATCTTTATTTATTTTCATGAATATAGAGATTACATGTGGATTTACTAATATCAATTATAATTATAACTTAGTAGGACCAATTTTAGCAAATTTGGGAATTTAAAAAAATAATGTGTGCCATCTAAATTTTGTCTTGTTTTGAAAAAAATATTTTGGGCAATGTTGGCACAAATTTTGGATAAACCTTAGGGAAAGTTTTAATTAACTATTTATATATAATTTTGTTGGTTAAGTAATTTATAATTATCATAAAGTCATTATTATATAAGTATATATATGTCTTAATATATATAAAGAACCTAGATGTCTTGTGGTTATTATATTTAATTAAGGTATAGTCATAAAATATTATATAACTATGAATATGCATTCTTGGTTTGCTTTATAATCACATAAAAAATTTATATATCTATATATATATCAGAAAAAGTCAACATTGTTATAGAGTCACAAATAATATCGATCTAACCAAGTCATAAACAATATTGACTCATCTTGTTCAACGTACTACTTTTTTTTTTTTTTGCCTTTGCCTCTTTGAATATTGCACGAGTTTTCATACATCACGGGCCCCACTTAGTTGGTCTTCGAAGTTGAAAAGATGTGCTGTCACCGTTACTTTTTATTTTTTAAAAAATTGGTCTTACAAAGTTGAAAAGATGTGTCATCCATAACTTTGTGTCCTTCACACACAATTTTATTTATAAAATATTAGGCAAGCTTGACTTTTGACTCCTAGATTAAGATGTTTTCACCATTATTGGAGGTGGTTTCTCTCGGTGCGGCCTGTCTCCATTTTGCCCTGGAAACTTATGCTCTTGTTCCCAAAGTTCTCTCCGTTTAATTCATCCGGCCGCCACTCTTGGGACAAATATCCCAGGTACGTGAAACGCAGCATTTCACATGCTCAAAATGCTTCATTTTGGCATCCGAAAATTTAGATCCTGGCCATCTAAGTTGGTGAACATTGGAGATTCGGACACATCCCATCTGTTGCCTTCCTTTGCACTGCGTTTTGCTCAGCGTGATTGAAGTTGAAGAACCCTGCCTCCCCACTAAAACAATTTAGAAACGAGCCACCACTTTCACGGGGGAGGGGAAGTGTCAGAAACGGGCCAACATTTTTTATTTGGGGAGTGTGCTTTGGAGCAGGCTGTACATGGATAGAGTTATGTCGGTTAACAAGTAGGCCCCATATCTTGTTTGGTTAAGACATCAGATTTATTTTTATACTCATAACCTGATTTGACCTAACAAGCCTGAATCTAGGGTAGGTCAAGGTCGCTCGAATTTTTTTTTAAATTTTTTAATAAATTGATGCTTGTAATATAAAAATATTTTTTTATAGACTCATAGATATACATTTCAAAATAATAAATCTTAAAACTCTTATATTTTTATTAGTAATAAAAAGATAGTTTAGTATTATCAAACAAAATATAAATTATACTAACATAATTAGGTTTAAGTAAATATATGTATTTTTGTAATTTAACAAAAGAAATATCAGGAAACATATACATTAATGATGAAAATAATTAAGAAGCGGAAAAAGTTTGTGTAGGTAATAAAAATTACAATATGTGAAAAAAATTGAATGAAATAAGAATTATATATATATATATAAGATGACAAGATGTTAATAATTAATAAAAGTAACTATTATGGTAGATTGGGTAGAATATGCCTTCGTCCGTGATCCAATCTGATTTAATATAATTTTGTTTAAAATTATCTATTTATATTTTTGGTCTGACTTGACTTAATTTGAGTAGACCAGATTAGAACGGGTCATTAGAGCGTATCAAGTCAATGAACATTTTTACTTTGGAGGAATGAATTAAATGTTGCTAAACTTCGTACCAGTTCTTAATTTCTTCCTCCGGATGGTTTCTGAAGGTTTTTCAACATTCAGCTAAGAAGTCATAGTTGAACTGAAAAATCAATGTACAGAAAAATCGGCACAAATAGATTTCACGGGGCTTAAAAATAAATTAAATGGCATCCACATAATTAACTAGTTCCAGTATTCATGATTGTCAATTTGTGCATTAAAAAATATATAAATATTTGCTTCAAGGGCCAATTAGCTACTGTGAGTAAGGTAAATAGACAAAGGACAATATGGAATGAAATGAATAATGCAACAAAGTTCCTCGATATGAATGAATTCAATGAAAAAAAAATGTGGTCGCGATTCCTCCACTATGTTTCTCAATGCGAAAATAACGCTAGCAAAGAACAAAAAAGCAACAAGAAATCTTAAAGGTGAATAAGGTGGTTCCAACAAGAAAGCCATATTATACGTTCAATACTTTAAAATAACATGATCTCAGGGCTTCTCTCACAAGCAACTTACCTCCATATTTGAGCTACAAAGAGAGGAAGAAATGAAGATCACCAAGCTACCAATAATGGCAGGAGCAAGAAGAGAACTCAAGTGAAGAATGATGAAGTAGGATGCTGGACGTGATGGAGGTTCTTCAAAATGCACCATAGCCTCGTGGAACGCAACATGTCACAGAGAGAGATAGTAGATGAAGCTTCATTTTTTTTTTTCCAATTCTGGACAAAACGCATTGTGGAGAAGGGAAAAAGATGAGACGCGTGTCTAAATCTCCAGCATTCACCACTTGAACGGCCAAGATTCGCACTAAAATGGATCTGAATTTTTGGACAGTAAAACTAACATTTTGAG
Source organism: Erythrophleum ivorense (assembly GCA_026724425.1). NCBI lineage: Eukaryota > Viridiplantae > Streptophyta > Magnoliopsida > Fabales > Fabaceae > Erythrophleum > Erythrophleum ivorense. Next base: position 6,275,044 of record JAIUCV010000018.1, read on the forward strand.
TAAGTGAAACACTGCGATTCATTATGTGGGACACATGTCCCTAGAGTAGTGGCCGGATGAAATAAACGGAGAAGATTTCGGCAACAGGGGCATCAATTTCAGGGGTAAAATGTGGATAAGCCACACCGGGTTTCTCTACTGTCAAACAGGGGGCCCACTCTTTTACTTTCTTTAATTTTTTAAAAGATTTAATTTTTTTGCTGTGCGATATATGCCTTGTGCAATATAAAACCCGCACATGTCAAATTATTTAATTTAACTTGATTTTTTTACCAACTTTAACTACAGTTAATATTATTTTAGGATTTTATGTGAAACATCCTTAGGTATGTTATTAGCATTTTTATTCACGATTATTGTATAAATTTTGATATTGAAAATTTAACTTTCTTAAAAGTTTATTATAAAATTTATGTATATAATAAGAAACAAATATTTTATAAAATTTTTTTAAAAAATTTAGTTATAAAAACTGGGCCGCCCAAAATACTTTATCAAAAAATATTTTTTTATAACTATCCCGTTTATTCAAGTAGAGATAGAATGAGGTTCCAGATAAAAGATTGAATTTGGGTGGCTACTAAAACTGAAATCAGAAGTAAAACTAGATGACAGCACATTTCTTAAAATTAGAAAAGCTAAAAAAATTAGAATTAATTAATTTTAGATAATAGAACGGAGAATGAGAGAAAATGTTCTCTGACCCTTATTTCTCTCTTTGGAACAAAGATGAAAAATGGAGGGTAAACTTATGATAAAAGCACGTCGTTTCAACTTGTTTTTTGGCCAATGATGTCACTTCAACATTAATGAATTGTTAGTTTACACATTTACCCTTATTATTAAGTTGCTTTTGCATGACACTGCAAAACTTTTTTTTTCTTTTGATAGGATATGATTTGATTTTTCTGCAATAATAAATTAGTTTAGTTAAAATCTCTTGTACTATTAAATTTGTAATTAATATTCAAAAGCCTTCTATGACAAATTGAAGGGTATACGTCAGTGTACAAGAATTTTTTTCTCTCAAAATTTAATATTTCCAAGCAATGAAATTAATATCTATATTCATAAGCTAATTTTTTATATTATATATGACTATAATTTTATTTTTAATATAATAATTTCAATAGTTAAATTGATATTAAATTTTAATATGAGACAGTAATTTTATTTTTAATATAATAATAAAACTATTAAGTAATTTTTTTAAAAAATATTACAAAAATTGATGAGTTTAGAGAGGGAGCAACGCCAAGGGAACAACAAATTACTAGTCATTTCTTGTTAAACTAGTAAAATATATTCTTTCACTAAATTTTCTTGAAAAACACAGTACTTGTAACCCATATCTCTTTGCAAGAACACCTTGATATACAAGATCAATACACAAAAGGTGTCTTTTATAACTATTTAAAACCTAGTACTATTATATTAGGATAAACCCATGGATATAACGGAGAATGTCATATAATGTCATGTTTTTCCGAATCAACTTGTTATGATTAATTAACACTAATGAACTTTTTTTTTCTTTTTTGTATATAATAATTTGATCGAGTAATATTCACATGACTTTGGACACATACCTCATTTAAAAGTACAGTAAATTATGTGCCAATCTGGTATTCACACACTAATAATCTGAAGTTGTGAAAAATCAGGGTAAATTATTACAGAGCCATAAAAAGAAAGAAAATGTTCTTCTTTTGTGTGTGTGTATGCAGGCTTGAACTAATAAATAGGCTCTTCCTTTAAACACATATCTTAGTAATCCATATAGTAAAATAAAATTAGGGAAAAGTATTATCGTTGTTTTTTTTTCTTCCTTACCAACATTTATGAGGGAACCGAACTTGCCATAAAGTCTTCAATATGATTGTAGTACTTCCACCTTCGTCACGAGCCTTTGTAGCTGGAGTCTTCCATTTGATGGTATTCCTCTTCGTCTCTTGGCCTCTTTCAGTCTCCATCACTCCCTTTGTGCACTTCTTCATTATTTCTCTTCCCACAACTCCGTCTTCATCAGCCTCAGCTTTAAGTCCCATTTTCCACACATCCATAATGTACTTGGCATTTGTGGTTGGTCTGTTTGTTGAGGAACTGCCACAATTGGAACCCCTAAGATCACAGCTTCTACAGTGGAGTTCCACCCACAATGTGTCACAAAGCAACCCATAGCTTCATGCTTTAAGACCTGAAGTTAAGGACACCATGTGACCACTAAACCCTTATTCTCTGAAATCTCCAAAAAGTTCTTGGGGAGCTGAAGCTGCTCAGATGCTTTTACCACCCATAAGAAGTAACTTTCACTATCCTTCAAGCCTCAAGCTATTTCTTTCATTTGCTCAGTGTCTATAACTACTAAACTATGAGACATAACAACAAATCAACTAGGCTTGTCACTGAACCATTTCGTGCAAGCATCACTTTTTGCCTTGAAAATGCTAAAACTATAGCCTGTGTCATTTTTGAGTTCCTTGTTTAAGAACATAGATGGTATGGTTGGTCCTATAATCTTCATTGGCAAGATTTTTGCTTGCCAAGCAACCACATAAGGTGCATAAAAAAAATAAATTACATGGATTCGAAGTATGATAGTCACTTTTTTTAAAAGAGATATTGTCTGATACACTCTTTTGAGGAATAACAAGTACGTTTCTTCCAAAATACAGCAAAGCATCTAACAACTTTTTATAATATATTGATCAAGAAAGTAAGAGGCACTATAATGATAAAATCCTTTTTTTTTTTCCTTTCAAAGATGACCTTAGTAACTATTGGATCTTCAGATTTTTTTTTTTGGTATTACAGTACAACTCAAAATTTTCAATTTTTTTTCCCAATTTCATCCTTTCAAATATAGTAGAAGGATAGTATACAATTTTTTTTCGAACAAATTTTCTATAAGGTTAAAACAATCAAATGTTAAAAATAGTATCATTCTAAAATGATACAATAATTTTTTGAGAGAGCCAATAATTATACTAAAATCATATTTTAATAACTAAAATAGAGTTAATCATCTAATAGTTATGTCTTTTAAACTCAAAATCAAATAACTATATTTTTCAAATATATGTATGATAAAAGAAGGTGAAAGTCGCACCTATTATGGAAAGGATTGTAGAATCACATCTTAGATAGTTTGGACATGTATGAAGAAGACTTAAAAAAGTCCTAATAAAAAAAATAGATTAGATGGAGGGTAGTCTATTAGTCAAAGGTAGAAAGAGACCAAAAAAAAAAAAATCATAGGAGAAACTATTAAGAAAGATTTATATTTAAATAGTTTGTTTGAAAATATAGTTTATGATAGGATCTTATGATATCGATTGATTATGTAACTGACTCTATTTAGTGAGGAAAAAAGTTATTGTTGTTGTTGTATGTATGATAAAAGAAACAAAAGCTATTATTGTTATATTCAATTATATTTATATTTTATCTTAATAAAAGAAATTCCTCATAGATTCCTTAAACATTTTAGGTTAAAATACTCTTTTGATTTCTTAACTTTGTCCAAGGTTTTATTTTTAGTGTTAAAAGTGTTAATTTCATTTTAATTTGGTCTCTTAACTTTATCTTAGGTTTTATTTTTATCTCCTAATTTAATTTTGTTCCAATGTGGTTCTTAACTTTATCTTAAGTTTCATTTTAGTCCTTTATTTTCATTTTATTCTAATTTAATTTGTTGGTTTCTTAATTATTAAAATCACTCAAATTTTTCCTTTTCTCTCATACTACCAAATTGTTTAATAAAAAATTTTATGTGGCTCCATAGTGGTTTAACTCTAATAACCTCTTGCCAACTTTATTAACTTGACATATATCCTTCTTTATTACCACATAAAACTTTGCATTTTGTTACCTATGTTGGCTCTTCTCATTTTTTTCCTCTTGTTATTTATTGCTCTACCTTATCTAGTGCTCTCATTTTCATTTGGGTATTATCACTGGAGAGATCAAGGGCATAACCCATATTTATAAATAATATGCTTACATTATCTCAAATTTACAAAACAAAGTAGGTGGTGATAGAAAATTTATTATCATAGGTAAATCTAAATGGGCAAGAGGTTATTAGAGTTAAATCACTAAGAAGTCACACATGACATTTCTATTAAATATTTTCATTTAATGATGTTAAAGAGAATGAAGTTTTTGAATAATTTTTTTAAGTTAAGGGATCAAACTAGAATAAAATGAAATGAAAGGATGAAAGTGAAATTTGATGTAAAATTAAAAGACTAAAATAGAACCAAATAAAGTTAAGAGATGAAAGTGAAATCTAAGGTAAATTAAAGAAATTAAATTAAAACCAAATGAAGATAAAGGATAAAAATAAACCTTAAATAAAATAAAAGAACCAAAAGTACATTTTTGCTTGCATTAAGATAGCTTTTGCATGTGGCACTTTGCCTCATAATTTACTAAAAACTATTAGATAACATGGAATTCTAAAGTGGAACTTGTTTTTCATCATATCCAATTAGGATAAAGTAAGAAAAGGGGAGTCAAGTCCACAAAGGGATCCACCTGAGTAAGTCCACCCTTTGTTCTTGCAAGGGATCCAAATTAATCCATGAAATGTAGTTACAATTCTTTAGATGGTTCTTCCTTGCTTGAATAGACTAATGATGAAATATATGCCTTTCTAATATTCAATTAGTAGGTGTTCAATACAATCTTCTTGCATTGGAATGACTAGTGATTAAATATATGCCTTCTTGTTGTTCAATTGATGGGTATTTGATAAAATGTAGCTTCAGGTAATTGACTATGAATTTGTCAGGTAGAGTCTAATCATATAAGTTACACTTGAATTTACTAATTGGTAATGTGTCTTATGAATAATTAAGCTTAGGTATATTTATGTTCAGCTACTTGAATGAAATTAGGATTAGGATAATGCAGTTGTTCTAGCATTAAGCCAGCATTCATCTTATCTGCCTTGATGTCTTTTTCTAGTTTAAGTGTCGAATATTGAGTGTTTATTTTGAGTCTTTCCCTAATTTCATAATATGCTTCTTAGATATTTGTTTTTGTGTCCAAATCATTAGTTTCTCATAATTAAGGCAACCTAGGATATGAGGTATACACGACAAAATAATATCTAATTGTAAGTTAAACTCTTACAAAGTCTCTAGAATCTTAAGTAACTAATTTGCTTTCTTAATGTTGGAGAATTGATTTATAGCCATGTCTACCAAAGTAGGATAGCTTCCTAAAACATACATGAAAGATGGCAAGTCACAAAGAGTAAGTGTTGGCCATGCAGGAAGTGAAATTTCAAGCTCAGCCACAAGTAATTTCAAGTTTCCTTGATAGACATGGTAGAATATGCTATTAATAGCACAATATTAAGTTTTTGAAAAAATAGCACTAGTTACTTCAAATTTCTTAGAAAAATATAAGCCCAAAACATTAATGAATCATACACAAAACAATCAATTAAATTCCTACAACTTATAAGCTTTTCCAAAGGATCTTTAAAAGGCTTTAGCCTACTTTCTAAAAGCAATCTAGATAGGTCTTGTCACTCTTTGCTTCTGTTATCCTTCCATTCTCATAGCCTTTAGAGATACTTTCTAGTGCAATGGAAGTTGATTCTTTGTGTAAGGTCTTCCGCACAAAGTGAGTGGAGACCAATATGACTCTTAAACCCTTGTGATCCAAAAGCTTTGAGAATTGGAGTATAGGGTTTATAGATCCTTGCGTTAGAAATACCAAGATCAAGCAATGATCTCTTTTGTCCTTATTTGCTTCATTTTTTTTGCCTAACAAGGATTCACAATTTGTGTTTTTGAGGTTACAATGTGCAGTTAGCATATATTTATAATCATTTATGTCAGTATAAAAATGCACTTTTAATTTTTATACTCAACATAACATATTTTTCCTAAGCCTAGGGTACCAAGCACGACTTACATGATGACAATAGATGTGATGATGCAAAGAGATTTGAACATTTTGTAAAGCAAATATTATAGAATAAAATCCCCCTACAACAAATATGATGCAACATCATATTCTCTATCTAACATTTATGGTTATAATAACTGATTTTTCAAAAACTAAACCTAAATCAATATGATGATATAGGAGGTCCCTAAAGTAAAGCAAATTGAAGCTAATTAAGAATAAAATGTTAATTAAAACATCTAAAGAAGTGGTCAAGAAATTGAGAGTAGCCCGAAATCGGAACCAAATGGCTAAACGATCAAAACTAAAAATATAGTAGCAAAATTGTAATTTTGAGTAACTTTTCAAAAAACTCAAAAGAGAGAGTTTTAAATGATAAAATTAAGCTCACTAAGGTTTTCAATAGTCCAAAAAACCATAGAAACCATAATAATGGTTAAAACCCTTATGGTGTACACTTTAGGTTATCGGTTAACTTAAACTTTGACCAAATCATTCAAGGTTATTCTAAATCCCATGAATTTGAAACCAAATGTTTTTAATAAACTAGAGAACCTATATTTTATGATAAAAAAGACAGTTCCCAAAAAGGATTTAAAATAACCTCAAACCATAAAATTAAAGAATAGGGTTAAAATTAGAAATTGTGCACTTAAGAAACCTAGCTTCTTCTTATAAAAGGCCACCCCCATCATCTTCTCCTCACTTTGGCCAAAATTCTGTAGCCTAAAACTAAACCAAGAAGGCATCCAAGGAAGCACCAAAAGCTAAGGGAAATTGAACCTACTTAAGGCAAGTAAAAGTGTAGAAATTGCTTATGATGTCCATGTAACCTAGTTTTCACTCTTTCTCCTCTTTCTCTCCATGGCTTTAGCTTTTTGAAAGATGAATTTTTGTGGTTGAAAACCTAGAGGAAGAAGATTTACCAAGGAAAATAAATATGTCATATTAATCTTCATTTAAATCCTTTATGAATGATATATGTTTTGGTGTAGGAAATTTGCTCTTCCTTATTTCTCCATAAACCCATACGTTCAGCCAATCTAAGAGGGAAGTGAAGGGAGTTAGTTTCTTATTGAACCATGATGGAAATAAAGGTTTTGGAGTATAGAGATTAATATGGAACCAATAGAAACAATTAAAAGGCTATAGGTTGTAAGATTTCATACCAAGGTTTTAATTGCACCTTAGAGAGTATGAAGCTATAAATTAATATTTCAATTTATGTAAAAGTGTGATCAAGGTAAGATTTTAACTAGGTGTTGATTTTCCAAGAGATAAAACAAAAAGCTCCATGGATGCTTAATGATAGGCATGTCTTAGCCAAGCAAAGATTGAAGCACCTAGGAGAGTTTTCTTTGATTCTAATATTAGAAACAGTCTAGATATGAATTATAAATACCAAAAGAATCATTAGCTTGAATTTCAAAATATTATTTTGAAAGGTAAAATTTTAGAGTTCCATTATAGATAAAGAAGCAAATTGGTGTTAAGTTTTTTAAATTAAGCTTATAATGACTCTAATGAGTTTAAATGGAGTCATATAACTTATACTGGGTGAGAGTTTAGAGCCAAAATATTGATTTATATAGGTTGCTTCATTATGCCACTTAATGGAGTCATATGAGAAGCTAAAGTCTCGATTGTATGTATAAACTTAAATGAATCCAAATATGGTTCTATTGATGATTTTATGCCTTATTTGGTGTGTCTAGGCCAAGTAAGTGAAGTTTCCCTCCACTGTGGGCATGAAGCTAAGAGGGTTAACCAAGAGCAAGGAAGGAATTAAATTCAATTCTCACATAAAGGTAACTTTTCATCTATTCTTGTATGCTTATTTTGATAGCTTGAGTGTCTTTGATTGCTTATGTGTGTATGGATTATAAAATTATGCCTATTGTTATTGGCTTAATGATTTTATGCAATTATGTGACACTTGAATGCAATTGAAATTGAAATCACTCTTAATGGGTGACGTTATGGCAAAAGTCCCTTGATTGGATGAGGTTATGCCAAAAGTCTTAAATGTAAGTGAGGCTAAGTCAAAAGTTTCTAAAATTGGGTAAGACCAAACCAAAAGTCCCTAATGGTTGGGTAAGGCTATACCAAGAGACCTTAGAGCTTATTTTTTCTTTGATGAAGTCGTATGATTCCTTATATATGATTATGTTTGATATTTGAGTAGTTGATAAGTATGCTTGCTTTCTTTGACATTAAGTATGCCATATAAATGTGCTTGAAGGATGAATGAGCTATTGGGATCCCTAGAATCTCATTCTTCTCTATATTATTTTTAACCATATCTAGGGAATTTTCGAGAAAGCAAAGATGAAAACCAAAGAGCATGAAATGCCATACTTTAACAATAGTTTAGGTTTTTATGTATTTTGTTGTACACAAAGGGATTTATATGATTAAATTGAGATGTAACCTTTCCACATATTTGAAAGTATGAACTATGATATATGTATCATTTTTTAATATAATTATGAAAAATTATGCAATTTGACCATGTATGAGCCATGAAAGGCATGTATGTGATGCAAGTGAGAGTGTGAAATCGAGTTACATGATATTTGGAGCTTGATAAACTAGCCATATAAGCTATATTTATCATTTTAAACTTGCCCAAACTATGCCATTGCATGGTATGGTTCAATATGAACCATTTGGAACTAAAGTTGACATATTTTAAGCCATATTTTGCACCTAAACCAAAAATTGATCAAAAGGATAAAATTTGCAAGCATTTAGAGCTCATTTAGAGCTTTCCCTAGAGCTAAAGAACAAGATTTTTAGAGCTCCATAAAATTTATTATGAATTTTCATAGTTGGCTGAAAATTGTAGAAAATCTTGTGCACTGTTCATCTGGTTCGGATTTATGTTTTCATGTGTTTAAGGGGTCAAATAAACTCCAATACTCATGAAATTTTATAGATATATATTTGGCATTATAAGCATATCCACTAAGTTTGCATAAATCCAAATTGTGTATCTCAAGATATGCAATTTTGAAGTTTAAGGTCTATCATATGAATTCCATTTCTATAGCAAGTATTATTACATTTAATTTTGTAGACTAAATGAACTTAATTTGACTTGAAATTTTTACAGCACGTAGTTCACATCATAAGCTTTCCATAAATATCTAATTTACATAAATCTGAGTTTTGTAGCCTAAGTTATGATTTTTCAAAAATTTAATGTCTAATATATGTCAAAACCTTGAATTGTTGCATATAAGGCTATATTCAAATTTTAAGCATTTTTTGTGATTTCCTAAGCTTAACAAACTTGTTTGGCATGAATTTGGTAAATCCTATGATAAGAATAATTATTTGGGTACAAATAAAGAAATTGACAATTCAATAATGGCAAAATTCGCTGCCAAAAGTATTAATATAAGAAATTGTTGTTGTTAAAGGAAGAGGAGATTAGATATATGTACATCCTTTGATGGTATGACATTTTCGAACACCAACATACAAGCTAGCTCTTCCAACTAATATTGTCTTGAAGTTACACTGCCCGCTGCCCATTACATAAGGCCCCGGGTTTTGCTTCTCCCTTCACAGGAAAAAAGCCTCGTTAGTGGAGGGAATCACATCTTGGCTTATATATGCTTAGCTCAGGGCCTTCCTTTTCGATGTGGGATATTACAATTCACCTTCATTTGGGGCCATCTCATTCTCAAGGTGCACATTTGACTAAGCCAGCTCTAATACCAACTAACATACAAGCCAGCTCCTCCAACCGATATTGTCCTAGAGTTATGCTGCCCACCACCCATTGCATAGGGCCTTGGGTTTTGCTTCCCACTTCATAGGAAAAGGCCTCATTAGTGGATGGAATCACACCTTGGCTTATATATGCCTAGCCTAAGACCTATTTTTTTTTTATGTGGGACATTACAAGCAACACACTATAAGAAACTAATTTCATACATCATTTCATGTTTGTTTTGTAACACCTTACCATCAAAGAAGTATCGGAATTATAGAAATGGAAATATACCTCTAGCCATAGAAAATTAATTAGAATTGAAAATAGACAAAATAAATTCCCTTAATCAACAAAATGAATGGAATCATAAGTAATTTTCTGAATAATAATGGCAACTTGTGTGATGAACACTAAATAATGGGGAAGAAGTATAACTGTTTCAATTAGGAACCTCTCAATTATTTTATGGGGGAAAGACTTTAATTCACCATCAATTGGATTGAGTCTCTATAATTAATGTTAAAAAATGGCAAAGGAAACCATCCAATGTTATAAAATAATGTTAAAGATAACTAAGATCACTACATAATAGGTTGCTTCAAGGCACTACTGGGTTACTTTCTTTAGAAAGATATTTGCCCCTAAATGTAGTTGCTAAAAGGTTAATGATGATACTTTCTTGGGACACAAGGAAGCCTTTGTTAATCTATTGATTAGCAATATCAAGAAACTCCCTAACACTCTTTTAAGTTGAAGATAATAATTTAAATCTTGTAAAACATTCTTCTTAACCATATTTCACAAAGTCATATGATGGTCTATTTATACTAAGTAGGAGACCCTCTTTATATTCTTATAAGAAGGTGTATTCAATCCTTTGTTCATCGGACATAAAGAGGTACATTTAGTCTTTTGTTCATAGGATGGACCAATTAATAGACATGCATATCACTCTTTATTCATAGCTACATGTATATGAAACACTTTTAAAGTCGTTCATTACATCTATGAGTGGATATACATCCCACTATTTATTTATAACTATATATAAATGAACCATTTCTAAAGACGTAAATTATATAACATCCCCCCACTAATTTACAAACTTTCATAAGTAGTATTATTTATGCATAAGGTGTCACTAGGACTAAACTTTCTATTAGTGTAAGATTTTAAAGATCCAACAAAGTAATAGGTATCTAGTTGATTAAATATATACTCCTATTGTTAGATTTGGAAAGCCACACATAATAATACCCTAATCAAGTTTAAGATTCAATAGATTTAGCACTTTTATGGCCATGTTCTCATTTTAGTTTTCATGCATATTTACAAGAGTAAAACCTTTAAAACTATTGATCAGAGTGGCACCACTCCTATATTCATATAGGTGAAATCCTTAGATAATATAATTATCAATCCATTAAGAGCTTCTTAACTTATTCTCCTAAATTATATAAGTATAACACTAAATACTATTTCGTAGTGCTCTAGTCATTAGATCACTTCTTTTTCTCATTAAACCTTGAAACTAGTGTTCTACAAGAATAAGGTTGGGTTCTCATTGTTTAATTATCTTTTCCATTGATAAACCTTTTGTCAATGAGTCTGTTAAATTACCTTTGGATTTTACATATGTGATGATAATTATACCATCTTCTATTAGTTACCACAAAAACTCATGTCTCAAGCTTCTATGTCTAGACTTTCCATTGTAAACTTTATTATATGCTCAAGTTGTAACACCATAATGACTTAACTCCAACTAATCTCCCTCTAGGCTTAATTCCATATGATTTCCCCAAAGAATAAGTATAAATCGTGGCATTTTCAAGCTATAAAACGGGGTTCCAACGCTCATAACTTGCCCCGTGGGTCCCGTGAACCCATCATTCACATTCTCTACTCAAATACCATTTATACAACTTGAACATAGCTTTGGATGTTACCTTTACACTAAAAATAATTCCAGGCCACAATCTCAGCATTTGGACCATCTTTGACATTGAAAAAGAGACAGATGTCCGGCTATCCCTGGTACTAGTGCAGCTTGCTGTCGTGAACTTCGAAAATTCATAACTAATTTCAAAAAAATCCAATCTAGGCAAAATATACCAATTTGGAAAGCTACAGATGTGAGCTAAAGGAGAAAAATAAGTTCAGATCAGTTTAGGAGCCATTGGACCTCGAAAATTGATGGAATGGTCACCAAGGTCGGATGGCTTCCCTAATGCTGACACAGAACTTTAGAAAGTCATTTCTCTCTCTACAGGCCTTCAATTGAGGTGCTTCTAGTTGGTATAGGTAACTGTGGATATCTAGTTTATGCTCATAAAATTTCATGATAAGTGGACATCATTTGGTCCAATCTATCCAGTGTATGAGTAGCCTTGATAGCTAAAAAGTGTGCAGACTTCGTCAGTCTATCCACAACTATCCAAATAGCATCATGTCCAGAGGATGTCCTGGGTAGCCTCATAATAAAGTCCATGGCTATACTATCCCACTTCCACTCAGGGATATCTAGAGGTTGCAACAACCCAGCCGGTCTTTGTTACATAAGCCATTGTTGAACCATAGTCATAAAATATAGAAATGGCTATAATTGGTTGTGGCTATAGCTTTATATCCAATGACAAATTCCTAATCCATTATGCTTCTTTACCTGTAACTAATAAAGCTATAAACTTAGCTTATATTGTAGAATGTGAGATACATGTTTTTTTTTTTTAAGCCAAACTTATGGCTCCTCCATATATGGTGAAATTCATCCTATAGGTGATTTTAAGATTTGTAATCCAACTAATATCAGAGTAACCTTTTAGTACATAGGGATAACTATTATAATGTAACCCTAAATCTATATTTTCCTTGAGATAACCAAAAACGTTTCTCATAATTTTACAATGATCTATGCTAGGTTTACTCATAAACCTAAATGACTTGCATACAATGAAAGCTATGTCTGTCTAGTATAATTTGTAACATACATCAAGCTTCCAATAGCACTTACATATTTTAATTGTCTTACTAGTCTTCCTATGTTTTTCTATAATTTAAAATTAGGATTATAAGGTGTGTTAGACTCGTTAACACTAAGATGCTTAAATTTCTCCAATATCTTCTTAATATATTGCTCTTGCCCGATTGTAAAACCATCCTTATGCTTATAAACTTTTATTGCCAAAATTGCATTTACTTCATTCAAGTCCTTCATCTTAACCTTATAATTTAGATACTACTTAGTTTGGTGAACACCTTCCAAGTTTATTCCAATTATTAGCATTTCATCTACATAAAGATAAATTATTATTCCTTAATCTTTAGTGAATTTAGAATATATACACTTGTCTACAATATTATATGAGAATTGATTTGATAAAACCACTTAATCAAACTTCTCATACCATTGCTTAGGTGCCTATTTTAAGCCATATAAGGACTTAACCAACTTACAAACTTTTTCCTCATTTTTGGGTAACACATAACCCTTTGATTGTTCTATGTAAACTTCTTTATTAAGATCTCTATTTAGAAAAGATTTTTTAACATCCATTTGGTGCACATGAAGCTTATAGATAGATGCTAATGCTTTTAGAATCCTAATAGAAGTCATCCTAGCCACTAATGCATAGATGTCAAAATAGTTTATACCTTCATTTTGTTAAAATCCTTTGGCTACTAACCTTACCTTAAAGATTTATAGTGAGCTCTCTATATTGTATTTTCTTCTAAATACTCAATTGAACCTAATAGGCTTTAACCCTTGAGGCAAATCAACTATGATTTAAGTACTATTGGATAATATTAAATCTATTTCATCATTCATAGCTTCTTTTTGAAAAGTAAAATCTTTAAAAGTTATTGCCTCTTGATATGTTAGTGGTTCACTTTCCACATTTAATATAATAGAAATCTTATTTATTACAGAATCCCTAGTTCCTTTAATTAAGAAAGTTATAGCTTGAGAATAAATAAAATTTAGACCCCAAGTCCTTTTCTTTTCTCATTCTCTGACTTCTTTTTAGTTCAACAATGTCATTTTTAGCTAACATTTGTCCTTTTGATCATTTAAGATCATTTCTATAGGAAATGAATACTGATTTACTTGATAATATTCCATTATGGGACTTAAAATCATTATAAAATAATAAATTCTACAATTTTAGTTTCAACAATTGTATTAAACATTAAGACTAATAACTTATATGCTTAAGAATTTTCAGCCCTGATTTCTAATTTAATTCTCCTTTGACTTGGAACTTGATAAAGGGCTAAATATCTCCACACTTCAAAATAATTTAAGTTAGGTTTCCTTCCTTTCTATGTTTCATATATAGAAATCTTTCTCATTGTGGATATGACAAGCTATTGTGCATGCCTCACCACAAAGAATATGTAATAACTTAACACCTACCAACATAGAATCCACTAGGGTTGTAACACCTAGTATGTTGTAAAAATATCGAAGTTGACCAATTTGAAAAGCAAGTTCCTTGAGATGAGTGATTCAAGACCAAATAAAATTTAGATAAAATTTTAAATAATAGAAAAATAAGGATTTTAGCCTTGAGTTGCTCAAAAACCGAGGTCGGAGTGAATTGAAAAAATTTTTGAAAGTCTAATGACATTTTCATAAATAAGTGCAATTTTAGAAAAACACCTAGGAGGGCTTTTTAAATAAAAAATTTTAAGTTGCCTAAGGTTCTCAAAGGCCCTGAAAACTATGGGAAGCTTCGGTAAAGCCCCTCCTGTGTACTTTTTCTAATGTCAGTTGACCCGAACTTTGACTGATTCATTCAGGAAAGTTTTAACTTTGATTTTAGTGATTTCAAGGGTATTTTATTAAATTGGGAACCTAAATTTTATAATATAAAAGACAGTTCTCAGTAAGGAGTTAAAACGAAGCCAAACCGAAAATGCCATTATGGAAGGGCAAAAATGAAAATAATTTTTTTAAAAAAGAAGCTTCTTGGTCCTTCTTAAGAGTCGCATTCCCTCTCCTCCCACTTAGACTAACTTTCCTTCTGCCCAAATCTTAGAAAAGGAGTTGCTGTCTTGGGTGCACAAAGAGGGGAAGAAGAAGAAGGAAGAAAAATCAAGGAAGGTAAAGAATCTTGGAAAATTTCATGCTCTTTCTTTCCCACTCTTGCTCCCCTTCTTTTATGCTCTCTTTCTATGGCTTTCTTGTAATGGTTGGTTCTGTTTTTGGTCTAGAGTTTAGAGGGGGAGTTCGAATTGCTTAAGGAAGGGAGAACCGAAAAGGAGAAGCCTTGGAAGTAAGCTTGAAACTAAGGTAAATCTTGTTCTTAGTTGCTTCTTCTTCTTCTTTTTCTCTTCCATGGTAGGATGCCTAAAATAGAACCATAAAAGGGGGAAAGTTTCTATTTTATAACCAATAAGAATTCATTAAATTAAGCCATGGGAAGATAGAATACACTAAAGAATTGCATGAAAAGCTAGTTGAATTCAAGTTGGAAAAGTGTAGGGTTCTTGAACATAATCTAAAATCTGGGTTGATTCAAGAATTCCCTAACATATGTGAGTGTTTGTTTAAGTTTCTAAGACTCCTAGGAAGCCTCCCAAGTGCCCCATCCATTAAGAAAAAATTCCAAACTCTATGGGTCCTTAATGAAGGCATATTTCGACCAAGACCCATAAAAATAGCTAAGGGATGTTTTAAATTGTTCCAAACTTGATTTGAAACTTTATATGATAAAAGAAGATAGGAGAAATCCTTAGAAAAAATTTAGAAGCCTTAGGTTGGGAGATGAGGCAATAGCTTCCATAATGTAACCTTATAAAGCAACTTGTACCTAGGTTTGTGAAAGTGAGTGTGTGATGGCTCCAACAACCTTAAATGAGGTCAGGAGACCTATATATGGTAAGAGAATGGAACCAAGAACTTGAATCATGGTAGTTGCTTCATTAGGTCATTAATGGAGCCACATTATGACAAATTGAACAAAGTGTATTCTTAAAAGTGAGTTGGATGTCATAACTTGTTCCAAGAGTATAATTGAGTGTTGTTTATTGTGAATAGGCCAAAGGAATCCAACCTCACCTCATTGTGTTTGTGGAACCAAAAAGGAAAAGGAACAAGTAAAGTAAAGCTTGGATTTTCATTAAGGTAGCTCTCCAACTTTTCTTGTTGCATTTCTTATTGCATATGTGTTATTGTGTGCTTGTGTGCATATTTATATTTTGAGACATACCACTTGATGCTATGTTGCTATTTTAGTACTAATATGCCTTCCTAAATGTCTTTGAATTATGGAAATGGCTCATAAGGGTAAGGTAGTGCCAAAAGTCCCCTAATATAGATGAGAAGATACCAAAAGTCTCATAGTATGGGTGAGACAAGGCCAAAAGTCCCTTGGATAGGTGATGCTAAGTTAAAAGTCCCTAAACCAAGAGTGAGGCAAATTCAAAAGTCCAAGAAATGGGGTGATTCCAAATCAAAAGTCCTTAGGGCTTATTCTTATACTTGACATGAGTTTGTGACATAAAAATGTGAAAGTTGAATGCTTCATAGATTGATTAGTTGTAAACTTATACTCTTGACATGTTGTATGTCTTGAAAATGTGTGTGAATAGGTGTATGAGCTATTAAGATTCAATGAATCTCACCCCTTCCTTTCTCTCATCTTATATGATCTAGGCAGAGTTCAAGATCCAAAGGATGGAAGCAAATGAACTTAAATATCCATCTCTTGGCAAATCTTGCTATTTTTTATGTACTAGAATGTCTGAGTGTAACAACCGGGAAAAAGAAAGAAGAAAAGAAAAAAAAAAGAAAAAGAGAGAAAAGAAAAGCTAAAAATTTTCAAAGGGCTGAAAATTTTCTAAGTCTGCTAGCTACAGCCCGGTTATAGCGAATGTATCTGTTCGCTATAGCAGAAATGGTCTAGCTATAGCGAGAGTGCCTTCTCGCTATAGCGAGTGCGGGCATCCCATACAAAATCTAGGGAGTTACTCGCTGTAGCGCGCGCCATAGCGAAGGTAGAGGTCTGGGACAGACACGAGCTTGCCGTAGCGAGGGTTATGGCTCGCTATAGCACGAGGTAGTCCGAAAAAACGTGAAAAAAGAGGATTTGATCTATTAAAGCGTCCTAATTCCTTCTTTCATTCTGTAACCGACTTGAGCTCACTTTAAGATAGAGAGAAAGGCGGAGGAGAGAGAGAGAAGCCTAGAGAAGCAAGGAAGAACAAGAAAGGTAAGGATTTCTATGGCTTTTCTCTTAGTATATTGCTCTTTTCCCCTTATCCTCTCTTGCCACAGTTTTAGTAGTTAAAGTAGCCATGTTTTGAGCTTGGTTCAGAGGAGGGAGAGTAGAAAACCCCTCTTGAAGAAGACCAAGACTCACATATCTTTAATTCTCCCTTGCTTCCTTTGTGAGAGCTTGAGAGAGGAAGGAGAGTGGATGAGTTTCTAGTGAGAGAAAGAAACCCCTAGCTGGATATGTTTAGTAAAATTGCTAGAAAGAAATCCCTAGCTTTATGAATCAAGTAATAAGAGTGTAATTCCATGTTCTTGTGTGGTTAGGCTCAAGATAAACACTCCCATCTAGAGTTGATTGTGAAAACCACAAGGGAGGAGACAAGTTGAAAGGAAAAGTTGTGAATAGCTAAAAAGGTAGCTCTCTCCACCTTCTCTCATGCATCTTTGTGTGCTTACATTGTCTTACTTGTGTGTATGTATGTTTTGAACCATGAGAAGTATGCTAGCATGATGATGCCTCATATATTTTAATGATATTTTATGTGATTGTTTGGGTTTGCTTGAGTATGGAAAAGCCAATAACCCTCTAGCCATGGTGAGGATGAGCCAAAAATCCTCAAGTTGGTTGAGACAAAGTAAAGAGTCTCCCAAAAGTGAGGTTGACTCCCAAAGAGTAAGGGTTGAGTCTAAGAACCTTTTAGAGAATGGGTGAAGCAAATCCAAAATTCACAAGTGAGTGGGTGAGGCTACTCCATTTACTTGGCAAGCTTTTATATGTTATGTATGGCCTACTCACATGTTGAAAATGTTTCTTTTATATGCATGGCCAACTCAAAGGTTGCAAATGCTTTTCTTATGATTTCACATGTTAATATATCCATGCATACATTGTGAGACTTGTTTGCATGCTTTGTGCGTATGATTGAATGAGAGATGAGCTATTGAGATTCTTTAAATCTCACTCCCCCTCTCCACCATCCTACCATGCTAGGTGGACCAAGTGAGGCAAGAGATGGGAGCCACCAAGCTTGAAGCTAGGGGATTTCGGTGAAAAAAATGTAAAGAGTCTTTTTGTTACTATTTTGTAGTTAAGTCAAGGAATGTAAATTAATGATGTATATGATGTAGCACCTATGAATGTTTGTAAACCAATGTATTTATCACGTATATATGAGAATGAGACCATTTTGAATGAAGAAGCAAATTTTGTTATGAAAAGCATGATTTTAGTATTGGCCACATGAGTGTATAAGTGGGTGTGAGATAGTGAGTTTCTCCAATCTGGGTTGTTGGACACTTGAGTCATGTTTAATAGCCTATATGGATGCATTCCCACGTGCTCATAGGGCTTTAGAGGTAGAAGAGGCAAATTTGAAACTATGAAGCCTCATTTAACACATGAAAATGATCCTTTTGCCCATGATGTCCAAATCTGACCAAATGACCTCTTATTGCCTTGAAATTTGTCATGTGACTAGATCTTGTCTAGAGCTTTTTGGGAAGTTAAAGATCAAGTCATTTGGAGGTCTGTATAATTTTCTATGATTTTTCAAAGTTGGTATCATAATTTCGGATTTTCAAAAATACTGTTCATTTGGTCAGTTATGAAATTATGTCATCCGAGGGCAAACGTGATCCAATGATTACAAAATTTTATAGAAAGAAACTAGATAGTTACAGTGACTTATAGGAACTGGAAGAACCTAATTTGGAGGTCTAGAGAGGAAGATATGAAATTTCAAAGTTCCAGCCCAGAATCAGTCATCCTACCAGACCCGAGGTACTGTTTCATCGGTTTCCGGGAGTTTGGTTTGATGAATTGATCTGAAGACATTTTTCCTCTCTATTTAACATCCATACCTTTCCATAGTGATATCATTTGCATGCAGTGGATTTTTTTGGAATTAGTTAGACATTTTCAAAGTCCATATCAGTAACCTGTGACAGTAGCAGAGCCCCTCCGACCAGTAGATGATTTTGCGTGTCAAACGCATTATATGTGAGACTTTATGAGTTGTATATATTTTTCCCATGAAGTAGACAGTCTAATATTTCCAGAGTGACCAAGAGAGCATGTTTTCAATTTTTTTGTATTTAGTTAGGAATTTCCAAACTTTGCCCAGAAATGAGGCCAAATCTGTTGAAAACGAATTTGCATGTCTCACATCCCTTTTTGCTTTCCATGAGTTTCAAGCATGTTTTTGGAATTGAAATAAGTGTAATGGTGCAAATAAATATGAGGCTGAATAGAATGAGCTCATTTGGTCCATGTGACACAAAAATGCATTGTTACCATGCCATAATTCTAAGAAAGGGTAGCATCTAAGGAAGGGAGATCCCACTTTAGTCTTCCTAGATGTATATGAGCCTGTAAGGCATGATGGGTATGAGCTAGAATGAAGGTTTTACACCAAGTATATATGTATATGTTATTTTTAAGCCATGAAACCTTGAACAAGTGTAAAACTATGTAAAGATAGTGTATGTATCAAGAATATAGCTAAATGAATGGAAATATGCAATTTGACCACTTAGGAGCCCACTTGTGCATGTATGTTTATGGATGTGTCACGATGAATCATGATGGTTCAAACTTTATGAAAGACTTATTTATGCTGTATTTATGCTTCCTAAGTTGCTCAAATGGGTGTAGAACAATATAAGCTCATTTGGACTAAATTTGCCCCCTTGTTGGAGCCAAAAGTGCCATAATCTTGAGCTATGACAAAGTTTGACCAAATGACTTCTTGACTTAAAATTTGGCATACAATTGCCTAGAACTTTTTGGGAAGCCAAAGACTAGGTCATTTAGAGGTCTGTTGTAATATTCGGTTCTTCGAAAATCAGAGAAAACGTGAGAAACATAAAGTACGGTTTCTCCGTAAATGAACGAAATTTACTGAATACAAAAAGAAGTTCCCCAAGATGATGTAGTTAAGGTCCTAAGAAATTTGAGAAGCATTCTAGACTCTTAAAAATGAGAATTCCAGGCTCAGACGAAAAGAAAAACGGAGTTAGAATGAAGAAACAATTTCTTATGAAAAGTCTACGAAACGTAATGGCATTTTTGTAATTTCGGACAATTTTTGGAATCACACAGGAGGGCTTTTTAAATAAAATTTTTGAGTTCTCTGGGGTTCTCAGAGGTCCTGAAAACCATAGAAAGCCTTGGGACAGTTAAATTCCTTTCGGTGGACGTTTTCTAACGTCATGTGCTCGAACTTTGACAGATCCATTGGAAAAAGTTTTAGCTCCAATTTGAGTGATTCCAAAAGAATTTTTCTTAATTGAGAATCTAAATTTTATAATGAAAAAGACAATTCTCAAAAAGGAGTTAAAACGAAGGAGAAACGAAAATGCAAAGTATGAAGGACAAAATTGAAATTTTTGAAAAAGTCTTTTTACCTTAGCTATATATAGTTAGCGTCTCACACTTGCTCTCATTTCACTTTAGATTTTCCAGCCCCAAGTCAGAAGAAGAACCCTAAGGGAGAGGCACCCACGAGAGGAAGAAGAAGGAGGAAGAAAGCCAAGCTTAAGGTATGTTTTTATGGTAATTTTCCTTACTTTTCTTCATCTACACCTCTTCTCCTCCGTTCTCCTTTCTTTCCTTGGATTAAAATGAGGTTTATAAATCTGATTCAAGGGAGATATTCAAGGGAAATTTTGGATTTGAAAAGAGAAGCTTAGAGAAAGCAAGATTCAAGGCCAACTAAGTAAGGAAACAAGGTAAAAATGCATCCTATGGTTGATACCTTCATTACACTTCTTCCTTTAGTGTTGTTGGCTCCCATTAGCATATCCACTTAGTTTACCTAGCATGTTAAAACATTGGAAAGGATGGGATGAGATTTAAAGAATCTCAATAGCTTATAGACTATTTACAACATCATATACATCATATGGCACAATCATGGTCTTAAAATGGTAAAAGCTAAACATATGATTGTCAATCTCCTTCCTTTAGTGTTGTTGGCTCCTATTAGTATATCCACTTGGTTTACCTAGCATGTTAGAACATTGGAGAGGAGAGGATAAGATTTAAGAATCCCAATAGCTCATCTCCTATTCAATCATACATAATATGTGCAAAGCAAGCTTTACAAATGCATGCATTGAGAATATGCAAGTCATGGACATTTTAAAAGAAACTTGGCACATGAGCAAATCATACAAATCATTCAAGAGCTCACCAAGTGTTTGGATTAGCCTCACACTTCTCCTCATGAATTTTGGATTTACCTCATCCATTCTTTAAAAGTTTTGGACTCAACTATACTCTTAGGAGCCCACTTTGCTTTTGGGAGACTCTTTGCTTTGTCTCAACCAAGTTCAAGGGTTCTTGGCTCATCCTCCGCAAAGGAAAGAGTTTTTGGTCTTTCCACACTCAAGTAAACTCAAACAAATATCATGTACTCATTTAGAAACATAACATGTTATCAAGAATCATGGCATATAAAAGCATGTTAGCATACTTTTCATAGCTTGAAAATACACATATACACATTATAAAATAAGCTAAACACACATCCATGCATGAGAGAATGTGGAGAGAGCTATCTTGTTTATACTCACACATTTTTTCCTTGAAATTCAAGCCTCCTCTTTTGGCCACACACCCACAAATTGGTGGAGATGATTTCTCTTGGCCTAGATACAATTTATGGGAGCTAATTAGGTTAATGAAATATATTCTAAAACTACATAACTTAGTAAATCACTAGATTACTCTATAAGCTCCATTATGGTCTATATTGGCACCTAATGAAGCAACACCTCTTAAACAATTTCTAGGCCTCATTATTTCCTCTTAAATATGATTCTTGACTCCTTTTAAGCCTCTTGGAGTCATCACATCATTAAAACAAAAGGCCTAATACCATGTTGCTTCTTTAGGTCATAATATGGAACTTAAGGCACCAAATCACTTTATATGAGTTTTAAAATTTTTTCAAGACCTCCTTTCATTTTCATTCATCAATTATAACTCAAGAATGGGTTTGGAAAAATTTAAAACTCTCCTTAGCTATAAGAATATGGTTTGGCCAAGGCTATGTATGGTTTAGGGTTCCTTAGAGTGTTCTTTGTTTTCTTGAAGGAGGAAGCTTGTGTGAAGCCTCTTAGGAGCTCAAGAACTCATTTAAACTCTTAATTAAACCTAGGAATCATCATATGAAATCAGATTTTACAAGGTTCACACAAAACTTTAGAATTTATATCTTGAAATTTAATAATTATTTTATTGTTTTCTTTGCATATTCTTGTTCTTCTCTATCAAATACCTAAGATTCATGCTTGGTTGGGCTTGGAAGTTACAACCTCCTAGGGTTATTAGTGTAGGTCAAAATGGAGAAGAAGTGTGATGAAGGTATCAACTATAAGATGTATTTTTACCTTGTTTCCTTGCTTAGTTTGCCTTGAATCTTGCTTTCTCCAAGCTCCTCTCTTCAAATTTGGAATTTCCCTTGAATATCTCCCTTGAATCAGATTTATAAATCTCATTTTAATCCAAGGAAAGAAAGGAAAAGGGAGGAGAGGAGGTGTGGATGAAGAAAAGCAAGAAAAATTACCATGAAAAGTAAAGCTTGCTTTGCACATATTATGTATGATTGAATGGGAGATGAGCTATTAGGATTCTTTGAATCTCATCACCTTCTCTTCAATGTTCTAACATGCTAGGTGAACTAAGTGGATATGCTAATGGGAGCCAACAACACTAAAGGAAAGAGATTGACAATCATATGTTTAGCTTTTGCCACTTTAAGACCATGATTATGCCATATGATGTATATGATGTTGTAAATGGTCTATGACCCTTGAGACATGTATAAATATGATATTATGTGATGTTTAGATATATGAATATGATGTATGACCTCTAGCACTTTGAGTATATAATGCCAAAGTGTGCAATGTGGAAGTTTAATGGAAATGTGTATAAGTATGGGTTGAATGACCAAAATGAGATGCATGAGATTTGGAACTATTTAGGCAGCTCACACAAGTCTCAAATGTACTTTTAGAGTTACCCAAAAGGTGCCACAACTAAGGGAAGGCCATTTGACAAGTTTGGTACCCCATATGGAGTCAAATTTGACCATAATGGAACTTTATATCACTTTTTGGCCAAATGAGCTAGTCTTGATCTGAGATTTGGTATAACATTAGGTCTCATTGAGAGATTTTTGGGAAGCTAAAGATAATAATGTTTGGAGGTCTATAGAATATTTGATGATTTTTCAAAATTGGCAATTTCTATAGTTTCTGGTTTGCTGCACTATTCATTTGGTCCAAAATTAAACTCTATCACACGAGGCTCAAATGATGTTCAATTGCAATAAAATTTTGTACAAAGAAACTAGATAATCACAGTGACTTGTGTCAACTAGAAGCACCATATTTGGAGGTCTAGAGAGGGAGATATAAATTTTTAAATTCTTTATCCAGTATTAGTAAAATTACTTGATCAGAAGTACTATTCCATTGAATTTCGAGGTCTGAGCTTGATGGACTGATTTGAAGATATTTTTTCTCTCTATTTAATATCGACAGATTTCTAGATTGATATTATTTGTATGAATTATATTTTTGTGGAATTAATTGGACATTTTCAAAGTTTTCTACAGAATTTTGTGACAGGTCCAGAATTCAGTCAAACCTTTAGACTATTTTGGATGTCAAACATCCTCTGTGATGAATGTTATGATCTAGAAATATTTTTAGTGTGAATTAGACATCTAAATATTTCCATAATGACCAAGATTGCATGATTTTTATTTTTTTAGAATTAGTTATGATTTTTCAAATTTTGCTTAGAAAAGAGGCTAATTCTGGCCAAGAATGAACTTCCATTTTCCATGCTCCATTTTGGTTTCCATGAGTTGTGAGCATGATTTTGTAATGAAAATGAGTTGTAATGATGTAATTAAATATGATAATGTATAGTATAAGCTCACACGATCCATGTGACATCGATTGAAAATTTTTAAGTATGATACAATGCAATTAAACCCATTACTTTCATCCCTGTTTTCATATGCTCTTGTGGAATGAATAATATAAAGCTTATGAATGGCATAAAATGAGCTATAATTTATAGTGTTACATCTATGGAATTTTCTATGATTTTTCAAAGTTGGTATTAGGATTTCGGATCTGCAGAATCGCTGTTCATTTGGTCAGTAATGAAATTGTGTCATCCGAGAGGCAAACGTGGTCCAATGGTTACAAAATTTTATAAGAAGAAATTAAACATTTACAGTGACTTTTAGCAACTACAAGCACCTCATTTGGAGGTCTAAGCTAAGAGTTATGAATTTTTGAAATTCTAGAACAGCAATAGTAGCGCAGCACAACCTTGATTACTGTTCCATTGGATTCTAATAGCTAAACGTGTTTGTTTTGGTATGAATTTATTTTTACCACAAATTTAATATCCATAGCTTTCTAGATTGGTATCATTTTCATAGATTGTATTTTTTTGAAATTAATTGGACATTTTTTAAATTTATAACAGGCACTTGCATCAGTACCAATAACTGTTTGAACCTCTAAAATTTTTCGAATATCAAATGTCTTTTATGTTATGTTTCATGGCCTAGACATATTTTTAGCATAAAGTAGGTATCTATAGCTTTCCAGAGTGCCATAGTATGTTTGATTTCAATTTTTTTGGAATTAATTAAGAATTTTCAAACTTTGTGACAGAAGTGAGAAAATTCTGGCCGAAATTGTATTCATGAATTTTATGTATTCCCTTGCCATACACGAACTCTAGGCCAATTTTGGGAATAGAAATAAGTTATATTTATGTAATTAAATATGAGAATGTGATATATGAGCTCATATGGTCCACGAGGCACTGAATAAAAATTTTATACGTGACGTAACGCTAAAATATTCCTTTTTTATAAGCTATTTTCTTGTGCTCTTATGGAATGGATAACATGAGACTTGGAAATAGCATGAAGCAAGGCTAGAAATATATGATGTTACAAGGGTACGGTTCTTTCACTCCATTAAACCTTTTTTTTGCAAGTATAAGAGTAAAAGATTGATGAAAAATACCATATGATACATAAAAAGAATCAAATTTGGTTGAGAAATATTCTTTACCTCTATCATTACAAAGCATTTTTATTTTCTTGTCATGAAAGTGTTCTACTTCTTATTTGTATTTCTTAAACATCTTAAATACTTCATCATTATCCCTTGATAAGTAGACAAAGGTATATCTAGAACTATTGTAACACCATATATTTCTAGCATGCTTCCGATCATTTCTAAGTCTCACATGATCAATTGAACAAAAGGGAACGGAAAATGACATTAAAATAATGCCTTATTTCGCGTTACGTCGCATATAAAAATTTCATTCAGCGTCATACAGACCATATGAGCTCATACAATACGTTCTCATATTCAATTATATACATACAACTCATTTGCATAACCAAAGTTGGCCCACAACTCGTGGAATTCAAAGGAGACCATCAAACTCACACTATTATTTTCGGCTAGAATTTCAATTTTTCTGTCACAACTTCGGAAATTCATAACTAAATCCAAAAAATTCGAAATCCAACAAAATTTAAAATTCTAGAAAGCTCTAGATGTCGACCCCATGATAAAAATTTTCAGCTCATGAATCATTAAGGGGAAAACATTTGACATCCGAAAAGCCACTGGGGTTGCTGCTGTTTGGGCCACTGGTTTAGTTTACTAATAAGAAGTTTCAAAATTCGTAACTAATTCTAGAAAAATTGAAATCATTCATTATTGGCCATTATGGAAAGCTACACATTTCTAGGCCATGAAACATAACACATAAAGCGTTTGACATGCGAAAAGGGGTAAAGGTTCAGACAGCTACTGGTACTGATGCAAGTGTTTGCTATGAACTTCAAAAATATCCAATTAATTTCAAAAAAATATAATTCATGAAAATAATAAAAATTTAGAAATTTATGAATGTTATATTTATGGTAAAAATAGACTCAGATTAGAGAAAGCATGTTTAGCTACCCAAATTCAATGGAATAGAGACTCAGGTTGTGCTGAGCTACTGCTACTGTCTCAGAAATTCAAAAATTCATATCTCTTAGCTCAGACCTCCAAATGAGGTGCTTCTAGTCGGTAGAAGTCACTATAAATGCCTAGTTTCTAACTATAAAATTTCGTAGCCATTGGACCACGTTTGCCCCTCGGATGACATAATTTCACAACTGACCAAATGAACAGTACCAGTGAAAATCTGAAATTCTGATACCAACTTTGAAAAATCATAGAAAATTCCACAGACCTCCAAATGACCTGATATTTTGCTTTCCAAAAATATCTAGGTAAGATCTACTTGCATGCAAAATTTCAAGTCAAGAAGATGTCAGTTGGTCAGACTTTGCCGTAGCTCAAGCTTATGGCAATTTTGGTCCCAACAAGAGGTAACTTTGGTTCAAATGAGCCATCCATGGTTCCACACACACATTTGAGCAACTTAGAAAGTATAAATATAGCATAAATAAGTCCTTCATAAGGTCTAAACTCTCATGCAACTCAAATTCACTATGCCACTTCCATAAACATACATACACAAATGGGCTCCCAAGTGGTCAAAATACATAATTCTACTCATTAGACTCTATTCTTGATACATACACTAACTTTACATAGTTTTACACTTGTTCAAAGTGTCATGGCTCAAAAATAACATTTACATATCTACTTTTACATTCTAGTCATCATAGTATATCAAAATAGAAAGGTTTACCAAGAGATGAAGATTTAAGCTCCTTGACTTCCATCCTTTGGATCTTGAACTCTACCTAGATCATATGAGATGAGAGAAAGGAGGGGGTGAGATTCATTGAATCTCAATAGCTCATACACCTATTCAATCACATTTTCAAGGCATATAACGTGTCAAGGGTACAAGTATGCAACTACTCAATCGATGAAGCATTCAATTTCCACATTTTTATGTCACAAACACATGTCAAGAATAAGAATGAGCTCTAAGGACTTTTGGGTTAGCCTCACCCCATTTCTAAGACTTTTGGATTGCTTTACTCTTGGTTCTTGGGACTTTTGACTTAGCCTCACCCATCCAAGGGACTTTTGGCCTTGTTTCACCCATGCCATGAGACTTTTGGCATCTCTTCACCCACATTAAGGGACTTTTGACACTACCTCACCCTTATGAGCCATTTCCATCATTCAAAGACATTCAAGAAAGCATATTGGTACTAAAATAGCAACATAGCATCAAGTGGGATGTCTCAAACATATAAAGATATACACAAGCATACAATGACATCATATGCAACAAGAAAAGGTAGAGAGCTACCTTGGTACAAATTCAAGCTTTACTTTGCTTGTTTCTTCTCCTTTTTGGTTCCACAAACACAAGGAGGTGGGATTGGATTTCTTTGGCCTATTCACAATAAATAACACTAAATCATACTCTTGGAACAAATTATGACATCCAACTCACTCTTAAGACTACACTTTGGTCTATTTGTCACAATATGGTTCCATTAAGGGCCTAATGAAGCAACTACCATAATTAATATTCTTGGTTCCATTCTCTTGCCATATTTAGACCCCTTGACCTCATTTAAGGTCCTTGAAGCTATCACACACTCACTTTCACAAACTTAGGTCCATATTGCTTCATAAGGTTACATTATGGAAGCCATTACCTCATCTCCCAACCTAAGGCTTCTAAATTTTTTCCAAGGGTTTCTCCTATCTTCTTTTATCATATAAAGTCTCAAACTAAGCTTGGAACCATTTAAAACATTCCCTAGCTATCTCTAAGGGTCTTGACCTAGTTATGCTTCCATTAAAGACCCATGGAGTTTGAGATTTTTCCTTAATGGATAGGGCACTTGGGAGGCTCCCTAGGAATCTTAGAAACTCAAACAAACACTCACAAATGATGGGGAAGTCTTGAATCAACCCAGATTTCAACTTATGTTCAAGCACTCTACACTTTTCCAACTTGAGTTTTACTAGTTTTTTATGCATTTCTTTGGTATAATCCATCTTCCCATGGCTTGGTTTGATGGATTCTTTTGGATTATAAAACAAAAACTCTTCCCTCTTCATGGTTATGTTTGATACATCCTACCATGGAAGAGGAGAAGGAGAAAAAGAAGCATCAAAGGGAGAGAAACTACCTTGTAATTAAGCTTCCTTCAAGAGCCCTTCCTCTTCCCTCTTTCTCCTCCTTAAATTTTGAATTTTCCTCCTCTGATCTGGACTCAAATCAGCACCAAAAATTACATTAAGACTATGGAAAGATAAAGCAAGAAGGGGAGGATGAAGTTTCAAGAGGAAAGAACATGAAAACCTTACACTTTCTCACCCTTTCTTTGGCTTTTCTTCCTCCAAAATTTCCTCCCTTTGTGCACCTAAGACAACAGCTCCATTTCTGAGATTTGGGCAGAAGAAAGTCGGTTTAGAGAGGGGGGAGCTGAACGTGACTTAAAAAGGGAGTTTGGAAGCTTCTTTTGTGCACTTTATTTCTATTTTTGCCCTTCCATAATGGCATTTCCGGTTTGGCTTTGTTTTAGCTCCTTTTTGAGAACCGTCTTTTCCATCATAAAATTTAGATTCCTAATTTAATAAAATGCCTTTGGAATCACTCAAATCGGAACTAAAACCTTCCTAAATGAATTGGTCAAAGTTCGGGTCAACTAATGTCGGAAAGAGTACACCAGAGGGGCTTTACCGATCCCGGGGCTTCCCATAGTTTTGGGGCCTCTGAGAACCCTGGGCAACTCAAAATTTCCATTTAAAAAGCCCTCCTAAGTGTTTTTCTAAAGTTACACTTATTTACGAAAATGCCACTGGCCTTTCGGCAAATTTTTTGAATCACTTTAACCCTGATTTTTGGGCAACTCAAGGTGCAAATCCTCGTTTTCTATTATTTAAAATTTTATTCAAATTTTATTTGGTTTTGAATCACTCATCTCAGAGGACTTGCTTTTCAAACTTGCTCGTTCCGGTGATTGTACAACGTACCGAACGTTACAACTATCATCAACAAAAGTTATGAAGTACCTTTTATCTTCTCTAATGATATTACCATTTAATTTGTATATATCACTATGTATAAGTTCTAGAAATTGAGTGCAACTTTCAACTTCTAGAAAATATTTCTTAGTAATTTTGGATTTTACACAAACTTCACATTTCTTACCAAATCCTTGTTGCTAAGCTCAATATAATTATTTTTATGCACATACTCAAATGACTTGTAATTTAAATATGTTAATTTACTGTGTCATAAATCATGAGAATCAACAACAAGTGTAGAAATATTCACTTCATCATTAATATTGAGTTTAAACATGTCTTCACTATAATATCCTTTTTCGACATACAAGTTATTCTTAAGCGAGATTACTTTATCAAATTTTAAAACAACTTTGAACCTTCTTTTGCATAAAAGAAAATAAGAGACTAAATTATTCCTTACTTCTGGAACATAAAGTACATTCACTAAGGTTAACTTTTTTCAAGACGTGAAATTCAATTTCATTGTTCCTGGGCTACAGACTTTTTTGAGGTATTATTGCTTATTAGCACTTTTCGATTATTCACTTCTTCATGTGTTTTAAACTAATAATGATCAGTGCTAACATGAACAATTGTGCCAAAATCTAGCTACAACTCAAATGACTTTCTTTTTATTGCCATGTCGAGTACAATGATCATACTAATGTACATGTAATGAACTCTTATGTGGCTATAGCAATCAAGTTGTTTTCTTCCATTAAATTAGCTTTTGAATTTGAAACTTCTTTAGAGTGACGATTTTTCTTCATATGTTGATGTTCTTTGATATAATGCCTTTTTTGTTGCAATGATCTTTGATGTGGTGGCTTATCCTTTGCTTCAAATGCTAAGTATTTCCATTGGAATCCTTATGTCAATATGTCATTGACACCCATGATTAATTTTGAATTTGACACTTCTTTAGAGTGACGATTTTTCTTCATATGTCGATGATCTTTGATATAATGCCTTTTTTGTTGCAATGATCTTTGATGTGGTGGCTTATCCTTTGCTTCAAATGCTAAGTATTTCCATTAGAATCCTTATGTCAATATGTCATTGACACCCATGATTAAAAAATTTAGGAAGAACATAGCATATCAATTTTATGCTTTCATATAAAAAACAATAGCCTTTGAGTTTGTTATTTCTAAGGATATAAATATGATATGGATCTTATCTTATATATCACCACAATCATAAGTACTATGATGATCATTTTAATTAAATTCCATATTTTAGAATTAAAATCTTTAACAGCTTGGTCTCTTATTGTTAAACACAATTTGTTAAGTACATAATACATCTTTTTGTAACAAGAAACATAATTCTAGAGTTCCTAGTAGTTAATATATATCTTCTTCATACAATCCAAATCCCAAAATAAGATAAGCTTTAATTAAGTGAAGTTAGGCTTCTTCCCCCCCCCTCTTAAAATTAGGTTGGGCCCATACCTTAAAAAGTAGAAAAAAGGAAATTCAAACTAAATTTAGGTTCAAACTAGGGAAAATAATGTTTTTTTGCGATGGTTTTAACCATAGTTGAATGAATTTGGTGCCATTGATGCACACATCAAAAGGCATTCCATGGTGGTTTTTCTTTTTCCAATTGCTGAAACAACCACCATTAAATGTTTAGGTGGTGGTTGGCATTAATTGCTGGTGGTTTGGTGACTATGGACATTGGTTCAAAGATTCAGAGCTAAATTTAAAATTTTTAGCAATAATGCCTATTCAAATTGGCCAAAAATCATTTTTTTTTAAATGGCACCTCTTTTTATTAGAATTTTTGTTAATTGAAAATCTAATTATACATTATTGAAATCCCTTTTAAAATCATCCACCCAACATTGCTAAATTACCAAATCATATATGTAATAGAATTATGAAAGAAGAACAAATTATACATGCATTGAAATAAAAATTACAAATGCAAAAATATTAATAATAAGTTAACAAAGTGTTTGTTTGAAATGTTGTTTACCTAAACATCCCAAAATGCAAAAAATTCTCTAAGTGCAAATCAATCCCTAACTATTCAAAATATGACTTGAAGAAGACGTGCTTATATATGCAATTCCAAAATCTACAACTAAAGATCTAATCCAAAGCAGAAACCTTTGGAACAACAAAATAGTAAAAATAAGAGAAATTGAAAATAAAGCAACTTCTAAAGAAAGTAAAATTAGAGACAAATTTAGATATAAAACATGCACATCTTATACCTTTTAAGGAACTAATTTCTTATTGTTCAAAATTTTATAAGAATATTATTTGGATTACTTTTTTTTAAGTAACTTCTATCCATATATGAGAAAGCTCATACCTTAAACCTAACTTTAATGTCAAAGTCGATGATGACATGATAGCAGCTTTCAAGATGCCCAACACTTGCATTGAAACGTCAATGATGTAGATTAATCACCAACTTAATGGACAACTTCTAAATAAAGAAATATTTGGTAACTAGAGAAGAACATTGTCTAAGCTTATAATTAAGTACCTCATTCACACCAATGCTCATGACCCTTTCTTCTAATTATTTGTCAACAACTTTGGATTCTTTCAAAAATGACAAAGAGTGAGAGATGATCATCTGCCACTTTAAACATGGATGGCCACCGAGCGTAACCATAAATCGGAAGTGGTGAAGGTGAATTCTCCACATAAATTGGTAACATCTGGTTTTTGATTACCTTAACAAATAAAGTATATATAAAGGTTAAGTCTTGAAATGGTAGCTTAACAAATAAAGCATATTTAAAGGTTGAGTTTTGAAATGGTAAGGAAGAGTTAAAATTAAACAATCAAATGAAAAGGGAAAAATAGTTCATAGATTAATAACATAAGATACTTATATTACCTCTTTGGATTTGATACACAGGGTTCCACATCCTCTAGATTGAGCTTTAGATATGAAGAGTAACCACAAATCTTTCAATCAAACTACATTTGTTAAGAGAGTGCAAAAATAATGATCTTAAAATACACTATAGGAAGATACAACAATTTCCACACACTAATTTTGACAATCTAATTTAAAGTCAAAAAAGATATTTTTTTACCAACAATTGCCTTTCCCTATCAATATACAAGACCCTTTTATCAACTATGGTAATTGATGATTTATCTTACTACAGGAAGAATTACCTGCGGAGTGTGAGTTTCTTTTCCTTCAGTTTCTTTTTTCTTTTTCTATCTTTTGATGGATGTTGATTGCTATTGGAGGACTTGTTGGTAGAGTTGAGTTTCTCTGAGTTTCTAGCTATTTTCTTTTTTTTTTTTTAATTTTTTGATGGATGCTGCACTTTTCTTGCTTGTAAACTCATACCAAATTGTGGAACCAATATCGTAGAAAGATATAGCAAAGTCTATTTATTCTCAAAAGTTTAAGCTATACATCAATTTACCAACAAATGACCCCAAAAAAATTACTTAAACCAAAAAAAAATTCCCATATATATATATATATGTATCCTTGAAACACGGTTTAGTATTTCAACAATGTTGATTGAGATTTTGAAAAAAAAAAAAAATATATATATATATATCAAATGTTTTGTATTGAATATACTAATTCTTTATCTCTTGATGTAAATTAGATGGAACAAAATTAGTAATAGGAGGGTCAATTCAAGGAAATTTATATTGAGATTTAAAACCTTGAGGATATTAATCAAAATACACAATCTCAACATTTGAAATAGGCTTTATTTCAGAAGGTTAGAGGTAGAAGTAGATAGTTGATTCTTCTTGTATGTTATATTTTTTGATAGAAGAGATGGGTATATCAACTGGTAAGTTGTATAAGGAAAACTTTCAATATTAAACTTTGTATTTTTGACCAATTTCTTTTTCTTTTTTTTTAATTGTAAGGAATACTAGGCAGAGGAGCCAAATAATTCTGCACTCTTTCCTAGCCTAGTTAACATGGCAGGGTAGTTTTGGTTCTTTGCTTCTCAAGAGGGAGAGAAATAAAGATTGCTTTTTAGTTGGATATATCCATTGAAATAACAATACAAACAATAGTTAGTAAAACATTCATTAAAAAAATAGTGAAGCAAAAATAAGTCAATGGACTTATTCTCTCACTTTTTAAGACTGAAATGAACATGATGTTAAGGGTTTGATTTTTATTTTAGTTTATTTTTCTATTTCCTAATTGAAAAAATTGTGTGCATAGCAGAAATTTAAATTTATGATCTCTCACTAATTATTTTCCTTGTTATAATTATATCATTGTTTATGGGCTTGATTTTGTTGTGAAAGACAAATATATCAATAATATCTTGGTTACATATCTATCTCAAGTCTAAATTGGTTTTTCTAAATAAAGAAAAACAAGGCAAAAATAGTTTTAGATTTTTAACTTACTAATTAAAACCTTAAGGATATGAATCAAAATACACTTTTGAGATTTTTAACTTACTAATTAAATAATGCAAGTAAAAATTGCAAAGTGCATAAAATAGTAAGAAAGAGGTTAAACAATCTATGCAATTCTTAGTTTTTTTCTAAAATTATCATGGCATCACAATACTAAAATAAAAATATTGACACATATATCCTTCTTTTTGTTTCTCTCAGTTTAAAACACTCTATTAGAAGTCTTGATCCCTAAAGAGGAAGTAAAGAAGCAAAAGAAATATCTAGACCTGGCATTTTTGCTTCTTAGGTACATACACCCCTCTCTCTTTATTTTGTTTTTGATTTGATTTAGGCATGCTTTGGTTATGATATATAGTTATTTTCTTTTCTAGTTATTTCCTAATTTTCTTTCTTGATGTGAGCTTCAAAGTCAAATTATAGGAAGAGAACAAAAGAAGCACAAATAATATTTGTGCATTTGTTTATTTTCTTAAGATATGAGATCTTTGAATATGTCAAATCTTTTTGAATGATTTTGTGTGTTTGTATCCAGATGTTTCTAATTATTAATGTGAAGTTAATTATGTTTTCTATATTCTATGTTTTTTAGTTAATCATGGAGAAGGATTGGATGCAAATTAAGAATAGAGCACATCCTTCATATAGAAAAGGGGTTACTGAGTTCCTAAATTTTGCATATGAACACACAAACAAAGATGATATTTATTGCCCATGTGTTAAATGCAATAATCTTGAGGGAAAAACCTGTGAAGACATTGAAGGAGATTTACTAATATATGGAATAGTTGCAAATTATACAATATGGTATAAACATGGAAAGGATCTAGAAGTGACATCTTCTAATTTAAATGATAGTGATGAATCTGATAGGGAGTCAATTCAAGACATGTTAATAGATCATTTTGGGGCATAGGATATGGAGGAGCCTAATGAAGATGCAAGCATATTTTATAAATTGTTGGGTATAATTCTAAAGAAGGCTTATATCCAAATTGTAAAAAGTTTTCCAAATTGTCATTTTTGATGAAATTGTATCATACAAAATGTCTTGGTTGGAGTAATAAATCATTTTTTATGTTACTTGAATTGTTGAATGATGCCTTTCCTGAAGGAATACAATTGCCAAAATCTTATTGTGAAGTAAGAAAGATCTTTCGAGATCTTGGGGTAGATTATATAAAAATTGATGCTTGTGAAAAGAATTGTATGCTATTTTGGAATGAGCATTCAAAGTTAGATTGCTGTGTGGTTTGTAATATCTCTAGATGGAAATTTGAAAATAATAATTTAAAGAGAAAAAGAAAATTTTGAGAAATATTCTTTGTTATTTTCTTATAACTATAAGATTGAAAATTTTGTATATGTCAAATAAGACAGCATCAGAAATGACATGGCATTATGACAAGCATGTAGATGATGGTGTTTTAAGACACCTTGCTGATTCAACAGCATGGAAAAAGTTTGATGAGTTACATGAGTCTTTTGCTTTAGAGCCACGTAATATTAGGCTTGGTTTGGCTAGTGATGGATTTAATCCCTTTAGTAACATGAGTACTTAATATAGTATTTGGCCTGTGGTATTAATTCCTTTTAATTTACCACCTTGGAAGTGTATGGAGGATCCATATATGATGTTATCATTATCGATTCCTAGGCCAAAAGGTCTAGGAAGTGATGTTGATGTATATTTACAACCTTTAATAAATGAGTTAAAGTGAAAAAAATTTATTTGATGGCACAAAGGAGGTTGGGCATCCTCCTAAGCAACTTTCTGGGGAAGATGTACTTCATCAAGTTCATGATTTAGAAGGATTAGTGTTGGGAAAATATACCAATAAAAGGAAGAAAAATGAAATGCAACATTCAACTGGTTGGCTTAAGAAAAGTATCTTCTTTCAATTACCATATTGGAATACCTTGTTCTTATGACATAATTTGGATGTCATGCATATTGAAAAGAATGTTTGCGATAATATTATGGGGACATTGATAAATTTTTTGGGAAAAACAAAGGATAATTTAAAAACTCAATTAGACTTACAAGCCTTAGACATTAGGGTTGATTTACATCCCATAAAACAAGACAATAGGGTGTTAATACCTGCATCCATTTACATGTTGACTAATGAATAAAAAAGCATTTTGTGTGATTTCTTGAAGAATGTCAAAGTTCTAGATGGGTATTCTTCTAATGTTGCCAAATGTATGAAAACAATGGAGCACAAGATCATTGGATTAAAAAGTCATGATTGTTATGTCCTCATAGAGTGCTTCCTTCCACTTGCACTATGAGAACTATTAGCAAATGAGAATATTTATAGTCCATTGATTGAGTTATGTTCTTTCTTTAAAGAGTTATGTTGCAAAGTTTTTACTTTTGAGAAGTTGGATCAAATTGAAACTCAAATTGCTTATACACTTTGCAAGCTTGAAATGATATTTCCTCATTCATTTTTTGATGTTATGGTCCACTTACCAATACAGTTAGCACAAGAAGCTAAGATTGCAAGGCCAGTCCATTATTGTTGGATCTATCCTATTGAAAGGTAATTGAATCTCCCTTTATCTTACCTATTAATTCTAAATGTTTTTATCAATTCCATAAATAATATATATTTATTATGTAAAGGTACTTACAAACTTTGAAGGGCTATGTACTTAATCAAGCTTATCCAGAAGGTTCCATTGCCAAAGGATATATTGCAAATGAATGTTTGATATTTTGCTCAAGATACTTTCATGGAATTGAAACAAAATTCAATTGAGTTGGGAGAAATTAAGATGGTGGTGCTAGTGAATTATTTAGGTTATCTGTTTTTGTACAATTTGGTCGTCCTACTAAAGTGAGTAAAATATCAAGAAAATTAAGTATGGAAGAATTAAATCAAGCTCATCTTTATGTCTT
The DNA here is from genome assembly GCA_026724425.1 of Erythrophleum ivorense. NCBI lineage: Eukaryota > Viridiplantae > Streptophyta > Magnoliopsida > Fabales > Fabaceae > Erythrophleum > Erythrophleum ivorense. The sequence goes on from JAIUCV010000018.1 coordinate 6,311,268, forward strand.
GAAAAATTATGATGAAGTTATTCCATTTATTGAGTAAGTATATTTACTTTCAACTCATATGTTATCTTATTATACATTCATATCTATGAACATAATGGTTTTTATTTATTAGGAAGCATAAGTTGGAGATTAAAAGAGAAAACTTTAGAAATATTGAAAGACAATATAATCAACAATTTGCCAAGTTGTTTGAAAGTAATGTAGGTAGTGCACTTTTTTAAAGTATACTTATTTTTATTATAATATTTTATAATTTTAAGCTTTTTCTATTTTTATGTAGGTTACATAACTTTACAATGAAGGAAGTGATAAAGTGACATAACAACTCGTACATTTAGCTCGTGCTCCATCATAAGAAGCTATATGTTATAAAGGATTCATTTTAAATTGTCTCACATGGGAAATAATAAAGTTATTCTATTAAAATGTTTATGGTGGGATGTAGATTACTACGGTAAGGAAATTGTAACAGTATAATGACTTAACTCCAACTAATCTCCCTCTAGGCTTAATTCCATATGATTTCCAAAGAACAAGTATAAATCGTGGCATTTTCAAGCTATAAAACGGGGTTCCAACGCTCATAACTTGTCCTGTGGGTCCCGTGAACCCATCATTCATATTCTCTACTCAAATACCATTTATACAATTTGAACATAGCCTCAAACAACCCATAAACCACGGATATGAAGTCAAAAACTAAGAAAATACAATTTTTCAAATAGGCCCAAAAGTCAGATTTTTGGCTCTAACTTTGAAAAATCATAACTTTGTAGAAAAATGGGAATAAGAAAACCATAGCTTTTTAGAAATCTTTGGATGTTACCTTTACACTAAAAATAATTCCAGGCCACAATCTCAACGTTTGGACCATCTTTGACATCGAAAAAGAGACAGAGGTCTGGCTGTCCCTGGTACTGGTGCAGCTTGCTGTCATGAACTTCAAAAATTCGTAACTAATTCCACAAAAATCCAATCTAGGAAAACTATACCAATTTGGAAAGCTACAGATGTGATATAGAGGAAAACAATAAGTCCAAATCAGTTCAGGAGCCATTGGACCTTAAAAATTGATGGAACAGTCACCAAGGTCGAATGGCTTCCCTGATGCTAACACAGAACTTCAGAAAGTCGTTTATCTCTCTACAGACCTCCAATTGAGGTGCTTCTAGTTGATATAGGTCACTGTGGATATTTAGTTTATGCTCATAAAATTTCATGACAAGTGGACATCATTTGGTCCATGAATGACACAGATTTAATTTCGGACCTAGTTTCACAATACAATAACCAAAACCAGAAAATTTTCCAATTTCAACAATTCACCAAATATTCCTTAGACCTATAAATATTACCCACTTTAGCTTCTTGGGAAACTCTCAATAGACTCTAGAGGCATGCCAAATTTCATATCAAGAAGAGCTCATTTGGTCATACTTTGATGGAGCTCACAAATATGGCGGTTTTGGCATCCAAAATAGTTCAAAGTGGGTCCAAATGGCCTCCCACATGTTCTAGTACCTCTTGGGCAAGTTTAAAAGCATAAACATAGTATATATGAAATACTCAAGTGGACCAAATCAATACACATCTCAAATTCGCTATGCTACAGTACAAAATGCGCTATTACGTATAAGCCACAAAAAGGCAAATCCATCTTTTTATTGCTTTAACTCGCTACATAGTTTATACATTATTTATACATATGTTTACACTTGCTCACATATTTACATCTAAAAAATAATAGGTGCATATTCATTTTGGCACCTCTTTACAACAAAAGAACTAAAATACTACACAACTCCCTAAGCATGCTCAATTAGGCTCCTTGGTGTGCACTTGGTTCTCCTTGAGCTCCACCTAACATGTTAAGATGGGAGAGGAAAGGGGGTGAGATTCATGGAATCTCAATAGCTCATACACTTATTCAAGGAAGCAATCAAAGCATATAAACAAGTCAAAGCATGCAAACCATTCACAATTACACTACATAGGATTTTCATGCCATGATATCATATCAATGCCAAGAATAAGTTCTAGGGACTTTTGATCTAGCCTCACCTGAGTTTTGGGACTTTTGGATTAGCCACACCCTTAGTTTAGGGACTTTTGGCTCTACCTCACCCATTTCAAAGGACTTTTGGCATTACTTCACCTAAGCAATTTTCACAATCCATATCATAAGCATATTGGTACCAATGTATCAAGGCAACATCAAATGACATGGCTCACAATACAAGCATATATACACAAACATACAATGACTATTACACATCCAAGAATGCAACAAGAAATAGTGGAGAGCTACCTTATCGGCCAATACAAGCCTTCCCTTTCAATTTCTCTTCTTCCTTCTTGGTTTCACAATCACAACTAGATGGAGTTGCTTCCTTTGAGCCTAGACACAATAAAGAGCATGGAATTACTCTCTTATAACTCAAATAAATACTCACAAAGCTAAGGGGCTCTTTATCAAAGCAAACCCCCATTATATATGTAAGAAACTAGGGATTGTCTCTCTAGAATTCCACTAACTCTCCTTCTTCTCTCAAGCTCTTAAGAAAGGAAAGCAAAGAAGAAGAAGTGAAGATACATGAGTTCTAGCCTTCTTCAAGAGTGGTTTTCCACTTTCTCTTTTCTGAACCAAACCCAACTCAACTACCAAAATCATAAAAAGAGAGGACAAAGAGAGAAGAACAACATGCTAAGAAGAAAAGCTATAGAAATCTCAAGCTTTCTTACCTTTTTGCTTGTTCTCCTTCCTTCTCTAGGTCTCTCTCTCTCTTCACAGCCCTTTTCTCTCTTTTGGTTGAAGCTTAGGTCAGTTAAAGGAGAAAGAATGGATCTGGACATTTTAAGAAGTCAAATTCTCTTTTTTCACACTTTTTCAGACTAACCCTCGCTATAGCGAGCACGTATTAATCCCAGACTCCTGTTTTCACTACGGCGCGCACTACGGTGAGGAACTCCCTAGTTTGTGTATGAGATGCCCACACTCGCTATAGCTAGAAGCATTTTTACTATAGTGAAAAGGCACTCTCGCTATAGCTAGACTCTTTCTCGCTATAGTGAACAGGTACATTCGCTATAGCTAATCCATTTCTCACTATAGCTAGCAGACTTAGAAAATTTCAAGACTTCAAAAATTTTCAGCTTTCTTCTTCTTCTTTTTTTCCCGGTTGTTACAGAAATCAAAGTAGATGAATATAGGATAATAATTGTGAACAAAGGGCAAAGATTAAACACAAATGAACAATTTGCAATGGCATGTTAATGTGAACAAGTCTTTTATGTGGAAGATATTACTAACTCTAATTGGCTATGTGTGGTGAAGGTTGCTCCTCAAGACTACTTTGATAGGCCTATGCTTGAAAAGGAAGATGAAGAAGAATTGTATGTGGTTATCCCAAAACCATTACAACAACATATGTCTCATGATATTAATGAGCTTTCAAATATCATGTCTAATGATATAGAAATTCTTGTATCTTGGAATAGGATAGACCTTAGCAATGCTCTTTATGTAGACTTAGGGGATATAGGTTAAGAATGAGTTTTTTGATTAAATGTTTGATTTATTTTAATGAGTTGTATTATTGAACCTCTTTTACATGTTAGTTTTTGGCTTTTTTTGTCTTGATTATTTGTACAATTATATTTTAAATTTAATATTGTTACTAACCTCTTCCAATATTATCTAGATTTTTTTTTACTACAGAGAAGTATTATAATGGTTGTTGCTAATACTAGTACAAAAAAAAAATGTAGGTATGTCATTTTCTACTGTATTGTTTGTAATATAAAATTTTAAAATTCTTTCTTATTAGATGTTTATAACTATGTCAAATTTAATATTATTGAATAAGTCAATGTGATTACAAAGAAAAAAGGTCGAGGATCCACACGCAATCTTGAATCGTCTAAATTGCCATTTGGCAAGAGACTTGACATAACATGGCGAAACAATCATCCTGTTGTTCCAAATTCAAAGTTATTCAAGTCAAGATGTATAACTTTGGTTAGGGAAGTGCAAAATGCACCTAAAGTGTTAGTGAATGGGCTGAAATTTCCATGAAAAAGAATAACAAATTATTTGATCTTGTTTTGGTTATTACTACACTACAAAATTTTCAAATCGGTTTTGTAAAATATTCAAGTTTTATATTAACTGACATATAATTGTTTCTTGATCTCAAGGTTCATTTTAAATTTGAAGGTTGTCAACCACTTGTATGGGCACAAATGAATAGGTCATACAAGAACTATCGCCATGCATTGAAGAAGAAGTATTATGATTCTTTTGAAGGTCCCGAAGAGGCTCTTGCTACTATACCACCTAATATGACAAAAGAAGATTAGACACATCTTGTGAGGTTATGGAATTCAAATAGTTGGAAGGTGGGTACTAGAAATTTAACTTTATTTTATTCTTGGAAATAATATTACATTTAATTTTATTTTACACTTGGAAATAATATTTTTTAGAAAATAAGTGATCAAAATAAGATTAGTTGAGCAGCCAACAATATTATACATACTATAGGATCAAAAAGTGTCCAACAAAGAGCTGAAGAAGAGATATTATAGTTATTAATTTAGTATATTTTGTTCAAATTTTAATAATATAATATTCTATTGTTTATTCAAAATAGGAAGAAAAGACAGGACAAGAAATTGGGCGTGTCCACTTATGGGAAATTACACACACTAGTGCTAATGGATAGGCTAGTAACAAAGAATCACAAGATAAACTTGTAAGTTATCTCAATTTAAATACACTAGATTATATGAATATTATGATATGGTCTTGAATTTTTTTAAGTCATATATTTGAACATCATATGATTTAAATGTAGGAGCACCTTAGAAGCATCATATCTGAAAAAGAGAAAGGATCTCTGGATATGAATGAAAATGAAATATTTATAGAAGTTTTTGGACCTAAGCAACATGGAAGAGTCTGTGGGCAAGGAGTTAGTATTTTCCCCACACAATTTATTGGGCCTCAATTCTCATGTCTTTGTTAGCTTGAAAAGCAACTTCAAGAATTAGAAAAATGTTGTGAAGAGTTGCAAAAGTTAGCTTACTAGAAGAAAAAATTAATAGAATAGAAGATCTATTGACACATCTGCTTGGAGGAAGGTGCCTAGACCTCAAACTAATTCTGATAGTGATACAATTTCCCCCATTTATTTGGTAAGGTTTTTATCATGATTATGTTTTTTGTTTTTTTACCTCAAGGCTCTTCCTTGAAATATATCACATGCTGATAGCTCTTAACAATTTAATTATAATAACGTATAAAAGTGTAGTGTTACATACCTTTGAAATTGTTGGAAATGTATGTAGGACTTTGTTTAGCAAAAACATGTCTTGGATGTTGTAACCATCATACTATAACTCATTTCATGCCATTTCTAACTCCTATTCCATGAAGCATATGAGTTTTTAAGAAAAAGACATTAAAATATTACATTTTCATGCGTTACATAGCGGATAAATTTTTCATCTGGCATTTCATGGACCAAGGGAACTCATTAAACTTATTATCATATTTAATTACACTAATACAATTCAAAACCATCCAAGAAAGTGGCTTGGAACTCATACGAGTGGATGAAACACACCAATTTCCATGAATTAGCCACGGTTAGATTTTTAGTTTTTCTGTCACAACTTTGGAAATTCATAATTAAATCCAAAAAATTGAAATCCAACAAAAATTACCATTTTAAAAAGCTTTGGATGTCTACCCCGTGATAAAAATAATTTCAGCCTATGAATCATTAAGGAGAGAACATTTGATACCCAAAAATCACTGAGGTCGCTGTTGTCTAGGCTACTAGGTCAAATTGCCGATATGAAATTTTAAAATTCATAACTAATTCTATAAAAATTAAAATCACACAAATTTGGTCATTATGGAAAGCTATAGATGTTAAATTTATGTGACAAATAATTACAAAATGAGATTGATACTTTTAGCCATTGGAAATCTATAGAATAGTAACTAGACTCAGGGGGCACTACTGCTACTGATAGCAAACTTCAAAATTACATAACTCTTTACTTAGACCTCCAAATGAGGTGATCTTAGTGGACACAGAAAGATTATAACCTCTAGTTTATGCCTATAAAATTTCACAAGCATTGGACACCATGTGCCCATAAGATGACATAGAACACAAATATGTCAGTGTGAATAGTGCACATACTAGAATCAATTGAAGATCCCAACTTTGAAAATTCATAACTGATTCTATCGAGCTCTATTTTTACTGCACTTTAGCTTCCTAAAAAGCTCTACATGTTTGCCAAATTTCATGGAGAAATTCCTCCATTTGGTCAGAAAGTGCTATAGGGTGCCATTTGGGTCATTTTAATGTCTTTTAATGGTGTAAATGTGTGCAAAATGGTTCCTAAGGTTCTTTTGGCCACTTGGCCATGTGGGAATAGCACAAAAAGACTCCCTAAACTTGTCTTAAAGGTGTGGAAACTCAAAACACAAAATCTCATCCTTCATCCTCAAGCCATATGCTAAGACACATGTACTTGCAATGGCCATTCAATACCCAAAAGTTGCCATACATTCTATTTATCATCAAATTTCATACATACATCATCTATTAGGGTAATTATATATGTTTCATTCATTGTCTATCAATTCTATCAAAAGATTACATCATATGCCATTTCTTTGGTTACAACATAAATAACATCAAGAGCTTTATGATCAAGGCTTCATCTTCCCACTTGGTGGCTTATATTTCCTTGTTCATTGGTTCCACCTAGCATATTAAGATATTGAAGAGGAGGGAGTGAGATTCAAAGAATCCTAATAGCTCATCTGTCATTCAATCATACATAAAGAATGTAATATAAGTCTTAAGGATGCATGCATGGCATATTAATATAGAAAATGGTGCAAGATACATTCTTGGCATTTACACAAAGCACACATAACACACTTAGGCTTGCCAAATGAATGGATTAGCCTCACCCACTTTCTTCAAGGTTCTTGGAATTGCCTCACCTTTTTTCTTAAAGGCCTTGAACTAAGCCTTGCTCTTGGGAGACTTTCTCTTGGTCTTAACCACTTCTAAGGGTTCTTGGCTCATCCTCACCCAAGATAGGAGATTCTTGGCCTCTTTTCATTCAAGCAAACCAATGCAAACATTCTAGGCATCATTTGAATACATAATGCAACACTGTTGTTCCATGGAACATATGCATCATACCAAAACATAATTCATAGCTTAAAATACACATATACACATTCAAAGATAATGTAGACATTCATTCATGTATGGGAAAAAAGAAAAAGAGCTACCCTATTATCTATGCAAGCTTTACTTTGCCTTACTCCTTCCTTTTTTTAGGTTCCAAAAGAACACTTAGGTGGGGTTGGTTTCCTTGGCCTAAACATCATGAATAACACTCAATTATATTCTTGAAGCAAGCCAAAGCATTCAATTTACTCTTAAGAACATACTTAGTTCCATAAGTCACATAATGGTTTCATAAATGGCCTATTGAAGCAACCATCATGATTCAAGTTCTTGGCTCCCTTCTCTTCTCATTTTTAGGCCTTTTGACCTTATTTAAGGCCCTTGAAGCTATTACATATGCATTTACAAAAGCCTAGACACAAGTTGCTTCATAAAGTCGCATTATGGAAGCCATTGCTTCATCTCCCAATCCATGGCTTCTAAATTTTTTCCATGGGTTCCTCCCACATTTTACCATCATAAGAAGTCCCAGACCAAGATTAGAATAAATTAAAACTCTCCTTAACCCCTTAATTTGTCCTGAGTCGACATTATGGAAGTATTTGAAGTTCAAGGGGTTTCTAATTTTTCCTTGATGGGAGAGCCACTTGGGAGGCTTCTTAAAGGTCTTAACTACTCAATCAAACACTCACACATGCAAGGGAACTCATACATCAAATCAGTTTTTGCAAGGTATTCAAGAGCTCTACACTCTTCTAACTTGGAATCCCTTAGTTTTTCTTGCAATTTTTTGGCATATTCCAAGTTGCCACACTCTAATTTCATGGTTTCCTATGTCTAGGTCAGAACTTTCTTCCCCTAGATGGTTCTGTTCTTAGGTGTTACACATATAAGGAAGAGCAAGAAGGAAGAAGCAATAAAAAGTAAGAAATTACCTTGGATTTAACCTTCTTTTAAGAGTGTTTCTTCTTGCCTTAGCTTCCTCTTTGGATTATTCACTTTTTCCCTTTAGTTCAAGGATGAAATAAACCATTTCACTTGCCAAAAACATGGAAAGATGAAGCAAAGAGAGGAGGGGAAGGTTTCAAGAAGAAAGACTATGAAAATCCTTAAAGTTTCCTACCTTTTGTTAGCCTTTTCTTCCTCCTCTTGAGCTCTCTTAGTGTGTCTCTCTCCCTTGGTCTCATGCTCTATTTTTGCGTAGCAAGAAGGTCTGTTAACCAGAGGCTAAAAGAAACGTACTTTAAGAAGATGGAGAGTCCACTTTATACACTTTTCAATTTTGCATTTTAGTTTCTATTCTTTGCTCTTATCATTTTGGCTCAAATCAACTTCCTTTTGAAATCTGTATTTTCCATCATATTTCTTAGGCTCTTAATTATAAGAATTGCCTTTGGAATCACTCAAAAATGATCTAAAACCATTCCGAACTGTTCAGTCAAATTTTTGGTCAATCGATAGTCGAAATCGCTCACTGAGGGAGTTTCAACTGTTTTAAGAATTTTCATGATTTTTAGGGCCTCTAAGAACTTCGAAAAATTTAAACTTTTTGTTTAAAAAGCCCTCCTGTGAGTTTTCCAAATTTTTCAAAAATTACAAAAATGCCCCTACTTTCTTCGGTAATTTTTTGAGCTCTTTTGGCTTTGGTTTTTAAGCATCTTAAACATTAGATCCTATTTTCCAATATTTAAAATGTTATCATAATTTTAGTTGGCCATAAATCCTTCTATTTCGAGGACTTTCTTTTATATCTGGCCTATTTTTGAAGTTTACGGAGAAACAGAACATCGCGTTTCTCATGTTTTCGGAGAGACCAGATGTTACAGATGTTAGTTTGTTGTTGTTAAGATTGTATCAAAAGGGGTGGCTTCCATTGGCCCTCTTCCTTTTGCCTTTGGACAAGTGGTACCATAGGCCTCATTTAGTTCTAATTCTTTTGCATATATAAATGTTTTTTAGACGATTAATACTAATTTAGCAAAGTTTATGTGAGTTGGCTCTTCTTTTGTTCTAAAAGATATATGTAAGGTTGTATGTGATTTGTAACACCTTCATCTCTAGCTCTCTTGCATCATGCCTTACATGCTCATATACATATGGGAAGCATAAAGGGAGATCATTTTCTTTGGGTTCATATTCTTTCTCACATGGCATCATGCATGGGTAGACGTTTACTTTAGTGTCACATGGACAGGGTGAGCTCTTTCTTTGTGTCCTCATGTTTAATTGCACTATTAAGACTCATTTCAATCCCAAAAACATGCTTTAAACCCATGGAAAGCAAAAAGGGATATGAGACATGCAAATTCATTTTCGGCAGATTTGGCCTCATTTCTGGGCAAGGTTTGGAAATTCATAACTAAATACAGAAAAATTGAAAACATGGTCTCTTGGTCACTCTAGAAAGCTTAGACTATCTACTTCATGGGAAAAATATGTGCAAGTCATAAAATCCCACACATAACACGTTTGATACGCGAAATCATCTGAAGGTCGGAGGGGTTCCTGCTACTGTCACAGTTTACTGATATGAACTTCAAAAATGTCTAACTAATTCCAAACAAATCCAATGCTTGCAAACAATATCACTATGGAAATATGTAGATGTTAACTAGAGAAGAAAAATGTCTCCAGATCAGTTCATTAAGCCAAACTCCCGGAAACCGATGAAACAGTACCTCAGGTCTGGTAGGATGACTGATTCTGGGCTGGAACTTCGAAATTGCATATCTTCCTCTCTAGACCTCCAAATGAGCTTCTTCCAGTTGTTACAAGTCACTGTGAATGTCAAGTTTTTTCCTATAAAATTTCATAGTCATTGGATCACGTTTGCCCCTCGGATGACACAATTCCCTAATTGACCAAATGAACAGTAGTTCTGAAAATCTGAAATTCTGATACCAACTTTGAAAAATCATGGAAAATTCTATAGACCTCCAAATGACTTGATCTTTAGATTCCCAAAAATTTTTAGACAAGATCTAGTCACATGCCAAATTTCAAGGCAAGAAGAGGTCATTTTGTCAGATTTGGACATCATAGGTAAAAGGACCAATTTCATGTGCTAAATGAGGCATTAAGGGTTCACTTTTGCCTCTTCTACCTTTAAAGCTCTATGAGCACGTGGGAATGCATCCACATAGGCTATTAAACATGACTCAAGTGTCTAACAACCCAGATTTGCAAAACTCACTCTTCCACACCAACATATACACCATGTACATAGGCAAAAATCTTTACTATTTACACCAAAAAACTTGCTACATTGTTCCAATAGTCTCATTCTCATACACATACATTGAATACATTCATTTACAAGTATTCATAGGTTCTATATCATGTACATCATTAATTTACATCCTTTAACTTAATTACAAAGTAGTGACAAAATGGCTCTTTACACTTTCTTCATTGAATTCCCTAGCTTCAAGCTTGGTGGCTCCCATTTCTTGCCTCACTTGGTCCACTTAGCATGTTGGGATGGTGGAGAGGGGGAGTGAGATTCAAAGAATCTTAATAGTTCATCTCTCATTCAATCATACACACAAAGTATGCAAACAAGTCTCACAATGTATGCATGGGCATACTAGCATGTGAAATCATAAGGAAAGCATTTACAATATTTGAGTTGGCCATACATATAAAAACATTTTCAATATGTGAGTAGGCCATATCTAACATATAAAAACTTGTCAAGCAAATGATTAGCCTCACCCACTCACTAGTGGATTTTGGACTTGCCTCACCCATTCTCTAAGACATTCTTAGACTCAACCCTTACTCTTTGGGAGTCAACCTCACTTTTGGGAGACTCTTTACTTTGTCTCAACCAACTTGAGGGTTTTTGGCTCATCCTTACCATGGCTAGAGGGTTATTAGCTTTTCCATACTCAAGCAAACCCAAACAATCACATAAAACATCATTGAAATACATGAGGCATCATCATGCTAGCATACTTTTCATGGTTTAAAACATACATACACACAAGCAAGACAATGTAAGCACACATCTTATGCATGAAAGAAGGTGGAGAGAGCTACCTTATTGGTTATTCACAACTTCCCCTTTCAATTTGTCTCCTCCCTTGTAGGTTTCACAATCACCTCTAGATGGGAGTGCTTTTCTTGAGCTTAGCCACACAAGAAGCATAGAATTATTCTCTGAACACTTTATTCATAAGTTAGGAATTTCTTTCTAGTAAACCCTACTAAGCATATAAGAGCTAGGGATTCTTTCTCTCACTAGAAACTTATCAACTCTCCTTCCTCTCTCAAGCTCTCAAGCAGAAAGCAAGGGAGACGTAAAGATATATGAGTCTTGGTCTTCTTCAAGAGGGGTTTTCTACTCTCCCTCCTCTGAATCAAGCTCAAAACATGGCTACTTGAACTACTAAAACAGTAGGAAGAGAGGATAAGGGGAGAAGAACAACATGCTAAGAGAAAAGCCATGAAAATCCTTACCTTTCTTGTTCTTCCTTCCTCCTCTAGGCTCCTCTCTCTCTCCTCTGCCCTTTTCTCTATCTTAGAGTGAGCTTAAGTCGATTACAGAGTGAAAGAAGGAGTTGGGACGCTTTAAAAAGTCAAATCCTCTTTTTTTATGCTTTTCCAGACTAACCTTCGCTATAGCGAGTCATAACCCTCGCTACGGCGAGCTCGTGTCAATCCCAGACCCCTGTTTTCGCTATGGCGTGCGCTACAGCGAACTACGCCTTGGTTTTTGTATGAGATGCCCGCACTCGCTATAGCTAGAAGCATTTTCGCTATAGCGAGAAGGCACTCTCGCTATAGCTGGACCATTTCTTGCTATAGCGAACAGGTATATTCGCTATAGCTAGGCTGTAGCTAGCAGACTTAGAAAATTTTCAGCCCTTCAAAAATTTTCAGCTTTTCTTTTCTTTTTCTTTTTCCTTTCTTTCTTTCTTCTCTCTTTTTCCTGGTTGTTACATGATTTGCCCATGTATTTAGACACAACCTAATTATGAATTTTATAATGTCATCATATACCCTAATGCTATACACTAGTGAATATAGCTTGCTTAAATGGTTCCAACTAGTGTTTTGTTTCTTTATACCTTCAATGTTTTTTTATTCTTATTTTTTTTCAAAGATTATACTTTAATGAAATTATTTTTTATGGTCTAATTCAATGTTCTTTTATCTTTTTTGCAGATGGGAAGTGAATGAGATCTATAACTCAACATTATTTTACACTTATGCAAAATATTTCAAATTTATTTGAAAACATTTAAATTAATATGATGAAGTTTTATATTTATAATAATGTTGTAATTAATACATTACTCATCTTTAATATTTGGATAGAAAACTTTTAGTTGATGGTATATATTGAAAATTTGAGAAATATTTACAATGTTTGCTCTAATATAAACATTTCTATAAATTATATTATTAACTAAAAATTTACTTTCCAATATAAAAAATAACAATGTAAAAGATATATGATTAAAAATTATTACATATATTTTTTTTACGGTCAGAATTGACAAAAATGTAGTTGATAACTGCCTTTTTTAGTTGCCGTCGAAATTGTTTAAAAATTTTGACAAAAGTATTTTTTATAGTTAATAACTGTAAAAAATACTTTTGAACTTTTATTAACAGTCATTAACCGTCGATAATACTTTTTTTGACAATACTTATATTGATACTTATCGACGGTTATATAGTCATCAATAAAACAAATATTGACATCTAAGCATTTTTTTAATGCTTGTGACCCTCAAATACATCCTTAATAAACCTCATTGTAGTCCACAAATACCTTATTAGCTCATCAATACAATATTTCTATAGTAGAAACCTATAAGAAATACATGTAAGCACACGCATACAACAAAACATGTCATGATGTTATGATGTAAGTGTTTAGTTATAGTCTCATCACTTCTGTTAGTCAACTTCAAATATTGTAAGGTGACATGATCTACAGGAAAGAAGCCCATTGTTGCACCATACTCAGGAGACATGTTTGCTGTGGTGGCACAATCTGCCAAAGGTAGTTCACTTATGCCTTCCCCTACGTAAATGAAGTAAAAAGGCCATTATAAAGGGTAATATTAACAGCTAAATAGGCAGTGATATTAAAAAGGCCATGCTTTCTTAGCATTTGAGCAAACTCTCAATACTGAATCAGTAGCTGTCACACCATCTCTTTGTTTGCCTAATAATTTAATCAGTCCAGATAGGACCAGGCTCATAGGCTGCATTCATATGAAAATGCCAAGCACATATTTCTAACAAGAACCTATTATCCTAAGAAGAAATACCAACAAAAGTACACAGTTCAAGCATACTATGAATAGCATAAATATAAAAAGGAAAGTCTCGATTTCTATAACAAACTATGAACTTCTGTTTGCAAGTTCTACTTCAGTTCCATCAACTCCCCTCCCAGGGTTGGCCATCTAATCTGCACACAAGTTCTCTTCCTTATAAGTATATTTAATGACAACCCTCCAATTGCCCTTGACTAGCAGAAGGATACTGTGAACCTGTGGATTGGCATGATAGGGACAAGAAATGCGGACTCAAATTTGTGTTCGCTTGAAAAAAAAAGTCATAATTAAAATGGTCAAAGTAGCTAGTAATTTCAATAAGATGTTTAATAAGAGAGAGAGATAATTTCTGAGAAATTAAGATAGTATCCAGTAATCAATTTTTGTTGGCAACTTAAATGCACAACAGTATCAATGAATGATGTTTGTATCTAAAAATAGGGAGACTGGGAGGTGATTTCAGCTTAGAAAGGAGGAAAGCAACTTTTGCACCGCAGCGCACGTGGTACCGAATAAGCGGCCAGCAAGACAAGAATGGTGAAAACAACATCTTGTTGCAGATACTCAAAACAACATAATTGGAAGCCTTCACGCCTTCTTTGTCAAGCTTTGCCTTCTCGCCTCCCCAGAAGCCATGGTGACCATAACCTCGAAAAAGGCAGAGGGAACTTGAAAACAGGGAAGGTTATCGAAAATGGGGGAGGAAATCTGAAGAGAGCCAAAATGCGGGTAGTGAAATTCTAGGCTTCTCATACCGTCGAAAATTGTCACAAAATTGTCGGCCTTTATTATCACATACTTGTGGTTTCTAACTACCAGTAATGCCGTTGGAAAATAAGCGATTTCTGAGGGTTTTTAAAACCGTCAGAAAATGGCTGCCGGAAATTCCAGCATTTCTGTTTTATATACATACATATATAAAACAAACGCTCGATCTGTTTTTTAATAAACTCATCATAATCAAGTCCAGTCTGTATCTATTTATTTAGTTGCAATTAAATTAAGACAAATAATAAAGTGATAAAAAAGAAAGATGAAAGAAATACCACTTTAATATAAAAGAATATCATGCCTCCTTTCAATAAAAAAAAATTACGAATTTAGAAATAATAGATACGATTACTCCAATTCCAATATAATTAGGAAAATAAAAAAGATAGCTAAAATTTTCTAATATTTTACATAAATTTCAAAACACAACATCGAACTTTTCATGCAACAGCTTCTAAATTATGAATGTCAATCTTAAAGCAATAACTAACATCCCATGTGTCTTGTAACACCTTACTCTCTAGCTCATACCCATCATGCCTTACGTATTCATATGCATATGGGAAGCATGAAAGAGAGATCATTTTCTCTAGGTTCATATTCTTTCTCTATAGCTTCATGCAAGGGTAGATATTCACTTTAATGTCACATGGACCCGGGTGAAAACTTGCCTCTTCATTCAAAATGGATCTCATTCATATATATACATCATAAATACATTGACTTGAAAATATTCATAGAGGCTATATCATATACATTATTAATTTACATCTCTTGTTCCATATACAACATATTTACAAGAAGCTCTTTGCAAGTCTTCATTAGTCTTCCTAGCTTCATGCTTGGTGGCTCCCATCTCTAGCCTCACTTGGTCTACCTAGCATGTTTGGATGGTGGAGAGGGAGGGTGAGATTCAAAGAATCTCAATAGCTCATCTCTCATTCAATCATACATATATAGCATGCAACAAGTCTCACCATGCATGTATGGCATGTTAGCATATAAAATCATAATGAAAGCATTTGCAACATGTGAATCGGCCATGCATAAAGGAAAAACATTCTCAACATGTGAGTAGGCCATACATAACATTTAGAAGCTTGCCAAGTATATGGATTAGCCTCACCCACTCACTTGTGGATTTTGGACTTGCCTCACCCATTCTTAAGAGGTTCTTGGACTCAACCCTTACTCTTTGGGAGTCAACCTCACTTTTGGGAGACCCTTTACTTTGTCTCAACCAACTTAAGGGTTTGGCTCATCCTCGTAATGGCTAAAGGGTTATTGGCTTTTCCATTCCTTAAGCAAACCAAAACAATCATATAGATCATCATTTCAATTCATAACGTATCATCATGCTAACACATGTCTCATAACTCATATCATATATACATACAAGTAAGACAATGTAACCACACAATTATGCATGAAAGAAGGTGGAGAGAGCTACCTTATTAGTTATTAACAACCTTCCTCTTTAATCTATCTCTTCCCTTGTTGGTTTCACAACCACTTCTAGATGGGAGAGCTTCTCTTGAGCCTAACCACACAAGAAGCATTGAATTAATTCCTTAATACTTGATTCATAAGCTAGGGATCTCTTCTTATCAACCCTACTGAGCATGTCAACTAGGTTTCTTTCTCTCACTAGAATTCATGAACTATCCTCTCTCTTTTCTCAAACTCTCAAGCTCTTAAAAAGGGAAAGCAAGAAAAATAAGACTATATAACTTCTAACCTCCCTCAAGAGTGGTCTCCTACTCTCCTTCTTCTGAACCAAGCTCAAGACCTAACTATTTTAACTACCAAAACCGTAGGAAGAGAGGGGAAGGGGAGAAGAGTAACATACTAAGAGAAAAGCCATGAAAATCCTTACCTTTCTTGTTCTTCCTTCCTCTCCTAAGCCTCTCTCTCTCTCCTCCGCCCTTTTCTCTCTCTTAAAATGAGCTTGAGTCGGTTAAAAGAAGAAAGAAGAGATTTGGAAGCTTTAAAAAGTCAAATTCTCTTTTTCTCGCTTTTTCGGACTTACCCTCGCTATAGCGAGCCATAACCCTCGCTACGGCGAGCTCGAATAAGTCCCAGACCTCTGCCTTTGCTATGGCGTTCGCTACTGCAAGTAATTCCCTGGATTTTGTATGGGGGTGCCCGAACTCGCTATAGCTAGAAGCATTCTCGCTATAGCTAGAAGGCAGTCTCGTTATAGCTAGACCATTTCTCGCTATAGCGAACAGGTACATTCGCTATAGCCGGCTGTAGCTAGCAAACTTAGAAAATTTTCAGCCCTTTGAAAATTTTCAGCTTTTCTCTTCTTCTTTTTTTCTTTTTCTTTTCTTTTCTTCTTCTTTCTTTTCTTTTCTTTTCTGGGTTGTTACATGTCCTTCATGTATACAGCTTATTTCTTTTTTTTCTTCCCATCAACTCTCTCAAAAAAATTACAAAAAAATTTGAGAATAAAATTCATCCCCCATTCATATTGAGATAATGTTGATATTTATTTATACTTCTTAAATAAGAAATAAATAAATAGATGGATATAAAAGAAGCTAGCTAAAAACATTTAAAGGTAGTTGGTAAATCTACGCCTACCATCAATTAAGAGGTTGTTTGTCCATTAAAAAATAGAAACATTGGGACTTGGATCCCTGAAGTATTTAAGGAGATAATGTAAGAAACAAAAAGAAAGAGAAGCATGTGGAACCCACACTTGTCATGTGGGTCACATATAGGTAGGTCTCACTTTTTTCTCTCTTTCTCTCTTCTCACTTCACCTGAAGTATTTAGGTGATCTGCTCCCAAAATATTGCTATTTTCTAAATATAAGCAGTGCTTGTGAATGACAAATCACATTCAAATTGTCCCTACAATTCAATATTACATCTAGGCGTGGATTTTCCCTCCATGAGCCGTACAAATATAAAACTAATAAATATAATATATGTATATATATACCTAACATTTATCTCATTTAAATTTATAAAATAATAATGAAGTAAAAAAATTGTATTTGACAAAATACAAATTGTTAAATGTAATTTTAAGAACATAAAGGTATTGGGATT
The DNA here is from genome assembly GCA_026724425.1 of Erythrophleum ivorense. Classification (NCBI taxonomy): domain Eukaryota; kingdom Viridiplantae; phylum Streptophyta; class Magnoliopsida; order Fabales; family Fabaceae; genus Erythrophleum; species Erythrophleum ivorense. Next base: position 6,328,623 of record JAIUCV010000018.1, read on the forward strand.
GATGAAATGGAAGGAAAACAAAGAGAAATGAAAATTTAATGGACATTTTAATTTATTTGAAGTTCTTTGTTTGATTAAGCTACTATGTAAATTTGGTCAGAATATTAGTTTTAAATTTAAGAAGAACTTGACATAGTTGAATAAAAATAAAAATTTTAATGTAAGAATCAATCACTAATTTATTTTCTTAATGAATCAACTAACATTATGGTTGAGATTACAAGATTTTCATTTGATTTGATCTAAGATACTATAAAGTAGTAGTGCAAAAGACTACCCTACAAATTTATTTAAGAGTTGAGATTTATACAATTAAGAGCTTTTATGACCCCCTAAAAGAAGAAGATGACAAATCATATTATTTGGATTAGAGTGAACTAAAGTAACATAATTGTAGCAAATGAAAGATGCCATTTTTTAGGGAGTATTTAAGTATTCATGTACAAAGATTGCTTTATACTTGTGAGAAAGGTTATCATAAAACTTGTTCAATTCTTTTGATAAAGATATAACCATTATTGGTAGTTGTATGGGCAATATTTATGTTAGAGATTGTTAATATGGAAGCCACAACATTACACACTACAAAGAAAAAAAAGATAGAGCAACGTGATAGTTTTAACCATCACTAAAGACTTTAGCCACAATTGCCAGATCCATTGTTGAAACATTCATTGTGATGGAAATTATGGCAATTGTCCTCAACATAGGAATGACCACTACTAAATTTTTGAACTTCATAGCAACTGCCTTCAAATTGATGCTAAGTCGGACTTTTATTTAGTGATGATTGTGACACAATCGCTACTATTGTCATGGCAATATTGGCTATTTAAACCACCTTTATTTTTGTTCTTTTTTTTTTTTGGGCTAAATTTTCTTTACCTCTTTTTATTATGATATATATGAGCCTTTATATAACCATGACTAAATAAATTTTAGATAATAACCATAACAAAAATCAATGTCATGTCATAATCACATGGAACATTAAATTATCATTAAAATTTAAATTTGAGTCAAGCCGTGCAATTTTAAATATTATCATTGAAGTTTGGTAGAAGTCAAGTTTTGGGGGCTGGCACTTGACCTTAAAAGTTCTAGAAAAGAAAACTCATTACTGCATCCATCTTTCTTGCTTGATCCTCCACCTTTAATTACAGTTAAACGACTTGATTTTCCAATTTTGTATAAGAAGGAGTAAATGTGCTCACCCCACTACAAAAATGAATAGGATGTTCAAACACTTTGGATGGGGAAGGACCCAATCCCAAACCTTAAGCATAACTCCAGTGCTCTTTACTTCCTAAAGTGAAGGTTAGGGAATCTTGAACTGATATTTCTTGTGAACTAACCAATGCACTAGATTCATGTTTAGAAATTTAAAACAAAATCATAACCTATTTAAATTTCACATTGATCTTTAATTGATTCCATTAAAGTGCAAAATACAACATTAACCAAAATATTACCAAGTTCAATATCTTTAACCACAAGACAAAATGTTCCCCTATTTTCCACAAACCATAATTGGAATGTTACCAATACCAATTCCATAAACTATAATTAGGATATTACCCAGTACATAAACCATAATCAATTACCAAGTTTAGGACCTTCAACCATAGAAGAAAATGTTCCCCTTTTTCCACAAACCATAGTTAGAATATTACCAATACTAATCCATAAACTATAATCAGAATATTACTAAGTACATAAACCATAATGAGAATATTACCAAGTACACAATCTATAATCAAAATATTACTAGGTTTATACATAAACCATAATCAAAATATTACCAAGCACATAAACTATAATCAAATTGTTTCCAAATATCCTCTTTTTTCCCCCTAAAAGCCAAGATAGAGCTAATAAGTTTAATATTGTATAAACAAGAAGGTCATGGCTTTTTATCATTGACAGAAGTCCCATTTGCCCTTTTATGTATGACTATCTAAACTTTTCCTCTTGAGACTGAGTGCCTACACTCATACTCCTACAAATTTCAAGAAGAATGTAACACATAGTTGTTAATAGCAAAAGTACAATACTATTGTAGTTTACTTTTTTTCTGCAAGATTATTTGATCCACCTGTGTGTGGAATTGTCAAATTTTTTTATATTTTCCTATGCACGTGCCATTATATCTACACTTTCACAATTTTCCTCTACATTCCTTTCACTTGGTTCCAATCAATTTTAAGATAAAGCTCTTGTGTAGATTAGTATGAGCATCAAACTTAGGCTTCAAGATAAAAGATAATAGTTAACAAAAGTACATAAAAAAACCATAGAAATAGTTCAAATGTAGTGAAATATTACTTGAACAGTGTTCTTATACATATATCCTTACATTTTTAAGGAACCTTCTTCTAGTCAATATAACTAATGGGAAATAATTCAAAGTATTTCTTAATGGTCACTAAGAATCCACCCTCCAACACTGTCCCCCATTGGTTGACTATTATTGTTCCCTTGTGAGACAACCTTCTCACCACAAGGAAGCAACCAACTATCATTGATTGTTAGGTGTCTTAGCTTTATAATGTCATGCTCATATGTAAAACCAAGGTTAGTACATTAATTTTTTGGTACTCAACCATAGATAGCCACTTTGTAGAAGTTGGATACTTGGTTGGGTGGCTTCCTCTATAAAAGGGCCACCTTTAAACCTATGGGTGCAATGGGACCATTGCCTGTGTCACCATAAGATGGGCTTGAGCTAGTCTTCTTGTTAAAGAATCATTTCATCTTCTAGTTTTCTAGTAAGACTTAAAATTTTCATTAGTTAAATGAACCAAGAAACATATAATATTAAAATAGTTTTGCCTCTCCTTGTTCATTTCATAACTCAAAAGAAAAGTTTTTAATTAAGAAAAAAATAGTACAATATAAGGAAAAAAAATTATACAACCTAAGTAAACTATTAAAGGCATAAAAAATTAAACTATCTGTCCACAACTAATAAGTCCTTTTCCAAATTCCTCTATCCAAAGTGAATAACAAAACAATCTCTTTCAAACCTGAGACTCTGGTCTTAGTTATGACTTATGAACTATGACACACTCCATAAGGTGATAGGCCTAGGGAAGCCTACAAATTAACAGGCCATAAATTTGACTAGGTTGATGTCATCTTGAAATGTCAAACAACTTTATTTGCTAACTATTTGCTCCCTGTTCATAAGTCATAACTACAACATATATGTATATCAAAGAATTGCTTATCGCACAAATGAACAATTTCAAAAGTTTAAGAGAGGGGTAGACGTTTGACTATTCAATTAAGCAATCACGAATGAGGAAGAAAGTAGAGGGAAAAAAAATAAAAATTATAATGAAGGACTCAGATGCTATAAACGTTATAATAAATGACTTTAAAAATTAAAATTATTTTCAAAAACTATCATTATCGTCGGGTTTTAGGAGATTTACTATCGGATGTAGAAAAGTGCTAAAATTTTTTATATCTAATAGTAAATTTTCTAAAATTGGTAATAAAATTCTTTAAAACTTTATAGTAATAATGTCCTTAATAATAATTTTAATTTTTAAAGTCCTTCATTATAAATTTTATAGTATTTGGGTCTTTGGTTATAATTCTTCGCAAAAAAAAATCCTATTTAGTAGTCTAATCCTGTAACACCCTAAATTCTAGCTCATCTTATGCTTTTAAATGACATAATATCATGAAATATATAGGATTCCCATAGAAAAAGCGAGAAAAATGGGAATAATCTTACATTGCGCTATATCTAAAAATATCATTCGGTGTCACGTGGATCGTGTAAGCTCATTCTATACATTCTCATATTTAAATAAATTAATACAACTTATTTTCATCTTAAAATCATCCCCACAACTCATAGAAACCAAAATGGAGCTCAAAATAATCAAGTATATTTTCGGCCAGATTTGGCCTATTTTTTGGTCAAACTTTGGAAAATCATAACTAATTCTAGAAAAATTGAAATCATGAAATCTTAGTCATTCTGGGAAGCTATGGATGTCTACTTCACACTAAAAATATGTTCAGACTATAACATATATCACAAAGGATGTTTGACATCTGAAAAGGTCTAGAGGTCGCTGTTGCCTGGGCTGCTATTTCAGATTACTAATACAAACTTCTAAAATTCATAACTAATTCTATAAAAATTGAAATCACACAAATTTAGTCATTTTGGAAATATAAAAAATGTTAAATTTATTACAAAAATAATTTCACAATGAAAAAAATACGTTTAACTATTAGAAATTTATGGAACAATGACTGAACTCCTAAGGCGCCACTGCTACTGACAACCCACTTCATAAATGCATAACTCTTTCCTCAAACCTCCAAATGAGGTGATCTTAGTGGCCATGGAAAGATTATGACCTCTAGTTTGTTACTATAAAATTTCATAAGCATTGGATACCATTTGTTTATTGGATGACTCAGAATACAAATCTGCTAGTGTGAATAGTGCGCATATCAGAATCAATAGAAAATCCTAACTTTGAAAATTCATCAAATATTCTCTAGAACTCCGAAAATTATGTTCTTTAGCTTCCCAAAAATTTCTCAATGAGACTAATTTCATGCCAAATATCAGATCAAGAAGAGCTCATTTGGCCAAAAAGTGATATAGGGTTCTATTATGGTCAAATTTGACTCCATATGGGGTACCAAACTTGCCAAATGGCTTTTCCTCGGTCTTGGCACCTTTTGGTCAAGTCTAAAAGTACATTTAAGACTTGTGTGACTGCCTAAATGGTCTCAAACCTCATGCATCTCATTTTGGCCATTCAACCCACATTTATGCACATTTACCTCATACTTTTATATTGTATATTTGGACATTACAAACTCAAATTGTATTTTACAGTTCATACATCATATCCATAGTTATAAACATCATATAATAGTATATTTACACACGTCTCAAGGTTCATGGTACATATACAATATCATATACATTATGAACCATCATTATGGTTTCAAAATGGGTAAAATCATACATAAGCTTGTCAATCCTTGCTCTTCATAGTTGTTGGCTCCCTTCACTATAATTACTTGGTCCACCTAGCATGTTAGATCATTGGAGAGGAGGAGATGAGATTCAAAGAATCACAGTAGCTCATCTGTCATTCAATCATACATAATATGTGCAAAGCAAACTTTATAAATGCATGCATGGAGAAAATGGAAATCATAGACATTTTTAACACGAGCTTGGCATGTGAATCACTCATATAAGACATTCAAGAGTTTACCAAGTGTTTGGATTGGCCTCACACTTCTCCTCATGGGTTTTGGATTTATCTCACCCATTCTTTGAGTACTTTGAACTCAACCATACTCTTGGGAGCCTACTTTACTTTTGAGAGACTCTTTACTTTATCTCAACCAAGCTCAAGGGTTCTTGACTCATCCTCACCGAAGTGAAGAGTTCTTGGCCTTTTCACACTTAAGAAAACTTATACAAACATCATGTAATTATTTAGAAACATAACATGGCATTAAGAATCATGGCATATAAAGGCATGCTAGCATACTTTTCATAACTTGAAAATACACATACACACATTCTAAAACAAGCTAAACACACATTCATGCATGAGAGAAGGTGGAAAGAGCCACTTTGCATACAATCACACACTTTTCCCTTTGGATTCAAGCCTCCTCTTTCGGCCACACACCCACAAATTGGTGGAGATGGCTTCTCTTGGCCTAGATACAATTTATGAGAGCTAATTAGGTTTATGAAACAAACTCTAAGGTCATACAACTTGCTTAGGTACTAGATTACTCTATAGGCTCCATTATGGTCCATAAATGTACCTAATGAAACAACACCTCTCAAACAATTTCTAGGCTCCATTATTTCCTTTTAAATATGATTCTTGACTCCTTTTAAGCCTCTTGGAGTCATCATACCATTAAAATAAAAGGCCTAGTACCATGTTGCTTCTTTAGGTCATAATATGGAACCTAAAGTACCAAATCAATTTCAATGAGTTTTAAATTTTCTCCACGACCTCCCTTCATTTTCATTCATCAAATATGACTCAAGAATGGCCTTAGAAAAATTTAAAACTCCCCCCACTACAAGAACCCTCTTTGGCCCAGACTATGGGCTTCCTTGGCCTTCTTGGAGTTGTCTTGGTTTTCTTAAAGAAGGAAGCTTGTGGGAAGCATCTTTGGTGTCTTAAGAACTCATTTAGACTCTTAATTAGACCTAGGAATCATCATATAAAATCAGATTTTACAAGGTGCAATTGAAACCATAGAACTTGCATCTTGAAATCTAATAGTTTTTTGATAATTCCCTTTGCATATTTTTAATCCTCACATATTTTTTCCTTAAATTCATGCTTGGTTCTATCTAAAAATCATCTCCTCCTAGGGTTTTCTCAAGTGAAACAAAATGGTGGAGAAGGGAACCAAAGATGACAACCATAGGAAGAGAAATTACCTTGTTTTCTTACTTTTTTTCACTTGAATCTAGTGTTCTTTGAGCTCCTTTATTCAAATCCGAATTTTCCCCTCAATTTCTCCCTTAAAACAGATTTATAAACTTTATTTTAATCATAGGAAATAAAGGAGAATGGAGGAGAAGAGGTTTGGAAGAGAAAGAACATGAAAAACTATTAATTTCTATACCTTAAGCCTTTGATTTCTCCTCCTCTTTGCCTTCCTCTTGTGCACCACTCTCCATAGGGGTTTCCTCTGGTTTTGGGCAGAACTTGGTCATGCAACATGAGGGGAGAAGAAGGGTGCATCATATATATAGGTGGGAGGAAGTTACACTTTTCAAAAATTCTAATTTTGCCCTTCATTCTTGGCATTTTCGTTTCTCCTTCGTTTTAGCTCCTTTTTTTAGAACCATCTTTTCCATTATAAAATTTAGGTTCCCAATTAAGAAAAATGTCTTTGGAATTACTCAAATCAGAGCTAAAACCTTCCCAAATGGATCCGTCAAAGTTCAAGCACACTGACATTAGAAAACGTCTACCGGAGGAGATTTAACTGTCCCGGGGCTTCTCATGGTTTTCAAGGCCTCTGAGAACTTCGGAGAACTCAAAATTTTGATTTAAAAAGCCCTCCTATGTGAATTCCAAAATTTGCTCAAAATTATGAAAATGCCATTACGTTTTGTAAGCTTTTCGTAAGAAATTGTTTCTTCATTCTAACTTTATTTTTCCTTTCATTTGAGCCTGAGATTCTCATTTTTAGGAGTCTAGAATGATTCCTGAATTTTTTAGGACCTTAACTACATCATTTCAGAGGACTTCCTTTATATCTGGTAAATTTCGTTCGTTGACGGAAAAATTATACGTTACGTTTCTCACGTTTTCTCTAGTTTTCAAAGAACTGGATATTACAAATCCCCAATCCAGAGCTTGAAGAAAAAAATCTTTTGACGGTTCTCTGAGGTTATCTAATCCTTCCTCCATGAATGGGCTTTTTTAGAAGAAGATGCAACTGATCACATACAGGGTTTATGTATATTATTGGCCTAAGCTATAAAATAGATTTTGGGCGCGAGATCAGGCCCTAATATACTCAATATTATATGTTAACGGTCAGCCTAAAAGATCTCGAATCTTTGACTTCTTGTTTAGTAGTGCCTTCAGCTTTTGTCCCAAGTCCCAACTCCCAAAGCATCAAATATTGCAGGGAGAATGAGATGTTTGTGGGCTAAAAATCAAATTGAGACATAAATGGGCTTTTGCACCTCGTTATTCAACAAAGTTTCTTAAATGTCTCAAATACATAATCTTTTTTTTTCATATATAGCCTATTTTTTCCTTTGGAAAATATTTTTTTTCTTATATATGTATATATACTTGGTTTCCAAATTTTGACTGTCGGGATATTTGTTTTTGAGTGATTAGACTATGAATTTAGAGACATCATCTTCCTTATTTATGACATGATAATTATTAAATATTATTACATATATAATAATATTTTTTTTCAATAGATTTATTATTATAATTATATTAATTACTTAAAAAATAAATTAATTCTTTTAAGAGTTATTACTTATTAAATAAATTAAAATATTAAATAATTAGTTAATAAAAAATTATTTTATATTTAATAATTATCATTTTATAATTAGAGTACATGATATTCCTTATACAATATTATTACTTTTTTTTAATCATTTTGAATACATTCTTTTTTTTAATTTGTACTGATGTTTAGGAGAAAATACATGAATGTAAATTTTGATCAACTCAAATATAGACTTTTTTTAAAAAAAATGCTATGTCATCATCCAAGATAGACACGGGAAATTTTTTTTTTATACATTTGTTCTTATTGTTTGACCATGAGTCATTATGGATGACAAGTGATCAAATTGTTACCTTTGATTCGACATCACTTCTAGTTGTGGATATTTCTTTTGAGTCATACATATATAAAATTTATAAATATATAATAATATTTAGATATAGAGAAAAAATAATTTATCTCATTTAAATTTATAAAATAATATCAATAAAGTTAAAAAATTTGTATATGACAAAATAAAATTGTTAAATATAAATTTTAAGGATATAAAAATATTTAGATTGAGAATATAGAGGAAAAACAAAGAAAGGAAAATTTTGATTCAGACGCTTGATTTTATTTGAAGTTCTTCATTGGATTAAGCTACTTATTAGTAAATTCAATCAGAAATCTATTTTAAAATTGAGAAGAACTTGATATAGTTGAATACAAAAGATAATTTTAATGTAAGTATATAGTAAACACTAATTTACTTACTTGATGATTCAACAAACATTACAATTGAGATGATAGAGCATGTTGTTTGGATTAAAGTGAGCAAAAGTCGCATGAATTCAACAATGAAAGATGCTATCTTTTAAGGAGTATTGAAGTATCCATGCATAAAGATTACCTTATACTTGTGATAAGGGTCATCATAAAACTCATTCAGTTTATCAAATAGAGAGATAGAATTACTATTGATAGTTGTTAGAACAACATTTATGTCGAGATTGTTAACTATGAAAGCTATTGCATAATTGTTACCTAGCAAGTTGCTTATGATTCCCTTTTCAACAAGTATTTCAACATCTTTTCTAGTGTTAATAAGATAATCCAAAAGGGCTATGTAATAAGTCAAGTAGCTCAAATGAGAAAGGTGACACTGCTCAAATGCAACCACAAATTTCTAATCAAAGTCTCAATTTACTCACTTACTTTAAGATGTGGTATTGTTAGCACTCCATTTAAATATTGCAGCTCAATTATACTTTTGTGTTGATTGACTTGAAATTTAATCCTTGCCTCATGTGGTTGGCTTGCACTATATAAATGCTTCACTAGGCCTAATTTTTTGCTAGGGAGTTGATCACATGGTAAGCAAAAGACCCATATCATATCACAGAGGTCTTGCATCTACACACTACATTAGGTAGCTTTAGGCATTGCTCAAAAATAGCTAAAGGTAACATTCTCATGAATTTCATTGTTAGGAACTATAATGTGTAGCAACTAGGTCGCCAAAGCATTGAAGGCAAGCTCAACAAATGAAGATCTACCCTTAAAGTCAATTGGAAAAGTTAGGTCGAATAAGAGTTCTAGAAGAAAGAATGGTAGTTGATTTTTAAGTAAAATCAAGCATATTTTTACATCACATCTTGGCCATGGTTTGAAAACCCAAGTGTCTTTTTTTTTTTAACAACAAATTTATATATGCAAGAAAGAACCCTAATAGAGTCGCTATACTGTTACACTTGAAAATATGACCATGTGACACCGAAAAAAGAAATTTTCAAAAATTTTTGATTCGATTTCCATCAAAACAAAGACCAAAATCAAAGTAAAAGTAATAAAGTCGCCACCAAAATTTTAATTTTTGAAAAGGCAAAACTTTGAAAAAACTTTTTTATTTGAAAAAATAAAAAAATAGTTTACAAACCAAAAAATAGATTTAGGAGTCGATTATGAGCGGAGAAAGTATTAGGCATCACACTATACTCGTTACTGAAAATAATTACCCTAAGTCAGTTATACAAAATTAATATGGCCTCTATTATATTTTTTATTCTTTCTAGTAAATCACATGCAAAATAAGAAAGAAATAATTAAAGAAATAAAATTAAGAGTAAAAAGAAGGAAAATAAATTAAACAAATAAAATTAAAAGCAAAATAAAAGAAAAGAAATTAAGGAAATAAAAATTGAAAAAAATATTTATTTACAGGGGCGGACTTGACTTAAGATGAAAGTCTAGGACTTACGTACCCTATGACAGAGATCATAGTCCACGTAGTTCAAACAAAAACTGTGTTTGTTAGTTGGTGTTTTGTTTTTCTCTTTTGTTTTATGTTTTTTTTTTAATCTTTTTCTTTTTTTTTCTTTTTTTTAGTTTTCTATTTGTTTCTATTTCTATTTGTTTTTTTTTGTTTTTGCTTTTATGTATTTATTTATTTTAATTCTTTTAGTTTTTATTATTTTTTAAGGAAAAGAGAAAGTTAATAAAAATAATTTTAACTTTCACGAATAAAACGGTTTTGAAATTGGTTGATAAATTTTACTTTGCAAAAATTAAGTTAATTTCACATCTTTGTTCTTGTCATTTTTTTATTGTTATCTTTTGTCTTGTTTTGTTTTTTCTTTGTCATTAAAAAGGATTTTTCTTTTTTCTTTTAAATTTTTTTATTTGATTTTATTTTTCTTGTTTCTTATTTTTTGTTTTAACTTTTGTTTTGATCAATTTTTGTTTTGTTTTGTTTTGTTTTGTTCTTTGTTTTAATAATTTGTTCTTAATTTTTTTGTTTTATTATTTTTTTTGTAAAAGGACAAAGAAAATAAAAATTACTTTTCTCTCTAGCAAATAAAATGAATTTAGAATTGGTTAATGTGTTTCAATTTGCTAAAGGTTGAGCTAATTTTACTTCTTAACTTTTTTTGCATTTTCGATTTTTCTCTCTTTTTTTATCATTTTTTTGTTTTTATTTTTTTCTTTTGATTGATTTTCTTTTTATGATTATTTTTGTTAAGGATCAATTTTCGTTGATTTTGATTTTTAATTTTTTTCTTTTTCTTGACTTTAATTTTGGCAAATTTTTTTAATAATTTTTTTTTCTTTTTGGATATTTTATTATTTTTATTTTTCTCTCCCTTCTTCTTTTAGATTTTTTTTATCTTGGTTCTTGAAATGACTTTTTTATTTGAGTAAAAGGATTTCTCAATTTTTTTTTATTTTTGTTCCCCTCTTTTTGGTTATTTTATTTTATTTTATGAATGTAAAAATTTTATATTTTAATTAACTTTATAGTGAAAAGAGAAAAAGAGTAAAATTACTTTTGACTTTCACAAACAAAACAAGTTTCAATTTGCAAAAGATATAGTTTATTTTACTCTCTAATCTTCATCATTTTGTTAAATAATTTTTAGTAATTTTTTAATGATTTTTTCTTATTATTTAATTACTGATTTTTAATTTTTTGACTTTTTATAATTTTTTTTAAATTTTGTGGAAACATCTTTTTTAGTGTTTTCATAAAGTACATTTTAATTTTTAACTTTGCCAAATGATAGTTGGAAGAAAAATCTATAAGTTTACAAGCAAGAATTTAACTACTATTTTTTTTATAAAGAAAATTAGCTTTTGTTTACAATTTTTTCTTGAAATGGGAACTTTAAAAGCTTAGTTATTTAAAATTAACTTTCGAAGTTAAATAGTTTATCGTTATTATTTTTTTGGTTCCTCCTTTTTTGTTTTCTTTTTTTTTTATCTTGTTTCCTTTTTGAAAATCTTTCTTTAAAGAAATTCAATTTGATGTTGACCGTTGAAATCCAAAACTTATTAAATATAAATTTGAAACCCTTTGGATACCAAAGAAGCTTTATTGCCGCACATGATCCTTAAGTCGATTCCTATGGGCCTGAGGGGACAAAGAATCCCACACAACCATTCTAAAATTGAAATAATATATAAAAAAATGCAAGTAATTATAAGCATACCAATTATTCTATGCATATTTACATTTCAATTTCTACTTATGAATAAAAAAAGAAAACAAAGCCATGTGATGTCCCCTTTTAGCCATCTCCTTATAGAGCCTCCCAACCATTTGCTCTCTTCAGGTCATTAACCTCTTAGTCATGGGCCTCAGGCATAGCAAAAACAAATAAGAACAAAAGAAAGTTTAAAAACAAGCCACAGGGTATAATAAATCCTTAAACAAACTCTCTTTTTCTATAACACATATTAAGAATCACCAAGAAAGTGAACACTATATGTCAGACTTGAACTACATCATCAACCATGGGAGGGACAACATGGCAGAATACATCATTAAATAGGGATTCAGATTTGCCAACATACCAAAATTATCAGTGTATATGACTATACATTTTATTATTATTCATATATAAGCATACCCATTTTTCTTCTTTTAAAGAAAAAAAAAACCATGGAAGGAAGAATCAGATATGTCATGAACTTCCATATACATTTAGCAAAACCCATCATTATTTCTATTCCAGTTCCAATCCATAAATCAAGCAATGCAAACCATATTTATCAATCATGGAAATTCAACAACTCAAACATCATTCCAGATAGTACTACACAAATGAATCACATTCAAAACAATTTTTGATCCATCACTCCAGGGCCCAGACAATTCAAAATCATGTATCAAACATTGTTTATGAGTCAATCTTAATATCATTGAAATGAAAGGGATTAAACAGAGTCTAACCTATCAATAAAAAAGAAAAAGCCACCACTCATTATCAGAATGCCCAAAACTGAAATCTACCTATTAGTAACAAATTTTAGAAAATCAATAAAAAATCATTAAGCCACATGATTCTCATTTCCTGTCTCATCCTACCAATTAGAATGATATTTGTCATACCATATACTTTCAACCATTATACTCTCCCATTCATAGGGATTTTTACAAATGTTCTTAGAGAATAGGTCAAGAAATTCACCATTTCAATGCACTTTTATTGCGTACATTGGGGTCAAAATTTATAAATTCACGTTACATGGGTCCCATGGATTACCTAACATGGGTCCTATGGATTACCTAACGACATTCCCTAGTCATTTAGCATTGGTGCCTAAGGAATATGATGGAAAAGACGGGTTTCAAAAAAGAGTTGATTTGAACCAAAATGATAAGAACAAAGAATATGAACTAAAATGCAAAAAAGAAAAGTGCATAAAATAGACTCCTCACCTTCTTAAAGCACGTTTCTTTTAACCTCTAATTAATAGACCTTCTTGCTACCTAAAACAAAGCGTGAGACAAAGGGAGTGAGACGCACCAAGAGAAGCTACAAGGAGGAAGAAAGAAGCAAAGGAAAGGTTTGAAATTCTAAGATTTTTCATGGTCTTCCTTTTAGAAACCTTGTTCTCCTCTCCTTGCTTTCTCTTTCCATGGTTGTGATGGATGAATTAGGTTTGTTTTGGACTAGATTTAGAGGGAAAAGAGTGGAGTTCCAAAGAGACGCTTAAACCAAGTGAGAAAGCCTTTGAACCTAAGGTATGAATCTTAGTTTCATGCACTCTTCTTCCTTTGTTTGGTTCATGTGAGTCTCAGTCAAGAATAGAGCATTCAAGGGGGAGGAGTTTTTGTCCAAGAGCTAATAGGAATTCATTGATTTAAGCTATGGGAACTTGAGAAATGTAAAGAAATTACAAGGAAAGCTAATGAAATTCAAGTTAAAAAAGTGTAAAATTCTTAAACACTTTGTAAAAACTGTTTCCCTTGCATATGTGAGTGTTTATTTGAGCTCTTAAGACCTCTAAAAAGCCTTCCAAGTGTCTCTCCCATTAAGGAAAATCAAAAAGCCCATACACTCTTCCTCCCTCCATCAATTCGACTAAGACAGAACCATTAGGCTAAGGGCTATTTTAATTTATTTTAGCCTTGGTTTGGAACTTCTTATGATGGTAGAAGGTGGGAGGAATCCTTGGAAAAAATTTAGAAGTCATGGATAATAAGATAAAGCTATAGGTTCCATATTGTAACATAATGAAGCAATACCTCGCTAGACTCCTTAAAATAAATGTGTGATAATTCCAAGGAGTCTAAATAGAGTCAAGAGTCATAGATTAAGAGAGAGAATGGAGCTAAGATCATCATGAACTCCTAAGGTTGTTTTATTAGGTGCCTTATGGAGCCATAATAAAACCATATGAGTGCGTAAGTCATTCTAGTGTGTGTGTGGCTTTAGTGAATGTTCCAAGAGTATAATTGGTTTCCATATGATGTGTTTAGGCCAAAGGAAGTAAGTTCCATCTGCTTGTGGGTGCTTAGCCAGGGAAGAGGAACCATTTCTAAGAGTTAAAGTGTGCTTATGTATGCAAGGTAGCTTTTACTCCTTTCTCTCATGCATGTATGGATGTTTTCTTGTCTTTGAATGTGTGTACATATCTTTAAGCCATGAAATATGTTTCTAGCAAGTATTTAAATGCCATGGTACCATGTTGCTATGTTTATGTGTTTATAAGATACTTTTATGTATGGTCTTAGCTTGCTTGAGTGTGGTGAGGCCAAAAGCTCCTTAGCAAAGATGAGGATGAGCCAAAAGTCCCTAAATGTTGGATGAGACAAGCCAAAAGTATCTAACAAGAGTGAGGCTTAGTCAAAAGCCCCTTAAAAGTGGGTGAGACAAGTCTAAAAGTCCCAAAAAGAATGGGTGAGACCAAATCATTGTCTTAGCAAGCTTGTGTATGATGAATATTTGTTCTTGAATGAAAGAAATGCTTTATGCATGATCATGATTTTCAAGAAAGCCTTGCATGCACTTTTAGACTTGAATTTGCATCCATATTATATGTTTGAAAGGGAGAAGAGTTATTGGGATTCTTAGAATCTCCTTCTTCCCTCCCCATTGCTTCATATATCTAGGTGGATCAAATGAATTAAGGAATGGGAGCCACCAAGCTTGGAGGAGGGAGATTGACATGGAAGTGTGATAATTGTTGACTTTGTAACTAGTTTGATGGCTTAAGATGTATTATTATGATGTATGTTATGTAAGACTCTTGGCACATATGTAATTATATGAATACTTGATGTATATGTGAGAATTAGTACCACTTGAATGAAATAGCAAGTTTATGGCATTGAATGGCAAGAATGGATCATGTATGTTATTGTGTATAGCTTGGAATGGGAAAGTGAATTTGTGAAAGGTGCATTAATGGACCCTTTAGACATGTTTATAGGTCTGTTCTTGTGCTTTCCCACATGCTCAAGTGGCCTTGGGAGTCTTTGAGCTAATGTGAACCCATTATGACCCTTTTAGATGCCAAAAATGGCCAATATGCAACCTTATGTCAAAATCTATTCAAATGAGCTCTTCTTGGTCTGAAACTTGGCATGCATTTAGGGCATATTAAGAGCCTTTTGAGAAGTTAAAGTGGGTAATATTTAGAGGCCTACAGAATATTTGGTGAATTTTTGAAGTTAAAAAATTTTCTGAATTTGGTTACTGTATTGTAGCTTTGGTTTGAAAATGAATTTGTGTCATTGCCATAAAATGTTATGGGTAGAAACTAGACCTTTCCAGTGACTTGTGCCAATTTGAAACACCCTATTTAGATATCTAGAGAAGGAGATATGAATTTTTAAAGTGACTATCCAGTGTCAGGCGCACAGTCAGACCTGAAGCATTGTTTAATTAGTTTTTATGGTTTGAACGAACTTGAAATGATTTTCTTCCCTTTAGTTAACATCCATAGCTTTCTATATTGGTATCATTTTGCATGGATTGTATTTTTATGGAATTAATTAGATATTTTTAAAGTTCATATCAAAAACCTATATTAGCATCAATAGACAGTTAAACCTTTGTGCTTTTTTCATTATCAAATGTGGTCCCAATGCCATGTTCATGCTTAAAATTATTTTAGCATAAATTTAACACTAATAATTTTTCAAAAAGTTATGGTATGACAGATTTTAATTTTTCTACATTTAGTTATAAATTTTTAATTTTTTTTTTAAATTTACTGCTATACAATTCGTGATGCATAAAGGGATTTTTTAGGCTTTTAACTTGAGAACCATTGAGTTGTTTATGATTTGTAAGAATTTCCTTTACCCCTTGTTTGGTTTGAGGGGAGGGGAGGAGAGGAGAAGATTCTCCTCCCTTCCCCTTGTTTGGTTTGTATTTTTAGAGGGGAGGGGAGGGAAAATTTCATTAAACTTTCCCTCTCCTCCCCCTCTCCCCTCCCCTCCAATTTGGGGGGATTAGGAGGAAAAGTTGCCTTTTGGACAAAAATGCCCTCATATATTATTTGTTTAATTATTTAATTAATTTCATTTATTCATAATTTTTTTTAAATAATTATAATTATAGATAATTTCTAATATTTATTTAATTTAGTGATAAAAATATTAAATTTTAAAAAATAAAAAATAATTAATTGTATTATATTACTTTTAAAATATACAAGGGTAAAATAGTCTATATATTATTATTTTCCCTCCCTTCCCCTCCTGAACCAAACAATATATCATTAAAATCCCTCCCCTCCCCTCCATTAAAATCCCTCCCTCCCCTCCCCTCCCCTCTATTGAACCAAACACACCCTTAGAATCACTCAAAAAGGATCTGAAATCATTCTGAACTATTCGGTCAACCGACAACAGAAATCACTCATCGGAGGAGTTTTAACTGTTCTAGAGGTTCCTATGGATTTTATGCTCTAAAAATCCCAAAAAGCTCAAATTTTCTATTTAAAAATCCCTCCTGTGAGTTTTCCAAATTTTTCAAGAATTACAAAATTACCCCTACTTTCTTTGGCAAATTTTCTGAACTCTTCTGGCTTTAGTTTTTAAACATCGTAAGCCTCAAATCCTTATTTTCTAATATTTAAAATTTTATTATAATTTTAATTATCCATAAATCTTTCTATTTTAGGGACTTCCTTTTATATCTGGCCTATTTCTAATATTTACGGAGAAACTAAACATCGTGTTTCTTATATTTACGGAGGGACTAGATGTTACATTTCTCCTCCCCTTAAATAATTTTTGTCCTCAAAATTTAGGGTACACTTTTGTCTTACTCTTCTATATTCTGGCTAACTACTTTTTTCTTTCTCTTCTTCCTGGCTCTATATACTTCTCTCAGGGATTACACTCTTTTAAATTTTTCTCGACCAAGGAATTTACATTACTAGCTTTTAATGAGAGCTCCTCTTTTCCTGTACCCTTATTATAGAGTATATACTAACCAAAAATGTCATACCATATACTTTCAACCATTATACTCTCTCATTCATAGGGATTTACACATGTTCTTAGAGAATAGGTCAAGAAAATCACCATTTAAATGCACTTTTATTACGAATATCGGGGTCAAATTTTACAAATTCACGTTACATGGGTCCTATGGATTACCCAAAAACATTCCTGAGTCATTTAGCATTGGTACAAATCATAAACAACTCAAATTATCAAGCAAGCCATGGTTCTCAAATCAAAAACCTCAAAATCCTTTCATGCATCACGGATTGTACAGTGGCAGATTTAAAGAAAACTTTGAAAATTCATAACTAAATGTAGAAAAATTAAAATCTACCATACCATAGCTTTCTGCAAAGAATCAAGTGTTAAATTTATGCTAAACATAATTTCAAGTCATGAACATAACATTGGGATCACGTTTGACAACAAAAAAAGTACAAAGGTTAGACTGTCTATTAATGCTGATATAGGTTTCTAATATGAACTTCAAAAATTTTCAATTAATTCCAAAAAAATCCAATCCATGCAAATGATACCAATTTCGAAAGATATGGATGTTAGATAGAGGGAAAAAAAATCATCTAGACCATTCTAGGTTCATTCAAACCACGAAACCAATCAAAAAATGCTTCGGGTCATACTATGTGTCTGATACTAGACAGCTATTTCAAAATTTATATCTCCCTCTCTAGACATCCAAATTGGATGCTTCTAATTGGTACAAGTCACTAGAAAGGTCTAGTTGATGCCCATAAAATTTTATGGCAATTGGATATCGTTTACCCTATGTTTGACACTGATTCATTTTTAGACCAAAGTTATAGTACAATGACAAAATCAAGATAAATTCCCAACTTCAAAAATTCACCAAATATTCTGTAGACCTCTAAATATTACCAAATTTAGCTTCCTAAAATGCTTTCAATATGCCCTAGATGCATGCCAATTTTTAAACCAAAAAGAGCTCATTTGAATAGATTTTAACATAAGGTTGCATATTGGCCATTTTTGGCCTCTAAAAGGGTTATAATGGGTTGACATTAGCTTCTAAGACCCCCAAGGCCACTTGAGCACGTGGGAAAGCACAAGGAGAGACCTATAAACATGTCTAAAGGTCCATTAATGCAGCTTTCACAAATTCACTCTCCCATTCCAAGCTATACTCAAGAACATACATGATCCATTCTTGCCATTCAATGCCATAAACTTGCTATTTCATTCAAGTGGTACTAATTCTCACATATACATCAAGTATTTGTATAATTACATATGTACCAACAGTCTTAAATAATATACATCATAATAATACATCTTAAGCTATCAAACAAGTTACAAAGTGGACAATGATCACACTCCAATGTCAATCTCCCTCCTTTAAGTTTGGTGACTCCCATTCCTTGATTCATTTGATCCACCTAGATATATGAGGCAATGAGGAGGGAAGAGTGAAATTCTAAGAATCCCAATAGCTCTTCTCCCTTTCAAACACAAAATATAGATGCAAATTCAAGTCCAAAACTGCATTCTTAAAAATCTTGATCATGCATAAAGCATTTCTTTTATTCAAGAACACATATTCATCATACATAAGCTTGCCAAGACAATGATTTAGCTTCACCCATTCTTTTTAGGACTTTTGACTTGTTTCACCCACTTTCAAGGGCCTTTTGACTAAACCTCACTCTTGCTAAGACTTTTAGCTTGTCTCACCCAATCTTTAGGGACTTTTGGCTCATTCTCACCTTTGCTAAGGGGTTTTTGGCCTCACTACACTCAAGCAAACCAATACCATACATAAAAGCATCTTACAAATACATAAACATACTAACATCATACCATGACATTTAAATACTTGCTAGAAATATATTTCATGGCTTAAACATATGCACACACATTCAAAGACAAGAAAACATCCACACATACATGAGGGAAAGGAGTGAGAGCTATCTTGCATACATGAGCACACTTTAACTCTTAGAAATGGTTCCTCTCCCCTTGGCTAAGCACCCATAAGTAGGTGGAACTTGCTTCCTTTGGCCTAAACACATCATATGGAAGCCAATTATACTCTTGGAATATTCACTAAAGCCACACACACACTAGAATGACTTATGCATTCATATGGTTTTATTATGGTTCCATAAGGCACTTAATGAAGCAATCTTGGGAGTTCATGATCTTAGCTCCATTATCTCCCTTAATCTATGACTCTTTACTCCATTTAGACTCCTTGGAATTATCACACATTTATTTTGAGGAGTCTAGCTGGGTGTTGCTTCATTATGTTATAATATGGAACTTATATCTCCATCTCATTATCCATGACTTTTAAATTTTTCCCAAGGATTCCCCCCACCTTCTACCATCATAAAAAGTCCCAAACCAAGGCTAAAACAAATTAAAATAGCCTCTAACCCAATGGTTCTGTCTTGGCCAAATTGATGGACAGAGGAAGAGTCCATGGGCTTTTTGATTTTTCCTTGATGGGAGAGACACTTGGGAGACTTCCTAGAAGTCCTAGGAGCTCAAATAAACACTCACACATGCAAGAGAATTATAGAATCAAAATCGTTTTTACAAAGTGTTCAAGAACTTTACACTTTTCTAACTTGAATTTCATTAGCTTTCCTTGCAATTTCTTTACATTTCTCAAGTTCCCATAGCCTAAATCAATGAATTCCTATTATCTCTTAGACAAAAACTCCTTCCCCTTGAATGCGCTATTATTGACCAAGACTCACATGAACCAAACAAAGGAAGAAGAGTGTATAAAACTAAGATTCATACCTTGGGTTCTTGTCTCCTTCAAAGGCTTTCTTAATTGGTTTAAGCTTCTCTTTGGAACTCCACTATTTTCCCTCTGAATCCAGTCCAAAATAGACCCAATTCATTTATCACAACCATGGAAAGAGAGAGTAAGGAGAGGATAACAAGGTTCTAAAAGGAAGACCATGAAAAATCTTAAAATTTCAAACCTTTCCTTAGTTTCTTTCTTCCTCCTTGGGGCTTCTCTTGGTGCATCTCACTCCCTTTGTCTCATGCTCTGTTTTGGGTAGTAAGAAGGTATGTTAATCAAAGGCTAAAAGAAACATGCTTTAAAAAGGTGAAGAGTCCACTTTACCCACTTTTCTATTTTACATTTTAATCCCTATTCTTTATTCTTATCATTTTAGTGCCAATCTACTCCTTTTTGAAATTCATCTTTTCCATCATATTACTTAGGCTCTTAATCATAAGAATTGCCTTTAGAATCACTCAAAAAGGATTTGAAACCATTATGAACCATTTGGCCAAAATTTCAATCAACTGACGACCAAAACCACTCACAAGAGGAGTTTTAACTGTTCTAGGAGTTTCCATGGTTTTTAGAGCCTCTGATAACCAAAAAAAATTAAATTTTCTATTTAAAAAGCCCTCTTGTGAGTTTTTAAAATTTTTCAAAAATTATAAAATTACCCATACTTTTTTCGGCAAATTTTCTGAACTCTTCTGGCTCTGATTTTTGGGCATCTTAAACCTCAAATTCTTATCTTCTAATATTTAGAATTTTATTGTAATTTTATTTAGCCATAAATCCTTTTATTTTAGGGACTTCCTTTCATATCTGGCCCATTTCTAACGTTTATGGAGAAACTGAATATCACGTTTCTCATGTTTACGGAGGGACTAGATGTTATAATATTCACATACTAACAATGCACAACAGCAACATGAACCAAACATAAATGAAGATGAAATCAAAATAATATTCACCTATTAACTAACAGCAGTAATATCACCAATCATCCTTCAATTACTGAACCAATTAAACATAAATCATCAATCCAATTTTTGTTAGCAAAACAAACCTGCCCAGGTGGATTACATATGCTAACAAAACATTATCTATGGAAGAAATACTTGAATAACATAAGGAATATATGGGAAGTCCTGAGAGCTTCATCCAATTACATTCCTTCAGTATATTAATTCCCATACAAAAATAAAATTGGCAAAGAGTGGGACTAAGACTAGAATCAAAACAACGCTCATATGGAAAGACAACATAGAACTATCATTTTCCAATCTATCAGGTCCACCTAAGTATATTAAGTAGAGCTATAAGAACTTACATTTTTCTGTGTCTCAAATTAGAGATTCTAGGATTTCCTTTCTCGACCTCAGCTACTCACCATCTTTGGACTACGTCTCCTCTAATTCCCTTTCTTTTCCTGCTCTTAGCAATATTTTATCGAATCCATGGCTTCTGATTTTTGGGAGTTTTCTTTTTCCTAAGTCTTTTCTTCTCTTTCGCCTTTTTCTTTCAATTTCTCCTACCTCTTTCTGTGCCCTCTAGCTTTCTCTCTTGCTCTCTCACCTTCGTTCTCTGGTCTCCCCCTTTCCGTTTCTGTTTCTCACTCTCAGCCCCTCTTTCTCTTGTTCTTTGATCTATCTTTCTTTTTCATTCCCTTCAACCTCCCTTCTCAGTTCTCTTTTTATTAGACCAAAGGCCTCTTTTTTAGTCTCTCCTTTCTTTGCTTCTCGAGCTCACAGTTTCCCTTTCTCTTAGCCTTTGTTCTTCCTTTTCCTTATGTCTATCTCATGGAATTTCCTTTGAATTTGTGCTTCTCCATTGCTCCCTCCATCCTTCCCTGCTAACTTTCAGCTTTGGGTTCCCTCTCTTCAATTCAAAAATCCTAAATTACTCCCCTCAAAACCTTTCTGAACCACCCATCTCTCTTCTCCTCCCGAATCAATCTTTCCTTTTCTTTGCTCTCAATGAAATTCTCTTTTTATAGAGGACCTAGGAGTTCTCTTCACCTTCCCCCTCCTACATGTCCATAAGTGTGTGCAAGCTCTATACGTGCGCGAGTGTGTCTGTGCACGCTTTCCTTTTTGCCAAAGTTGTGCATTCTTTTTTGCGCCTCCACTCTCTTCGTTCTGTCTTATCGTCTGCTACTGGAGGATATGGTAGCGAAAAGGCCAGAGGGAGGACCAAAGGGACCACACGACATTCTGAGTCAGGTAAGTTTTTCTGAATGTGGGCTTTTGAATGGAAAGAAAGATGTTGAAGGGTTGTTAGGCTGAAAAGGGAAATTGGCCTATGCTTTGTGTGTTTTTATTTTTTTGTTTTTCATTTTAGCCTATTTGCCCTTTCAATGTTTGGGCCTTTGATATTTAGATATTGGGCTTTCTTATATTTTGTTGTTTTTTCATTTTTGTATTAGGCCAATGGGGTTTAGAGGAATTAGGTTGGAGCTATTTTTGTTTGTTTTATTTTATTTTTTTTGTCTCTTTCTTTCTTTTTTTTTCTTTTAGATTTGATTTTGTTTTAAAGACATTGGCTTTTTCCTTGGACCTTTTCCTTTTGGTTTGGGCTTAATGGACTTAAAACAATGAACTTTAAAATTTGAAGGAACAGGGGATGTTTCTCTTTTTTTTTTTTTTAGTATTTTCTTCTTCTTCTTCTTCTTCTTCTTTTCTTTTAGGTTATTTAAAATTTTTTTTGGTTTGTTTTTTTTTTCTCTTCCTTTTTGGTATTGGTTATTGGTTTGGTTTTTTTTTTTTGAGTATTTTGGGTTAGTGGATTCTATGAGCTTAAGACAATAGCCTTTGAAATTTGAAGGAAAAGTAGATACCATTTTTTGGGTACTTTTTCTTCTCTCTCCCTTTTTTTTAATTCGGTTTCATTTCTTCATGGCATTTTTTATTATTTCTTCTTTTTTCTTTATATATATTATCATTTGATTTTTTTTTCATTTTTCTTTTCTTCTTTCTCTTTTTTTTGTTTTGAAAATTTTTGGGTTTTGATTTTGTGATAATGTTTTTTGGAAAATGTAACTTTTAATTCTTTCATATATTTTTATTTTTGATTTTCTTATTTTTTGAAAAATATAATTTTTGATTCTTTTATGATTTTTCTATTTTTGATTCTCTTGATTTTTTGATTTCTTTTACTTCTTTTTTATTTTTTGTTTGTCTAATTTTATTATTATTTTAAAGTATGACTGGACAAAATATAGTGTTCATAGTTGCTCCTCTTTACTTGTTTCTTGGGCAAAGAAATTAAAAATGTAAATTTTTAATATTTTTGCATAAGAAACAAGTAAATATAAAGAACATTATTTTGTTTGGGATGATTTGATTGCCTTCTGACACCAAGGGACAATAAACAAAAGGGAAAAAGTAATCTAAACAAAATATGATGTTTACACTACCTTCCAAGTCAATAAGACAAGTTAGGTCGAATAGGAGTTCTAAAAGAAAGAATTGTAGCTGATTTTTAAGTAAAATCAAGCATATTTTTACATCACATCTTGGCCATGGTTTGAAAACCCAAGTGCCTTTTTTTTTTTTTACAACAAATTTATATATGTAAGAAAGAACTCAATAATGAAGCAAGCATTAGTTAGGATAATGCTTACAAAATCATCGCTCTCCATTGATATGATCTTTGAATAACAACAACGAATTTCACCTTTCCAGTCTCTCATGGTTTTAACATAAGCCTTTAACAATTTTTCTTGAGCCTCTTCAAACATTTGTCGAGGTGCCACCATTTGAGCTCTTCCATTGATTCCATTTTTTTGTTTCCATGGTGAAATGTGTCAATGGAAATCACACTACAAGTGTAGGCTTCTTCATTTACTTTTTAAAGTTTTGGTGGCACTTTGTAGATATAACAACCTGACGCTATGGGAAGCTCCAAGAAAGACATAATTTTTAACTTGTCTTCCATGGAAGTTAACATAGTTTTTTTTTTTTTCAATATTTGATCTCCAATGAAGCACTCTTTTTTGTCCCCATTTTCTTAATCTTTGGATGGATCTAGAACACATATTTTACCAATTAAAAATACATAAAGTGATAAGAATTTAGCCATTTTTAATTAATTTTTAGGCTTTTTTTGTTTTGTAGAATTTTTTTTACATAAAATTTTTTCTTGTATTTTGTTTTGTTAGAAAATAAAATTTTCTTTTGAAAAATTTCTAACGACCTTTACTTTTCTACAAATTTTTAACAAATTTTTTTTTTCTAGGAACCATTTTATTTTTGCTTTAACTTCCTACTATTAGCCTCCTACTATCATTGATACTAATATTTTAAAAATCAAACCAATCATTGAACCGGTGAAGGCACTAATTCATACTTTATTGATTCAATCACAGTTGAATCGTGATTGAATCTATAATAATTAAATATATAATTTTTAATTTATATATAAAAAATGTAATATAATAAATAACAACAAGTAAAAATTAATTAGTTATAAAACATATTATGACTAATTATACATAAAAACAAATCAAACATGATATAATATTTAACTTTTAATTTGTTTAAAATATATTTATATAATTTAAATAGAAATTATATGAATTTATCTTTATTTTTTGTTTGTTATATTAAAACTTTGCAATTATAACTAAAGCAATAATGGTAACTCAATGGTAACTCAATGGTAAAGTCATGGCTTATCATTTTAGAGGTCAGGGATTTAAATCTCATGATGGATGTTTTGATATTCTAAAATAGAAGCATAGTAAAGGCTTTATATTAAATATTGTGTTATGTAATTAGAAGTGTTTATTGGCTCAATGGAAAAGGTGCTAGCTAGCATGCTAGAGGGATATGGTTTGAGACTCCATAAAGGTAATTTCCTCGTAATATATGAGGACATTGCAAATTGGTTTAACCACGAGTTTTAAAGTAGATTTTCATCCAAAACTGACTGGTTCAATCTAGTTCTTAACTAAGTTTGACCGTTTCTAAACCAGATTGATTTTGAGGTATTTTTGAATGAACAAATGGTCAATTCACTAGTTTTCTAGTTGAACCGATCAATTTGGTTTGGTTCTAATAACATTACACTAGCCTGTAATAAACCAACATGGCCATCAATGTTCACCATGAAGTACATTTGGGTTGGAGTTAGTATGGTCTTGAGCCTAAACCTAAACATTCTTATTTAGGTTTAAATAAAAATTTTAAAAATGAGATGTGCTTGGACTTAACATGGAGTTAGTCACAATCCAAAAAAAAGAAAAAAAGAAAACATTAATTTGGACCAATTGAGCTCAATTCTAATTTTTCAAACTTGAAAACGTTGAAGCTTAGGACTATTATGCTTAGAGGTAGATATCTCTATTTGGGCAATTCATATCAAATTAAGAAGTTTAAAATAATTCTTGTTTGTGCCTGAGTTCAATCTCAAGCTTTTTTATTAAATCTAAGCGGGACCATAAAACATATTTCTAAAAGCAAGTTATGTTTTGCCTTTGACCTAATTACTTTTTTTTCTTTCAAAGACCTTAAACATTGTCCTAATCTAGTTTATCAACTATTGTCATCACCACTAGCACTCAACTAGCAAGCACCATTACTTGGCTTTGGCACATTGTCTATCATCTCTCTCTCTCTCTCTCTCTCTCTCACACACACACACACACATACACAAACACACACATTTTCATATAATCCACAAAAATATCAAATAAGCAATTTCCTAATAATAAAATTTTTTGTTATAGAAATCAACAACAAGCTAAAGAAAACTGCAAAATGCATTATTCTAATGTTGAGCTATCTTTTTTGTTTTTAATCAATCATTATCCCTATACTTTCGCTCACAAAAATTTAAGTATACAATATAAAAGTTTATTGTTTTGTTACTTGAACTAAACTTTCGAATATGATCTTTAAGGTTGATAGAGTTATAAAATAAATATAAAAGTATAACACAAAAGTTTCAAAATTAGCAATACACGTCGAATTGCAAAAATTACAGGAGATACAACAAAAGACATCGTAAAAGAAAGAGATAATTAACTTGAAGCTTTGATTAATCTTCAGGAAATTAAGGAGAAGAGCAGTTGGCACCACTGACAAACAGCAATCTAAACTCCACTTTTAAACTTGTCAAGTGCTTTAGGTCTTCAATGCCCCATATTGCATTCAAGTTAACCTAAGTCTATGTTGAGATGATATATAATTGTTATTGTAGTAATAATTCAAGCAAGGACGTATTGGAAAAAAAGGTAGAAAAATTATATTTCATTATTATAAATTGAAAATATTCATTATAAGGAATTTTAAATTATAAAATGCTTTTAAAAGTTTAACAAATTAAAAATTTTAATTATGAAAAATTATTTTTGAACAATAATAAAAAAGAATAGAAAGAAAAAGTTATGTAAACAATAAAAAGGACATATAAATTTTATAATATAATTGATAATTTTTTTACAATTAAAATTTTTATCTTTACATTAAAAGTTTTAGCCCTTTAATTTAAAATAATTTTCAAATTTAAAATACAATTTGAATTATTGCATGGTGCATGATTTCACTACCATACGTCACATATATAGTCATGACGTATGGCTCTTTCTCATGTTTTGTTTTGTTTGCTATAGTGAAAGGTAAAAATAATTAAATAATTTTAATTTTTTTTAAAAATTTTATAATATATATTAATATTAAGAAAATTAGTAGATATATTTAAAGCAAGAGATATATTAAGCATAATTTGGCTAGATCTCAAATAATATTAATGTTATTTATTTTAAAATAATGAAATTAAGTGAAATTAACATAAAAATTAAGATAGATTAGAATTGTTTTTCTACATTCTTATTTAGATGTTGTAACATCCAAAATTTCAGAAAAATTTCTAAATCTACTGGCTATAGCCAAGACCTCTGTTAGCTATAGTAAGTGTATTAGTTCGCTACAACGAGGAACCCTTGTAAAAATTTTAGAAGTCATAGATTGAAAGTTGGGTCAATAGGTTCCATAAGATGACCTATAGAAGCAACATGGACCTAGACTCTTGCAAATGCGTTTATGATGACTTTAAGGAGGTTAAATGGAACCAAGAGGCTTAGATATGAGAAGGAAATGAAGCTAAGAGCTTGAATTATGATAGTTGTTTCATTAGGCTATTAATGGAGCTATTATGGAACCAATAGACCAAGTATGCTTCTTAAGTGTGTATTTGATGCTTTGGCTTGTTCCAAGAAAGTAATTAAGTGTTATTTGTTGTGTCAAGGCCAAGGAACTCAAGTTCCATCTATTTGTGGTTGTGAGACTGAGAAGGAAAAAGAGAAATCAAAAGGGAAGACTTGTGTTGGCTTGCAAGTTAGCTCTTCACTCCTTCTTATTTGCATTTTTAGATATGTAAATGTCATTGTATGCTTGTATATGCATTTGTATGTTGAGACATACCATTTGATGTTACCTTAATGCATTTGTACCAATATGTTTATGTTTTGGGTTATAAAAATTGCTCTTAAAGGGTGACATGGTGCCAAAAATCCCTTGTAATGGGTAAGGTAGGGCCAAAAGTCCTAAGAAATGGGTGAGACAAGGCTAAAAGTTTTATGGATAAGTGAGGCTAAGTCAAAAGTCCTTAGACCAAGGGTGAGGCTAATTCAAAAATTCCCAAAATAGGGTGAGGCTAGACCAAAAGTCTCCAGAACTTATTCTTGGCATTGATATGATTTTTATGGCATGCAAATCATGTGTTGAATGATTTTTAATGGTTGATGCCTACTTGTATACTTTGACATATTTATATGCCTTGATTGCTTTCTTGAATGAGTGTATGAGCTATTAAGATTCCATAAATCTCACCTCCTTCCCTCTCCCATCTTATATGATCCAAGTTGAGCTCAAGAGCCAAAAATTGGAGGTCATAAAACATAAATGGCCATCTCTTGACACTTTGTATAGTTTTGTATGACCTTTGATATAAAAAGATGTCAATATTCATATGTATATGTTATTTTTAAGATGTAAACCTTAGAGCAAATGTAAAAGCATGTGAATACATTTTATATATTAATATCAGTGCCAAAGCAATGAGAATGTATGATTTTTCCACTTGGTAGCTTACTCTTAGTTGTGTATTATGGCATGTGATATAGTGAGTTTGAGATGCATGATAGTTTGGACCACTTGAGTAATTTTTATGTGATGTATTAGTGCTTTCAAACTTGCCCAAGGTATACTAGAATATGTATAAGGTCATTTGAATCCACTTTGAACCATATAAGGTGCCAAATTTGCCAAATTCAAGAGCTACGTCAAGATTTGACCAAATGACCTCTTCTTGGTCTGACACTTGGCATGCTTATAGGTCTCGTATAGAGATTTTTGAGAAGTTAAAGTGCATATTATTTAAAGCTCTAAAAAATTTTTAGTGAATTTTCAAAATTGGCAAAATTTCTAAATTTGACAGTGGCAATATTCATAGGATTAGAAATTTTGCCTCTATCACTTATAGGCCAAACGGTATCTAATGGCTATGAAATTTTACAAAGAAAAACTAGACATTCATAGTGACCTATACCAACTAGAAGCACCTTAATTAGAGGTCTGTGGAGAGAGAAATGATTTTCTAAATTTTTGAGTCAGTATCAGGGATGCCAACCAACCTTGGCTATTGTTCTATTAGTTTTTGAGGTCTAAAGTCTTCTAAAATGGTTTAACCTTATTTTTTCCCTCTATTTAACATTTGTAGCTTTCAAAATTGATATAGTTTCCCTAGATTAGATTTTTTTTGAAATTAGTTATGAATTTTTGAAATTCATATCAGTAAGTTGTATTAGAAACACTAGGCTATCTTACCTTTTGAGCTTTTGTATTATCAAATATGGTCCAAACAATGTTATTATGGCTTAGAATTATTTTTAATATATAGAGCCAGGAATCTAACTTTTGGACCTATGAGAGAATTTGCATTTTTTCTGATTTTTGGTCTAATATCCATGGTTCATGTCTTATTTTATGATATGTATGAGTTGTATGAATGGAGTTTGAGTAGAAAATGTGATTAATGGGTTCATGGGACTGACGGGGTGTAACAACCAGAAGAAGAAAAGGAAAGAAGAAAAGAGGAAAGGAAAAAGAAAAAAAAAAAAGAGAAGAAAAAGAACAGCTGAAAAGTTTTGGAAGGCTGAAAATTTTCTAAGTCTGCTAGCTATAACCTAACTATAGCGAATGTACCTGTTCGCTATAGCGAGAATGTTTCTAGCTTCTCGCTATAGCGAGTTCGGGCACCCCATACAAAAATCAGGGCGTTGCTCGCCGTAGCGCACGTTGTAGCGAAGGCAGGGATCTGGGACTAACATGAGCTCGCCGTAGCAAAGGTTATGGCTCGCTATAGCGAGGGTTAGTCCGGAAAAGCGTGAAAAAAGAGAATTTGACCTATTAAACCATCCCAACCTCTCCTTTCTTCTTCCAACCGACTTAAACTCCCTCTAAGATAGAGAAAAGGGCGGAGGAGAGAGAGAAACCTAGAGGAGGAAGGAAGAACAAGAGAAAGGTAAGATTTACATGGTTTCTCTTCTTAGAATATTGTTCTTCTCTCCTTGCCATCTCTTCCTATGGTTTTGATTATTGAGATAATTAAGTTTTGAGTTTGGTTCAGAAGAGGGAAAGTAGAGAAGACCAAGACTCACATATCCTTACTTCTTCCTCTTACTTTCCTTTCTTGAGAGCTTGAGAGAGGAAGGATAGTAGGTGACTTTCTAGTGAGAGAAAGAACCCCTAGCTTTATATGCTTAGTAGTGTTGCTAGGAAGAAATCCCTAGCTTTATGACTAAAGTGTTAAGAGAATAATTCCATGCTTCTTGTGTGCCTAGGCTCAAGAGAAGCACTCCCATCTAGAAGTAATTGTGAAACTAACAAGGGAGGAGACAAATTGAAAGGAAAAGTTGTGAATAGCCAATAAGGTAGCTCTCTCCACCTTCTTTCATGCATAAGATGTGTGCTTACATTGTCTTGCTTGTGTGTATGTATGTTTTGAATCATGAAAAGTATGCTAGCATGATAATGCCTTATGTATTTCAATGATGTTTTATGTGTTTTCTTGAGTTTGCTTGAGTATGGAAAAGCCAATAACCCTCTAGCCATGGTGAGGATGAGCCAAGAACCCTAAAGTTGGTTGAGACAAAGTAAAGAGTCTCCCAAAAGTGAGGTTGACTCCCAAGAGTAAGGGTTGAGTCCAAGAATCTCTTAAAGAATGGGTGAGGCAAGTCCAAAATCCACAAGTGAGTGGGTGAGATTAGTCCATTTGCTTGGCAAGCTCTTGTATGTTATGTATGGCCTACTCACATGTTGAAAATGCTTTTCTTATGATTTCACATGCTAATATGCCTATGCATACATTGTTAGACTTGTTTGCACGCTTTGTGTGTATGATTGAATGAGAGATGAGCTATTGAGATTCTTTGAATCTCACTCCCCCTCTCCACCATCCTAACATGCTAGGTGGACCAAGTGAGGCAAGAGATGGGAGCCACCAAGCTTGAAGCTAGGGAATTCAATGAAGAAATTGTAAAAGAGCCCTTTTTGTCTTTATTTTGTGATTAAGTCAAGAGATGTAATCAAATGATATGATGTACATGATGTAGCACCTATGAATACTTGTAAATGAATGTCTTCAATGTATATATATATGAGAATTGAATTCATGGTGCATGATGTAGCAAGTTTTGCAATGAATGGTAAGATCTAGCATTCTCCCATGAGTGTATGTGTTGGTGCGGGAGAGTGAGTTTTGCAAATCTGGATTGTTAGACACTTAAGCCATGTTGGATAGCCCCTATTGATGCTATCCCACATGCTCATAGAGCCTTAGAAGTAGGAGAAGCCAATTTGAGTCCTTGGAAACCCCTTTTTGCAAGAGAAAGTGGCACTTTGCCCCCTTATGTCAAAATCTGACCAAATGACCTCTTCTTGTGTTGAAATTTGGCATGTGACTAGATCTTATCTAGGGTTTTTTGGAAAGCTAAAGATCAAGTCATTTGGAGGTCTGTGGAATTTTCTATGATTTTTCAAAGTTGGTATCAGAAATTCGGATTTCCATTAATACTGTTCATTTGGTCAGTTTTGAAACCGTGTCATCCGAGGGGTAAACGTGATCCAATGGCTACGAAATTTTATAGACAGAAACTAGACAGTCACGGCGACTTGTAGCAACTGGAAGCACCTCATTTGGAGGTCTAGAGAGGAAGATATGCATTTTTGAATTTCCTGCCCAGAATCAGTCATTTTGCTTGACCTGAGGTACTGTTCCATCGATTTCTGGGAGTTTGGCTTGATGAACTGATCTAGAGATATTTTTCCTCTCTATTTAACATCCACATCTTTCCATAGTGGTATCATTTTTATGCATTGTATTTTTTTGTAATTAGTTAGATATTTTTAAAGTCCATATCAGTAAACTATGACAGTAGCAGAGCCCACTCCGACCTCCAGATGATTTCGCATGTCAAACGTCCTATGTGTGGGATGTTATGACTTGCACGTATTTTTACCATGAAGTAGACGTCCTAAGATTTCCAGAATGACCGAGATCACATGTTTTTGATTTGTTTGGATTTAATTATGAATTTCCAAACTTTGCCCAGAAATGAGGCCAAGTCTGCCGAAAATGAATGTGCATGTCTCATATCCCCTTTTGATTTCCATGGGTTTTAAAGCATGTTTTTGGGATTGAAATGAGTTGTAATGATTCAAATAAATATGAGAAAGCATAGAATAAGCTCACATGGTCCACGTGACACTGAAATACATTTTAACCCCATGCCACAATGTGAGAAAGTATAAGATTCCAATAAGGAAGATCTCCCCTCATCCTTCCCATATCTCATATGAGCATGTAAGGCATGATGGGTATGAGTTAGAAATGATGGTGTTACACGAGGCAAAATATGAATATTTATACCTTGACATAATCATTAAAATGCTACGATTTTATTCATTTTCTTTAGGAATTATATAGAGTCAAGCTTAAATGATGGATAATCCCGGTTAATATATTAAGGTGTTACAAATGGGACAAAATTGAAATGAATAATAAAAATAAGAAAGAATGAAGAATGTGGTGTTTCATGCCTCGGGAACAACAAAATTTAAGAGAAAAGAAAATTATTATTTTGATACTTTGATTAGTCTATAAAATTAAAGAGAAGAGTAGATTGCTTTTAATCAGAAATTGCAGGTCTCAACTCTACTTTTAAACTCATTGATTAAGTGCTTTAGACCTTCTCTACACTACATGGCATTCTAGTCAACCTCACGTCTTCGCTGAGATAACGATAGCAATTAGTAATAATAGTAACAAACTGACAATAAGTGTAGTAATCCATCAAGCGAGGACATATCGAACATACTAAAATTGAGACGTGTAACACCATACTTTTTAGCTCATCTTATAGCATTCTTGTGCATCATATTCTTAAATACATGGGGGAAGTAGGAAAAGTGGCTTAAAGGAATACATATAATTGCATTGCGTCATATATAAAAATTGCAATTGGTGTCACGTGGATCATGTGAGTTCATATTATACATCCTCATATTTAATTACATTAAACAACTCATTTGCATCATAAAATCATGCTCACAACTCATGAAAACTGAAATGGAGCATGAAAATAGGCTATTTAATTTTGGCCAGATTTGGCCTTCTTTCTGACCAAAGTTTGGAAATTCATAACTAAATTTAGAAAAATCTAAATCCTACAATCTTAGTCATTTTGAGAAGCTATGGATGTCTACTTTACACTAAAAATATGTCTAAAGCCTAATATTCAGCACAGAGGACGTTTGACATCCAAAACAGTCCAGAGGTCGCTGGTGCCTGGGCTGCTGTTTCAAATTACTGATACCAATTTCTAAAATTCATAACTAATTCTATAAAAATCAAAATCACACAAAAAGTTACTCTGGAAAGCTACATATGTTAAATTTATGATAAAAATAATTACATAATGAAAAAAAATACGTTTAGGTATTGGAAATCTATGGAACAGTGACTGGACTCCTGGGACGCTACTGCTACTGACAGTTAACTTCAAAAATGCATAACTCTTTGCTCAGACCTCCAAATGAGGTGATCTCAATGGCCACAGAAACCTTATGACCTCTAGTTTATGTT
Organism: Erythrophleum ivorense; assembly: GCA_026724425.1. NCBI lineage: Eukaryota > Viridiplantae > Streptophyta > Magnoliopsida > Fabales > Fabaceae > Erythrophleum > Erythrophleum ivorense. The sequence continues at coordinate 6,361,790 of JAIUCV010000018.1, forward strand.
TGTAGAATTTCACAAGCTTTGGACACCATTTTCCCATCAGATGACATAGGATACAAATATAACCATATGAACAGTACATGCCTCATGACAGCAGAAAAATATGAATTTTGAGAATTCATAATTAATTCTTTAGAGCTCTGATTTTTCTGAACTTTAGTTTTCCAAGAATCTCTTGATGAGCCCTACATGTTTGAAAATTTTCATGGGCAAATTCCTTCATTTGGTCAGTTTGTGCCATGGGGTTCCATTTTGGTCATTTTTAAGCTCCATAATGGTATCAAAGGATCCAAATTTGCTTTCCAAGCTTATGTGGCCATTTGAGCATGTGAGATTACACTAAAATGAAATTTTAAACTTGTCTTAAAGGTGCACAAACCCAGAATTTAGGAACTCACACTCTCACCCCATACCATACACACATTCCCATAAGGCTAGTCTTGGCATTCCATACCCAAAAATTGCAATACATTCCATTTATCCATAAATTTCATACATACATCATCTATTAGGATGTTTACACATATTCTATTCATTGTGCATTAATTCTCACAAAAGATTACATCATATGTCACTCCTTTGGTTACAACATAAACAAAATTAAAAGCTTTATGATCAAGGCTTCATCTCCTTACTTGGTGGCTTCCATTTCCTTGTTCATTGGCTCCACCTAGCATGTTAGGATATTGGAGAGAATGGGATGAGATTCAAAGAATCCTAATAGCTCATATCTCATTCAATCATACATACTATTTGTAAAACAAGACTTAAAAATGCATGCATAGACATAATACAATTCATGAGCATTCAAGAAGCAAGCTTAGCATGTGAACAAATCATACAAGACATTCAAGAGCTCACCAAGTGTTTGAGCACTTTGGATTCAACTATACTCTTGGGAGCCCACTTTACTTTTGGGAGACTCTTTACTTTGTCTCAACCAAGTTCAAGGGTTCTTGGCTCATCCTCACCATAGTGAAGAGTTCTTGGCCTTTACACACTTAAGCAAACTTAAGAAACATCATACATTCACTTGAAAACATAACATGATATCATGAAATCATGGTAAACAAGATCATGCTAGCATACTTTTCATGGCTTGAAAATATACATACACAAATTTTAAGACAAGCTAAACACACATCCATGCATGAGAGAAGGTGGAGAGAGCTACCTTGCTTACATTCACACACTTTTTCCTTAAGCCTTGACTCCTCTCCTTTGACCTCACACACCCAAGAAGGTGGAGACCATTTCTCTTGGCCTAGACACACCAAAAGAAACATGAATTACTCATGGGAATAAGCCTTGGAATTATACACACTTTACATGATGCTACTTTAGTTTATGGCTCTATTATGCTTCCATAAGGAACTTAATGAGGTAACTACAAAAATTCATGATCTTGGCTCCCTTCTCTCCTTTAATCTATGATTCTTGACTCCATTTAGATTCCTTGGAGTTATCACACACTTATTTTAAAGAGCCTAGCTAGGAGTTGCTTCATTATGCTACATTATGGAGCCTACACTTCCATCTCACTATCTATGGCTTCTAAAACTTTTCCAAGGCTTTCTCTCATCCTCTTCCATCCTACATGACTCAAAAATAAGCTTGAAACAAATTATTACTATCACTAACCTATAGTTCTACCTTAGGCCGAAATGACACATGAAAAAGGGAAGTAATGGGTTTACTTTGTTTTCTTGATGGAAGAGGTGTGTGGGGAGGTCTTTAGGGATCTTAGGAACTCAAGCAAATACTCATCTAAGCTAGGGAATTCATAGATCAAAATAGATTTCACAATGTCTCCTTGAATCCCTCACTTTTCTAACTTGAAATTCAATGGCTTTTTCTTGGTTTTCTTTGCATATTCGAAATTCCCACACCTTAATTCATGTGATTCATTCTTGGTTTGGCCAGAAATTTAATCCCTCATGGCTGGTCTTACATGGGGGGAAAATTGCACACAAGAAGGCTAAGAGAAGCAAAGCATGGAGACTAAGATTTTTACCTTGATTTCAAGCTTTCCTTGAATGCTTTCCCTTTTCTTCTAGCTCTCCTCTCCAAATCTGCATTTTCCACCTCTATTCTGCCCTCCATATAGACCCAAAAACATCATCAAATCCATGGAAATAAAGAGGAGAAGAAGGAAGAGCAACTTGCAAGAGAAAAAGCTTGAATTTTCCTACCTTTTCCTTGCTTTTTCTCTCTTCAAAATCTCCTCTCCTTGTGCGCCTAAGAGAGCTAGCTTCCTCTTCTGTTTTTGGGGCAGAAACAACTCATGGAATGGGAGCTGCTGGAACGTGGATAAGAAGAAGGAGCTAAAAGTCACTTTATGCAACTTTTTACTTTTTACATTTTAGTCCCTTTTCTTAGCTTTCTCATTTTAGGCTCATATCAACTCCTTTTTGAAATCTGTCTTTTCCATCATATTCCTTAGGCTCTAAATCATAAGAATTGCCTTTGGAATCACTCAAAAAGGATCTAAAACCATTTCGAACCGTTTAGTTAAAGTTTTAGTCAACCTTTGCTGAAATCACTCACCGGAGAGGTTTCAATTGTTATAGGGGTTTCCATGGTATTCGGAGCCTCTGAGAACCCTAGAAAGTTCAAAATTTTTATTTAAAAAGTCCTCCTGTGAGTTTTCAAAATTTTCCAAAAATTACAAAATTGCCCTTACTTCCTTCAGCAAATTTTTTGAGCTCTTCTAGCTCTGGTTTTTTAGTATTTTAAACCTCAAATCCTCATTTTCTAATATTTAAAATTTTATCATAATTTTAGTTGGCCCAATTCCTTCTATTTCGAGGACTTCTTTTTATATTTGGCCCATTTCTAACGTTTACAGAGAAACTGAACATTGCATTTCTCACGTTTACGGAGGGACGGATGTTACAAGACGTGTGCTACATATTTAACGACAGTAAGATGAGGTTTTAAATTGCATTATCGTATTTAGGACTGTAAATTAATTGATCCCAATTTTGTTATAATCAAATTTATTTATTTAACGATAAAATGAGTCTAAATTTTGAACAAACAAAATATTATGATGTAATTAGATTCATTTAATGAATGTATTGACTTCGAATAATTTACAAATATTACTCTAAATATCATATATATTTACATACCCATAAAAACTAAACTAAACAAAATATCACAAACTTTTATACTTTGCAAGTATTTGCTTGTGTATAAAAAAATTTGTAAAATATATATTATAATGTTTTAATGATGCATAAATATTTGTATTTATCTCTAATAAATTGATATATACTTGCAATATATGTTATTATAAATCATATTACTAACCAAGCTGTTTACAATCTTAATGAGCTAAACATGAAAATTTTTAGATAAGTTAATTTAACTAAATAGACTTAATATGTTAATTAAGTTTGTTCATTTAATAAATAAGCTATAACCAATTCATGTTTAGCTCATTAAGTTTGTTCATTTCTAGGGGTGGGGAATCATGTTTGTGGTTCAATAAAGTTACATACATACTATAGAATGAAACCAATTACATATTGATAACCAACATATGCCCACACTAAATTAATGCAAGGTTCACGAAAAGAAGATGTATGACTACTTCTATGCCACTGAAGAAGGGTTAGGTCTAGTTCTATTATCTAAAAATGACATTAAAAATAAAAGGAGTGAGTTAAATGCTTAGTGAGTAAAGAAGGAACTATAAAGAAATAAGACAAGTTTAGTGTTAAAGTTTCCATTCAAATAAGTGAATTAACAAGTGAAATGTTAATATGGTGATTAATGAATTCTCTTAATAAATCTTTCATCAATTACAATAAAAGCATCTATTCGATACCAAATGGATCAGACACAGGGTACACAACTCACGAGAGTAAGTAAAACAAACATTGATCAATTTACTCATAAAAATCAGAATAGATACACATATGGTGGCCAACCCCACGTGTTAGCAACGCACTAGCTAGCTAGGGTACAAATCATAGTGCACCATGGATAATCTCTACTATGGTTAGCTACAGAGTCCCAAAATAGATATCTCCTAATAGGGATGCTCAAAATTAATTAGAATTCTTAATCACTTCCTTTCCATTAGAGCATATAAGCAGAATAAATCATTAAATATTCAAATTCACAAAGCTTAAAAAAATTAATTAAAGTATTAGAATATCCTATAAGGTCTTCGATGATATCTCAATTATAATTATGCTAGAGTTCATAATGATAATTGAGATCCCACCAAAGAACACTTGCTTCACAGGACTATAGAAAGACCTAGGCTTTGATACTAACTTTGACACATCCTGAAATCAAGAGTGTGATTGGCACGGAAGATAAACAACTTTTGTTATATGGCCAAAAATTTATTTCCCTATAACTTAATGCCAGATAATAAAACCATTGGTACAACTATAAATTATACTTACATTAAACATATTTAATTATATATGGCTTTTGTAGAAATTTTGCCAAAGTCTCTCATGAAATTTAAACATCTCTAAATTTCTACAATCATCTCAACAAAACAATTTCATTAAAAAAATAATTCTACTCTCAACATAATCGACTAAACAACAATTTCTAAAGGTAGGGATCCCGTCTGTGGTTCAATAGAGCTACATACATACTAGAAAATGAAACCAATTACATATTGACAACCAAAATATGTCCTCGCTAAATTAACATATGGCTCACCAAAAGAAGAAGTATGACTACATCTATGCCATTGAAGAAGGGTCAGGTTCAGTTCAACTATTTGAAAAGGATTTTTAAAATAAAAGGAGTAAGTTAAATGCTCAGTAAATAAATAAGACTAACTATAAAGAAATAAGACAAGTTTAACATTAAAGTTTCCATTCAAATCAGTGAATCAACAAGTGAAATGTTAATGTGGTGATTAATGAATTCCCTCAATAAATTTTTCATCAATTACAACAGAAGCATCTATTCATTATCAAATGGATCAGATGTAAAGCACACAACTTGCAAGGGTAAGTAACATAGAGACTAAGCAATATGCTCACAAAAATTAAAACATATCCACATATGTTGCCCAAGCACATGAGAATAACAACATCCCTGCTAGCTAGGGTACAAATTATAGCACACTATGGCTAAACTTGACTATAGTTAGATGTAGGGTCCCAAAATAGATAGCTTCTAATAAGGATGCTTAAAATTCTTAATCACACCTACTTTCCATCAGAATATATAAGTAGCATAAATCATTAAATATTCAAATTTACAAAGGCTCAAAAAATTTTAATTAAAACTTTAAACTCAATAGAAATAATTTCAAACTTTGGTATGTTCCCTAAAATACCATAATACTTAAATGAGCATTTAGAAAATTAAATAAGAAGGACAAAAAAGAGTGAACTAAGTAATAATTAAATAAGTAATATTTAGACAAAAGAAGTAAAACAAAATTTGCATAGCATGTATAGTTGACATTATCTGCTCACCTTTCAATTTGACATAGAGAAGTTTCCTATCACATCCTCAGTTAATTTCCTTAGTTGCATTTAATTCTCCTAAAATACCATATAACATCGATTCACAAAACCTTAGTATTTAGTTGACTTCAAATTGTCCCATAAGGAAATTTAGCTTATTTTTCCCAAGGCATCTAGTCTTAATGAGTCTTTTTAGATGTGATGATCAATTATGTCCCTTTTACAAAACTGGTATAAATATATTTATTCAAGTTACCATTTCAATATTCAACATCCTATCCATTTCTTCTAACCACTACCAACTCATGTACACTTCAATTATGAACATCCCTTTCCTAATTGCTATATTTGATCAACTATCGCTTATGAAGCTTTTATTTAGGGGAAATTAAAATTTTCTCTAAATTTAACAAGCTACCTAAATTTTCCATCTTGAAGTTCTTAGATCCTTTTATTTACAATAACAATTTTCCAATATTTCAGAGGTCTAAGACATAAACTAAAAATGGGCAAAACAAGATATACATTTAATGGGGTTTAAGATTATTCCCTCTCACATTTAAGGCATTAACCATATTAAACTACTAAACCTATAGTAAAAAAAAAATCTCATAATATTAACTTGAAAATTTAGGGAAGTTGCTTGATGCTATAATAAGAACATAGGGCTTTTTACCACTTAAAACCATAACAATAATGGCACTAAGTTGTTATTAATGTTAGAAGGACAATTAGAAAATGTAGCTTATTTATTTCATTTTTATTCATTTTTTTAACCTCCTTATTCTCCACGATTAACCCATCTAGCAGATTCATAAAAATAGGCAACCTACACAAATCACTTAATTCGCTCTATTTGGTCGAGGTTTAATAAAGGAAAGGAAGAGCATTAGAATTGAGATATAAAGCCATTTTGGAAGATGGGCAATGCACCAATCAAAGCAAGAAAATTTGAAAAAAATGATTAGCTATTTTCTAACAACAAGAAGTTGAGATTACCAACCTAGAGAGAATAATTCTGCAGCTTCCAAGGTGTAGTAGCAAGGCACAGTAGTTGCAATAGAACAATGTGCAGAAACAAAAGCAAGGAAAGGAATTAAGTTACAACAAAAATAAAGGAACTGGCCAATGGTTTCTAGTTGTCTTATCCCTTAACTTTGCTATTTGAAAAGATTACTTTGATATTAGAGACGTGCAATAGAAGATTAGGGAAGGAAATGACAAAAAAAACCTAGCATTCTAATACAAATGGCAGAAGCAATCTCAGTATAACAAAAACAAAGAAATGGCAAGAGAAGAACAAATTAAAAAAAATGGTACAACAGTTTTGGGGGTTCAAACATAGTTCAAAGAGGAAGTTAGATTTGTTAGTTGCCATAAGATCTAAACTTATACTCTCAACTATATCTGCTAATATATATATTTGGTTTTTTTTACATTCTCCCCCTTAAGAAAATTCAGTCCCCAAATTTAAATGTGAACTAACCTTAATCCTCGAACAAGTGATGGTACTTTACAAGAATTTCACTTTATACTTCCCATGTAGCCTCTTCTTGTGTGTGATGGCATCAAAGTACCTTTATAGATGCAATTTCCTTTGAATGTAACTTTTTAGTTTGCCTATCCAGAATTGCCTTAGGGGTTTCTTCATATGTTAAACCTATACCCAAATGAACATCTTGAGTTTGTAACATATGGGATGGATCAAGCATATACTTTTTTAACATTGACATATGAAATACTAGGTGGATATTAACAAACTCAAGTTACAAGGCTAAACAACAAGCTACTACCCTTACTTTTTCCAGGATCTCACATAGGCTAATATATCTCAGGGCTAACTTCCTTTTACTATCAAATCTCATCACACCCTCTATTAGAGACTCCTTAAGGAACACATAATTGCTAATTATAAACTCCAAGTCATGGCATTGACGGTCTACATATGCTTTTTGTCTATTCTAAGTTACCACCAATCTTTCCCTAATCACTTTTACCTTTTATAATACATCTTGCACTAAGTTAGGCCCTAATCGCTTAGCTTCTCCTACTTCAAACCACCTAATGGGAAACCTACATCATCTTTTGTATACTGCCTTAAAAGATGTCATCTGAATGTTAGCCCACTACCTGTTATTATAAGCCAATTCTACTAAGGGTAAATAATTATCCTAACTACCATTAAAATCTAAAACACATGATCTTAACATATCTTTTATCATCTATATGGTTCTCTCTAATTGTCTATCAATTTGAGGATGAAAAGTTGTGCTAAGATCCAATCGAGTATCCATGGCCTTTTGAAAGTTTCTCCATAATCAAGATGTAAATTACGATCCCCAATTAGAGATAATGGACATTAGGACACCATGAAGCTTCACTATCTCATTTAAGTAGAGTTACATGTATTTTTCAACCCTATAAGTTGTCTTTATAGGAAGAAAATATGTTAATTTAGTGAGTCTTTCTACCATCACCTAAATGGAGTCATAACCTTTCATTATTTGAGGTAACCCTATTGTGAAATCCATAGTAATTCTTTCCCATTTCCATTCTGATATCTCCAACCATTAGTGCAGCCCTGTAGGTTTTTTATGTTCAGCCTTTGCTTGTTGACACACCAAATAATGAGAAACAAAATCTATTATATCGCTCTTCATACCTTCCCACCAATACACTTGTTTCAAGTCTTGATACATTTTTGTAAAACTTGGATGAATGGTATACGAAGAGCAATGAGTTTCTTCCATAAGTTCTTTCCTTAGATCTCCCACATTTGGTACATATAGTCATGCACCAAACCATAAAACTCCATTTGAGTCTAAGATAAACTCACTTTCTTTTTCACTTTTGACATCACCCATTAACTTATGTAACTATGCATCCTCAACCTACATTGCTTTCACCTTTTCAAACAAAGAAAAATGAAGCTATACGTGAGCTAAAAATACTCTTAGTTCTTTAATCTTGAATTGAACTCTTATACCCTCTATCTTATGAAGGTCTATAATCAAGGATTTTCTTGTTTCCACAATATGACTCAGACTTCTTGCTCAATGTATCAACCACTGCATTACCCTTGCCAAGATGATACAAAATAGTGTAATAATAATCTTTAACTAGTTCCATCTACCTCCTTTGTCTTAAACTCAAATCCTATTGTTAGAAGATATATTTAAGGCTCTTGTGATCTATATAAATCTCATAAGTCTCGCCATATAGTAAGTGCCTCCAAATCTTAAGTGCAAAGACTACAACAACTATCGCTAAATCATGCATTGGGTAATTTTGCTCATGTCTCTTGAGTTACTTAGAGGCATAAGCAATTGCATGACTATGCTACGTCAGAACACATCCTAAGCCTACTCTACAGGCATCACAATATATGATATAGCCCCCTAACTTAGAAGGTAATGTTAGAACTAGTGTGGAAGTCAGACAATATTTTAGTTTCTGAAAACTTTCTTCACAAGCCTTGGACCATTGAAACTTACATTCTTTTGTGTAATCTTGTCAATAGTGCAACTATCTAGAAAAAAAATCCTTTACTGACCAACAATAATAGCCTACCAAACTTAAGAAGCTATGAAAATTTATAATAGTAATGGGTTGCAGCCACTTTTGAACTTCTTCCACTTTACTTAGATCTAATTGTACCCTATCCCTTGAAATCACATGACCTAGAAAGGCCATTTCTTCTAGCCAAAACTAATATTTATAAAACTTGGCATATAATCAGTGTTCCCTTAACACCTGCAATGCTATTTTCAAGTGTTGCTCATGCTCTTCCTAACTCTTGGAATAAACTTGAATGTCATTAATAAAGACTATGACAAATCAATCCATAAAATACTTGAAAACCTAATTCCTTAGGTCCACAAATATAGCTGATGCATTGGTTAATCCAAATGGCATCACTAAAAATTCATAATGACCACATCAGGTCCTGAAATCAATTTTGGGAATATCTTCGTTTCTTATTTTCAATTGATGATAACACGATCGCAAGTCAATTTTTGAAAACCATTGAGCCCCCAGTAACTAATCAAATCGATCATATATACGAGACAAAGGATATTTATTTCTCACTGTCACTTTGTTAAGTTTCTTGTAATCTACATATAAACAGAGAGAAACATCTTTCTTCTTTACAAAAAGTACAAGAACACCCCATAGGGATATGCTAGGGTGAATAAAACCATTGTCCAACAAATCCTACAATTAATTCTTTAATTCTGTGAGTTCCGTAGGTGCCATTCTATAAGGAAGAATAGATATAGGTTAAGTACTAGGTAATATGTCAATACAAAATTCAATTTCCCTCTTTAGAGGTAACTTGGGTAATTCCTTAGGAAACACATCAGGAAATTCTCTCACCATTAAGACTTGTTCCAATGCTAAAATCTACATCTTCATATCTTTAACTATCACTAAACATCTTTGGCAACCCTTTCTCAAGAACCTTAGAGCTTTTATAACGGATATTAGGTTATTTGGCCCTTTACTTTGATCACTTAGGATAATGAAAGGTGATTCACCTGGAAAGTTACATTTCACCTACTTAAGATGGCAATCTAAAACTACATGGCAAGAAGCTAGCTAATCCATTCCAAGTATCACATCAAAATTAGTTATGGCAAGCATTATTAAGTTAGCTAAAGTCTCTTAGTCTGCCACAATAACCATACAGGCCTTATACACCTGATTAACTAGTATAGATTCTTTCATTGAGGTGGCAACTAACAGCGGATGGTCTAACCTTGCAAGGCCTTTGTAAACTTTCCTTGCAAAATGTGACACCTTAACCTCTAGCTCATACCCAAGGTGCCCTCTAGCCCATATGGCAATGCGGAACTCATAAGTGAGACACTTTCTCTACCTTATGCTTACTCTCTCTATGGCACTATGTGTGGGTAGAGCTCCACTTTGAAGTAATATGGACCGGTTGAGCTCTCTCTCTGATTCCTCTTGCTCAATTACTCTTTTGAGACTTATTTCAATCCCTACTATATGCTTAGCACTCATGGAAAGCAAAAAGGGATTGGAGACATGCATTTTCGCTATGGGCAGATTTTGCTTCATTTCTGGGCTAACTTTGAAAATACATAACTAAATGTAGAAAAATCGTATCTGCATGATCTGGGTCATTATAGAAATCTTGAGACGTCTACTTCATGCTAAAAATACTTAGAAGTCTCAATCTCTCACTCATTCTGCGTTTGACATCGAAATAGTTCACTGGTCAGAGGGGGCCTCTTTACTGTCACATTTTACTGATATGAACTTTGAAAATGTCTAACTAATTCCACAAAAATCCAACGCTCATAAAATCTATCTCTATGGAAATATGTGGATATTAGCTAGAGGAGAAAAATATCTCCAGATCAGTCCACGAAGTCAATTCCCCAGAAACCGATGAAGCAGTACTTCGGGTCTGGTTGGGGGTCTGATTCTGGGCAAGAACTTCGAAATTGCATACCTTCCTCTCTGGACCTCTAAATGAGGTGATTCCAGTTCCTACAAGTCACTGTGACCATCTAGTTTATGTGTATAAAATTTCGTAGCCATTGGACTACGTTTGCCCCTCGGATGACACGTTTCTCAAACTGACCAAATGAACAGTGATTTTCGGAAATCCGAATTCCTGATGTCAACTTTGGATGCTCATAGAAAATGCTATAGACCTCTAAATGACATGAACTCTAGCTTCCCAGAAAGCTCTAAACATAATCTAGCTACATGTCAAATCTCATAGCAAGAAGAGGTCATATGGCTATTCTATGACATCATGTGCAAAAGGCCCTTTCTTGGCTAAAAGTGTGGCTAATGGGGTCCAATCTTAAGTTTTCTACTGCTATGACTCCTTGAGCACATGAGAAAGCATCTTTAGAAGCTATCAATCATGCCTCAAGTGTCTAATCACTTAGATTGGGGAAACTCACTACCCCATGCCCACTTATGTATCCATATAATCTATAGTACTTTGAGCATTTCATAACAAAAGCTACCTTTTTATTCATCATAAGACTCATTCTCATACATGCATCATTCATATATACATTGTCTTACAAAACTATAAATCTACATCATATACATCATATACATCTTACATCTCATGTATAATGTATTACAAAACTTTACATTTTTCTTCATCTCTATCCCTAGCCTCATGCTTGGTGGTGGTTGCTCCCATCTCTAATCTCACTTGGGCCACCTGGCATGGTTGGATGGTGGAGAGGGAGGGTGAGATTCATGGAATCTCTGTAGTTCAACTCTCATTCAAACATACATATATTGCATGCAACAAGTCTCATTATGCATGTATGGCATGTTAGCATATGAAACATGATGAAAACTTTTAAAACATGTGAAATGGCCATGGATAACATTCAAGAGTTTGCTGAGTACTTGGATCGGCCTCACCCCTTCCCTTATGGCTTTTGGATTTGCCTTCCCATACTTTAGAGGTACTTAGACTCACCCTTACTCTTTGTGAGTCAACCTCACTTTTGGGAGACATGGCTCAACCAACTTAGGGCTTCGGCTCATCCTCACCTTGGCTACAGGGTTATTGGCTTTTCCCATTTCCTCAAGCAAACCAATCAAGCATTTAAAACATCATCTCAATCATATCACATACTCATGCTAACACACTTCTCATAGCTCATATCATTCATCATACACACAAGCAAGACAATGTAAACACACAATTATGCATGAGAGAAAGTGGAGAGAACTACCTTTGCTAGCTATTCTCAATTTGCTCTGTCAATTGTCTCCTCCCTTGTTGGATTTCACAACAATTCCTAGATGGGAGAATCCCTCTTGAGCCTAGCCACACAAAAGCATGGAATTAATACCTTATACTCAATTCTTAAGCTAGGGATCTCTTCTAATTAGCTCTACTGCGCTTCTCACTCTAGATTTCTTCCTCACTCTAGGGTCCATTAGCTATCCTCTCTCTTTTCTCACCTCTCAAGCTCTTAGGAATGGGGAAAAGCAAGATAGAGAAGACTATCTACTTCTACTCTCTCTCAAGAATGGTTTCCCACTCTCTCTCCTCTGAACCAGACTCAAAACCTAACCATTTCTATCATCTAAACCGTAGGAAAGAGGGGAAAAGGGGAGAAAGGCAACATACTAAGAGGAAGTCATAAGAATCCTTACCTTTCTTGTGCTTTCCTCTTCTCTTCAGCTTCTCTCTCTCTCCTCCGCCCTTTTCTCTCTCCTAAGACGAGTTTGAGTCGGTTAGGAGAAGAAAGAAGAGATTTGAAAGTCTTTAAAAAGTCAAATTCTCTTTTTCTCGCTTTTCTAGACCGCTCTCGCTATAGCGAGTTAGTGCCCTCGCTACGGCGAGCTCATGTCTGTTCCAGACCTCTGCCTTCGCTATGGCGTCGCTACGGCGAGATCGTGTCTATTCTCGACCTTCGCTATGGCGTCGCTATGGCGAGATCGTGTCTGTTCCAGACCTCTGCCTTCGCTATGGTGCCGCTACAGCGAGCAACTCCCTGGTTTTTGTATGGAATGCCACACTCGCTATAGCTAGGAACATCTTCGCTATTGCGAAGAGGCATTCTCGCTATGGCGATTCCATATCTCGTTATGGCGAGAAGACTTAGAAAATTCTCAGCTCTTCGAAAATTTTCCAGCTTCTCTTTTCCCTTTCCTTTTCTCCTTTCTTCTCTCATGTCTTTTTCTGGGTTGTTACATTCTACCCTCCTTATAAAAATTTCGTCCCCGAAATTTAAACAACATACCTCATGGGAAGAGTTCCGGATGCTTCTTCCTCATATCCTCCTCCAATTCCCATGTGGCTTCTTCGGGTGACAAACCCTTCCAAACCACTTTCACCAATGGTATCGTCTTATGTCGTAACTGCTTGAGTCTAGCATCCACGATCCGTTCTGGCGATACTATATATGACAGATTCTCCTGTAACTGCACATTCTCATATTCTATGACATGTGAGGGGTCGGGCTGGTACTTTTTCAATTGGGAAACATGGAAAACATTATGAACTTGGCTTATGTTTGGGGGAAGAGCTAGTCTGTATGCCACAGGTCCTACTTTATCTAGAATCTGGAAAGGACCTATGTACTTGGGACTGAGCTTCTTACTTTTAATAGATCGACCGATACCTATGAATGGAGATATCTTAATGAAAACATGGTCTCCAATCTCAAACTCTAACGGCCGCTTACGCTTATCGGCATAGCTTTTCTGTCTACTTTGGGCCGTCAGAAGTTTCCTTCTAATGGTTTCTATCTGTCTAGAGGTCTGATCCACTAATTCTGGGCCTATAAGGCTCCGCTCTCCTAGCTCAACCCAACACATTGGAGACCTACACTTCCTCCCATACAATGCCTCATACGGTGCCATCTGTATACTAGCATGATAACTATTGTTATAAGCAAACTCCGCTAAAGGCAAGTATGTGTCCCAGTTCCCTTTCAATTCGAGTACACATGCCCTCAACATGTCTTCTAGGGTTTGGATGGTTCTTTCTGTTTGTCCATCTGTCTGAGGGTGGTAGGCTGTGCTAAATCTGAGTCTAGTGCCTAGAGCATCTTGCAATGATCTCCAGAAATTCGATGTGAATCTGGGATCTCTATCTGATACTATGCTCTTGGGCACACCATGCAGTCTAACTATCTCCCTGATGTACAGCTGGGTTAACTTATCTAGGGTATAAGTGGCTTTCATAGGTAAAAAGTGCGCTGACTTTGTTAACCTATCCACTATTACCCATATTGCATCATAGCTCGATAATGTCCTGGGCAAACCCATGACAAAATCCATAGCTATGCTATCCCATTTCCACTCCGGGATATCTAGAGGCTGAAGTAACCCTGCTGGTTTCTGATGCTCTATTTTCACTCTTTGGCATACTAAATAGCGGGAGACATAGTCTGCTATGTCTGCTTTCATTCCGGGCCACCAGAACAATCTTTTCAGATCCTGGTACATCTTATTGCCACCCGGATGAATAGTATACTTACTCTTATGTGCCTCATCTAGGATTTTCTCCTTGATCTCAATATTCTTAAGCACATACAGCCTATCCCTGTACCTCACTATGTCATCCTCGGATAGATTGAACTCTTGAACATTTCCTCGAGTCATCTAGACTCTCACTTTCCTTACATGATCGTCTACTTGCTGAGCCTCTCTTATCTGATCTCTCAGGTCACTTTCTATTCGGGTTTCACTCATTACTAACTTTCCCGAATACACCCTGCAGGAGAGACTCATGTCTCTGAACCTCTCAATCAATTCCTGCTCTCGGATCATCATACAGGCCACGTGTATGGATTTTCTGCTCAGGGCATCAGCTACCACATTAGCCTTACCTGGATGGTATTTCAATGTCAACTCATAATCTTTTAAGAATTCTAACCATCTCCTTTGCCTCATATTGAGCTCCTTCTGCTCAAACAGGTATTTAAGACTCTTGTGGTCGCTATACACTTCTATTGCTGCCCCATATAAGTAGTGTCTCCATATCTTTAGAGCGAATACCACTGCGGCTAACTCTAGGTCGTGTGTGGGGTAGTTTTCCTCATGAGGCTTTAACTGTCTGGAAGCATAAGCTACCACTTGGCCTTTCTGCATGAGTACGCATCCTAACCCTTTCTTAGAGGCATCACTGTATACTACAAACATTTCTCTAGGGTCGGGAAGTACTAAAACTGGTGCCGTGGTCAACTTGTGCTTTAACTCTTGAAAACTACTCTCACATTTCTCATTCCACACAAACGACACATTCTTTCTAGTAAGCCGTGTCAATGGCATTGCTATTTGAGAAAAGCCCTGAATAAACCTTCTATAGTACCCTGCTAAACCTAGAAAGCTCCTGATTTCTGTCACTGTCCTAGGTTTCTCCCACTGCAATACTGCCTCTACCTTATGGGGATCTACTGCGACCCCTGCCTGGGAGATCACATGACCCAGAAACTGAACTTCAGTGAGCCAGAAATCGCATTTACTAAGTTTAGCGTACAACTGTCTTTCTCTTAAGGTTTCCAAGACTAATCTCAAATGTTGCTCATGTTCCTCTCCACTTTTCGAGTAAATAAGGGTGTCATCTATGAAGACTACTACAAATCTGTCTAGATATGGCCTGAAGACTCTGTTCATATAATCCATAAAAACTGCAGGTGCATTCGTTAACCCGAAGGGCATAACTAGGAATTCATAATGCCCATATCTGGTTCTAAAGGCTGTCTTGGGAATATCATTCGCCTTTACTCTGAGCTGGTGATATCCCGACCTGAGGTCTATCTTAGAGAACACTGACGCTCCTGCTAACTGATCTAGGAGGTCATCTATGCGAGGGAGAGGGTACTTATTCTTAATGGTAATCTTATTGAGTTCCCTGTAGTCTATACATAATCTAAGGCTCCCGTCTTTCTTCTTGACAAATAGAACTGGGGCTCCCCATGGTGAGACACTAGGTCTGATGAAACCCTTTTCTAAGAGTTCCTCTATCTGCTTCTTAAGCTCTGCTAACTCTGTGGGGGCCATTCTATAAGGGGCCTTAGACACTGGACTTGCCCCAAGTACGATCTCTATTGGAAACTCGACCTCTCTCTCTGGGGGCAATCCACTCATCTCTTTAGGGAATACTTTTGGGAATTCCCTTACTACTGGGATCTCATCTATACCCTCTTCTACCTCAGCCTGAACTGAAAAGAAGACCAAATATCCCTGACAACCATGTCCTAGAGATCTCTCTGCTTGGGAAGTGGTCATGACAGACAACTCAGCCCTAGTACTAGGCACAGTCCCACATTCAGGTAAGGTAATACACCTGTGGCTACAATCTAGTGTGGCATTATTTACTGACATCCAGTTCATGCCTACTATTACATCGATGTCAATGAGGGGTATGCATATCAAATCAAGGGTGGTCAGGAAATGATTAAACTGGATCACACAATTCAAGCAAGCATGGGAAGTGATGGCTCGGTTTCCAGTAGGGGTAGATACATGCAACTCATATGGCAATGTATGCATACTTAGACCTGACCTCTTAACACAGTCATATGATATGAAAGAATGGCTAGCGCCCGAATCAAATAAGGCAGTTACTGAAAAATCATTTATCTTAATAGTACCTTGAATCAGACTCGGGGATTGGCTAGCCTCTTACTGTGATAGGGCAAAGACTCTACCCTGGGTCTGTGGTCTGGGAGGTGGAGCCATCTCTCTCTGCTGTGGGATCGGTAGAGGGGCCTGTGGGGGAGCTTGCATACAATCTCTGGCTATGTGCCCCGGCCTGCCACATCGATAGCACACGTTCTGCCCTGCATAACACGGCCTGGTTCCGTGATTCCTGCCATACTGGGGACATGTGAGAGGTGGAGCGCTGCCTCTACTAGACTGAGTCTTCTTCTTCTTCCCTCTTTGGTTCCATTGACTTTTCCCACCTCTACGGCTTGTCACTGCCGGCTAGGAACCATCTCTAGATCTCTTAGGCTCAGGGAGGGGAAGTAATGGTCTGGCGCTGGAGGTAGGTTGCATCATCCTGAGATTCGTTTCTGTCACTCTGCATACTTCTACCAGGGTATGGAAGTGCCTGATTCTCTGTGGCACCACCCTGTCTCTGATCTCAGGGAGCAAACCCTTCTCTAGCCTATCTGCCCTCCATTTCTCATCATCATGTCTCTGTAGGTATGAGGAATATCTAGAGAGCTCGATGAACTTTGCTACATATTGGTCCACTGACATCCCCGGTATCTGTCTCAGCAGAATAAACTCTGACTCCTTCTCATCTCTGATGGAGTCGGGGAAATACTTCTCGTAGAATGCCTCGAGGAATGCCTCCCACGTGATCGGGACGTTCCTCGCTCTCAGTATCGGTTCAGTGCCCTTCCACCAATATATTGCTTCTTTTCTTAACTGGAAAGCCACCATCTTGGCTTTCTGCTCAGATGTGCACTCCATAACCTCGAAGATCTGCTCAAGTTCAATAATCCAGGCCTCGGCTCTATCTGCACTCATCTCACCATCAAAGGTGGGAGGCCCGAACTTTCTGAATTGAGTAACTACTTTTCTGGTCGAGGGCTGGTGCTCAGCAGGAGGCATCTGAGCTGGTAGAACTGGAGCTACAGCCTGCATGTGTGGCTGTGCATCTGTAAGAGTCACCCCTGAATGGTCAGGATGATCAAAATGTGGAACTGGCTGAGGAGGGGGAGGTGTAGGACCTTGGCTATTTCTCTCAGCAAGCCGTTCTTGTAGCTGCATGATAACAGCTTGCTGCTGATCCAAGCGAGCCACTATACTCTGTAAGGCTCCAGCTACTGGATCACTAGGCCCGGCCTCATCTGCTTGAGCCGCTCTGGAAGGCCTACCTCTTCCTCTACCTCTACCTCTGCCTCTGCCTTGGCGCGTGTCAACCATCTTTCTGAAACATATAACATGGTTTAGCATACATAATAGGGACACATGCCACTTTCATGCACTCAATCATCCATAGCAAGCTCATAAACATCTTGGCAACTCACAACATATGCTACAACTCACAATGAAGACTTGAAACTTTACTGCTCTTATGCTACATCTTACCATCAAAGGTCTTGTCCTCTCTTCCTAGTTCGAGGGCTTGCTCTGCTTACCCTGCCTTCCTAGGGAAAGGCGCCTATGATGTTCTAACTTATCATGAGAGCCTGAAACTTTTTCTCTGATACCACCAAATGTGACACCTTAACCTCTAGCTCATACCCAAGGTGCCCTCTGGCCCATATGGCAATGCGGAACTCATAAGGGAGACACTTTCTCTACTTTATGCTTACTCTCTCTATGGCACTATGTGTGGGTAGAGCTCCACTTTGAAGTAATATGGACCGGTTGAGCTCTCTCTCTGATTCCTCTTGCTCAATTACTCTTTTGAGACTTATTTCAATCCCTACTATATGCTTAGCACTCATGGAAAGCAAAAAGGGATTGGAGACATGCATTTTCGCTATGGGCAGATTTTGCTTCATTTCTGGGCTAACTTTGAAAATACATAACTAAATGCAGAAAAATAGTATCTGCATGATCTGGATCATTCTAGAAAGATTGAGACGTCTACTTCATGCTAAAAATACTTAGAAGTCTCAATCTCTCACTAATTCTGCGTTTGACATCGAAATAGTTCACTGGTCAGAGGGGGCCTCTTTACTGTCACAGTTTACTGATATGAACTTTGAAAATGTCTAACTAATTCCACAAAAATCCAATGCTCATAAACTCTATCTCTATGGAAAGATGTGGATGTTATCTAGAGGAGACAAATATCTCCAGATCAGTCCACGAAGCCAATTCCCCGGAAACCGATGAAACAGTACTTCGGGTCTGGTTGGGGGTCTGATTCTGGGCAAGAACTTCGAAATTGCATAACTTCCTCTCTGGACCTCTAAATGAGGTGATTCTAGTTCCTACAAGTCACTGTGACCATCTAGTTTATGTGTATAAAATTTCGTAGCCATTGGACTACGTTTGCCCCTCGGATGACACGTTTCTCAAACTGACCAAATGAACAGTGATTTTCGGAAATCCGAATTCCTGATGTCAACTTTGGATGCTCATAGAAAATGCTATAGACCTCTAAATGACATGAACTCTAGCTTCCCAGAAAGCTCTAAACATAATCTAGCTACATGTCAAATCTCATAGCAAGAAGAGGTCATATGGCTATTCTATGACATCATGTGCAAAAGGCCCTTTCTTGGCCAAAAGTGTGGCTAATGGGGTCCAATCTTAAGTTTTCTACTGCTATGACTCCTTGAGCACATGAGAAAGCATCTTTAGGAGCTATCAATCATGCCTCAAGTGTCTAATCACTTAGATTGGGGAAAACTCACTACCCCATGCCCACTTATGCACCCATATAATCTATAGTACTTTGAGCATTTCATAACAAAAGCTACCTTTTTATTCATCATAAGACTCATTCTCATACATGCATCATTCATATATACATTGTCTTACAAAACTATAAATCTACATCATATACATCATATACATCTTACATCTCATGTATAATGTATTACAAAACTTTACATTTTTCTTCATCTCTATCCCTAGCCTCATGCTTGGTGGTGGTTGCTCCCATCTCTAATCTCACTTGGGCCACCTGGCATGGTTGGATGGTGGAGAGGGAGGGTGAGATTCATGGAATCTCAGTAGTTCAACTCTCATTCAAACATACATATATTGCATGCAACAAGTCTCATTATGCATGTATGGCATGTTAGCATATGAAACATGATGAAAACTTTTAAAACATGTGAAATGGCCATGGATAACATTCAAGAGTTTGCTGAGTACTTGGATCGGCCTCACCCCTTCCCTTATGGCTTTTGGATTTGCCTTCCCATACTTTAGAGGTACTTAGACTCACCCTTACTCTTTGTGAGTCAACCTCACTTTTGGGAGATATGGCTCAACCAACTTAGGGCTTCGGCTCATCCTCACCTTGGCTACAGGGTTATTGGCTTTTCCCATTTCCTCAAGCAAACCAATCAAGCATTTAAAACATCATCTCAATCATATCACATACTCATGCTAACACACTTCTCATAGCTCATATCATTCATCATACACACAAGCAAGACAATGTAAATACACAATTATGCATGAGAGAAAGTGGAGAGAACTACCTTTGCTAGCTATTCTCAATTTGCTCTGTCAATTGTCTCCTCCCTTGTTGGATTTCACAACAATTCCTAGATGGGAGAATCCCTCTTGAGCCTAGCCACACAAAAGCATGGAATTAATACCTTATACTCAATTCTTAAGCTAGGGATCTCTTCTAATTAGCTCTACTGCGCTTCTCACTCTAGATTTCTTCCTCACTCTAGGGTCCATTAGCTATCCTCTCTCTTTTCTCACCTCTCAAGCTCTTAGGAATGGGGAAAAGCAAGATAGAGAAGACTATCTACTTCTACTCTCTCTCAAGAATGGTTTCCCACTCTCTCTCCTCTGAACCAGACTCAAAACCTAACCATTTCTATCATCTAAACCGTAGGAAAGAGGGGAAAAGGGGAGAAAGGCAACATACTAAGAGGAAGTCATAAGAATCCTTACCTTTCTTGTGCTTTCCTCTTCTCTTCAGCTTCTCTCTCTCTCCTCCGCCCTTTTCTCTCTCCTAAGACGAGTTTGAGTCGGTTAGAAGAAGAAAGAAGAGATTTGGAAGTCTTTAAAAAGTCAAATTCTCTTTTTCTCGCTTTTCTGGACCGCTCTCGCTATAGCGAGTTAGTGCCCTCGCTACGGCGAGCTCGTGTCTGTTCCAGACCTCTGCCTTCGCTATGGCGTCGCTACGGCGAGATCGTGTCTATTCTCGACCTTCGCTATGGCGTCGCTATGGCGAGATCATGTCTGTTCCAGACCTCTACCTTCGCTATGGCACCGCTACAGCGAGCAACTCCCTGGTTTTTGTATGGAATGCCACACTCGCTATAGCTAGGAACATCTTCGCTATTGCGAGGAGGCATTCTCGCTATGGCGATTCCATATCTCGCTATGGCGAGAAGACTTAGAAAATTCTCAGCTCTTCGAAAATTTTCCAGCTTCTCTTTTCCCTTTCCTTTTCTCCTTTCTTCTCTCATGTCTTTTTCTGGGTTGTTACACAAAATATAAGGATATGTAGGAATGTATAGAGCTATGGTTAAATAATACATAAGCATCATGTGAACAATTTGTGAGTGTACCTGTCACCTCGGCATTGGATGCCTGTATATCCTGCCTATTCAAAGTAAAAACCTTAGCCTTGCCCGCAACTACCTTATTGCTACTACATCAACCATTCTAAACTATAACTATACTAATAGACTGAGCCCTCTACTAAAGATTACCTAACTAATTGAACTGATCCTTTGCTTGACTCAAGGTCTGAGGGTAATCTTTCACCAAATACCTAATTTGTCCACAATGAAAACATGCTGTTATTTCCTTGTAGTATGGCCTAGAATGATCATCCCACAAATAGAACAAGATCTCTTATCCTGACAAGACTAAGTAGGAACTAAGGAAGGTGTGGCCTTAACACTCCCAAATGGTACTTTATACCTGACAATGTTTGTAGAAGATGGAGTCGAAGATCTTGTGAGAGTTTGACTAGGTTTCTGATGCCCCTAAGGTCTAGCCTTATAAGAAGATCCACTTACGAAAGAAGTACCCCCATATTTTTCCTCACTACTACCCTTCCTCTTCTTCTAGGAGTTATCATCTTTCTTATTTCTTATCTTTATCATCTATGTACAATCTATAGTAGCTAAATAAAAAGAGAACAAATTTATTTGAGTAGTTACCACTTTATAAAACGATCAGAGTCCTCTTAATCCTATCCCTCTCAGTAGAGATTAAATGTAAGGCATACTAAGATAACTAAGTGAAATGAATATCGTAGTTTGATACGCTCATGCCTGGTGTCTGTCTCAAAACCTCAAACTCTCTAGCTTTGGCATCATGAATACTCTATTATAAGAAACGATCTATAAAAAGTCTCTTAAATTCCTCCTATAACATTATGGGCAATCCAGTTGACCTCTTACCTAACAAAGTTTGGAACCATAAGTGGGCTACACATGGTAACTGATACCTAACAAACTCTATTGATTTAGCATTTGAACAACTCAAAGCTTTGCAAATCTTCTCAATATCATCTATAAATTGCTAGAGGTCCTTTTAAGCGAGAGGTTTCAACTTTAAAAACTGAGAAAGAGTTATTGGGACATCTCATCCCTATCTCAAAACTTGAAGCTCCAGTGGTCTCGACTGAATTGGTGGTGCAACACCTTTCGAAGGTCGAGGAGATTCTATTTTATCATCTAGTGGGGCTTGTCCAGGGGGTCTAATAGTCCCATGACCTCTACCCAACCTTAGCCATGGCCTCGAGTTGATGGGTAGCTTATTAAGCCATTACATTTTTAAAAGCCTCACTTATAGTAGCTAGTCTATTAATTGAATGAACTCTTGGGAGCATCCTTATTGTACAACAAAATAGCAACATTTAGAAGATTTTCAAAATTCAAGTCTTAAAGCAAATAAACATCACATTCAGCAAGGTCAACAGACTTGGAAGAAAAGTATTAGAACATCTTAAAAGGTCTTTTATGATATCTCAATTACAATTATACTAGGGTTCATAATGATAATTGAGATCCCACCTGTAACACCATCATTTCTAGTTCATGCCCATCATGCCTTACATGCTTATATGAGGTATAGGAAGAATAAAGTGAGATCTTCCTCATTAGATTCATACACTTTCTTAACGTTGTGACATGGTTAAAAATTCATTTCAGTGTCACATAGACCGTGTGAGCTCATTCTATGCATCCTCATATTTAATTACACCATTACAACTCATTTCAATCCCAAAAACATGTTTTAAACCCATGGAAACTAAAAAGAGATATGAGACATGTATAATCATTTTCGACCATACTTGGCCTCATTTCTGGGCAAAGTTTGGAAAATCACAACTAAATCTAGAAAAATTGAAAACATGTAATCTCAGTCATTTTGGAAATATTGGGATGTCTACTTCATGCTAAAAATATGTACAAGTCATAAAATCGCACGCACAGGACGTTTGACATACAAATTGGTCTGGAGGTCGAACTGGTCCTGATACTGTCACAATTTACTGATATGAACTTTAAAAATGTCCAACTAATTCCACAAAAATCCAATGCATGCAAATGATACCATTATGGAAATATGTGGATGTTAAATAGAGAGAAAAAATATCTCTAGATCAGTTTATCAAGCCAAACTCTCATAAATCAATGGAACAATACCTCTGGTCAGGTAAGATGACTGATACTGGGCAGAACTTTCGAAAATGCATATATTCCTTTCTAGACCTCCAAATGAGGTGCTTCTAGTTCTTATAAGTCACTGTGACTGTCTAGTTTCTGCCTATAAATTCCATAGCCATTAGAAACGTTTGCCCCTTGGATGACACAATTTCACAACTGACCAAATGAACAGTGCTGATGCAAAATCTGAAATTCTGATACCAATTTTGAAAAATCATAGAAAATTCCATAGACCTCCAAATGGCCTGATCTTTAACTTTCCAAAAAGATCTAGACAAAATCTAGTCACATGACAAATTTTAAGGCAAGAAGAGGTCATTTGATCAAATTTGGACATCATGGGGCAAAGTGACCCGTTTTTATGTTACAAGAGGGCTATTAGAGTTCAACTTTGCTTCTCCTACCTCTATGGCTTTATGAGCACATGAGAAAGCATCAACATAGGCTATCAAACATGGCTCAAATGTCTAACAACCCAGATTTTTCAAAACTCACTCTCCCATACCAACACATACACCATGTACATAATGTCAAGATCTTACTATTCATACCGAAACTTGTTACATCATGCACTATAATTCTAATTCTCATACATATACAATGAGTACATCTATTTACAAGTATTCATAAGTGCCTACAACATGTACATCATTAGATTACATCCCTTAGCAACATAATAGTGACAAAATGGCTATTTTACAATTTCTTCACCGAATTCTCTAGCTTCAAGCTTGGTGTCTCCCATCTCTTGTTTCACTTGGTCCACCTAGCATGTTAGGATGGTGGAGAGGGGGAGTGAGATTCAAAGAATCTCAAATAGCTCATCTCTCATTTAATCATACATAAAGTATGCAAATAAGTCTCACAAATGTATGCATGGGCATATTAGCATGTGAAATCATAAGAAAAATATTTTCAACATTTGAGTAGGTCATACATAACATACAAGAGCTTGCCAAGCAAGTGGATTAGCCTCACCCATTCACTTATAGATTTTGGACTTGCCTCACCCATTCTTTAAGAGGTTCTTAGACTCAACCTTACTCTTGGGAGTCAACCTCACTTTTGGGAGACTCTTTACTTTGTCTCAACCAACTTTAGGGTTTTTGGCTCATCCTCACCATGGCTAGAGGGTTGTTGACTTTTTCATACTCAAGCAAACCAAAGCAATCACATAATACATCATTGAAATACATAAGGCATCATCATGTTAGCATACTTTTCATGGTTTAAAAATATACATACACACATACAAGACAATGTAAGCACACATCTATGCATGAGAGAAGGTGGAGAGAGCTACTTTATTGGCTAATCACAAGCTTTCCCTTTCAATTTGTCTCCTCCCTTGTTGATTTCACAATCACACCTAGATAGGAGTGCTTCTCTTGAGCTTAGACACACAAAGAGCATGAAATTACTCTCTTAACACTTTATTCATGAAGAGAAACTAGGGTTTCTCTCTCTAGAATGCCACTAACTCTCTTTCCTCTCTCAAGCTCTCAAGAAAAGAAAGCAAAGAGGAGGAAGTGAAGATGCATGGGTTTTCTTGCTCCTTCTAGGTCAGAACAAAACTTTCTTACTCATTAACCCATGGAAAAGGGAGCCTAGAAGGAGAAGAATAAAATCAAGAAGAAGGAGCATGAAGAGCTTTAAAGGTTCTCACTTTTCTTCCTTAGCTTCCCTTCCTTCTCTCTTGGTTTCTCCTAGTTTCCCTCTCTCTCTCAAGCTTTTTTCTGTGCTTGGACGAAGCTTAAGTCGGTTTAGAGAGAGAGGATGAGTTGGGCCACTTTAAAGAAGTCAAATTCTCTTTTTTCATGCTTTTTCGGACTTACCCTCGCTATAGCGAAGAATAACCCTCGCTACGGCGAGCACGTATCAGTCCCAGACTCCTGTTTTCGCTATGGCACGTGCTACGGCGAGCAACGCCCTGGTTTTTGTATGGGATGCCCGCACTCGCTATAGCTAGAAGCATTTTTCACTATAGCTAGAAGGCACTCTCGCTATAGCTAGACCATTTCTCGCTATAGCAAACAGGTACATTCGCTATAGCTAGGCCATTTCTCGTTATAGCTAGCAGACTTAAAAAATTTTTAGCCCTTCAAAAATTTTTTAGCTTTTTTTTTTTTCTGGTTATTACACCACCTAAGAACACTTGCTTCATAGGACCATAGAAAGGCCTAGACTTTGATACCAACTTTGTCACACCCTGAAACCAAGTGTGTGACTAGCATGAAAGATAAACAACTTCTCCTCTATAAACTTAACTAAAACTAGGATCCTGGCCAAAAATTTATTAGAAATCCCTATAACTCAATGCCAAATAATAAAACCATTAGAACAACTATAAACCATGGTTGAATTTAACATATTTAATTACATATGGCTTTTGTAGAAATTTTAGCAGAGTCTCCCCTGAAATTTAGACATCTCAAAATTTCTACAATCATCCTAGTAAAACAATTACGTTAAAAGAAAGTTCTACTCTCAACATAACCTACTACACAACAATTTCTAAGGGTAAAGGATCCTATTTGTGGTTCAATGGAGTTACATATATACTACAGAATGAAACCAATTACATATTAACAACCAAAATATGCCTTTACTAAATTAAGATGAGGCTTGCCAAAAGAAGAAGTGCGATTACTTCTGTGTCATTAAAGAAGCATAAGGTTCAATTCTACTATCTGAAAAGGATTTTTAAAATAAAAAGAGTGATTTAAACACTAAGTGAGTAAACAAGGCTAACTATAAAGAAATAAGATGAGTTTAGCATTAAAGTCTTCATTCAAATCAGTGAATCAGCAAGTGAAATGTTAATACGGTGATTAATGAATTCTTCGGATAAATCTTTCATCAATTATTACAGAAGCATCTATTTGATACCAAATAGATTAGACGCCAAGCATATAGATCATGAGAGTAAGTAACACAGAGACTGAGTAATCCACTTGCAAAAATTAGAATAGATCCACGTATGGTGGCCAGTCATATGGGGCTAATAACACCTTGCTAGTTAGGGTACAAATTATAGCACACTGTGACTAACCTGTACTATGGTTAGATGCAAGGTCCTAAGATAGATAGCTCCCAACATGGATGCTTAAAATCAATCAAAATTCTTGATTGCACTTACTTTCCATCAAAGTATATAAGCTGCATAAATCATTAAATATTCAGATTTACAAAAGCTCAGAAAAATTTAATTAAAACCTTAAACTCAACAAAAACAATTTCAAAGTTTGGTGTGTTCCCCAAAATACCATAATACTCAAATGAGCATTCAGAAAATTAAATAAGAAGGACATAAAAGAGTAAAGTAAGTAATAATTAAATAAATAATATTTAGACAAAAGAAGTGAAACAAAATTTGCATAGCATGTATAGTCAGCATTATCCACTCACCTCTTAATCTAACATAGAGAAGTTTCCTATCGTATCCTTGGTAAATTTCCTTAGTTGCATTTAATTCTCTCGAAATACCTTATAACATTGATTTACAAAACCTTATTATTTAGTTGACTTTAGATTGTCTTATAATAAAATTTATCTTATTTTTCCTAAAACATCTAGTCTTAGTGAGTCTCTTAAGATATGGTTATCAATTATGTCCCCTTCACAACATGTAACACCATAACTAGATGTCATCAAAATATATCACAAGTGAAAGCTTATCATTCTTAGTTTATGCTTGTAAAATTTCATAAGTATTGAATATTATTTGGCGCTCAGATGACATAGGAGAAGGAACTAATCATATGAACAATACACATGCCAAATCTAAAAATTTTTTCAACTTTGGAAATTCATAATTTATTTCTTAGAGTTCCAAATAATGTGGTTCTTAGTTTAACAAAAAGCTCTAGATAATACCTATGCTCATGCCAAATTTCATGAGAAAATTCGTCCATTTGGTTAGTTTAGGGTATAAGGTACAAAAGTAGCACTTTAAAATGTCATAAAGGGTCAAAATAATGCGATATGCTCTCCTACTCCAACCACAACTACTTGGGCATGTGTGAATGGTTAAAATTAGCATATAAAGGCTGCCCAAATTGTCCAAATCCTTATGCATCTTAAAACCACTTCCTAACTTAAGCTTACATATTAGATGTCAAACTTTCTCATACATGCACATATGGTTCCAAAACGCATTTATTCATCATCAATACATAAATTTACATATGTTCAATCAATTACATCATTCATATATAATGTGATTACAACTTTTGACATCAAAATGCTTATTTTCTTTTTCCTTTGTCAAAGTGCCATGCTTTAAGGTCTTTAATTTCCATTCTTTGATTCACTTAGCTCACCTAGATATTATTAGACATGTAAAAGGAAAGAGTGAGGTTCAAAGAATCTCAATAGCTCTTTACCCATTCAAACATATATAATGGATGCATGTACAAGTCAAAAAATGCATGCATGACTTCTTAGCTACTAGTGAACATATCCATCACATTTTCCATGTTCAAGAAACTCATACATAACATATATAGGCTTTTAAGGACATTGGTTAAGCCTTACCCATTTTCTTTAGGACTTTTGGACTTGTCTCACCTACTTTCAAGGGACTTTTAACTAAGTCTCACTCTTTTTGAGACTTTTGGCTTTATTTCACCTAATTCTAAAGACTTTTGGCTCATCCTCACCCTTGCTAAGGGACTTTTAGCTTCACCAAACCCATTCAACCATAACACATTCATAAAACATATTTCAAAAATATCATGGTACCATAGCATATAGGAAATAGCTAAAGAAATTTATCATGGCATAAATATACATACATACATCCAAAGATAAGAAAACAATTAAGAATGCAAAAAAGAAAGGTTAGAGAGCTACCTTAGAGTAAATGTCTCACACTTTTCTCTTAAAATTTTTCTCCCTCTTCTTGGCCAAGTCTTGCAACTAGGTGGCCCTTGGTTCTTTTAGCCTAGACACATCAAAAGAGACATAAATCATTCATGGGAACAAGCTTTGGCATCATACATACTCTATGTGAAGCTACTTTGTTCTATGACTCCATTATGCTTCCATACAAGACCTTATGAAGCAAGCATGAGAATTCATGATCTTGGCTCCTATTTCTCATTCATTCCAAGTCTCTTGACTCCTTTTAGACTCCTTGGAATCATCACACATTCATTTTAAGGAGCCTAACTATAAGTTACTTCCTTATGTCCCATTATAGAGCCTACACCTCCATCTCACATTCCATGGCTTCTAAAATTTTTTCAAGGCTTCCTTTGATATTCTTCCATCATATCTAGTCCCATTCTAAGCTTGGAACAAATTAAAACACTTCTTAGGTGCTTGGTATGACCTAAGCCGAGACATGCTCCTTGTTTGGAGCCTATAGAGTTTACTTCACTTTCATGAAGGGGATGGCACTTATGCAACTTCCTGGAGGTCTAATGAACTCATACCAAGTCTTACATAAGATAGAATACCTCTAGGAAAAATTAGACTTAAGTATTTGTCTGAAGACCCCAAGATTTTTAATCTTAAATTTTATCATTTTCCATTTGATTCCAATGGACTATTCTTAATTCTCACACTCCTAAATACTTATTTTTTTCTTACTAAAGTCAGAATTCATCTCTTCCTAGATGGGCTAGGTCTGACCAAAAATCATCCAAGAGAGAACAACAAAGAGGAAGTAAGACAAGCTATAATTCTTACCTTACTTGCTAGCTTTCTCAAGGTGCTTTGCTATGCTTCCAAGAGCCCTTGAAGTTTCTATTCTCTCCTTCCTAAACCAGCCACCAACCATAACTAATTAAGGTATTAAAACCATAGAATAAAATAGGAGAAGGAGTGGAAGAAGTTTAGAGAAGGAAAGGGAGTGAAAAGGTTGGTTGGGCACTCTCAACCTTCCTTAGTTCTATTTCATTGTGTGAAAAGGTTGGTTGGGAGATTAGACTAGATTGGGACATTTTTTATAAGGCCAAGTGTCCATTTTCATAAGTTTTCAACTTGTAATTTAGTCCCTCATCTTAGTTTTTACTGTTTTGATTCATTTCAGTTCCTTTTCAAAATTCATCTTTTTCATCATAAAATTTAGGTCCTTTAATTCATAAAATGACTTTGGTTTCACCTAAATTAAATTTAAAATCATTTTGAACCATTAGGTCAAAGTTTTAATCAACTAGTAGCCGAAATCACTTATCGGAGGGGTTTTAACTATTCTTAAGATTTTCATACTTTTAAGATCTTTTGAAAACCTCGAAATGTTCAAATTTTTCATTCAAAAAACCCTCCTGTGAGTTTTTTCAATTTTCAAAAATTACAAAATTGCCCCAATTTATTTTGTAAAATTTCTTAGCTCATTTGGTTTTGGTTTTTTGCATCTTAAGCCTCAAATCCTCATTTTCTATTATTTAAAATTTTATTATAATTTTACTTAGCCTTAAATCATTTATTTATAGGGACTTGTTTTATATTTGGTGATTGTCATGCCTTTACAAAGAAACTGGATGTTACACAACACTAGTATAAATTTATTTATTCAAGTTACCATTCCAATATTCAGCATCCTATCCATTTCTTCTAACTACTACCAACTCATGCACACTTTAATTATGAACTTCCCTTTCCTAGTTTCTATATTTGATCAACTACCACTTCTGAAGCTTTTATCTTGGGAAAATTAAAATTTTCTTCAAATTTAATGAACTACCTTAATCTTCCATCTTGAAGTTCTTAAATCCTCTTATTTACAATAACAAATTTCTAATATTTCAAGGGTCTAAGACAGACTAAAAATGGGAAAAAGAATATATACATTTAATGGGGTTTAAGATTATTCTCTTTGACATTCAAAGAATTAACCACATTAAACTACTAAACCTATAGTTAAAAAAAAGTCATAATATTAGCTTGAAAATTTAGGGAAATTGCTTAATGCTATAATAAGAACAAAGAGCTCCTTGCCACTTAAAACCATAGCAGTAATAGCATTAAGATTTTATCAACGTTAGAGGCCCATCAGAAAATGTAGCTTATTTATTTTATTTTCATTCATTTTTTTAACCTCCTTACTCTCTATGGTTAACCTATCCAATAGATTCACAACAATGGGCAACCCAGACAAATCACATGATTTGCTTTATTTGGCTGAGGTTTATGAAAGGAAAAGAAAAGCATTAGAATAGAAATATAGAGCCACTTTGGAGGATGAGCAATGCACCAATCAAAGCAAGAAAATTTGAAAAAAAAAAAGATTCACTATTTCCCAGCAACAAGAAGCTTAGATTACCAACCTGGAGAGAATGATTCTATGGCTACTAAGGTGCAATAGCAGGGCACAGTAGTTGCAACAGAATAATACACAAAAATAGAAGCAAGGAAGGGCATTGCATTATAGCAAAATAGAGGAAGTGGTTGACATTTTCTAGTTGTCCTATCTCCTAACTTTACTATTTGGAAAGATTGCTCTGATGCTAGGACAATTAGTAGAAGATTAGGGAGGAAAATGACAAAAAATACCCTACCTTGCAATACAAAAGGCAAGGGGCATCTTGGTATGACATAAATAAAGAAATGGCAAGAGAAGAACAAATAAAAAAAATGATGCAATGGTTTTGTAATACCATAGCTCATTAGCCTCCTTAAACCATTATTTATACTTGATTTCACATCCTCACATAGAAAAACAATAAATTTAATGAATAAATTTGCGTTATGTAGGACTTTAAAAATCCATTTTTTGAACACTCCAATATCATCCTCCATTCATATTCCATCTAATCAAGTCATAAACATCATAAAACATCACACCAATTTCGGGTAAGAAGCCACACACCCAAAAAATGCAAAGACGTAATCCGGTCTAGATTTCAAATTTTTGACATTAATTTTGAAAAATTATAATTAATTCTAAAAAAATAAAAATCAAGCAAATGATAGCTTTCTAAAACACCCTGAATGTCAAATACAAGTTAAAAATCATTCCAGGCCATGAAAACATCAACTGGGCCACAATTGACAATAAAATAGCACCAAAGGTCCAAATATTCAAGATTACTATCATAAGTTATTAATAAGAAGTTTGAAAATTCATAACTAATTTTAGAAAAATCAAAGCTTGGAAGCCCTTACTATTCTAGAAATCTATGGATGTTAACTAGAGGATAATGTTTATCTAATGAAACTTGATGGAACATTAACAGAGGTCCTGCTGCATCTCTGATACTGCTCTAGAACTTAAAAAATTTAGTTCTCCCTCTACAAGCCTCCAATTGGGTGATCTCAATGGCCACAAAAATCTTATCATATCTAGTTATTTATTGTAAAATTTCATAACTATTAGATACCATTTGTCCCATGGATGACACAGAGAGAGCAATTGGTCAAATGAATAATATATTTACCAATTTTGTCAAATTTTGCCAACTTTGAAAAATTATAAAAAATTCTACAGAGCTCCAAATTGGGTGTTCTTTGGCTCTGTGAAAATCTCTAAACAAGGCCTATATGCATGCCAAATTTCATAGCAATACTAGCTCATTTGGTTAAATTTTGATGTAGCTCAAGAATATGGCAATTCTTGGTACCATGCAAGGATCAAACTTGTTCCAAATGGCCTCCTAACCACTCTACCACAACTTGAGCCCGTTTTGAAGCATAAACATAGGATATATGAGCTTTCTAAATGGTCCAAAATACCATACATCTTAAACTCACTATGCCACATGCATAAATACACATTCAAGAATGGGCTTTCAAGTGGCCAAATCATATTTTCTCATTCATTTGCCTTTAACTTTGGTTTATACACTATATTTACATACTTTTACATTTTCTCAAATATATGAATCTCAAAAATAAATCTTATATAAAAACTTTGACATTCAACTACACATAAAAGCTGCACTAGTATCAAAGTATGGCCAATCATGCTCCTTGGCTTCCACTTTTGTCTCCTTAAGCTCCACTTAGACATGGTGAGATGGGATAAGGAAAGGGTGAAATTCAAAGAATCTAAATAGCTCAAACACCCATTCAAGTAAGCAATCATGGCATATAACACGTCAAGGAACACAAATAGGCATCCAATATAAATAAGAATCATTCAATCCATAATTTCCATACCATTAAAACATGTTAAGGTTAAGAACAAACTCTAGGGACTTTTGGTCAAGACTCACCCTAGTTTTTTAAACTTTGGATTAGTTTCACCATTGATCTAGGGACTTTTGACTTAGGTTCACTCATTTTTGAGACGTTTGGCCTTGTCTCATCCATTCTTAGAGACTTTTATGTTCACCTCACCCATTTCAAGGGACTTTTAGCATAACCTCACCCTTAGAGAACAATTTATATTACAAAAGTAATTCAAGAAAATATAATGGTACCATTGCAATAAGACAATATCAAATGGCATGCCTTATGATGCAAATACACACACAAGTGTTCAATGACATACATATAACCAAGAATGCATACAAGAATGATCGAGAGCTACTTTGGTGCAAAATACAAGTTTTTTTCCTTGACTAATCTCCTCCCCTCAAGGTCACACACCTGTAAATCGATGGAGTTTGATTTCTTTGGCCTAGACATAACAAACAGGATCCAACGACATTCTTGAAATAAGGTTTAACATTACATACACATTACTTTGTTTTATGGTTATACATTAGTTCCATAAAAGGCCTAATGAAGCAACTACCATATTTCAATATCTTGGCTTCATTTTATTCTTATATCTAGGTCTCTTGAATCCATTTAGACTCTTTATAGCTATCACACAATCATTTCTAAGAGCCTAGGTATATGTTGCTTCTTTAAGTTATATTATGGAATTTATACCTCCAACTCTCAATTTATGTGTTCTAAATTTTTCTCATGGCTTCCTCTCATCTTTTTCCATCATATATAGTCCCAAACCAATTTTAGAAAAGCTTAAAACTCTCCTTAGGTGATCCTAGTAGTCTTAGTCGAGACATATGAAGCATTTTGAGCCCATGGAGTTTTCAAATTTTTTTTTTGATGGGAGAGGTACTTAGGAGGCTTTTTTAGAAATTTTTAGAAATACCTAAATTTTAGAATATGGTCAAAAATTCCTAACTTTGCTATCTTGAATTTTACTAATATGCCTTTCTCCAAGGTCGAACCAACACACCTAAGAAGCAAGGAGGAGAAGCAACAAAGACAAAATGATTTACCTTAATTCCAAGCCTCCTTCAAGAGCTTTCTTCCTTGCTTTAGCCTTCTCTTTGAATTACTACTCTTCTCCCTCTAAACCAAGTCTAAAACAATCTCTTATCATCCACCAAAACTATGGAAAGAAAGAGAAAGAGAGGAGAACAAGATGTCTAAAGGAAGAACCATGAAAACCTTAGCTTTTCTTACCTTTTCCTTGACTTCTTCCTTCTTTTTTTATCCTTCTCTTATGCCTCTCTTTTAGGCAGAACTTCCCTCTATTTTGGACAAAATTAAGTTAGTTAGAAGAAGGCTTTTATGTGGGATGCCTTTTATATAGAGCAAAAGGAAGAAATTTGTTCTATAAAAATTTTACTTACGTCCTACTTTCTTGGCTAATTCATTTGAGGTCCATTTTAACTCTTTTCTTTAGAACTATCTTTTTTTATCATAAAATTTAGATCCTTAGACTTATAAAATGGCTTTAGAATCATTAATTTGGATTTAAAACCATCTTGAACAAAAAGTCAAAATTTGGGTCAACTGACATTCAAAACCATATATCGAAGGGGTTTTAAATGTCTTGGGGGTTCCCACGATTTAGAGGGCCTCTGAGAACTTCGGAAAGTTCAAATTTTCTATTTAAAAAGTCCTCTTGTAAGTTTCAAAAAATGCTCATATTTACAAAAATGCCATTACACTTTTTGTGATTTTATTGAACTACCCTGGTTTAGGTTTTTGGGCATCTTAGACTTTAGATCCTCATTTTTCATTATTTAAAATTTTATTTTAATTTTATTTGACCTCAAATCATTCATATTAGAGAACTAGCTTTTATAGTTGACTTATGTCAATGTTTTTATGAAAATACCGGATGTTATAGAGTATAGGGTTTAAACATGGTTTAAAGAGGAAGCTTGGTGTGTTGGCTGCCATCAGATCCAAACTGATACATTTAGCTATATCTCTTAACCACTACATATACATATACATTTGGATGTTGTTACATTTACACCCATAAATTAAAAAGATGACAAAATGTGATAAAACATTTTAAGAAGTTAAGGAAAAAAAATATGTTGGACTACATTAATTTTAAGTTGTTGTACCAAAAAAATGACTCTCTAAAATTCATTTTCATATTTTATTGCATATATCTTATAATTCTTAAAAGAATTATATTGTGTAACTATATATATTAATTTGTTTATTTATATTATTATAACTTATATATTTATCTTTATGATCGAAGGTCTATAAAGTTTAATTGTTGGAAATAATAACTAATAATTTTTAAATATTCAAGTTTAATATTTGTTTAGGTGTACTTATAATGTTCAATTTTTCTTGTTTATAAATTATGATAATCCATATATGATATATGTTAATTCAAATTTTGTCCATTAACTTTATTCAAAGTTTTAAATTTGTTGGTTATGTTTTGCCAAAATGTTCTTTTATATTTAATTGCATCCTCTAAGTGCCCTTAATCATTAAGTCTTTCAAATTAATCATGATTAAGATAACTGTCTACTTTGTTAGCCCAATTATTTAAAATTCTAGATTGAGACCTAAACTAATCTTGGAAAATAGTTTTGGCTATAGAAGAGGTTATAGGGAAATTAACATAACTAATAGTCAGGTGAGACATTATCTTAGTATAATTAGAACTATTTTGATCATGATTGAATTAACGGTGTTAATGATATAATGCACTTATATGGAATGAAATTAAAGAAAAAAAGGAATCAATTTGGCACATTTCAAAATTCAAATAGCTATTTTAAAATTTTAAATAAAGTAATATATTTAAATTATTATTTTAACCATCAAATTAATTATTCAAATATTAGATAATATTAGGTCTCTTCGTGGGCTTGTATATTCAGTTGAATTCAAATTAAGACAAGTAATCAAATGACAAAAGAGAGAAATAAAGTGTAAAATTATCACTCCTATTTTCAATAAAGAAAATTGCAAATTTAGTAATAATAAATATCATTACTCTAGTTACAAACAAAAAGAATTTGAACCTCAAATGAATTTTTAAATTTGTGTATAATTATTCAAATTCACTTTATGCGCAATTTTTTTTGAATTCTTTTATATCACGACCTTTAGAATCATGGTGTCAATGTCAAAGCAACCCCTAACATCATATGTCCCCTATTTATATCACATTGATATTGATGCTTATTTATACTTTTCTAATAAATAAATAAATAGGTCAATATAAAAGAAGTAAAATACAAATCTCTTATGATAGCTAAAAAATTATTGAAAAAAAAATATATTTTAGAATTTTAAATTCTAAAATTATTTTAAAACATCTTAAAATAAAGAATTTTAAGTGTGAGGAATTATTCTTAAGTAATAATGAATATGAAAGAAAGGAAAATTTGAGTGAACAGTAAAAAAGACCCATGAGTTTATATTACAAGGTGTAATATAGCTAAAATTTCTATTTTTAAAATTGTTATTTTTAGGACTTTTTTTAAAAAATAATTTTAAAATATAAGTATCTTGAATATAAGTATTTTTAAATTGTCTTAAATTATAATTTTTCTATTAACATTTTAAAGTAACGGATTCATGTGTCCCTACAATCCATCAAAAGGCTGTCCGTACGTTATCTAATGGAATCCAAGTAAGAACAAAGTTAACAAATCAATTAAAAATTAAGATATTACTACTCCAATTACAATTAAGAAAATTGATGAGAAAATTTTGAAATTTTTAGTCTTTAGATAAATTTTAAAATTTATGTATAATTATTAAATCACTTTATACAAAATTCCTTGAATAACATAATCTTTAGGCCATATTTCATGTTTGGTAAACCATGTGAGAGAAAGGGGGAGTTTGAGGGAATGCAAATGCTATCCATTTGGTGTGCCTCTATCTTATCTACAAGGATATGGAGAGGACAATCCTCAATCCCTATCCATGGAGTCAATTTTCAAAGAGAAATACAAAATTTGAGCAAGAAGGAAAGGACATTTTACCTTATTGCCTTTCATTTATGTCAACTTATCCAACACAGCTTGAATTTTGTGTTCTCATCTAAGGAGTTGTTCTTCATCACCTTGATTAGTTATCGCTATTGTCTTCATTTGTCCTTAGACCCCTTCATTCAACACTATTCACTAAGTTAGAACACCAATAAGTTCTAATCACTTCAAGGATTCTCCATCATCATTTTCCCAATTATCATTTCCCCCTCTCCCTTGCATATCTATCATCTCACTCTTCTTTAGCAATCATGAATAACTTTTGGCCAAGGATGTTGCCTAAAACAATAACCCTTTTATCAATCTCCAATCCCCTTCCATTCAATGTTAAGATATGTGGTTTGTTGTGATTCTTAAAATAAGCAATTCATTACATGATTCCTTTACTTTTCTTAAGGGATTTATCCCTCCTAATTAAAATTTACAAAAGACCAAATATACCATGCTTCCTTAAGGATCTCTTTCTCAAACCATGGGTTGTAATTTCCTTTCAAACCTAAATCATAAATATGGATAGGAGTTTAGCATGAATGACTTGGTCGTGGGTATAGGTTGAATGAGTTATTTTTTCCTCTCCTTTTATTTTATTACTGCATAATGTTGGTGTTTGATTAGGGTGCATGTTTGTGATGTGATAAATGCTATTTTAGATATTTTAATCATCCTAATTTGGACATTTTGATAAATAATTATGGCTTATTGTATTAATTAGATAAGGTTCGACTTTATTAGCCATTTTTGCACTTTAAGAATTTATTTACAAAATTATTGAATTTTAATGCATACATTTCTTTTAAATGATTTTATGAATATTTTTATTTAATTTTTCTCATTCTTTTTGTGCAGATTATTGATGTGAAAAAATACGTGGAAGAAGCTAGCGTTATCCATATTGCACACACAACAACGCAAGTGGGGATCATTCTCATATTCATTCACATGAAAAGCTTTCAAATATTCACACGAGACACTCAACGGGTTCCACTACGTAACTACAACCCATTCTATAATATTCGATTTTTGTTAAAACGTAGAAATAAGTCAGTGTAAAAACAAATCCCCTAAAATGAATGAGTTAAGGTTCCATAAAATTGGAGTGATGTTTTATACTTCTAAGAATGAGAATCCAAGGCTCAGAGTGCTCAAAAAATAGGGCTAGAATAATGAACAAAAATGGAATGAAAATAAGCAAACATCTTCATAAATTTGTGTAATTTTTGGAAAATACACAAGAGAATTTTTTAAATGAAAAATTTGAGTTGCCTGGGGTTCTTAGAGGCCATAAAAACCCTAGAAACCCTTAGACTGGTTCAAACCCTTTCCGTTGTATATTTTTAAACGTCGGTTGACCCAAATTTTGATCTTTTCACTCAAGAAGGTTTTTAATCTAAATTGAGTGATTACAAAGCTATTTTATAAGTTTGAGAACTTAAATTTTATGATGAAAAACATAGTTCTAAAAAGGAGCTAAAATGAGCCTCGAATGAATTAACCAAGAAAGGGACATAAATGGCATTTTTAAGAAAAAAATTTCTTTTAATTTAGTGTATAAGAGGTGTCCCACTTCTGCTCCCTTCTAACTGACTTAGTGTTTTATCCGAAATAGAGAGAGAGAGAGAGAGAGCAATGCACAAGAAGGAGGCTCAAGGAGGAAGAAAGAACAAGGAGAAAGGTATGGAAATTCAAAGCTTTTCATGGTTTAACCTTTGGAAATCTTGTTCTTCTCCTTTTTCTCTTTCTTTCCATGGTTATGGTGTGTAATATGGGGCTGTTTTAGACTTGGTT
This sequence comes from Erythrophleum ivorense, assembly GCA_026724425.1. Lineage (NCBI taxonomy): Eukaryota > Viridiplantae > Streptophyta > Magnoliopsida > Fabales > Fabaceae > Erythrophleum > Erythrophleum ivorense. Next base: position 6,400,004 of record JAIUCV010000018.1, read on the forward strand.
CAAAGGGAGAAGAGTGGAATTTCAAAGGGAAGCCTAAACCAAGTGAGAAAGCCTTAGAAGCTAAGGAATCAAGGTATGTATCCTAGTTTCACTTGCTATTCCTCCCTTGTTCTTCATGTGTGTGTTTCGGCCTTGGAGAGAGCTTGTAGGGGGGAGGAATTTTTGACCAAAAATAAGCAAGAATCCTAAGTTTTAGGCTATGGAAACCAAGAAAATGCAATGAAACTTGAAGAAAAACTAGTAAAATTCAAGATAGCAAAGCTAGGGATCCTTGAACATATTCTAAAATCTGGGTTTTTCCAAGAGTTTCATATTCTAAAATCTTAAGTTCCTAAGACTCCTAGGAAGCCTCCCAAGTCCCTCTTCTATCAAGGAAAAATAGCAAACTCCATGGGCCCAAAATGCTATGAATGTCTTAGCCAAACACACGTAGAGGGCTTAAGGAGTATTTTAATTTTTTTGAAGCTTAGTTTGAGATTGTATATGATGGGAGAAGATAAGAGGAGGCCATGAGAAAAATTTAGAGGCCATAAATTGAGAGTTAGAGGTATAGGTTCCATAATGTAACTGAAAGAAGCAACATGTATTTAAGCTCTTTGGAATGATTGTATGATGGCTCTAAGAAGTCTAAATAGAGTCAAGAGATCTTGAATTATAGTAGTTGCTTTATTAGGCCCTTTTGTGGAACTATTATGTAACCATAGGAAAAAATATGCTTCCTTAATATGTGAGTGATGCTAGAACTTGTTTCAGGAATGTAATTGGATCCTATTTGTTGTGTCTAGGCCAAAGGAATCAAACCCCATCCAATTGCAAGTGTGTGACCTTGAGGGGAGAAGAATAGTCAAGGAAAAAGACTTGTGTTTGCACTAAGGTAGCTCCACTCTTTCTTCCATGCATTTTTAGTTATATGAATGTCATTGGATGCTTGTATGTGTATTTATATTATGAGACATGCCATTGATGGTGTTTTGTTGCTATGGTACTATTATGTTTTCTTGATTTTCTTTTATAATGTGAATTGTTCTCTAAGAGTGAGATTGTGCCAAAAGTCCATTGAAATAGGTGAGGTAAAGCCAAAAGTTCTTAGGAATGGGTGAGATTAGGCCAAAATTCTAAAGGATGAGTGAGACTAAGTCAAAAGTTCCTAGACCAAGGGTGAGGCTAATCCAAAAGTCCTAAAAATGGAATGAGACTAGAGTAAAATTTTCTATAGTTTGTTCTTAGTTTTGATATGTTTTTATGGCATGAAAGTTATGAATTGAATTATTCTTGTTTATGTTGGATGCATACTTGTGTTCCTTGAGATTATTATATGCCTTGGTTGCTTACTTGAATGGGTGTTTAAGCTATTGAGATTATTTGAATATCACCTCTTTTCCTCTCCCATCTTACCATGTCTAGGTAGTGCTCAAGGAGACCAAAATTGAAGTCAAGGAGCTTGATTGGCCATACTTTGACATTTGTGTAGCTTTTGATGTAATTAAATGTCAAAAGTTGTATATATAAACTATTTTTGAGATTTCAACCATTGGATAAATGTAAAAGTATGTAAATCTAGTGTATGAACCAAAGTTGAAAGCAAATGAATGAGAAAATGTGATTTGGCCACTTAAGAGCCCATTTTTGAATGTGTAATTATGCATGTGGCATAGTGAGGTTAAGATGTATGATGGTTTAAACCATTTGGAAAGCTTATATATGCTATGTTTATGCTTCAAAATGTGCTCAAGTTGTGGTAGAGTGGTTGCAAGGCCATTTGGAACAAGTTTGACCCTTGTAAGGTACCAAAATTGATATATTCTTGAGCTATAGCAAAATCTGACCAAATGAATTAGTCTTGGCATGAAATTTAACATGCAAGTAGGCCTTATCTAGAGATTTCCATAGAGCCAGAGAACACGCAATTTGGATCTCTAGAAAACTTTTTTATGATTTTTCAAAGTTGACAAAATTTGACAGATTTGGCAAATGTACTGTTCATATAGTTAGTTCCTTCACTTATGTCATCCATAGGACAAATGTTGTCCAATGGCTATGAAATTTTACAAGCATAAATTAGACATGATAAGATTTTTGTGGCCACTGAGATAATCCCATTTGGAGGTCTGCAGAGGGAGAACCAAAATTTTGAAATTTCATATGAGTATCAAGGATGCAGCCAAACCTCTGTTACTGTTCAATTAGTTTTTATCGGCTAAACACTTCTATTTTGATCTAGAGTTATTTTGGGCATCTAGTTAACATCCATAGTGTTTTAGAAAGCTATCATATGCTTGATTTAAATTTTTTTAAAAGGAGTTATGAATTTTCAAACTTCATATCAATAACTTGGAATCTGGACCTGAGAGTATCTTTGCATTTTTTGATGTGAGGCTTATAATCCAAGAAGCATGTGCTATTTCTTAATGTTTATGACTTGCATGGATGGATTATAAGTATAAGATGATATAGATGGGTTCGTATGGCCCACGTGGCATGAGACAAAAATTTTAAGCCCTATATAATGTAAATTTATTCATTAAATATATATATGTATATATTTTCAAGTGAGAGTGCTAAATCAAGCTCTTAAAATAAAGTCAAGCATAATTAAGAGTCTATGAAGGCTAATAAATTATGGTGTCACATTCCATCTTTATTTAAGCATGGGGAAAACACAGACAAAATGAACATATTAGGTCTCACATTTCACGTGGATGCACACGATTAAGCATGAGATACACACACTCACTCTTACTCACAAGTTGAAGCATGTATAGTAGCTTTATTACAATCCATGTCCCTCTCATTCATATGAAGGACCAGGATGTCTAAGCATAAATTCACAAGGGAAACACATTGGTTCTGTTTTGGGGAGAAATAAGGAGCCCATTCCATGAATCAAATGCAACACATCACAAGCTCCACAAATCTCTCTCACTAGATCACATGCATTCATTCACGTCTCACACACATATGCAACACCTGACTCACACATGGAAGCTTCCTTTCACACACACATGCATGGGCTTTACCATGTAATCCATCCATCCATGCATTACTCCACGACAATCCTTCTTCTTCACATGTAGATGCATTAAGACAAAAATACACACATGGACAAGACACATTGAGAGATGTTGTAGGCAAATAAACTTTATTCACTCATAATTAAGACACATAATTACACACACAATCATGTAAGGAGGGATATGGAGTCTTGGGTGTAGAATGTAGAAGAGACTTGGGTCCAAAAGCATGGAGATGTGGAAATAGAATATGAATCACGTAAGGATAGCTAGATGGTTCTAATTTGGACACACACAACTAAAAAGAAATAAAGGAAGAGGTATAGGTCAAGTCTTGGGAGGTAGAAAATGTGGACAGAGATGGGGTTTTTGAGTTAGAGACAGCACGCACCAGGAGCCATTATCATTCAATCCCACTTCAAGAAGCTCTATGGCCGTGTGTTCTTCCCTTCAATTCCTCCATCCATTTCCTCTAATGGAAGCTTGAATCCACCTTGGTAGCTAGCTAAGAATGTGACTTCCATGAATGAAGATTTGAGCTCCAAGATTTATCTCCAACTTTGGCTAACTTCTCTTTTCTTTATCCCTTTCTTTTAACATTAATTTCCTTATTTAATTTGGTTAGGTTTAGCTTGTTAAATAGAGATTTTGATGGCTAATTGTATTGGATTCATTTGTTCTATAATTTTGATTATGATTTCACATTTGGAGACTCATTTTGATGCCTAAGTGTTTGTAAAAATTCTAAACTTAATGGCTATCTAATTTGCTTGTTATTTCCTCTTATTTTTTGGATATTTAGTGCAATGGTCATTGTATTAAGTGGCTGAAATTTTGTGTGATATTTGTACTTGAGAAATTTTTTAATCTAATTGGTTGATTAACATCTTTAAGTGAACTGTTCAATGACTTTAATGAGTATTTAGGTACTATTTTGGTGTGTTTTTTTTTCTAACTTAAGTGGCTCATTTCTCATGGTTCTTTGTGGTTGCAAATTTCTTGATAATTAGTAATTTGAGTCATGGATGGTAATTTAAGAAATTTTAAAAAGAATACACTAAGAAGCAAGAAGTTAAGTCCAAGTTTTGGTATATTAAAAGGGAGCAATGATAATTGAATTTTAGAAAGTCTATTCAAAAGCTAGTTACTACTCTTTGCCTAATTGTTGTCATCACTTAGTTTTAAGTTTTTAGTTGTTTTTATTTTCTTTAAATCATTTAAATTTTAGTTAATCAAAACCCCCTAACACCTCTAGTTTAATTACACTAGGAGAAATCTTTCGTAGATAATTAAAAGCAAACTCCTTAGAAAATGACTTAAGTTATGCTGTTAGCTACAAATCTTTATTACAACCTAATATCTTTTGAAATCCTTTGACAAGACAATTCTTATGATGCTTATGATTGCAAGGTTAGTTTTTTTTTCTCCTTACTCACTACATTGCTTTTTAAGTTTTATGCCTTGCTCAGTATTGCCTTATTTCAATTTCATCCTTTAGTAATGTTAGACAAGATGTAGTGTAAGCTAATACAATATGATGTTGCTGAGCCTCACTAGTTTAATAACATGTATTATATTTTTATCTATTGTTATCATATTTTGAACACATGTTCAATTCAAACTTTATTTCTTCACCAAATTTTGCTTTTGATTTTCATCATTCAATCTCTTTCTAATCTTGTCAATATCTTTGCATAATCCTAATTCACCAACTGTAAGCAACTTCATTTCTTTTTCAATGGCAATAGTGAAGCTAACAGCCATTACCAATTGATGTGTTGAATGTGGCTCTTTTATAGGGATTTTAAGCTTGGAAATTTATATTTCATATAACATATATATATATATATTAAGGGGGGAATGATATAAATCCATATATTAGTTTCCAAGCACATTGTAGTTATCTCGTGTATCTATGATTTATGTGACCAAAGTTTCTACTTGAACTGTTATGGACCAATTGAGAAGGGAAGTAATTCTTAGGCTATTGAATGGTAGTTGAAGGTTGTGCATTATATTTGTACACATTGTATAACCATGTGGCTCAAAGTATTAGTCCTAGTACGTACACCATAAACTTATGGGATAAGAAACCTCACTTTGTGAATTTGATTTACAACAATGACATTACTTGTTTTAACTAGCTTAGGATCTAAAGGTTTACTTTTTATTGGCTATGTGTGTCACACCATACTTTATTGGACTCCATATTCTCAAATTTAAGGTAACTTTCACGTGCAAGAAAAGAAAATCAGACAAAAAGGGGGATGAAATAATGTCATTTCTTTGCATTAGGTTGGGGTTAAAATTTTAAATTTTAATTTGTGGACCCCAAAGACTTACTAACAATATTTTCTAACTATTTTCCATCCATACAATTCATAAACATTTCAAAACTTCACATAAACCATGGATCAAGAGTCAAAAGTCACAAATTCTCATGTTTTGCCTTGGTTTCCATGGTGGCAGATTTCTGAGGCAATTTTGAAAAATTATAACTAAATTTAAAAAAATTAAAATCAAGCAAACCATAGCTTTTTGGAAATATCTGGATGTTAAATTTACATTAAAAATAATTTCAAGCCATAAAAATATTATCTGTACCATGTTTGACAATAGAAAGGCACAAAGGTTAGACTGCCCAAAATTACTAATATAAGTTACTGATATAAACTTTGAAAATAAAAAATTAATTCTAAAAAAATCCAATTTATGCAAAATGTATCAGTTGGGAAAGCTACAATGTTAACTAAAGAGAAAAAGAAAGTTCCAAATTAATCCAATAACATTCAGACCCCAAAAATCGATGGAATAATGCTGGAGGTTCGACTGTGCACTTGGAACAAAATAGAAACTTCAAAAATTTATATCTTCCTCTCTATATATCCAAATGAGGTGATTCTAGTTGTCATAGGTCACTAAGAAGGTCTAGTTTCTCTTTATAAAATTTCACTATAATTGGACATCATATGCCCCATGAATGATAGAGATTCATTTTCAGATTAAATGAATAGTATTAGTAGCAAATTCTAAAATTTTAGCCAACTTAAAAAATTTTCCAAAAATTTTGTGGATCTCCAAATATTATACACTTTAGCTTCCTAACAAGCTCTCAACAAGATCTAGATATATGCCAAATTTCAGACCAAGAAGAGCTCATTTGGATAGATTTTGCTATAGCTCACCATTATAGTCATTTTTGTCTCTTATAAGGCACCAACTTGGTCCAAATGGCTTTTCACAAGTTGAAAAGCATAAATATAACTTGTATGAACTATCTAAGTGGTCCTGAATATCATGCATCTCATTTTGGCTATTGTATATCCATGAATATAGCAAATACAAGCCATCAAGTAATCAATTCTCACATTTCCATTGATTTTACACCAAAAGTAGTTTATACATCATTCATACATGCTATTACATTTTCTCATTGGTCTGCAACTCAAAAATAATATGTGCATGAGTATTTTGACATTCCTACATACTTTAAGATTACATAGGCTACATCATTATTAAAACAATACTATTCATGCTTCATTGCCTCTATTCCTTGACTCTTGAGTTCCATCTAAGCCATATGAGATAGGAAAGGGGAGGGAGTGAGATTCATAGAATTTCAATAGCTCTTATCCCTTTTAATCACACATAAAGAATGCAAATCCAAGTCTAAAGATGCATGCATGGACATCATGGCTTTCATAAAGATTCATAAAACATTTTTAGCATTTAAAGAGTCATATAAAACATACACAAGATTGCCAAGCAAGTGGTTTATCCTCACCCATTCTCTTTTAGGATTTTGCAATTGCCTCACCCACTTTCTTAAAGACTTCTAACTAAGCCTTACTCTTGAGAGACTCTTGGATTTGTTTCAACTATTCTTGAGGGTTTTTGGCTCATCTTCACCATTACTAGCGAGTTTTTGGCTTCACCACACTTAAGCAAACCAAAGCAAGTTCACAAAGCATCATTTAAAGATATAATATAACATCATGGTACCATGGCATATAGATGCATACTAAAATATTTCTCATTGCTCAAAACATACATACACACATTCAAAACAAGATAAACATCTATTCATACATGAGAGAAAGAAGAGAGAGCTGCCTTTATTACAACAACATACTTTCTTCCTTGCACTTGGATCCTTTCCCATGGCCACACATTGACAAGAAGGTGGAACTTGCTTCCTTTGGCTTAGACACATCATATGGAAGCCAATTATACTCTTGAAACAATTTATAAAGCCACACACTTATTAGGAACACTAGCTTACTTCTAAGGTTCATTTATGATTCCATAATGCACCTAGTAAAGTAACCTTAGGAAAACATCATTTTTGCTCCATTCTTTCCATCCATTTAAGGTTCTTGACTCCATTGAAGTCTCTTGGAGCCATCACACATTCATTTCATGGAGCCTAGCTAGGTGTTGCTTCTTTAAGGTATAATATAGAACCTCTGATACCATCACACTATCCATGGTTTCTAAAATTTTTCCATGGCTTCCTCTTATCCTCTTTCATGATATATGACTAAAAAACAAGTTTAGAACAAATTAAAACTATCCCAATGCTCTAGTTCTACTCTAGGCTGAGGGGATGAACACTAAATGAAAACAAAGAGCTTTGTTTTCTTGATAGGAGATGCATGTGGGAAGCTTCTTAGAGATTTCTATAGCTTATATAAAAATTCATTTAGGCCTAGGAATTCTTGTATCAAAACATAATTTTAAAGGAACACATAAAACCTTAACTTTTCTATCTTACAATTTGATGGTTCTTACTTTGTTCTCTTTACATATTCTTAATTCTCACACCTTAATTTCTAAGATTCATTCTTGGTTCTATCCAAAAACACTCTCCCCTTGGCTAGCCACATGTAGGATGAAATACACAAGAAGAGAAACAAGGAAAAAGAGGCATGGAACTAAGGATTTTTACTTTAAATTCAAGCTTTTCTTGAATTCTCTTCCCTTTCCTTTGGCTCTCCTCCTAAATTTCAAAATTTCTCCCTCTGGTCTGAGTTCAAAATAGACCTAAAGAGTTCAATAAATCTATAGAAAGAAAGAGAAGAAAGAGGGGAAGAAGATTGGTAAAGGAGAAAGCATGAAAAACAATAAAATTCTTACACTTTTTGCTAGGTTTCTCTCATTTTAACACCATATATTTCTAACTTGCTTCCTATCATTTCTAAGTTTCCCATCATGAATTGCACAAAAGGGAATGAAAGATGGCATTAAAATAATGCCTTATTTCGCGTTGCGTAGCGTATGAAAATTCCATTCGATATCACGCGGACCATATGAGTTCATACATCACATTCTCATATTTAATTACATACATACAACTCATTTACATCACCAAAGTTGGCCCACAACTCGTGGAATTCAAAGGGGAGCATCAAACTCACATGATTATTTTCGGCTAAATTCTCAGTTTTTTTGTTACAATTTCGAAAATTCATAACTAAATCCACAAAAATCGAAACTCAACAAACTTTATCATTACAGAAATCTATGGATGTCTACCCCATGCTAAAAATAATTTTAGCTTATGAATCATTAAGGGGAGAACATTTGACATCTAAAAAGCCACTGAGGTCGCTGCTGTCTGGGCCACTGGTTCAGTTTACTGATATGAAGTTTCAGAATTCATAACTAATTTTAGCAAAATTTGGAATCATGTATTCTTAGTCATTATAGAAAGCTACACATGTCTAATTTATTCTAAAAATATGCCCAGGCCATGAAACATAACACAGGAAGCGTTTGACTCGCGAAAAGGGGCAAAGGTTTGGACAGCTACTGGTACCGATGCAAGTGTCTGCTATAAACCTCGAAAATATCCAATTAATTCCAAAAAAATCCAATCCATGTAAATAATACCAATTTGGAAATCTATGAATGTTAAATTTATGGTAAAAATAGACTCAGACCATAGAAAGCATGCTTTGCTACCCAAATGCAATGGAACAGTAACTCAGGTCGTGCTGAGCTACTACTACTGTCCCAGAAATTCAAAAATTCATATCTCTTAGCTCAGACCTCCAAATGAGGTGATTCTAGTTGCTACAAGTCACTGTGAATTCCTAGTTTTTTTATAAAAAATTTTGTAGCCATTGGACCACGTTTGCCCCTCGGATGACACAATTTCAAAACTGACCAAATTAACAGTACTGGTGCAAATCCGAAATTCTGATACCAACTTTGAAAAATCATAGAAAATTCCACAGACCTCCAAATAACCTGATATTTATCTTTCCAAAAAGATCTAGGCAAGATATAGTTTCATGCAAAATTTCAAGTCAAGAATAGGTCATTTGGTCAGACTTTGTCATAGCTCAAGAATATGGTAATTTTGGTCCCAACAAGAGGCAAATTTGGTTCACATGAGCCATCCATTGTTCCACACACATTTGAGAAACTTAGAAAGCATAAATATAGCATAAATAAGTCCCTTATAAGGTTTGAACCCTCATGAAACTCAAATTCACCATGTCACTTCCATGGACATACATACACAAGTGGGCTCCCAAGTGGTCTAAATACACAATTCTATTCATTAAACTCTATTCTTGATACATACACTAACTTTATATAGTTTTACACTTGTTCAAAGTATCATGGCTCAAAAATAACATTTACATATCTACTTTGATATTCTAGATATCATAGTACATCAAAAATAGAAAGATTTGCTAAGAGATAGAGATTTAAGCTCATTGGCTTCCATCCTTTGGATCTTGAACTCCACCTAGATCATATGAGATGAGAGAAAGGAGGGGGTGAGATTCATTGAATCTCAATAGCTCATACACCTATTCAAGCACATCTTCAAGGCATAAAACATGTCAAAGGTACAAGTATGCAATCAATCAATCTATGAAGCATTTATCTTTCACATTTTTGTGTCACAAACTCATGTCAAACACAAGAATGAGCTCTAGGGACTTTTGGTTTGGTCTCACCCCATTTCTAGGACTTTTGGATTGCCTCACTCTTGGTTCTTGAGAATTTTGACTTAGCCTCACCCATCCAAGGGACTTTTGGCCTTGTCTCACCCATGCCATGAGACTTTTGGCATCTCCTCACCCACATTAAGGGACTTTTGGCACTACCTCACCCTTATGAGTCATTTCCACCATTCAAAGACATTCAAGAAAGCATATTGGTGCCAAAATAGCAACATAGCATCAAGTGACATGTCTTAAACATATAAACATACACACAAGCACACAATGACACCATATACAACAAGAAAATGCAACAAGAAAAGGTGGAGAGCTACCTTGGTGTAAATTCAAGCTTTACTTTGCTTGTTTCTTCTCTTTTTTGGTTCCACAAACACAAGGAGGTGAGGTTGGATTTCTTTGGCCTATTCACAATAAACAACACTAAATTATACTCTTGGAACAAATTATGACATCCAACTCACTCTTAAGACTACACTTTGGTCTATTTGTCACAATATGGTTCCATTAAGGACCTAATGAAGCAACTACCATAATTAACATTCTTGGTTCCATTCTCTTGCCATATTTAGACCTCTTGACCTCATTTAAGGTCCTTGAAGCCATCACACACTCACTTTCACAAACATAGGCCCATGTTGCTTCATAAGGTTACATTATGGAAGCCATTGCCTCATCTCCCAACCTAAGGCTTCTAAATTTTTCCCAATGGTTTCTCCCATCTTCTAACATCATATAAAGTCTCAAACCAAGGCTAAAACAAATTAAAACATCCCTTAGCCTAATGAACCTAGCTTAGCCGAAATATGCACCATAATGGAAGTTCATGGACTTTGTGATTTTTCCTTGATGGGAGAGCCACTTGGAAGGCTTTCTAAAGGTCTTAAGAGCTCAAGGAAACATTCAAATAGCCAAAGAAACATTCACACAAAATCAGATTTTGCAAAACCCTAGAAAATACTACACTTTTTTAACTTGTTTTCTATTGGTTTTTCTTAGAATTTCTTGCCATATGCCATCTCCTCATGGCCTAAAACCTTTGTTCCCTCCTTGTATTTGGATAGAACATCCTCCCCTCCTTTGGTTCTGTTCTTGGCTGAAATACACACAAAGGGAGGGGGAAGAGAAGATGCAACAAAAAGAAAAGATTACCTATGGTTCAAGTGAGCTTTTAAGTGTCTTTCTCCTTCATTCTCTTTTCCTTAGCAAATTCAAAATTCTCCCCTTAGGTTTGGATCAAAAACAAAACCAAATAATTCAAAAAATCCATGGAAAGAAAGGAGGAAGAGAGGAAAACAAGATTGGAAGAAGATGGAGCAAGAAATTTCATGAAATTATGTAGTTTCTCCTTGGCTTTCTTCCTCTTTTTCTCCTCCCTTTGGTGTGTCTAAGAGAGCTGAAGAAAAGTGTGGAACTCTTTAGAACATTCAAGAAACTATAAATTCCAATTTTGCCCTTCCGTAATAGCAAGTTTGTTTCGGCTTTGTTTTAACTCCTTTTTTAGAACCGTCTTTTCCATCATAAAATTTAGGTTCCCAATTTAATAAAATGCCTTTGGAATCACTCAAATCGGAATTAAAACCATCCCAAACGAATCGGTCAAAGTTTGGGTCAACCGACGTTAGAAAGAGTACACTGGAGGGGTTTTACTAGTCCCAGGGCTTCCCATGATTTTTGGGGCCTCTGAGAACCTTGGGCAACTCAAAATTTTCATTTAAAAAAGCCTCCTAGGTGTTTTTCCAAAATTACACTTATTTACGAAAATACCACTGGCCTTTCGACAATTTTTTTGAATTGCTCTGACCCCAGTTTTTGGGCAACTTAAGGCTCAAATCCTCATTTTCTATTATTTAAAATTTTATTCAATTTTTACTTGGCCTTCAATCACTCATCTCAGGGGACTTACTTTTCAAATCGGCCTGTTCCAATGATTGTACAATGTACCGGGCGTTACACTCATCCTTTTTCCCTCCATCTTGTGTGCCATTCTCATCAACTCTTGGTTTCTATCTTAGTCTAGAAAATTCAGTCATAAGGACTCAAGCATAAGTGGGGACATTTTTATAAGCCTAAGGGTTCATTTAAATAACTTTTAAAATTTGCAATTTAGTTTCTCTTCTTAATTTTGTCTATTTGGGCTCATTTCAACTCCTTTTTGAGAACCGTCTTTTCCATAATAAGATTAGGTCCTCTAATTCATAAAATTGCCTTGGTTTAACCCAAATTGGATTTCAAACCATTCCAAACCATTTTGTTAAAGTTTTGGTTAACTAATGGCCAAAATTGCTCACCGGAGGAGTTTTAACTGTCCCGAGCTTTTTCATGGTTTTCAGGGCTTTTGAGAACCTCAAAAAACTCAAATTTTTTATTTAAAAAGCCCTCCTATAAGTATTCTAAAAATTATTCAAAATTACGAAAATGTCATTATGTTTCGTTATATTTTCATTAAAATTCATTTGGCTATTTTGGCTCTGGTTTCAAGGCACCTTTGGCCTTGAATCACTATTATTTGAAATATTATTCTAATTTTATTAGACCTCAAATCACTCTATCTAGGGAACTTCCTTTTGTATCCAGTAAATTTTATATTTTTATGAAGAAATTATACGTTATGTTTCTCATGTTTTCTCATATTTTCAAGGAGCCAAATATTACAATGTACATTGCTTCATCATGTCAGGGGGTGAGTCCAACAAAAAGGTATGTTTGTTGATGGGCAAGTTACAATGATTTTATACATTCTTGCTCATCACATTAAGAATATAGTTATCTAATGTCATTTTTGGAGGTTTGGGAAAACTATTAGTAGAAATTTCCATTTAGTGTTAAATGCTATGACACATTTGCAAGGATAGCTAGTTAGTCTTTAAAAGGAGATAAATACTCCTTGACAATAGAGTGCACAACTTCCTTTAGAACCTCTTTCATTGCATACCTATAAAGAGGGAAAGGAAGAGGTATCTAGAGGTCAAACCAAAAGCTAACTTTAGATCCATCACCAATAATCCAACTAGTACCTCTTTTGAAATTATCCCAAGCACTATTGATGCCCTTCTAAATGCTTAAAATGTTATTTTTCCTTTTGATATTTGGGATCATCTCTAAATTTTTCCCTAACCACTTGGATGCAATGGGAATCATAGTTATTAATCAGAGCCCAACAAAGCTTCATGAAAAAAGATTTATTTTGTGCCATTAATCTTTTAATTCTAAGGCCCCTCTCTTCTTGGGTAGACAAGCATTATTCTAAGCCAGTAGGTAGACCTTTTTTTGAGTCTCAATAGTACCCTAAAAGAATTTCTTACCCAATTTCTCAATCTCATCATGAAAATTATTAGGAAACCATATAGTTTGCATAGCATAGCTAGGAAGAATAGTGATGATAGCCTTAATGAGCATGGTTCTTTTTGCCAAAGTAAGGAATTTACCTTTCCAAAGAGACAAGCATTTTTTCACCTTCTCTGAAATAAAATTGAAATTGAGTTTTAAGGCTTTCTTCTACAAGAGAGGCACTCCTAGGTACTTGCCAAGGTCCCTAGTGAGATCAACTCCCAATAATTGACTTAAAAAGGAATTATTGAAAGTGAACATCATTAGAGTAATATATCTTCCTCTTGGTTAGTTCATCTTCTTGCCTAAGGTAGCATAAAAAGTGCTCATGTAGTCTCTCATAACTTCAACTTGCTTAAAAGAGGCCAAGCAAAAATGAAGAGATCATTGACAAAGAAAAGGTGAGAGATGATAGGGCCCTCACGAAAGTCATTTTGGTTTCCAAATTTTATCATTGACTACCCAATTAATGCAATGCCCAAGTCTTTCCATACAAAAGACAAACAAATAAGGAGATAATGAGTCACCTTTTCTAACTCCTTTACAAGGCTTAAACAATTTAGAAGCTTACCACTCCAAAGGACTTGCGTTTTGTAGGAAGAAATGCAAGTTGTCATTAATTTAATGAAGCCATTATGAAGCACCATAATTTCAAGTGTCTCTCTTAGAAAATCCCATTTTATGCGATCATAGGCCTTCTCAAGATCCACTTTATTAGCTACAAAACCTTTACTACCTTTTTCTTTCTTATTAGGTGAATGACTTCTTGAGTAATTAAAATGTTGTCACATGCTATGTCTACCAGGAATAAAACTGCTCTAGTTGGAATCAATAAGCTTGCTGAGAAAGTCTTTAAGGCAATTAACCACAATCTTAGTTGCAATTTTGAAGATCATATTATGAAGAGATATTGGTTGAAACTTCTCCATAGTTTTTGGATTATTAACCTTTAGAATAAGCGCAACATGAGTGTTATTAATAACAACAATGGTATCAGGATTTCTAAAGATCTCCTTAATAAGCCTACAAATAGAATCACCTATAATGTCCCATTGGTTATGAAAGAAAATTATTTGAAGGCCATTGGGCTTAGGAGCTTTGAAGGCTCCAATACTAAAAGCTATGTTTTTTATTTCAATATCTGGGATCTCTCTCTAAATAAAATTTAAATCTTAAACATTTAGTTTAGGGGAGTCAGTAAAGGAAATAAAGCTTAGGTCTAACACCCCAGGTTCTTTAGTATAAAGTTTCATGAAGAAATTTGCAGCCATATTCTTTATAACTTTTGGTCTATGATCCAATCCCCTTGATCATTTTTAATGGTCTCAATTCTATTTTTCTTTTTTTTTTTGAAAATCGTTGAAGCATGAAAAAAAAAAACTTCATATGACAATCTCCCCATCTTAGCCAATTACATCTAGACTTAGGTACCAACTAAGCTCTTCTTGAGTGAGGATCTTTTTATACTCAATTTCTGAATCTTTCGATGGACTTGGAATACATACCAAGTACTAATAAAAATACAAAGTAATAATAATTTAGCTATAAATTTTTTTTAGGCTTATTTTTGCTTTGTAGAATTTTTTTAATTTGGAAAATTTTTTGATGTAAAAATTGTTCTTGTATTTTTATTAAAAAAAAAAAATTTATGTGGAAAGATTTTCTAATGACCTTCATTTTCCTTTAATTTTTTAAACAAATTATTTTTTAAAAAATTACAAAAACCATTTTTATTTTTGCTTCAACTCCATGCTATTAGTTTATACTACTGTCACTGATACTTGTAAAGGACAAACATGGCTATCAAAGTTCACCACGAACTACACTTGGGCCAAAGTGAGGCAGGTCAAGGATCTAGCTTAAGCTTAATTAAACCTAAACATTGCTATTCGGCTTCAAATAAAAGTTGTAAAAGTGAGATGTGCTTGGACTCTTGAAGTTGATCCCAATGGAAAAAAAATTTATTTGGACCAATTGAGCTCAATTCTTATTTTTTAAAACTTGAAAATGTTCAAGCTATTATACTCAGAACTAGACATCCCTATTTAGGCAAATTCAAATCCAATTAAGAAGTTCGTAATAATTCTTGCTTGTGCCCAAGCTCAGACTCAGGCTTTTCTATTAAGTCTAAGCTTAAGCGTAGAAAAGATTTTTTAAAACAAGTTGTGTTTAGTCTTTGACATTTTTATTTTTTTGTTCCTTTGAAAGATCTTAAATTCTGTCCGGTGATCTAGTCTGCAAACTATTATCATCATCCCTAGCATTTAACCCCCCACCATTACCTACGTCATATCATCAACCACTGGCTTGTCACATTGTCTAACATATATATATATATATATATGTATTAATATATTTATGTAATCCAAACAAAAAAAATTCATGAAATGATTTTCTAATAAAATAAATAATTAAAAATTTGTTATAGAAATCCACAACAAGCTAAAGAAAACTGCAAAATGTCTTATTCTAATGATTAGCTATTCTGTTTATCATTAACCCTACATTTTTTTTCACGCACAAAAGTTTAAGGATATAATAGAAAAGTTTATCCTTTTAATTTGTTGCTTGAACTAAACTTGAGTCTGATCTTCAACGCTGATTGAGTTATAGAATAGAATAGAAAGATAAAAAAAATTCCAAAATTAGCAGTACAAGTTTTATTGCAGAAATTACGGGAGATACCACGAAAGACATGGTAAAAGAAAGAGATAATTAACCTGATGCTTTGATTAATCTAGCCAGGAAACTAAAGAGAAGGGTAGAGATAGCACCAATCAGAAACAGCCAATCTCAATCCACTTCTAAACTTGTTAAATGCTTTAGGCCTTCTACGCATTATATGGTATTCAAGTCACCCTCAGGTCTCCGGAGAGATAATAATAGTAACAAATTAACTTTCAATAAATGTAATAATATGCCAAGGAAGGACGTGTGGTACATGTCAAGAAACCAGAACTAGGCGGAGGTTCTTTTCAGAACCAGAACCAAAACCCGTTCTGGTATGCATATATAAGCGTAAAATTTTTCTGTTTACAATTTAAAGCTGATGATGAGTTTGCTTTGGCTAATTGGGGCTTTTGTTGCAAGCAGAAACTACATATGACATGAACAATAATATTAAAGAATTTCTCCTCATTTATAGTGTTTATAATGGCTTCCATATGCACCTGATGTTTAGGAGAAAGAATGACATCCATAACCCAGCTTCCTGATCTTTAAAAGGCAATTAAGGTTCTAAAACTATGAGAGATTTAAAGATCTCACGAGTTCAATTGTCTAAAAGTTCATTATTTGATTATTATGCATGCCAAGAAACAAAATTCAGAAAGAGATGTCTGCTATGTTTTACTAGAATGTTCAGAGTGCTATTGAGTTGACTATTCATGTTAAAAAGTGGTCGCTTGACTTTGGATGATACGTGAAAAAAAGAATATTCAAGTAATTAAGGTGATTTTACTGTGTATATACATGGGAACTATTAATCTCATTAGTGTTATAAAGGTTAGCAATCTCTACATTTGCTTTTTGGACTAAAATATCATTTCTTTTTCGGTAAAATACATATAAGGATATTCAAATTACTTTCCTATAAAAACATAATTCATAAATATCTATATATGTTTTTGTGTTTTAATAAACAAAAAAAAGCTTATGGGTCAAAAGGATAATTATAGATATAGGTGTGTGAGTGGGTCTTACTGGTCAAAACGACAGAGATATGTTTGTGTGTGTGTGTGTGTGTGTGTGTGTGGGTGTAATAATTATAGAGATACATGCGTGTTTGTGTTTGCGTGGTGCTCAATTTATCATGAGATAAATTCTTCAAGGGATGAAGAGAAAATAAACTAGTAATACATTATGCTTCAAATAGAATGAAATAACGAATGCTATCAAATGGAACCACTATGTTATACAAACTAACTTAATTCACGGGGGAAAAAAAAACATAATACTGTAAAAAGCACTCACTAGTCGAAAAACAAAAGGTTCTAATAATTTGACTGTTTTTGTCATTCTCAGCATATTCCTAGACGGATCGCATCACAAGGAAAGATTAAATGCCAAAGCAAATTAATTTCAAAGCATCTTCTAGCTTAATCGACCCCTGTAATTAATTCTACCCTCTACATGACCTATCATCAAAAATTTTTAAATACACTTGTTGTATGACTATAACCAAATAATGCAAGGAGTCGATGAAAATTCTTTAAAATGAATATTCTAAGTAGTAAGATCCACTGACACATACGCCTATATAAATTGCTATTAGCTTCTTGCACTGCTTTGCTGTGCAAAAGGGGCATGTGCTTACGAACTTCATCATTGCTTATTGCCTAAGTCTATGAACTATGAATTTAGGATAATTACTTCTCCGAATCATTTGAAAAATAAGAGTTTCTCCAGTCTTAAAATGGTTATCTCTGGCGCAATCTGTCCAACCTGCACTAAATCTGGCAAATGTCCTGCTCCTTTTCGTGTAGGGAATTAATGTCACAGTCCGTGCTCCTTTTATTGTCTCAATCTCTACGTTTTGTCTCTTTTTTATCATATGTTGCTTGAAGAACTCTGTCGGCATGCACTGCACATGTTACTCAAATATATTAGTCTGAAAATCACATGAATATCCATAACATGCATAAATTACTGCAGTAGATCATGCACCATGGAGTGCAGTTGTGGGAAACTATATATGAAGCAGCCATACTCAAAACACGAAACTATGTTGTGTCCGGTAGGCATCTGGCAACTGGATTAGAAACAACATGACATTTTAAATTGCATTAAACAATATATACCTTATTGTGTTGCCAAAACTAGAATTTCACAGATATTGCTTCATAGTTTATAGTAACAGTGTAAGACCACAAATATTTGATGAGGATGCAAATGGTGAGTATGGACGAATTAAAGAAAAGGAAGAAATAAGACGAACCAAATTTTGTTAGGAAATCTTAAGCAGAGAAAAATTTCTGCTTCAACATGATTATAGTCTATGCTTTCACCTTTGCAAACAGTGGCGAAGCCACGTTTTTTTTTGTGGTGGGAGGGGGGGGGGGCTCCTCAAATTTTAAAAATTTGTATCCATTAAATTCACACATATATTATGTCATTTTTTTAGTTGACATTTTCACTTAAACCTACTACATTTATATATGTCATTCTCACATAAAAAATATTATTATTATTATTATTTTCTTTTTTTCTTCTCTTATCTTGTTTTCTTTTTCTTTTTTATTTTCTCCTTACCTTCTTTTCTTTTTCTTTGGGTGTGAGTTTCCAAAGTATAATACTTATATCTTTAATGTTCAACTTTTAGTAATTTGAGGTAATCTCTAAATTTAATTTGAAATTTGAAAACTTAACTGGGACATTTTAATTTTAAATGCTAAGTTACTAACTCATAAGTATTGGTTGTGCTATGATTTTATTATCTATTATTAATATAAAAGTAAAAATGTAACTTTATAAATTTAGTTTTTAGTACATTTTTAGACAATATACTACAAATTTTTTTAATAAGATATAAAATTTCTAAAGAAAAAATTGATATTAAAGCAACAATTTTTATTTAAACCTCACGAATATAATTTTTAACAATAATAAATTGAAACTAATTTAGAAATTTTGTTATCAAATCTAAAAAAAATAAATTAAAAATTTTAAGTTATTGTCTTAATGACTAAGATAATATACAAAAACATATTTACAAAAGTGATAATGTTAACTTTATCCCCCTCATTGCTCCACCACTATTCGCACAAATGGTAAATGCATGTAAATATAACTATTCTTTCTTCACATGATTACTTTGGTTGCTGTCATAGACATTTGAGAAACCATATATTTGAGTTCTCTAAAGAACAAACCATGACGTCCTTTTTTGCGTAGGATTGCTACAGAAGAACTCTAAATGAAGGATTCTTGCAATCCAATTTGCTGTCTTCACTGAATACTTTCTACATTGGTCTCTTATCCTTGCCTTCCCCTAGTTAATTAGAATGTTAGCTCAAATTTTATAATATATAATAATTTAAGGGGAAGTTACATTTTTACCTCTGAACTAACTCAGGCCTAATTACACAATTGGTGTACAAACTTTAAAATATAATAAAACATGCCCTCTAAAATTTGAACTAAAAAGGAACTTTTTGCAAGTCTAATATTGACCTAGGTCTGGTCTGGCATTGTTATTGTAGGCAAAATCACATGGTCTTTTGCTATTCTTAATTGAGATTTAATGTTTTCATTTCATTTCAAAGTTTAAGGAGATAGGTATTTTTATACTTACGTATCAATTCTATAATCAGAATTTAGTTCACGGTAATAAAATATTATAATTTTCACAAAAATTAACAATTGAAGGCTAGCTTAATATTAGCTTAGCGATTTTCCTAATAAGGTCATCAGGTTCAATAACAATAACTGCATTACTTTCTTCTTCTTCAGCTTCTTTCTCAGATGCCCTCCTTGCTTGGTTAAAATTGGCATAATCATTAGAATCTACTTTCTCCTTCTTTATCTCGACATCTAACTTCCACTTTTGTCTCTTTGCATCAAGTGGATCTTTTCCTTTCTAATTTTCTTGACGAATTTGCATTTTTGTCTTTTTCTAATTTTGTATGCCACCACCAGCAACATCAGAGTGATTTTGAACACTACAAAAAAAAAAAAGATTTTTAGTAACGATATTTAGTGGTGACTTAAAAAAGTGGTTGCTGAAAAAATATTTTTAACAACGATTTTATTAAATTGTTGCTAAAAGTTGTCACTAAAAAACTATTCTTGATTCTACAAATATTTTTGATGGCGACAAAAAAAAAAAACAGTCACTAAAACTATTTAGTAACAACAAAAAAGTCGCCACTAAATATTTTTTTGCGATGACATCGACATAGTCGCCACAAACAACCTATATTTCATGATGACCTTTTAGTGGCGATGTTTTTGTCATCATTAAATGCTCTAGTGCATAACTTTTGTTAAATAAAAAATATAACTTTTAGCGGCGACTAATTCTAGTTGTCACTAAAACTTAACTTTTAGCAGCGACAGGTTTTGGTCATCAATAACACCTAACATTTAGTGGTCATTAAAAGTCTAACGCCAAATTTTTATCAATTAAAAATATTAATGTCAAAACTTTTAGCGACAAATAGTTTTAGTCGTCTCTAAAACATAACTTTTAGTGACGATAGATTTTGGTCGTTACTAACACCTAACATTTAGCGGCGACTGTACTAGTCGTCACTAAAAGTCTAAACACCAAATTTTTATCAATTAAAAATATTAATGCCAAAACTCTTAGTGGCTACTAGTTTTAGTCGTCACTAAAACATACTTTTTAGCGGCGACTAATTCTAGTCATCACTAAAACATAACTTTTAGCAGTGACAGGTTTTAGTCGTCACTAAAAGTCCAAACGTCAAATTTTTATCAATTAATGCCAAAACTTTTAGCGGCCAACAACTTTAGTCGTCGCTAAAATATATATTTTAGCGACGACAACATTTTTGTCACTAAAAGGTTTGGTGCCAAAATTTTGGTCAAATATTAAAAATTTGTATGCCAAAACTTTTAGCGGCGATTGGTTTTAGTTGTCACTAAAAGATATCTTATAGCGGTGACCATTTTAGTCGTCACTAAAAGTTCTGGCACTAAAATTTTGGTCAAATAAAAATATTTGCGTTAAATTTTTTAGCAACTACTGATTGTATTCATCACTAAAAGTGAGCTTTTAGCAGCGGATAAAATAGTCGCTACTAAAAGTTTTATTGTAAAATTTTTTATTTATTGAAAGTTTTTGCATGAAATATTTTTGTAACTTATTTTTAAATAAAAGTATTTGAAATTGAAATATTTTTAAGTTAAAAAAATATTTTTAAAGTTAATAATTAATATATACAAATATATAAGACTAAAAAATATTTTAGTTGTAATCATTAACTATGATCATTAATTCAAAAAATAAAACTAGAATTTTTATTAAGTTTAAAAAACCTAGTAGATTATTTTTTATTAAGAAGTTAAAATTTCAATTTTTAGAATTCATGAAATTAATATGTCTAACATTTTATATGTTGAAGAATCTATATATCTAAATTTTTAATTTCTATTTCTATGATTCATTTTATTAATGTGTCATTTTCAACTTTTGAAGCAACGTAAACAATAAAGAGGTAGAAAGAAAGAAAAAAATGAAAGAGAAGAAAAAAGAATGGATAATAGATTGAACTCTACCTCAATCTCTTATCATTGCAATATTAATTTTAGTTAGGTAACCCTTTTAAATTCCTGTTCTATCTTCTTCTTCGTCCATTAATGTCTTCTTCTTCCTTATGTTCCATGGCTTATGATAGTTCCTTAAGTAAAAATATAATGATTTCTATGGATTTTGTGGTGAGGGGGTAGCCATGGATGTGAATTTAGAACTTCAATCTTGATACTTTAAACTTGGAGAGACCTTAAATGTTTCTTTTTTTAATGAAGATGAGCCCCAATGTAATGTAATGAGCCCTAATGTAATGATTTAGCATGCGTTTCTTGTTGAGACAGCCACATATACAAATTCTAGAGAGATAAGCTGGAGGATGACTTATATTTAGGATTAAGAACTTTAAATGTTTTAGTTGGAACAAAAATATAATTGGTAGATCATAGAAAAAGATACATTAGGCTATTGAAAAATAAAGATTCTAAATTCTTAATTAATTTTTGAGTTCAGTTATGTATTTCTTAATTTTTATCCTCTTTATTGTTAAACAAGTACTTAAATTCAGAACTTAAATAGAATAACGCTTAAGTAAGTTATAAAAAGCATTATATAATTATAGACTTATTTTAATGTTGGTAAAAGGTAGTGAAAAACAAAAATCACAAAATTGAAGGCTTAAACAAACTTTTTCTAGAAAAATAAGTGACGCGTAGATCTTGAAAAAATACCTAAAATAAAAAAAAATCACCTTAAACGGAGTATGGTACACAATGTTATGGCATTTTGAAGTTTTATCTGCCAATCTTATATTTTTTTCATAATTTCTGTTTTAAACCTAACCTATGTTTTCTATTTTTTATCACTCAAACTATTTTTTTATTTATATATCAATTATCAATTATTTAATTATGAATATATTTAAAATGATATTTGTAACACCTTAACTTCTAGCTCATACCCATCATGCCCTCATACTCATATGCACATGTTAAGCTTACCAGGGAGATGATTAACTCTACCTTGGTGTTCTTTCTTCTTGGCATTATGCATGGGTAGATAATTACTTTGAAGTCACATGGACCGGGTGAGCTCTTTCTATGCCTCCTCATGCTTAATTGCACTATTAAGACTTGTTTCAATCCCAAACATATGCTTTAAACTCATGGAAAGCAAAAAGGGATATGAGACATGCATTTTCGTTCTTGGCAGATTTTGCTTCGTTTCTGGGCTAAGTTTGAAAATCCATAACTAAATACAGAAAAATCGTAACTACATTATCTTGGTCATTCTAGAAAGCTTAAGACATCTAATTTATGATAAAAATATGTAGAAGTCTCAATATCTCACATATCATACGTTTGACATCAAAAATCATCCACTGGTTAGAGGGGGCTCTTTTGCTGTCACAGTTTACTAATATGGACTTTCAAAATGTCTAACTAATTCCACAAAAATCCAATGCTTGCAAACGATATCTCTATGGAAATATGTGGATGTTAGTTAGAGAGAAACAATATCTCCAGATCAGTTCACTAAGCCAAATTCCCGGAAACCGATGAAACAGTACTTTGGGTCTGGTTGGGTGCCTGATGCTGGGCAGGAATTTCGAAATTGCATATCTTCCTATCTAAACCTCCAAATGAGGTGCTTCCAGTTCTTACAAGTCACTGTGACCATCTAATTTCTGTGTATAAAATTTCGTAGCCATTGGACTACGTTTGCCCCTCGGATGACCCGATTCTCAAACTGACCAAATGAACAGTATTTTCTGAAATCCGAATTTCTGATGTCAATTTTGAAAAATCATAGAAAATGCTATAGACCTCCAAATGACATGAACTCTAGCTTCCCAAAAAGCTCTAAATATGATCTAGTTACACGTCAAATTTCAGAACAAGAAGAGGTCATATGGTTAACCTTTGACATCATGTGCAAAAAGGCCTTTTCTTGGCCAAAAGTGGGGCTCATGGGGTCCAATCTTGGTTCTTCTACCTCTATGACTCCTTGAGCACATGAGAAAGCATCTATAAGGGTCATCAATCATGGCTCAAGTGCCTAACAACCCAGATTGGAGAGACTCACTACCCCATGCCCACTTATGCACTCATGTGGCCTATGCTAACATGGAGCTTTTCACATTCAAGACTTACTTCTTCATTCAAAATGGGTCCCATTTTCATATATACATCATCATACATACATTGTCTTACAAATACTCTTAGGGACTACATCATATACATTATCAATTTACATTTCATATCTCATATACAACATAGTAACAAAAAATGCTCTTTTACAAGTCTTCATTACTTTCCCTAGCTTCAAGTTTGGTGGCTCCCATCTCTAGCGTCACTCGGTCCACCTAGCATGTTTGGATGGTGGAGAGGGAGGGTGAGATTCAAAGAATCTCAGTAGCTCAACTCTCATTCAATCATACATATATAGCATGCAAACAAGTCTCATGGTGCATGTATGGCATGTTAGCATATAAAATCATACTAGAAGCATTTGAAACATGTGAATTGGCCATGCATAAAAGAAAGACATTCTCAACATGTGAGTAGGCCATACATAACATTTAGAAGCTTGCCGAGTACATGGATTAGCCTCACTCACTCACTTGTGGCTTTTGGACTTGCCTCACCCATTCTTAAGAGGTTCTTAGACTCAACCCTTACTCTTTGGGAGTCAACCTCACTTTTGGGAGACCCTTTACTTTGTCTCAACCAACTTAAGGGTTTGGCTCATCCTCATCATGGCTAAAGGGTTATTGGCCTTTCCATTCCTCAAGCAAACCAACACAATCACATAATCATCATTTCAATGCATAACATATCATCATGTTAACACACTTCTCATAGCTCATATCATACATACATACAAGTAAGATAATGTAAACACACAATTATGCATGAAGGAAGGTGGAGAGAGCTACCTTATTAGCTATTGACAACTTCCTCTCTCACTTGTCTCCTCCCTTATGGATTTCACTACCACTTCTAGATGGGAGAACTTCTCTTGAGCCTAACCACACAAGAAGCATGGAATTAATTCCTTAATACTTGATTCTTAAGCTATGGATCTTTTTCTAATCAACTCTACTGAGCTTCTTAAACTAGGTTTCTTTCTCTCACTAGAACCCATGAGCTATCTCCTCTCTTTTCTCAAACTCTCATGCTCTTAAGAAAGGGAAAGCAAGAAAGAGAAGACTATATACTTCTAACCTTTCTCAAGAGTGGTTTCCCACTCTCTCTCTTCTGAACCAAGCTCAAAACCTAAACATCTTAGCTACCAAAACCGTGGAAAGAGAGGGGAAGGGGAGAAGGGTAACATGTGAAGAGAAAAGCCATGAGAATCCTTACCTTTCTTGTCCTTTCTTCTTCTCCTAAGCTTCTCTCTCTCTCCTCCGCCCTTTTCTCTCTCCTAAAGTGAGCTTGAGTCAGTTAGAAGAAGAAAGAAGGGATTTGAAAGCTTTTAAAAAGTCAAATTCTCTTTTTTTCGCTTTTCTAGACTACACTCGCTATAGCGAGCCATTGCCCTCGCTACGGCGAGCTCGTGTCTGTTCCAGACCTCTGCCTTCGCTATGGCGTCGCTACGGCGAGCAACTTCCTTGATTTTTGTATGGAATGCCTGCACTCGCTATAGCTAGGAGCATTTTCGCTATTGCGAGAAGGCATTCTCGCTATAGCTAGGCCATTTCTCGCTATGGTGAGAAGCTGAATTTGCTATAGCCGCGCTGTGGCGAGAAGACTTAGAATTTTCAGCCCTTTGAAAATTTCAGCTTTCTCTTTTCTCCTTCTTTTTCTTTTCTCTTTTCTTTTTCTTGGCTGTTACAATATTATATCATTACAAATAAAAACCTAAATAGAGCTTTACTGAAACAATAAAACAAAGGCACTTCAACCATAAAACCTAGACTCATTTTCATTCCCTGCCTCATTTTCTTTCCCTGTCTTTCCCCTTTCCCCCTTTCCCATTTTCAAACCTTCTTTGTATTCGCTGGCAAAGGCTATTGCAAATCCTTCTCAATCTTCATTCCAATATATCCCTCTGGTCATTTTGTTATGAGTGAAGCTATTCCAACAAGAACATTTTGCACACGACAAACAGAGTATCCTTAAGAGCTGATTTCGCTGTGGAAGAGGAGAACACAAAAACTGAAAAGGAAGGAAGCTATGTAAGTGGTAATCTGGTCCATTGTTTGCTCCTTCTCTGGTCTATTGTTTGCTTCTTCTCTGTCCATTATTTGCTCTTTCTTTGTGTAATTGATTTTGTGTTGAGTGTTGTGGCTGTGGTTAGCAGAACTAAATAATACCCATTAGGTTTTTGTGAATAATGCCAATTTTGAATTGAATTTACTTTCTTTTTTTTAGAATTTCTTCTTTTTTGTATTGGTTTCTCCTTCTTTGATGGCTACTTCCAGCCTCTATGAATTTTTTGAATTTTTTTTTTCTAATATGTAAATTTATAGTAGATTTTGCTAAACATCTAAAAATAAGTTCTTATATTTCAAACTTATTTCATACAACACAGATTCTCAAGTGCTACCTCCTCAAACAATATCAACTGTGGCTCCTTGAATCTTTATTATAGCTACTATAGCATAAAGGTATTATTTTTCTTTTAATGAACTATCAAGCTTTGTATTATGATCTTTTGTTATGACATTTAGTATCAATTTTGTTGTTGTCTTGATAGTTTGTTGTGATACTGATGAAATAATTTTAAGTTCTGATATGTGCCTTAGCCTTTTGAGGGTGGAATGGCTCTATTAAGTGCTGTAAATTTGGTGTCTAAATAAGTTTTGATCTAATAATTCTACCTGTGTGTGTACCTGCATAAGTTCTAATATGTGCCTAAGTCTTTTAAAGGTGGAATGGTTTTTTTTAAGTGCTGTAAATTTGGTGCCTAAATCAGATTTGGATTAATTCTTTTTAAATTCTGATATGTGCCTATAAGTGCAGTAAATTTAGTGCCTAAACTTTGATATATGCTCATAAGTTCTATAGGTTTGGTACTTACAAGTGCTGTAGGTTTAGTGCCTATAAGTGCTATAAATTTAGTGCTTATAAGTTCTAAAATGTGCCTTTAAGTTCTAATATGTGCTTTAGAGATTTGGTCCAATTCTGTTGCCTTGATAGTTTGCTGTGATATTGCTGAGGACTACTGTTAATTCTAATATGTGCCTAAGTTCTAATATATGCTTTTAAGTTTTGATATGTTCTTTAAAGATTTGGTCCAATTCTGTTGCCTTGCTAGTGTGCTATGATATTGTTGAGGCTGCTGTTATTTTTTTTTTTAGGATGAAGTATGGTGCTTAAGTTTTTTAAGTGTTGTAAGCTTAGTGTTCAAGTTATATTTGGTCCTATTTTCATACTTGTGTGTGTCATACCATTATACATTATATATTCTAGCTTTCTATAGTAAAGATTTTATTGAGAAGATTCTAAAGGAGTTGCCCAACTTTGAGTTTTTTCAAAGCTTCTCAATTGTCGATTATTTTGTCATAAGGTAGAAGGCCCTGTTGACAAGGTCTTATCCTATCGACAAGGTCTTCAATTTTTCTTTGCTAAATTTGAGATCCTATTGACAAGGTCTTATCTTATCGACAAGGTCTTCAAACTTTCTTTGCTAAATTTAAGATTCTGTTGACAAGGTCTTATCTGGTCAACAAGGCCTTTAATTTTCCTTTGCTAAATTTGAGATCCTATCGATAAGGTCTTATCTTGTTAACAAGATTTATGACCGTATCAACAACATCTTATAACTTATTAATAATATTATTTGCCTTGTTAATAGCATCTTATTACTACCTTTAAAAGGATGACTTATTCTCCATATTCATGCCAGCCTTTCCATTATCAAAATGCAATCATATTCAATGTTTAGCCTTGGTCACACAACCTTTCCATAGGTGAAGTGGAACTATAGAGGCCCAAAATTGAAATTAAGATATGTTCCAACTCCTAAACACTGTAGACACTCAAAATAGGCTAAACAACTTTGATTTGACCAGATAGAGTCTTATAGCCACATTTAGCCTCTTTTGAGATTTAAATATCTATCAAATTTCATCTAAAAATTCATTTATTTGGTCTGATTTTGGTTCAAGAGCAAAATATGGCTCAAAATGGGACATATATGGTTCCAAATTTCATAAGAGCTTTCTCATGTCCTATGACTATTTGAGCATGCTCCAAACATGAAATATAATATATATGACTATTTCAGTAAGTCCTAAATATCATGCAAATCTAAACCACTCATCCACTTGCCATTATACATTTACTTTCCTAGGCACACACATAGTCAAATTACACATTTACATTTAAAAATGATATTTACATTATAATATCATACTTTTACACTTGTGGGAATGTTTTCATTTTAAATATATCATGTACAACCTTTCATGAGCAACATATTACATCAAAGCCTATACTATTATTAATGTTAATGTCATGCTCTTAGAAGTAATATAAAGGAGAGTGTGACATTATGAATCCCTCATTATGTTTTGTATTAGAACAAAGTTTGGTTTTAGTTCAGATCTAAAACTTGGAGATCTGAACCAAAACATAAGTATATAATTCTTTACTTGTAAAAAGATTTGACTTGTTCATAGCTTAACTTGCAATGATGTTGATTAAAATGTAAGAAGTAACAGATATGGATAAAAGTTGGATAAAGATCAATAAGAGTTGATCCAGCTTATAAATGAGGAGTTGATGAGTTTTTACAATGGGCCTTTAATCAACCAAGGGTGACAGATATGATTCGATGCCTATGTAAGGGGTGTAGGAATACAGAATGGAAGAGTCGCATTGACGTAAGGGCAGATCTATTAAGGAAGGGTTTTAGCCTAAGTTATGAAGTGTGGGGACTCATATGGAGAAGTTCATCTTGGTGCTTGCAGTTTATTGCATCAAGATAATGGTGGTGAGGTAGTTGATGATATAATTGATGAAACTAATGAAGAAGATGACATTATTAGGATGCTTTATGATGCATATGGTCACATAGATTCAAATGAAGGGAATCGTGATTTAGAGAACTATGAGCCACCTAATAGGCAGGCGAAATAGTTCTTTGACTTGTTGTAGGATGCTCAGACTAACTTCTATCCAGGTTGTGACAAAGTTTCGAAACTCTGGGCTACTTCACCTTAAGTGCCTTAACCATTGGAGCAACAAATCCATGGATTCATTATTAAGTTTATTTAAGGATGTTCTTCTGGAAGGGGCATTAATACCTAACTTCTACTACGAAGCAAAGAAATTTATTTAAGAGTTAGGAATGGATTACACCAAGATTGACGCATGTGAGAATGATTGCATCTTGTATTGGCAAGAGTATATCAATGCTTAATTATGTCCTAAGTGTAATATGCCTCGATGGAGGTCAAACAGTTATAAAGGAAAGAAAATTCCTCATAGAGTGTTATGATATATTCCTATAAAGCCTAGGCTACAAAGGCTATACATGTCTCACCATACAGCTAAGGAGATGAGGTGGCATAATGAGGAACACATTGATGATTGTGTTTTGTAGCATCCAACTGACTCTATTGCATGGAAATCTTTTAACCAGTAGTATCTAGAATTTTGTAGTGATCCAAGAAATATTCGGTTGGGCCTAGCAAGTGACGGGTTTTAGCCTTGAGGAAATGAGTACTAATCATAGTATTTAGCTAGTTGTCTTGGTTTCATATAATTTGCCACCATGACAATGCATGAAGCACCCATATTTTATGATGACTC
This sequence comes from Erythrophleum ivorense, assembly GCA_026724425.1. Classification (NCBI taxonomy): domain Eukaryota; kingdom Viridiplantae; phylum Streptophyta; class Magnoliopsida; order Fabales; family Fabaceae; genus Erythrophleum; species Erythrophleum ivorense. The sequence continues at coordinate 6,429,297 of JAIUCV010000018.1, forward strand.
TTTTAATTCTGGGCCCCAGAAGTCCAAGTGATGACATAGATGTGTACCTCCAACCAATGATTAAGGAGTTACTTGAATTATAGGAGCAAGGAGTAGAGACATATGATGCCCATAAGAAGTCTAATTTCAAGTTACGTGCAGTATTATTATGGACAATTAATGACTTTCCAGCATATGGGAATTTATCAGGATGGTATACAAAAGGAAAGCTTGTATGCCCCTGTTGCCATAAAAACACATATTCTATTTCATTACGAAATAAGTTGTACTACTTGGGCCATCGTCGCTTCCTGCCAACCCATCGTCTACGGCGGTGAAATCGAAGGACATTTGATGGGAAAGTTGAGCATAGAGTTTCACTTTCTTCTTTAATTGGTAATGAGGCACTTTGTCAATTACGAGCACTAGGTAATGTAACTCTAGGAAAAGGTCAAAAACAAAAGCATGGCTATGTCACTAATGCATTTAATTGGAGAAAAAAAAGTATCTTTTTGTGCTTACCTTATTGGAAAACATTGTTGATCTGACATAACCTTGATGTTATGCATATTAAGAGAAATGTTTCAAATAACATCATGTCAACTGTTATGGGATTAGCTGGAAAGACAAAAGATACAATAAAGAGTTGGTATTACTTGGTTGACATGGGAATTACATCTGAATTACACCCAATAGAAGAAGGAAACAAAGTTCTGATTCTAGTTGCTTGCTATGCATTGTCCCCATAAGAGAAGTTAAAAGTTTGTAACTTCCTAGCTATTTTGAAAGTGTCTAATGCCTTCTCTTTAAACATTTCACGATGTATTAACATTCATGACAGAAAAATCTATGGATTGAAGTGCCATGACCACCATGTTTTGTTACAAGATATATTCCCTATAGTATTACATGGCTTGTTGCCCAATGAGGTATCCGAACCTATATTAGAGTTGGGTAAATTCTTTAAGAATTTATGTTCCAAGTGCCTAACAACTAAAGCTATTGATCATCTTAAATCCCAAATTGCAAGTACATTATGCAAATTGGAAATGGTTTTCCCGTCAGCCTTCTTTGATATCATGATCCACTTGCCTATCTATTTGGCAAGAGAGGCAAAGCTCAGAGAGCTCGTATAGTATAGGTGGATATATCTTATCGAGAGGTAGCTTACTACACTAGATATGCCTTTTATAAATTTCATTAATACTCTATGCTAAATTCTTTATTCAAATCCTCTTATGTATTTAGGTATTTTCAGACATTAAAAACATATGTTTGCAACAAGGCTCGACCAGAAGGTTTAATAGCTGAAGGGTATTTGGCAAATGAATGTCTTACTTTTTGCTCCCATTACTTGAAAGACATTCCCACCAAGTTCAATAAGCTTGCCAGAAACGATGATGGACTTGTGGGAAAGGATGAGACATCCATCTTCAATAAAAGTGGCCAAGTCCGAGGAGGTTACGAATCAAGATTTCTCTCTAGTGTGGAGTTCAATCAAGCTTGTATGTATGTGCTCCACAATTGTGAAAAGGTTTGCCTATTCATAGAGTACATTCATAGAGCTTGGTTACTCCTTCTAAATAATAACTTCTTTAAGAATTTATTACCTTAACTATGTCCTTCATTGCAGGGAGCATAAAAAGCAGATGGAAATGCACGGATCAATAGTTAAAGAGTTCCTAAAATGGTTTTGTGAATAGGTTAGTTTCTGGACACCACACTAGGATGTAAGAATTATGTGATAAAATAGAGAAATTGTAGATAGTTTTAATTCATTAATTTGTATTTTTAATTTTTTTGTAATTAGTTTATACTTGTTTAGAGTGTTTTCTTTGTATGTACCTTTCTCAGCTCTCTCACATTTAAGGGTTGCATTCAGACAGTCTTGAAATCCTTATGGATATAGAAGATATTTTTGAAAAAGCCAATCCAGAGCCAGAAGTGCCTCCACAACCTACTATGGTTGACATGGACGAAATAATCTTTACACATTGGATGACTTTCTCAATCGAGAGGCACAAAGTTATCACTCTAGTATTCAGATCCTAGATATTCAAGCTAGAAACTTTGAGGTTAAACAAGTTATACTTCAAATATTGCAGATGAATGGATTGTTTGGTGGCAACAATAACGAGGATCCCAATGTACACCTTAGCAAGTTTATTAAGGTGTGTGAATCCTTCAAATAGAACAGAGTGTCCAAGGACGCATTGAGATTGAAGTTGTTTCCTATAACTCTGAAAGATAAAGCTAAAGCATGGCTCAACTCTCTCCCAGGATAATCTATTGGCACATGGAAAGATTTAGTAGCCAGATTCAAGGCAAGATTTATTCCTCGATAGCGGAGAGCAACCATGAGAGGAGAAATCTTGAATTTTGAGTAGCAACCTAGAGAGCTATTTTCATGAAGCGTGGGAAAGATTTAAGGAGTTATGTAGAACATGCCCCAGCCATGAATAGAAAAAGTATGTATTAATGGAAGCTTTTTCAAACGGTCTTGATGAGAATGCAAAAAGAATGTTGGATAATGCCTCTAGTGGTGGAATTAGGAAGATGAAAGTGAATAAGCTTTATAATTTATATGATGACATGGCCTCCAACACCATGCAATATGCGTCCAGGAGAAGATCATCTCAGAGAAGAGGACAATCCTCTAGCCCATCTAATGATATTGCCACACAACTTGAAGCTATGAATAGAAGGATTGATAGACTAGAACTTTAAATGAAGAAACCCAACACCATGGGAATTCATGCAGTGAAACCATCCTTTAATATTTGTGATCATTATGGAGAGGGACACTTATCTGAACAATGTCATTACACATTGGAGTTTATGAATTACATGAATAATGCCCAGCTTAGTCAACAAAACAATCCTTACTCTCAAACATATAATCCAGGGTAGAGGAATCACCCAAACTTTTCATGGAGTCAAAGTCCAAAATTGAATCAAGCTTCTTTGTCAGGTGCAAGGCCTGCTTAACCTCCTGAATTTTAGGTGCCGTCAATACAAATCCTTATTAAAGAAGAAGAGTCTAAGATGGAGAAAATGTTAGCTCAAATACTAGCTAATCAAGAAACTCAGAGGATTGAAACAAAGGCCACTTTCTCTTTGCATGACAAAGCTATTAAGAACTTGGAAATACAAGTAGGGCAACTACCCTCCCAAATGAATGCTATGTCAAGAGGAAATCTCCCTAGTGATACCATTCTCAATCTTAGAAGGGAAGGCAAAGATAAGTGCAAGACTATTTACCTTGAGAAGCAGTAAAGTTTTGTCAAATACTTCTAAGCCTAACATGATGCCCCTTGAGGCTGAAGATGAAGGGACCTCTTCTTCTAAGGAAGAAGGTGCAGAAGAACTAAGGGTGGATGATAAGGAGCATGAGAATAAGGAAGAAAAAAAGAGCGAAGGGAAGAAAATGCAACCAAGAACTCAGATTCCATCATTACCCTTCCTTAGATGATTCAAGAAGCAGACTGAAGATACTCAATATAAGAAGTTCTTAGATACATTTAAGCAGTTGTATATCCATATCCCTCTTCTGGAAGCTTTGGAATAGATGCCCAAATATGGAAAATTTATGAAAGATGCACTACCTAGAAAAAGAAGATTTCAAGAACATGAAGTCATGGCATTAACAAAAAGTAGCTCAGATTTCATTAAAGAATTGCCACAAAAGAAGGGTGATCCTGGAAGTTTTACCATTCCATGTCACATCATAACAACTTTCATAGTTAGAGCATTATGTGACTTGAGAGCTAATATTAATTTGATGCCCTTATCCATTTTCAAGAAATTGCGGTTGGGTGAAGCAAGGCCCACCACAATTACTTTGCAACTTGCTGATAAAAGTTTCGCGTATCCTCAGGGAATAGTTGAGGAGGTCTTGGTGAAAGTTGATAAATTCATCCTTCCAATGAATTTTATTATTCTTGATTGTGAAGCTAACTGAGAGATTCCAATTATTCTTGAGAGACCCTTCTTAGTTACAGGTAAAGCTCTCATTGACGTGGAAAAAAGAGATATCACCATGACAGTTGGTGAAGAGCAAGTGACATTCAATATGTTCAAAGCTCTCAAATTGCTAGATGAGCCAGAATACTGCTTCTATCTAGATATGATAGACCATCTAATTCACTATGAATCTCAACAATCTATGATAGAAGGCAAATATGAAGCACGGCTGCTAGAAATTGAACAAGATGAGGAGGGAGAAGAAGAATGCATTACTATGGTAAGTGCTACTCTAGTCATTCCTCCATCTAGAGTAAAATTTGAAGCTCTAGACTTGAGTTCAACTGATAGACCTCCCTTAAAACCCTCTATTATGGAGCAGCTTAAATTGAAGTTGAAGACACTCCTAGTCCATCTAAAATATGTCTTCTTGGGAGAGTCTAATACTTTACTGGTCATTATTGCTTTTAATCTAGCTATGGAGCAAGAGTTGAAGCTCTTAAGAGTGTTAAAGAAACATAAGAAGGCGATGGGATGGAATATAGTAGATATCAAGGGTATCATCCCTTCAATTTGCATGCACAAGATCTTTTCAGAAGATAACCATCGACCTTCCATAAGGCACCAACAAAGATTGAACCCCAATATGAAAGAAGTGGTGAAAAAGGAAATTCTTAAATGGCTAGATGTGGGTATCATATATCCTATCTCAGATAGCTCTTGGGTGAGCCCAGTTCAATGTGTTCCAAAAAAAGGAGGCATGACTATGATGGCTAACACTCAAAATGAGCTCATCCCTACCCGCACAGTGACTGGATGGAGGGTTTGTATAGATTATCGCAAATTGAACACTGCAACCTGAAAAGACTATTTTCCTTTGCCTTTCATTGATTAGATGCTAGATAGACTAGTTGGGTTTCTATTTTTTGGATGGTTATTCAAGGTACAACCAAATTGAAATTGCCCCAGAAGACCAAGAGAAAACTACCTTCACATGTCCCTATGGTACCTTCGCATTTAAAAGGATGCAATTTGGCTTATGTAATGCACAAGCAACATTTCAAAGATGCATGGTATCTATATTTTCTAACATGATTGAGCAATCTATGGAGGGTTTTATGGATGAATTTTTAGTATTTAGTGACTCATTGGATGAGTATCTCCATAATTTAGATGTTGTTTATAGCGTTGTGAAGAAACTAATTTGGTGCTTAACTGGGAGAAATGTCACTTTATGGTGCAAGAGGGCATTGTGCTAGGCCATAGAGTATCTAAAAAAAGATTGGAAGTGGATAAGGCCAAGATATCCATCATTGAACAACTACCTCTACCTACTTCTGTTAAAGGTGTGAGGAGCTTCCTTGGCCATGCTGGTTTTTACTACCGCTTTATCAAAGACTTCTCCAAAATCACCAAGCCTTTGTGTAGATTGCTTGAATTGAGTTTAAGCTTAATGATGTCTGTTTACAAGCATTTGAAGAATTAAAAAGAAGACTGGTCTCCGCACCCATTATCACCGTGCCTAACTGGAACTTGCCATTTATTATCATGTGTGATGCAAGTGATTACACTGTTAAAGTAGTCTTAGGTCAGAAAAAGGATAAAGTTTTCCACCCCATCTACTATGCCAGCAAAACCCTAGATGAAGCCCAAGAGAATTACACCACTATAGAGAAGGAGATGCTAGCTGTGGTATTTGCGTGTGATAAGTTTAGGGCATATATTGTGGGATCTAAAGTTACAGAATGCACTGATCATTCAACTCTAAAATACTTGCTTAGCAAGAAAGATTCTAAAGCTAGATTAATTAGATTGGGTGCTTTTACTGTAGGAGTTCGATTTAGAAATTATGGATAGAAAAGGGTGCGAAAATCAAGTGGCTGATTATTTTTCTCGGTTGAATACTGAAGTTCAACCAAAATTTGCCCAAAATATTAAGGAGGCATTCCCTGATAAATAATTGTTGAATGTTCAGCACACTATAAATCCGTGGTATGCAGATATTATTAATTATCTGGTGTGTGGAGTGGTTCCCCCTAATCTAAAACAGCATCAATTGAAGAGGTTCTTTTATGATACCAAACATTATTTTTGGGATGAGCCATACTTGTTTCGGCAGTGTATTGATCACATTTTAAGAAGGTACATACCAGAAGAAGAATAAGGAGTAATCTTGCAAAGTTACCACTCTTTAGATTATGAAGGCCATTTCGGGGGAGAGAAGACAACAGCCAAAATCCTACGAAGTGGTTTCTATTGGCCCACTTTATTCAAAGATGCTTATACATATGTGCTTTAGTGTGATCGATGCCAACGGGGGGAAAATATATCAAAGAGAAATGAAATGCCACTTACAAACATGTTGGAGGTGGAATTGTTTGATGTATGGGGCATTGACTTCATGGGACCTTTCCCCAACATTTTGGAAATCAATTGTTGCTAGCCTTACCAATGATGCAAACGGTGCTTAAATTCTTGAAAATGAATATTTTCACTTGATTTGGAGCACCGAGAGCCATTATCAACGATGGGGGATCACATTTTTGTAATAGTCAATTTCAAGCCCTTTTAAGGAAGTATGGAATGAAGCATGAAGTGGCTTTGGCTTATCATTCCCAAACCAATGGACAAGCCGAGATCTCCAATCGAGAAATCAAAACCATCCTGGAAAAAACAATAGGGGTGTCAAGAAAAGATTGGTCCATAAAGCTTGATGGTGCATTGTGTAACGTACGATTTTTCATAAAATACTGAAATAAGTTAGTTTTCAAAGCAAGTCCCCTGAGATGAGTGATTCAAGGCCAAATAAAATTTGGATAAAATTTTAAATAATATAAAATGAGGATTTGATCCTTAAGTTGCCCAAAAACCAAGGTCAAAGTGATTTGAAAAATTTGTTAAAAGGTCAGTGACATTTTCGTAAATAAGTGTAATTTTGGAAAAGCACTTGGGTGGGCTTTTTAAATAAAAATTTTGAGTTGCCCAGGGTTCTCAGAGGCCCCAAAAACCATAGGAAGCCCCAGGACCGGTAAAGCCCCTCCGATTTACTCTTTCTGACGTGGTTGATTCGAACTTTGATCAATTCGTTTAGAAAGGTTTTAGCTCCGATTTGAGTGATTCCAAAGGTATTTTATTAAATTGAGAATCTATTTATTATGATGGAAAATATGGTTCTCAAAAAACGATCTAAAACAAAGCTAAAATGAAAATGCCAAGATGAAAGGGCAAAATGGAAATTTTTGTAATTGTTTGGTTCTTAAAGCTCCTTATAAAAATGTCCCCATCTACCCTCCCTCTTCACCAACTTTCTTCTGAACAAAAAATAGAGAGAAGATCAGAATATTTGGGTGCATAAAGGAGGAGGAAGAAGAAGAAGAAAAAAACCAAGATAAAAGTATGAAATCAATGGAATTTCTTAGCCTTTCCTTTAGCAAAGTTGTTTTCCTCCTTCTCCTTTTTCTTTCTATGCTTTTGTTGAAGTTTTGGGTCTATTTTGGGGGCAGAAAATAAAGGGAAATTTCAAAATTAGAGAGAGCAAGCCAAACAAAGGGAGAAACATCCAAGAAAGACAAGGAAATTAAAGTAAATTGTTAAATTCCAAGCTTGTTCTTTCATTGCCCTCCTTTTGAATGTTGTGTCACACTTCTGGCTAGCCAAGAGGGGTTAGTTTTTTGATAGAATCAAGAGGGAATCCTAGGAAAAAGTGTGTAGGAATTAAAACTATGCAAAGAAGACAAAGTAAAAGTCATGAAATTAGAAGATTGAATTATTAGGAATCCAAGAACACATTGTAAAAACTCATTTAATCCATAAGTTCCCTTGGCTATTTAAGTGTTTCCTTGACCTCCTACAACTCTTAAGAACCTCCCTAAATGGCTCCTCCATCAAGGAAAAATCAAGAAGCTATTAAATTCCATTTATGCTTTAGGTTTCGGCCAAGTAGGGATGGCATAGTTAAGGAAAGTTTTAAATTTTTCTAAGGCCATTCTTAAGTCACATTTGATGAATGAAGATGAGTAGAGGCCTTGGGAAAAATTTAGAACTTAAGGAAAGTGAATTGGGGTCATAGGTTCCATATTATGACCTAAAGAAGCAATATGGTACTAGGCCCTTTGTTTTAATAGTGTGGTGGCTCCAAGAGGCTTAAAAGGATTCAAGAATCATAATTGAGAGGAAAGAATGAGGCTTAGAAGTTATTTGAGGAGTGTTATTTCATTAGGCACCATTATGGACCATAATGAAGCCTATAGAGTAATCTAGGGCTTAAGCAAATTATATAGCTTTAGAATATGTTTCATGAACCTAATTAGCTCCCTTAAATCATGTCTAGACCAAGAGAAACCATCTCCACCAAATTTTGGGTGTATAGCGGAGGCAAAGGAGGGAAATCCAAGGAGAAAAGTGTGTAGATTTGCACAAGGTAGCTCTCTTCACCTTCTCTCATGCATGGATGTGTATGTAGCTTGTTTTATGATATGTGTATGTATATTTTTTACTATGAAAAGTATGTTAACATGCTCTTATATACCATGACTCTTGATGCCACATTATGCTTCAAATGAATATATGACGTGTGATTGAGCTTACTTGAGTGTGGAGAGGCTAAGAACTCTTCCCTATGGTGAGGATGAGCCAAAAACCCTTGAGTTTGGTTGAGACAAAGTAAAGAGTCTTCTAAAAACAAAGTGGACTCCCAAAGAGTATGGTTGAGTCTAAAGCTTTCAAAGAATGGGTGAGGCAAGTCCAAATACCATAGAGAGAAGTGTGAGGCCAATCCAAATACTTGGTGAGCTCTTGAATGCCTTGTATGATGTGTTTCTATGCCAAGCTTGATTTTAAATGTTCATGACTTCTATTTTTCCCACACATGCATTCATAGAACTTGCTTGCACATATTATGTGTGATGGAATGGGAGATGAGCTATTGAGATTCTTGAATCTCACTCCCTCCTCTTAAATGTCCTAATATGCTAAGTGGACCAAATGGACATGGCCATGGGAGCCAATCACATTGAATAAAGAAGATTGTCACCCTTATGCTTGATTTTTATGTTTTTGACTCATAATGAGACTTTATGATGTATATTATGATTGTAAATAGTCTATTGATAAGTGCTAACTTTTATATATTTTTTTCACATTTATTATTGTTTTTAATGATTAATTTGAGCTTAAATGGATTTATTACACAATATTTGAATTTTTAGTCAATTCTAGAAAATAATATAATTTTGAATTAATTAAGAGAATTATTGGGTTTAAATTGATAATATTTTATTTTCTATATTTCTTTGATGGGTTGAATATTTCTAATCTTTAAAAGAATTTATTAAATTTGTGCAGATTTTTGGAGATAAATTATGAATCAATGGTGAAGACAATTTTGGGCAAATGAATTGAGGATTTAAAATGAATCAAGGGTCAAGATTGGAGCAGAATTTTTATTTTTATTAATTACTTGATCATGGCATTTTTGTAAATAGAATATTAGGTTTAATTTTGTTTTCTTATGCCAGGAGTCAGGGGTTAGGGCACCGAAAAACTGCGAGAGAGGAATTACTGAATCTTAATTCTTCTTGGCCTCTGGACTTCACGTGAGGGGCGCTTGGAGCAAGGACGCCTGGCTACTTCTTCAATTCTCTTTTTTGGACTCGACTTGGTGAGATGCTGAGCGAAGCACTTAGGGAAGAATCAACACCGAAAATTGGAGGAAGGAGATTGGCTGCTTCATTCGTTAATTTTTCTTTTCGGTCTGGAGACAGAGGCGCACCTAGAGGGAGACTTCATGTATACACAAGAGAGATGCAGCAAAGATGCCAAGCCTAGAGGGATGAAGAGCATTTTCCTTGATTCTTCATTGGCTTTTCTAGACAACGGGGAGGACGCCTGGAGGAAGAGTCAATGCGGGCCCTATTTTCTACTTCTCATTCATTCATTTACTCACCTATACGTTGCCATTCCAGAATACTACCACCATCATCCATCTTTATTTTCCTTCATCCTCTCTTCATGGCAGAAAGTTTAAAGGAATTTAAAGGCACAAAATCCATGGAAGCTTAAGGAAAGGTGGCACCAAGGTGGAGCATGGAGGAGGAAGGCTTGAGCTCTTGAATTAATTGGATTGAAGACCATTGAGGGAGTTCTTTTCTTCCTACCTTTTCCTCTTTCAATTTCACGAACTTAGAGATTTTCTAGTTTTAGGAATTTCTATGTGGATTTAATGTTGAGACCTAGTTTTAGGTTGGACAATGATTTTATCTTGGATTGTAATTGGAATTGGTGTTATTTGGAATTGGAATTATGTTTTGTAGCTATTGGAATTTTGGTTTCTAAACCTTATAATGTTGATTGGATTGATGTTTGAATTCTCTTACATTAACGTGATTAATATTATGATTTTAATTATATATCTTGGTCTCTTACGCTACTTGATTGTTGAATTGGGTAGTATAATTGCTTAATTATTAAATTAGGTAATTAAAACCAAATTTTCTAGAATTAATTGAATCCAATTGTTGAAGGATTTGATGAGTTTAATTAGCTTAATTACTTGCAAATTACTTGAACTAGCTAAAGGTTTCCTAGTTAAGTGATGTGCATTTAAGTTTAGGGTTCCTATCCTTGGATTAAGTTAATTAAATTCATTGGTTTACTGTCTAATCACTTCTCTCTTGGTCTCAATCAATCTTTGGTGAGTGATGAGAGCCAGAATTCCCTTGCAAAACCTTGGTTGCCTTCTGTTTGTCTTTGCATTTTCACAATCACTTTAATTTCAATTTAGAGCAATCTAGTTTAATTACTTCTTTAGTTTTTCTCTTTTAGTTGAAATTTAATTTCTTAATTAAAAGCCCCCCAATTGCATGCATTTAGTTCAATTAATTTTTCATTTAGCATAGAGATAGTTTTCTAGAATTTGCATAATATTTTAAGTATCAAATAATCATCTAGAATCAATCAAAACTAACCCCTAAATTTCTCTTTAGGAAGAATGACCTAGGGTTGACCTATACTATATTAAATCAATCTTAGTTTAATTGAGTGCTTAAGTAACTAAGGCATCATCATTTATGTCCCCTTGGACAAATGTAAAAATGATATTATGTGATAGATAAATGAATGAGTATGGTGTATGTATTCTAGATCATAAAATGAGTGCTTATGCCAATGTATGCATTTGAGAAAAGCTTGGTGTAATGTGTATAAGTGAGGGTGAGAAGGCCAAAATGAGATGCAAATGGTTTTGGACCATTTGGGCAGCTCCCATAAGTCTTAAATATGCTTTTAGACTTGCCCAAAAAGTGCCAAGACCTAAGAGAAGCCAAATAACAATTTTAGTACCCTATATGGAGCTAAAAGTGACCAAAATCGAACCTTATGTTACTTTTTAGTTAGATGGTTTATTTTTGACTTGAGATTTGGCATGCTATTAGAACATGTTGAGAGCTAAAGTGCAGAATTTTTGGAGGTCTAGAGAATATTTGATGAATTTTCAAAGTTGCCAAAAATTCTTGAAATGGTCTGATGTATTGTTCCATTGGGTCCGAATTATTTTTCTATCACTTAGGGGCCAAATGAAGTTCAATTGCCATGAACTTTTATAAAGTAGAAACTATAGGTCATAAGTGAATTGTGCCAACTAGAATCACCCCATTTGGATGCCTAGAGAGGGAGATATGATTTTTCAAAGATTCAGTCTAGTGTCAGGCGTCCAACCAGATCTTAGTCACTGTTTGGTCTGGGCGAGCTTGAACTGGTCTGGAGTAATTTTTTCCTTCTAGCTAACATCCTCAACTTTCTAAATTGGTATCACTCACTTAAATTGGAATTTTTTGGAATTAATTGGACATTTTTGAAGTTCATATCAGTAAATTATGACAGCATCAGGACCTAGTCTGACATCCAGATGATTTCGCATGTCAAACGCTCTGTGTGTGGGATGTTATGACTTGTACACATTTTTAGCATAAATTAGATATCCCAAGATTTTCAGAATGACTAAGATTACATGATTTCTATTTTTCTAGATTTAGTTATGATTTTCCAAAGTTTTGGATAGAATGGAGGCAAATCTGGCCGAAATTCAATAACTTCAATTTATGCTCCATTTCGGTTTCCTTGAGTCATGAGCAAGATTTTGTGATGAAAATGAGTTGTAATGATGCATTTAAATATAAAGATGTATGGTATGAACCCAAATGGTCCATGTGACACCAATTATGAATTTTTAAGTATGACATAACGTGATTAAATCCATTATCGTTGTTTTATGACCATGATGATGATATGGAGCTTATGAATGCCATGAATGGGGTTAGATATATATGGTATTACACATTATGGGCTTATTGGACTAATTTCAAAACCCCCATTGGTATGTCACCATATAAGTTGATTTTTAGAAAAGCTTGCCATTTGCAAGTTGAATTGAAGCATGGTGCTTATTGGGCCATCAAGAAGTTGAATCTTGATTTCAAGACAGTAACGCCCGGTACATTGTACAATCACTGGAATGGGTCGATTTGAAAAGCAAGTCCCCTGAGATGAGTGATTCAAGGCTAAATAAAATTTGAATAAAATTTTAAATAATAGAAAATGAGGATTTGAGCCTTGAGTTGCCTAAAAACTGGGGTCAGAGCGATTCAAAAAAATTGCCGAAAGGCCAGTGGTATTTTTGTAAATAAGTGTAATTTTGGAAAAACACCTAGGAGGGCTTTTTAAATGAAAATTTTGAGTTGCCCAAGGTTCTTAGAGGCCCCAAAAACAATGGAAAGCCCCGGGACTGGTAAAGCCCCTCTGGTGTACTCTTTCCAACGTCAGTTGACCCAAACTTTGACCGATTCGTTCGGGATGGTTTTAACTCTGATTTGAGTGATTCCAAAGACATGTTATTAAATTAGGAACCTAAATTTTATGATGGAAAAGACGGTTCTCAAAAAGGAGCTAAAATGAAGCCAAAACGAACTTGCCATTACAGAAGGGCAAAATTGAAATTTATGGTTTCTTGAATGTTCTAAAGAGTTCCACACTTTTCTCCCTTCTTATCCTCTTTAATGAACATGACCCATTCTGCCCAAAATACAAAAAATCTTCAGCTCTCTTAGGCACACAAAAGGGAGGAGAAAAAGAGGAAGAAAGCCAAGGAGAAACTAGACCTAAGGGGAGAATTTAGAATTTGCTAAGGAGAAGAGAATGAAGGAGAAAGACACTTGAAAGCTCACTTGAACCATAGGTAATCTTTGCTTTTTGTTGCATCTTCTCTTCCCCCTCCCTTTGTGTGTATTTCAGCCAAGAACATAACCAAAGGAGGGGAGGATGTTCTGTCCAAATACAAGGAGGGAACAAGGGTTTTAGGCCATAGAGAGATGGCATATGGCAAGAAATTCCAAGAAAAACCAATAGAAAACAAGTTAGAAAAGTGTAGTGTTTTCTAGGGTTTTGCAAAATCTAATTTTGTGTGAATGTTTCCTTGGCTATTTGAATATTTCCTTGAGCTCCTAAGACCTTTAAAAAGCCTCCCAAGTGGCTCTCCCATCAAGGAAAAATCACAAAATTTATGAACCTCCATTATGGTGCATATTTCGGCCAAGCTAGGTTCATTAGGCTAGGGGATGTTTTAATTTGTTCTAGCCTTGTTTTGGGACTTTATATGATGTTAGAAGATGGGAGAAACCATTGGGAAAAATTTAGGAGCCATAGATTGGGAGATGGCCTAATGCTGTCCATAATGGTGCTTTGTGAAGCAACTTGGTTTTCCAATTGTGCAATTGAATGTGTGATGGCTCCAAGGACCTTAAATGAGTCTAAGAAGTCTAGAAAAAACAAGAGAATGGAGCCTAGCACTTGAATAATATGAGTTGCTTTAATAGGCCATTTATGGAACTAATATGTCTATTTTGGAACCAAGTGTGTAATAAGCTTTAGTTTAATGTCTTGGCTAGCTTCAAATGTATAATTGTGTGATGTTTGTAATGTCTAGGCCAAGAGAACCCTACTCCAACTAAGTGCTCTTGTGAAACCCAGGAGGGGAAGGAAATTGCAAAGTGAGCTTGCATACATAAAAAGGTAGCTCTCCACCTCATTCTCTTTGCATTCTTGTGTGCATATGTATGTCTTAGTGTGCTTGCATGCATTCTTGATGCTTGATAATATGCCACTTGATCTTTGTTGTGCATTGGTACCAATGTGTTGTCTTGAATGACTATGGTTGTGGAAAGAGCCCATAAGGGTGAGGTGATGCCAAAAGTCCCTTGATGAAGGTGAGGAGATGCCAAAAGTCTCATGGCATGGGTGAGACAAGGCCAAAAGTCCCTTGAATGGGTGAGGCAAAGTCAAAAGTCCCTAGACCAAGAGTGAGGCCAATCCAAAAGTCCTAGAAATGGGATGAGGCTAAACCAAAAGTCCCTAGAGCATGAAAGTAATCTTGACATGTGAATGTGGCATGGAATGGAATTTATTGCACACTTTATGCTTGTATGGTTATGCATTTGGTATATGTATGCCTTGAATGTGGTGTGAATGGGTGTGTGAGCTATTGAGATTCTTGGAATCTCACCCCCCTTTCCCCTTCATCCTTGAATTGTCTAGGTGGTGTATTAAGTCAAGGAGATGCAAGCCAAGGACATTGAACATCTTTGTTATGGTGTATTATGTACTTTAAATAGTGGTTAAATATCAAAGTAATGATGTATGTAATCTTTTTGTGATATAAGACCATGGACAAGTGTAAAATGATGTATGAATATGATGTACACTTTATATGACACTAAATCAATAGTATTGTACAAATTGGCTCTTAGATGGCTTGATGTAACTATGCATAAATAGATGTTGAGAGACCAAAATGAGTTGCATGAGGTTTAGGATCACTTGGGCAGCCTCCACAAGTCATATTTGTGCTTTGAAACTTGCTCAAGGGGTGCCAAATTCAAGAAGAGGCCATTTGGTGCAAAGTGACTCTTGGTAGGAAGCAAAAATGACCATTTCATGAGGCTATGTCACTTTTTGTCCAAATGAACCCTTCTTGACCTGAAATTTGACATGCATCTAGAGTTTATTGAGAGTTTTTTGAGAAGATAAAGTTGGTAATTTTTGGAGGTCTGGAATATTTAGCGAATTGTTGAAATTGGAAAATTTTCTGGTTTTGGTCCTTGGTACTGTAGCACTGGTCCGAAATTGAATTCTGTCACTGATGGGGAAAACGATGTTCGATTGCCACGAAATTTCATACAGAGAAACTAGACATTCACAGTGACTTTTTCCAACTGGAATCACCTCATTTGGAGTTCTAGAGAGGGAGATATGAATTTTTGAACATTCTGTCCAGTATCAGGACCCTTACCAGACCTGATGTACTGTTCTATTGAATTTCGAGACTTGGGTTACCTGAACTGGTCTGAAAGTATTTTTCTCCTCTAGCTAACATTCACAGATTTCCATACTGGTATCATTTGCATGGATTGGAGTTTTTTGGAATTAATTGGACATTTTCAAAGTTTGCTGCAGAATCTGTGACAGCATCAGGAGGCAGTTTGACCCCTGGATATTTTCGGATGTCAAACGCCCTCTGTGATGGGTGTTATGGTCTGTAAATATTTTTACTGTGAAGTAGACATCTGTAGATTTCCAAAATGGCCCAGAATGTGTGATTTTGATTTTTATAGAATTAGTTATGAATTTTTGAAATTGTGCCAGAAAGGGGCCAAATCTGGCCGAAAATAAACCTCCATATTCTAGGTTCCATTTCGGTTTCCATGAGTTGTGGGCATGATTTTATGACGCAAATGAGTTGTATACATGTAATTAAATATGGGAAAGTATAGTATGGGGTCACTTGGCTTACACGGCATGGAACAGAATTTCCATACTCGATGCAACGCAAAAATAACTAATATTTTAATGTCATTTTCTTGCCTCTTATATGTATTGATTGATATGAGGTATAAAGGTAGTATGGAATGAGCTAAGAAATTATGGTATTACAAAGACTGCGGGTGAGAAGAAGCTCCTTTTAACTTAATGAGTTGGATGAATTTAGAATGTATGCCTATGAAAGCTCAAGAATATATAAAGGAAGGACCAAATGACTTCTTGATAGAAAAATCACCCCTAAAGCATTTGAGCTGGGACAACATGTTCTGTTGTACAATTCTCATCTTAGGCTCTTTCCCAAGAAGTTGAAATTAAGGTGATCAAGTCCTTTTACAATGGTCGAAGTTTTTCCCCATAGAGTAGTTAAGTTGGTGGGCAACTCAGGTGAAAAGTTCAAAGTGAATGGCTAACGATTAAAGCATTATTGGGGAGGACATGTGGATCGCCAAACATCCACTTTTCACCTTGTTGATTCCAAGTGAACAACTAATGAGTCTAGCTGAGGACTATAAAGCAAACACTTCTTAGGAGGCAACCCAAGCTCTTCACTTTACCTTTTGTTTTGTTTTGGTAGATTTTAGCTTTTAGTAAAGTTATGCGTGTTTTCTTTTGCTTTGTAGGAAAATTTCTCAGTTAAGGCTAATGGCAAATCGGAGCAATATCACTGAGGGCATTTAATTCAAGGACCATTGATAGACAAACATTTTCAAGGAAGTGTACCTATTCATGCTATTTACTTTCTAATATGCATAAATCCTTGTTGACATAAGTGCAACTTAATGATAACTCAAATATGGTGTTTGTCTTGAATGTTTCCTTCACAAGTTCATGTTTAATGCTTGAATCCTATATTGACCCTTAAGGATTGTTGCAAAAATTATACATGCTTAAGTTGATTTAGAGCCCTATTGAAGATGATATATGTGGGAACAAGCAGAACATTGTTTGAGACTAGATTACATGCTCCTCTCATGTTAATTTTGCTATGTGAGGGAAGAAACTGTTGTATTGTTGCATGAAAAAAACCTTTGAGCCTTGTTAGTCACGTCCAAAATATTGCTTCGCCACAGCAAAACATGTTCTGGAACTCACCAGCCAAATCCGAGGATAATTGGCTGCGGCAAAGTTTTCATGAGTGCTTGCCAGTGAAGTAAACCTGAGGATAATTGGCCGCGGCTAAAATCGTGAGCTGAAAACCATAAGAAAATTGGCCATGGTGAACAAATGAATTGGCCACAACTAAATTATGTTTAATTGCCCCTGAAATGAAATAGAAGCATATTGGTTGCGGCTATACATCAGCTGATGCCCAAAAATTATTTACTTTCCTTCCCATTTTGCCCTTATATCTTTCACTCAGTTCCTATGGTGCCTCATTGAATCTCACCCAAATTTCTTGCCCGATTTATTAGGTCATTTTGCTTCTATCTGAATTCCCTATCCTACTTTTCACTTAACCTTAAGCTTCAAATCTGAATTCCCTTCATCGTTTCTCTCATTGCTTTTGTCGTTACCATTCTTCTAGCCCTCCCACATCTCGACCTCTTCCCCACGATGCAGCCTTCCCCTTTTTCCCCTCCAATGCCTTCTACTCGTCCCTCTTCACTCCATGACGCAGTAGTTGGTTCCTCATTTGAAAGCTTGTGGTTCCTCATTTAGTGAAGCCTTCAGCCCCTTCTCTTCTTCCTCCATTTGGTTCCTCCTTGGTAGGTCTACTCTCACTCTTAGTTGATCTATCCATGAGTTATGGTTGTTGGGTGCTGTTAATTCTTTGTGTTGCTTCATTGTGTTCTATTGTGTGCTATTGTTATTTTGGCTTTTTGTTGTGTGTTGCTTTGCTCTATTGTGTTCTGTGCTAGCAGTTTTTGCCTTCGAATTGTAGTGTTGCTATATTGAGTTGAGTAGTTTCTTTTATTACTTAATGTTGAGTTAGGAATTTGCAGAAGCTAAATTTGTGTTCTTGTTACTCTAATTGGTGTTGGCATGCTCTGATTAGTTTTCTGTCAGATAGTTTGTATGTGTTACTCTGTTGTTAGGCATTTTGTGTATAGGGAACTGAAGTGTTATATTAGGATGGATTGAGTAGCAAATTATCATTTTGAATCATTAACTAGAGGTTGTTATGTAGTTAACTAGGGGCTTGGGAATGGTTCTGACATTTTGGATGAAGCCACGGTGAATTTGAATCATAGTTGAATAGGGCTGTCAATTGGGATTGATTAATCAGACTTGTCATTTAATTTTGTATTGAATGGCTGGCCTTGTCAATCAATTTAACGCTTTATAAGCATTGTTTGAGCATTGGGGTTAGGTGAGTCATGACAAATATTGATGGCTAGTTGATTATAAATTAGATTAATTTATTCCAATCTAATTGTCATATGAGGTGTTTCGTGTTCTATCATGTGGGTCAAGTGTGGGAGTGTCTTATCATTTGTTCAGTTTGTGCTAGTCAGATAGTTTATCTAGGAATACTTTATCTTTTTCCATTTTGTTTTTCTCTTTGTGTTTTTAGTAGTTGGCTGGGCTAGTTTCTTGTGCCTGTACAGGTACTATGTCTCCAAAGAGATCTTATCTAAGTGCTTCACATCAATCAGAACAAGAGTCTCCAGCTACCATTAAAGAAA
Organism: Erythrophleum ivorense; assembly: GCA_026724425.1. NCBI lineage: Eukaryota > Viridiplantae > Streptophyta > Magnoliopsida > Fabales > Fabaceae > Erythrophleum > Erythrophleum ivorense. Next base: position 6,447,734 of record JAIUCV010000018.1, read on the forward strand.
GAGTGCAAAGTCATCCCATTCTATCAGAGTGAGAATTTCCTTACACAACTGACTGGGCTTTCTGTGTGATTGCCGATCAGACTTATCACCTATGCTCTTTGATGGGTGAAAAGCTGGGTGGAAATGCTACTATAGTTAGAGAGTTTTACACACAGGTAGCCATTGTAATCAGCCTGAAGTGTGGTGTGAGAGGGGTTCAAGTTAACATTGCAGTGGAGGCGCTCCGCACGTTCTACCAATTACCAGTGGTAGCTGATTACTGCTACACTTACTTAATGCAGTATGAAGACGAGATCCCCTTTGATGACATTGCCTCATTTTTGGATCATGAGAGGCAAGTATTGTGAAAGATCCCTTGTGGTGGGTAGCGATATCTTGAACAGAAGAGATTGCACTGAGACGCCAAGTTTTGGCTTCATTTTATTTCTTTCAACATTTTTTTGACCTTACATCTGAGTGACGCCACATGAGAAAAGGCCCTCTTAATTTACTTACTGATAACCCAGCAACCAGTTGATATTGCCACTATAATATATCAAAGCCTTGAAGCGGCAATAGCGGACCACTCTTACGTGATTGTCTTTCCCCACTTCATTCATCAATGGTGTCTTTAATCAGGGGTGAAAGGTAGAGCCAATGAAGAAGTGCTCTTGGCCCCTATACTCTTCAATTATAGAGCAATCAAGTCATCCTACAAGGCATCACAAGGCCAGGGGCTAGATCAGCCTGACCAAGATGTAATGGAGGAGGAGGCGCCAATCATGGATATTCCAATAGAAGAGGAGTCTAACCCAGCACAGTTGGATGACCTATGGAGGGCAAGTGTAGATAGGTGTCTGGATCTGATGATAGGTAAGGTGGATAGTATTTATGATGATGTAGCCCAGATTCGGCTTCAGTTGCAGCACTTATTGCCACTATTGACTGATAGGACTTCTGGAGTTAGGGGTGACGAGGGTCCAAGCGGAAACCAGCTTAACGATCTTTGACTTTTCCTTTTCTTGTTAATTTTTTTTATTATTCCTGCTAATTATTTTGTTGCTTAATTTTTGTTTTCATATGGTTACTTACAGTAAATTGGTAGTTATCTGGTTAGCTATAACTTGCTTATCAATGTTAGAACTAGCTAGATTTAAACCTCTTTTCATTACTGCTAGTTAAGTTTAGTTTTTGATTGATGCCTGTCTCATTGATATTTTGTTATCAGCTACTGTTGTTTTGGTGAGTGCAGGTGCTATTTTCTCTTGTGCAACTACCATTTTGTTGGTAGTTGTATAAAAGTTGACATTCTTTTTCCTTATATGTGTTAGTGAGGACACTGTCCATTTTAAGTTTGGGGGTAAGGGTATACCTTTTTATTGCTGATTCGGCATAATTTTAATTTTGACACTTAGATTTCTATTTGTAAACTACTTAATTTCTGTATTGGGTTGCTAAATTTTTCCTTTAATTAGATTGTTTGGGTCCAATGATTGTGGGTTGCTTAAATTATATGCTTGACAAGGAATTTTGGAAGTGTTTGTTAGTGCTCAAGTCATAGAATAATGCATTGTTTTATGATATTTTTAGGGCAAAATTTTTGCACACAAACGTTAGAGAATTATTTGAAAGCTCTTGTTTTGGAAAAATTGTGGCAAATTAGTGTATATGTTCTTTCTCAATTTCAAAACTCTAGAACCATCCTTAGAATTCCTTGAAATGATCTAATGACTTCACTTGATTTTGAAAAATGATTTAGGCATTAATTAAATGCGTTTGTGCCTTTCAAGCTATCCTTTATCAATTATATTTTCCTTTGAACCTCCCACTTGAGCCTAATTGAAAAACCATATAAATTTTTATTTGAATTTGTGCATTAGACTTATGCCTCACAAACTTGAAAAACCATGATTCCACCTAGGACTTGAGATAATGGATTAGTGTTCCATAATTTGGAAGAGGTAGGATTTTACATTTTGATAAGCTTTGATCATAGGAATATGAATAATAGGTAGTCTGTAATTATTTGCACTTAAGATGTGTTTACTTCAAACAACAACAACAACAACAAAAGAAGAAAAAAAAAGAAAAAAAAAATTCAATGAGACTGAGTGCATTTGGATTTGAAGATAAGTTTGGGGGAGGTGTTAGCATTTTGGAAGAATACTTTGAACGCATAAAAGAGGGTAGAGTTTTGTACTATCATTTATCTTAAGTCATTTGTATTCTCCTTTATCCCTTCTTTCAATTAGCCTTCACCTTGGCCACATTATAAGCCTAAAAGTCCTAATGATTTCGAAATTTTATAAGGTCAAATGTACAGTGGAGAGGGAAGAAAAGTTTTAGCATATAAAGTGTTATTGTTGAGGTAGTGTATATATATATATACATTGAATTGTGGTTTTTGTTCTAGACAATAGTTGGAAAATGGTACCCTGACCAGCCACATGCACACATGCTTTAAAAGTGTTAGAAAACTTTACATTATGTTGTGAGCCTTGCATCTTCTTACATTTCATTTTCCCCTGTCTTGCTTATCATGGGTAGCAACTGATGAGGATTATACCATGCATTCATAGTATTTGGATAATTCATGCAATCTCACTGATTTTTCATTTTGTTTTACTCGAAGATGAGTAAAAGTCTAAGTTTGAGGGTTTGATACCTTTTCAGCACATTTTCCTTGAGCTATGTATACCTTTTAGTGTATTTTTGTATATAAATTATACTCAAAATAGGAAAATGTGTATTTTTTGATAGCTAAATTTAACTGACTCACTTTTAGTCTAATTATGCAAATTTTAATCTTAATTTAGGATATTTTGGTATATTTACAGTTTCATACTTTTGCAAATATTATTGGAATTCAAATGCTAGAAGTTTTGGCAAGTGTGCCACGACCAAATCAAACGTTAGCCTCGGCCAATTCCTGCATGGTGGAGAGAGCAAACAGAGAGCATTTCATCACGACCAATTCATATGTTCGCCGCGGCCAATCGTTAAATAGAGACGCTGGTGAAAACCCAAAGCCATTTTGCTGCGACAAAGAATATGTTGGTCGTGGCGAACCATAGTTTATTGAAACATTGCGTTTTGAGGCTTAACATACTTTAGAACTTTATATATCCTACATTTTCGACCAAGTAGAGGACTATTCGTCTTCTAGGCAGTTTGGGGAGCTTGTGTGCTAGGGTTTGGAGTTTGGAGAAGTGGTTGGCGCTAAGGATTGAAGTTTTAGAGAGATTTGAAGCTATTTCCATCGATTTTTCTGATCCTTTCCTTCTCCTCATCTTGTATTCTGCTATGGCTTCGACTTCTTGGTGTTTTGTAAGCTTGTAGCTGATTATGAGTATCTAGGCATTTGTTCTAGGATTATTTTGAACCCTTGTATGGATTGACACTTGATTCTCTTTCATTTCAATTGATTAATGACATATATGTGTTGATTTTACTCCATTCTTAATGCTTCTGGTTGATTGGCCACCAATTAGTTACTTGTTGGCTTGAGTGATGCTTGAGAAGGCTAGCTTGAGTACTGAATTTGAGTTAAATCATGCAAGAACTTGAAATTTATGTATTGAATGAATGGTTTTGTTGGTGAGGTAGAGATACACTCACTAACCTTATGTAGTCATATTTGGGTCTGAACTTAAAATTGGGATTTATTTGGTTGTGAGAGAGCTTGAGCAACTAATGGAATTAAACACTTGTTTTTTACTGGAGAAAGCTTTTTCAAGTAGTATTTGAACCCCAGACTAGCACATATAGTTGTTGGTCATAACCATGAGAGGAGATTATTATGAAATATAAAGGGAAGAAATAATCCTAGATCCCCTGTATGCTTGAAGTCAAAAAGGATCTTTTAACTCCCTTTATAAATTAATTTTTCTAAGTCATTTTTACACTCAACTTCGATAAACAATTGTTCTGCTCAACCTAGTTTAAAGCCTAAGTTTAATGATTAACTAGATTCAACTCTAATCCTCGTGGGAACGATAATCTTTTTATACTACTTTGTCACAGCTCCTGCACTTGTGGTGTAAGTTGTTTAGTGAACAGTTTGCAATTATAACTACTTATAATTTGAATTTGCTATTCTCTTCTTAATATATAGGACAAATTTGAAGTTCGTAATCCTCAAGAGGAGGTGGCATTCAAGTCTTACTGCATGGACTCGATGCAACGACTCTTTAAGAATTGGAAGTCTTCATTGTCAAAAATATATAAAAACTACATGACTAATGAGGAGAGGCAAGCAGCAAAACCAAAGGATATTAGCCTTGAAGATTGGAATTGGCTAATTTAGCACTTTAAGTTTGATAAGTTTCAGGTCTTTAGTTCAAACTTTATTGTAGTTGTACTATTATTAATTAAAATTATCATTAACAACACTTTGGCTTTTTATATATGCAGGCTGCAAGTAGTAGAAATAGTAAAAATAGGTCAAAGCAGATAACATTACATACATGTGGTACACGGTTATTTACAGAGGTTGAAGAGTCTTTGGTGAGCATCTCATTGTATTTTAGGAGAAATTCATTTCTATATTCACTATTATTTTTTTTTCATGCTAAAAAGCTTTGAATACTAATGTCTGAAAAATATGTAGAAGGGCCCTGAAATAGGGGAGCTAGCAACAGTCGATCAAGTATGGGAGGCACAACATACTCGTCAGACAAAAAAGGGGGAGATAGTGTGGGCTGATCCACAGTCCCAAGAGATCCATGTAATGTTCTCAAATTCATTAACTTTAAACAAATTGTTTGTACAATTTTTCATACTTTTAACTCATGTCCTGCACCACAGTCACGCATTCACGATCTTGTTATTCAACAAAAAATAACAAATGAAGAGGCATGCCTAATTGGAGATGAGATATTAGCTACCATGCTAGGGGAGATGCGCCAAGAAATGGAATAAAAACTACAAGAGGAGCGAGCCCAAATGCAAGCACAGATGCAAGCTGAAATTCGTACTCAAATGGCTGCCTTCATGGCCACATTCCAACAGGTATTTTTTGCACTTCTCTTTTTCTTTTCAATGTTAAAAAATGTAATGTTATGCTTCTCTTCAGTAGGGAAATGTACCTCTGATGAACAATGCTTCAAGCGGAGAAGCTCAATAATTTTGTGAGTAATTAAGAGCTTTACTGATTGATTATTCAACTAACACAAATAATGCATCTTAATTTATAACACCATTTTCCTTTTAAACTTTTGACATTAATTTGTTTATGACATACATAGTCTTTCAAACATTATAATTTATTGAAATTGGAATGTGGTCTCAATTTGTCATGCAGGTAATTACTTTGATGGAGAAAGTCTTGGCATTTACAAAACAAAATGAAGTGTCTAGATTGAATGCTAGTGCCCCTGCCTTGAATTACGAAGATTCAAGCAATTGTCATACTAACTTCTTGCTCTTTTCCTTTTGTTTAGTAATGTTGTAATGCTATTTTAAACATTGAATAGCAGAGTGTATGAGTGAGTTTAAAAAATTATTCATATGATAAGTTTTTATATTTATACTTGTTGGATGGACCTTTGCAGTAATGTATATATCAAACTTGTTAGCAAAGTTTGATTTGCTCTCTTTTTGCTTATGTATTTTAAAATGTTAGATTTTGTAAAATGGTATATGTTATTAGAGATTTAGAAGATTTATTTTTCACCATTTATAATATTATAAAATTTATTTTAGTAAACAGGATTGAAGAAAACCTCTTTAGCAGTGACTAAAGTTGTCACTAATAGTGTACCAATATTGTTGATAATAGTTGATGTTAAAGATATATTTAGTGGCAACATAAAAGATTGATGCTAAAAGAAAACTTTAGCGGCAAAAGAATGATTCGTTGCAAAAATTGTATTTAGCATCACTAAAATATTTCGGCACTAAAAGCATACATTTAGTGATGACAATACTCGCCACTAATTCTGCTAAATACCCACTAAAAGGAATTTCAGCGACTACTAATGTCGCTGCTAAAATAACATTTAGCATCAAGGTGCATGTCTTCACTAAAGATCCCAAATGAAAGCTTTTTAAAAGGCCAAATAGAAAGATTTTTGCAGCGAAAAAGTTGTTGCTAAATCTCTTGAACTAAAAGATCGTCACTAAAAGTATGTATTTAGTGACCACAGTTATTGACAAAAGTCATCGCTAAAAGTTTTTAGTGTTAAAAGATATTATTGCTGCTAAAACCATACATTTAGTGATGACTTTTTTCAGCTTTAAAAATATTTTTTATGACGACATGAACCTTTAGTGGTGAGATTTGTTGCTTCTAAATGCTGTGGCCCCAAAAGTTTAGGAGTTTTAGTGGCAAAATTACATATATTTAGGGGCAATTTTTGTCGTCGCAAAAAGTCTTTTTAGTAACGACAATTTTTTGGCCATTAAATCTCTTTAGCAATGGCTATAATTGTGGCGACTTAGTGATGACTACATTGTCATCGCTAAATAAGTTTTGCGACAACTTTTGATGTTTTAGCGATGACTTTTGTCGCCGTAAATTCCATATTTTTTTGCAGTGGAAGTTCCTTCTCGCAGGCAAATTTTGCATAGATCATAACCTTAAATGTTGAATTTCCATCATATTTGAAACCTATAAATTATCCAGTTTCCAAACCATTGTCTTTTACAAATGTCTTACTCGTTTTAAAATACAATCCTTTTCGTCCTCTTCCTCAATATCAACTGTCCAAGATTTATTCGAAGAAACCCTTCTAAGTGTTACTTTCTTTGGTAGGACCTTAGGAAATGTATAGATAAACAACATAGGGATTTGTTGCAACATAAAAAAGAATTAAAAAAATAAAAAAGGATAGAAATTAGCACTTGATAAACATGGTTCCCTTTTCGATTGAAAACAAGGTTTGTATCTTCCATGATAAAAATCCAAGAAAACTCATAAAAGTTTGAGTTATTCGCTTGAGTAAGAAAGAAAAACCTTTAAGAGTTTGGTTGTCAGATGTTACATGCATGTGTACCAAAGAATTGCTCATCACGCAGATGAACAATATCAAGAGTTTAAGAAAGTGGTCAACGTTTAACTGTTCAATTAAGAAATCATCGATAGGGGAGAAAGCAGAGAGAGAAAAAAATTTACTAATTTAGTAGCGTAATCCCAAATCAGGACCTTGAAGAAAGAGCTCTTTGAGGGTTTTTTGAGGTTATCTGATCCTTCCTCCATGAATAGGCTTTTCCAAAAGAAGACGCAATTAATCACATATAGGGTTTATGTGGTACTATTGGTCCAAGTCATAAAATAGATTAACAACATGAGATTACACACTGAAATACTCAATATTAGTTACCTGTCAACCTAGGAGATCTAGAATCTTTGGCTTCTTGTATACTATTAATGCCTTCGGCTTTCGTTTTATAGTTGACTGTTGCTGGGGATAACGAGAAGGTTGTGGGATAAAAATCAAATAGAGCTAATGGGACTTTGGTATAGAGGAGATCCATACAGTGACCGTTTTCTTTTTTCCCTCTCCTTCTCTTTTTGGTTTTACGGATTAATATAGAAGGTAAAAATTATAATTTTGAAGATAAAAGTTTTAACTATGAAAAAAATTATATTTTAAAATTTTTATCTAGATGTAGATTTCCCCTCTTTTGGCCTTAAATATATAAAATAACAAATATATAATAATATTTAGATATAAATAAAAAATAATTTATCTCATTTAAATTTATAAAATAATAATAGATAAGTTTAAAAAATTGTATATAATAAAATAAAAATTATTAAATATAATTTTTAAGAACATAGAATTGTTTAGATTGAGAAAATGGAGGAGAAACAAAGAAAAAAGAAATTTTCGTTTAGACATTTTTAATTTTATTTACAGTTCTTCATTTGATTAAGCTACTTTGCACAAATTTAATGAAGACATTAGTTTCAAAGTTAAGAAGAACTTGATTTAGTAGAATTAAAAAATAATTTTAATAGAAGAATTAATTAAACACTAATTTATTTCCTTAATAATTCAACAAACATTACAGTTGAGATTACAAGATTCTAATTTGCTCTAAGATACATAAATAGTTTATGAAAGAAAGAAGTAATTGGACAAGATCACCCTACATTACAAGAATATGGAGGCTTGTGGATGATGGCTTAACTACAGTTAAAATAACCATGACTATAAGTCTTAATCACTATTACTGTAACCGTGGTTAAAATAAAAAATATAACCATGGTTTTCTTTAAACCGTGGTTACATTATAAGATAACCATGGTCCAAAATGGAGAGGTTTGCAAGAAACCACAATTATTTAGCCATGTTTCAAAAAAACATAGCTAAGTTGTGGTTGCTTAGCCACGATTTTTAGGGAATTGTGGTGCATTGTCCACGATTTGAGAAAACCATGGGTGTCATTACCATAGTTCATGATGAACCATGGGTGTCTTAACCACGGTATTGTTCACATGAACCGTGGGTGTCTTAACCATGGTTCCATGAAACCATGGTTAAACTTTGAAGATTTGACCACGGTTTATTAAAAAATCATGGTCATGTCTTTGGCTTAACCATGATTTTTCTTGAATCATGGTTAAGCATATAGATTTAACCCAATTCATATTCCCTTCTGTCATTTTCTTCTTTATGGCTTTGTGTTTTACAACTGTTTCATGCTTCTTCTCTTCAGTGAAGGAGCAATTCCATCATCTTCTTCTTCATATTATTTGTCTCCAATTGTTTCGATGAGTTGTTTTTCTAGTTTTACAGTCATTGTTCAGTTTTTTCTTGTTGATTTGTGGTTCTGATTTTTTTTTATCGATGGTGCTTTGTTTTATTTTGAAAGTTTGGTAAAATGTGGTTGATTGCTAAATTAGGAAAAGGTTAGAAATGGACAAGTTCTACACTCTTCTTATGTTATTGTAGCTAATATGTCAAAAAAAATATTTGCTTGAAATAAAAATGATCTACCATTTAAAAGACAATATTTTCTTAGGTGCATTTGAAAAAATAGGCCATAGCCATAAGGTAGCTTTTTTTATCCATTTAAGTTAAATATTTTAGGTTTATATATATATATATATATATATGAAGAAACCATAATTTACAATCTTTAATTATAGATTTAAAATTTTGATTGAGCAATAATATATATATAGATATTAGTTTATACTTTTGTTATTTTTCCCTAAGGAACTTTTATGTATTAATTTCATTAAAAAAGAAAGATAAACTAAAATAATATTAATTAATTAAAACATGTGAAAATGATTTGAATATATATATATGGAAATAAAATTAATTAATTTTTAATTATTAAATAATTTAATTTAAGGTTATAGAAATAGATAGGTCTTGGACTAGTAAACCTTGAAATACCTGTGAATATTTAGATGGATTGAATAGATTCTTAAACTTTGCATTTACTAATGGAAATGTAAAGAGTAAAATCATATGTCCATGTCCTAAATGTCAATTTAGGAAATGGCATATTAGAGAAGTTGTATATGATTGTTAAACCTTTTCCTTAAGGATATACTTTTTGGGTTAGACATAGAAAGACACTTAGAAATGAAGCCATTGTAAAACCTCATTTACAGCCATAAGTGAGACAAGAATGAATTTGTTGAGATGATCCTAGGTAGGACATGGTTCTTGATGCATTTGGATTTCATGATAATGAACATGTAGATGAAGTTGAGAGTTCAATTTCACCATCAAACCAAAGGCCAAATGATGATGCAAAAGAGTTTTATGAATTAATGAGAGATAGGCAACCAAAATTTATTTGAAAAGTGAAAAAAGTATTTAAAATTGTCTTTTTTAGTTAAATTGCATCACATCAAGTGTTTTTGTGGAATAAGAGATAAAACTATGTCAATGATATTGCAGTTATTAGCTGATGCCTTTAAACAAGCGAATATTCTAACTTCTTTTTATGATGCCAAGAATATTTTTAATAAGTTGGGGCTCTATTACACAAAAATTCATGAATGTCCAAATGATTATATGTTGTATTAGAGAGATAATGAAAATAAAGATGTGTGTAAAAAGTGCAATATATCTAGATGGAAACCAAAGGATAAGGGTGGAACATGAATCAAATGGCCTGCAAAAGTACTTAGATATTTTCCACTGAAGTTACAATTGAAAAACCTTTTTATGTCCTCTAAGATTGTTGAACACATAAGATGGCATACCATTGATAAAAATAATGATGGTATGATAAGGCATTTGAGGAACTCTGAGGCATGGAAGTACTTTGACATTATGTATAATCAATTTGTTTTATATCCTCCAAATGTATATCTTGGGTTGGCCACTGATGGCTTTAATCCATTTAGTACTTTAAGTTTAAGTTATAGCATATAATCAGTTGTTCTTATATCGTACAACCTTTCTTCAAAGATTTGTATGAAACAAAGTTCATTTATTTTGTCAATGGTAATTCTAGGAAGGTGAGCACTAGATAATGACATTGATGTCTATTTACAACTACTAATAGAATAGTTGATAGATTTAGAGAATGCGGGAGTTGAAACCTATGATTCTTATGTTGATGAAGTAAACAATATGCGTATAGTTGTGATGTGAACTGTTCGTGACTTTCTAAGGCTTGGAACATTATTTGGCTAGAATGTACATACTGGGTTAGTTTGTCCATCTTGCAACTTTGATTCAATTCTTTTATGACTATATCATAGTTGAAAATGGTGATTTATGGGCCATCGTCATTTTTTGAACTTAGGGCATAAATTTAGGTTGACCTGATATCAATTTGATGGAAAAAAAGCAAAGAGGAATCCTTCAACAAGAATTACTAGCTCAGAAGCCTTATGACAACTTGAAAATGTTGATATTATATTTGGAAAAGAGGTAAAAGTTGAAGGTCAAGAAAAAAGACCTAAAGGAGTTAATAGTGTAGATAGTGATGCTCTACAGTGGCATAAGAAAAGTATACTTTTTAACCTTCCTTATTGGCGAACCATTTGATACATCACAATTTTGATATGATGCACATTGAGAAAAATGTTTGTGATAATGTTATATTCACTTTGTTGAATGATTCTAGATGATCAAAATACCATTTAAATGCATGGAAAGACCTAAAACAAATGAGTATTAGGCTTGATCTTTGGCCTGACGACAATGGTAAATAGCCTCAATTTGTTTACTTTGACAAATGCCAATAAAGATGTATTTCTCAAGACTTTAAAGAATGTCACTATGCTAGACAGTTATTCAAGTAACATTTCTAGATGTTTTGATTTGAGACAACACAAGATTAGAGGATTGAAAAGCCAGGACTCACATGTTCTTATATAGCAACTTCTATCCTTAACTATGAGAAATACACTCTCTAAGCAAGTGTTAGTAGTTCTAATTAACTTATACTCATTTTTTAGATAGTTATATAATAAAGTATTAAACGTGAAAAAACTTGATCAACTTCAGAATACGTTCCCACATTGTGTCATTTAAAGATAGTATTCGCCCCTTCATTCTCTATAGTTATGATCCATTTGATTTTATACTTAACCAAAGAAGCCAAACTTGGAGGCCCTGTCCATTATAAATGGATGTACCTTATAAAAAAGTAATTAATATTTATTGAATGCTTTGGATATTGTTTTAAATCATTTTAATTCCATTTATTATGCTTAATGTAATGTGTTAAAGAAGTACTTGGGGAAGTTGAAGTCTTATATACAAAATAAGGCATAGCCAAAGGGCTCAATAGCTTAGGGTTACCTAGCTCAAGAGGTTTTAACTTTTTGTTTAAGGTATTTGAATGGAATTGAGACAATGTTCAACTGACTTAGATGTGTAAATGATGAACTTGATATTGGTTTATCTTATCTTAGCACTTTGTTCCCACTTGTTGGAAAACTAGTAGGTGGTTTTAAATATATTACTCTCTTTCCTAATGAAAGATTACAAGCACACCATCACATGTTGATGAACTATAGAGATGTGGACCCTTTTCTTTAATGAGTAGATTATATTTAAAATTTGATATCAACTACATAATTGTGATAACCTAATTACTTTATGTATGTCATGTAGAGAATTCAAAAATCACATTAAGAGACAATCAATAAGTCACACACGATCTTCATCTAAGATAGATAAAAGAGTTCATAAAGAATTTTTTGATTACTTTTCTCATCGTGTAAGTATATATATATCTTTCACTATTCTGATTTGTATAAGCAATACTATAATAAAACATTCTCCTTTTGCTTTGTTCTAGATCAGAAATGATGTCAATAGATCATGTTCAATCTATATAAATTTTCTTGCCAGGGATCCACTTGATAAAGCAAAGTGATATATCATTTACAATGTTAATGGATTCAGATTTTGAACTTTAGCTCAAAACCAAGGATTGAAAACTCAAAATAGTGGAGTATTTGGGTTTTTTTTGGACAAGAAGTTATATAAGTGGACGCGATAACAACATGCACTTTGGTGATGTGCCATATTATGAAAAATTGTTAAATATCATTAAATTAAATTATTATGGTTGATTTTTAGTTACCTTGTTCAAATGTATGTGGACCATATTATATGGATAAACATCATACTTACATTACTTGTTTGCAATAACGGACCATCTATTTATTTTTTATTTTACTGATATTATGGCTATTGTTATGGCCACTCTTTGTTTTTGGATATATATTTTTTAAAATTGCTGTTCAAAAATAGTTATTGGATTAGTTAAAATTGATTGCTACAAACTTGTGACAAAGTTAACTATTACAATTAATAGTTGCTAGCTAGTAGCTTCAAGAGAAATTTAACCATGGTTGACATAGCCATGGTTATAATAACTATGGCTATGGCACAATGAAATAGCTATAATTATATGTAACCATGGCTATGTCTTGGTTTTGCCATAGTATTACCAATAGTTAGTCAAAATTATGGTTATGTCTTTCTTCATGGACAATTTAATGACGGATTTGTGAATCGTGCCAAAAAGCCTTAACCAATCTTGTAACCATGGTTAAGTCCACTAAAAAGTTATAGCTAAATCAACTTTTTTTTGCAGTGTTACAAATATTTAAAACTTGAGATTTATAGAAGAGCTTTTGGCATAATTAAATAAGGAAATGACAAAGCATATCATTTGTATTAGAGTGAGCAAAAGTAGCACAATTGCATCAAAGAAAGATGCTATTTTCGATGAAATGATGAAGTATTTGTAACACCTTCATCTCTAGCTCTCTAGCATCATGCCTTACATGCTCATATACATATGGGAAGTATAAAAGGGAGATGATTTTCTTTAGGTTCATATTCTTTCTCTATGGCATCATGCATGAGTAGACTTTCACTTTAATGTCACATGGACTGGGTGAGCTCTTTCTATGCATCCTCATGTTTAATTGCACTATTAAGACTCATTTCAATCCCGAAAATATACTTTAAACCCATGGAAGGCAAAAACGGATATGAGACATGCAATTTCGTTCTCGACAGATTTGGCCTCATTTCTGGGCAGAGTTTGGAAATTCATAACTAAATACAGAAAAATTGAAAACATGTTCTCCTGGTCACTCTGGAAAGCTTAAGACGTCTGCTTCATGCTAAAAATATCTAGAAGTCTTAAAATCTCATGCTTAAAGCGTGTGACATCCGAAAACATCGACTGGTCAGAGGGGGTTCTGTTACTGTCATAGTTTACTGATATGAACTTTAAAATGGTCTAACTAATTCCACAAATATCCAATGCTTGCAACTGATATCACTATGGAAATATGTGGATGTTAGCTAGAGAGAAAAAATACTTCTAGATCAGTTCATCAAGCCAAACTCCCGGAAACCGATGAAACAGTACCTCGGGTCTGGTAAGATGACTAATTCTGGGCTGGAACTTCGAAATTACATATCTTCCTCTATAGACCTCTAAATGAGGTGCTTCCAGTTCCTATAAGTCACTGTGATTATCTAGTTTCTGCCTATAAAATTTCGTAGCCATTGGGCTACGTTTGCCCCTCAGATGACACGGTTTCTAAACTAACCAAATGAACAGTGTTTTCTGAAATCCGAATTTCTGATGCCAACTTTGAAAAATCATAGAAAATGCTATAGACCTCCAAATGACTTGATCTTTAGCTTCCCAAAAAGCTCTAAACAAGATCTAGTCACATGTCAAATTTCAAAGGAAGAAGAGGTCATTTGGTCAACTTTTGACATCATGTGCAAAAAAGTCACTTTCTTTGTCACAAAGGGTCTCATGGGGTCCAATCTTAGTTCTTCTACCTTTAGGACTCTTTGAGCACATGAGAAAGCATCTATATGGGCTATCAATCATGGCTCAAGTATCTAATAACCCAGATTGGAGAAACTCACTATCCCACACCCACTTATACACCCATATGGCTAATGCTAAAAGCTTGCCTTTCATAACAAAACTCACTTCCTCATTCAAGATGGATATCATTCTCATACATACATCATGAATACATTACTTAACAAACATTCATAGGTACTACATCATGTACATCATTAATTTACATCCCTTGTCTTAAGTACAACATAATTACAAGAAGCTCTTTTACAATTCTTCATTAACCTCCCTAGCTTCAAGCTTGGTGGCTTCTATCTCTAGCCTCACTTGGTCCACCAAATATGTTTGGATGGTGGAGAGGGGGAGTGAGATTCAAGAATCTCAATAGCTCATCTCTCATTCAATCATACACACAAAGCATGCAAACAAGTCTCACAATGTATGCATGGCATGTTAGCATATAAAATCATAAGAAAAGCATTTGTAACATTTGAATTAGCCATGCATAAAAGAAAAAGCATTCTCAACATGTGAGTAGGCCATATATAACATATAAAAGCTTGCCAAGTACATGGATTAGCCTCACCCACTCACTTGCGGATTTTGAACTTGCCTCACCCATTCTTAAGAGGTTCTTAGACTCAACTCTTACTCTTTGGGAGTCAACCTCACTTTTGGGAGACTCTTTACTTTGTCTCAACCAACTTGAGGGGTTTTGGCTCATCCTCACCATGGCTAGAGGGTTATTGGCTTTTCCATACTCAAGCAAACCAAACAATCACATAAAACATCATTTAACTTCATAAGGTATCATCATGCTAACATACTTCTCATGGCTCAAAACATACATACACACAAGTAAGACAATGTAAGCACACCATTATGCATGAGAGAAGGTGGAGAGAGCTACCTTATTAGCTATTCACAACTTTCCTTTTCAATTTGTCTCCTCCCTTGTTGCTTTCACAATTACCTCTAGATGGGAGTGCTTCTCTTGAGCCTAACCACACAAGAATATGGAATTACACTCTTAATACTTTATTCATAAAGCTAGGGATCTCTTTCTAGCAACCCTACTAAGCATATCAAGCTAGGGGTTCTCTCTCTCACTAGAAGCTCACCCACTCTCCTTCCTCTCTCAAGCTTCTCAAGAAAGGAAGCAAGGAAGGAGTAGGCATATGTGAGTCTTGGTCTTCTTCAAGAGGGGTTTTCTACTTTCCCTCCTCTGAACTAAGCTCAAAACATGGCTACTTTAACTACCAAAACTGTAGGAAGAGAGAGCAAGGGGAGGAGAACAACATTCTAGGAGAAAAGCCATGAAATTCTTACCTTTTCTTGTTCTTCCTTCATCCTCTAGGCTTCTCTCTCTCTCCTCTGCCCTTTTCTCTGTCTTAGAGGGAGCTTGGGTCGGTTGGAAGAAGAAAGGAGGGATTGGGATGCTTTAATAGGTCAAATCCTCTTTTTTCTCGCTTTTCCGGATTAACCCTCGTTACGGTGAGCTCGTGTCTGTCCCAGACCCCTATCTTCGCTATGACGTTCGCTACGGCGAGCAGCTCCCTGGATTTTGTATGGGATGCCCGCACTCCCTATAGCTAGAAGCATTTTCGCTATAGCAAGAAGGCACTCTCGCTATAGCTAGACCATTTCTCGCTATAGCAAACAGGTACATTCGCTATAGCCGGGCTGTAGCTAGCAAACTTAGAAAATTTTCAGCCCCTTGAAAATTTTCAGCTTTTTCTCTTCTTCTTTTCTTCTCTTTCTTTTCTTCTTTTCTTCTTTTCTTCTCTTTTCCCTGGTTGTTACAGTATTCATGCATAAAGATTGCCTTGTACCTGTGATAAGGGTTATCATAAAATTTGTTGAAATCTTTAGATAAAGAGATATAGTTTTCATTGATAGTTGTTAGGACAACATTTTTGAAGAGTTTGTTAACCATAGAAGCCACTGCATTATTGTCACTTAGCAAATTGTCCATGATTTTCTTTTAAGCATTTAAACATCTTTTCCAATGTTAGTAAGAAAATCAAGGAGCACTACGTAATCAGTCATGTAACTTGTAAAAGAAAGGTAACACTACTCAAATGCAACCACATTCATATAAAAGTCTCAATCCAATCACTTACCTTAAGACATGGTATTGTCAACACTACATTGAACATTGCAGCTAAATTATGCTTTTGTATTAACTGAATTTAAATTTTAGTCCTGCCTCATGAAGTTGGCTTGCACAATATAGATGCATCAGTATGCTAAATCCTTTTCTTGGTGTTTGATAACGTGGTAAGTAAAAAACCATTAGCATATCACGGAGGTGCTGCACTTGCACACTACCATTTGGTAGCTTTAAATATTGCTCAAAATCAATAAAGGTAAAGTTCTCCTGAATTTCTTTATAAGGAAATATAAGTGCAAGAACTAAGATGCCCAAAACTTGAAGGTAACCTTAAGAAATGAGAATTTACCATTGTCATGAGTGTGAAGAGTTAGGTCAAAAAGGTGTTCAAGAACAAAAAATGGTAGCTGATTTTCAAGTAAAATCAAGTTTAAATTTACATCACATCTTGGCCATATTTTGGAAACCCAAGTGTCTTCTTCTAATGGACATACATATGCAAGAAAGAACTCAATGATGAAACAAGCATAAGTTAGAATCATCTTACAAATTCATCACCCTTTATTGATATAGTTTTTAAATAACAATGTCAAATTTTGCCTTTTCACTCTCATAGGACTTTAGCATAATCCTCCAACAAATTCTCTTGATCCCTTTTTAGAAATTTGTTGAGGCACTATAATTTGATCTCTTTCATTGATTCCCATCTTTTGTCTCCATGGTGAATTGGGCCAATGGAAGCCAAGGTAGGAGTGTAGGTTTCTTTACTTACTTTTGGAAGTTTTGGTGTGACTTTGTAGATATAATAGCCTAACATTAAAGGAGGCTTCAAGGAGTTTATAATCTTTAACTCATCTTTTAAAGAGCTTAGCAGATGCATTTGTTCATTTTTTATCTCCAATGAAGCATTCTCTTTTATCTCCATTTTCTTTATCTTTTGATGGACCTCAAATGCGTACCAAATATCAATTAAAAATACATAGAATGATAAGAATTTAGCCATGTTCATTTTTAGGCTTTGTTTGTTTTGAAGAATTTTTTTTTGAAATTTTGCATTAAAAAATTTTCCTATATTTATTTTGTTGGGAAATAATTTTTTCTTCTGAAAAATGTTCTAATGACCTACGTTTTTCTTCAATTTTTAAGCAAATTATTTCTTTTAAAAAGTAAGAAAATTAATTCTATTTTTGCTTCAACTCCTTACTATTAGCTTACTACCATCACTTTACCCATATAGCTATCAAAGAACACCATGAAGTAAGGGTGCCCATGCAAAGTGAGTAGGATCAAGGTTCAAGCTTGACCTTAAATCCAAACATTCCTATTCAGCTTTGGATAAAAATTTTAAAAGCAAGATATGCATGAACTCAAGCTGACTATCATTTATATCTAAATAAGAATATTGAAATGAAATGAAGTTAGCCCTAATCCAAACAATTTTAATTTGGACCAATTGAACTCAACTCCAAATTACTTGAAAATGTTCAGATTTAAATTTATGCTCAAAGCTAGACAAGTGTGTTTGGGCAAATTTAGATCAAATTAAGTAGTTTGAAATAGGTCTTAATTGTACCCGAGCTCGATCCAAGCTTGGATTAAAAAAAATATTTTTTTAAATGAGTTGTTTTTAAGCTTGGACTTGATTTTTTTTTCTGGCCTAAACCCTTTCCTGTAATTTAGTCTACCAACCATTGCTATCACAATTAGTAGTTAATCTGCCACCATTATTTGTGTCTATCACCAACTATTGTCTTAGCCCTTCTCTGTCATTCCACCCTTTCCCCCCTCCCTGCCCTCACACACACGTACACACGCACACACGCGCACACACACCCACATATTCATATAACACAAACAAAAAATTCATGCTATAATTTTCTTATAAAATAAATAATAAAAAATTGTTGCAAGAATTCATAACAAACTAAAGAAAACTGCAAAATAAATTATTCTAACGCTAAGCTATTCTGTTTATTATTAACTCTACATTTTCATTCACTTAAGTGTATAATAGAGAAGTTCATCCTTTTATTCTTGAACTAGACTTTTGAGTATGATCATTAAGTCTGATTAAGTTATAGAATAGAATAGAAAGATAATACAAAAATTATCAATATTAGCCGTACAAGTTTTATTGCAAAAATTGCAGAAGACACAACAAAAAACACGGTAAAGAAGAAGATAATTAATTAACCTGATACTTTGATTAATCTAGACAGGAAAAAGCAGATAGCACTAATCACAAACAATAGTTCTCAAGTTGATTTCTAAACTTATAGGGTGCTTTTAGGCCTCCTATATGCTAGATAGTATTCTCTGAGATAATAGTCTCAAGCTTAAACTTCAAGCAAATAAAATATTATGATCAGACTTGATTTATTTAGCAAAATAAGTTGAGTTTGAATAGTTCATCAAATTACTATAAATATAATATACATTTATATACACACAAAAATTGAATTAAATAAAAATTATTAACTTTAATAATATATTTGTATATTTATATGAGGAAATTTTATTAAATTTATAGTATAATATCTTAATAATGCTTAAATGTTTGCATTTATCTATATTTTTAAATAAAATTATATATAATTGTAATATATATTATAATAAATAATGTCTTATTACTAACTGTGTTCACAAGCTTAGCAAGTTGAATATCAAATTTTTAAGATAAGCTAATTTAATTAAATAAACTTAATATATATCGATCAAATTTACTTAATAAATAAGTCGAACTAAATTTATGCCTTTTTGAAAGTGAAACTCAAATCATTCATGAACAAAATATATAAAATATTCATCACACCTTAAAAACTCTTTTAGTGATAATTAATTAACAACTAAAATTTTATTACCAGTTAATGCACTACTATAAAAATCACTTTTTTAGATGACATATTAGACAGATTTGAGATGAATTTTAAATGGTTTTTAGATGAAATTTTGATGAAACTTTTATTTTAGATAGATTTCAAAAGAAATATATTCTGTCCGTGAAAACCTTGTTGCAAAATTATTTTTATCCGAAAATCTATTTGAAATTAATTTTAGATAGACTTTTAGACAGAAAAAATTATTTCAGATGAACTTTTGTGTGAACATTGTTTTAAATAATATAACTAATTTAGGAACAAATTTTATACGAAAATAAATAATTTCTATTTATTAAATATATTAATTTTAGACAAATTTCAGACAAAAATAAACTATTTTTCAAACAAATTTTGGACAGAAATTTTAAAAATGTTATTTGATTTATAGATGAATTTTAGATGAAACACATATATTTCAGACAAATTTTGGATGAAATTTGTTGTGCTTCTTAGATAGATTTGGACTAAAAACAAATAACTATGAATTTTTTTTTGAAATAATAAAATAAGAACCTTTCTAACTAATTTGTCATAAGGATAATATTAAATATTCAAATTCAAATCTATGAGATTAGTAATACCTAAAATATTAAATACAAAACATCGTATATTCTATAAAAGTTCAATTGCAACATGTGTCCATTGAAAACAAAGGGAAAGAAGATATAAGCTAGTCAATGCAAATCACCCTCATCATCCTCATCACCTTCATCCTCCTTCTCCACAATTGGCGGAATGTTCAAAGTTTGTAACACCAATGTAAGTCTTTTTTCATTTAACAACATTCTCTTTTCCTATTTAACTATTTTATGGTCTTGTTCAACTATCTTACATGCCTACTCCTTATTGATTTGCTCTTAATCCTCATATTTTTTTGCCACATTAAAAGTTCCTCTTGCATGGTTTCATCCATAGATTATGTGTAGGAAGATGTGCTAATAGAAGGTTTTGCACTAAGACATTATCCCATAGAACCTAGACCATAAACAACCCTGTTCTTCCCTCTAGAGACAACTCTTTCCAAATGCTCAAGTCATCTGGTATAGATTGGCTTGCATTAGATGACCTTTCTGCTTCTACATCATCATTAGATATGGCCATTTGTGAAATCTCTATCTTTCTCTTTTTAAAGTTTTCCTACAAAAACATGATGATTAATTAAATATTTGGCAAACAAAATATTTATAAAAAATTATAAGTTAGTCAGCATCACATACTATGGCATTCTTTAATCTCTCATCAATCCAAGATTTGTCTTTCATCATATGAGTTTTAGTAAACACCTTTACAATATTAGGATCGACTCTTTGTAGCTTTCTCCTGCTTTTTTCATAAGTTGAACGAGTAAATTCACAATATTTTATATTTAAAATTAACATCACATAAGCAAATTATAGTTTTTCTTACCTTCCTACATGCATGCTTACCTACAAATATAGAACCACATGTATGCAAGGAGCTACCTTGATTTGAAGCACGACTTGCTATATTTGTTATTGACAAATTCTTGAACTTGTTTTCTGATGCCCAATAATGTAGTAATTGCCTCCATATTACCTCAGACATGTATCTGGGCTAAAAATTTGAATTCTTGCCATAGTTCGTCCTTTCTTGATACATCATACTCCTAAATCGAACATCTCCTTTCATGTTAAAAATTTGGCGGATCCTTGCAATATATTAAGGTTTCCATGTACAATACTTTTACAAGTATTAACAAAAGTTATATATGTACACATTTATACATAATAGCAATAAGATTTATCATCTAATATAATTTTTACCTTAAATTCTTCAAACCATAAGTATACATATACGTATTACAATAGTAATAAAGTGATGAATAAAGTATTGTTCCCACAAGAATTTGTCGCTAAGTTAATTGCTAAGTACTAAAATTGTGCACCTTAATCTAAATCAAGCTAACAATAAAAGGTGATATGAAATTAAACTAAACTAAAGACATAAAAAAAAAAGAGAGACACCAATCTAGATGAAATTGGAAAGCAAAATGATTTGGGATTATGACTCCCTCTAATATTTCATATGAACTAATTATCTCTCTTCATCTTACTCTTAATGTCATTAATAGCCTAGGACTCTAATTTACCTATAAGCATCTTCCAAATTACATATAGACATTCCCCTAACCAATTCATAATTTCTTATACAATTAATTTAGAGGATTAATCAAGAAAAGGTCCTAATATGACTATGTGACGTCGGTAGGTATATTCCTATCCCACAAGCGAATCAATCCACTCAATTATAAGTTTCATGAACTCACACCACCTAATCCATGGTCAAGTCCTAAAATCCTTTTTCCAAGTTCATTTAGGCTACCCAAATCATCTAATGGTTTCCACATACTTAGAAGCATGAAGCACGAGGATTAAGTAATTAAATTATACCATTAATTGCCAATAAAGAGAGTAATTGCAACATATTACAAGTTAGAGTTTATCATAATCCCAAATCAACAAGTTTAGCCCATAATTACAAGAAATAGCAACATTAAGAACAAAGCATAAATAAAATGGGTAAAGAAATATAAGGAAAAGTAAGGGAAGAAGAGAAAAACGGATTTAATTGGTGAATCTTCCTTAAACCTAAGCTTCTTCCATGGCATTTGAAGCTCCAAACCCTTTATTCTCCTCTCCAAAACCTTCAGAATGGCGGCCTCCCCTTGAAGAAATGTTGGAAGCCCTTTAAAACCTTAAAAAAATGCAGCAAAAAATGGTATGTTTTACATTTTTTACGAACTGCACTGCGACGATGCTCAAATGTGTCGCGACGTGAAATTTTATGCCGCGGCCAAGTAAGCTTCTGTTTCTTCGTGTGCCACGGCACTTAATTTTGTCACCGTGCTTTAAATTTTTTTCAGCAACGGTTTTGAGCGCCATCTTTTGCTCTCTTGTATTTTCTTCTTTGTTTCTTCCTTTTTCTTTTTAATCATTTTCCAACAAATCTCAATACTTGTTCTTTACATTTCAAAACTTCCAAACTTGTTTCTTTATAATTGTAACCCTACAAAAATATAACATTTATAATCTACCAACAAAGATTAACTAATTTAGCAACATAAAAATATAAATAAAAACACAAAATACAACTTAACTAAAACAAAAAAAAAAGATCAAAAGTAAAGAAATAAAACCAAAACTTACTAAATACTAACTTAACTAACATTTATTAATTTTATAAATAAAAAAAACATGAAATAAGTTTAATATTCATATGATAAATCCTTTAAAATATTGAGAAAATCATGACAATTTAGGACTTATCACTTGCATATCCTTAGTTTTTTTTTTCAAGTTGGACAAAACTAATCAAATTTGCTCTTTATAGCAGAGGTCAAGAAGTGCATAGTAGTTAATGGATTAAACCTATTAAAAAATATTATGATGAAAGATATATGCATGTATGTAATAAATAAAATAGATTGCTAAATGCAATTGTGTTAAAAAATATACTTATTTCCATACGGCTTTATTTCTGGAAGCCCTTCTTGAACTACACACATTTCTTCTTGAGAATTAGCTATTGATGATTGGGTATGTGGCAAAGTTGGTGATGATGGATTTTCAAAATTAAACTATTACTAGCAAATATTTATTGACTGATAGATATACCTACAATTAAGTCAAATTTCCTATAAAGCCCAATTATCTAGCAAAAGTAAAAGTCATTTCCTTCCTAATTTCATTAAAAAAATTTTTAACCCTCTTTATCAAATTTTCTGGATATTCTATTTTTGCACTTTCATAGTTAGCAAACCTAATCCCTTCCAGTTTTCTAGAGTTGAAGCTAGTAATAATGTTTGATTCACACTGGCAAAAGATCTTATTTTTGCCTCAATCAGAAAGGTAATCCTGCAACATGATTTAAACAACTACATTTGCGTGAACAAAGTTCAAAGGAGTCTGAAGGAGAACTAATTCGAACCTACTTCTTCGTTTTCATTGTGAAAGAGATACAATGGGGTGTTCGAATTGATTTCGTCGTGAAGTGTCATACCATATTATTTCTAATATCACCTTACTCATTCAAGGTGGATTACATGTCGTACCATGTACTTTCCATTATCATACATTATCATTCATGGGGAATTGCACAAATTCTTAGGAAATGAGCAAGAAAAATCCATTATTTAATACACTTTTTTGCGTTACGTTGGGGTTCAAAATTTTAATTCACCTTACATGGGTCCTATAGATTTTCTAGCATCATTCTATAGTCATTTACCAATCATACAATTCACAAGTAATCCAAAATAACACATAATCCACGGATTTCATGGAGAAAACCTCAATTTTTCACCCATTTCCTTGGACAACATATGGCAGATTTTATAGGTAACTTTGAAAAATCATAACTAAATGTAAAAAACTCGAAATCTACCATACCATAACTTCCTAGAAAGCTCTGAGTGTTAGCGTAAATTAAAAATAATTTTCAACAACAAAAATCTCATATAGACCACACTTGATATCAGAAAAGGTAAGAAGGTCGAACCATCTAGAAATATGATATAGCTTACTGATATAAACTTTGGAAATTCATAGTTAATTCCACAAAAATTCAATCCATACAATCTATACCAATTTGGAAAGTTACAAATGTTAACTAGAGATGACCAATAGTTCTAGACTAATCTAAGAGTATTCAGACTTAAAAATAAATCAAACAGTAACACAGATCTAGAGGTATGCCTAAAGCATAATAGCAACTTAAAAAATTCAGATATCCCTCTCTAGACATCCAATTAAAGTTCTTCTAGTTGGTACAAGTCACTGGAAAGGTCTAGTTCCTCTCTGTAAAATTTCATGGTAATTGGACTTCATTTGGCCTATGAGTAATAGAGATTCATTTCCGACCAAATGAACAGTCCTAGTAACAAATTTTGATTTTTTAGCCAATTTTAAAAATTAGCCAAAAATTCCACAGATCTCCAAATATTCTATACTTTAGCTTCCCAAAAAGATCTCAACAAGTTCTAGATGTATATCAAATTTCAAATCAAGAAGAACTTATTTGTATAAAAGTGGTATAACTTACCAAAATGACCTATTTTGTTGCATATGAAGTATCAAATTTGCCCAAATGGTTTTCTTTATTGTTTGACACCTTTTGGGTAAGTTTAAAAACACAAATATAACTTGTATAAACTACCCAAGTGGTCTCAAATCTCATGCATATCAATTTGGCTATTCCACATCCTTTAATGCACTAACACACATAAACCATTCAAGAAGTCAAATTCCACATTTACATTAATTTAAGGTCACATATAGTCTACATCACCTCCATACATCATTTTACATTTGTTCATGATCTTACATCATAAAAAAAATATGTACAAGCTTACTTTAACATTCCTACACACTTTAAGATGACATAAGCTACATCATTGTCAAAACTATGCTATTCATACTTCATTACTTCCATTCCTTAGCTCTTGAGTTCCACCTAAGCCATATAGATAGGAGAAGGAAAAGGGTGAGATTTATGGAATCTCAATAGCTTTTCTCCCTTTCAATCACACATAGAAAATGAAAATCCATGTCTAAAAATACATGCATTAATATCATGGAGTAGGTAATCATTCAATAAGCATTCTTGGCATTCAAAGAGTCATACAAAACATACATAGACTTGTCAAGTAAGTGATTTAGCTTCACCCATTCTCTTTAAGAATTTTGGACTTGCCACATCCTTTTGAACTAATTCTTACTCTTGAAAGACTCTAAATTTTGTCTCAATCATTCTTGAAGGTTCTTGGCTCATTCTCACTATGGCTAGTGGGTTCTTGGCTTCACTACACTCAAGTAAATCAAGGCAAATACACAAAATGTTATTTGAATGTATAATCTAACATCATGGTATCATGGCATTTAAACCCTTGTTAAAACATTTTTCATGGCTCAAAATATACATACATACATTCAAACACAAGATAAACATCCACTCATGTATGAGAGAAAGAAGAGACAGCTACTTTGTTATTTATGCAAGCTTTACTTTGCCTTACTCCTTCCCTTTTTCGATTCCATAAGAACACTTAAGTGGGGTTTGGTTTCCTTAGCCTGAACATCATGAATAGTACTCAATTATTTTCTTGAAGCAAGCCAAAGCATTCAATTTACTCTTAAGAACATACTTGGTTCTATAAGTCACATAATGGTTCTATAAATGGCCTATTGAAGCAACCATCATGATTCAAGTTCTTGGCTCCATTCTTCTCTCATTTTTAGGCTTTTTGACCTCATTTAAGGTCCTTGAAACCATTACATATTCATTTACAGAAGCCTAAACACAAATTTCTTTATAAGGTCACATTATGGCCATGACCTCATCTCCTAATCCATAGCCCCTAAATTTCTTCTAATGGTTCCTCCTACCTTCTACCATCATATGAAGTCACAAACCAAGGTTAGAATAAATTAAAACACTTCCTAACCTATTGCTCTAGCTTTGGACAAGCTTATGAAGGAGGAGAGAGCCCATGGGTTTTTTTTTATTTTTCCTTGATGGGAGACACACTTAGGAGGCTTCCTAGAGGTCTTAGGAACTCAATTAAACACTCACACATGCAAGAAACTTTATAGATTGAATCAGTTTTCACATTGCATTCAAGAGCTCTACACTTTTTCTAACTTGGAATTCATTGATTTTTCTTATAATTTCTTGGCATATTCCCAAGTTTCCATAGCCTAAATCAATGAGTTCTCAATGGTTCTTAAAAAAAAAAATTCTACCTCCACTTAGCTCTCAAAGTGGCCAAACCATAGCACTAAAGGAAGAAGAAAAGAAAAGCAAGAAGAAATGGAAGTTACCTTGGATTTAAGCTTCCTTCCAAAGTGTTTCTCCTTGCCTTAGCTTCCTCTTTGAATTTCTAACTTTTCCTCTCTGGTTGAAGGCCAAAATAGAATATTTAAGCATCCAAAACCATGGAAAGAGAGTTAGAGAGAAGAAGAATACGGTTTCAAAAGGGAGAAGCAGGAAAATTCTTAAGATTTCTTACATTTTTCTTTGATTCTTCTCTTCTTCCTTGGCTCCTCTTGGTGCGCCTCTCTCTCTAGCCCTCTTCTCTATTTTGGATGAGCTCAAATCGATTAAGAAATGGCCAAAATTTTGGACACCTACTATATAATAGCATAATGACTTAACTCTAACTAATCTCCCTCTAGGCTTAATTCTATATGATTTCCAAAGAACAAGTATAAATCGTGGCATTTTCAAGCTATAAAACGGGGTTCCAACGCTTATAACTTGCCCTGTGGGTCTCGTGAACCCATCATTCACATTCTCTACTCAAATACCATTTATACAACTTGAACATAGCCTCAAACAACCCATAAACCATGGATATGAAGTCAAAAACCAAGAAAATGCAATTTCTCAAATGGGCCCAAAAGTCAGATTTTTAGCTTTAACTTTGAAAAACCATAACTAATTATAGAAAAATGGGAATTAAGAAAACCATAGCTTTCTAGAAAGCTCTGGATGTTCTTTTACACTAAAAATAATTCCAGGCCACAATCTCAGCGTTTAGACTATCTTTGACATAAAAAATGAGACAGAGGTCTGGCTGTCCCTGGTACTGGTGCAGCTTGCTGTCATGAACTTCCAAAATTCGTAACTAATTCCAAACAAATCCAATTTGGACAAACTATACCAATTTAGAAAGCTACAGATGTTAACTAGAGGAAAAAAATAAATCCAGATCAGTTCAAGAGCCATTAGACCTTAGAAACTGATGGAACAGTCACCAAGGTCGGATGGCTTCCTTGATGCTGACATAGAACTTCAGAAAGTTGTTTCTCTCTCTACAGACCTCCAATTGAGGTGCTTCTAGTTTTTATAGGTCACTGTGGATATCTAGTTTATGCTCATAAAATTTCATAACAAGTGGACATCATTTGGTCCATGAATGACATAGATTTAATTTTGGACCTAGTTGCACAGTACAATAACCAAAACCAGAAAATTCTCCAATTTCAACAATTCACCAAATATTCCCTAGACCTCCAAATATTACCCACTTTTGCTTCTCGGGAATCTCTTAATAGACTCTAGAGGCATGCCAAATTTCATATCAAGAAGTGCACATTTGGTCATACTTTGACGAAGCTCACAAATATGGCGGTTTTGGCACCCAAAATGGTTCAAAGTGGATCCAAATGGCCTCCCACATGTTCTAGCACCTCTTGGGCAAGTTTGAAAGCATAAACATAGTATATATGAAATACTCAAGTGGTCCAAATCAATACACATCTCAAATTCGCTATGCTACGGTAGAAAATACACTATTACGTATAAGCCACAAAAGGGCAAATCCTATCTTTTCATTGCTTTGACTCGCTACATAGTTCGTACATTATTTATACATATGTTTATACTTGTTCACATATTTATATCTCAAAAATAATATGTGCATATTCATTTTGGCACCTCTTTACAACAAAAGAACTAAAATAACTACACAACTCTTTAAGCATGCTCAACTAGGCTCCTTGGTGTGCACTTGGTTCTCCTTGGGCTCCACCTAACATGTTAAGATGGGAGAGGGAAGGGGGTGAGATTCATGGAATCTCAATAGCTCATACACTCATTGAAAGAAGCAATCAAGGAATATAAACAAGTCAAAACATGCAAACCATTCACAATTACACAACATAGGATTTTCATGCCATGATATCATATCAATGCCAAGAATAAGCTCCAGGGACTTTTGGTCTAGCCTCACCCGAGTTTTGGGACTTTTGGATTGGCCTCACCCTTGGTTTAGAGACTTTTGGCTCTACCTCACCCGTCTTAAAGGACTTTTGACATTACCTCACCCAAACAATTTTCACAATCCATATCATAAGCATATTAGTACCAATGTATCAAGGCAACATCAAATGGCATGGCTCACAATACAAGCATATATATACAAACATACAATGACTATTACACATCCAAGAATGCAACAAGAAAGACTTTTGGCTCTACCTCACCCGTCTTAAAGGACTTTTGACATTACCTCACCCAAACAATTTTCACAATCCATATCATAAGCATATTAGTACCAATGTATCAAGGCAACATCAAATGGCATGGCTCACAATACAAGCATATATATACAAACATACAATGACTATTACACATCCAAGAATGCAACAAGAAAGAGTGGAAAGCTATCTTATCGGCCAATACAAGCCTTCCCTTTCAATTTCTCTTCTTCCTTCTTGGTTTCACAATCACAACTAGATAGAGTTGCTTCCTTTGAGCCTAGACATAATAAAAAGCATGGAATTACTCTCTTATAACTCAAATGAACACTTACAAAGCTAAAGGGCTCTTTATCGAAGCAAACCCCCACTACATATGTAAGAAACTAGGGATTCTCTCTTTAGAATTCCACTAACTCTCCTTCCTCTCTCAAGCTCTCAAGAAAGGAAAGCAAAGAAGAAGAAGTGAAGATACATGAGTTCTAGCCTTCTTCAAGAGTGGTTTTCTACTTTCCCTCTTCTGAACTAAATCCAACTCAACTACCAAAACCATAGAAAGAGAGGGCAAAGAGAGAAGAACAACATGCTAAGAAGAAAAGCTATGGAAATCTTAAGCTTGCTTACCTTTTTGCTTATTCTCCTTCCTTCTCTAGGTCTCTCTCTCTCTCCATAGCCATTTTCTCTCTTTTGGTCAAAGCTTAGGTCGG
Source organism: Erythrophleum ivorense (assembly GCA_026724425.1). Classification (NCBI taxonomy): domain Eukaryota; kingdom Viridiplantae; phylum Streptophyta; class Magnoliopsida; order Fabales; family Fabaceae; genus Erythrophleum; species Erythrophleum ivorense. Next base: position 6,476,685 of record JAIUCV010000018.1, read on the forward strand.
TTAAAGGAGAAAGAATGGATTTAGACGTTTTAAGAAGTCAAATTCTCTTTTTTCACACTTTTTCGGACTAACCCTCACTATAGCGAAGCATAACCCTCGCTATGGCGAGCATGTATCAGTCCTAGACCCCTGCTTTCTCTACGGCGTGCTACGACGAGGAACTCCCTAGTTTTTGTATGAGATGCTCGCACTCGCTATACCTAAAAGCATTTTCGCTATAGCGAAAAGGTACTCTCGCTATAGCTAGACCCTTTCTCGCTATAGCGAATAGGTATGTAACATCCGGTCCTTCCGTAAATGTGAGAAACGCAATGTTCGGTTTCTCCGTAAACGTCAGAAATGGGCAAAATATAAAAGGAAGTCCCCAAAATAGAAGGAATTGGGGCCAAATAAAATTATGATAAAATTATAAATAATATAAAATGAGGATTTGAGTCTTGAGTTGGCCAGAAACCGAGGTCGGAGTGATTTGAACAAATTGCCGAAAGGCCAGTGGCATTTTCGTAAATAAGTGCAATTTTGGAGAAGCACCTAGGAGGGCTTTTTAAATGGAAATTTTGAGTTGCCCAGGGTTCTCAGAGGCTCCAAAAACCATGGGAAGCCTCGGGACCGGTAAAGTCCCTCCGGTGTACTATTTCCGATGTCGGTTGACCTAAACTTTGACCGATTCGTTCGGAAAGGTTTTAACTCCGATTTGAGTGATTCCAAAGGTATTTTATTAAATTAGGAACCTATTTGTTATGATGGAAAAGATGATTCTCAAAAAGGAGCTAAAACGAAGGAGAAAAGAAAATGCAAAGTATAAAAGGGCAAAAATGGAATTTAAGTGTTAAAGGAAGCTTCCAAATTCTTTTTATAAGTCACGCTCTTCCTCTCCTTCATTAAACCGACTTGCTTCTGCCCATTTTCAGAGAGAAACTCCAGCTTCTTAGGCGCACAAGAGAAGGAGGATTTTGGAGGAAGAAATTCAAGAAAAAGGTAAGAAACTTTAAGAAATTCCATATCCTTCCTTCTTGAAACTTGCTCCCCTCCTCTCAAGCTTTCTTTCTATGGTTTTAATGGAGAGTTTGGTGCTTTTTTGGGGGCAGAACAGAGAAAGAAATTTCGAAAATTGAGGGAGCAAGCCAACCAAGTGGAAGAGCAAGCAAAGAAAAGCAAGAAAACAAGGTAAAACTTCCATTCTTTGGTAGTTCCTTCCTCCCCCTTCCTCTTGCACGAATTTGGGCATCATGAGCCCAATTTTTAGGGGCTGTTTTCTGCCCAATTTATGGAAGGATTAGAGGTTTTAGATGGCAAGGATTAAGAAGGAACCAATAGAATCAAGAAAGGAGCATTAAGAGACAAGATAGAACCATTAGGGATCCAAATGCTCCCTTGCAAATCTGATTTTATATGAATGTTCTTAGACTTAATTGAATGTTTAAATAGGCTCCTAAGACCCCTAGAGAGCTTCCCACATGCACCTCCCATCCAAGAAAGTAAAGAAATTGCAAGAAAAATTAATGAACTCTAAGCTAGAAAAGTGTAGAGCTCTTGAACACTTTGCAAAAACTGATTTGATATATGAGTTTCCTTGCATGTGTGAGTATTTGATTGAGCTCCTAAGACCTCTAGGAGGCCTCCCAAGTGACTCTCCCATCAAGGAAAAATTGGAAACCCCCTGAACCCTAAATACTTCCATAATGTCGACCTAGGCTAGAAAGAGTACCAAGGGAAAGTTTTAATTTGTTTCAAGCTTATTTTTGAGTCATGTAGGATGGAAGAGGATGAGAGGAAGCCTTAGAAAAATTTTAGAAGCCCTAGATAGTGAGATGAAAGTGTAGGCTCCATAATGTAGCATAATGAAGCAACTCCTAGCTAGGCTCTTTAAAATAATTTTGTGATGACTCCAAGGAGTCTAAATGGAGTCAAGAATCATAGATTAAAGGAGAGAAGGGAGCCAAGATCATGAATTCTTGAAGTTGCTTCATTAAGTGCCTTATAGAAGCATAATGGAGCCATAAACCAAAGTAGCTTCATGTAAAGTGTGTATAATGCCAAGGCTTGTTCCCATGAGTAATTCATGTTTCTTTTGGTGTGTCTAGGCCAAGAGAAATGGTCTCCACCTCCTTGGGTGTGTGAGGTCAAGGGAGAGGAGTCAAGACTTAAGGAAAAAGTGTGTAAATGCAAGCAAGGTAGCTCTCTCCACCTTCTCTCATGCATGGATGTGTGTTTAGCTTGTTTTAGAATGTGTGTATGTGTATTTTCAAGCTAAGAAAAGTATGCTAGCATGCCTTTATATGCCATGATGCTTGATGCTATGTTATGTTTTCAAATGATTACATGGTGTTTGTGTGAGTTTGCTTGAGTGTGGAAAGGCCAAGAACTCTTCCCTTTGGTGAGGATGAGCCAAGAACCCTTGAGCTTGGTTGAGACAAAATAAAGAGTCTCCCAAAAGCAAAGTGGGCTCCTAAGAGTATGGTTGAGTCCAAAGTGCTTAAAGAATTGGTGAGGCAAGTCCAAAATCCATGAGGAGAAGTGTAAGGCCAATCCAAACACTTAGTGAGCTCTTGAATGTCTTGCATGATTGATTCACATGCCAAGGTTGCTTTGAAAATGTCCATGACTTCCATTTTTCCATACATGCATTTGAAAAGCTTGCTTTGTACATATTATGTGTGATTGAATGGGAGATGAGCTATTGGGATTCTTTGAATCTCATTCCCTCCTCTCCAATGATCTAACATGCTAGGTGGATCAAGTAACTATGGTGAAGGGAGCCAACATCAATGAAGAAGGAAGAATGACAAGTCTATGTCTAGCTTTAGCCATTTTAGAACCATAATTGTGTTTCTTGATGTATATGTTGTTGTAAATGTACCATGACTCTTGAGACACATGTAAATATAATATTATATGATGTTTAAATGTATGAATATGATGTATGACTTCTAGCCTACATTTTGAGCATGAGATGCCAAATTATGCAATATGAAAGTATGATGGAAGTGTGCATAAATGTGGGTTGAATGGCCAAAATGAGATGCATGAGGTTTGGGACCATTTGGTCAGCTCACACAAGTCTTAAATATACTTTTAGACTTGTCCAAAAGGCGCCAAGACCAAGGGAAATCCATTTGGCAATTTTGGTACCCAATATGGAGCCAAAATTGACCATAATGGAACCCTATACCATTTTTTAGCCAAATGAGTTAGCCTTGCCCTAAAACTTGGCATGCACTTAGGTCTCATTAAGATCTTTTTAGGAAGCTAAAGATCAAGTCATTTGGAGGTCTGTAGAATTTTCTATGATTTTTTAAAGTTGGTATCAGAATTTCGGATTTTCAGAAACACTGTTCATTTGGTCAGTTATGGAATTGTGTCATCTGAGGGGCAAACGTAGTCCAATGGCTACGAAATTTTATAGGCAGAAACTATACAGTCACAGTGACTTGTAGAAAATGGAAGTAACTCATTTGGAGGTCTAGAGAGGAAGATATGCATTTTCGAATGTTCTGCCCAGTATTAGATATCTCGCCAGACCCGAGGTACTGTTCCATCAATTTTCGGGAGTTTGGCTTGATGAACTGATCTGGAGATATTTTTTATCTCTAGTTAACATCCACATCTTTCCATAGTGGTATCATTTTCAAGCATTTGATTTTTGTGTAATTAGTTAGACATTTTTGAAGTTCATATCAGTAAACTGTGACAGTATCAGGAACCCCTCCGACCTGCAGTTGATTTCGCGTGTCAAACGCATTATGAGTGGGATTTTATGACTTTTATATATTTTTCCCATTACGTAGATAGTCTAAGATTTCCAGAATGACCAAGAGTGCATGTTTTCTATTTTTCTATATTTACTTATGAATTTTTCAAGTTTGCCCAGAAATGGGGCCAAGTCTGGCCGAGGAGAAATATGCATGTCCCATGTCTCCCTTCGGTTTCCATGAGTTGTGAGCTAGTTTTTGTGATTGAAATGAGTTGTAATTGTGCAATTAAATATGAGGATGCATAGAATGAGCTCATATGGTCCACGTGACACCGAATGGGTTTTCGGATAGGATGACTTACAAATAAAAGTCCAAATCTTCATGCCTCCTCTATGAGAATTATGTGTATGTTTCATGATAATTATGCTATTCAAAGGCATGAGATGAGCTAGAATGAAGGTGTTACAAGGTACATTCGCTATAGCTAACCCATTTCTCGCTATGGCTAGCAGACTTAGAAAATTTTAGGACTTCAAAAATTTTCAGCTTTCTTCTTTTTTTTTCCCCCGGTTGTTACATACTATAAAGCCAAAAGGAAGAGAATTATTTTGAAAATTTTCATTTATGTCCCTTGTAATTGGCATTTTTGTTTTAACTTTGTTTTACCTCCTTTTTTAGAACCATCTTCTCTATCATAAAATTTAGGTTCCTAATTTGATAAAATGCCTTTGGAATCATTCAATTTGGAGCTAAAACTTTCTCGAACGAGCTGGTCAAAGTTCAAACTTATCACAATTGGAAAATGTATACCGAAAGGGTTTTAACTATCCTAAAGTTTCACATGGTTTTCAAGGCTTTTGAGAACCCCGAAAAACTCAAAATTTCTATTTAAAAAGTCCTCCCGTGAGTTTTTCAAAAAGTATCCATATTTACGAAAATGCCACTAAACTTTTGACTAATTTTTTGAACTACTCTGGCCCTAATTTCTGGGTAACTCAAAACTCATATCCTCATTTTTCAATATTTAAAATTTTATTCTAATTTTATTTAGTCTCAAATCATTCACTCTGGGGGACTTCCATTTATTTTTGATGCATTTTACACATTCTCGGAGAAACCAAACATCGTGTTTTTCACATTTACAAAGGGATCGGATGTTACATGAAGAAGGAGAACTTACAGATTTTGACACTATCTTCCATTAGAAAAATATAGGTAATTTGGTCTCTTTCTTCATGCACTTGATTTTGTAGGTTTGGTTTTGATGAAATTTTTGAAGGTTAAGAATCTGGGTTAGGGTGCTTTTCATGTTGATTGTTTAAAAGCAATCCTCACTACAAGAAAATAGGAAATTAAAGATAGAAATTAGAGAGATTTCTTTTTATCTCTAATTTATGGCACATCTATTTCAAATCTGTCTCAAAATCATTTATTTTATTAAAAAAATTCTAAGATTAGGAATGGATTTTTTTTATTTTAAAATATTCCATCTCTATTCAATGGTGAAAATAATTTTTTTTAAATGAGAAAGGTTAAAATTAGAGATGGAAATTTTCTTCTCTAATTCCATCTCAAAATGTTTATTTTTAAAAAACAAAAAATAAAAATTGGAGAATGATTTAAGAATGGAAATTTTTGTCGCAAAATTATAAAATTAGAGATAAAATTTTTCATATCTAATCCCATCTCATAATAGTTATTTTTTTAATATTGAGATTAGAGAAGAATTTAGGAATAAAATTTCTTATCTTAAAATTTTGAAATTGGAGATAGAATTTTCTGCCTCCAATTTTATTTTAGAATGATTTATCTAAAAAAAAAGAATAATAAGAATAGAGTTTAAGGATAAAAAATTTTGTCTTAAGATTTTGAAATTAGAGGCAAAATTTGCCATTTCTAATTCTATCTCAGAATAATTATTTTTATGTTTTAAAAAAACTAAGATTAGCAACTAAAAATTTTATCTCAAAATTCTAAAAGTACATATGGAACTATCTTAGAATGGTTTCTTTTTCTTTCTTTTATTTTTTGTTTTTTGTTTTTTTTTGAGAAAAGACTAAGATTAGAAAGGAATTTAAAAATGAAAAATTATGTCTTAAAATTATGAAATTAGAGATGACATTTTCCATATCTAATTCTATTTCATAATGATAATTTTTTTTTTTTCAAAAAAAAAAGAAAACTAAGATTAGAGACAAATTTAAAGATCAAATTTTTTATTTCAAAATATTTTGTCTTTAATTTTGCTTCTGATTTTGTCTCAATTTTTTTTTTTGTGAAAAAAATGCACTAATTTGTTCCAAAATTTTTCTTCTAAATTCCTCGAATTAACTAATACCAAATAATTACATTCTAACAACAAACCCTTAAACACAACAAATCTACTACATAGACTCTAAGTATGATTGTGTTATGGGAGTTAACTAGCTATAAATAACTAGATTAGGCCAATTTAGTCCAACTTACTTTTACAAGGCCCATAAGACTCAACGTTTACCATTTATCAAGTCTCATGCAAGGAACTAATACAATAAGTTGTTCAAATAGCTCTAAACAAGACGATTCTAACAAAGCAAGCTGCCCTGATCAAACGATTTTTATCACTCCATTAAGTAACTTAACCTAACAATCATTATTATATCCCATAAATGTTATGAATAGAAATCCTTACAAATCTCACTGTAGGAAGGATTCATTCATATATAGAGGAATATCACAAGAGTAAAGCTTCACAAATAACATTCACCTTACTCTGTCTCACTAAGTTCAAGAGATATAGCCCCTTTCTTTGTCTTATCATTGTATTTATTTATAGACCTCTTAACATAAAAATGAGCAAAATAGCCAAGTATATATGTAATATTACATTAGTTATATAATGTAGGTCTAAATTCATTCAAGTTAAATATAGCATATGATTTTAGTCATGATTCAACTATAATCATTAATTTTAGACCAACAGTTTGAATAAATTAGCTATTTTAATGTCTTGATCACTAAAATGAATTTAAAAGTTATATTTTCCTTATATCACTTTAATAATCTACAATATTTTTAAAACTTAATGAGACCATTCAATTTTTTTATCAATTTTAATTTAATTTTTTACTTTGATTTTTTATTTAATTTTTGGTCAATTTTAATTTATTGTTCTCCTTTGCATTATTTGATAAATTTATAACAAACTTTAGGCCAACAATGTAGAATGATAAGCAACTAGATCAGCCTAACTTAATCCAACCTACTTCTAGAAGGCCCGTAAGACAACATCTATCATTTATCAAGTTTTATGCAAGGAATTGACACAAGTTACTCAAATAGCTCTAAATAGGATGGTTCTATTAAAGCAAGCCCTATGATTAGACAACTTCTATTGCTCTATTAGGCAACTTAATCTAACTATCATCATTAGCTTACACGCATGAAAGTTATAAGTAAATCCCCTTACAAACCTCACCAAAGGAAGGATTCATTCATACACAGAGGAGCATCACAAGATTAAGGCTCCACATACAACACTCTTTTACCTTTATCTCACTAAGTCTAAGATATATAGCCTTTTCTTTTATCTTAGAATTGTATTTCTTTATGGACCTCTTACTACAAGAATGAGCAAAGTGGCCAAGTATATATAATAATTATATTAGTTATATAACATAAGTTTAAATTCATTCAACTTAAACATAAATTATGATTTTAATCATGATTCAACTATAATTTTAAACCAACTATTTGAATAAATTAACTATTTTAATGTCTTGTTCGCTAAAAATAAATTTAAAAGTTATCTTTTCCTTATGTCATGTAAACAATTTACAACATTTTTAAAATTGAGACCATTCAATTTTTGATCAATTTTAATTTAATTTTTTTCTTTGATTTTTTATTTAATTTTTGGTCAATTTTAATTTATTTGATCTCCTTTGCATTATTTGAGTGTTGATTAGATTTATAACAAACTTTAGGCCAACAATGTATATGGATCTATTGTGCATAAAATTAAATTTGGCTCAAGACCTAAATTTAATATATATATATATATATATATATATATAGTTTGAGATTTGGTATCTTTAAACAAAATATAATTAGGGAGTAATAAGATGAAATTATCTTTATTTTAAATTTAACTATAAAAAAATATTTAATAGTTATCAAATAATTATTAAACAATATTACAATTATTTCATTATTTATTTTTAAAATTTGAATAAAAATGTAATTTTTTATTTAAATTTTGATATTTTATTTTATTTAACTTAAAATATTCTTTTCATTTGACTTACTCGATCTATATATATTTTAAGGGAATAAAAAACAAATGCTTTATCTATAAAAAAAATGCTGTCTTTTTTTTTTGTTTGGGTTGGGGGGGAATAAAAGGGCGGCTAAAGCCCGAACAGCCAACTAGTTAAGCAAGACAAATAGAAGCAACACCACGGAAGTCCGCTCTCAGGAAACTATTGCATCCTGCAAGAGGATCAAAGAAAACATGGTACTCCCATTCATTTATCTACAAGTGTGAGCAAGCACAACCTCCCATTGTCGATGTAGGAGCTCTCGAATATCGTGCACCAGATTATAAAAGGGGTGCTGCAAGGTGCAGCCACTAGAGGCGAGGTTGGTGGCAGTTAAAGAGTCAGCATGTAAACAAACTCTTATCCAACCCGGTTGCCAGCCTAGATGGAGGCCAAAGAAGATCCCTCAAACCTCTGCCACTGTGATCGAGCAGTACCCTGGATTGGATCTGAAGCCAATTAACCATCGACCTGTATCATTGTGAGAGAGTCCTCCGCACGTTGCATGTCCACATTGCCTAACGGACCCATCAACGCTGGTCTTCACCCAACCCAACTCTGCAGCTTTCCATTTAATCAAATACTCATCTTTTTGGCAAATAATACAAACTTTCCTTCCAAGCATAGCTGTATCTTCGACAGTCAAGTGAATGCTCTTGTGATAGACATCATTGTTCACATTTTCAACTTCTGAGAATAAACTCGTGCACCTGCTCGTCCAGAGTCCAGCAAGCATAGCCGAAAAGCTTTCTCCAAGGCAAACCACGTAAAAAACTTACCCGAGTTGCGTTTGAATGGTTTCCTTTACCTTGAGAGAAAAGAATGTACTCCAGTATTCTTGCCTGATCAGCCCCTTCCATACCCGAGACGCTCTAATGCAATCTCGAACAACATGCATTGTGGTCTCTGGAACTGAGCATCCGAAAGGACACAACTCATTTGTAGAAAGGCCGCGCTACACTTCCAGGGATTTGATATGGAGTTTGTCTAAAGCTAACATCCAAAGAAAGCTACCAATCTTCTTAGGAATGGCAAACTCCGAATCTTCGTCCAAATACTCTCTTTAGCAGTCGTGTTAGCAATATTAAGAAACTGGTAGGCTATTTCACAGAAAACTATACCATCGTGTGAGTGTTTCCAGAAAAGTACATCTCTTCCACGATGGGCATTGGGGGGAACCATGTTAGGTATAACATCAGAAATGTTCTCAAGGACCCAATGATTAATCCATGCCCAATCCCATTCACTTGTGGGGCTGATCATATCGTAAGCTCTCGACGAAAGGCAATCTTCAGGAAGCTCCCCAACCACGTACTCGACAATGGGTGCTGGTAAAGTGTCCACGCATGAATCAAACCAAAAATTCATATCAGTTCTGTTTCCAAGATTCCACCTAATTCCCTTTCTAAAATCATACCATACTTTTACAATGCCCTGCCAAATGAAGAAAGCATTATGTTTACTCCGCAAGAAGGGAATTCTACCTGAACCATAGCCATATTTAGCTTAAGCTTTAAGAATCTAAACCCAGAGAGACTCATCATTCATAAGAAGGCCCCAACAAAGTTTCATAAAAGAAACTTTGTTTTGCATTCGAAGTCTCTTGATACCAAGCCCCTCTTCTTTCCTTGGTTGACACACCTTGTCCCAGGCCACTAAATGAAGCTCATTTTGCTAATATAAGAGGAGTTCCACAGAAAGTTACAGCTGATTTTTTCTAGATCATCGCAGGTGCTAAGAGAGAGGCACATGGTTTGCATGATATAGCTACGGAGGGCTGAAAGAACAAATTTGATTAGAGTCGTTCGTCCTGCAAAACTGAGAAACTTACCTCTCCAAGAAAAAAGGCATTTGTGAGATTTATCAACAACTTGTTTAAAGTACTTTTCGTGACACTTTTATGAAGCAAAGGAATATCGAGATATTTATAAAACACCCAGAGTGCTGCTCAGCTTCGTGGCTCTAAAGTGATGGACATTTCTAGAGCAATACGTCTTAGTTTTATTAGCATTCATTTTCTGTCCTGAAGAAGCACGGAAAGTATTAATACACTTCTTTAACAAATACATTTGTTCGGCATTAGCTTTTGCAAAAAGGATTAAATCATTTGCTAATAAGAGATGTCATATTCGTGGGCCTCTCCTAGAGAGGCAAACTGGCTTCCATAAATTATTTTCCATGGCTCACTTAATACTGTGACCTACTCTTTCTATACAGAGCATAAAAGTATAGGGAGATAAAGGATCACCTTGTCTCTAATCCCACTACTAGTTGTGAACATATGGGACAGCTCCCCATTTTAGAAGACTTGCATACGATAGTTCACAATAAAGGACATAATGGTATTCACAAAGCAAGAATTTAAGCATATATCTTGGAGATTTTCCTTGATAAAGCTCCAATCAAGTCGGGCGTAAGTTTTTTCAAGATCAACCTTTATTTATACAAACCCTGTCTTGCCTTTCTTAGTCCTCATCAAATGGATTACTTCTTGAACTATTATAATGCTATCGCTACTCTGGTGCCCTAGTATAAAACTACATTGATTTAGGGCAATTAACTTTCCCGAGTTGTTCTTTAGACAATTTGCAATAATTTTGATCAAAATTTTAAAATTGACATTACAAAGTGAGATGGGGCGAAAATCCTTCAGTGTCTCTGGGTTGTCTACTTTAGGATGAGTACAATATGCACTCTATTAGCATATTTAATCACCTCTAGATTTTGAAAAACTTCCTTCACAAAATATAAATCAAATCCCTTATCGCATTTCATTGAGTATGGCGTGTAGCCCATAATGTCCTAAGGGTTTAAAAGCCCCAATAATAAAGGTTCTTAATTTTTATGGCAGAGACATCTCTCTGAATAAATTTAAGGTCATGTGGAATAGGGAGCCTAAGTTTGATACCTGTGTCATTAGTATATAAATTTTGAAAAAATTCAGCAGCCATGTGTTTCATATTCTCTTGATTAGAAATCCATGCCTCTTGCGTTTGATAATAGTAGAGGCATGAAAAAAATATTATTTTACTATAACCCTAATTGAGCTAGTTGCACCTCAATTTTTGGTACCAAATTGTTAAAAATTATAAACTCAAATAATGAATTAGTCTTTTTAGGATTTAGAATTAAGTTAAATCTTTCATAAATAAGTAACATAAATGTCTCTAGTTTAGTGTCTGGCTTTTGGTTATGTATGTTATTTAATGTATGGACAATTATGATGAGAATTTAGGAACCTGTGAGTCATCAATATGTGGTGATTTGAAGAGTTAGAAGAATTAGTATAAATAGGTCTTTGAATGTTTAGTTTGAATTGAAAAGTGGAATTGTAAAAGTGAATAAGAATATAAAGTATTCGTGTAATTCTTCTTCCCTCTTCCGAGTAGTGTTTAATAAACCTTAAAGAATTCTCCATGCAACTGTTCACTCCAACAAATTGGTATCAGAGCCACGGTGGAAAGATCTTGCGTTCACTCCAACAAATTAGTATTAGAGCCACGGTGGAAAGATCTTGCTAAAAACAGCAGAAAATCAAGCTCTTTTAAAGTTATCTCCAAATTGTGAGAACTCGAAGACACAATAATCTCCAAGCTAGGAGGACCTATTGAGAGGTAGGTCATCAGAGGTGACATTACAAAGAAGAAGAAGAAGAAGAAATATTGAGGTTGAAGAAAGAACTTTTGAAAAAAGTGTGCAATGGCTAACAGTGATGGAAAACAATGAAACTCAAGTTGTTATGGAGAACAATGATATAGAACATATTGTTATGGAGATTGAAGAGCATATTGTTTTCACTATTTAGTACAAAAGAATATTAAAGGAATTGTTGGAAAAACTGAATCTGCCACCTACAAAATATATTTGTAAAAGATATGGTCTAGATCATCAACTAATATTTTTGGCTAAAGTTAGATTTCAAGATAGATATGGTTGGTCTATGTAGTATGGCTATAAAGCATACATGAAGAAAGAAGCGAAAAATGAAGCTGCACTCCAAGTGATTCATTATCTTAGGTGTTTTTCTAATATTGTGATCGAAGACATAAATACAAGAGAGTTGCATGATGTCAAGTATAAAGTAGAAAGTTTGAAAGAAGCACATATGGAGTTAATGGAAAAATATGAAGAAGTTAGAGATGAACTCTTAGTTTTGAAAATAGAAAAGGAAGCAGAAGGTTTTGGAAGCAACGAAGTGATAGTGACAACAAGGAGAATGGTGTTTGCAATTCGAGATTAGCCACTAGGTTGTAGTCCTTGTCAAAATCATTAATTGCAAGAGTTATTTGACTTTAAGAGGAGTGTTAGAAATTATAAATTCAAATAATGAATTAGTTTTTCTAGAATTTAGAATTAAGTGAAGTCTTCTAGAAATAAGTAACATAAATAAGTGTCTCTAATTTAGTGTATATCTTTTGGTTATGTGTGTTATTTCACATATGGACAATCATGATGAGAATCTAGAAATTTGAGTCATCAATATGTGGTAGTTTGAAGAGTTAGAAGAATTAGTATAAACAGGTTTTTAAGTATTTAGTTTGAATTGAAGAGTAGAATTGTAAAAATGAATAAGAATATAAAGTATTTTTGTAATTCCTCCTCCCTCTTCAAAGTAGTATTTAATAACTCTAACGTTGCGTTTGGATGGGGTGATTATTGGAGAGAAAAGAAAGGGAGGGAGAGAAAATGGAGATTTCCCCCATTTGTGTCGAGGAGAAATGGGAGGAGAGGAGAGACTCACGAGGGAAAAGTACGGTGAGTCCCACGCACAAATTTTCTCTCCAAATATGGAGAGATTGGGGGAGAAAACACGTCGGCACTTATTATTTTCCAAAATTGCCCTTTGTTATTCCAATGAAATATTCGCCTGATCCCGTTAAACAAATTTACAAATTAGGTTATCCTTTCCATTTTATTGCTGCAGATCTCCCAGGATTCGATTTGCTTTTCCATTCATTGCCTTGTCTACAGAACTCCCAAGAATCAACTTGCTCTTTCATCTATCCCCTGTCTGCAAGGTTTTTTCTCTTTCTCCTTATCTTCTTCCTCCTCCTCATCTTCCATAATATCAGTGTATCTGTATTATTTAGATGCGATAGGCTGACTTCATAACACTATTATAATATTGTCCTCACATACTATAGAATAAAACCAAAAACTCGATTCTGTGTGAAAGTTGAAAAGATTAATTTTTACATTCATGTTTTGTTTTTCCCCCACACGCTAACATGGAACCAACAGAAATGGATAAAAAGATTCCAACAGGCAAAGATAGGGAAGACACAAAATATGATATGATGAACGAACTAATCCTTACATTTTACATCATATGACATAGGTTGTAATCATGCTCTAATTATGATTTCATTATGAAATTTGTCAAAGCCCTTACTCTAATTTCTTTATCTTTGTTCTTACTATATCTTTAGCATGATGTGCAATTTGCAAAATATGTTGTTACCTATTTTGCATAACTATTCACTAGCAGCATACCTACAGTATATATGGAAATCACAAAATTCATAGACGATGTTGCCAAGGACACTCACGATTCTAACTTTGAAGTTAAGCATCTGATAAATTTTGGAGTCACATTTGAAAGTTCGAGATTGAACCGTTTAATTGAGGACTTGGAAAGATAGAGGCGTACATGTGTTGTACATGCTATTTGTTTGATGCTCTATGCCATACAATTCTTGGAAGAACTGTCCACCATAGTGAATAAACCCATGAGGGTGAGTGATATTGAGCGATACAATATGCGGAAACAATTGATGATACGGCTTGAAGATGAAAAAAATTGTCGGGATATTTTACGTATGGGTCCACAAGCTTTCCAACAGTTATGTCAAAAACTTCGAAACACTAGGAGAATTAAAGATTTTCACTGGATTACAGTTGAAGAACAAGTTGCTAAGTTCTTACATATCTTAGCCCATAATGCTAAGACTAGGACTATGTGTTTTTATTTTTATCGTTCAGGAGAAACTATTAATCGGCATTTTCATAATGTGTTACGTGCAGTGGTTTCGCTTGAGGCTGAGCTCCTTGTGCAGCCTTCTGGATTAAAGGTTCCTAGCCAAATTTCTAATAATAGCATATTTTATCCATATTTTAAAGTATATAACAATATTTTTATATCTTTATACTTCATACACCATGAGTTATAAATTAAATATGTTACTTCTAATTTGATAGGATTGTGTTGGAGCTATTGATGGCACTCATATTCGAGCAAAAGTGCCTAGAGAAGAAGTTGCTAGATTTCGAGGACGAAAAGACTACCCCACACAAAATGTGTTTGCGTCATGTTCATTTGACATGAAATTTACTTATGTCTTAGCTGGTTGGGAAGGTTCTGCATTGGATTCTCAAATTTTAAAAAATGCTTTGTCTAAAGAAGATAACCTTATATTTCCATAAGGTTTAGCCAGTATTTATGGATTTATAAGGTGTTGATTTAGATTGCAATTGTATGTGTTTTTCTTCTCCTTAATTCACTATTTCATTTGCAGGGAAGTTTTACTTAGGAGATGCCGGTTTTCCACTGATGCATGGGATCTTAACACCTTATAGAGGAGTTCGCTATCATTTAAAAGAATACTCTTTTAGGGCACCACAAAATGAAAGAGAAATTTTTAACCATCGGCATGCTTCATTACAGAATGTCATCGAACGAATATTCAGAGTATTGAAAAAAAGATTTCTGATTATAGCTAGTGGCACTAACCATATTATTCCTTTCAGACCATGACTGATATTGGGATAGCTTGTTGTGCATTACATAATTTTTTGATGGGAGTAGATCCTGATGAGAATCTAATCGCTGAAATTGATCGTGAATTACTACTTAACCCGCCTGATCATAATGAGGACACTTCTAACCATGGTCCAGAGGAAGACTACAGACAAGGAGTAATTTTGAGAGATAGTATTGCATGCCAAATGTGGCATGACTATCACAATGGATTATAATTTAGATGATATTAATTTATTTTATAAGTTAATTAGTATTTGATTGAATAATGTATGATATTATTGTTTATGCTATCAAAACATTTTATCAGTCACATTGGTATATTTCAAATAATCTGTTTAATGTCAATTTTATATGAATTGAATTATGTCTTTTCTGTTGAATTTTCATTCTAATTGATTATTCATGATATTGAATTATGCTGTTCTATTCAATTTTTGTTCTAACTAGTTCTTCATGATTTTGAATTATGCCTTTTCTATTCAATTTTCATTTCAATTGGATATTCATGATATATGGTATTCTATGCAGACACTTAACAATGGCCCCGAAATTAGTTAAGGATAATCTGTGTTGGACTCATAAAATTGATGAAGCCTTTTTTAGATGCTCTACTAGAAGAGATGATGAAAGGGAATCGTCTTGATGGAACATTCATAACAGCTGTGTATGATAATGTCTTGCAAGTGCTAAAAACTTCTTTTGGTCCCCATATAACAAAGCAACACTTGAAAGATCGAAAGAAGACATTGTCCTAGTGATTTGAAGAGCTATATGACTTATTTAATGGATTAAGCGGATTCTCATGGAGTCCTATTTCAAAAGTGTTTGAAGCAGATACTCAAATTTGGAATGAATTGATTGAGGTAGTTTTATTTGTTTCCTGTGTGCATGTTAGCTTATGTCTAGTTGTTTTCTATTTCATTTCATTTATATTTTGCAAATGATTTGATATAATTGTTATACGATTTGCAGAAAAAACCACAAGCAAAGAAGTGGATGAGTACCCCGGTTATATATTTTGACAAGTTGTATGAATTATTTGGTGCAGACAAAGCAACAGGAAAGTACGTTGAGAGTGCTAAAGATAAATTGAAACGTTGGCAGAAAGAATGCATTGATTTAAATGATGGAATTGAAGGGACGAATATGAATGATATAATAACTGAAAGTGAATTTAACTGGGGATATGAGCCCACCAACTCAATAGCCAATATGGATTCATTCAGTCTAACTGGTGGCAACTCTAATCATTCTACGGGTACTGCATCCTCAAAGGGACAGAAGAAGTGTAAGAAGTTATTGTTGAAGCAATTGAGGAAAAATATGAAAAAATCACTTCAGGGATTAAAGAGCTAGCTAAGGTTATGTGAGATGGCAACTCTTTGCATGATAAATCAATATCTTTATCTGAGAGACAAGTAGTTGTTGCTGAGAAACAAGCTGAAATTGCGAAGAAGGGGCTTGCTATACTTGAAAGAAGTAGGCCCCGTCATTATAGTGAAGAGGAGGTATGGGCAGAAGTTGACCAAATTGGAGTAAGCGAGGAATATAAATTGCAATGTTTTTTTTTAATGTAAAGAAGAAAAGAGTAAGCAAACTTTTTTTGGGGTTCCAAGGCACATACGATTACAAACTTTGATACAAATGATGAGGGATGCTGGCATATCATAATTGAGAGAGGAACATGATGATAAAATGTTACTTTCATTTTTGTTAAATGACTGTTGTGATACTACAATGTATTGTACTGATAAAATGCCTGTAGTTGGGCTGAATTAGTTGTCAATTTTGTTAAAAACTAGAATGTATCAAAATTCAAGATAAGCTAATGGATAATCATGGATTATTATACTGATTAGTAATGAAATTTAACTCTTATTTATTATTATGCGTGGTGATGCTAAATTTTGAATATTTATCATGGTTTCTATAGTTTAAACGTGTTATACTTACATAGTTTACATGTGAAAGAGAACAAAAGAATGATAAAAAAATTAGGGCAATAACTCTCAAAAAACTACAATAAGATGATTGTTAAAATATTAAATATATCAAGAAAAAAATTGTTTAACATGACTAAAAAATAAAATATACCTAATTTTGTTGGTAAGACTGTATCTCAAATCAAATAATAAAAAATAGATCTCAAATCAAATTAGAAATAATAATCAAATGACAAAGAATAGGAAAAATAAAAAATAAAAATCTCAATAGTCCTACTGCAATGCAGTTGGACCGAGGTCCGACCAAGGTTTGGTTGGACCTCGATCCGACTGCCTGCAGTTGGACCTCTGACTGTGTGGCAGTCAGACACGACAAGCTTGTTTTGAGATTTTTTTTTCCTATAAGTAATAATTTTTGGATTTTATTGGAGCAAGCATAACTTTAATTTATTTAATTAAATAATTAAGTTAATACCATTAAAATATATAAATTTATTTTACGATAAGATAATCAACTAAGGAAAACTTTATTTTTTTCAAAAATATGACATATTGGAATGTATAAAGTTATTTTAATATTATTTAGTATGTGTAAAAAACTTAAAATTTAATATAATGAAAATTCAAAAAGTTATTGTTTAATATTAATTAAATGAATATTAGTACTTATAATATTATATAAAATACAAATAAAATAATATTTATACCAAAATATATATAGTTGTTGTTTATGCTTCGTAAAATAAACCATGTCAATTTGTATCATTTCTTATTTCTTATGCTTTCATCGCTTGATAACTTTATATATTTCTTCACAAATTTATAAATGTCGTTAAGATTATTTATCAGGATATGTCCAATATATTCACATCATATATATGTGTTTCTGTGTAATCGTACTGAAATGAAATTGGATCGAATATACTAATAGAGGTATTTAAAGATTATATATATATATATATTTCATGGATATATGTTTATAATCAATAACCTAAAGCAAAATATACAAATATATATGTTCATAAATAGTTACAATATTTTTATTTTGTGATGCTAGTAGGTTTGAACTACCATATTTCTACATTACTCTTCCTTGCTATCATCTCCTTCATCACTATCATCTTCATCTTCATCTCTATCTAGAGACACTGTTGTGGCACCTTTTTACTTTTGGGATGAACGTCTCCCCTTTGGTTGTCCATAATTACTCCGAGTTAGTTGTTGTAACTGGGTTCACAGCTCTTCAATCTGTCTTTGTTGGTCTTGAAACATACTTTAATATGATTATGTAGAAATATTGATAAATTCATTACGTAACATATCTTGTATGTAATTTGAATGTGGATATGGAGGTAATTGACTTAAGGATGCTTCTTCATTATAGGTATACCCTTGTTTCGAGTTTCCAAAAATTTTGCAAGATATGTTACCAAGACCATAAACGGCGCCGTGCTTTTTCCCACCAGCAGCACTAATAAATGTATTCATATCAGATGTATTATCACTTGAAACCTGGGCGGTATGTTTTTGTTTAACATATTTATCCTAAAAAAAATCAAACGATTAACACACAAAAAAATTAACACCAAAACAAAAAAATACAAATAAAATATCTAAGAATATTTCTAATCTTCATACCCATATAGCTTTTGACTTTTCGTCTACCCATGCTTGGGTAGATTTACGTTGATGAGTTTTTATATAAACTTCAGAAAATGAAGGATCCTGTCCCAATTCACAAGCCTACGTAACAAAATAAGAAATAATTCGTTTAAGTACGCCACATGAGCCTACGTAACAAAATAAGAAATAATTTGTCTAAGTATGCCACATGAAAAGTATAAATGAATACATTATTTATATACCAATTGTCTAGTATGCTCTTCCATCGATGTAGAACCTCCCGTGTACAATGAAGCATTGGCTCGATTTTTCTTCTTTTGTGCACTAGTAGAACGAAATCCTTCAGAATCCCAATGGAAACAAAGATCATCCTAAATGTTTTGTTTAATCCAGTCAAGTCCTTTGCGCGTTTCACGTACATGTCCAATTATATCTTTCAATCGAGATTTTGCTCGATTCTTCCAGTTTGCCCAGATATCAGGATGATGTCTTGGTTCCCAGCAATAAAGTTTCTTCCAAATCATGTAGGATGTCAATAACGATTATACGTGCACAACTTATTTTGTAATTATTTTGTTATTAGCTGCAATGTAATAAACAGGAAATACATGACACCTGAAAATTCATGAAACCAGAGGTATTGATATTCTAGTGGCACTTTCATCCAGCAATTCCACACACCATCATATTTATTTTTAAAAATCTTAACAATAGCAGTACCGATGTCTTTATCATTTGGGGTAAATCTGAAAATATAAAAAATAGTGAAATATATTATTATCCTACAGATAACATTATTAAACCAAATAGTGAAACAAAATGATATACCTTGTGCCATTAGGTCTAATCAGTGTTGGCATCGGTTGATCTTGGTCATTGTAGTGTTCATTCGGGTGCTCATCATTAGGGTCTTTAGACTCTTGTTGAAAGTTCTCCAAAGTTGGCTGTGTTTCTTCCCTAGCATTAGATGACTCTGGTTGTGACAAATTACTTCGTGTTCTCCAGCCCCTTCGCGAAGACATCTTGTAATGATATTGATACCATTTACTATATGCACATTTCTTAAGGTTGCGTAAAAAATATAACATCCCAAGCTTCCCTTCTTACCTTGTAAACTTTACAGATCTTTGTGAAAGCTGTCCTCAGTGACTTCCGCTTCCTCTTTGATGAATGGGTTGGGGCAGTATAGAGGGATATATATAGAAGAAAGTTATGTTTATCTATACAAAATAATGTGTATATATGTCATTGTAGATGGTGTGACATGCGGGACCAACTGAGAAAGATAAATACAAATATGGAAGAAAAAGTATTGTCATAGTGTCATGTGATATATGGGCAAAAGTAAAAAAGACCACCCACATAAGTGCGAAAGATTCCATTGCCATATAATATGGCAATATGTGTGGGACCTAATGAAAGTACCACCCACGTATGTGCGAAAGATTCTATTGACATATAATGGCAATATGTGTGGGACCTAATGAAAATGCATAATAGTGCATCTATCTTGATAGATGTTAAGAAGTAAATTTAAAACTCACGTGCTAGTAGCAAAAAATGTTGTTATCCACCTTATATTACAATAATTACATGATGCATTTATAACAGCACACATTTATACATCGGAACAAAACATGCATATGTTATATGTTCAACAATTACACGTCTGCTTATTTTTTTTTTCCTTTAGAACTTGAAGCTTTATGCTGCTTAGTTGAAGCTTTATGTTGCTGGCAGTATTCATGAATTTGACGTTGTAGATCAAATATTGCACTTTCATTGGCTTGTAGTTGGATCTTGAAAATTTTTAATTTCTCCTCTATATCAGGATGTAGCCGACCTTGTGGACCTTATAGGTATATGGCCCCTGCCACACTTGGATATGATAATGATAATAACTCATTTTCTTGTTGATACTTATAATCGAAAGGTGCGTCCTCTTCTACTTTATGTGAAACACTTCCTAACCCGTATATGGAGCCAGCTTTTTTTCCCTCCAGCAGCTACTGTCCATAGCGTAACTTTATCTGCTAGTGAGAAATTTTGTGCATTTGCGACATTTGCAATGTTGGTTTGAGTCTTGCATATTCATTCTTAACCAAATCAGGGGAAAAAATTATATAACAGTGATACATAAATGATCTTTCACATAGAGGAATACGAAGTTAGCAGACTTACAAAAATTTTTTCAGATTTTTTATCCACCCAAAGACCAGAAGTTGGGTTCTGATGTGTTCGAACATGAAGTTCTACCGGAGCTATAGGCTTGCCGAAGTCTTTAGCTAGAGTTGCAGCATTATCAGTGAATGAAATATTGCCACCAATGTGAAGAGATGGGCCGTCTATCGAGTTGGAAGTTCTATTTTGTTTTGCAAGTTCACTTCTTCGTCTAAATTCTATCTTATTCCAATTAGCACATAAATCATTCTAAATATGTTCATTTAACCAAATAGGCCGCTTCCCTTTATTTCTGTGGTAATAGATCAAATCTTTCAACCGATTTCTTGCACGATCTTTAAAATTGTTGTAAATTTGGCGATGATCCTCTATGGTCCAGACATAATATTTCTGACAACATCATCCAAGAATATTTACCAAATCATATACTTCAATGAAATAAGTGTAACAAATGGGATTTTAAACTATACTTGAAATTCTTTGAACCATAATTTTCGAACGGATTCAGGAACTTCCTTCCATGAATTATAGGGTCCTAGATAATTATGTATTTGTTTTCTTTTTTTCATTTTTTTACTAATGATTAGGTTGCAGGTAGATTTGATGGCAACAATCAACTTTATCCTATAGCTATAAATTGCAATACCTGTGTTAATTTTGCTAATTTCCTTCCCTTAGGTTTTCATATTCTATATAATCCTCTTGGTGGTTGTATCCCTCTTCTAAATGCCGACCTTTAAGGACATGCTCATTATAGGCTTATCTAATTTCTTTTCATGGATTAGAGACTCAAAATTGATTTCCCAACAAAAAAAAAAGAATAAATAAAAAGAAAGTATTGAAAGAAAGTATTGATAATTAATATATAAATTTAAAAAATTATTTAATTGATAAAGATATCCTTTGATATCCTTCAAATTAAATTAATTTTAACTTTTGTGAGATAATTATTAAAATTTTAATGATTAGATAATTCATAAAAATGGATGAAGAAATAAAATACTATAGATAATTGATAATTTCTTTTCATAGGCTAGAGCCTCAACATTGATTTTCCCCAAAAAAAAAAGAATAAAAAGAAAATATTGATAATTAAAATATAAAATAAAAAATAGTTTACTTGATAAATATATCATTTGATATCCTTCAAATTAAATTAATTTTATTTTTTATGAGATAATTATTAAAATTTTAATGATTAGATAATTCATTAAAATGGATAAAGAAAAAAAATTAGCGATAATTGATATATAAATAAAAAAATTAGCTTAACAATTAAATATATTTTTTGAGATCCTTCAAACTAAATTAATATTATATTAATTTTTATGAGAATATTATTAAAATTTTAATAAATATTGTACAAATTTATTTTTATTTCTTTTTTATTACAATATCTAAATATAATAGAAATAAAATTAAGAAAATATGTAACAATTTAATTGGTTAAGGTGTCCTTGATATTATATTTTTAAATATTTAATAAACATTATAAAAATTTACTTCATAAATTTATGATTATTATTTAATTAGAAATTAAATTTTTCACAATTTAAAAACATACATCACGTTTTCCTTGTAAAGCTATCAGATGAAAATAATAATTTTTAAGTTCTTATTCACAAATTTTTAGTAACACCATATTATTATTATTATTATTATATATAACTCTAAAGAATAATTTAAAAGAAACTACTAATAATTATTCTTGAGATAAAAAATATTTAATATGATGAATATATTCTTTGAAATTATCTAAAATAAATTAATATTAAATTTTATTAAATAATTATTAACATTTTGATAAATATTGGACAAATTTATTAAGAAAATTTGTAATTGTAATTTTCTTTTTAATTAGAAATTAAATAATTATAATAAAATTATCTATTTGATTTATTTTTTTATTAATAACTAATAATTAAATAGCTCATAAAACTAGATAAAGAATAAATACAGAAGTTATCCAAATTAAAAGTATAGTTATAAGTATAAGTAGTATATATATTAGTTTTGTTGTTTTTATATATTACATTATAATATACATAATTTTTTGTTAATATTATTTTATTTAGAAGTTTATATAAATATATATATTAAGTAATGCATAATATAATTACAAAAAACTTACCATACATTCAACTAAAATATTAACAATTTCCTTTAGGGCTTTTAGTTCAAGTCTCAAAGATGGCACTTTCACATATAAAAAAAAAATGTTGCCAATCTTTTAGTGGCAACATCTACAATTCACCCCTAAAATTATATGTAATATATCTTTTTATAATTTAATGACATAAATTATTATATAGTCTACAAAAGAAAATTATTTTCACATTATTTAACGAATACAATATTATGTTATAGTTAAATTTACTAACACTTATTTTTATTTTTTATAAATTAGGAGTTGGGTAATTAAATAATTTACTTAGCAAGATTTAATAGATTGATAAACCATAGTTAACATCATATTATGATAATTTTCATGTTAAGAACAATCATCTTGACAAGTTTTTTTCCTTTGTTAGGAGGGGAAAAAAAGGCTTTCTTATCCCTTGGACTCTCATGAGTAGGAAATGAAAAATCATTGCAAATGTAATTGGAAACAAATATGAACCAACAAAAATCAAATTTCAATTGAAAATGAAAGAAAATGAAAAGGATATCAATTATGTTTTTGCATATAGTCTAATTAAAAGAGATTGGGGGAAAAAAAAAGGAATACATGTAAAAATAAAGTAAATTGGATACATACTCTTTTATATTATTCTTTATCTCTAACTACATAACTATATAATATGTATTATATTTTAAATCATACCCTCCATTTCTTTTTTGATTTTGCACCTCTCGATATTTAGTCTTTGCTTCTTTTCGAAAGAATTTGAGAGATCTGACATTTAAATGAGAGAAAGACTTAGTTTTTAAACAAAGAAAAACCTTGACACGATCACTTAAAAAAGTGCTAACAGAAATAGAGAAACACCACGAAGAATGTGTGAATTTAATTGAGAGTTTACACCATGACAAAGAAAGGAAACCAATTAGGAGCACAAAGAGGTGAGAGACATGATGTGATTGAAGAATAGTGGCTGAGTGGAGTCATTTTTAATATTTATAAAATTCTGGAAAATAGAAATGTCATAATTTTTTTATATCATTTATCTTTGGAATTTTGTTGAGTGAAATATTTATTTCACTTTTATTTATTTTGTATAATTTTTTTTCAATCATTCCTTATACACAGTTATTAAAATCATGATCTTAAATTTGCAAACTTTTTTACTATTTTTAGTTAATTAAATATATTTTATATTTATATTAATTTATGACTTAAAATAAATAAATTATACATTTTTAAATTTTGAACATGAATGGAGGCCTTTTATTACTCATAGAATAATTAACCACATTACTATTTATCACATTTTACTATTTTTATATTGAAATTATTAAATTATTAATTTAAATTATAATATATATATATACACATACACAATTAATAATATTTAACTAATTTGCAATCGTTTCATATATACATATATATTTAAGTCATTAAAAAATAATATTTAAATGATTTGCGATGATTTAACGACGAATTAATGACGAAAAATTTTGTCACATACATTCCGTTGCTAATTCCGTCACTAAATTAGTGACGGAATATTTCGTCACAAAATTAGAATTGACTATCACGTTTAATAGTGACAGAACTTTCCATCGCTGAATTCCATCACTAATTTGATTTGTGATGGATTAGCAACGGAAGTATTTGCGAGGGAAATTTTTTGTTATAAATTCCGTCACTAATTTTTGCGACAGAATTAGTGACGGATTTGTGATGAACTTGCGATAGAACAAAATTCCGTCACTAAATTCCATTGTAAATTTACTATTTTTTTGTAGTACTAAAACAGCACTGAAGATCAGATTCAAAAGTTTAGTTCAAGCAACAAAAGGATAAACTTTTCTATTATATACTTAAACTATGTGAATGAACGAAAATGTAAGGTTAATAGTAAACAGAATAGTTAAATGTTAGAAATTAGAATAATGCATTTTGTAGTTTTCTTTAGCTTGTTATCGGTTTCTATAATAAGTTTTTTTTATTATTTGTTTTATCAGAAAATCATTTCATGAATACATGTATATATATATATATATATATATATATATATATATGCGTGTGTGTGTGATGGACAATGTGCCAAGGCTGTGATTGGTGATATGACGTAAATAATGGTGGCAGCTTAAGTGGTGATAATAATAGTAGGAAGACTAGACAATAGGACAAAGTTTAAGCTCTTTCAAAGGAATAAAAAAAAAAAAATCAAGTTTCCACGCTCAAGCTTAGACTTAATAGAAAAGCTTGAGTTTGAGCTTAGGCATAAGCAAGAATTATTTCAAACTTCTTAATTTGATTTGAATATGCCTAAATAGAGATGTCTAGTTTCGAGCATAATAGCTTAAACTTGAACATTTTCCAGTTTTAAAAAATTAGAATTGAGCTCAATTGGTCCAAATTAATTTTTTTTTGGATTGGGATCAACTTCATGTTGAATCCAAGCACACTCACATTTACAATTTTTATTCGAAGCCAAATAAGATTGTTTAATTTTAAGCTCAAGCTCCATCCTTAACCTGCCTCAGTTTGACCCAAGTGTAATTCATGATGAACTTTGATAGCCATGTTGGTCTTTTACTGGTATTAGTGTCAATAGTACAAGCGAATAGCACGGAGTTAAAGTAAAAATAAAAATGGTTCATGTAATTTTTTTAAAAAAAATAATTTGCTTAAAAAATTGGAGGAAAATGAAAGTCATTAGAAAATTTTTCCACAAAAAAAATTATTTTCTAAAAAAAAATAGAAGAATATTTTTTATGTTAAAAAATTTTTTTAAAAAAAGCTTAAAAAAATTTTATGGCTAAATTTGTATCACTCTGTGTTTTTAACTACTTGATACCTGTTTCAAGTCCATCAAAAGATTAAGAAAATGGAGATGAGAGAGTGCTTCATTTGAAGAAATGATTTAAATATCTATACACATTTTTGTCTTTTAATAAAAATGTGTGTGTCTGAAAAAAGTCAAAAACATAATTTATACAAAGGTATTTATGTCAATCTCTTATGCCCATTTATCTCTTAATAAAAATATGTATGTGTGCGTGTGTGTATGAATCTGAAACAATAAATGCTTGATTAACAAATAAGGGAAAAGAACTAAATAGATGCAGCTTAGATGTTTGCAATCCAATTGTCCCATGTAAACTTAATCACTAGTCAAATTCTTGTGTATGTGCGCGCATGTCTACCCGCCCTTGATTAGTATATAAAGGAAAAGAATTAATTAGATGTAGTTTAGATGTTCGCAATCAAATTATTCCAGGTAAATTTGATCGCAAATCAAGTTCATGTAAAAATAGGCTAGGTCGTAGGAAAACATTTTTCAAACATAGGGTATAAACCTAGCCTAATATTGTTAATCCTAATTCAAGCCTGAGCCTAACCCTAGGCTTGGCTTGGCTCACAAATTAAAAATGTTATTTTTTTTATTATTGAAAATGTTATTCAAAACAAAGACAAAGTTACTTCTAATTAGTTCTGCTTTGATATCCTTGTCAAGCCCAAAATGGAAGACGGGGTTGGCGAGGAATCCATTTTGAACAGAGTGAAGCTTAGTGAACTCTTGGGAATTCACGTGGCAAACAAATTAAGCACAAGAAGCATTTAATTAAGAAGGTAATGACGCTGCGTGACTCTTTGAAGCTCAAGGGAAGAAAGACTAGTACCATTTTGTTTGGATCTGATACTGATAAGCATAAATTGGACCAACTTCCTAATAAATAATTATTGACTTGTTATGGATCCTCCTTTAAGTTGATCTAGAACACTGAATTTTTCTGCCCTCACCTATCTCCACCTTGTAATATCTCATATCAATTTACACTTATGCCCCTTTTAATAATATTAAAAAAATTAAATAATGCAAGCTTGACCAAGGCTCAATTAGGCTTAAAAAAGTCTAAACTCAACTCATTTTATTCGAACTTTTTTAAAATGTTTTTTTTCTTTTACTTTTAATGAGATTCATACCTTTTTTTTTTATGGGCTAGGTATATTTTCTAACCCATAATCAAGTCTAATCCTATGTATCAACAACAAACTAATGAATATTTTTTATATTATATGATTGAGTTTTTAAAAACAATTCTCACATAATTGTTATTATTAAAGAGTATGATGGCAAAACCTGAAAATTTTGAGCTAAAACTTTTTTTGGGCCAAAATTTGGGCTAAATTTAGTCCTGACATAAATACTCCAAAAACTAAAGAGAAAATAAGCTAGTAATAAATTATGCTTCAAATAGAGTGAAGTAACGAATCCTACCAAATGGATCGACTTAGTTAAAAGGAGTCAAAATCTATGTTATATAAACTCTAAATTAACATAGGGGGAAAGGTACTGCAAAAAGCACTCACTAGTTCAAAACGGAAGGTTCTAAACTCTTTCTTTGGTTTAAGGGCTGTTTGGTAATATATTGGAAAAGGAAAAAGAGATAGAAAATTGAGGAATGCATAGGGTCCTTAATTTATATCATATTTATTATATTATTTTTATTATTATTCAACGGTGTTTGTTTGTTTTAATTATTTTTTAAGATAGAAATTTGAAGGTTATTTCCATTTATATTCTCATTCCCTTTCCAATTTTTTACTTATAATTATATGTGCCAAACGGTTCCTTAGCCTATTCCTAGATGGATTCCATCACACGAAAAGATTGAGGCCTCGTTTGGTAGGCCACTGGAAATAAATTCTATGGTCTTTGTATTTGGTAATAGAGAAAAGGTAAGGGAAAAGAAAATTTTCTGCTATGCATTTTTCTTCGTAAATATGTGCCACTGCATTGAGCATTTTAGAGTCAAAATGAAAGATGACAGTTTTGGCCCTCACATTTGTACAAGTTTTTGTACTCTTTCAGTTGGACAACTCTTTCCCATTTGCTTGTCCTTGTGTGGTCTATTGAAGTCGAACCTCTGTATTTCTCAAGCACTGTCACTGTAACAATGTTAAGAAATAGTAATTGAATTGGGCAATTGACTTTTGACCATTTTAATTTTTATTTATTTTGTTTTAATATTTAAGTAGTTTCTGACTAATTTTTTGAAGTAAAAAAGAAAAAGGTGTAATTATAAAAACAAATTGAGTTGCTCTGCAATATTTTTTTAAAAGTTTCAATTGGCAAATAAGATAAGAAGCTGAAAATGAACCAACATTAAAAAGTTGAAGTTTGTTCAACATATCATATATATATATATATATATGTGTGTGTATTATAATATTATAATATACATATCTCTAAAATAAGACAAATAATTTAGCGATTTGACCGTGGGTGGATTATCCAGCAGAGATAGACAAACTTTGACTGAGACAAGTGGAATATGAACTAACCCACATTCCTCTTGCAAAAGAAAATTGAAGTTTGATATAATATATAAATTTGATAGTTTTGACTGAAGTTTGATCGGAAATTATCTGACCAAACTTCAATCTGTTATTATTGAGCATTTTAAAATATTTTTTATTTTAAATAAAATTTAAAATCCATTAAATTTAAAAATTTATATAAGGCACATAATTTTTGTTCTATCGTTTTTATATATACAAAAATTTATTTTTCTTTTCTTTACTTTTCAGTCTGAAGTGATGTCACAGACCTATCATGTCTTTTTTGTTTATTTTAATTGAGGGCATTTTGGTCATTACCATCACTTCTTCTATCATGCCAAACTAAGAAAAGTGAAGGTATTCTCTTTTCATTTCAGGTTATACTAAACACAGTTAATTTCTTTGCATTTTATTCAATATTCTCTTTTCATTTTACTTGATT
This sequence comes from Erythrophleum ivorense, assembly GCA_026724425.1. Classification (NCBI taxonomy): domain Eukaryota; kingdom Viridiplantae; phylum Streptophyta; class Magnoliopsida; order Fabales; family Fabaceae; genus Erythrophleum; species Erythrophleum ivorense. The sequence continues at coordinate 6,505,083 of JAIUCV010000018.1, forward strand.
AGAATTCTGTGTGCCAAATGAGCTTATGAATGCCAAGGCAAAAGTAGGGTTTGCTTAATTTCAAAGCATCTTCTAGCCTCATCTACCCCCTTAATTAATTCTACCCTTTACATGACCTATCATGAAAAATTTTTAAATACACTTATTGTATGATTATAAATAGATGGAGAGCAAGGAGTCGATGTAAATGTCTTTAAAATAGTATTGCAAATAGTAGGATTTATTGACACATACACTTATACAAATTGCTGTTAGCTTCTTGCACATTCTTGCCATGCAAAATGTGTGTGCCTGTGAAATTATTGACTCATCATTGCTTAATGCTTATTGCCTTAGTCTATGAACTACGAACTTAGGATAATTACTTCTCCGAATCATTTCCAAAATGAGATTTTCTCCAGTCTTAAAATGGTTATCTCTGGCGCAATCTGTCCAACCTGCACCGAATCTGGCAAATGTCCTGCTCCTTTTTGTGTAGGGAATTAATATCATAGTCCATGCTCCTTTTAATGTCTCAATCTCTACGTTTTGTATCTTGTTTATCATATGTTGCTTGAAGAACTCTGTCGGCATGCACAAGTTACTCAAAGATATTAGTTTGAAAATCGCATGAATATCCGAAATTCCAAGTGCATCTAAGAAAATTAAAAGTTGGGATTCAATTTGTACAAGTGAGATTCTTGTGTAATATAAATAGGGTCCACGTGAAGAGTAAATTTTAACCGTTAAGTGTACAGATAACGTAGCACACTTAGTGTATGTAAGAATTGCTCTGAATATCCATAACATACATAAATTAACGCAGTATCAATCATGCACCATGGACTTGCAGTCGTGGAAACTATATAAAAAACAGCCATACTCGAACACGAAACTGTGATGTGTCCGATATGCATATGACGAATGTATTAGAAACAACACGACATATTAAATTGCATTAAACAATATATCCCCGATTGCGTTGCCAAAGCTGGCATTTTACAGAAATTGCTTTATAATTTATAGTAACAGTGTAAGACCGTAAATATTTGTTGAGGATGCAAACGGTGAGTGGGGATGAATTAAAGGAAATGGAAGAAATAAGACAAACCAAATTTTGTTATAAAATCTTAAGCAGAGAAAAATTTCTGCCTCAAGATAATTCCCTAAATTTTAAAAAATTTGTATCCATTAAATTTACACATATATTATGCTTTTTTTTTTTGAGGTTATCTGACATTTTCACTTAAACCTACTAAATTTACATATATATATATATATATATATATATCACTCATATAAAAAACTTCATTATTATTATTATTATTATTGTCATTATTTTCTCTTTTCTTCTCTTATCTTTTTTCTTTTTTATTTTTCTTTTTTTCCTTTCTTTACCTTCTTTTCTTTCTCTTCTGGTGTAAGCTTTCAAAGTATGATAACCATACCTTTAGTATTCAATTTTTGGCTTCTTGAGATAATTTTTAAGCTCAATTTAAAATTTTGAAGGTCATCCGAGACACTTTAATCTTGAATGCTAAATTGTTAATTCATAAATATTAGTTGCACGACAATTTTATCATCTATTACTAATAGAGAAGTAAAAAAGTAAATTTACAATTTTATTTTCTAGCATTTCTTTAAAACAATAAACTATAAATGTGTAATTTTTTTTAAATAAGATGTAAAATTTCTGAAGAAAAAATTGATATTAAAGCAATAATTTTCATCTAAGTCTTATGAATCTAAGTTTCAATAACAACAGACTAAAATTAGTTGAGAAAATTTGCCATCATATCAAAAAAAATAAATTAAAATTTTAACTTATCATCTTAATAATTAAAATAAGATATAAAAATTACATTCATAAAAGTAACCATGTCAACTTTATCCCCTTTGACCTAAGGTTTTGGCTCCACTGTTTGCAAACAAGATAAAGGCATGTAATTATAACTACTCTTTCTTCACATGATTAATTTGGTTGTTGTCATTGGCATTCAAGAAACTATATATTTGAGTTCTCTCAAGAACTAACCATGACGCCCTTTTCCGCGTGGGCTTGCTGCAGAAGAATTCTGAATGAAGGATTCTCGGAGTCCAATTTGCTGCCTTCACTTGATGCTTTCTGCATTCCTTCCCCTAATTAAGTAGAATATTAGCTCAAATTTTACAATATATAATAGATTAAGAGGAAATTATATTTTTACCTCTGAACTAAAGCCAAATTACACAATTGCCGTACAAGCTTTAAAATATAACAAAACATCTCTGAAATTTGAACTAAAAAGGAACTTCTTGCAAGTCTAACCTTGGGCTAAGTCCGGCGTTGTCATTGTAGTCAAAATTATATGCCCGCTTGCTATTATCTTGAGATTTAACGTTTTCATTTCAATTCAAAGTTTAAGAGGATATGTATGTTTTTATGGTCACGTTTCAATTACGCAATTAGACCTTAATTAGTTCAGGGTAATAAAATATTATAATTTCAACAAAAATTAACTATGGAAGGCTATCTTATATTAGCTTACCGATTTTTCCGATAAAGTAATCAGGTTCAATAACGATAACCGCATTACTTTCTTCTTCTTCTTCAGCTTCTTTCTCAGATGCCCTCCTTTCTTGGTTAAAATTGCCATAGTCATCAGAATCTGCTTTCTCCTTCTTTATCTCAACATCTCGCTTCCACTCTTGTCTCTTTGCACGAAATGGATCTTTTTCATTCTGATTTTCTTGATGAATTTGCGTTTTTGTCTCTTTATGATTTTGTATGCCAGCACCAGCAACATCACAGTGATTCTGAAGTTCCTTCTCGCAGGCAGATTTTGCATAGATCTTAACCTTAAATGTTGAATTTCCATCATATTTGAAAACTATAAACTCCCCAGTTTCCAAACCATTATCTTCTACAAATGTCTTCCAACCTGTTTTGAAATACAATCCTTTATCATCCTCTTCCTCAATATCAACTGTCCAAGATTTATTCGAAGAAACCCTACTAAAGTGTGATTCTCTTTGGTATAACACTACGAAATCTATAGATAAACAGCACAGGGATTTGCTGCAACACACACCAAAAGAGAAAAAAAAAAAAGACAGAAATTAGCACTATATATAAACATGGTTCTCTTTTCGCTGGAAAACAAGTTTCGTATTTTCCATGATAAAAGTCCAACAGGACTCATTAAAGTTTGAGTTATTCGCATGAGTAAGAAAGAAAAACATTAATTTAAGAGTTTGGTCGTCGCATGTTACATGTATGTGTACCAAAGAATTGCTCATCACGTAGATGAACAAGTTCAAGAGTTCAAGAAAGTGGTCAACGCTTAACTTTTCAATTAAGCAATCGACTATAGGGAACAAAGCAGAGAAAGAAAAAAGATTTACCAATTTAGTAGCGTAATCCCCGATCAGGACCTTGAAGAAAGAACTCTTCGAGGATTTTCTGAGGTTATCTGATCCTTCCTCCATGAATAGGCTTTTCCAGAAGAAGACGCAACTGATCGCATATAGTGTTTATGCGATATTGTTGGTCTAAGTTAGAAAATAGATTAACGGCGGGAGATTACACACTGAAATACTCAATATTGGTTAGCAGTCAACCTAGGAGATCTCGAATCTTTGACTTCTTGTTTCCAGTAGCCTTCAGCTTTCGTCCCAAAGTCGAAAGCCTCAATTATTGCGCGGAAAACAAGAAGTTTGTCGGTTAAAAATCAAATAAGGACCTATTGGGCCTTTGGTATAGAGGAGATCCGTGCGATAACAAGTGTTTTTCTTTTTTTTCCTCTCTTTTTTGATATCTTGAGATTAATATGGAAGGTAAAAATTATAATTTTGGAGATAAAAATTTTAACTGTAAAAAAAATTATAATTTAAAATTTTCATCTAGGTGTGAATTTTCTCTCTTTTGACCTTACATATATAAAAGTAATAAATATATAATAATATTTAGATATAAATGAAAAATAATTTATCTTATTTAAATTTATAAAAAATAATAATAATGAAGTTAAAAAAATTGTATATGACGAAATACAAATTATAGAAATATTTAGATTGAGAAAATGGAGGAGAAACAAAGAAAAAAGAAAATTTAGTTTAGACATTTTTATTTTATTTAAAGTTCTCTACTTGATTAAGCTACTTTGCAAAATGTGATTAGAATATTGGTTTTTGAAATTAAGAAGAACTTGATTTAGTAGAATCAAAAAATAATTTTAAGGGAAGAAACAATTAAACACTAAATTATTTTCTTAATGATTCAACAAACATTACAGTTAAGATTACAATATTTTTATTTGCTCTAAGATACATATATAGTTTAATTTAAGAGAAAGAAGTAGTAGGACAAAAAAAACCACACTACAAATATTTAAAACTTGAGATTTATGCAAAAGCTTTTGGCATAATTAAATAAGGAGATGACAAAGCATACAATCTGGAATAGAGTGAGCAAAAGCAACACAATTGCATCAAAGAAAGATGCTATTTTTTAAGGAGTGTTGAAGTATTAGTGCATAAAGATTGCTTTATGCTTGTGATAAGGGTTATCATAAAATTTGTTTAGATATTTAGATAAAGAGATATATTTTTTTGTTGATAGTTGTTTGGACAATATTTTTGTAGTGTTCATTATCCATGGAAGCTATTTCATTATTGTCACCCAGCAAGTTGCCCATGATTTTCTTCTCAACAAGCATTTCAACATCTTTTCCAATGTTAATATGAAAATCAAGGAGGGCTATGTAATCAGTCATGTAGCTTGTAAGAGGAAGGTGACACTACTTAAATGCCACCACATTTGAATATTGCAACTCGATTATGCTTTTGTATTGATTGACTTCAAATTTAAGTCATGCCTCATGTAGTTGGCTTGCACTATATAGATGCGTCACTACATCAAATTTTTTCCTTAGTGTTTAATAGTAAGTAAAAGATTCTTTGCATATCTTAGTGGTTTTGCACACTACCATTTGGTAGCCTTATGTATTGCTCAAAATCAATGAAGATAAAGTTCTCCCAAATTTCTTTGTTAGGAAATATAATTTGCAAGAATTAGGATGCCAACAACTCGAAGGTAACCTTAAGAAATGACAATCCACCATTGTAATGAGTGCAAAGAGTTAGGTTGAAAAAGGTAGCTAATTTTTCAAGCAAAATCAAGTCTACTTTTACATCACATCTTAGTCATGGTTTGGAAACCTAAGCGTCTTCTTTTGATAGACATACATACACAAGAAATAACTCAATGATGAAACAAATATAAGTTTGAATCATCTTACAAATTCATCATCCTCTATTGATATGGTCTCCAAATAACAGTGTCAAATTTTGCCTTCTTAGTCTTGTAGGACTTTAACATAATCCTTTAACAAATTCTCTTGATTCCTTTTTAGAAATTTGCAGATGGAACATGATTTGATCTCCTTTGTTGATTCCCATCTTTTGTCTCCATGGTGAAAAGGGCCAATGGAAACCAAAGTAGGAGTGTAGGCTTCTTCATTTATTTGTTGAAGTTTTGGTAGCATTTTATAGATATAATAGCCTGACAATAATGGAGGCTTCAAAAAGTCTATAATTTCTAACTTATCTTTTAAAGAGCTTTGCAGATGTATTTGTTCTTTTTTTGTCTCCAATGAAGTACTCTATTTTATTTTCATTTTCATTTTCTTTATCTTTTGATGGACCTGAAACATATGCCAAATGCCAATTAAAAATACACAAAATGATAAGAATTTAGCCATGTTCATTTTTTAGGCTTTTTTTTTTTAAGAATTTTTTTAGGGAATTTTACATTAAAAGTATTTTTTATATTTATTTTGTTAGGAAATAAGTTTTTTCTTTTGAAAATTGTTCTTATAACCTACAATTTTCTACAATTTTTAAGCAAAGTATTTCTTTTAAAAAGTATGAAAATTATTTCTATTTTTGCTTCAACCCCTTACTATTAGTGTGACATTCAATTTCTCCATAAAGGCACGAAACTCATCAAATATAAAAGCAAGTCCCTTGAAATAAATGATATAAAGCCAAGTAAAATTAGAATAAAATCTTCAATAATGGAAAATGAGGATTTGAAGCTTAAGATGCCCGAAAATCAAAGCCAGAAGAGTTAAGAAAATTTGCCAAAATAAGTTGGGACAATTTCGTAATTTTTGAAAAAATTGAAAAACTCACATGAGGACTTTTAAAATAAAAAATTTGAGTTTTTCAAGGTTTTAGAGGCCCTAAAAACTATGAAAATTCTAAGAATAGTTAAACCCCTTAGGTGAGCGATTTTGGTTGTTGATTAATCAAAACTTTGACCGAATAGTTCAGAATGCTTTTAAATCTAATTTGGATAAAATGAAAACTATTTTATGAATTAGAGGACCATGTTTTATGATGAAAAAGATGGATTTTGAAAAAATGAATCCAAACAGTAAAAACTAAGAAGTTGAAAACTTATGAAAATGGACACTTGGCTGTATAAAAAGTCCTAATATGGTCTGATCTCCCAACCAACTTTTTTACATGATGAAACAAAACTAAGGAGGGCTAAGAGTGGCACACAAGTGGGAGAGCTAAGGGAGGAAGAAGTCTTGAAAAGGTAAGAAAATATACACTTTTTCATTCCCTTTCCTTCTCTAAACTTCTTCCACTCCTTCTCCTCACTTATTCTATAGTTTTAACACCTTAATTGGTCATGGTTGTTGGCTGGTTCAGCAAGGAGAGGATAGAAATTTCAAGGGTTCTTGGAAGTATAGCAAAGCACCTTGAGAAAGCTAGCAAGTAAGGTAAGAATTATAGCTTGTCTTGTTTCCTCTTTGTTGTTCTATCTTCGGTGATTTTTGGTCAGACCTAGCCCAGCTAGAAGGAGATGAATTCTAATCTTAGCAAGAAAGAAACAAGTGTTTAAGAGTGTGAGAATTAAGAATAGTCCATTGGAATCAAATAAGAAGCAATGAAATTTAAGATTTAGAATCTTAGGGTTTTAAGACAAATACTTAAATCTAATTTTTTTTTCTAGAGATATCCTAGCTTATCTAAGATATGGTATGAATCCCTTAGACCCCTAGAAAGCTTTACACGAGCCATCCCTTTCAAGAAAATGAAGACAACTCCATGGGCTCCAAACAAGGAGCATGTCTTGGCCTAGGCTATACCAAGCACCTAAGAAGTGTTTTAATTTGTTCCAAGGCTAGAATGGGACTAGATATGATGGAAGAGCATCAAAGGAAGCCTTGAAAATTTTTAGAAGCCATGAAATGTGAGATGGAGGTGTAGGCTCCATAATAGGATATAAAGAAGCAATTCATAGTTAGGCTCCTTAGAATGAATGTATAATGACTCCAAGAAGTTTAAAATGGAGTCAGGAGTCAAGAGTTTAGATTAAAGGAGAAAATAGAGCTAAGATTATGAATTTCTATAGTTATTTCATTAGGTCCTTTATGAACCATAAGTATGTCCTAGAACCAAGCCAACCTCCATAGAGTTTGTGAGAAGCTTAAGCTTGTTTCTATGAGTAATTTATGTCTCTTTTGATGTGCATAGGCCAAAAGAACCAAGAGCCACCTAGTTGCAAGGCTTGGCCCAGAAGAGGGAGAAGAGTCCTAAGGGAAAAGTATGTGCATTTGCTCTAAGGTACTTCTCTAACCTTTTTCTCATGTATTCTTGGGTGTTTTCTTGTCTTTGGATGTGTGTATATATGTTTATGCCATGAGAAATGTTTCTAGCTATTTCCTATATGCCACAATATTATGATATTCTTGAAATGTGTTTTATGAATGTGTTTAGCTTAACTGAGGATGGTGACGCCAAAAGTCCCTTAGCAAAGGTGAGGATGAGCCAAAAGTCCTTAAGATTGGGTAAGACAAAGCCAAAAGCCTTTAGAAGAGTGAGACTTAGTCAAAAGTTCCTTGAAAGTGGGTAAGGCAAGTCCAAAAATCCCAAAGAAAATGGGTGAGGCTAAACTAATACTTTTAAAAGCTTATGTATGTTATGTATGAGTTTTTTTGACATAAAAAATGTTATGTATATGTTCACTAGTAGCTAGAAAGTCATGCATGCATTCTTTGATATGTATATGCATGCTCTAAGGGAAAGAGCTATTGAGATTCTTTGAATCTCACTCTCCCCCTTCCATATGCTTATTCATGTTTAGGTGAGTCAAGAAATCTAAAGAAAGGAGACCAAATGCCTTAGAGCATGATTCTTGACAAGGAAGTAGAAAAATAGGCAACTTTATTGTATATTGATGTCAAGAAATGCATCCATATGATCTATATGAGATGTAACCATTTGACAAGATTAAATGTATATATTTATAATGTATGTATGAATCTTGAAACTAAATGTATGGAAATATGAGATTTTGCCACCCTTGTGCTAGTCTGTGTTTGTGTATGTGTGAGTGGCATGGGGAGTTTGAGATGCATGAATATTTGGATCACTTGGGTAGCTTTTATAAGCTAATTTTAACCATTTATACATGCCCAATTGGTTGTGGTTGGAGTAGGAGAGCATATGGTGTCATTTGACCCTATTTGATACCTAAAAAATGCCACTTTGTGAGTTGAATCCCAAACTGACCAAATGGACAAATTTTTTCATGAAATTGGGCATGAATATAGCTCTCATCTTTTTGCTAAGCTAAGAAGCATATTATTTAGAACTCTAGAGAATAAATTATGAATTTCCAAAGTTGAAAAAATTTTCAGATTTAGTATGTGCATTATTTATAAGGTCAGTTTTTTCTCCTATATCATTTGAGAGTCAAATGATGTTCAGTGCTTATAAACATTTACAGACGTAAACTAGAAATGATAAGCTTTCTATAGCACTTAAGAGTACCTCATTTAGATTTATATTGAGAGAGATATGAACTTTTGAAGTTGGTAGTCAGTACTAGTGATACTGACAGACCTTTTGTACTGTTCCATCAATTTTTGTAGGCTAGATGCCATTTTCTTGATCCAGAGTTATTTGTATTGAAAATAGACATGCACAACTTTCCAGAATGGTATGGTTTGCCAGATTTTGATATTTTTAAAATTAGTTATGAATTTTTGAAGTTTACATCAGAAACTTGTGACAGTAAACCTAGGCAATTGGACTTTTGGTGTTATTCTATTGTCATTCATCGTCTAGTTGATGTTTTTTGATATGGAATGATTTTTATCTTATGTTTGACATTAAGGGCTTTCTAGAAAACTATCATTCCCTTAATTTTGATTTTTTTAGAATTAATTATGATTTTCCAAAATTGATGTCAGAAATCTACCCTTGTAACTTAAGAAAAATTTTGGTTTTTGGTGAAGCATGGTTCCAAATCCAAAATGTATGAGATGAAATGTGATGTTGTTAACTTGTATGGATATGTTATGGATATAAAATAATGTTGGTAAGTCCACATGGCCCTAAAAGCCAAAAATGATGTTTATGGCCCTCCATTTACACATGTAATCTTGAATAAAAGTGGATATGCCTTGCAAATGGTGCTTGATCCTTAATGTCAGCCTCCAAATATATTAGTTTGATATGTTTGAGTATGTTATAGGCAGAATGGAATTGAGGTAAATTTGAATGTCTCAGGTGGGCTAAAATGATCAAAGTTGAAGTCCATGTGCTCACTTTTTGGATACCAAAGTATACAAATCCCATATAAATAAGGATGTAGTACTTTGAATTTTACGTATGGGGTGCATGAACTTAAGGTATTACAATTAGCTTAGTACCATTACTTCACCCATATAGCTATCAAAGCCCACCACGAAGTAAAGGTGTCCATGCAAAGTGAGGTGGGTCAAAGCTCAAACTTAAGCTTAAATCTAAACATTCTTATTTGGCCTTAGATAAAAATTTTAAAAGGAAGATATGCTTGAACTCAACACTGACTATCATTTACATCTAAATAGGAATATTGAAATGAAATGGATTTGGTCCTAATGCAAACTATTTTAATTGGGACTAACTAAACTCAAATCCAAATTACTTGAAAATATTTAGACTTAAGTTTATGCTCAGAGCTAGACAAGTGTATTTGGGCAAATTCGGATCAAATTAAGTAGTTTGAAATACGTCTTAATTGTACCTAAGCTTAGTCTAAGCTTGGATTCAATTTTTTTTTGGAAATGAATTGTTTTTAAGCTTGGACTTGATGTTATTTTTTATGGCCTAAACCCTTTCCTATAATGTAGTCTACCAACCATTGCTATCACAATTAGCAATTAATCTGCCACCATTGTTTGTGTCTATCACCAACTATTGTCTTGGCCCTTCTGTATCATTCCACCCCCAACTCTTCCCCCCTCCCCCCTGGTAGCCCTACACACGCGTATACATATATATATATATTCATGTAACACAAACAAAAAAATCATGATATAATTTTTTAATAAAATAAATAATAAAAAACTATTGTAGGAATTCATAACAAACTAAAGAAAACTGCAGAATGAATTATTCTAATGCTTAGCTATTCTATTTATCATTAACTCTACATTTTCATTCACACAAGTGTATAATAGAGAAGTTTATCCTTTTGTTTAGAACTAAACTTTTGAGTATAATCATCAAGTTTGATTGAGTTATAGAATATAATAGAAAGATAACACAAAATTATCAAAATTAACCGTACAAGTTTTATAGCAAAAATTGCAGAAGATACAACAAAAAACATGGTAAAGAAAAAGATAATTAATTAACCTGATACTTTGATTAATCTAGCTAGGAAAGAGCAAATAGCACTAATCATAAATAGTAGTTCTCAATTCGACTTCTAAAAACTTGTAGGGTGCTTTTAGGCCTCCTATATGCTAGATAGTATTCTCTAAGGAGTAATTCTTATGTACACCTGGTGCACCACGTCATTTATACACTCAACAATTAAGATTTATTTTACACGTGGATTCCACCTGTATTGCACATGGACCCTACCTGTACAAATTCAATCCTGTTTATTAATTTTCTTAGGTGCACCATGCTCTAGGTGCACCTAAGAAAATTTCTTCTCTGAGATAGTCGCCTTAGGCCTAAACTTTAAGCAAATAAAATATTGTGATCATTCTTGATTTATTTAATAAATAAGTTGATTTTGAATAGTTCATCATTGTTACTATAAATATAATATATATTTATCTATGCACAAAAACTGAATTAAATGAAAAATTATAAACTTTTATACTATATTTGTATATTTATATGAGAAAATTTTATTAAGTTCATAGTATAATATCTTAATAATGCTTAAATGTTTGCATTTATCTATAATTTTAAATAAAATTATATATAATTGTAATATATATTATAACAAATAATATTTTATTACTAATCGTGTTCATAAGCTTAGCAAGTTGAATATCAAATTTTTAAGATAAGCTAATTTAATTAAATAGACTTAATATATATATTGATTAAATTTATTTACTTAATAAATAAGTCAAACTTAATTTATGCTTTTTTGAAAGTGAAACTTAAATCAATCATGAACAAAATATGATAAAATATTCATTACACCTTAAAAACTCTTTTACCGATAATTAATTAACAACTAAAATTTTATTACCAGTCAATGGATTTTCAAAATTAGACTATTACTAGCAAATATTTATTGACTAGTAATAAGTATAGATATACTTGCAACTAAGTCAAACTGCTTGTAAAGCCCAATTACCTAGCAAAAGTAAAAATTATTTCCCTCCCAATTTCATTACAAACTTTTTTAGCCTTCTTTCTCAAATTTGCCAAACATCCTATTTTCGCACTTTCATTGTCAGCAAACCTAATCCCTTCCGATTTGCCAGATTTGAAGCTAGTAATAATGTTTGATTCACACTAGCAGAAGATCTGATTTCTATCTCAATCAGAAAGGTAATCCTGCAACATGATTTGAACAACTGTGTTTACTTGAACGAAGTTTGAAGGAGTCTAAAGGAAAACTGATTCGGACTATGGTTTTAAATTGCGGTTGCGGTTGCGTTGCAGTTACTGCGATTGCGGGCATCGCGGCTGTTATAATGCGGGCTGCGGTCATTGCAGCTGTGATATTTTTTGAAGTTACATAAATTATTTTAAAAATATGTATAATCATTATATATCTCATATACATAAAATATATCATGTCTAATATTAATATTAATTAAATAAATCCTTATTTTGAACAAGAATATCAATGTTACTTGAAAATTTTTTTTAAAAAAATTAGATAATATAAAAACATACTTACATACTTATTACAAGGAAATAAATATAAGTGTAAAGATAACCTTAAAAAAAAATTCAGCATACCACTAGTGCTTTAAAAGTAGTGTTAATGTAATTTTTTTATAATACTATAGTATTTGTAAAAAAAATAAATTATTATATAATTAATCTAAAATTACACATACATACAGACATATATATATATATATATATATAATTGGAGATAGTGAGATTAATAATATAAATGTGAAAGAGCAAAAAATCAATAAAAAAATAAACACGCATGACTTCCTCCTAATCCCTTTATATTCCAAATCATAGAATATATATATATATATTATATTAAAATAGGTATATGGTATGTGACCCTGGCTTCCTCCTTATCATAATAGAATATATTATATTAAAACAAATAAATGCAGCATGGCTTCCTGACTTCCCCCTTTCCTGATCATAGAATATATATATATATATATATATTATATTAAAACAAATATATGGCAACGTGGCTTCCTTTTCTCCTCTCATCACTCTCAACGTTTTGGATGGAAGGTAGACTCTGAAAATGAAAATGCCAATCACAAAAATAGAGCAATAAGTTAAGAATCAAGAAATGTACTTTGGGTCTTTAGATTTGAGCAAGAAGAGAGCTCCAGTCCACTGCGAGGCTTCAGAGTTTAGATTCAAGTTTCAAACTGCTGTGGTTCAGCCTGCAGGTATGATTTCACCATTTCAGCTTTCAAAACTTCAGATCTGTTGGTTGCTTTTGTTCTTTACTGTTGTTGGCTTTTCTATTTTGTTCTTTGGGACCGACAGCTTTGTTTTGAATCTACTGATGCTAGTAGTGTTTTTTGCTTTTATGTGATGCGCCGCAATAGATTCGTGATACCATTACATTGTGGCCACAACACCATTACGATGCAGGCCATTCCTGTGATATTTAATCCCTCCGTAATTGTGAGCTGATGCGGATGTGGCCTAGCCCGCATCTGCAATATTGCGACCTGCAATTTGGAACCATGATTCAAACCTGCTTCTTCGTTTTCACCGTGAACGAGATACAATGGGGTTTTCGAATTGATTTTGTCATGAAGGAGGAGAACTTGCGGATTTTGACACTCTATCTTCCATTAGAAAAATATAGGTAATTTGGTTTCTTTCTTTAAGCACTTGATTTTGTAGGTTTCGTTCTAATGAAATTTTGAAGCTTGAGATTCTAAGTTATGGGGCTTTTCGAATGGATTTTGTAGAAACAATCCTCATAACAGGAAAATAGGAAATTAGAGATAGAAATTAGAGAGAATTTTTTGGTCTCTAATTTATGGCATTTTTTTCTCAAACTTGTCTCAAAAATGATTTATTTTATTAAAAAAAATTCTAAGATTAGGGACAGATTTTTTTTTGTTTTAAAATATTCCATCTCTACTTAGCAGTGAAAATAATTTTTAAAAAATAAGAAAAGTTAAAATTAGAGATGGAAATTTTCATTTCTAATTCCATCTTAAAATGTTTATTTTTAAAAAACCAAAAATAAAAATTAGAGAATGATTTAGGAATGGTATTTTTTGTCTTAAAATTATAAAATTAGATATGAAATTTTATCTAATTTCATCTCATAATGGTTAATTTTTTTCTTTTTAAATATTGAGATTAGAGAAGTATTTAGGAATGAAATTTCCTCTCTTAAAATATTGAAATTGGAATAGAATTTTCTGCCTCCAATTTCGTTTTAGAATGATTTATTTTTTCTTAAAAAATAATAAGATTAGAGTTTATGGATAGAAAATTCTATCTTAAAATTTTGAAATTAGAGGCAAAATTTGCCATATCTAATTCCATCTCAGAATGAATAATTTTATGTTTTAAAAAAATATTTGAGGCTAAAACGTTTCTCTCAAAATTCTAAAATTACATATGGAACTATCTTTGGAATTTTTTTTTTGGAGAAAAGACTAAGATTAGAAATAATTTAAAAATGGAAAATTATGTCTTAAAATTATGAAATTAGAGATGAAATCTTCCATATTAATTCTACCTCAGAATGTTTTTTTTTTTTTGAAAAAAACAAAGAAACTAAGATTAGAGATAGATTTAAAGATGAAAATTTTTGTTTCAAAATATTTTGCCTCTAAATTTTTTTTTTGTGTAAAAAATAAAAGAATGACATTGATTTGTTCCAAAAACATTTTTCTAATTTCCCCTAATTAACTAATACCAAATAATTACATTCTAATAAGAAACCCTAAAACACAACAAATATGCTACATAGACTCTAAGTATGATTATGTAATGGGGGTTAACTAGTTATAAGTAACTAGATTAGCCTAACTCAGTTCAACTTACTTTTACAAGGCCCATAAGACTTAACATGTACCATTTATAAAGTCTTATGCAAGGAACTGATACAACAAATTGTTTAAGTAACTCTAAACAAGGTGATTCTAATAAAGCAAGTCGCTTTGATCAAATGGCTTCTATCACTCCATTAAGCAACTTGACCTAGTTATCATTCTTAGCTTGTCGCCCATAAATGTTATGAATAGAGATCCTTATAAACCTTATGGGAGGAAGGATTCATTCATATAAAGGGGTATCACAAGATTAAAGCTTCACACACAACATTCTCTTTGCTTTATCTTACTAAGTCTAAGAGATATAGCCTTTTCATTTGTCTTGTCATTGTATTTCTTTATAGATCCTTTAATACAAGAATGAGCAAAATAGCCAAGTATATATAATATTATATTAGTTATATATTGTAGGTTTAAATTCATTCAAGTTAAATATGACACATGATTTTAGTCATGATTCAACTATAATCATTAATTTTAAACCAATTATTTGAATAAATTAACTTTTTTAATGTCTTGCTCACTAGAATAAATTTAAAAGTTATCTTTTCATTATATCACGTTAATAATCTGTAATGTTTTTAAAATTTAATGAGACCATTCAATTTTCGATCAATTTTAATTTAATTTTTTACTTTGATTTTTCACTTAATTTTTTGTCAATTTTAATTTATTGTTCTTCATTGCATTATTTGAGTGTTGACCAAATTTATAACGAACTTTAGGCTAACAATGTAGATGGATAAGTAACTAGATTAGCCTAACTTAGTCTAACCTACTTCTAGAAGGCCTATAAGCATTGTTGTTAAACTCATGAATTGACTCTCTAATTTTAGCAAGTTTAAGTTTCTACTTAAAAAAATAGTGTCAACCTGTTTATAAATTTGGACTCAATACAAACTCGATTTAATTCATGTTTTACTTAAATAAACTCGATTAATTTAGTGTTTTTTAACCGATTTTGACGAGTTATTATATAATTGAGTCAAATTGAGTTTTAAAAAAGATAAAAATTCTTAAATTTAATACAATTGAGTAAAGAATTATTACATAAATAATATTTATATTTGAACTTAATTAAAATATCTATAATGAGAGAAATGAATTATGAAATATAAATAATTTCTTTTTTACAAATTAGTATAATTTAAATTATATTTTAATGAGTTTCTTGTTGTATATTGTATTTTATATGTAATTATTAACAAATATAAACTCTTATGATTTTATAATACGAGTCTATGTTACGCGTTTACCTCTCATTTATGAGTTTACTTAAACTCAAGAATTTCACAACCTTGCCTATAAGACTTAAAGTCTATCATTTATCAAGTTTCATGTGAGGAATTAACATAAGTTACTCAAGTAGCTCTAAATAAGATGGTTCTATCAAAGCAAGCTCCTTGATCAGATGGCTTCTATCGCTCCATTAGGCAACTTGACCTAATTATCATTATTAGCTTGCACATGAAAGTTATAAATAAAGCTCTCTACAAACCTCACCGAAGGAAGGATTTATTCATACATAGAGGAGCAACACAAGATTAAGGCTCCACCTTCAACATTCTTTTAGCTTTATCTCACTAAGTCTAAGATATACAGCCTTTTCCTTTGTCTTATTATTGTATTTCTTTATAGACTCCTTAATAGAAGAATGAGCAAAGTAGCCAAGTATATATAACATTATATTAGTTATATAATGTAGGTTTAAATTTATTCAAGTTAAATATAACCTATGATTTTAGTCATGATTCTACTATAATCATTAATTTTAAACTAACTACTTGAATAAATTAACTATTTTAATGTCTTGCTCACTAAAAATAAATTTAAAAGTTATCTTTTCCTTATATCATGTTAACAATCTACAATATTTTTAAAATTTCATGAGATGATTCAATTTTTGATTAATTTTAATTTAATTTTTTACTCTAATTTTGTATTTTATTTTTAGTCAATTTTAATTTATTATTCTCCTTTGCATTGTTTAAGTGTTGATTAAATTTATAACAAACTTTAGGTCAACAATGTATATGGATAAGTAACTAGATCAGTTCAACTCAGTCTAACCTACTTCTAGGAGGCCCATAAGACTCAATGTCTACTATTTCTCGAGTCTAATACAAGGAACTGATACAACAAGTTGCTCAAGTAACTCCAAATATTTAGATAGCTTTAACAAAGTAGGCTACTTTGATTAGATGGCTTCTATGGCTTCATTAGGCAATCTAACCTAACTATCATTATCAACTTATCGTTCATGAAGGTTATGAATAGAGATCCTTACAACCTCATCAGAGGAATGATTCATTCATACACAGAGGAGCTTCACAAGATTAAGGCTTCACACACAATGTTTTCTTAGCTCTGTCTCACTACGTCTAAGAGATATAACTTTTTCCTTTGTCTTACAATTGTATTTCTTTGTAGATCCCTTACTATAAGAATGGGTAAAGTAGCCAAGTATATATAATATTATATTAGTTATATAATGTAGGTTTAAATTCATTCAACTTAAATATAACTATTTTAAACCAACTATTTGAATAAATTAGCTATTTTAATATCTTATTCACTAAAAATAAATTTAAAAATTATCTTTTCCTTTTATCATGTTAATAATTTCTAATATTTTTAAAATTTAATGAAACTAATTCAATTTTAATTAATTTTTTAATTTGATTTTTTATTTAATTTATTGTTCTCCTTTGCATTATTTGAGTGTTGATTAAATTTATAACAAACTTTAGGTTAACAATGTATATGGATCTATTATGCATAAAATTAAATTTGGCTCAAGACCTAAATTATATATATATGTATATATATATATATATATATATAGTTTGAGATTTGGTATCTTTAAACTAAATATAATTAGTGAGTAATAATATGAAATTATCTTTAAATTTATCTATAAACAAATATTTGATTCTTAACAAATAATTATTAAAAAATATTACAATTATTTCATTATCTCTATTTTTAAAATTTAAATAAAAAGTAAATTTTTTTAATTTTAATTTAGATATTTTATTTTATTTAAATTTAAATACTCCTTTTATTTGATTTACTCGATCTATATATATTTTAAAGGAATAAAAAACAAATGCTTTGCCTTTTTTTTTTGGGCAAATAAAAGAGGGGCTAAAGCCTAAACAGCCAACTAGTTAAACAAGGCAAATAAAACGACACCATGGAAGTCCGCTTTAGGGAAACTATTGCATCCTACAAAAGGTGTTGAGAAAATTTTATTTTAGAATATTTATGTGGGCTTACATTAATTATTTTAATGTTTTCTAAAAATGGTTTTGCTGTGGTCTACTAAGATTTATTATAAGCCTAATTATTAATTAAGTGATCATAAAGCTAATGGGTTTTAGCACACATTAATCAAAAGTCTGGTGAGTGGATTAAAAGTATGGGCCAATTGTTTTATTAAAACCTATAATGGGAGGACCCAATAAAATATTATTAAATAGAGTTAGGTTTTATTTCTAACCCTACTTGAGTGTCTAGTCCCATTGAAAGTCGCTCATCTTAATCTAGGGTAATTGAGAGATAGATCCACCTTCTAAATTACTTCCAAGGTGGCCACATGTATGTTCCTTATTCTAACTTTAATAGTAGTATTCTAATTTTCATACAAGATCCACAGACACTAACGGTGGTATCAAAGTGAGGGTTATTGTATGAAACTTAGAACCAAAAGTTCATAATTTTTGGTAAAGATTTCACATTCATTTGAATTACTTTAGCCCTTGAATTTTTCATTATTGCTTGGTAATTGGCTAAATTAGTTTAGGACTTTTATTATTTGGATTACAAGCTTTCTAACAATATGAAGTTTACTTGCTAGTTCCATATGTGTAAAGAGAATTTAAAGTTCAAAGTTTGAATTTTCATATGATATGCTCAATCTTGATTTACTCAAATATGATGTTTTAATTCAAATTATTGTATGGGAATTCTTCTTTTCACGTTTATGAATCACAATATATAATTTGCATTATAATCCATTGGATTGGCTGAAAACTTGAATAAAAGTAGTTAGGGTTCATGCTTTGAAACCCACAAGTATACCCAAACAAATTCATTAAAATTTTTGTTGATTTGCTTAATTAATGATCTAGACATTTTAGAAACCTTGGTTTACATCAAAACCCCATGTTTTTAGTGATTAAATATTTCAAATTTGCAAATTCGGTATTAAGATCCATTGCCATGAAACCTATGAAGAAACATCCATAAATTCTTCCTTTTTGATTCTTTTTATGCACCATTTGTAACACCTTCATTTTTAGCTCATACCCATCATGCCATACATGTTCATACGCATATAAGAAGCATAAAAAGGAGGTCATTTCCCTTGGGTTCATATACTTGCTATCATGGTCATGCATGGTTAGACATTCACTTTAGTGTCATATGGACCGGGTGAGCTCTTTCTATGCATCCTCAGGTTTATTTGCACCATTACAACTTATTTCAATCCCTAAAGCATGCTTGAAACTCATGGAAAGCAAAAAGGGATATGGAACATGCAATTTCGTTTTCGGCAGATTCGGCTTCATTTCTGGGCTGAGTTTGAAAATTCAGAAATAAATATAGAAAAATCGAAAACCTACTATCTTGGACCCTCTGGAAAGCTTAGACTGTATAATTTATGGGAAAAATATGTGCCACTCTTAAAATCCCACACACAACGTGTTTGACACGCGAGATCATCTACTGGTTAGAGGGAGCGCGGCTGCTGTCACAGTTTACTGATATGGACTTCAAAAATGTCCAACTAATTCCAAAAAAATACACTGCATGTAAATGATTCTATATGGAAAGATGTGGATGTTAAATAGAGAGTAAAAATGTCTCCAGATCAGTTCATCAAGCCAAACTCTCGGAAACCGATGAAACAGTACCTCGGGTCTGGCTGGGTGCCTGATGCTGGGCAGGAACTTTGAAATTGCATATCTTCCTCTCCAGACCTCCAAATGATGTGATTCCAGTTCCTACATGTCACTATGACTATCTAGTTTCTGTGTATAAAATTTAGTAGCCATTGGACTACGTTTGCCTCTCGGATGACACAAATCTCAAACTGACCAAATGAACAGTGTTTTCTGAAATCCGAATTTCTGGTGCCAACTTTGCAAAATCATATAAAATGCTATAGACCTCTAGATGACTTGATCTTTAGCTTCCCAAAAATATCTAAACAAGATCTAGTCACATGTCAAATTTCAAAGCAAGAAGAAGTCATTTGGTCAACTTTTGACATCATGTGCAAAAAGGCCATTTTCTTGATTTAAAAGGGGCTTATGGGATTCAATCTTAGTTTTTCTACCTTTGGGACTCTTTGAGCACATGAGAAAGCATCTATATGGGCAATCAATCATGGCTCAAGTGTCTAACAACCTAGATTAGAGAAACTCATTATCCCACACCCACTTATACACACATGTGGCCTATACTAACATTATGCATTTCATAATCAAACTTGCTTCTTCATTCAAAATCATTCTAATTCTCATACATACATCATGAATACATTGATTTACAAGCATTTGTAGGTACTATATCATGTACATCATTAATTTACATCCCTGGTCTTAAGTACAACATAATTTCAAGAAGTTCCTTTACAAGTCTTCATTAATCTCCCTAACTTCAAGCTTGGTGGCTCCTATCTCTAGCCTCACTTGGTCCACCTAGCATGTTTGGATGGTGGAGAGGGAGGGTGAGATTCAAAGAATCTCAATAGCTCATCTCTCATTCAATCATACATATATAGCATGCAAACAAGTCTCACCATGCATGTATGGCATGTTAGCATACAGAATCATAATGAAAGCATTTGCAACATTTAAACTGGCCATACATAAAAGAAAAACATTCTCAACATGTGAGTAGGCCATACATAACATATGAAAGCTTGCCAAGTACATGGATTAGCGTCACCCACTCACTTGTGGATTTTGGACTTGCCTCACCCATACTTAAGAGGTTTTTAGACTCAACCTTACTCTTTGGGAGTCAACCTCACTTTTGGGAGACTCTTTACTTTGTCTCAACCAACTTGAGGGTTTTGGCTCATCCTCACCATGGCTAAAGGGTTATTGGCTTTTCCATACTCAAGCAAACCCAAGAAATCACATAAAACATCATTAAAACACATAAGGCATCATCATGCTAACATACTTCTCATAGCTCAAATCATACATACACACAAGTAAAACAATGTAAGCACACAATTATGCATGAAAGAAGGTGGAGAGAGCTATCTTATTGGCTATTCACAACCTTCCTCTTTAATTTGTCTCCTCCCTTGTTGGTTTCACAACCACTTCTAGATGGGAGTACTTCTCTTGAGCCTAACCACACAAGAAGTATGAAATTATTTCCTTAACACTTGATTCATAAGCTAGGGATCTCTTTTTAACAACCCTATTGAGCATGTAAGAGCTAGGGTTCTCTCTCTCACTAGAAACTCATCCACTCTCCTTCCTCTTTCAAGCTCTCATACTCTTAAGAATAGAAAGCAAGGAAGAAAGGGCTACATGACTTCTAACTTCCCTCAAGAATGGTTTTCCACTCTCCCTCCTCTGAACCAAGCTCAAAACCTACTACTTTAACTACCAAACCGTGGAAAAAGAGAGGATAGGGGAGAAGAGCAACATACTAAGAGAAAGCCATGGAAATCCTTACCTTTCTTGTTCTTCCTTCCTCCTCTAGGCTTCTCTCTCTCTCTTCCACCCTTTTCTCTCTCTTAAAGTGAGCTTAAGTCGGTTATAGAGTGAAAGAAGGAGTTGGGACGCTTTAAAAAGTCAAATTCTGTATTTTCACGCTTTTCCGGACTAACTCTCGCTATAGCGAGCCATAACCCTCGCTACGGCGAGCTCGAATAAGTCCCAGACCTCTGCCTTCGCTACAGCGTGCGCTACAGCGAGCAACTCCCTAGTTTTTGTATGGGGTGCCCAAACTCGCTATAGCTAGAAGCATTCTCGCTATAGCTAGAAGGCAGTCTCGCTATAGCTAAATCATTTCTCGCTATAGTGAACAGGTACATTTGCTATAGCCGGGCTGTAGCTAGCAGACTTAGAAAATTTTCAGCTTCCAAAAATTTTCAGCTTTTCTTTTCTTTCCCTTTTCTTTTCTCTTTTCTTTTCTTCTTCTTTCTTTTTCCTGGTTGTTACACCATTGATGCCATGAATTACTTAAAAACATATTTTTAACCACGAGTCAAACTTAAAAGCATCAAAATTCGTTCAAAATCCAGCAAATTAGCCTTGGGTCGATTGTAGATTCAAAAACTTTACCCAGACCCACGGGTTGACCTTACTAGTGCGTGTGAGCCACCCTCAGCCCTAATTGATGCGTTTCTTATACCATTTTTCAATTTATGAAAATTTTTAATTTTCAATCATTTTTATTTTATTTTTTGAGGCTTAGAAAAAATTATTTATTAATTATTTGCATTTTTTTCAATTAAAAATAGTTATTTTAATTATTCTAAGCTAACAAATGTCTTCAAAAAATTATAGAAAAATTTAAGACTATATTTTGACATATATAGAGCATAAACATCAATATTCAAACCTTATTTAATGATAAATGATTGTTGTTCACATTTTTTATGCAAAACATGGTTTACAATTGACCTTTTAGGATATATATAGTGAAAGTATCTTAGTAAATATGAATTTTCTCCTAGTATGGCAATTTTATTTTAATAAACTGTTGGAAATGATAATCCCAAAAGTGGTTCATTCATCAAAGTTATTAAAATCAATTAGTTCTTTTTGTTGATAGAAGGTAAGACAATTTCTTTATTCTAGTTTGGGAATATTATTTTGTATATTATTATGGTTATATTTCACCAAATATACTTATCCATCAAAATACACAAAATCAATAAGTTCCCTTGTTGATAGAAATTTTGAATTACTCTATATAATTACTTTCCTAAAGAGAATTGTTATATATTCTAATTCTGATATGGCATAAAGTGTGCTGGCGAAGTATATACTTAAGAGAATTTATTTAGCCAAAGGAAATAGATTTTCAAAACTATATATTTTCTTGTTAGATTAAGATACATAGTTTAAGAGACTTATTTGCCCAAAGGGGATAAGACCCACAATATTATGTATTCTCTTTCATATTAGTTTCATGCTTAAGAGGCCAAATACACATTATGTTCTCTACCTAAAGGGGAGTTTATGATGATGCACTTGGTGCTTCTTAAAGATAGCTTGTTC
This sequence comes from Erythrophleum ivorense, assembly GCA_026724425.1. Lineage (NCBI taxonomy): Eukaryota > Viridiplantae > Streptophyta > Magnoliopsida > Fabales > Fabaceae > Erythrophleum > Erythrophleum ivorense. The sequence continues at coordinate 6,527,851 of JAIUCV010000018.1, forward strand.
AATTTAAACTATTTTGAAATTGCCTACTTTACTAACCATGTTGCAATTCTATGAATAGTCTCCTTTGTTGTGAACAACAACAATGCCACCATTGAAGTCTTAATTGGTTCCAACTATAAGAGGTGGAAACAAAATGTTGAATATGCCCTAAGAATAGTGGATATAGATTTAGCACTATATGAGAGTGAATCACTGAAACCCACTAACAATAGCACTGCTGAACAAAAGAAATAATATGCTAAGTGGGAGAGATCCAATCGCTTAAATTTCATAGCTATGAAAAGATCAATTGCTGAATATCTCGTGAGTGGTTTGCTAGAAACCACAAATGCTAAGGGGTTCTTCAATGTAACGCCATAATAATCAAGTATTTCTTTTGTACTCTTTCTTTTTCACAAACAAGCCTTACACATGAGATTCATGGAAAAATGCAATAAAATAATATATTATTTTTGTGTTACATAAGACCCTGATTGTCCATTTTATGCCTCATGGATCATATAAATTCATTCATATCATTATATACTCTAAATACGTTCATACAAGTTAGAACCATCACAAAACATTCCATTCTTCTTGATTTTAGAACCATCATACACAAAATAAATGTTTTGGCCTTGAATTTACTAATATAGCTTTCTGTCATCAATTTTGAAAATTCATAATTAAATATAAAAAATTTGAACTCAAATAAATGATAGCTTTTTATAAAGATTTGAATGTCAACTATAGGTTAAAAATCATTCAGGCCATGAAAACATCAACTGGATGACAATTGATAACAAAAGAGCACCAAAGGTCTAGTTGCTTAGGTTACTGATATAAACTTCAAAAATTCATAATTAATTCTAGAAAAATCAAAACCTAGAAAACCATACCATTTTGGAAAGTTATGAATGTGTACTAGAGGGTAAAAATAACTCTAGAACAAAAAATATGCATTTAGCTCATGAAAATTTATGGAACAATACCAAAGGTCTTGCTACATCCTTGATACTATCATGAAACTTCAAAAATTTGGTTCTCCCTCTATAGAGCTCCAAATGGGGTGATCTTAATGGGTATGAAAAGCTTATGATTTTTAGTGTATTTTTATAAAATTTCATATCCATTAGATGCCATTTGACCCATGAGTGACAAGGAAACAAAATCTAACCATATGAATAGTGCACTTTACCATTCAGCATATTTTTTCCAACTTTGGAAAATTATAATAAATTCTCTAGAGCTCCAAATTAGGTGCTCTTTGCTCAGTGGAAAGATCTAGATGATATCTACTTGTTGGCCAAATTTTATGAAAAAATAACTCATTGGTCAAATTTTAGTTTAGCACAAAAAATGGTTAAATTTGATGTTTCAATTGGTTCAAAAAGGGGTCAAATTGCTTTCTTTTTTATCTATGGCCACTAGGGCACGGGCACAACCACATTTATAGCCTAGGGAGACATGTCATTTGGTTCAAAATATCATAGAGCTCATATCCACTATGCTACATGTAATCATACACATTGGAAGCATAACACATAATGGTTCTTTGGTGGCCAAATCATACATACTCATTCATGTGAACTTAAAACTATTCCATACATCATGTCTACATATATTTAAGTGTGCTCAAATTTTTACATCATATATACAACTCATGGTTATAATTCTTGACATCAAAATACATTTAGAAGGCTCATTTTTCTATACATGTGCTAAAGTTTTGCTTCTTATGCTTGCTGCCTCTTACTCCTTGGCCCACCTAGCTCACCTAGATATGGTTAGATATCAGAGAGGGAAGAGTGAGATTCTAAGAATCCCAATAGCTTTTAACCATTTTAATCATACATAATAGACATATTTTCAAGTTAAAGAATGCATGCATGAAGATTTAGGTGCAAGTAGCCATTCGAAAACAATTTTTAGGTTTAAGAAGCTCATACACATCATACATTGGCTCTCAAGAGTATAGGTTTAGCCTCACCCTCTTTCCTTAGGACTTGTTTAACCTATTTTCAAGGAACTTTTGATTAAGCCTCACTTTTCTTAAGATTTTTTACTTTGTCTCTGTAACAACCAGAATTTCTAAAATTTTTCTAAGTCTATTGGCTATAGCCAAGACCCCTGTTATTAATAACGAATATATCTATTCACTATAGTGAGTTTCTAGCTAGTTATAGCAAATGTACCAGTTAGCTATAACAAGTTAAGGCATCTCATACAAAAACCAAGGGTTTTCTCATAATCGCGTGTCGTAGCGAGAACAAGGGCCTAGGACTGATACGTGCTCATTGTAGCGAGGGTTATTTTCCACTATAGTGAGGGTTATTCCAGAAAAAAGTGAGAAAAAGTGATTTTTACTTTTTAAAGACTCCAGAAGCTCTCCTTTTCTTCTAATTGACTTATGCTTTGACCAAAATAGAGAAAAGGGTTGGAGAGAGAGAGAGAAAGAGACCAAGAGAAGCCAAGGAAGAACAAGGAGAAAGGTGAAGACAAAGGGAACCACTTTTGGAGAAGGCTAGAATTTAAGGTAGATACTTATGTATATTTGCTTCTTTTTCTTTACTTCTTGTGTATGTTGGTTGTAACAACTTGAGAGCTTAAGAGAGGAAGAACGTTCTGACCTAGAACAAGTATGAAACCCTTGAATTAAAGTGTAAAAAGTTATGGAATGCAAAGGACTTAGAGAAAGAGCTAGTAAAATTCAAGAGGGAGAAACTAGAAATTCTTAAACACTTTATAAAGTTTGTTTTGATGTAAGAATCCCCTAACCTTTGTGAGTATTTGTTTGAATTTCAAGAGAGTAATTGCATGCTACTCGTTGTGTCTAGGCCCAAGAGAATTGGCTCCATCTAGTTATGATTGTGAGACCAAGAAAGAAAAAGAGAAATCAAAAGGAAAGGCTTGTGTTTGCTTGCAAGGTAGCTCTCCACTTTTTCTTGTTGCATTCTTTGATATGTGATGGTCATTGTATGCTTGTGTATGCACATGTATTATGAGACATGCCATTTGATATTGCCTTGATACAATGGTACCAATATGCTTATGTTTGGGTTATGAAAAATGCTTTTAAAGGGTGAGGTGGTGCCAAAAGTCCCTTGTGATGGGTGAGGTAGAGTTAAAAGTCCTTAAGAGTAGGTGAGACAAGGCCAAAAGTCTTATGAATGAGTGAGGACAAGTCAAAAGTCCCCAGACTAAGGGTAAGGCCAATCCAAAAGTTCTCAAAATAGGGTAAGGTTAAACCAAAAGTCTTTAGAGCTTATTCTTGGCATTGATATGATTATCATGGCATGTAAATCATGTGTTGTATGATTTTGAATGGTTGGAAGCCTACTTGCATACTTTGACATATTTATATGCCTTGATTGCTTCCTTGAATAAGTGTATGAGCTATTGAGATTTCATGAATCTCACCCTCTTCCCTTTCCCATCTTGATATGTTAGGTGGAGCTCAAAGAGACCCAAGTGCAAGTCAAGGAGCCTAGTTGAGCATGCTTAGTTAATTGTATAATTTGTTTTAGTTCTTTTGATGTAAAGAAGTGCTAAAATGTATATGTATATATTATTTTTGACATTTAAATAGATGAACAAGTGTAAAAGCATGTATATGTGATGTATGAACAATTTGTGGAACCAAAACAATGAGAATGCAAGTTTTGGATATTTGGTAGCCCATTCCTAAATGTGTATTATTGTGTGAAGCATACTGAGTTTGATATGCATGATGGCTTGGACCACTTGAGCAATTCATATGTGGTATATTAGTGCCAAACACAAAAAAGGGCTATTTGGACCAAAAAGTTGCATTATGAGAAGCAAAAATGACCATATTAGTGGGCAGTGTCACTTTTTATCCAAATGAGCTTTTCTTAATCTAAAATTTAGCTTGAATCTAGAGCTTATTAAAATATTTTTAGAAGCTAAAGTGCAGAATACTCAGAGGCCTATGGAATATTTGACAAATTTTTGAAATTGGAGAATTTTTCTAGTTTGGTTGCTATTATTATAGCTTTGGTCTAAACATTGTTCTGTATCAATCATTAGTCAAATGATGTCCAATTATCATGAAATTTTATAAATAGAAATTAGACCATCCCAATGACTTGTGCCAACTAAAATCACTCTATTTGGATGTCTAGAGAGAGATATATAAATTTTTAAAGTTACTATTTAGTACTAGGCATCTGGTCAGACCTATGTCACTATTTGATTGGTTTTCATGATTTGAACAAACCTGGAATGATCTAAAATGATTTTTCCCTCTAGTTAACATCCATAGCCTTTTAGATTGGTATAGTTTGCCCAGATTGGATTTTTGTGGAATTAGTTATAAATTTTTGAAATTTATATCAGAAATTTATATTAGTATCAATAACCAGTCAAACCTTTGTGTCTTTTTTGATGTCAAATATGGCCCAAATGCTATATTAATAAATTGCAATTATTTTTAGTGTAAATTTGACATCTAGAAATTTTCAAAAAGGTATGGTTTTCTTGATTCCCATTTTTTTAGAATTAGTTATTATTTTCCAAAATTGGAGCCAAAAATCTAACTTTTGGGCCCATGAGAAAATTTGCATTTTTTTTATTTTTGGCCTCATATCCATGGTTCATGGGTTGTTTTATGGTATGTGAAATTTAAGTAGAGAATATGATTAATGGGTTCATAAGACCCATGGGGCAAATTATGACTGTTTAAACCCTAACTTAAAGCATTAAAAAGCCACAATTTTACTCTTTTTTTTTTTGAAATTTCAGGGAATCAAGCTTAAGTGGAGATTAGTTAAGGATAATACATTATGGTGTTATATTTTTGGTATCAAAGAAAAGGTTTAAACACTTTTGCTCAGTGTTAAGCTCTTGAATGGTGCGCATAGCCTATGTTTGGTGTGAATTGCCATGGAAGTGTTAGCATACATATGCATATGTGCTTGAGATACAACTGTGAACTGAGGGTTGCTATTTTTTTTAGACAAATGGTTAAGACTAAATGGGGCAGGGGTAGAGGCAAGTCGTGTAATATCCAATTCTCTGACAATTGAAGAAAAGGTGAGAACCATAATGTATAGTTTCTCCATTAACGAATGAAACTTACTGGATATAAAAGCAAGTCCCTCGAAATGATGTAGTTAAGGTCCCAAAAAATTTGGAAAGCATTCTAGACTTCTAAATATGAGAATCCCAAGCTTAGACAGGAAGAAAAAAGGAGCTAGAATGAAGAAACAATTTTTTATGAAAAGCCTACAAAACGTAATGGCATTTTCGTAATTTCAAAAAAATTTTGGAATTCACATAGGAAGGATTTTTAAATGAAAGTTTTGAGTTCTCCAAGGTTCTTAGAAGCCTTGAAAACCATGGGAAGCACCAGGACAGTTAAATCCCCTTCGGTCGACATTTTTCACTGTTGATGTGCCCAAACTTTGATGAATCCGTTCGGAAAGGTTTTAGCTCCAATTTGAGTAATTCCAAAGCCTTTTTTCTTAATTGAGGACCTAAATTTTATAATGGAAAATATGGTTCTAAAAAAGGAGCTAAAACAAAGGAGAAAAGAAATACCAACAACGAAGGGCAAAATTAGAATTTTTGAAAAGTGTAACTTATTCCCACCTATATATATGATGCACCCTTCTTCTCCCCTCATGTTGCATGATCAAGTTCTACCCAAAACTAGAGGAAAACCCTAGGGAGAGTGGTGCACAAGAGGAAGGCAAAGAGAAGGAGAAATCAAAGGCTTAAGGTATGGAAATTAGTAGTTTTTGATGCTCTTTCTTTTCCAAACCTCTTCTCCTCCATTCTCCTTTGTTTCCTATGATTAAAATGATGCTTATAAATCTGATTCAAAGGAGAAATTCAAGGGAAATTTCGGATTTGAAGAGAAGAGCTTGGAGAAATCAAGATTCAAGCCAAACTAAGCAAGGAAACAAGGTAAAAATGCATCCTATGGTTGATACCTTTCGCTCCATTTCTTCTCCATTTCGACCTACACTAAGAACCCTAGGAGAGTCTGATTTCCAAGCAAAAACAAGCATGAATCTTAGGTATTTGATGGAGAAGAACAAGAATATGCAAAGAAAACAACAAAATAACCATTAGATTTCAAGATGCAAAACTTAGGGTTTTAAGTGCACCTTCCAATTTCTGAATTTTTATGATGCTTCCTAGGTCTAATTAAGAGTTTAAATGAGTTCTTGATACATCTAAGATGCTCTCCACAAGCTTCCTCCTCCAAGAAAATTAAGAGAACTCCAAGAAGCCTACTGGAAGGCATAGTCTTGGCCTAGGCTAGTTTGTGTAGGTGGGGGGAGTTTTAAATTTTTCTAAGGCCATTCTTGAGTCATAATTGATGAATAAAGATGAAGGGAGGCCCTAGAAAAAATTTAGAACTCATAGAAATTAATTTGGTGTCTTAAGTTCCATAATATGACCTAAAGAAGCAACTTGGTGCTAGGCATTTTGTTTTAATAATGTGATGACTCCAAGAGGTTTAAAAGGAGTCAAGAATCATATTTGAAAGGAAAGAATGAGGCTTAGAAGTTATTTGAGGGGTGTTGCTTCATTGGGTGCATATATAGACCATAATGGGGGTTATAAAGCCAACTGTTAAGCAAGTTGCATGGCCTTAGAAATTATTTCATAAATCTAATTGGCTCCCATTGTATCTAGGCCAAGAGGAACCTTCCCCACACTCTTGTGATTGTGTAGCCAAAGAGAGGAGCTTAAATTCAAAGGAAAAAGTGTGCGGAATTGTGTAAGGTAACTCTCTTTCCCTTCTCTCATGCATGGATGTGTGTTTAGCTTATTTTAGAATGTATGTATGTGTATTTTCAAGCTAAGAAAAGTATGCTAGCATGCCTTCATATGTCATGACTCTTGATGCCATGTTATATTTTAAATGAATCCATGATATTTGTATGAGTTTGCTTGAGTGTGGAAAGACTAAGAACTCTTCCCTTTGGTAAGGATGAGCCAAGAACCTTTGAGCTTGGTTGAGACAAAGCAAAGAGCCTCCCAAAAGCAAAGTGGGCTCCCAAGAGTATGGTTGAGTCCAAAACTCTTAAAGAATGGGTGAGGCAAGTCCAAAATCCATGAGGAGAAGTGAGAGGCCAATCCAAACACTTGGAGAACTCTTGAATGTCTTGTATGATTGATTCACATGCCAAGGTTACTTTTAAAATGTCCATGACTTCCATTTTTCCATACATGCATTTGTCAAGCTTGCTTTGCATATATTATGTGTGATTGAATGGGAGATGAGCTATTGGGATTCTTTGAATCTCATCCCCTCCTCTTCAATGATCTAACATGCTAGGTGGATCAAGTAATTATGGTGAAGGGAGCCAACAACGATGAGGAAGAGAGATTGACAACTTTGTGTCTTGTTTTGTATATTTTGGAACCATAACGGTGGTTCATCATGTATATGAGGTTGCATATGTACTATGAACGTTGAGACATGTGTAAATACACTATTATGTGATGCTTAGATGTATGATTATGATATATGACCACTAGTCCATGTTTTGAGTATGTAAGGCTATAGAATGAGAATTTAAAGTTTGATGAATATGTGTATAAGTGAGGGTTGAATAGCCAAAATGAGATACATGAGGTTTGGGACCATTTAGGCAATTCACACAAGTCTTAAATATGCTTTTAGACTTGCCCAAAAGGTGCCAACACCAAGGGAAGACCATTTGGCAAGTTTGGTACCTCATATGGAGCAAAATTTGACGATTATGGAATCTTATGTCACTTTTTAGCCAAATGAGTTAGTCTTGATTTGAAATTTGACATGAAATTAGGTCTTATTTAGATCTTTCTAGGAAGCTAAAGATCATAATTTTTGGATTTCTACAGAACATTTGATGATTTTTTGAAATTGAAAAATTTTATGGATTTGGTCTGTTGCACTATTCATTTGGTCTGAAATCGTTTTCTGTCATCCGAGATTCAAATGATGTCCAATTTTCACAAAATTTTACATAGAGAAACTAGGCAATAACAAAGACTTTTGCCAACTAGAAGCACCTCATTTAGAGGTCTAGAGAGAAAGATACGAATTTTTGAAGTTTCTGCACAGTATCAGTCATCTTTCCTGACTAGAAGTACTGTTCTATTGATTTTTGAGAGTTGGGCTTGATGAACTGATCTAAAGATATTTTTTCTCTTTAGTTGACATTCATAGCTTTCCAAATTGGTATCATTTTCGTAGATTGTATTTCTTTTGGAATTAATTTGTTTTTTTTGAAATTTATATCAGTAAATTGTGACAGCATCAGGATCTAGTCCGACATCCAGACTATTTCGCATGTCAAACACTTTGTGTGTGGGATTTTATGACTTGTACATATTTTTAGCATGAAGTAGACATCCCAAGATTTCCAGAATGACCAAGATTTCATGATTTTAATTTTTTTAGATTTAGTTATGATTTTTCAAAGTTTGTGATAGAAAAGAGGACATTCTGACTGAAAATGCAAACATGGGTTTTATGTGCTTTTTTGCTTTCCACGAGTTGGAGGACAAATTTGATGATGGAAATAAGTTATATTCATGTGTTTAAGTATGAGAATGTGATAGATGCTTTCATATAGCCTACGAGACTCTGAAAGAAAAATTTTACCCGTAGAGAAATGCATTTTAATTCATAACTCCCTATGCCACTATATTGTTTCCATAGAACAAACATAAGATGAGGCATGAGAATTGTATGAATTGAGTCTTAGAAGTATGGTGTTACAAGTCACCCAGGGTTTAGAGAGCTGAGTCAGAGGTTTCGATTGGGTCTGAGGATCCTTTGCAGACCATCATGGAGAGGCTTGATTGGTATGAAGCCATGATAAGCCAGCAGCAGGAAATGCTAGAACAGTATAGGTACATTACTTAGCAATAACATGACATGACCATGCAATTGCAAGATACTCTGGTTAGGTAAGAAGAAGTCAGGAGAGAAGCTCCTATACCTTAGCCATCCACTTTTGGCACTCCATCTGCACCTCTCTAAGAGCCTGCTCAGACCCAGATGCCTATCCAGAAATTATTGAATGAGTTCAGGAAGAACAGTCCACCCTCTTTTGATGAGGAATTGGGTGCGGATAAGGCAGAGGCTTGGGTCATAGAGTTGGAAATGATATTTTCGGTGATGGATTATACCACAGAGCAAAAAGCTCATCTTGCCACTTTCATGTTATAGAAAGAAGCTGATAGATGGTGGCATAATACAAAACCCCTGATGGAGACCAAGAACATACAAATTACTTGGTAAAGCTTCTTGGTAAAGTTTTATGAGAAATATTTCCCTAGTTCAGTGAGAAGGAAGAAAAAGATGAAATTTATAGGCTTGAGACAGATTGAAGAGATGACTATTGATCAGTATATGGCCAAGTTCATAAAGTTATATCGGTATTCCTCTTACCTCCAGAGGTATATGATGAGCCCTGGAGATATGAGTAGTTTGAAACTGGGTTGAAGCCTCTGATTAATGACAGGGTTACTCCATAACAGATTAGAAAGTTTAATACCCTTGTAAAGGTTAGTAGGGTGATTGAGAATAACCTGCGAGCTATCATGCCTACTACAACTTCAGCTAGTCAGAAGGGGGCTTCAGAATTGAAAAGACTGAGACTAGAGGAATGCTTTAGCGTGACACCGAGCACCAAGAGGAGAGGCAAGGTGCTATAGAATATAAGGCCATAGAGGGGCAAACAGATGTTGCCTCCTCAGAGCTAGTCATCTACCCAATAGTCTTTAGTGATGTACTTCAAATGTGGGATGTAACACCTTCATTTCTAGCTCATACCCATCATGCCTTACATGCTCATATATATCTAGGAAGACTAAAGTGAGATTTCCCTTCCTTCGATGCTTACACTTTCTTTACATTGTAGCATGGTTAGAATGCATTTTAGTGTCACATGGACCGAGTGAGCTCATTCTATTCATCCTCATGTTTAATTACACCATTACAACTCATTTCAATCCCAAAAACATGCTTTAAACCCATGGAAAGTAAAAAGGGATATGAGACATGAATATTCATTTTCGGCCATACCCGGCCTCATTTCTGGGCAAAGTTTGGAAATTCAAAAATAAATCCAGAAAAATAGAAAACATGTGATTTTTGTCATTATGGAAAGCTTAGGATGTCTAATTCATGTTAAAAATATGTGAAAGTCATAACATCCTACACACAGGACGTTTGACATGCGAAATCATCTGGAGGTTGGAGCAGGCTCTGCTACTGTCACAATTTACTGATATGAACTTCAAAAATGTCGAACTAATTCCAAAAAAATCCACTGCATGTAAATGATACAACTATGGAAATATGTGGATGTTAACTAGAGAGAAAAAATGTCTCTAGATCAGTTCATCAAGCCAAACTCCCGGAAATCGATGGAACAATACCTCGGGTCAGGTAAGATGACTGATTCTGGGCAGGAACTTTGAAATTGCATATCTTCCTCTTTAGACGTCCAAATGAGGTGCTTCCAGTTGTTACAAGTCACTGTGAATATCTAGTTTCTGCCTATAAAATTTCGTAATCATTGGATCACGTTTGCCCCTCGGATGACACAATTTTTCCACTGACCAAATGAACAGTGCTTAGGAAAATCCGAAATTCTGATACCAACTTTGAAAAATCATAAAAAATTCTATAGACCTTCAAATGACTTGATCTTTAGCTTTTCAAAAATCTATAGAGAATATCTAGTCATATGCCAAATTTCAAGGCAAGAAGAGGTCATTTGGTCAGATTTTGACATAAGGGGGCAAAGTGCCACTTTCTCTTGCAAAAAGGGGGTTCCAAGGACTCAAATTGGCTTCTCCTACTTCTAAGGCTCTATGAGCACGTGGGATAGCATCAATAGGGGCTATCCAAAATGGTTTAAGTGTCTAACAATTCAGATTTGCAAAACTCACTCTCCCACACCAACACATACACTCATGGGAGAATGCTAGATCTTACCATTCATTGCAAAACTTGCTACATCATGCACCATGAATTCAATTCTCATATATATATACATTGAAGACATTCATTTATAAGTATTCATAGGTGCTACATCATGTACATCATATCATTTGATTACATCTCTTGACTTAATCACAAAATAAAGACAAAAAGGGCTCTTTTACAATTTCTTCATTGAATTCCCTAGCTTCAAGCTTGGTGGCTCCCATCTCTTGCCTCACTTGGTCCACCTAGCATGTTGGGATGGTGAAGAGGGGGAGTGAGATTCAAAGAATCTCAATAGCTTATCTCTCATTCAATCATACACACAAAGCATGCAAACAAGTCTCATAATGTATGCATGGGCATATTAGCATGTGAAATCATAAGAAAAGCATTTTCAACATGTGAGTAGGCCATACATAACATATAAGAGCTTGCCAAGCAAATGGACTAGCCTCACCCACTCACTTGTGGATTTTGGACTTGCCTCACCCATTCTTTAAGAGGTTTTTGGACTTAACCCTTACTCTTGGGAGTCAACCTCACTTTTGGGAGACTCTTTACTTTGTCTCAATCAACTTTAGGGTTCTTGGCTCATCCTTACCATGGCTAGAGGGTTATTGGCTTTTCCATACTCAAGCAAACTCAAGAAACCACATAAAACATCATTGAAATACATAAGGCATCATCATGCTAGCATACTTTTCATGGTTCAAAACATACATACACACAAGCAAGATAATGTAAGCACACATCTTATGCATGAAAGAAGGTGGAGAGAGCTACCTTATTGGTTATTCACAAACTTTCCCTTTCAATTTGTCTCCTCCCTTGTTGGTTTCACAATCACCTTTAAATGGGAGTGCTTCTCTTGAGCCTAACCACATAAGAAGCATGGAATTATTCTCTTAACACTTTATTCATAAAGCTAGGGATTTCTTTCTAGCAACCCTACTAAGCATACAAAGCTAGGGGTTCTTTCTCTCACTAGAAAGTCATCTACTATCCTTCCTCTCTCAAGCTCTCAAGAAAGGAAAGTAAGAGGAAGAAGTAAGAATATGTGAGTCTTGGTCTTCTCTACTCTCCCTCTTCTGAACCAAGCTCAAAACTTGACTATCTCAATAATCAAAACCATTGGAAGAGATGGCAAGGAGAGAAGAACAATATTCTAAAGAGAGAAACCATGTAAATCTTACCTTTTCTTGTTCTTCCTTCCTCCTCTAGGTTTCTCTCTCTCTCCTTCGCCCTTTTCTCTGTCTTAGAGGGAGCTTAAGTCAGTTGGAAGAAGAAAGGAGGGGTTGGAACGTGTTAATAAGTCAAATTCTCTTTTTTCACGCTTTTCTGGACTAACCCTCGCTATAGTGAGGCATAACCCTTGCTACGACGAGCTCGTATCAATCCCAGACCCCTGTCTTCGCTACAACGTGCGCTACGGCGAGCAGCGCCCTGGTTTTTGTATAGGGTGCCCGAACTCGCTATAGCTAGAAGGCACTCTCGCTATAGCTAGACCATTTCTCGCTATAGCGAATAGGTACATTCGCTATAGCTAGACTGTAGCTAGCAAACTTAGAAAATTTTCAACCTTCCAAAAATTTTCAGCTTTCTTCTTTTTTCCCTTTTTTTTTTCTTCTTTCTTTTTTCTGGTTGTTACATGGGAAGCCAGGGCACATTGCTAGGAATTATCCCCATATGGATACACCGCCTCCTCTTAGGCCACAAACACAAGGCAGAGTGTTCGCCCTCACTCAGTAGGAAGTCAGTGCATCCCCTAGTTTGATCTAAGGTATGCTGATAGTGAATGGCTTTCCTATAGTTGTTATATTTGATTCGGGTGCTAATCACTCGTTTATATCTTATTATTGTGTGAGGCAATTGGGTCTGGCTGTTAGTGCTTTGCTATTTAATTTATCCGTCATTACACCTATTGGAAGCCATGTGGCTACTTCCTATGCTTGCTTAAATGTCACTGTTCAGTTCAATCATTGCCATACCACTATTGATTTGAACTGTATGCCTTTCCATGGTATTAATTTGATTGTTAGTATGAACTAGATGGTCGCAAATAATGCAGTACTTGATTGTGAACACCGAATAATTTTTTGACCTTCTTGTGGGACCATACCTAGGGTAGGAGCTAAGTTATCCTTTGTGACTACTGCTCAAGTTGAGAGGCATTTAGAGCATGTATGTCAAAGGTTTCTAATCTTTTTTCTTTATTTAGGTTAAGGTAGAGGAAGGGATAGAAGAGATCCCAGTTATCAGGGATTTCCTAGAGGTTTTCTCTAAAGATTTTGACTTTAGTAGTCACCCCTTGAGAGAAAGCTAAAGTTCTCTATAGACATAAAGCCTAGGGCTGGATCAGTATCCAAGGCTCCTTACAAGATGGCTCCTGTTGAGCTTGCTGAATTGAAAAAGTAGATAGATGAATTGTTAGAGAAAGGGTGTATGTGCCTTAGTATTTTACCTTAGGGAGCTCTGGTGTATTTGTGAGAAATAAGGATGGTAGCTTACAATTATGCATAGATTATAGAGAGTTGAATAAAGTTACCATCAAGAATAAATATTCTCTCCCTAACATTGATGATTTGTTAGATCAGCTAGCTAGGGCATCTTTATTTTCCAAGATAGATCTTAGATCTAGATATCACCAATTGAGAGTGAAAACTGAAGACGTCTCTAAGACGGCTTTCAAAATGATATATGGGCACTATGAGTACCTTGTGATGCCATTCAGGTTGACAAATGTGCCCACTATATTCATGGATTACATGAATAGTGTATTCATACCTTATCTATATCAGTTTGTAGTAGTCTTCATTGATGATATCCTAATGTAATCCACATCCTTTGAGGAGCACACTAGGCATTTGAGATTAGTCTTAGAAACCTTTAGAAATAAGAGGTTGCATGCCAAACTTAGTAAATGTAAGTTTTGGCTAATCAAGGTGAGATTCATAGGTCACGTGATATCACAGGCAAGGGTCATAGTTGATCCCTATAAAGTAGAAACTGTTACCCAGAACAATCACTGAGGTTAGGAGTTTCTTGGGTTTGGCAGGGTATTATAGACAATTTATTCAGGACTTTTCTCAGATGGCCTTACCACTGACGAGGCTGACTAGGAAATAGACATCTTTCGTTTGTGATGATAGATGTGAGAGGAGTTTTCAAGAGTTAAAGCTCTATTTGACCACTATCCCTGTACTGATTATCCCTGACCCTAGTGAACAATTTATGGTTTATTATGATGCCTCGGGCAAAGGTTTAGGATGTGTGTTGATATAGTAGGATAAAGTAGTGACATATACCTCTAGGAAGTTGAGGCCTTATGAGGAGAATTATCCCACACATGACTTGGAGTTAGCCACCATAGTGTTTGCTCTTAAAATCTGGAGGCACTATCTATATGGTGCTACCATAGAGATTTATAGTGACCACAAGAGTCTGAAATACTTATACGATCAAAAGAAACTGAATATGAGACAAAGGAGATGGATGAAATTTTTGAAAGATTATGATTATACCTTAAAGTATCATTCGGGCAAGGCCAATATAGTGGCAGATGCCTTAAGTAAGAAGTCCATGCATGTAGCCCATATGATGGTTAGAGAGCAAGAGCTCTTAGAGAAATTTAGAAAATTAAACCTCTCTTGTTAGGTGGTATTGAGTAAATTATATCTAAGTGAAACTCAAATTGAGAATGAGTTGAGAACCTAGATCTTAGATATCTAAAGAGAGGATAAAGTCTTGAGCCAGGTCAAGAATAAGATATCCTAAGGTAAAACCTTAGATTTTGGGGTGTTAGAGGATGGTATGATAGTATACCGAGATAGAATTTATGTACCTAGTCAAAATAAATAGAGAGAAAGCATTTTAGAAGAGGCACATAAGAGTAAGTATACTATCCACCCAGAAGCTACTAAGATGTATCAAGATTTGAAAAGAATTTTGTAACAAATGCAATTTCTGTAAAATGACTAAATGAGCTGTATAAAAGCAAGTCCTCTGAAATGAGCTAGATAATATCCTAAAAAATTTGGATAGAGTCCTAAACTCCTAAAAATAATAATTCTAGACTCAAACGGAAAGAAAAACTGAGCTAGGATGGAGAGACAAATTATGACAGAAACTGACAAAACGTATTGGTATTTTCGTAAATAAGTATAACTTTTAGAAAAAAAAACATATAGGAGGGCTTTTTAAATGGAAGTTCTGAGTTGCCTAGGGTTCTTAGAGGCCTTAAAAACCATGGGAAGCCCCAGGACTGGTAAAGCACCTCCGATGTATGTTTTTCAATGTCAGTGAACCTAAACCTTAACAAAGTCATTTGGTAAGGTTTTAGCTCCAATTTGAGTGATTCCAAAGGCATTTTATTAAATTGGTAATCTAAATTTTATGATGGAAAAGATAGTTCTAAAAAAGGAACTAAAACAAAGTCGAACAAAATTGCCATTACGCAAGGGCAAAATTGGAAACATAAGCTTCTTGAATCTTCTATAACCTTCCACATGTTTCTCCCTTTTTCTTCCCTCATTAAGCACGAGTTTTCTTCTGCCCAAATTTCAGAAATGAGAGCTCTCTTCTTAGGGCACAAAAGGAGGAGAAGAAGGAGGAGAAAAATTAAGAAAAAGGTAAGGAAACTTGTAGAATTTCATACTCTTCCTTCTTCTAATTCTCTTCCTTTCCTTCTTGACTTTCTTTCTATGGTTTTCTTAAGATGATTGGTTCTTTTTTTGGGCCAAAACATAGGGGGGAAATTTGAATTTCATAAAAGGAAGCAAACCAAGGAAAAAGAGCATTGAAAGGAAGCTTAAAACCAAGGTAACTACTTGTTGTTGCTTCTCCTTGTTGCTTCTTTCTTGGTGGATTTTCGGCCTAGGCCAGAACCATATGGGGGAGGGATTTTCTATCCAAAACAAAGAGGGAAACAAGGGTTTTAGACCTTGGGGAGATGGATTATAACAAGAAATTGCGAGGAAATTCCTTGAAATGCAAGTTAGGAAAGTGTTAGGTTTTTGAAGAGATTATGAAATCTGATTTTGTGTGAGTATTCCCTTGGTCATTTGAATGTTTCCTTAAGGTCCTAAGACCCTTAAAAACCTCCCTAAATAGTTCTTCCATCAAGAAAAAATCAAGAAGCTCTTGAACCCCATTATGCTCACTAATCTTGGCTAAGGCAAGAGCATGAGGTTTGAGGATGTTTTAATTTGTTCTAGCCTTCGTTTGGGACTTTATATGATGTTAGAAGATAGGAGAAACCATTGAAAAAAATTTGGGAGCCATGGAATGAGAGATAGAGCAATGGTGTCCATAATGGTGCTTTATGAAGTAACTTAGATTTCCAATTGTGTAAGTGAATGTGTAATAGCTCTAAGGACCTTAAATGAATCCAAAAAGTCTAGAATTAACAAGAGAATGAAACCTAGAAATTGAATTCCAAGAGTTGCTTCATTAGACTAATTATGGAACTATAATGCCAAGTGTGGAACCAAGTGTGTATTTAAACTTTAATTTAGTGTCTTAGCTTACTTTAGCTATGTGATTGTGTGTTCCTTGTGATGTCTAGGCCAAGAGAACAACCAACCTCCTAAGTGCTCTTGTGAAATCAAGGAGGGGAAGGAATTAGCAAAGTAAGCTTGCATGAATTGAAAGGTAGCTCTTTACCTTATTCTTCATACTTTCTTGTGTACGTATGTATGTCATGGTATGCTTGTACGTGTTCTTATGATTTGGTAATATGCCACATGATCTCTTGAAATTGTATTGGTACCAATGTATGCTCTTGAATGTCTTTGAATGTGAGATTGACTTTTAAGGGTGAGATGATGCCAAAAGTCCTTTAAAGTGGGTGAGGATGTGCTAAAAGTCTCAAGGCATGGGTGAGACTAGGCCAAAAGTCCCTTGGATGGGTGAGGCTAAGTTACAGGTTCTTAGTCTAAGGGTGAGGTACTTCCAAAAGTCCTAGAAATGAGGTGAGACAAAATCAAAAGCCCCTAGAGTATGGAAATGGTTTGATGTATTAATGTGGCATAGAAATGTGGCTTTGCACCCTTTATGCTTGCATATTTGTATTCTTGATATATGAATGCCTTGAATGTGTAGGTGATTGGGTGTCTGAGCTATTGAGATTCTTGGAATCTTACTCCCCTTTCCCTCTCACTCTTGAAATGTCTAAGTGGTGCTTAAAACCAAGGAAATGCAAGCCAAGAACATTAAATGGCTATACTTTATTCATTTTGTAGTTTAACATGTAATGGAACATTAAAAAATCTTTGTATATATTATTTTTGGTAGTGTAAGACCTTGAGCACTTGTAACATGATGTATGGATTCCATGTAAACTTTATGTAACATTAAATTAATGAGATTGTGGATTTGGATCCTTGAATGACATGTATGTTTAGTGTATTAATGGATGTTGAATGGCCAAAATGTGGTGTATGGGTTTTGGGACCAGTTGGGTAGCTTACCCAAGTTATAATTATGCTTTTAAACTTGTCCAAGAGGTGCCAAACTTAAGAGGAGGCCATTTGGACTAAAGTGACTTTTGATAGGGAGCAAAAATGACCATTTCATGAGGCTATATCACTTTTTGACCAAATGAGTTCTTCTTGATTTAAAATTTGGTATGAATCTAAAGTTTGTTGAGAGCTTTTTGGAAAGCTAAAGTGCAGAATTTTTGGAGGTCTATGGAATATTTGGTGAATTTTTAAAGTTGAAATTTTTTTTGGTTTTTGTTGCTATCACTGTAGCTTTGGTTTGAAATGAAACTTTATTACTTATGAGACAAATGATGTCCAATTAACATGAAATTTAACAGTTAGAAAATAGACCTTCCTAGTGATTTTTGCCAACTAGAAGCACCTAATTTGGATGCCTAGAGAGAGAGATATTAATTTTCAAAGTTGCTATCCAGTACCAGGCATCTAGTCTGACTTATGCCACTGTTTGATTGGTTTTCATGTGCTGAATGAACCTAGAATGGTCTAGAATGATTTTTCTCCTCTAGCTAACATCTATAGTTTTCCAGATTGGTATCATTTTTATGGATTGGATTTTTGTAAAATTAATTAGACATTTTTGAATTTTATAGTAGAAAGCTGTATCAGTACCAGTAGTCAGCCAAATCTTTGCACCTTTTCAAATATCAAACACCTTTTGTGCGATGTTTTGTGACCTAGACATATTTTTAACATAAATTATACATCTGTAGCTTTCCAGAATGCCATAGTATGCTTGATTTTGAATTTTTTAGAATTTTATAAATTTTCAAAATTGATGCATAGAATATGCAAACTGAACCCCAAGTAGAACCATTAATAATTATGTATGCTTAATGTAAGCTTGGGTTTATGGCAATGTTTTGAGATGGTTTTGGATTGTATTGGTGTAATTAAATTTAAGAGGGATAAGAGAGAGTCCCCAAGGCCCACAGAGCCAAAATGAAGAGATTATGGATGACGTAACATAATTAAATGGTATTATTTTCTTTGTTTTCTTGGGGAAATCCATGTATATAACTTGTATATGTAAGGAGGCTAGCTAAGATAGCTATGGTATTATAGATTTTTTGGTGCCTAAGGATGAAGAATGATGTGACAAATTACGTGGCTATATACCTAGTGTATCAGAAGGTAAAAATAGAACATCAAAGACCCACTGGTTTATTGTAACCCTTAGATATTCTCGAGTGAAAATGAGATAGTATAGTTATGCACTTTGTTATGGGGTTACCTAAGATATCCTCTGGACACGATGCTATTTGGGTAGTTATGGATAGACTGACGAAGTCTGCACACTTTTTAGCTATCAGGGTTATTCATCCACTGGATAAATTAGCCCAGATATATATTAAAAAGATAATGCGACTTCATGGAGTACCCAGTAGCATAGTTTCAAATAGAGACCCCAGGTTCATATTGAACTTTTAGAGGTCGTTGTAGCATGCCTTAGAGACTAAGTTGTAGTTTAGTACAGCATATCATCCTTAGACAGATGATTAAACTAAGAAGACCATCCAGACCTTGGAAAACATTTTAAAGGCATGTGTGTCAGAAATGAGGGGTAACTGGAATGTGTATTTACCATTAGCAAAGTTTACATGTAATAATAGTTACCATTCCAGTATTCAAATAGCCGCTTATGAGGCTTTGTATGGGAGAAAGTGTAGGTCCTCTCTGTGTTGGATTGAGCTAGGTGGGAAGAACTTGATAGGACCTGAGATGGTGGACCAAACCACCTGACAGATAGAATTGATTAGAAAGAAACTCTTTATAGCCCAAAGTAGGTAGAAAAGCTATGCCAATAAAAGAAGGAGGCCATTAGAGTTTGAGATTAGAGACCATATGTTCATCCGAGTGTCTCTAATAAGGGGGTGAGTCAGCCAATGAGGGTAAGGAAGCTCAATCCTAGGTATATTGGTTCGTTTGAAATTCTTGACAAAATTAGACCTATAGTTTATCGGATAGCCTTACCTCCTAACGTAGCCCAAATTCATAAATGTTTTTTTATGTCTCCCAATTGAAAAAGTACTTATTAGACCCCTCACATGTTATAGAATATGAGCATATTCAATTGTAGGAAAATCTTTCCTATGTAGTGAAACCAGAGAGAATTATAAATGTTTAACTAAAATAGCTAAGGAACAAGAACATTCCTCTAGTGAAAATGGTTTAGAGGGGCTTGACATCTGAGGAAGTGACCTGGGAGTTAGAAGACAAAATGAGACAAAAATATCCAAAGTTATTCCTTTAAGGTATGTAGTTAAATTTCGAGGACGAAATTTATTGTAAGGGGGTATAAATGTAACAACTAGAATTTTTGAAAATTTTCTAAGTCTACTGACTATGATCAAGACCTCTGTGAGCTATAGCGAATGTATCTATTTGCTATAGCGATTTTCCAGCTAGCTATAGTGAATGTACCAGTTTGCTAATAACGAGCATGCATTTAGCTATAGCAAGTTTGGGCTTCCCATACGAAACTAGGGGGTTTCTTATAATAGCGCGTACCGTAGTAAGGGTTATTTTCTGCTATAGTAAGGGTTATTCTGGAAAAAGTGAGAAAAAAGTGATTTTTACTTCTTAAAGACTCTATAAGCTCTCTTTTTCTTCTAACCGACTTATGCTTTGACAAAAACAAAGAATAGGGCTGGAGAAAGAGAGAGAGAGAGAGAGACCAAGAGAAGCTAAGGAAGAACAAGGAGAAAGGTGAAGGCAAAGGGAACCACTCTTGAAGAAAGTTAAAATTCAAGGTAGATACCTATGTATCTTTGCTTCTTCATTTTTGCTTCTTGTGTATATTGGTTCTACCAACTTGAGAGCTTGAGAGAGGAAGAAAGTTCTAACCTAGAACAAGTATGAAACATTTAAATTAAAGTGTTGCAAGTTAAGAAATGAAAAGGAATTAGAAGAAGAGCTAATGAAATTCAAGAGGGTGAAATTAGGGATTCTTAAATACTTTATAAAGTTTGTTTTAATGTAAGAATCTCCTAGCCTTTGTGAGTATTTGTTTGAGTCCCAAGAGAGTAATTGCATGCTACTTGTTGTGGCTAGGCCCAAGAAAATTTGCTTCATCTAGTTGTGGTTGTCAGAATGAGAAAGGAAAAGAAAAATCAAAAGGGAAGGCTTGTGTTAGCTTGCAAGGTAGCTCTTCACTCTTTCTTATTGCATTCTTGGATGTGTGATGGTTATTATATGCTTATGTGTGCAAATGTATTATGAGACATGCCATTTGATATTGCCTTAATGCATTGATACTAATATGGTTATATTTGGGTTATAAAAATTGCTCTTAAAGGGTGAGGTGGTGCCAAAAGTCTCTTGTGATGGGTGAGATAAAGCCAAAAGTCCCTAGGAATAGGTGAGACAAGGCCAAAAGTCTCATGAATGAGTGAGGCCAATTCAAAAGTCCCTAGACCAAGGGTGAAGCTAATCCAAAAGTCCTCAAAATAGGGTGAGACTAAACTAAAAGTCTCTAGAGCTTATTCTTGGCATTGATATGATTATCATGGCATGTAAATCATATGTTGTATGATTTTGAATGGCTGGAAGCCTACTTGTATGCTTTGACATATTTATATGCCTTGATTACTTCCTTGAATGAGTATATGAGCTATTAAAATTTCATGAATCTCACCCCCTTCCCTCTCCCATCTTGATATATTAAGTAGGGCTCAAAGAGACCCAAGTGCAAGTCAAGGAGTCTGGTTGAACATGCTTAGTTAATTGTATTTTGGTTCTTTTGATGTAAAGAAGTACCAAAATATATATGTATATATTATTTTTGACATGTAAATAGATGAACAAGTGTAAAAGCATGTATATGTAATGTATGAACCATTTGTGAAATTAAAGCAATGAGAATGCAAGTTTTGGGTACTTAGTAGCCCATTCTAGATGTGTATTATTGTGTGAAGCATAGTGACTTTGAGATTCATGATGGTTTAGACCACTTAGGCAATTCATATGTGGTATATTAGTGCTTTTAAACTTTTCCAAGAGGTGTCAAACACAAAAAAGGGCCATTTGGATCAAAAAGTTACATTATGAGAAGCAAAAGTGATCATATTGGTGGGTTGTGTCACTTTGTGTCCAGATGAGCTCTCCTTAATTTGAAATTTAGCATGCATCTATAGCTTGTTAAGATTTTTTTGAAAAGCTAAAGTACAGAATATTTAGAGGTCTATGGAATATTTGATGAATTTTTAAAATTGAAGAATTTTTCTGCTTTGGTTATTGTCACTATGGCTCTAGTCTAAAAATTGTTCTATGTCAATCATGTGGCAAATGATGTCTAATTGCCATGAAATTTTATAACCAGAAACTAGACCTTCCCAGTGACCTGTATCAACTAGAGTCACCTTATTTAGATGTCTAAAGAGGGAGATATGAATTTTTAATATTGCTATCTAATACTAGGCATCCAGTTAGACCCGTGTCAATGTTTGATTAGTTTTCATAGTATGAATGAATTTGGAATGGTCTAGAATGATTTTCTCTTCTAGCTAACATCCACAGCCTTCCAAATTGATATATTTTACCTAGATTGGATTTTTTTGGAATTAGTTATAAATTATTGAAGTTCATATTAGAAATCTATATCAGTATTAGTAACTAGTCATACCTTTGTGGCTTTTTGATGTCAAACATGGTCTAAATGCTATGTACATAACTTGAAATTATTTTTAATGTAAATGAGACATCCAAATCTTTTCAAAAGCTATGGTTTGCTTGAGCCAAAAATTTGAATTTTGGGCCTATGATAAAATTTGCAATTTTTTTATTTTTGACCTCATATCCATGGTTCATGGGTTGTTTTATGGTATGTATGAGTTATATGAATGAATTTTGAATACAAAATATGATTGATGGATTCATGGGACCTATAGGGCAAAGTATGACTGTTTAAACCCTAACTTAAAGTATTAAAATGCCACGGTTTTACTCTTTTTTTTGAAATTTTATGGAATCAAACCGAAGTGGAGATTAGTTGAGAATAACACATTATGGTATTATAGTCTCACCCAATCCTAGAGACTTTTAGCTCATCTTTACCTTTGCTAGGAGACTTTTGGCTTCACTAAACTCATTCAAGCCAAAGCACATTCATAAAACATAATTTGTGCACATAATGGTGCCATAGCATGTAGAAAATAGCTATACACAATTCTCATGGCATAAACATACATACTTACATACATCTAAAAATAAGAAAACAACCAAAAATATATGAAAGAAAGGTTAGAGAGCTACCTTGAATATAAATATACACACTTTTCTTTAATTACTCTTTCCCTCTTTTAGTCACACACTTGCAAATGGGTGGAGTATGATTCCTTTGGCCTAAACACATCAAATAAGACACAATTACATTCTTAAAAGAAGCTCTAACACTACATACACACTATGGAAGCCCACTTTCTTATATGGCTTAATTATGGTTCCATAAAGCACCTAATAAAGCAACTACAAGAATTCATGATCTTGGCCCTATTCTTTCCTTCAATCTATGACTCTTGACTCCACTTAGATTCCTTGGAGTCATCACACACTTATTTTAGAGAGCCTAGCTAGGAGTTGCTTCATTACGCTATATTATGAAACCTACACCTCTATCTCACCATCTAGGCTTCCTAAATTTCTTCCAAGGCTTTTTCTCATAATCTTCCATGATATGTAGTCCCAAACTAAGCTTAAAAATATTTAAAATGTAACACCTTACTCTCTAGCTCATACCCATCATGCCCATCATACTCATATGCATATGGGAAGCATAAAAGGGAGACCATTGCTCCTGGTTCATGTTCTTTCTCTATGGCATTATACATGAGTAGATATTCACTTTAATGTCACATGGACCGGGTGAGCTCTTTCTACGCATCCTCATGTTTATTTGCACCATTACAACTTATTTCAATCCCCAAAACATGCTTAAAACTCGTGGAAAGCAAAAAGGGATATGAGACATGCAATTTCGTTCTTGACAGATTTGGCCTCATTTCTGGGCAGAGTTTGAAAATTCAGAACTAAATATAGAAAAATTGTAACTACATGATCTCGGTCATTATTTAAAGCTTAAGATTTCTAATTTATGCTAAAAATATGTAGAAGTCTCAGTATCTCACATATCATGCGTTTGACATTCGAAATCGTCCACTGGTCAGAGGGGGTCCAGTTACTATCACAGTTTACTGATATGGACTTTGAAAATGTCTAACTAATTCCAAAAAAATCCAATGCTTGAAAACGAGATCACTATGGAAAGATGTGGATGTTAGATAGAGAGGAAAAATATTTCCAGATCAATTAATCAAGCCAAACTCCCGGAAACCGATGAAACAGTACCTCGGGTCTGGTGGGATGACTGATTCTGGGCTGGAACTTCGAAATTGCATATCTTCCTCTTGAGACCTCCAAATGAGGTGCTTCAAGTTCCTACAAGTCACTGTGACTATCTAGTTTTGGTGTATAAAATTTCGTAGCCATTGGACTATGTTTGCCCCTCGGATGACACGGTTTCTAAACTGACCAAATGAACAGTGTTTTCTGAAATCCGAATTTCTGATGCCAACTTTGAAAAATCATAGAAAATGCTATAGACCTCCAAATGACTTGATCTTTATCTTCCCAAAAAGCTCTAAACAAGATCTAGTCACATGTCAAATTTAAAAACAAGAAGAGGTCATTTGGTTAACTCTTGACATCAAGTGCAAAAAGCCACTTTCTTGGCTAAAAATAGGGCTCATGGGATCCAATCTTAATTCTTCTACCTCTATGACTCTTTGAGCACATGAAAAAGCATCTATAGGGACCATCAATCATGGCTCAAATGTCTAACAACTTGGATTGGAGAAACTCACTAACCCATACCCACTTAATCATTCATGTGGCCTATACTAGAATCATACTTTTCTTAATCAAAACTTACTTCTTCATTCATCATGGTCTCATTCATATATATACATCATAAATACATTGACTTGAAAACATTCATAGAGGCTACATCATATACATTATTAATTTACATCTCTTGTTCCATATACAATATATTTACAAGAAGCTCTTTTACAATTCTTCATTAATCTCCCTAGCTTCATGCTTGGTGGCTCCCATCTCTAGCCTCACTTGGTCCACCTAGCATGTTTGGATGGTGGAGAGGGAGGGTGAGATTCAAAGAATCTCAATAGCTCATCTCTCATTCAATCATACATATATAGCATGCGACAAGTCTCACCATGCATGTATGTCATGTTAGCATATAAAATCATAATGAAAGCATTAGCAACATATGAATCGGCCATGCATAAAGGAAAAACATTCTCAACATGTGAGTAGGCCATACATAACATTTAGAAGCTTTCCAAGTACATGGATTAGCCTCACCCACTCACTTGTGGATTTTGGACTTGCCTCACCCATTCTTAAGAGGTTTTTGGACTCAACCCTTGCTCTTTGGGAGTCAACCTCACTTTTGGGAGACCCTTTACTTTGTCTCAACCAACTTAAGGGTTTGGCTCATCCTCACCATGGCTAAAGGGTTATTGGCTTTTCCATTCCTTAAGCAACCCAAAACAATCATATAAATCATCATTTCAATTCATAATGTATCATCATGCTAACACACTTCTCATAACTCATATCATACATACATACAAGTAAGACAATGTAAACACACAATTATGCATGAAAGAAGGTGGAGAGAGCTACCTTATTAGCTATTAACAACCTTCCTCTTTAATCTATCTCCTCCCTTGTTGGTTTCACTACCACTTCTAGATGGGAGAGCTTTTCTTGAGCCTAACCACACAAGAAGCATGAAATTAATTCCTTAATACTTGATTCATAAGCTAGGGATCTCTTCTTATCAACCCTACTGAGCATGTCAAACTAGGTCTCTTTCTCTCACTAGAATTCATTAACTATCCTTTCTCTTTTCTCTAACTCTCAAGCTCTTAAGAAGGGAAAGCAAGAAAGAGAAGACTATATAACTTCTAACCTCCCTCAAGAGTGGTTTCCCACTCTCCCTCTTCTGAACCAAGCTCAATACCTAACTATTTTAGCTACCAAAACCATAGGAAGAGAGGGGAAGGGGAGAAGAGTGACATACTAAGAGAAAAGCCATGGAAATCCTTACTTTTCTTATTCTTCCTTCCTCTTCTAGGCTTCTCTCTCTCTCCTCCGCCCTTTTCTCTCTCTTAAAGTGAGCTTGAGTCGGTTAGAAGAAGAAAGAAGAGATTTGGAGGCTTTTAAAAAGTCAAATTCTCTTTTTCTCGCTTTTCTTGACTTTTCTCTCTATAGTGAGCCATCGCTCTCGCTACAGCGAGCTCGTGTTTGTTCCAGACCTCTGCCTTCGCTATGGCGTCGCTACGGCGAGCAACTCCCTGGATTTTGTATGGAATGCCCGCACTCGCTATAGATAGAAGCATTTCCGCTATTGTGAGAAGGCATTCTCGCTATAGCTAGGCCATTTCTCGCTATGGCAAACAAGCACATTCGCTATAGCTGGGCTGTGGCGAGAAGACTTAGAATTTTCAGCCCTTCGAAAATTTCAGCTTTTTCCTTTCCTTTTCTTTTCTCTTTCCTTTTTTTTTCCTTTCCTTTTTTCCTGGCTGTTACATAAAACATTCCCTAGGTGTGTGAACCTCCTTTGGTAAAGACATAAGTTTGGTTTGGGATCCATGGAGTTTGCTTCATTCTCTTTGGGGACTTGGCACATAGGAGGCTTCTTGGGTGTCTTAAGAACTCATTCATACTCTTAGACAACCCAAATTATCATTAGGCCATCTCCTACCCATCAAAGTGCAATTAAATCCTTAATCTTTGTAACTTTGTTTCTACTACATCTTAATTAGATTTATTTGTATATACTTGTTCCTCACACTCAAAAACCTATAATTCCCGCTTGGGTAGGTCAGAATTTATCTTCTCTTAAATAGGCTAAGGGCTGGCCAAACAAGCATCATGGAGAACAAACAAGAAGGTGCAAGGAAAGTTAGGAAAATTAGCTTGATTTAAGACTTTTTCATGAGTTCTTTCTATTGCTTCAAGCTCTTCCATGAAATTTTAAGTTCTCCCCTCTTGACCAGCCACAAAATAGTCTCATATGCATCATAAAAACCATAGAGATGAAAAGGAGGAAGAGAGGAGCAAGTTTAGTGAAGAAAAGTGCTTGAAAAACTAAGGATTTTCATACCTTTTTGCAAGTTTCTCCTTCCTCCATGGCTTCCCTTTTATGTGTCCTCCTTGCTGGTCTTTCTCTCTAGTTTGGACAGATCATATGTTGGCTAAGTGAGGGAGAGGTGGAGGAAGCCACATATAAGAAAGAATTTCTTTAAATTATTGCTTTAAAATTCCATTTACATCTTATTTGTTTGGCTTTTTGTTTTAGGCCCATTTTAACTTTTTTTTTAGAACCATCTTTTCCATCATAAAATTTAGGTTCTCTAACTTATAAAATGCCTTTAGAATAACCAAATTTGGATCTAAAACCTTTCTTAATGAATCGATCAAAGTTTAGGTTAATTAATATTATAAAACATCAACTAGAGGGTTTGAACCATTCTAGGGGTTCTTATGATTTTTAAGACCTCTGAAAACTCTAAAAAACTCATTTTTCCCATTTAAAAATCTCTCTTTTAAGTTTTCTAAAAAGTGCTCAAAATCACAAAAATGCCATTATACTTTCGAAAATTTTATTGAACCATTCTAGCTATAGTTTTTGGGCACCTTAGGCCTTGGATCCTCATTTTTTATTATTTTAAATTTTATCCTAATTTTGTTTGTCCTAAAATCATTCATTTCAGAGGACTTGCTTTTATATCCACTACATTTCGTGCATTTATGGAGAAACTAGACATTACGTTTCTCATGTTTATGGAGAAGCTGGATGTTACATTCAATGTTGTGGGAAAAAGGTACCATGTGTTTGGCAAGGTGGAGATTAGATAACTTATGAGTGAGTTGACAAGCATGAGATGTGATAGCACTAAGGGAGTCAAGGAATATATCATGAGGATGGTGCATGCTTAAACTAAACCTAAGGCTCATGATATTTCGATTTTTGATAGCTTTGTCATTTGTCACATGCTTAATTCACTTTCATAAGAATTCAGTCAGATTAAAACTATTTACAACACTTAAGATCAAGCTTGGGACCTAAATGACTTGATTTCTAAATGTGCTGAGGAAGAAAAGTTGAAAAGGGAAAAGAATGAGACTACATACTTGGTATAATAGGTTGAATTTTCATAAATGAAAAGGGAAATTTAAGAACAAGAAGGTACATGCTCCTAAAAGGGATAATGATTTCAAAAGGCATGGTAAGTGTTAGGTTACTTGTGATGGAGATAAAATGAAGGATATGAGTTGCTATTTCTATAAGAAGAAGAGTTATAAGAAGGTTGATTATCTTAAATATAAAGATTGGCTAGCAAAGAAAGGGCAAAGACCAAGGTAAGTTGTTGGCTTATATTTGTTTTGACTTAAACATTATTGATGTCCTTTTAGATTCTTGGTAACTTGATAGTGGTGCTTTTGTTCATGTCACTTTTACCTTATAGGGGTTCAGAAACAGCAAGAAGCCAAGCAAGAATGAGTCCAAGCTGAAAGTAGGAAATGGTGTTGATATTGAAGTTAAATACATAGAAACAACTTTTTAGTCATTAGAATTTAGTTATCGATTTTGTTTAGAAAATTTTTTTTATATTCCATCATTTAGAAGAAATTCAGTTTCTCTTTCATTACTTGATAAAGTTAGCTTTTTTTAATTTTGGAAATAAAGGAGTTGATATTTCTTTTGATTCTAAAATGATTGGAAAATGCATTTTATTTGATGGATTATATAGACTATGTTTGAATTCCAAAATCAATAATTTATCTTTCAATATTAAGAATTTCCTAGCTAAATGACCTTTAATTAAAGAGAGATCTCCAATGTTGTGGCACAAATGACTTAGTCATATTTCAAAGGAAGGAATTGAAAGATTAATTAGAGATGATATACTTCCCTCTTTTAACTTAGAAGAGATAAACACATGCGTTTTATATGAAGGAAAAATTAACCAAAACTTAATGAAAGTGTCCTACAAATAATACACATAGATATTAGTGGATCATATCCTTCAACTATATGGGGGCAAATTATTTTATAACCTTTATTGATGATTTGTCTTGTTATGGCTATGTCTTTCCCATTAAAGAAAAGTCTAAGGCCTTTGATATATTGAAAATTTATTGAATTGAAGTTGAAAAGTAATTGGGAAGTGTCATCAAAATAGTTAGGTTCGATTGTAATGGTGAATATTATGGAAAATATGACGAAAGGGGACAATAGAAAAGGCCTTTTGCTAAATATTTATAAGATTCTAGGATTGTTATCCAATATACCATGCCTAGTAGTTCTAGATAAAATGGTGTGGTGGAGAGACAAAATTGCACACTTCTGGATATGGTGAGGAGAATAATTAGTAAGTTTAATTTACATAATTTTTTATCAAACTGAGGTTGAAAAGCAATTAGGAAATGTCGTCAAAATAGTTAAGTTCGATCATGGTGGTGAATATTATGGAAAATATGATGAAAGGAGATAATGGAAATGACTTTTTGCTAAATATTTATAAGATTCTAGGATTATTACGCAGTATACCATGCTTGGTAGTCTTGAACAAAATAGTGTGGTGGAGAGGTGAAATTGCACATTTATGGATGTGGTGAGGAGCATGATGAGTAAGTTTAATTTACCTAATTTTTTAGGCAGAGAAACAATAAAAATTGCTAATTATATTTTGAATCGGCTTCTAAGTTAATCCATTCTTAAAACACTTTTTCAGTTATGGATTGTTAGAAAACTAAGTCTTAAACACTTTTGTGTTTAGGCTTGTCCCACTGAAGTGAAAATTTATAATTATACTCTAAGGAAAACATCTTTTAGAACTTCTCGTTGCTTCTTAATTAGGTACCTAAATCACTCAAAAGCTTATAAATTCTATTGCCCTACAAAGGGTACTAAAATTATTGAATTACTGACTACAAAATTATTAAAGTTTGATGTTGCTGAAGGGAGTTGCTCTCAAGTTACCGAAATAAATAAATAACATGATACAATTTTGATTCCTTTGTAACTTACAAATGTAGTAGTCATACCAGTGAATGCAAGGGAAGAGGCTATGGATTTACCTGTTTAGACAGAAGTAGCCATTGTGGGTTAAGTTCCTCAGACAAGTGATATAGTTTCTAAAAGAATTAAACCAATTTTAGAAATTCCCCTAAAGAGGTCCTAGAGAGAAAGAAGATCAACAATCTCAAGTGATTATTTTGCTACTTAGGTGAAGTAGATTGTGACATCAATAGTCCTCACTTAGACAAGTAGAGGAATGCAATGACTAATGGGATGAGTTCTATATTGAAAAATACAAGTAATGATTTTAGTTTGTTTCATTATACTAAAGTTTTCTTATCTAGTGCCTTTAACATGAAAGATCTTGGAAAAGCCTCATATATTCTGGGTATTAAGATACATCATAACAAATCATGCCATGTTTTAGGTCTATCTCATAGAGCCTATATAGATCATGTGTCAAAATGATTTAATATGTAAGACTATAGACCTGGGAAAATACATATTGTTAAAGGTGACAAACTTAGCAAAAGTAAGTACTCAAGGAATGAGCTGAAAAGGAAACTATAAAAAATACCCCATATGTTAGTGGAGTTAATAGTCTAATGTCTGCTCAAGTATGTACTAACCTAACATTGCATTTGCTGTGAATGTTCTTGGTCGATATCTTTCAAACCCTAGGTCTCAACATTGGGTTATAGCCAATAAAGTCATGTGATATTTGCAAAAAACAAAAGATTGATGACCTTGAAGTAATGGGATACTCAGATTCTAATTTTGCTAGTTGCTTAGATAATCTAAAATCCACTTTTGGTTATATTTTTATATTTGCTAATAGGGCAATCTCTTAGAAGAGCATGAAATAAACTTTGACTACATCCCCAATGATGTATGCTAAGTTTGATACACGCTATAGGATAGTTTTGCAAGCCATTTGGCTCAAGAATTTCATATCAAAGTTTTGTGTAGTTAACTCAATTGCTAAACCACTAGTTATTTATTGTGATAACAATATGGCAACATTCTATTCTAAGAACAACAAAATTAGCAGTGGATCTAAGCATATGAAACTAAAGTACTTTATAGTAAGAGACCTAGTCAATAAAGGATATGTTGCCATAAAATTCATAAATATTGAGTCAATATTAGCTGATCCTCTAACTAAAGGATTAAGGCCCATACAGTTGAATAAATATGTTGAAAATATGGGTATCTTGGGGTCTTTTGATATTTTAAGTTAGTGGGACTTTATGTATTTTGTTAATTTATTTTATCTCAAAGCTTCATGGATGTCTTTTACCCACGTTAATGAATTTCATATAATATGAACCTTCAATTTTTTTATTGATATGTTATATTCTTATTGATGATCATTACTTTTAATATTTTACTTATGCAAATATTGAATGTAATATTATCTTAAGACATAGTGCTAGTCTTAAAGATGACCATTGCATTTGTCATAATATATCTCTTGTGGCACTATACCATATTCTCGAGATAAATTATTTGAGACATATAGACTTATTATGAGTCATACAATTTCTCACTGTGGTTTAGCATACGGATATTAATAAATCATAATTTCTTATTACAGTTTAGCATAGAGATATTGAGAAATTATAAGGAGGGCCAATAAGAAATATTGCATTATTAATCACTTTAAGAGCTATTTCTTACCACATTCCTAGACTTATAATATATGTCAATATAATGTCAATATGTGTGAGTGTGGACTGGTCTTATGTCATTAAAAGGCATGATAATCATCACTATCCTTTATTGATGGTTATGTTGGATCAGATTGAGTACAATGTGCTTTCTCAGGACTTATTTTCTAAAACAAAGTGCTCACATACAATTTTCTTTTGTTGTTTAGTCAACCCGGGAGTCATTTTACAAAATAAAATGAATTCTCTTAAAATCAAATTAATGTGGCCCAAGTGGGAGGATGTTGAAAAAATTTTTATTTGAGAATTTTTATATGGGCTCACATTAATTATTTTAATGTTTTCTAAAATTGGGTTAGTTATGATCCATTATGATTTATCATAAGCCCAATTGTTAATTAAGTGATCATAAGTTAATGGGTTTTAGCATACATTAATCAAAAGTCTGGTGAATGGATTAAAGGTGTGGGCTAATTGTTTTATTGAAGCCTATGATGGGAAAGTCTAATAAAATATTATTAAGTAGAGTTAGGTTCCTTCTTTAACCCAAATTAAGTACCTAGTCCTATTGAAAGTTGCTCATCTCAACCAAAGGTAATAGAGAGGAAGATCCAGCTTCTAAATTGCTTCTATGGTGGCTATAGGTATGTTCCTCATTTTAATCTCAATAGCTAGTGTTCTAATTATCATACAAGATCCATGAACATTAATGTAACATTTGGTTCTCTGAAAACGAGAGAAAATATGAGAAATGTAACGTACAGTTTCTCCATCAATGAATAAACTCACTGGATACAAAAGGAAGTCCCCTGAAATGATGTAGTTAAGGTTCCAAAAAATTTGGAAAGCATTTTAAGCTCCTAAAAATGAGAATCCCAAGCTCAGACAGAAAAAAAAAATAGAGCCAGAATAAAGAAACGATTTCTTATGAAACGTAATGGTATTTTCATAATTTTGAGCGAAATTTGGAATTCACACATAAGAGCTTTTTAAATGAAAATTTTGAGTTTCCCTGGATTTTCAAAGGCACTGAAAACTATGGGAAGGCCCAGGACAACTAAAGTCTCTCTGGTGGACATTTTCCAATATTAGTGTATCTAAATTTTGACAAATTTGTTCGGAAAGGTTTTACCTCCAATTTGAGTGATTCCAAAGGTATTTTACTAAATTGGGAACCTAAATTTCATAATGGGAAAAATGGTTCTCAAAAAGGAGCTAAAACAAAGAAGAAATGAAAATGCCAAGAATGAAGGACAAAATAAAATTTTTTAAAAAGTGTAACTTCCTTCTACCTATATATATGATGTGCCCTTCTTCTCCCTTCATTTTGCATGACCAAGTTCTGCCCAGAACTAGAGGAAAACCCTAGGGAGAGTGGCGCACAAGAGGAAGGCAAAGAGGAGGAGAAATCAAAGGTTTAAAGTATAGAAATTTAGTAGTTTTTCATGCTCTTTCTCTTCCAAACCTTTTTTCCTTCATTCTCTTTTATTTCTTATGATTATAATGAAGGATATGGATCTATTTTAAAGGATAAATTGAGGGAAAAATTCAGATTTGAAGAGAGGAACTTAATGAACACAAGATTTAAGTAAGAAAAAGTAAGAAAACAAGGTAAATATTACATCCTATGGTAGCTACTCCTCCCCCCTTCTCTCCATATTTAGCCCCATATATGTAAATGCTAGAAGGTAGGAATTTTGAGGGGAACCAATGGTGAATTCTATGAATTTAAGAGAGGAGATTAAGAATATGGAAAGAAATTTAAGAAAAGACTATGGAAATTCAAGATGCAAAACCTAGGATTTTAAGTGCACTTTATAAAATATGATTTTATATGATGATTCCTAGGCCTAAATAAGAGTTTAAATGAGCTCTCAAGATCCCTAAGAGGCTCCCTACATGCATCCTCCCTTGAGAAAACAAAGCAAACTCTAAGAAACCCCATTTCCTCCATAGCCTCAGCCTAAAGGGATTTGTATAGCTAGGGAGAGTTTTAAATTTTTCTAAGCCCATTCTGAGTCATATATGATGAATGAAAATGAAGGGAGGCTTTGGGAAAAATTTACAACCTATAGAAAGTGAGTTGGTGCTTTATGTTCCATATTATAACCTAAAGAAGTAACATATAATTAGGCTCTTAGTTTTGATTGTGTGATGACTCTAAGAGGCTTAAAAGGAGTCAAGAATCATATTTGAAAGGAAGGAATGAAGATTAGAATTTATTTGAGGGGTGTTGTTTCATTGAGTGCAATTATGGAACCATAATGAGGTTAGAAGTCAACCTAGTGTCTAAGCAAATTGTAAAGTCTTAAAATTGAGTTCATGAACCTAATTGGTTTCCATAAATTATGTTTAGGCTAAGAGAAACTTTTCCCACACTTTTGTGTGTGTGTGGTCGAAAAGAGGAGCTTAGATTCAAAGGAAAAAGTGTGTAATTATGTATAAGGTACCTCTCTCCACCTTCTCTCGTGCATGGATGTGTGTTTAGCTTGTCTTAGAATATATGTATGTGTATTTTCAAGTCATAAAAAGTATGCTAGCATGATTTTATATGCCATAATTTCATGATAACATATTATGTTTCTCAATGATATTATGATGTTTGTTTGAGTTTACTTGAGTGTGAAGAGGCCAAGAATTCTTAACCATGGTGAGGATGAGCCAAAAACCCTTAAGATTGGTTGAGATAAAGCAAAGAGTCTCTTAAAAGCAAAGTGAGCTCCTAAGAGCATGGTTGAGTCCAAGAGTCTCTTAAAAAATGGGTGAGGCAAGTCCAAAATCCATATGAAAAAGGGTGAGGCCAATCCATTCACTTGGCAAGCCTTTAGATGTATTGTATGACTTATTTACATGCTAAGTTTGCTTCTTGAATGTTCATGACATCCCTTATATCCATATATGCATTTTCAAGACTTACTTGTATATATTATGTGTGATTGAAAGGAAGATGAGCTATTGAAATTCTTTGAATCTCACCCCCTCCTCTCCAATGTTACCCAAAAAGCAAGGCAATGAGAGCCAACTACATGAGGGATAAAGGAATGACATTAAAATATGGAAACTTTGTCGCTTTAAGGCTGCAAGAATGGCATATGTTGTAATTCATGAATGTATATGTCTTATGAAGTTGTGAACATATATAAATATGTTAATGTATCATGTATAAGTAGAGATTATGATATATGAATGCTAAAATGTAATTTGAGTATGTAATACTAGGTTATGCTTCTTGGAAGTTTGATGTAAGTATGTATAATTGCAAGTGGCATAGCCAAAATGAGAGGCATGGAGTTTGGGACCATTTTAGTAGCTCACACAAGTCCTATTTATGCTTTTAGACTTGCCCAAGAGGTGTCAAACCCTAAGGAAAGCTATTTGGACATTTTAGTATCTTATATGAAGCCAAAATTAACTATAATGGAACCCTATGTTACTTTTTATCTAAACGAGATTTTCTTGATATGAGATTTGGCATGCAATTATAGTTTATTGAAATAATTTTGAAAAGCTAAAGAACATAATTTTTAGAGGTTTACAAAATATTTGATGAATTTTTAAAGTTGGCAAATTTTTTGATTTTGGTCATGTCACTGTTCACTCAGGTCTGAAAATGAAATCTGTCACACAGAGCTCAAATGATGTGCAGTTGCTACAAAATTTATACAGAGAAACTAGACATTTCTAATTACTTGTGCCAACTAGGAGCACTTAATTTGGATGTCTAGATAGGGAGATATGAATTTTCAAAGAATCTATCCAATATCAAGAACTTCACCCGACCTCAGTTACTGTTTGATTAGATTTAGAGGTCTAAGAATGCATGAACTGATCTAGAGTTATTTTTTCCCTCTAGCTAACATCCATAACTTTTCGTATTGGTATCATTTGCATGGATTAGATTTTTTAAAAATTAATTGGACATTTTTAAAGTTTGTTGCAGAATTTAATGACAGTACCAGTGGACAGCCTGACCTTTAGACCATTTCATATGTCAAATGTCCTGTGTGTTGGATGTTATAGTTTGAACATATTTTTAACCTAAAGTAGACATATGTAGCTTTTCAGAATGACCAACCATGCATGATTTAGATTTTTCTAGAATTAGTTATGATTTTTCAAAGTTGGGTCAAAATATGTATTATATGAGCTCATATATCCACGTGACACTGAATGAAATTTGTATACATGACGCAACGCAAAAATATTCATTATTTCTATTGCCTTTTTCCTTGAAAGCTTGTATGATTCTTGAAAATGAGAATCTAAAGGCATGAGATGAGCTAGAAATGATGGTGTTACAATTAACAAGAGGATCAAATAAAATATGGTACTCCCATTCCCTTATCTATAAGTGTGAGCAAGCACAACCTTCCATTATTGATGTAAAAGCTTTTCGAATATCATGCACTAAGTTATAAAAGAGGTGTTGAAAGGTGCAGCCACTAGAGATGAGATTGATGGTACTTAATGAATTAGCATGTAAACAAGCTCTTCTCCAACCCTATTACTAGCCTAGATGGAGGCCAAAGAAGATCCTTTAAACCTCTGCCACTATGATCGAGCAATACCCCAGATTGGATTTGAAGCCAGTTAACCATCAATCTGTATCATTGTGAGACAGCCTTCTACATGTTACATGTCCATATTGCCTCATCTTTTTGGCAATTAATACAAACTTTCCTTCCAAGCATAACTATATCTTCGATAGTCAAGTGAATGCTCTTGTGATAGACATCATTATTCACATTTTCAACTTTTGAGCAAGCATAGCTGAAAAGCTTTCTTCAAGGAAAACCACTTAAAAAACTTATCTGAGTTGTGT
The DNA here is from genome assembly GCA_026724425.1 of Erythrophleum ivorense. Taxonomy (NCBI): domain Eukaryota; kingdom Viridiplantae; phylum Streptophyta; class Magnoliopsida; order Fabales; family Fabaceae; genus Erythrophleum; species Erythrophleum ivorense. Next base: position 6,563,900 of record JAIUCV010000018.1, read on the forward strand.
TTGAATGGTTTCCTTTACCTTCAAAGAAAAGAATGTGCTCCAATATTCTTACCTAATCATCCTCTTCCATACTCGGGACACTCTAATGCAATCTAAAACAACATACATTATGGTCTTTGAAATTGGGCATTCGAAAGGACATAACTCATTTCTAAAAAGGTGTGCTACACTTTCAGGGATTTGATATGGAGTTTTTTAGAGCTAACATCCAAAGAAAGCTACAAATCTTCTTAGGAATGGGCAAACTCTGAATCTTCATCCAAATACTCTCTTTAGCATCATCTTAGTAATAGCAAGAAACTAGTAAGCTATTTCCCTAAAAACTATACCATCATGTGACAGTTTGCAAAAAAGTACATCTCTTCCATGATGGGGATTAGGGGGAACCATGTTAGTTATAACACCAGAAACATTCTCTCAGACTTAATGATTAATTCATGCCTAATCCTATTCACCTATAAGGTTGATCATATCACAAGCTCTTGATGAAGGGCAATCTTCAGGAAGCTCCCTAACCACATACTTAACAATGGGTGCTTGTAAAGTGTCCATGCATGAATCCAACCAAAAATTCATATTAGTTCTATAATATTTGATCTTCTTAAAACTGAATTAAAATCGATGAGATAATAAAATAAGACCCCTAGAATAAAATGAAATAGGATCAAGTAAGGATAGATTGATAATCTAAACATCTAGAAATAAGAGTATAAAAATAATGATGACCCGAAACTGGAGCTAAAATGACTAAATAGTATAAAACAAAAAGGTAGTAGCAAAATTGAAAATTAGGGTAATTTTTTAGAAATTCAAAAAAGAAAACTCAAATGGAAAATTTAAGTTTCCTAGGTTCTCAGAGGCCCTAAAAGTTATAAGAACCATCAGAATGACCAAAACCCTTCTAATGTGCATTTTGGACTATTGACTGATCCAAATTTTGACTAAATAATTTAGAATGGTTTTGAACTTTATAAAATTAGAAGTAAATTTTTTTACTAAATTATAGGATTTAAATTTTCATAAAAAAAGATGGCTCTCAAAGAGGAGCTCAAATTAGCCTAAATAGAGGAGAAGAAATTATCGAATTTATTATAAAACACCTTATTTCTTTCCTATATTAGCCACACCACCTCCCCTCACTTGGAACTGACCTGCTTTGCCTCTAAACCAATAGCTCTAGCTACCTAAAAAGAAAGGAGAAGGAAGAGGAATGAAGGCCAAGAAAGGTAAGGATTTATACATGTTTTCACCTTATGCCATGTATCAAACTTCTTCTCCTCTTTGGGTACTTTCTTTTAATAGTTTTAGCTTCTTGAAAGGATCATTTTTATTGCTAGTTTCTTGGAAGAAAGAGAGGATTTGAGGAAACCAAGTGTAGCATCAAATTCTCCTCTTGATAAGCTTTAAAACAATATATGTATCATGGTGGAAAACTTGCTTCTTCTTGTCTTCTCTCTTCCCTTTATGTTCAGCCAGCTCTAGGGAATGTTAGGGTGAGATAATTTTTAGCAATAATAGAATGGAAACAAGGGTTTTGAGGTATGGATATTAAGAATATGCAATTAGAATCATTTAAGGAGCCTTAAAGATCAAGATAAGATATTTAGGGTTTCTATTATACTTAAAGAGTGATGGAACCCTAAGAGGATGATTTAAGCTATATGAGAATATAATTAGACTAAAGAGAACTCAAGGAATGTCTGCATGCATCAAATTCCCAAAGAGAAGAAACAAAACTCCAATTGGTCACCATCCATAGGTTAGTTCAACCATGAGTGTAAGAAAGCACTTAAGGAGTGTTTTCTTGAGTTCCAATAATTTAAGAAGCTTAAATATGATAAATAAATAATTATGGAACCATTGGATTGAATTTAGGAGCCTTAAATTAAAATTAAAATTTTTAGGGCTTAAATAGGGTTAAAGAAGCAAGTTAGTCTTAAATCCCTCTAACCAAGCATATGATTATTCAAATTAGTCTCCTTAGAGCTATAAAACTTATAGCAAGTGAGAGTTTAAGGTTTAGAGAGTGAAAACCAAGGGTTGCTTCTTATTGGACCTAAACTAGCCTTAAATTTCATATTAGGCTTTAATGGGATTAAGTAAAAATAATAAGACCAAAAATGAATCCAAATAGATTAATTTGCCTTGTAATTGATATGTGTAGGCCAAGCTAGCCCAAACTCACCAAAGTGTGGGTGTCAAGTGAAAGAAAGACAAGAAAAAAATTAAGAGCAAGTATGTTAGTGGTGACTTGAAGCTTCACAAGTCTTAAGGTAGCTTTATTTCCCTATTTTGCATGCATTTGAATGCTTGATTGAGTTGAGATGCTTATATGTATTGTTGCTTGATGTATCCATAAGCTATATCTTGATATATTTTTTATTATAAATTTTATACATTAGTTTGACATGGTTTTTGACTCCTTGCTCCTTATGGCATGGAATTAAGTGTAGTAGCTCTTCTATGGCCCTAAGTTAAGTGTAGTTGAGCCTACCTAGTTTGTTTTAATGCCATGGTCCGATGAGAAATAAGTTTTTCATGTTAAAAGTTGCATTTGAATTACATGAGGCATATGATTGGTATTCTTGCACCATATGTAAGGCATTCCCTCTTAAGTGTTCATGTATACATGGATTGGTTGAGATTAACTATTGAGATTCTTCTCGAAATCTCATCCATGTATTCCCATTAACTATTTCAGGATCTCTAAGCAAGGGCAAGGAAGTTGAGAAAAGCTAGATGTTAGAATGATGTATCAAGAATATTCAATGTACTTAAACTTGATGAATTTACTAGAATTGTATGAATAGCACATTTTGTACCTATGATGGCTTATAGTGTAACATGATGTATATAACCATATTTCATGATGGAACCATATGTATAACCAGAATGTATGGCATTTTGTGGTAGAATTTGGCAATTAGTGTATAAACTTACATATGTTGAGCCATGGTGTATATATGCAATATTGGGTGTAAAAGGGTCATATTTTTATGCAAGCCCTATTTTATGTATTTAACCTTATGGATTGCATGCCTAGGATGATTAAAATTTGCTCAAAGTAGAAGAGTGCAATTTGGAATCTATTTAGGTCACTTTTAAACCTAAAATTTGTTCCAAAATGTTCGAAATTGCATCTTTAACATAAATAGCCCAAATGATATAGTTTAGGGTTAAAATTTGCACGCAATTAGGGGATATTAACAACTTTCTAACAAGTTAAGAATGAAAATTTTTGGAGCTCTACAGAATATTTTATGAATTTCTAAAGTTCAAAAAATTATGCTGTTTAGTCTATCACTATTCACACATGTAGCAATTTTGTTTTTTTTTTTGTTTTTTGTGTTTTCGAGGGGCCAAATGAAGTCAATTACTTACTAAGTCTTACAGGCATAAAGTTCACATTATAAGTTTTCCATAACCACTGAGTGTGTGGGAATTGGATTATATAACCTGAGATATGAATTTTTTAAGTTTGATGCATATTATGTCAAGTGGCCATTTCGGGTTATATATACTCCTAGGGCTTTCAATGTATAATTTCTGACCTAATGGACCTAAACAAGTTTGTTTATAATAGAAATGAATGAAGAAAAAGACAAATTTGAAATATGACCCCTACAGCATTTTGACATATAAATGGGCCAATTTTGATGTTTAAGAGCATATTAATGGCTGTAAAGTTTGTTATTAATTAATGTCTATGAATGAATTAAATAAAGCTAGATATGAAAAGTTCCATTTCCAAGATTCTACCTAATTCCCTTTTAAAAATCACACCATACTTTAACAATGCACTGCCAATTAAAGGAAGCATTATGTTTACTCTATAAGATGGGAATTCTACCTTAACCATTGCAATATTTAGTTTTAAGGATCTAAACCCAAAGAGACTCATCATTCACAAGAAGGCCCCAACAAAGTTTCATAAGAGAAGCTTTGTTTTGCATTTGACATCTTTTGATACTAAGCCCCCTTCTTTCTTTAGTTGACATACCTTGTCCTAGGCCACTAAATGAAGCTTATTTTGTTAATAGAAGAGGAGTTCCATAGAAAGCTATAGTTGATTTTTTCCAGATCATTGTATGCACTAAGAAAGAGGTCCATGGTTTGCATGATATAATAAGGGAGGCTTGAAAGAATAAATTTTATTAAAGTTATTCATCCTGCAAATCTGAGAAACTTACCTTTCCAAGAAAAAAGGCATTTGTAAGCTTTATCAACAACTTGTTTAATATTACCTTTCATGACTCTTTTATGAAGCAAAAGAATAACAAGATATTTTACAAGGTCCCCTATGAGTAAAACACCCAAAGTGTTGCTTAGCTTTATGGGTCATAAGTGATAAACATTTCTAGAACAATACATCTTGGTTTTATTGGCATTCATTTTCCGTCTTGAAGAAGCATAGAAAGTATTAATACACTTCTTTAACAAATCCATTTGTTCTGCATTAACTTCTAAAAAAAGGATTAAATCCTTTATAAACAAGAGATGTCTTATTCATGGGCCTTTCTTAGACAGGCAAACGAGCTTTCATAAATTATTTTCCATGGCTCACTTAATGCGGTGACCTAGTTTTTTTATACAGAGCACAAAAGTATAGAGGGATAAAAGATCACCTTGTCTCTAATCCCCCTACTAGTTATGAACATATGGGACAGCTCCTCATTCCAAAAGACTTGCATATGATAGTTCACAACAAAGGACATAATGGTATTCACAAAGCATGAATTTAAGCATATGTCTTAAAGATTTTCCTTGATAAACCTCCAATCAAGTCAGTCATAAGTTTTTTCAAGATCAACTTCTACTTATACAAAACCTTTCTTACCTTTCTTAGTCCTCTTCAAATGGATTACTTCTTGGATAATAATAATGTTATTGTTACTCTAATGCCCTAGTATAAAACTACATTGATTTAGGGCAATTAACTTTCCCAAGTAATTCTGTAGACAATTTGCAATAATTTTAGTCACACTTTTAAAATTGACATTACAAAGTGAGATAACATGGAAATCCTTCAATCTCTCTGGGCTATCTCCTTTAGGGATGAGTACAATATGCACTTTCTTAGCATATTTAATAACCTCTAGATTTTGAAAAATGTAACGCTCGATATGTTGCAAAAACACCAAAATGAGCCAGTTTGAAAAGCAAATCCCTTGAGATGAGAGATTCAATGCCAAATAAAAGTTGGATAAAATTTTAAATAATAAAAAATAAGGATTCGAGCGTTGAGTTGCCTAGAAACCGGGGTCAGAGTGATTCAAAAATAAGTGTAATTTTGGAAAAACACATAAGAGGTCTTTTTAAATGAAAAATTTGAGTTGCCTAGAGTTCTCAGATGCCCTAAAAATCATAGGAAGCTCTAGGACCAGTGAAGCCCCTTCAGTGTACTCTTTTTTATGTTGGTTGACTCGAACTTTAACTAGTTCATTTGGGAAGATTTTAGCTTCGATTTAAGTGATTTCAAAAGTATTTTATTAAATTAGGAACCTAAGTTTTATGATAAAAAAGACGATTCTAAAAAAGAAGCTAAAATGAAGCCAAACCGAAAATGCCATTACGAAAGGGCAAAAATGGAAAATTTTTAAAAGGAAGCTTCTAAACTTTAAGTCCATATTTATCCTCTCCCTCCCTATACTAACTTTCTTTTGCTCGTTGTCAAAGAAAACTCATAGCTCCTTAGGCTAACAAAAGAGAGGGATTTGTGGAGGAAGAAAGCAAGGCAAAAGGTGAGAAAATGTAGGATTTTGCTACTTCTTCCTCTTGAAACTTCATTCTCCTCTTCTTGCTCTATCTTTCCATAGTTTTAATAAATTTTTTGGTGTTAGTTTAGGGTCAGACCAGAGGAGAGAAATTCAAAATTCAAAGAGGAGGAAGAGGGAAGAGGAATGACTCTTGAAGGAAGCCTGATTGCAAGATTGTTTCTCCTCCTTTGTTGCTTCTTTTTCTCCTTCTCCTCTTCCATGGTGGGATGCCTAAAACAAAACCATGAAGAAGGAAGAGTTTCTGTTTTATAATCCAAAAGAATTCATCAAACTAGGCCATGGGAAGATGGAATACACTAAGGAAATGCATGAAAAGCTAGTAAAATTCAAGTTAGAAAAGTGTAGGATTCTTGAATATAATCTAAAATCTGGGTTGATTCAAGAATTCTCCATCATATGTGAGTGTTTTTTTGAGTTTCTAAGACTCTTAGGGAGCCTCCTAAGTGCCCCATCCATTAAGAAAAAATTCTAACCTCCATGGGTCCTTAATGGAAGCATATTTCAGCCAAGACCCTTAGAGATAGCTAGGGGATGTTTTAAATGGTTCTAAGCTTGATTTGGGACTTTATATGATAAAAGAAGATAGAAGAAACCCTTGGAAAAAATTTAGAAGCTTAGGATGAGAGATGAGGCAATAGCTTCCATAATGTAATCTTATGAAGTAACATGGACCTAGGTTTGTGAAAGTGAGTATTTGATAGCTTCAAGGACTTTAAATAAGGTTAGGAGGCCTAAATATGGTAAGAGAATGGAACAAAAAATGTTAATTATGGTAGTTGCTTTATTAGGTCATTAATAGAACCATATAGAACAAAGTGTGTCCTTGAGAGTGAATTGGATGTCATAGCTTATTCTAAGAGTATAATTGAGTGTTGTTTATTGTGAATAGGCCAAGGAAATCCAACCTCACCTCATTGTGTTTGTGGAACCGAAAAGGAGAAAGAACAAATAAAGTAAAGCTTGAAATTGCACCAAGCTAGCTCTCTACCTTTTCTTGTTGCATTTTTTTGTTGCATATGTGTCATTATGTGCTTGTGTGTATATGTATATGTTTAAGACATGCTACTTGATGCTATGTTGCTATTTTGGTACCAATATGCTTTCTTGAATGTCTTTGTATTATGGAAATAGCTCATAAGGGTGAGGTAGTACTAAAAGTCCTTTAATGTGGATGAGGATATGCTAAAAGTCTCATGGCATGGGTAAGACAAAGCCAAGAGTCCCTTAGATGGATGAGGCTAAGTAAAATGTCCCTAAAACTAAGAGTGAGGCAATCCAAAAGTCTTAGAAATGGGATGAAGCCAAACCAAAAGTTCTTAGAGTTCATTATTATGCTTGACATGAGCTTGTGACATAAAAATGTGAAAGTTGAATGCTTCATTAATTGATTGATTGTATACTTGTACCTTTGACATGTTGTATTCCTTGAAAATGTGCTTGAATAGGTGAATGAGCTATTGAGATTCAATGAATCTCACCCCCCTCCTTTCTCTCATCTTAAGCCTTTGAAACAAAGAGCCTAATTGCATATTGCTTTTTTAGGTCATATTATGGAACCTAAGGCACCAATCCATTCTTTAAAACTCTCCCTAAGTACTCAAACCCTTTTTGGCCAAGACAATGAAGCAATTTGGTACCAATGGATTTTGATTTGTTTTCTTGATGGAGGACGCATGTGGGGAGGCTTCTAGAGATCTTAAGAGCTCATTTAAACTCTCATTTAAGCATAGAAATGAAGGTATCAAATCAGATTTTATAAGGAGTATATAAAACCCTAGAATTTGCATCTTGAATTTTTATGGTTATTTGTTAAATTCCTTTGCATATTCTTATTCTTTACACTCCTTTTCCTAAGATTCACCCTTGTTTTTGCCTAAAATCTAAGCCCTCCTATGACTTCTTAAAGGGGGCAAAACATGGAGGGAAGAAGAGCAAGGGGTAGTAACTATGAAATAAGAAATTACCTTATTTTTCTTTATTTTCTCACTTGAATCTTGTCTTCTTTAGCCTCCTCTCTTCAAATCCAAATTTTCTCCTTAATTCCTCCCTTAAAATAGATTTATATACTTCAATATAATCATAAGAAAGAAAGGGAAATGGAGGAAAAGAGGTTTGGCAAAGAAAGAGCATAAAAAACTGCTAAAAATCCATACCTTAAGCCTTTGATTTCTCCTCCTATTTATCTTCCTCTTGTGCGCCACTCTCTTAGGGTTTTTCCTCTGGTTTAGGCAAAAACATATAAAGCTATGTGAGTGAGGAGGTGGGGTGCCATCTATTTATAGTTGGGAGGAAGAAACACTTTTCAAAAATTCTCATTTTGTCTTTTGTTCTTGGTATTTTTGTTTCTAATTCGTTTTAGCTCCTTTTTGAGAATCGTCTTTTCCATTACAAAATCTAGATTCCTAATTTAGTAAAATACCTTTAGAATAACTCAAATCGGAGCTAAAACCTTCCCAAACAAATCCATCAAAATTTAGATACACCAATATTGGAAAACATCCACTGAAGGGATTTTAATTGTCCTTGGGCTTCCCATGGTTTTCAGGGCCTCTGAAAACCCCTGAGAACTTAAAACTTTCATTTAAAAAGCCCTTATATGTGAATTCCAAATTTTGCTCAAAATTACAAAAATACTATTATGTTTTGTAAGTTTTTCGTTAAATTTTATTTCTTCATTCTAGCTCTATTTTTCTTTCCGTCTAGGCCTAAGATTCTCATTTTTAGGAGTTTTGAATGTTACTCAAATTTTTTGGGACCTTAACTAATTCATTTAGAAGGACTTACTTTAAAAACATGCCCATTATCATCGTTTAATGAAAATTGAATATTACAATTCTCCCCCTTTTAAAAAATTTTGTCCTTGAAATTTAGATAACATACCTCATGGGAAGAGCTCTAGATGTTTCTTTCTTATATCATCCTCTAACTCCTAAGTAACTTCTTTGGGAGATGACCCTTTCCAAACTACTTTCACTAACGGTATCGTCTTATTCTGTAACTGCTTGAGTCTAACATCTACAATCCAATCTGGTGATACTACGTATGATAAATCATCTTGTAACTATACATTCTCATATTCTATGAAATGTAAGGGGTCAGTTTTGGGGGAAGGGCTAGTCTATAGGCCATAGGTCCTACTTTATCAAGAATATTGAAAGGACCTATGTACTTTAGACTGAGCTTTTTGCTTTTAATGGACCAACCTATCCCTGTGACCGGAGACACTTTAATGAATACATGGTCTCCAATCTCAAACTCTAATGGTCATCTATATTTATCTGTATAACTTTTTGTCTACTTTAGGTCATCAACAGTTTCTTTCTAATTGTCTTAATTTTGTCTAAAAGTTTAGTCCACTAACTCTAGGCCTATTAGGCTCTACTCTCCTAACTCAACCCAACACATCGGAAACTTACACTTCCTCCCATACAATGCCTCATACGATGCCATCGGTATACTTGCATGATAGCTATTATCATAAGCAAACTCTGCTAAAGGAAAGTATGCATCCCAGTTTCCTTTCATCTCTAGAACACACATCCTTAACATGTCCTGTAAGGTTTAGATGGTTTTCTTCGTCTATCCATCTGTCTGGGGGTGATAGGCTGTGCTAAATCTGAGTTTGGTACCTAGAGCATCATGTAATGATCTCTAAAAATTTGAGGTGAATTAGGATCTCTATTTAAAACTATGCTTCTAAGCATGCTATGTAATCTAACTATCTCCCTAATGTACAGCTAGGCTAATTTATCTAGGGTATAAGTGGCTTTCATGGCTAATTTAACCTATCCACTATTACGCATATCACATCATGCCCCAATGTTATCCTAGGTAGACCTATGACAAAAACCATAGCTATACTATCTCATTTCCACTTTGGGATATCTAGGGACTAAAGTAACCTAATTGGTTTCTGGTGTTCTATCTTAACTCTCTGGCATATTAGACATTGGGAGAATACTCTACTATATCTATTTTCATTCTAAGCCATTAGAACATTTTCTTTATGTCCTAATACATTTTATTATTGCCTGGATGAATGGTATATTTACTTTTATGTGCCTCATCTAATATTCTCTCTCTGATTTCTATATTTCTAGACACATACAGCCTATCTCTATATCTCACTATGTCATCCTCAAACAAATTGAACTCTTAGATGCTACCCTGGGCTATCTAGGTTCTAATTTTACTTACATGGTCATCTATTCGCTGAGCCTCTCTTATTTGATCCCTCAAGTCATTTTCTATTTGGGTTTTACTCATTAATAGCTTGCCCGAATACACTTCATATGAGAGGCTCATATATCTGAATTCTTCAATTAATTCTGCTCTCAGATCATCATACAGGCGATGTATATAGATTTTCTGCTTAGAGCATCAGCTACCATATTAGCCTTACTGAGTATTTCAATGTGAAATCGTAGTCTTTCAAAAATTCTAACCATCTTCGTTGTCTCATATTCAATTCTTTCTATTCAAATAAATATTTAAGGCTTTTATGGTCACTGTAAATTTTTATAGTTGCCCCATATAAGTAGTGTCTCCATATTTTCAAAGTAAACACTACTGCGACTAACTCTAAGCTATGTGTGAGGTAATTTTCTTCATGGGGTTTTAGCTGTCTAGAAGCATAAGCTACCACTAAGCCTTTCTGCATAAGCACACATCCTAACCCTTTCTTAAAGGCATCTATAAACTATAAAAGTCTCTCTAGGTTCAGGGAGTATTAGGATTGGGGTCGTGGTTGACTTGTACTTCAACTCCTAAAAATGGCCTTCACATTTCTCATTCCATAAAAATGTTACATTCTTTCTAGTGAGTCGGGTAAGTGGCATTGCTGTATGAGAAAAGCCCTGAATAAACCTCATATAGTGCCTTGCTAAACCTAGGAAACTCCTTATCTCTGTCACTGTCCTAGGTCTCTCCCATTGTAATACTGCCTCTACCTTATGGGGATCTACTGTGACCCCTGCTTGGGAGATCACATGACCTAGAAATTGAACTTCAGTAAGCCAGAACTCACATTTACTAAGTTTAGCATATAGTTACCTCTTTTTCAAGGTTTCTAAGGCTAATCTTAGATGTTGCTTATGTTCTTCTCTACTTTTTGAGTAGATGAGAATGTTATCTCTGAAGACAACTACAAATCTATCTAAGTATGGTCTGAAGACTCTATTCATGTAATCTATGAATACTGCAGGTGCATTCGTCAACTTGAAAGGTATAACTAAAAACTGATAGTACTTGTATCTAGTTTTGAATACTGCTTTAGGAATATCCTCAACCTTTATTCTAAGCTGGTGATATCTTGATCTAAGGTCCATTTTAAAGAATACTGACTCTCCTACTAACTAATTTAGAAGGTAATCTATGCGAGGGAGAGGGTACTTATTCTTAATGGTTATCTTATTGAGTTTTTGGTAATCTATATATAACCTAAGGCTCCCTTTCTTCTTTACGAATAAGACTGAAGCTCTCCATGGCAAGACACTAAATCTAATAAGACCTTTCTCTAAGAGCTTTTTTATCTATTTTTTAAGCTCAACTAGTTCGGTAGGAGTCATTCTATACGGGGCCTTAGACACTAAACTTGCCCCAGGTACAATAGCTATTGGAAACTCGACCTCTCTCTCTAGGGGTAGTCTGCTAATCTCTTTAGGGAGTACCTCTGGGAACTCTCTCACTATGGGAATCTCATCTATTCCTTCTTCTACCTCAACCTGAACTAAAAAGAAAACTAAGTACCCCTGACAACCATACCCTAGAGATCTCTCAGCCTGGGAGGTGGTTATAACTGATAACTTAGTCCTCATACTAGGCACAATCCTACATTCAGGTAAATTAATACATCTGTGGCTACAATCTAGTGTGGCATTATTTGCAAACATTTAATTCATACCAATGATCACATCAATATCAATAAAAGGCATACAAATCAAATCAAGGGTGGTAAGGCAGTGATTAAACTGGACCATATAATTCAAGCAAGCATAAGAGGTAATGGCTCAGTTTCTTGTAGGGGTAGATACATGCAAGTCATATGGTAGTGCATGCATAGTCAGAGCTAATCTCTTAGCATAGTCATATGATATGAAAGAATGGCTAGTACCTAAATTAAATAATGTATCATTTATTTTAATAGTATCTTGGATCAGACTCGAGAATTGGCTAGCCTCCTGCTGTGATAGGGTAAAGACTCTATCCTAGGTCTGAGGTCTAGGAGCAGGAGCAGGAGCCATCTCCCTTTGCTGTATGAACTACGGAAGAGCCTGGGTACTGTCTCTAACCATGTGTCCTAGCCTACCACATCGGAAGCATACATTTAACCCCACGTAACATGGTTTGGTTCCACGATTCTTGCTATACTAGGGACATGTCATGGGTGCAGAGCTACCTCTACTAGAGTGAGTTCTCTGTTTCTTGCCCCTTCGGCTCCACTGGCTTCTGCCACCTCTCCTGTTAGTAACTGTAGCCTGTGATCCCTTTTTAGGTCTCTTGGGCTCAGGGAGGGGTGGTCTGGCACTGAAGATAGGTTGCATCATTTTGAAGTTTGCCTTCATCACTTTGCATATCTCAACCAGGGTGTTAAAGTGCATGATTCTCTGTGGCACTAACCTATTTCTAATCTTAGAGAGCAAACCTTTCTCTAGCCTATCTGCTCTCCACTGCTCATCATCATGCCTCTATAAATAGGAGGAGTATTGAGAGCTCTTTATGAATTTGGCCACGTACTGGTCCACGGACATCCCCTCTGTTTGTTTTAGGAGTATGAATTCTAATGCCTTTTCATCTATAACTGAGCTAGGGAAATATCTCTTATAAAAGTCCTGGAGGAACGCCTCCTATGTAATCGGAAGGTTCCTCACTTGCAAGATAAGCTCAGTGCCCCTCCACCAATAATCTGCTTCTTTCTCTAGCTGGAAGATAGTTATAGTAGCTTTCTGCTCAGATGTGCACTCTATCACCTAGAAGATCTTCTCTAGCTGCATAATCTAGGCTTTGGCTTTTTCTGTATTCATCTCACCATCAAAGGTGGGAGGCCTAAATTTCTTGAACTGAGTGATGACATAGCTAATAAAGGGTTGTGCCTGAGCTGGAGGCATCTGAGCTAGTGGAATAAGGGCAACCATCTGTTCGTGTGGCTGTGAGTCTAAATGAGTCTTTCCTAAAAGCTCAGGATGATTTGAGTGGTGAGGTGGCTATAGAGGAGGAGGTGTAAGGCCCGAGCTATTTCTCTCAATAAACCGTTCTTGTAACTGTATAATCACAGCCTACTACTGATCCAAGCAAGCCATAATAAACTGTAAGGCTCCAATAACCAGATCACTAGACTCGGCTCTATCATCTACAGGAGCCTTTTTAGAGGGCCGGCCTCTCTTAGTGTTCACCATTGCTCTAAAACATTATAACAAACTTTAACATGAAAATGGAACACTTTCACACCATCACACACTCAATTCATCCACAACAAGCTTATATACATCTAGGCAACTCACAAACACAAGCCACAACCCACATCAAGAGCTTGAACCTCTGCTCTGATACTAATAAATGTAACACCATACTTTTCTAGTTTATATCATATTACTTTCATGTCTTATATCATGCAATTCATGAAGGAGTAAGAGAAATGGCATTAAAATAATGAATTTCTTAGCATTGCGTCATGTATAAAATTTTCATTTGGTATCTCACGGACCATGTGAGTTTATGTATCACATTTTCATATTTAAATACATAGATACAACTCATTTCCATCAGCAAAATTGTCCTAGAGCTCATGCAAGGCAAAGGAATGCATAAAATTCATAGTTTCCATTTCGGCCAAAATTTTTTTCTGTCACAAATTTTGGAAAATCATAACTAATTCTAGAAAAATCAAAATCATGTATTCTTTACCATTTTGGAAAGATAAAAATGTTTAATTTAAGATATAAAAAATTCCAGACCATGAAACATAAAATAGAAGATGTTTGACATTTAAAAATATGCAGAGGTCTAATTAGCTACTAATACTAATACAACTTTTTGCTACAAATTTTAAAAATATCTAATTAATTTCAAAAAAATCCAATCTATGTAAATAATACCAATATAGAAAGCTACAGATGTTACTAGAGAGAAAAATAACTTTAGACCAATTTAGGCATGTTCAGGCATAAAAAACGAATCAAATAGTAACTTAGGTCAATCTAGATGCTTGATACTGGATAGAAAATTCAAAAATATATATCTCCCTCTCTAGACATACAAATGAGGACCTTCTATTTGGCATAAGTCACTGGAAATGTCTAGTTTCTCCCTATAAAATTTTGTGGCAATTGGACATCATTTTCCCCCTGAGTGATAGAATTCATTTTCGAACCTAAGTGAACAGTACCCAGAACCAATTTTAGAAAATTTTCCAACTTCGAAAATTTATCAAATATTCTATAGATCTCTAAAAATTCTGCACTTTAACTTCCTAAAAGACTCTTAACAAACTCTAGGTGCATGCCAAATCTCATCAAGAAAAACTCATTTGAACAAAAAGTGGTATAAGTTTTTAATATGGTCAATTTTGGTTCATATTAGAGACCAAATGTGTCCAAATGACTTCTCTTAGTATTTGGCACCTCTTCAGCAAGTTTAAAAGCGGGATTATGACTTGTATAAATTGCCTAAATGGTTCCAAATCTCATGCATCTCAATTTGGCCATTCCACTTCCATTTATACATAATTGCACAAAGCCATCAAAGCACCAAGCTTGCCATTACATGCTCAATTTACATTCTAACATTCCCATAATATAATTTCTCATTTCTACATGATACATTAACATAATTATACATGCTTATAAAATCAAAAGATATATACAACAATAGATTACATCATTTGCCATTCATAAGGCCTTAAAGTAACCAAATCTATGCACTTTAATGTCAAACTTTCATCTCTTAAGTGGTTGGCTCCTATATCCTTGCTCTCTTGGTCCACCTAGCATGTTAAAACATTGGAGAGGAAAGAATGAGATTCAAAGAATCCCAATAGCTCATCTCCCTTTCAATCACACATAAAGTATGCAAAGCCATGCCTTACAAACTCACTCACTCACTCACCTTAAGGTATACATAAGAACACATAAGCCATATCTTGTTATTCAATGTTGAGAATTTACTACAACATTTATATGGCATCAAATCTCATACATACACAACATATCCATATATTTACAAGTACTTATGGGTTCTTACATCATATACAACATTAGATTACATAATATGTCATTCATATGGCTACAAAATAGACAAAATCCATAATTTTATATCAATCTGCCTCCTTTAGGCTTGGTGCCTCCCATTCCTTGGCTCATTTGGTCCAACTAGACATGTTAGACAATAGGGGAGGAAGGGATGAGATTTTAGGAATCCCAATAGCTCTTTTTCTATTCAACCACACATAAAGAATACAAATCAAAGTCTAAAAATACATGCATGGACATCATGGTTTTCATAATCATTCATGGAACATCTTTAGCATTCAAGAAGTCATATAAAGCATACATAGGTTTGCCAAGAGCCTCATCCATTCTCTTTAGAAATTTTGGACTTGTCTCACCCATTTTCTTAAAGGGTTCTTGACTAAGCCTCACTCTTTGGAGACTTTTGGCTTTGTCTCACCCATCCTTAAGGGTTCTTGGCTCATCCTTATCATTGCTAGGGGACTTTTGGCTTCACCACCCTCAAGTAAACCAAAACAAGTTCACAAAGTATCATTTGAATGCATAACATAACATCATGATACTGTGGTATATAGATACATGCTAAAACACTTTTCATGACTCAAAACATACATACACACATTCAAAGAAAAGATAAACATCTACTCATGCATCAAAGAAAGAAGAAAGAGATACCTTTGTTATAATTGCACATTTTTCTCCTTGAACTTGGTTCCTCTCCCTCGGCCACACATTCACAAGAAGGTAGAACTTGGTTCCTTTGGCCTAGACACATAATATGGAAGCCAATTACACTCTTGGAACAATTTCTAAAGCTGCACATTCATTTCAAAAGCTAGGTGGTTTTTATGACCTTTTATGGTTCCATAATGCACTTAATGAAACAACCTTAGGAAAACATCATCTTGGCTCCACTCTCTCTATCCATTTAAGGTTCTTGACTCCATTGAAGTATCTTAGAGCCATCACACCTTCATTTCAAGGAGTCTAACTAGGTGTTACTTTTTTAGGTTATAATATGGAACCTATGATACCATCTCACTATCCATGACTTCTAAAATTTTTCCAAGACTTTCTTTCATCCTCTCCCATCATATATGACTCAAAATCAAGTTTGGAATAAATTAAAACTACCCCTTGGTGCTTCATCCTCCCTAGGCCGAGGCTATGGATCAAGGGAGCACCAAATGAGTTTGTCTTGTTTTCTTGATAGGGAATGTATGTGAAGAGCTTCTTAGGGGTCTCTAGAGTTTATATAAACATTCATTTTAGCCTAGGAATTCTTGCATTAAAATAGAATTTTAATAGAACACTAAAAACCTTAACTTTGCTATCTTGAAATCTAATAGTTATTTAATAGTTTCCTTTGCACATTCTTGTTCTTCTCCTTTATTTCCTTAAGATTCATCCTTGGTTTGGTTAGAAATTCAACTCCTTAAGACTGGGCATAGGTGGGACAAATTGCTCAAAAGAAGGAACAACAAGACGCAAACATTAAAGTAGCAAAATACCTTGGTTTCTTGGCTTCCTTTACTTGTTCTTCACTTTGTTTGGCTTCTTTTCCTCAATTTCAAAAATTTTCCCTTAGGCCTGACCTCAAAATAGCCCTAAATACTTCAATAATTCCATAGAAAAGAAGGAAAGATGAAGGAGAAGGAATTTACTAAAGAGAAACCAAGAAAATCCATGAAAACTATACATTTTTCTTGCTTTTTCTCCTCCCTTTCTCTCTTCCTTTTGCACTTCACTCCCTTGCCCTTTTCCTTGGTTTAAGGACGAAATGAAATGGACTAAGTAAGTAGAAGAGTGGGGCGTGGGGTATATATAGGTAGGTTTTACAAGTTGTTTTAAAAATTTTCAATTATATCTCTTAATCCTAGCATTTTTGTTTCTAGTTTGTTTTAGCCTCTTTTTGAGAACTGTCTTTTTCATCATAAAATTTAGATTCTCAATCTTATAAAATGCCTTTGGAATCATTCAAATTGGAACTAAAACCTTCCCGAACGAAAAAAGTCAAAATTTGGGTCAACTAACGTTAAAAAATGTATATTAGAGGGGTTTTAACTGTTCTAGGACTTCCCATGATTTTTTGGGCCTCTGAGAACCCCAAAGAACTCAAATTTTCCATTTAAAAAGCCCTCCTATAAGTATTTTAAAATTTTTCTAAAATTATGAAAATATCATTACGTTACGTAGCTATTTCGTTAAGTTCTATATGGTTATTTTAGCCTCTATTTTAAGGTACCTCTGGCCTCTTAAATTTATTACTTAATATCTAAATCATTATTTTAATTTTTTTGGACCTTAACCAATTCATTTCAGAGGACCTACTTTGAAAACATATCTGTTTTGGTCATTTTCACAAAATTGGATATTACACATTAACCAAGTAAACAATGAATATGGAACTATAACTAAGATGTCCACATGTCATTTTTTGTCCTTATTACCCTTGATTTGTTGGTTTCTCCCTACCCCACTTATTCACCCATGTGTGTCTACTCGTAATTCTATGACTTCTTGCAAGATTCACGTAGGTTTTTGCTTATGATATACATGGCTAATGGGGCTATTACTTGACCGAATATATATATATATACCCATAATTCCATGTAGGTGGAAGTAAGGAGATGCTACAATGAGATGGTTATAAGTTTGTCTTGAATTTTTCCTACATGCTTCCATATTAGGCAATCTAATGTGCCACCATCTCTTTAAGGTTCCCTAACATATATTCTCTTTTCTAGTACTAATTAAATAAGTTAGCTCTTAATTAACCTTTGTTAATTGTCTAGTATTTACTTAAGGTTGTCTTGTGCTACTCCTCTTTCATTACTTTGGTTACATTAATAGACACAGAAAATTTAGAATGTGACAATATATACACACATATGCTAAGGATTTGTCTTTAAACTTTATTTAAAATTTTAAATTGATTTCTTAAATTTAAAACATGCCAAAATGTTCCTTTATATTTAATTGCATTCCTAAGTACCCTTGATCATCAAATCCATCAAACCAATTACTATTAAGATAGCTTTTTTTGTTTTTTTGGTAAGTTATGATACCTTTAATTATGCACTAAGATGACATATCCACATTACAAAATAAAATGCTTTTAACGATGACTTTTAGTAGCAACTTTAAAAAATTTGCCACTAAAAGTAGCAAATTTTATGGGATTGTTGCTAAATGTCATCACTAAAATAGTATTCTCATTTTTGCCAAAATTCTTATTAGTGACTAATAAATACTATTTTTACATCTTTTATTCCTCTTAACTTAGAGTTTTTAATAATTAAATATGATTTAATGGATTTAATTGAATGAAATTTGATTTTATTGGCCATTATTGCATTTTAGGATTTAATTTGCAAAATTTTAGAATTTTAATGCATAAATTCTTTTAAATAAATTTTGTGAATATTTCTACTTTATTTTTTCCATTCATTTTATGTAGGCTTTGGGCAATTTAAATTTAAATGTTAGAGGAGAATTTGGGAGATAATAGAGGTTTTAGAAGTGAGAAGGAGCTTGTGCAATTATTTGGATGAATTCATGGATGGAGCTCCACATGGACTTGCACCATTCTTGCATAATTGGATAGCTCTTGCACGAACCTGCACTCTTCATTTAGAATGAAGCTTTCATAATCTCTCACACCATTCTTTTAACTTCATGCACACACGTCCCTTACTTGTAGCAACAAACATCCACATCCAGCCACTACATTTTTTAGTCCATCTCATTCATAAGCACATGCAATTGCAACTCTCACTCAAGGCATGAGGTCCAGCCACATCTTCACATTGTAGCATGTCTAGCACATCATTCTCAGGTTTAGCAAAGCATGCAGTAGCTCATGTAACCACATCACGTCTAGCCCACACATGAAGAAGCTGACATGGAGAAGAGTAGCAGAAACAGAGGGAGGGCACTTGAACAGAAGGAAAAAAAGACTAGGGATTGAGAAGGAGTAGGCCATGAGTCCATAACCATGTTGTAGCTCTTAACTTTATCACACCAGTACACTTGAACAAATGATGAGAGACTCGATGGTTCTATTTTGGTGAGAAGAAAAAGGAGAGGAAAATCACATGAAAGGAAGCATGAGCAAGCCACAGATTGAGAAAAAAAAATACTTGCACATTAGCAACAAGACGTGATGGAATGAAAAAATAGCTTATGTGGAAGTCAATATGAAGCTATGGACCACGTGATTCATTATTAGCTCGAGTCCAAGGAGAAACACAGAAGCATGTGGAAGCATTAGCACAAATACATAAATGGAAACTCACCTGAATCATTCTCATATCCATCCAAGTAAAAAGCTATGTTGGAGCCCATAATTTTTAGCATCATGTTATTAAGAAAGAGGCTGGAGGAAGCATATGATTCATTAAAGGAATAAAAGCTAGGGCAGTAGGTAGTAGCAAGCATAATCATCTACCATCCATTCATTAATTCCATACATCAATTCACGCATTCCACATTCTATTCTCCTTCACCTTCAGCCGTGGCTCATCTTCCATCCTTCCTCTATCTCCTTTTACCTCTATAAAGCACTAACTCCATCTTGTGGCTAGTTAGAAGAAATACCTTAGAGAAGCTTGAATCCATGGAGATAATCAAGAGATTTTGGCTAAGATTCCTATTTTATTTTCTCTCTTTCTACATCAATTTTTGTTATTTTATTTGCTTGGTTGAGCTTGTAATTGATTGAGATTGATGTAGTTTATAATCAATGGCTAGTTAGACATTAATTAGAAGAGTAATTAAATGATTAATTGATTGAATTAAGTGTTGGGTTTTTAATTTTCTACAATTATCCATGTATATAGTCAAGGTGTTTGATGAAATGCACGTGAGAGATTGAGTGCTTGAATGTCTAATTTAAGGTTTTCTTGGAGTTTAATTGGTTAATTGAATATCCTATGATGAAAATTTAGAGGCTAATTGATTGATTAATTATTCATTTAAGCATTCAAAGATCTTAATCACAAAAATTAATGATTTGATGCAGAGTTGAGGTTTCAATTCAATATTTAATTGTTAATCTCTTGAATCTTGTGTGGTAACTCAAGATCACTTGCCATGAACACAAATAGAGACTCTTAGACTAAAACATTGACAATTGAATTAGGAGAAGGATAGTGGATACCAGGGGACAAATCTAAAGCTAGTCACAAATCCATTAGTTACTTATTAACTCATGCATTTAGGTAGAAGTAGTTAGGAATTTTAATTCATTTTGATTTTAATTAGTTTAATTCAATCAAAACCCCCTTCAAGTAGGTAGTTTTTAGGATCCTTTTACACTTAAAAGGCTTAATTGATTGAACTCCATTTCCAAGGGAAACGATCTAGGTTGCATCACTAACTACAAATTTTAATTCAACCTAGTTTATTTTGAGGTTGCGTGCATGACCACTCAAAAATTTGGCATCATTGCCAGGGAAATTAGATTCTCAATTATTTGAAAAGGTGTTCTAATTTCTTTAGCTCTATTTTTGTTTAGTGGTTGCCCTATTTTGGACTTAGTTTTTGGACATTTTGGTGTTGAGTAATAGTTGTTCTGCTTGCTGAATTGTTATTTAACGTGCTCAAAAAATTCTTAAACTTTGTTTTCTAAGGTTGTTAGGTGTTTTGAGTAAAAGAAATAGCAAAGATATTATGTGCACCATTTTTAGGCCAAATTCCAACGTTTACGACACTTTTTCTAATTTTTTAGTATTTTCTCGAATTTTTAAAGATTTTTCAATTTTTCTAGATTTAATTTTTTTAGGTTTATTTTGTGTGATTGTCTTCTATTTTAGAGTATTTTTTATTGTTAGATAGTTGTTAGCTTCATTTGAATTTAATTTTCTTAATTTAAAGTTAATTTTAGTTGTAGCTTGTTAGTGATTTATTTTGTATTGAATTTAATTGTGCTTCTCATATTCTTTACTTTAAATGGATCCATATTATATGCCTAATCAAGGTGTCTATGATTCTTATGCAAGTGATAGGATTCTCTGGAAGAGGGATGAAGCTATATTAATGCTTCATGGCAAACTTGAGCAAGGAAGACAAGCATAACAATTTCAATAGCCATGTTACCAACCTTACCACCATCATTATGAGGTTCACCCTATTTACATTGAGCCATACCATAATTACCATATGCAAGAGCCAGAATGCTATTCTTACAACTATCATGAGGGATATATACAATAAGAGCTCCAGAGGGAACTAAGTTGGGAAGAGAGGATGAGGCAACGATTGGAAGCCTTTAATCTTCAACTTCAACAGGAGCATGAATAGTTGCAACTTCAAAACCAATAGATGATGGATAACTTCATGAAGGATTTAGGAGTTCAAATGAATCAATCCACCTCAAGTGCTATTGAATTGAAAGAAGAACAAATCAGAAGAGAATGTATAGAGGAGGAAGAGTCTTATTCATTAGGTAATATGCTTCCATCTTTTAGTACTTTGCATTTTATTGGGACTGACCCTAGTATACATGATAGCATAGTAATGATTAATGCATGTGATAATGTTGATCTTGAATTGCTTGATGATAATGATGTTGATGAGGAAATTGTTGTTGAATCCCCTAATATAGTTGATTGTGGCAATACATTGAGCAAAAATGATACAATTATTAATGTTAATAAGTCTTTGTGTACTGATGCACTTAGTTTTTCTACTCCTAGCTTTGACCATAGTGATTTCATTTCTGAGCTAGTTAATGATGATTCTATTAAGTCTAGGGTAGTAGATAAGTGTAGGGATGGCGTAGAATGTGATAATCATTTTGTTCCTAGTGTGAGTTTGGTTGATAAGCCCATTGACGATGCATCTTTTGAGTTTAGGGAGAGTATGCCATCTAGACCATGTGACATAACTGACTTGAATGATTCCCTTGATTGTGTGTGTGCTGGATCCATTATATATGATAGATGTTCCCAAATTAATGTTTTTATTAAGACTAGTGAGTCCTTCACATATTCTGATCATCTTGATTATATTAAGTCCATGGATTCTTATGTTTGCACTAAAACTATTGATGATATTGATTCTTCTAATCATACTAGTGTTGATATTCAAAAACCCATTGATGTTTGTGTTATTGTTGACACTAGTGAGAGATTAGACTTTGTTGTTAATCATTGTACATAATCTTGTGATTCTATTGATGTCTCTTTGGTCAGGAAAGATATTATTTCTTTTGTTGAGAGTTCTGTACAAGTTTATGAAGTTGGTGAGCTAGCTCCTAGCAAGCAACCTACTTTCCTAGTTGAGATGAAGCAACCACCAAATACCTTAAAAGGATTTTCACTTGAAAGACTACGAGGACTTGCAATTTAATTTTCCTATTGATGTAGTGACTCTTACAAATAAGAGTCTAATTGATTTTATTAGCTCTGACAGATATTTAGAGGGTCTAATATTTAATGTTCATAAACCTAATTTTAGATTCTCTTTCTTTAGCTTTGAACATACAAAATTTGATTTTTATTCTTTTACTATTTCTAAACATGTTGAATTTAACTTTCCAAGACTATTGATGGTTGAGGAAGTCTATGCTTCATCCTTAAATGATCAATCGAAATGCTCCAAAGTGGTTAGACTTAAAGTTGTTCAACTAAGGAGGAATAAAGCTATTTTAATTTTGATTTTTGATACTCATGATTAGCTGGTCTTTTATAGAGTCCTTTATAGTTTAGGATTTAGTTATCTTTTATTTTCGCATTTCTATTTGCTTTGTTATGTTTTGTAGGTAATAAATTGCTAGCCAGCTATATGGAAATTTGAGCCACCCTTGAAATCTTCACTTCAACTTTTCAACTTCATCCAGTTGTTCACTTTCCTTTCCACTCTTTTTATTATGTTGTTTATCTATTAATTGGATTTTATGCTAGTATTGAGGAAATGCAATATTTAAGTGTGGGGGGAAGAACCATTCCATTTCATCTTCTCTTTGTTTTGTTAAAAAAAAATTGAAAAAAAAGTCTAAAACTTTTTTTAAAAAATTTTGGAAAATAGCGTGATTTTTTAAAATTTTTGTAGAAGTTGCAAGTTAAGATGATTATATCTTAGATTCACTTTGACATGACAAGTGATGATGGATCTTGTGTTTGGATTTAAGTGAAGTGGTAATGAATTTGATTTCAATAAATTATTTTGATAGCCATTAGCTGTTAAGTACTTGAGCCTTATTTGTTCATTTTCAGTGTGTATTCACCTATCATTGCTTTCACTCTAAAACTTGTCTTAATTCTTTCTTGAGACCACAATTGCATTTATAGGCATGAAAATGATAAGGTATTCACTTCTTTTATAGCTAGTTAGCCAAAAAGCCAACCTTTACATGCATTCTATCTATTGTTTAGCTATTTTGGACCTTGTTTTATTTTCTTGTTGAACCTATAGCCATGAAAAGTGAAAAATACTTTTCCCATCTTGTTTGAAGATACCTTAAGGATTTCAAGAGTTTTGTATCTTGATAGATGGATGGATGTGTATTCCCACATCAATTTTGGCCCATTTAGTTTATTTTCTTTGGAATATACATAGTTTGGAAACTATTGAAAAAATGATGCTTTTTGTTGAGGAAATTTACATAGAAAAAAAAAAGAAGAGAGAAAAAGTTTGAAGAAAAGAATTATATATGAAAGAAAAAGAATGAAAATCAAAGAAAGAAGCATTTTAAGTTTTGTTTGTAGTTACTTATACTTATTGGAAATGAGGCCTTGAATTGCACACATTCTTCCCTATCATAAGTTTCTCTTTTATTGATCTTGAGGTTCTAAGGTATTCATTGGTTTGTTTTTCCTTATTCTTGTTTACCCATTCATTTCATTCCCTTGCCTCGCTACAGCCTTGAATTAAGTCCTATTGATTTGTATTTTGCATTTGGCATAGGTGGTGGAGATTTATAAGTTAGACAAGTTTATGGTAATGAGGTTTTGATAAGTGGAACTTGAGTGATACACATTGCTTTAAATACTTAAGAGTTGAGAGTAAACACTATATGCACTTTAATTCATTCTTTTCATATGAAATTGCCATAGAATTTGCTTTCTTGATGCAAGTGAAGTTAATTTGATTGTTGAAGTGTTGAAGAGTTATGATTAGTCTTTAACTTGTGGTTTTTACTTTCCTTTTTCTTTTTCATTCTCCATTGGCCATTCCATTAGTCTTTCTTTGGATTTTGAGTTTTTCTCAAGAGTGCAAAGGTTTAAGTGTAGGAAAATTTAATAAATGCTATTTTTATATCTTCTATTCCTCTTAACTTAGAGTTTTAATGATTAAATATGGATTAATGGATTTAATTGAATGAAATTTGATTTTATTGTCTATTATTGCATTTTAGGAGTTAATTTGCAAAATTTTAGAATTTTAATGCATAAATTCTTTTAAATGAATTTTATAAATATTCCTACTTCATTTTTTCCATTCTTTCTTTGAAGGCTTTGGGCAATTTAAATTTAAATGTTGGAAGAGAATTTGGGAGATGGTGGAGGTTTTAGAAGTGATAAGGAGCTTGTGCAATTATTTGGATACATTCATGGATGGAGCTCCACATAAACTTACACCATTCTTGCATAATTAGACAGCTCTTACATGGACCTGCACTCTTCATTTAGAATGAAGCTTTCATAATCTCTCATACCATTCTCTTAGCTTCATGCACATATGTCCCTCACTTGTAGCAACAAACATTCACGTCCAACCACTCTATTTTCCAGTTTATCGCATTCACAAGCACATGCAGCTGCAACTCTCACTCAAGGCTAATTGATTGATTAATCACTCAATTAAGCGTTTAAACATCTTAATCATAAGAATTAATGATTTGATGTGGAGTTGAGGTTTCAATTTAACATTTAATTGTTAATTTATTGAATCTTGTGTGGTAATTGAAAATCACTTGCTATGAACACAAATAGGAACTCTTAAACCAAAACATTGACAATTGAATTAAGATAAGGATAGTGGATACCAAGGGACAAATCCAATGCTAGTCACAAGTCTATTAGTTACTTATTAAGTAATGTGTTTAGGTAGAAGTAGTTGGGAATTTTGATTCATTTTGATTTTAATTGTTTAATTCAACTAAAACCCCCTTCAAGTAGGTAGTTTTTAGGATCTTCTTACACTTATAAGGCTTAATTGAATATTGAAATCTATTTCCAAGGGAAACGATCTAGGTTGCATCACTAACTACAAATTTTAATTCAACCTAGTTTATTTTGAGATTGCTCGACATGACTGCTCAGTGACACTTGAAATATTGTTGCTAAAAGTCTTTTATGAAAACAAAAAAGCCTTTGCTAGATGTCTTTTATGATGACTATATTAAAGTTGCTACTAAATGCCTTTAAATTTAATTGATAAAAAATAAAAAAAGTAGTATGGTAAAAACTTTAGTAACTTTTATTTGAAGATATAGCATCGCATAGTAGAAGCCAAAGTTACGATGCCAATTGTAATAGCATGAAACATCAAGATTTTTTGCTAGGTTTGAAAGCTTTTATTTCCATTATACAAAGAGGGCAAACTTCTGGGCATTTTTAGGTTGAAAAGGTAAGATTTTGGAGTTTCAAAGGCAAGAAGAAAGCTTGGGTTTGGAGAAAATTAACTGATTAAATCAAAATTTCTCTTCTTCCCTTATTTCCCTTTGTATTTCTTTACCCATTTGGATGATGCTTTACTTTTCATGTTGTTTTTTCTTGTAATTATATGTTGAGCTTGTTGATTTAAGATTATGATGAACTGTAGTATGTAATAGGCTAAAATTACTCTCTTAGCTTATAATTAATGGTATAATTTGTTTATTTAATCTTTGATCTTTATTCTTCTAAGTGTGTAAAAACCATTAGATAATTTTAGGTAACATAAATCAACTTAGGAAAGGAATTTTAGGACTAGACCATGGATTAGGTAGTGTGAGTTCATGAAACTTGCAAAGTTAAGTGGGTTGATTTGCTTGTATGATAGAAATATATTTACCAGCTTCACATAACCACATTAGAAACCATTCTTGATCATGTCTCTTAATCATTTGCATAAGGGATTATGAATTAGGTTAAGGGAGATGCTTATAAGTAATTTGAAATATGCTTGTAGTAACACCTTACTCTCTATAACATTTCCATTCCATTGCAGGGCAAAAGTTCCACACACTTATAAGAAAATAATGGATTTAATCACATTAATTATGTGTTATGTAAGGCCCAAAATTTTCATTTCATGCTTTGTGGACCACGTGAACTCATCCATATCATTTTCTACCCATATTACATTCATGCAAGTCATAACCATCATAAAACATCTCATGCTCCACGAGTTTTTTAGTCTCATTCATTAGAAAAATAATGGTTTGTTCTCGAGTTTGCCATGACAGCTTTTTGGTAAGAATATTGAAAATTCATAACAAATTTTAGAAAAATTGAAATTAAGCAAATGATAGCTTTTTGGAAGGCCTTGAATGTTAAATAAAGATTGCAAAACATTTTAGACCACGACAACATCAATTGGACCACAAAAAACTATAGAACAATACCAAAGCTCCAACTGTCGAGTTTGCTATCACAAATTTTTTATATAAATTTTGAAAATTTATAAGTAGTTTCAAAAATTCACAATCAAGAAAATCATACTATTATGGAAATCTGTGGATGTCTACTAATGGATAATAATTATTCCAAATCACGTAGACACCAATTGGACCAATAAAAATAATAAAAAAATACCAAAGGTCTGTCTACATAGCTGATACTATTCTCTAACTTTAAAATTTTAGTTCTCTCTTTGTAAAGCTCTAAATAAAGTGGTCATAATGGCTATAGAAATATTATGGTGTCTAGTTTATGTTTATAAAAATTCATGGCCACTAAATTTCATTTCACCCATGAGTGACGTAGAAACAAAATCTAACCATATGAATAGTACACATTACTATTCTGCATAATTTGCCCAATTTTGAAAAATCATTATAAATTATCTAGAGCTCCAAATTAGATGCTCTTTAACTTTGTGAAAAGCTCTTGATGGGCCCTAGTAGTTGGCAAAAGTTCATGCAAAAACTCATCCATTTAGTTAAACTTTGATTCAGCTCATGATTTGGTCACTTTTGATGATCAAAGTGGGTTTATAAGACACCATTTAAGCATCCTATTATTCCATAGTCACTTGAGCACATCCTATAGCATAAATACAACTTAAGGAAGCATGCCAAATGGTCTAAACTATCATGGAGCTCAAACTCACCACGCCACTTGCATTCAGACACAAGCACATACTAGCACAAGGGTGGCAAATTCTCATATTTCCATACATTTGGCTTCAAGACTCATACATACATTATAATTATATACATTTAATCTTGCTCAAATGGTTACATCTCATATACATCACATGGATACATTTCTTGACATCAATATGCTATCAAATTGCCTATTTTTCTACTTTCTTATCAAGAATCATGCTCCAAGGCATTTGGTCTCCTTTATTTGGACTTCTTAGCTCACCTAAACATGAATAAGTATATAAAGGGGGAAGAGTGAGATTCAAAGAATCTCAATAGCTCTTATCCCTTCCAAACATACATAATGGATGCATATACATGTTAAAGGATGCATGCATGGCTTTTTTACTACTAGTGAACATATACATAACATTTTCCATGTTCAAGAAACTCCTACATAACATATGCAGGAGGGTATTAGTTAAGCCTCACCCATTTTCCTTGGGACTTTTGGCTCTGTCTCACCCAATTCTAGGGACTTTTGGCTCATCATTACTCTTGCTAAGGGACTTTTAGCTTCACCAAACCCATTCAAACTAAAACACATTCATAAAGCATATTTCAAGAACATCATGGTACCATGGCATATAGGAAATAGCTAGAGACATTTCTCATGATATAAACATATATGCATACATCCAAAGGTAAGAAAACAACCAAGAATGTATGAGAGAAAGGTTAGAGAGCTACCTTGGAGCAAATGTCTCACAACTTTCTCTTAAAATTCTTCTCCCACTTCTTAGCCAAGCCTTGCAATAAGGTAGAGCTTGATTCTTTTAGCCTAGACACATCAAATAGGATCCAATTATGTTCTTGAAACAAACTCTAGCACCATACACACTCTAAGAAAGCTTACTTTGTTCTATGATTTCATTATGCTTCCATACAAGACCTTATCAAGTAACTATAAGAATTCATGATCTTGGCTCTCATTTCTCATTCATTCTAGGTCTCTCTACTCCCTTTGGACTCTTTGGAGTCATCACACATTCATTTTAAGGAGTCTAGCTACAAGTTGCTTCCTAATGTCTCATTATAGGGCCTACACCTCCATCTCACATTCCAAGGCTTCCTTTGATATTCTTCCATCATATCTAGTCTCATTTTAGCCTTAGAATAATTTAAAGCACTCCCTAGGTAGCCATACTCCTTTTGGCCGATATGACTATGATTTGGCACCTACAGAGTTTGCTTTATGTTCTTGAAAGGGATGGCTCATGTAAAGCTTTCTAAGGGTCTAAGGACTCATACCATGTCTTACATAAGCTAGAATACCTCTAAGAAAAATCAGATTTTATTATTTGTTTCAAAATCCCGAGTTGTGCCAACTTGAATTTTAAGGTTCTTTTTTTGTTTTTAATTGTATAATCTTAATTTTCACAGTCTATAACCCTTCTTCCTACCTTTATTTAGATAGAATTCATCTCCCTTTGGTTAGGTCCATGGCTAGATGAAAATCACCCAAGAGGGATAGATAAGGAGATGCAAGGAAGAGCCATGGTTTATACCTTGTTTCATTATTTTCTCAAAAGCCTTTTCCATCGCTCCAAACTTCTCCTTGAAACTCTAAGCTCTCCTCTGGACCAAACCCCAAAAAGCCCTATATGAGTCATGAAAACCATATAAAGGAAGAGGAGAAGGGGAGAAACAAGTTTGGTGAAGGAAGGAATGTGAAAAATCAAGAATTCTCATACCTTTTGACTAGTCTTTCCTCCCTCCTTAGCTCCATTTTATACGTGCTTCTCTACTAGTCTCTCCCGTGTTCTTACGTAGAAGCAAGGTTAGTCACATGAAGAGAAGGAGAGGGACATGTAATATAAATGAGGCTTCTTGAAAATTCCTTTTAAAAATTATATCTATGTCCTTGATTCTTGGCTTTTCCAATTTTATGCTCATTTCAACTCTTTTCTGAGAATTGTCTTTTCTATCATCAAATTTAAGTTCTCTAACTTATAAAATGCCTTTAGAATCACTCATTTTGGATCTAAAATCTTCCCAAATAAACCAATTAAAGTTTGAGTCAATTAACATTATAAAACGTCAATCATAAGGGTTTTAACTGTTATGGGGGTTCCTATAGTTTTTAAAACCTTTAAGAACTCTAAAAAACTCTTTTTTTCCAATTAAAATTTTCTCCTTTGAGTTTTCTAAAAAGTTTCTGAAATTATGAAAATGCCATTATGGTTTCAGTAATTTTATTGAACCACTCTGGTTCTGGTTTTCGAGCAATTCAAATCTCAAATCCTCATTTTTTACTATTTAAAATTTTATCCTAATTTCACTTTGCCTTTAATCATTCATTTCAAGGGACTTGCTTTTATATTTGGTGAGTTTTATGCCTTTACAAAGAAACTGAATGTTTCATTTATAGGTCATTTAGAGTCCTATACTAGTAATAATAATTATTAAGCATAAGGTAAAAAGAGTTAATTGGTTTTTTATGAAATGCTAGGAGGAAATCATAATCATAAACTTTTTACTTCCCAATTTAGTTTAGAATTTTATCTCTATTTATTTTGTTATTTTTATATCTTCAATTTATTTTTATTTTCAACTATTCTTATTGTTGGCTTGATTTATATCAAGGTGTACAATTTTAGTACTTAGCAATTATTTTAATAAGAAATCCTCGTGGGAATAATACTCTACTCTTTATTGTATTACTTGTGTGTATACTTTTATAGTGCAACAAGTTTTTAGCATTATTGCTAGGAATTTGTGCACTAAGTTTTTACTAATATTAATATTTTGTTTACTTAATCTGAACTCAAGCCTTATTTATTTTGTTTTTGTTGTTTTTAAAGTGCTAATTCTTTTAGTTTGTTTCTTGTTTATTTATGTTTTATCTTTGTTATTATTATTTTTGTTTCTTTTAATGGAATTTCCATGGTTGACAAAAGGGGTTACTGATGTCTATGAATTTGATCCCTTAATCAATTTAATAGTTAATTTAGCTAAACTTGATAGGAGTTTTTATAACTTAGATTTGCACACTAGTTATCCTGCTCTTATTAGTGATCCATAATATTTATTCATAATCTATGATATTTGCGGGAAAGGTCACTTTAAAGAGCAATGCCTATATTATTTAGAAGTTGCATAGTCGAAAGAAGACTTCCACAGGGATCAAGATAATTTTAATTCTAATACTTATATTCTTAGTAGGAATCAAGAACAACTTTTTTCTTAGAATTAGAATCAAGCTTCTTCTTCATATGCAATAGACCTATCCTATCCTCCAATTTCCAACTACAAGAAAGATCCTTTATGCAAGAGCAGAAATCAAACTTAAAAGATATGATTATATAATATATGGCTTAGAATTATGCCATAATTAGAAATTTAGAGACTCAAATAGGCCAATTGCTAATGTCATCTATAATAGACATCTAATAGACCACAAGGGAGTCTTCTAAGTGATATGGTGACTACTCCTAAAAAGAAAATATGGAATATTGGAAGGATATTACCTAAGGAGTAAAAAAAGGTTGCTAAAGGTTTTCTATTCAATTTGAAAGGAAACATGAGTAAAGTGTGGAGGAAGAAAAGAGCATTAAGAAGCTAGAAGACTACGAGATGACTTTCCAAGTGGCCATGGCGACACAACCTTCTGATGAATTAGAAAAGTATTGTAATATAAGTGAAATTGATAATATGGTTTATGTAACACCATATTAACCTCACTCTAGTTCATCTCCCTCTAGGCTTAATTCCATATGATTTCCCAGAAAAATGACCGAAATCGTGGTATTTTACTACTTAAAGTCGGGGTTTAACCGGTCATATTTTACCCCGTGGGTCCCGTGAACCCATCATCCACATTCCATACTCAAACCCCATTTATACAACTTGTACATAGTCTCAAACAACTCACAAACTGCGGATATGAAGCCAAAAACCAAGAAATTGCATTTTCTCAAATGAGCCCATAAGTCAGATTTCTGGCTCCAAATTTGGAAAATCATAACTAATTCTAGAAAAATGGGAATCAAGCAATTCATAGCTCTATAGAAATATTGGGATGTTAAATTGATGCTAAAAATAACTCCCAACTACAATCTCAACGTTTAGACCATCTTTGACATCGAAAGAGACACAGAGGTCCGGCTGTCCCTGATACTGGTGCAGTTTACTGTCATGAACTTCGGAAATTCGTAATTAATTCCAAAAAAATACAATCTGGGCAACCTATACCAAATTGGAAAGCTACAGATGTTAAATAGAGGAGAAAAATCAGTCCAGATCAGTTCAGGAGTTCTAAGACCTCGAAACCCGATGGAACAGTAACGAAGGTCAGAAACTTCCCTGATGCTGATACAGAACTTCAGCAAAGTCGTTTCTCTCTCTATAGACATCCAATTAAGGTGGTTCCAGTTGGTACAGGTCACTGTGGATATCTAGATTATGCTCACAAACTTTCATGACAATTGGACACCATTTGGTCTATGAATGACATGGTTCCATTTTCGGACTTAATGCACAGTACCATGACCAAACCATTGAAATTTCCCAACTTCAACAATTCGGCAAATATTCTCTAGACCTCCAAATATTACCCACTTTAGCTTCTCAAGAATCTCTCAATAGACTCTAGAGGTATGCCAAATTTCATACCAAGAAGAGCTCATCCGGTCATACTTTGACGGAGCTCACCCAATTGGTAGTTTTGGCACCCCATGTGGTTCAAAATGGGTCTAAATGACCTCCCACATGCTCTAACCCCTTTTGGGCAAGTTTAAAAGTACAAACATAGCATATATGAAATGTCTAAGTAACCCAAATCATCATACATTCCAAATTCACTATGCTATGGAAGAAAATGCATCATTTCATATAAGCCTCAAAGGGCCAAATTCTACATTCTCATTACTTTAGCTCTTTACACAATCCATACATCATTTATACATGTATCTACCTATGCTCATATAGTTACTACTCAAAAATGATAGGTGCATCTTCATTTTGGCACCGTATACATCAAAAGAACTAAAAAGCTATACATCTTCCTAACTATGCTCTACTAGGCTCCATGAGGTATGTTTGCCTCTCCTTGAACACCACCTGGATAGTAAGATGGGAGGGGAAGGGGGTGAGATTCGGGAGAATATCAATAGCTCATACTCATTCAAGATGCAATCAAGGCATATAACTGGTCAAGCATGCATACAAGTCGCAATAACACAACATATGTGTTTCATGCCATGAATATCATGTCAATGCCAAGAATAGGCTCTAGGGACTTTTGGTCTAGCCTCACCCGAGCTTTAGGACTTTTGGATCGGCCTCACCCTTAGTTTAGGGACTTTTGGCTCCTCCTCACCCGTCTCAAGGGACTTTCGGCACCACCTCACCCGAGCAATTTTCACAATTCATATCATAAGCATAGTGGTACCAATGCATCAAGGCAAAATCAATGGCATATCTCATCATACAAGCATATACACAACATATAATGACTATTACACAACCAAGAATGCAACAAGAAAAGAGTAGAGAGCTATCTCATCGGATTACACAAGTCTTCCCTTTCGATTTATCTTCTCCCTTCTTGATTTCACACTCACAACTAGATGGAGTTGTTTCCTTTGAGCCTAGGCATAACAAAGAGCACCAAATCATTCTCTCATAAAGCTAAAGGGGCTCTTCATCAAAGTAAACCCTCACTAACCTTATAGATCTAGGGATTCTCTCTCTAGAACTCTACTCACTCTCCTTCCTCTCTCAAGCTCTCCAAGAAGAAAGCAAGGAAGAAGAAATGAAGATATATGAGTTCTACCCTTCTTCCAGAGTAGTTTTCCCCACTTCCCTCTTCTGAACCTAACCCATATTAACTTCTAAAACCATAGAAAGAGAAAGCAAAAGGAGGAGAACAACATGCTAAGGAGAAAAGCTAGGGAAATCTCAAGATTACTCACCTCTTTGCTTGATCTCCTTGCTTCTCTAGGTCTCTTTCTCTCTCCACAGCTCTCTTCTCTCTCCTTGGTCGAAGCTTAGGTCAGTTCTAAGAGAAAGGAAGAGTTTAGACTCTTTAAAAAGTAAAAATCTCTCTTTTTACGCTTTTCCGGACTCACCCTCGCTATAGCGAGCCATAACCCTCGCTACGGCGAGCTCGTGCAAGTCCCAGACCTTTGCCTTCGCTATAGCTCTTGCTACGGCGAGCTACTCCCTGGATTTTGTATGGAATACCCACACTCGCTATAGCTAGAAGCATTTTCGCTATAGCGAGAAGGCTTTCTCACTATAGCTAGCCCATTTCTCGCTATAACGAACAGGTACATTCGCTATAGCTAGGCTGTAGCTAGAAGACTTAGAAAATTTTCAGCCTTCGAAAATTTTCAGCTTTTCTTTTCTTTCCCTTTTCTTTTCTCTTTTCTTTTCTTTTCTTTTTCTGGTTGTTACATTTCCACCCTCCTTAAAAGAAATTTCGCCCTCGAAATTTAAATACATACCTTAAGGGAATAATTTTGGATGTTTTTACCTCATTTCATCCTCTAATTCCCAGATTGCTTCTTCAGATGTCAGACCTCTCCAAATCACTTTCACCAGAGGAATGCTCTTAATCCTTAATTGTTTCAGCTGAGCATCCACAATTCTCTCCGGTTTCACTACATAGGAAAGATCTTCCTGCAATTGCACGTGCTCATATTCTATGACGTGTGAGGGGTCAGGCAAATACTTTTTCAACTGGGAGACATGAAAAACATTATGGATTTGGGCTAGGTTAGGAGGCAAGGCTATTCGGTAAGCCACGGGTCCAATTTTCTCAAGAATTTCAAACGGACCAATATACCTAGGACTGAGCTTTCTTACCTTCATTGACTGACCTACTCCCGTCACTGGAGACACTCGAATGAACACATGGTCTCCCATCTCAAACTCTAATGGCCTCCTTCTCTTATCGGCATAGCTTTTCTGCCTACTTTGGGCCGTGAGGAGTCTCTTTCTAATTAATTCTATCTGTTGGGTGGTCTGGTCCACAATCTCAGGTCCTATCATACTCCTCTCACTTAGCTCAACCCAACACAGAGGGGATCTGCACTTTCTCCCATACAAAGCCTCATAAGGGGCCATCTGAATACTGGAATGGTAACTGTTATTATAAGCAAACTCTGCTAATGGTAAATACACATCCCAGTTACCCTTCATCTCTAACACACAAGCCCTCAACATGTCTTCTAAGGTCTGGATGGTCCTCTCAGTCTGACCATCTGTCTGGGGGTGATATGCAGTGCTAAATCGCAACCTGGTCCCTAAGGCATGCTGTAACGACCTCCAAAAGTTCGACGTGAACCTGGGGTCTCTATCCAAAACTATGCTACTGGGTACCCCATGAAGTCACACTATCTCTCTGATATACAACTGGGCTAATCTCTCCAGTGTATGAGTAGCCTTAATAGCTAAAAAGTGTGCAAACTTCGTCAGTCTATCCACAACTACCCAAATAGCATCGTGTCCAGAGGATGTCCTGGGTAACCCCATAACAAAGTCCATGGCTATACTATCCCACTTCCACTCAGGGATATCTAGAGGTTGCAACAACCTAGCCGGTCTTTGATGTTCTATTTTTACCCTCTAACACACTAGACATCTAGCCACATAGCCTGTCACCTCATTTTTCATTCCCGGCCACCAGAAAATCTATTTTAAATCCTGGTACATCTTGGTGACACCTGGGTGGATAGTATACTTACTCTTATGTGCCTCTTCTAAGATGCTTTCTCTCAACTCATTTCGACTAGGCACACAGATTCTATCTCGGTATACTATCATACCATCCTCAGACACCGTAAAATCTGAGGTCTTACCTTGGGAGATCTCATTCTTGATCCGTCTCAGGAACTCATCCTCTCTCTGGGCATCTAAGATCTGAGTTCTCAATACATTCTCAATTCGGGTTTCACTCAGATACAATCTACCCGAGACCACCTGACAAGAGAAATTCAAGTTTCTGAACTTCTCTAGGACCTCTTGCTCCCTAACCATCATATGGGCCACATGGATGGATTTCCTACTCAGGGCATCTGCCACCACATTGGCCTTGCCCGGATGATATTTCAACACATAATCATAATCTTTCAGAAACTCCATCCATCTCCTCTGTCTCATATTGAGTTCTTTCTGGTCAAACAGGTATTTTAGACTCTTATGATCACTATAAATCTCTATGGTAGCACCATACAGATAGTGTCTCCAGATTTTAAGAGCAAACACTACGGCGGCTAACTCCAGGTCATGTGTGGGATAATTCTCCTCATGAGGCCTCAACTGCCTCGAGGTATATGCCACTACTCTACCCTGCTGCATCAACACACATCCTAACCTCTTGCCCGAGGCATCACAATAAACCACAAATGGTTTACTAGGGTCAGGGATAATCAGTACAGGGGCAGTGGTCAAACAAAGTTTCAACTCCTGGAAACTTCTCTCACAACTATCATCCCACACGAACGGTGTCTCTTTCCTAGTTAGCCTCGTCAGTGGTAAGGCCATCTGAGAAAATCCCTGAATAAATCGTCTATAGTACCCTGCCAAACCTAGGAAACTCCTGACCTCGGTGATCGTTCTATGTCTATCCCACTGTAATACAGCCTCAACTTTATGGGGGTCAACCGCAACCCCATCTCGTGAGATGACATGACCTAAGAATCTCACCTCGGTCAGCCAAAACTCACATTTACTAAGTTTGGCGTACAACCTTTTCTCTCTCAAGGTTTCTAGGACTAATCTCAAATGTCTCTCGTGCTCTTCAAAAGATCTAGAGTACACTAGGATATCATCAATGAAAACTACCACAAACTGATCTAGATACGGTCTGAATACCCTGTTCATGTAATCCATGAACACAGCCGGCGCATTCGTCAATCCGAATGGCATCACAAGGAACTCATAGTGCCCATATCTCGTTCTGAAGGCTGTCTTGGAGACGTCTTCAATTCTCACTCTCAACTGGTGGTACCCAGATCTAAGATCTATCTTGGAAAACACAGATGCCCTAGCCAACTGATCTAACAGATCATCAATTCTAGGGAGAGGATATTTATTCTTGATGGTAACTTTATTCAACTCTCTATAATCTATGCACAAACGCAAGCTACCATCCTTCTTCCTCACAAACAACACCGGAGCTCCCCAAGGTGATACACTAAGGCGGATAAACCCTTTCTCTAACAATTCCTCTATCTGCTTTTTTAACTCTGCGAGCTTGGTGGGAGCCATCCTGTAAGGAGCCTTGGACACCGGTCCAGCCCCAGGCACTATGTCTATAGGGAACTCTAGTTCTCTCTCAGGGGGTAGACCACTAAAGTCAAACTCTTTAGGGAAAATCTCTGGAAATTCCCTGACAACTGGGATCTCCTCTATCCCTTCATCTACCTCAACCTGAATAGAGAAAAAGACTAGAAACCCTTGACATCCACACTCTAAATGCCTCTCAGCCTGGGCAGTAGTCATAAAGGATAACTCAGCTCCTACCCTAGGTATTGTCCCACAAGCAGGTAAAGAAATGGTTCGGTGTTCACAATCAAGTACCGCATTATTCGTAGCCAACCAGTTCATACCAACAATCATATCAATATCATGGAAAGGCATACAAATCAGATTAATAGTGGTATGACAATGATTGAACTGAATAGTGACATTTAAACAAGTATGGGAAGTGACCACATGGCCTCCAGTGGGTGTAGTGACAGACAAGTCAAATGGCAAGACACTAACAGCCAGACCCAATCGCCTCACACAATCATAAGATATAAACGAGTGACTAGCACCCGAATCAAACATAGTAACTACAGAAAAGCCATTCACTATCAGCGTACCTCGGATCAAACTAGGGGACGCACTGGCTTCCTACTGAGTGAGGGCGAACACTCGACCCTGGGTCTGTGGCCTAGGAGGAGGCGCTGTGTCCATCTGAGTACAATGTCTTGCAATGTGTCCCAGCTTCCCACACTTGAAGCAAGTTACCGGAGACTGCTGGAAGGATGACTGGCCCCGAGGAGGCGGCATCGGCTTACCCTGCTGTGGCCTTCGGTTCCATGGCCCCTTGCCTCTCTTCTTGGCACTGGGTGTCACACTAGAACCCTCTTCAGGTCTCAACCTTTTCAATTCTGAAACCTCCTTCTGACTAGCTATAGCCGTCACCGGCATAATAACCTGCAGGTTAGTCTCAATCACTCTGCTGACCTCCACAATCGTATTAAACTTTCTGATCCGTTGTGAGGTAACTCTGTCGCTAATCAGAGGCTTCAACCCAGTTTCAAATTGCTCACATCTCCAGGGTTCATCATCATACCTCTGGAGGTAAGAGGAATACCGAGACAACTCCATGAACTTAGCCACATACTGGTCTACAGTCATCTCATCCGTCTGCCTCAAACTCATAAACTCCATCTCTTTCTTTTTCCTCACCGAACTAGGGAAATATTTCTCATAAAACTTAACCAAGAAACTTTCCCAGTTTATCGGTATATCCTTGGTCTCTATCAAGGGTTGCGTGCTACACCACCATCTATCAGCTTCCTTTTTTAGCATGAAAGTGGCTAGTTGAGCTTTCTGCTAGGTAGTACAACTCATTACCGAGAAGATTTTCTCTAGCTCCCTGACCCAAGCTTCCGCCTTATCCGCATCCAACTCCCCGTCAAACGTGGGTGGATTGTTTTGCCTGAACTGCTTCAACAGTTTCTGGATAGGCGTCTGGGTCTGAGCTACTACAGGCTCCAAGGGATGTGCAAGTGGGTTGCCAGATGTGGATGGCTGAGGTACAGGGGCTTCCCTCCTGGCTTCTTCTTGCATGGCCAGGGTATCTTGCAGGTGCATGATCATATCATGTTGTTGCTCGGCAATATACCTATGTTGTTCCAACATCTCCTGATGTTGGCCCATCATGGCCTCATATCGATCCAACCTCTCCATGATGGTTCGCAGAGGATCCCCAGACCCAATAGGAACCTCTGGCTCAACTCTCTGAGCCCTGGGCGGCCTGCCTCTACCCCTGCCCCATCTAGTCTCAACCATATCTGAAAAAGAGTAGCAATCCTCAGTTCACAATCATAGCACAAGCACATATGCATATGAATGTCATCACTTCCATGGCAACTCACATCAAACACAAGCAATTCAATCATTCAAGAGCCCAACATTGAGCAAAAGTGCCTGAACCCTTGCTCTGATACCAAAAATGTAACACCATATTAACCTCACTCTAGTTCGTCTCCCTCTAGGCTTGATTCCATATGATTTCCCAAAAAAATGACCGAAACCGTGGTATTTTATTACTTAAAGTCGGGGTTTAACCGGTCATATTTTACCCCGTGGGTCCCGTGAACCCATCATCCACATTCCATACTCAAACCCCATTTATAAAACTTGTACATAGTCTCAAACAACTCACAAACTGCGGATATGAAGCCAAAAACCAAGAAATTGCATTTTCTCAAATGAGCCCATAAGTCAGATTTCTGGCTCCAAATTTGGAAAATCATAACTAATTCTAGAAAAATGGGAATCAAGAAATTCATAGCTCTATAGAAATATTGGGATGTTAAATTGACGCTAAAAATAACTCCCAACTACAATCTCAACGTTTAGACCATCTTTGACATCGAAAGAGACACAGAGGTCCGGCTGTCCCTGATACTGGTGCAGTTTACTGTCATGAACTTCGGAAATTCGTAATTAATTCCAAAAAAATACAATCTGGGCAAACTATA
Source organism: Erythrophleum ivorense (assembly GCA_026724425.1). Classification (NCBI taxonomy): domain Eukaryota; kingdom Viridiplantae; phylum Streptophyta; class Magnoliopsida; order Fabales; family Fabaceae; genus Erythrophleum; species Erythrophleum ivorense. Next base: position 6,602,907 of record JAIUCV010000018.1, read on the forward strand.
CCAAATTGGAAAGCTACAGATGTTAAATAGAGGAGAAAAATCAGTCCAGATCAGTTCAGGAGTTCTAAGACCTCGAAACCCGATGGAACAGTAACGAAGGTCAGAAACTTCCCTGATGCTGATACAGAACTTCAGCAAGTCGTTTCTCTCTCTACAGACATCCAATTAAGGTGGTTCCAGTTGGTACAGGTCACTGTGGATATCTAGATTATGCTCAGAAACTTTCATGACAATTGGACACCATTTGGTCTATGAATGACATGGTTCCATTTTCGGACTTAATGCACAGTACCATGACCAAACCATTGAAATTTCCCAACTTCAACAATTCGGCAAATATTCTCTAGACCTCCAAATATTACCAACTTTAGCTTCTCAAGAATCTCTCAATAGACTCTAGAGGCATGCCAAATTTCATACCAAGAAGAGTTCAGCCGGTCATACTTTGACGGAGCTCACCCAATTGGTAGTTTTGGCACCCCATGTGGTTCAAAATGGGTTTAAATGACCTCCCACATACTCTAACCTCTTTTGGGCAAGTTTAAAAGTACAAACATAGCATATATGAAATGTCTAAGTAACCCAAATCATCATACATTCCAAATTCACTATGCTATGGAAGAAAATACATCATTTCATATAAGCCTCAAAGGGCCAAATTCTACATTCTCATTACTTTAGCTCTTTACACAATCCATACATCATTTATACATGTATCTACCTATGCTCATATAGTTACTACTCAAAAATGATAGGTACATCTTCATTTTGGCACCGTATACATCAAAAGAACCAAAAAGCTATACATCTTCCTAACTATGCTCTACTAGGCTCCATGAGGTATGTTTGCCTCTCCTTGAACACCACCTGGATAGTAAGATGGGAGGGGAAGGGGGTGAGATTCGGGAGAATCTCAATAGCTCATACTCATTCAAGATGCAATCAAGGCATATAACTGGTCAAGCATGCATACAAGTCGCAATAACACAACATATGTGTTTCATGCCATGAATATCATGTCAATGCCAAGAATAGGCTCTAGGGACTTTTGGTCTAGCCTCACCCGAGCTTTAGGACTTTTGGATCGGCCTCACCCTTGGTTTAGGGACTTTTGGCTCCTCCTCACCCGTCTCAAGAGACTTTCGGCACCACCTCACCCGAGCAATTTTCACAATTCATATCATAAGCATAGTGGTACCAATGCATCAAGGCAAAATCAATGGCATATCTCATCATACAAGCACATACACAACATATAATGACTATTACATAACTAAGAATGCAACAAGAAAAGAGTAGAGAGCTACCTTATCATATTACACAAGTCTTCCCTTTCGATTTATCTTCTCCCTTCTTGATTTCACACTCACAACTAGATGGAGTTGTTTCCTTTGAGCCTAGGCATAACAAAGAGCACCAAATCATTCTCTCATAAAGTTAAAGGGGCTCTTCATCAAAGTAAACCCTCACTACCCTTACAGATCTAAGGATTCTCTCTCTAGAACTCTACTCACTCTCCTTCCTCTCTCAAGCTCTCCAAGAAGAAAGCAAGGAAGAAGAAATGAAGATATATGAGTTCTACCCTTCTTCCAGAGTAGTTTTCCCCACTTCCCTCTTCTGACCCTAACCCATATTAACTTCTAAAACCATAGAAAGAGAAAGCAAAAGGAGGAGAACAACATGCTAAGGAGAAAAGCTAGGGAAATCTCAAGATTACTCACCTCTTTGCTTGATCTCCTTGCTTCTCTAGGTCTCTTTCTCTCTCCACAGCTCTCTTCTCTCTCCTTGGTCGAAGCTTAGGTCGGTTCTAAGAGAAAGGAAGAGTTTAGACTCTTTAAAAAGTAAAAATCTCTCTTTTTACGCTTTTCCAGACTCACCCTCGCTATAGCAAGCCATAACCCTCGCTACGGCGAGCTCGTGCAAGTCCCAGACCTTTGCCTTCGCTATAGCTCTCGCTACGGCGAGCTACTCCCTGGATTTTGTATGGAATGCCCACACTCGCTATAGCTAGAAGCATTTTCACTATAGCGAGAAGGCTCTCTCGCTATAGCTAGCCCATTTCTCACTATAGCGAACAGGTACATTCGCTATAGCTAGGCTGTAGCTAGCAGACTTAGAAAATTTTCAGCCTTTGAAAATTTTTAGCTTTTCTTTTCTTTCCCTTTTCTTTTCTCTTTTCTTTTCTTTTCTTTTTCTGGTTGTTACAGTTTAAGAGGATAATGGCAAGAATTACCTTATGGATCTTCCAACAAAGTCTTTAGTTTTTACTAAGGAGCACTAAATGGATTTTATTAGGAGTTTGAAGTTCTTGGAATCTCATTTTGAATTTATCAAAAAATAATTAAAGTTAGAGCTTCCTAATAAGTTAACCAAAGTATTGTCCAATGAAGCCATTGATAGAGGAATCACATGCTCTCAAGTGAAGAGACACTTATTTTAGTTGAAGCTTGCTTATCCAAGGAATAGAGAAAGCAAGGAAATTATAGTTTTTGATACCTTTTACTAGGTTTTGATATAAAGTTAGGCTAAACACTATAAAACAAGTGCTTTTTGGGAAGCAACCTAAGTATAACTAAATAAATAAGATATATAGTAGTACAAATAGATAAATTTATTTTTGCAATTTTTCAAACCCTTGGCTTTCTTTCTTTTAAAGCTTTCCAACATTAGATTTTTAAGATGATTGTTGGTTAAAGTTAGGAAGAAGAGCTAAGTAGCCAAAGCATACAATTTAGGAAGTAATTTCATATCAATTTTGTATTCTTTTTATTGGGTTTATAATAATGCTTTATGTGGTTACATGTTGAATATTACTCCCTTTGCGTGCTCTTTTTTCTTAATCTTTTTTCATGCAATGTTTTAAATGAGTACGACACTATTATGGCATGACATAAAAAATTTATTAAAATCAATTAACTTTGACTTCTATTATGAATTTTTATTGGTATGTTTGTTAAGATGTCCTGTCTCAGGCATAAAAAATTTAAAGCTAATTGAATTCACTTGCTATATAATTTTTGCATGCTTCTAGTCAATGCTCTATTTTGCTATACATAAAGTGTGACCTTACTTTGCAAATTAATTAGGGACACATCAAAACCAATTTTTGCATAAAATTTGCATAAAAAATTTCCCTTGCTCATGTAATTTCTAGGAAAATTTGACTTATATGATTTGAAGTTCAGATAAGTTATTTATTTGCATTTAAATACACATTGCTTTATTTTGACAAGTTACTAGAATTTCTTGTTCATTATGTTTCTTGTTGAATGTTATAGGACTAATTATGTGGTTGTCAACAGGCAAATTTAGTTTGGTCATATTTATTAATGTGTTAATATGTTCTAAAAAATTTTTCATAAGGTTATTTGGATGTTAATTTGCTGGGTGATTCTACCATAATGTTATTACAACTTTGTTTTAGCACAAATTTTGCACCTACCTTGATTAATGACATTTATTTGCTATGTTACTTGTAAAATCCCACATCAAAGAGGAACATCTTGAGCTAAAGCCAAATAAGTAGGAGTGGTACTTTTCCTACTAGGGACGCATTTCCTTACAGAAGGGAGCAACAAAACCCTGACAATAGAACCTAGTTTTGGATATGGTCAGACTAGGGACAATATTGATGGAGGCTCTGTATGGAGGTGGTATCAAAGTTGGCCTAGCTGCATGTGCAACTTGAAGATGGGTTGGCCCTAAAAGGGGGGTGGAATGTAAAGTTTCACATCAAAGAGAAAGGTCTTGAGCTAACGCCATATAAGTAAACAAAACCCTGACAACAAAACCTAGTTTTAGATATGGCCAGACTAAGGACAATATCGCTGGAGGCTTTGTATGGAGGTGGTATCAAAGCCGGCCTAGCCACATGTGCAACTTGAAGATGGGTTGGCCCCAAAAAAAAGGTGGAATGTAAAGTCTCACATCAGAAAGAAAGGTCATGGGCTAATGCCATATAAGTGGAAGTGATACTCTTTCTACCAGTGACACGTTTTCCCACAAAAGGGTGTAATACCTTAGATGCCTTAGCCTTCTCATCCCATTACCAAGGCTTATATTATACACTTTACATGAAGAACAATATTTTTAATAACATTATTTTACATTATGTAAGCCCCAAAAATTTTATTTCATGCTTTGTGGATCGTGTGAACTCATTCATATCATTTTCCACCCATATTACATCCATACAAGTCAAAAACATCACCATTTATCTCATATATCTCAAGCTATAAACCATACATTATATAAACCAGATTTTGGCCTCGGGTTCATTGTTCTAGTTTACTGATATGAACTTTAGAAAATTATAATTAATTCTAAAAAAAATCAAAATCAAGCAAACTATACCATTCTAGAAAGCTCTAGATGTTAACTACTTGTGAAAATAGTTTTAGATCAAAATAGAAGTATTTAGACCACAAAAATTGATGGAATAGTATCAAAAGTCAAGTTGCATTATTGGTACTATCATGCAATTTTAAAAATTTGATTCTCCCTTTACAAAGCATCAAATGGGGTGATCTTAATGGATATGGAAAGCTTATCGTGTCTAGTTTATTCTTGTAAAATTTCATATGCATTGGATATCATTTGACCTACATGTGGGATAGAAATATAAACTAACTATATAAACAGTGCTATTACCATATCAGCAGGATTTTCCCAATTTTGAAAAATCATAATAAATTCTCTAGAACTCTAAATTAGGTGCCTTTACCTCTGTGAAAAACTCTAGATGAGACCTATATTCATGCCAGATATCATAGGAAAATTCTTCCATTTGGTCAATTTGGAGGTTAAGCTCAAGATTTGGTCATTTTTAGCACTATAATTAGGTCAAAATAGCACCAAATGTTCTTCTTAAGCTACCATAGCCACTTGAGCATGTCCCATAGCACAAACACAGCCAAGGGAAATATCTCAAATGGTCCCAAAGATCATAGAGATTAAACTCATCATATCACTTGCATCCTTACATATATATATATATATATATATATTAGCATATGGGTGGCAAAATCTCACATTTCCATACATATAACTTCAAGATTCATACATACATCACATATATATACATTCAAACTTGTTCAAATGGTTACATCTTATATAAACCATATAAATACATGTCTTGACATCAATATGTCCTTAAAACAACTAGTTAGCTACCTCCTTGTCAAAGTATCATGGTCCAAGGCATTTGGTCTCTTTTCCTTGGACTTTTTAACTCACCTAAACATGAATAAGCATATGGAGGGGGAAGAGTGAGATTTAAAGAATCTAAATAGCTCTTAACCTTTTCTAACATACATAATGGATACATATACATGTCAAAGAATACATGCATGGCTTTCAAGCTACTAGTGCACATATGCATAACATGTTCAAGAAACTCATACATAACATACATAGGTTCTCAAAGGTATTGGTTTAGCCTCACCCATTTTCTTTGAGATTTTTGGCTTGGTCTCACCCAATTCTAAAGACTTTTAGAAGGACTTTTGGCTCATTTTCACCTTTGCTAAGGAACTTTTGGCATTACCATACCCATTCAAGCCAAAGCACATTCATAAAACATATTTCAAGATCATCATGGTACCATGGCATGTAGACAATAGCTAAAAATATTTCTCATGGTAAAGATACATACACACATCCAAGGACAAGAAAATATCCAAAAAGATATGAGAGAAAGGCTAGAAAGCTACCTTGGAGCAATTGCACACACTTTTCTCTTGGAATTCTTCTTCCCTTCTCAGCCAAGCCTTGTAATTAGGTGGCTCTTGGTTCTCTTGGCCTAGACACATCAAGTAAGATATATTTAGATCATAGGAACAAGCCCTAACTTCTCACAAGCCCTATGTTATGCTACATTCTCATATGGCTCTATTATGCTTCCATATAAGACACAATGAAGCAACTCTTGAAGTTCATAATCTTGGCTCCTATTTCTCATTCATTCTAAGTCTCTTGACTCCATTTAAACTCCTTAGAGTCATCACATATTCATTCTAAGGAGCCTAGCTATAAGTTTCTTCTTTATGTTTCATTATACAGCCTACACCTCCATCTCACATTCCATGGCTTCTAATTTTTTCCAAGGCTTCTATTAATGTTCTTTCATCATATCTAGTCCTATTCTATGCTTAGAATAATTTAAAATTCTCCCTAGGTGGTCAAACCTCTCTTAGCTGAGACATGCTCCATGATTGTGCATTAAAGGATTTTACTTGCTTTCTTTAGGGAGTTGGCTCATAAGAGACTTCCTAAGTGTCTTTAGAATTTATTCATATTTTTAGACAACCTAAATTATTATTAGAAAGCATCCTATATATCATGATGCAACAAAATCCCTAATCTTTGTAACCTTATTTCTAATGCATCTTAATTGGATTTCTTTGCATATACTTGTTCCTTACACTTCAAAACCTATATTTCTCTCTTAGCTGGGCTCTAAGTGGGACAAAACGTACCCAAGGAGAATGAATAAAGAAGCGCAAGAAAAGAATGAATGTTACCTTGATTTTAGGCTTGTTTCAAGAGTTCTTTCACTTGGTGTAGTCCTCTCCTTCAAACTATAATCTTCTCCCTCTAAAGTAGACCTAAAACATGTCCAAATTAATTAACAAACCATAAGAGAAGAGAGGAAAAGAAGGAAAAGAGGTTTAGTAAAGGAAAGAGCATGAAAAACTAATGAGATCTTATACTTTTCAAGCTTTCTCTTCTTCCTTTAACTCCCCCTCTTGGTGTGCCACTCAAGCCTCTTTTAAAATATGTTTAGACTAAAATCAAATCAGTGGAGAGAGTTGGAACAACATGGGACGTGATTTATAAGCCTAGGAGTCCATCTAAGCAACTTTTAAAATTTATAATTTAGTCCCTATTCTTGGTTTTGTCCAATTGGACTTATTTCAACTCCTTTTAAAGAATCGTCTTTTCCATCATAAAATTTAAATTCTCTAATTTATAAAATAGCTTTGATTTCACCTAAATTAGATTTGAAACCATCAGTTTTGGTCAACTAACAACTAAATCACTTACCGAAAGGGTTTTAGCTATTCTGAGGGTTCCTATGATTTTCAGGGCTTCTAAGAACCCTAGAAAACCCTCTTGTGAGTTTTTCAAATTTTTTAGAAATTATAAAAATGCCCTAACTTATTTTGGCAAATTTTCTTAACTCATCTAGCTCGGGTTTCTGAGAACTTTAAGCCTTGGATTCTCATTATTTGAGGTCTAAACTATTACTCTAATTTTATTTGACCTCAAATCACTCTAGTTAGGGAACATTCTTTTATATCTTGTGAGTTTCGTACATTTACAGAGAAACCAGATGTTATAAATGGAGGAACAAAACCCCATAAATGGAACCTTGTTTCTGACATGGCTGGACTGAGGACAATATCACTAGAGGCTCTATATGGAAGTGGTATTAGAGTTGGCCTATCTACATGTGCAACCTAAGGACATGTTGTGTAATATCCAGTTCTCTGAAAACCAGAGAAAACATGAGAAATGTAATGTACGATTTCTCCGTAAACGAACAAAATTCACTGGATATAAAAGGAAGTACCCCAAGATGATATAGTTAAGGTCCTAAAAAATTTGGGAAGCATTCTAGACTCCTAAATATGAGAATCCTAACCTCAGACGAAAAGAAAAATGGAGTTAGAATGAAGAAACAATTCCTTACGAAAAGTTTACAAAACATAATGGCATTTTTGTAATTTTGAGTAAATTTTGGAATTCACACAGGAAGGCTTTTAAATGAAAATTTTGTGTTCTTCGAGGTTCTCAGAGGTCCTAAAAACCATGGAAAGTCCCGAGACAATTAAAATCCTTCTGGTGGATGTTTTCTAACGTCGTTTAACTCAAACTTTGACTAATTCATTTGGGAAGATTTTAGCTCCAATTTGAGTGATTCCAAAGGCATTTTACTAAATTAGAAACCTAAATTTCATAATAGAAAAGATAGTTCTAAAAAAGGAGCTAAAACGAAGGAGAAACACAAATGCCAAGAATAAAGGGCAAAATGAGAATTTTTGAAAAGTGTAACTTATTCTCACCTATATATATGATGCACCCTTCTTCTCCCTTCTGTAACACCCCAAAATTAATTAAGGTGTTAATAATGTGTTTGGACTAATTTAAGAATAATTATTATGGAATAATTGGGTAAGCAATATGAACGAGAATTTATAGAGAGATAATATAGGTTCAAGATTTCATTTGGGTTAAAGCTTAATTTGGGCCCAAGATCAATTTAAATAAGCCATGGGTAAGTATTTATGGAGGCCCAATGATTTTAAGTGCAAGCCTAACTCCTTATCATGAGATTTGGGCCAAGAGAGATCACCTAGTAATAGCCCAATTTGATTTAGAGGAATGGAGGCCCAAGACCCAATTTACATGAGCCCTTATAGATAGCCCAATACACATTATGCAGACCTAAGTTAGATTGACTCTTGGAACTTGGCCTAACCCATCATATTTCTGCAGCCCAACTTATGAAATAAGGCCCAACAAGTATACAAAATCTGAACTCACAAAGAATTGGGCCATTGGGTCAGCACATCCCACTTCTAGCTTCAAATTTTCTGCAGCCCACTTGAAATAATGAGCCCAATTAGACCTTGGGCTGATGGGTCAACCCACAACCCACTTGAGACCCAACACAAACATAACTAAACCCTAACTCTTTAGCCTCCCCTTCATTTGCTGAAACTTAAGAGAGGAAATTCGGAGGTTCAAGGGAGGCTAGGGTTCTACCAACATGGAGGCTCTATTTTTGACTCTTAGAGGATGATTTAGCCAAGGTGAGTTATATATAACTTGACCCTCTCATCCTCCTCTTCATTTTGGTCCTATTAATTTCTGGGTTTGAGTATTTTCATCTCCTTCCCAAACTTGAAATTTGGTATTGGGTGATTCCTTGCAAGATTTTCGGACTTGGAGGTTAGAGGGAGGATTAGGTAAGCTTTTCCCTTCCATTTTGTGTATCACATTGCTGGAAAATGCTCCTAAGGATGTATTATCATAATGGGTTCTGTTATTGTGTGAAATTACAAGGAGATAATGGTGGAAAACCCAATTTTCTGGGCTTGATGATTGAAATGCAAATTTTGGTGAGCCCATGGTGGATTTTCAGAGGTGAGGCTATGGCTGTTGTTAAGTGAGTATATCCTTCCTATTTTGATGCATTTTCTGTTAGTTTGAGACCCCTATAGTTGACCTATGATATGGGCTTTAGTTTCATGTGAAATTACCCAGAAATTGGAATGAACTATGGCAATTTTTGGTGTGGGAAAGTTGGAATCCGAAATTAAATTCCTTGGTAATTAGGTGAGTAACCTCTAGTCTATCATTAGTAGTTCAACTCTTTGGATATTTGATTATGATTAGAAATGATGATAATTATGCTTGTTATAGGTTTGGTGTGCATATGGATTTTTATGGTAGCTAGGGGAAGAGTAATTGGCTTCATTGAGGTAACTGGGGTTATTTTCCACTTCCATGTATATGTTCATGTTGATCTGATATTGGTTGCACATATATGATTTTGAAATGCTAAATGATTAGTTGACTACTTGAATTGTTATTGTGATTGGACCTTGTGAGTCCATGGTGGAGCTGTGGTGCGGCTGCCACCCATGCATGTGCTTTGATCGGGCACTGGGTTGTGATCAGACCCCGATGCACTGAGCCCTGGTTGTGCTCATTGGGGGAGTTGGTGCCGTGGACGGACCATTCCCGGTGTTATTGGCCATTAACATGTTGTGTATGACTGCTGGTATGGGACAGTAGTTCCTTGTAGTCAACTAGTTCATTTGCAAATTGAATCGATGATTCTGGTATTGATGACATGAAATTGCATTGGATTGATTAACTTGTATATGTATATATGGAATCTTCCCTTTTGTTACTGAGATTATATATCTCACCCCGTTGTGGGCTAACATTTTCAGGGACCGGACCTCTTAGTGGCAAGAAGAAAATTAATGGGAGTTGCTAAATGGTTTGGTAGCACATCAGTTTAGGAGCTTTGATAAAATGTATTGTAACTAAATTGCTAGTTTTGTATCATTGCTGCATTGTATCATGAGTTGCCAAGCATAGAGATTGTATATGTAATTTGTTTATCATGGAATTGAACATTCTGATTGTAATTGGCTAATAAGGGATAAGTGATTCGATTTCATATGAACATTAAGCATTGACCCCATACACCTTGTGACCAGAATACATTCGCTGTCATTAAATTATGGTTTTGTTGATGTGTGGTAGTTTGGTAAGTACAAAATAATACTTTAAATCTTGAGATAGATAAGGATAGATTAACTAGGTAAATCAAGTAGATAAATACCATTAGAGGTTCACAAATGAAGGGAGAGTGGTCCTAGAGTGTCCCTAAGATGAGAATTGGAGTGTAGGGGTCGAAATTTAAGTAATGTAGTCACAGGAGGGAGTCTCGCCACGGCCAAGAGGTCTTCGCCGCGGCCAAATGAGAGACAGAACCAAATGGCGCCGCGGCCTAATAAATCGTGCCGCGGCGCAAAGTGGGAAAATAAGGATAGATTAACTAGGTAAATCAAGTAGATAAATACCATTAGAGGTTCACAAATGAAGGGAGAGTGGTCCTAGAGTGTCCCTAAGATGAGAATTGGAGTGTAGGGGTCGAAATTTAAGTAATGTAGTCACAGGAGGCAGTCTCGCCGCGGCCAAGAGGTCTTCGCCGCGGCCAAATGAGAGATAGAACCAAATGGCGCCGCGGCCTGATAAATCGCGCCGCGGCGCAAAGTGGGAAAAATTGCCTAAAAGCTGACAGAATGAAAATGCGCCGAGGCGGAAAAATATTGCGCCGAGGCGGAGCTGACAGAATGGAAACCCGCCGAGGCGCAAATATATTGCGCCGAGGCGAGAATCGTAGGGTTGAGAAAAGTAGTTCCAGGAGGCATTTTCGCCGCGGCGCCATGATGGCTGGCCGCGGCGCAAGTCCCCAAACTCCTACTATGAGCCTAGAAACCCTAATTTCTTCAATGGTAATGATAAGAAATGATATAGGAACACTTGTGGGAGGTTATTGGGTATTAAAACCGATAGACGGTTGAATCATCAACCCCTTATGGTAGTAGGATTCCTTTTAAGCAAATTTTGTTTTGTTATGGTGGTATGGTGATGACCCTAACATCAAGGTTCAAATTTTCCTCGTATTTTCACAACGTGATAAATTGTAACCACTCAAACCTTGATAATTAATTATTAATCGTATACTTAACCATATTTACAATAATGATTAGAAGGAAGGGTTGTCACACCTTCATTATACACAACCATGTTCTGCCCAAAATTAGAAGAAAACCCTAGGGGATGAGGCACACAAGAGGAGGAAGAAAAGGAGCAGAAATTTAAGGTAGAAAGGTGTGGATTTTCATGGTTTTTCATGTTCTTTTTCTTCCAAACCTCTTTTCCTTCATTCTCCTTTATTTCCTATTATTAAAATGAAGTTTAAAAATCTGTTTTAAGGGAGAAATTGAGGGGAAAATTCGGATTTGAAGAGACGAGCTCGAAGAACACAAGATTCAAGTGAGAAAAAGCAAGAAAACAAGGTAATTTCTCTTCCTATGGTTGCCACCTTTGGTTCCCTCCTCCTCCATTTCACCCCACTTGAGAAAACCCTAGGAGGAGATGATTTTTAGGCAGAATCAAGTATGAATCTAAGGAAAAGGGGTGTAGAGATTAAGAATATGCAAGGAAAATCATGAAATAGGCATTAGGATTCAAGATGCAAAACCTAGGGTTTCTAGTGCACCTTTTAAATTCTAAATTTATATGATGCTTCCTAGGTCTAATTAAGAGTTTATATGAGTTCTTGAGACACCTAAGATGCTCCCCATAAGCTTCTTCCTTCAACAAAATAAGAAAACTCCATATGGCCCAATTGATACCTATGTCTCAGCCAAGAGAGGTTCTTGTAGGTCGGGGGAGTTTTAAATTTTTATAAGGCCATTTTTGAGTCACATTTGATGAATAAGAATGAAAGGAGACCTTGGAAAAAATTTAGAACTCATAGAAAGTGATTTAGTGTCTTAGGTTTCATATTATGACCTAAAGAAGTAACATGGTATAATACCATCATTTCTAGCTCATACCCATCATGCCTTACATGCTCATATGAGATATAGGAAGACTAAAGTGAGATCTTTCCCATGGGATTCATACATTTTCTTAAAGTTGCGACATGGTTAAAAATTCACTTCAGTGTCACATGGATAGTGTGAGCTCATTCTATGCATCCTCATATTTAATTGTACCATTACAACTTATTTCAATCCCAACAACATGCTATTAGCCTATGGAAACCAAAAAGACGTATGAGACATGTAGATTTATTTTGGCCAAACTTGGCCTCATTTCTGGGCAAAGTTTAGAAAATCACAACTAAATCTAAAATAATTGAAAACATGTAATCTCAGTCATTCTGGAAAGCTTGTGATGTCTATGTGATGCTAAAAATATGTACAAGTCATAACATCTCACACACAATGTGTTTGACACGCGAAATCATCTGGAGGTTGGAGTGGGTTCTGATGCTGTCACAGTTTACTGATATGAACTTCAAAAATGTCTAACTAATTCCACAAAAATCCAACGTATGCAAATAATACCAATATGGAAAGATGTGGATGTTAAATAGAGAGGAAAATGTCTCCAGATCAGTTTATCAAGCCAAACTCCTAGAAATCGATGGAATAGTACCTTGGGTCAGTCAAGATGACTGATGCTGGGCAGGAACTTCGAAAATGCATATCTTCCTCTCTAGACTTCCAAATGAGATGCTTCTAGTTGTTACAAGTCACTGTGACTGTCTAATTTCTGCCTATAAAATGTTGTAGCTATTGGACAACGTTTACCCCTCGGATGACATAATTTCACAAATGACCAAATGAATAGTGTTTATGGAGATCCGAAATTCTGATACCAACTTTGAAAAATCATAGAAAATTCCACAGACCTCCAAATGACCTAATCTTTAGCTTCCTAAAAATCTCTAGACAAGATCTAGTCACATGCCAAATTCCAAGGCAAGCAGAGGTCGTTTGGTCAGACTTGGACATCATAGGGCAAAGTGCCAATTTCTCTTGCTAAAGAAGGCTCCAAGGGTTCAAATTAGCTTCTCCTACTTCTATGGCTCCATGAGCACATGGGAAAGCATCAACATAGGCTATTAAAAATAGCTCAAATGTCTAATAACCCAGATTTGCAAAACTCACTCTCCCACACCAACACATACACCCATGTGGACAATGCTAAGATCTTACTATTCATTCCAAAACTTGCTACATCACTTAAGATAGTTCTCATTCTCATACATATATGATAAATACATTCATTTACAAGTATTCATATGTACTACATCATGTACATCATTAAAGTACACCTCTTGACTTAACTACAAAATAGTGACAAAATGGCTTTTTTACAATTTCTTCACCGAATTCCCTAGCTTCAAGCTTGGTGGCTCCCATCTCTTGCCTCACTTGGTCCACCTAGCATGTTAAGATGGTAGAGAGGAGGAGTGAGATTCAAAGAATCTCAATAGGTCATCTCTCATTCAATCATACATAAAGCATGCAAACAAGTCTCACAAAGGTATACATGAGCATATGAGCATGTGAAATCATAAGAAAAGCATTTTCAACATTTGAGTAGGCCATACATAACATACAAAAGCTTGCCAAGCAAGTGGATTAGCCTCACCCATTCACTTATGGATTTTGGACCTGCCTCACCCATTCTTTAAGAGGTTTTTAGACTCAACCTTACTCTTGGGAGTTAACCTCACTTTTGAGAGACTTTTTACTTTGTCTTAACCAATTTTAAGGTTCTTGGCTCATCTTCACCATGGCTAGAGGGTTGTTGGATTTTCCATACTCAAGCAAACCAAAGCAATCACATAAAACATCATTCAAATATATAAGGCATCATCATGCTACCATACTTTTCATGGTTTAAAAACATACATACACACATGCAAAACAATATAAGCACACATCTATGCATGAGAGAAAGTGGAGAGAGCTACCTTATTGGCTAATCACAAGCTTTTCCTTTCAATTTGTCTCCTCCCTTATTGATTTCACAATCACACCTAGATAGGAGTGCTTCTCTTGAGCCTAGACATACAAAGAGCATGTAATTACTCTCTTAACACTTTATTCATAAAGTTAGGGATTTCTTTCTAGCAAACCCTACCAAGCATATACGAACTAGGGGTTCTTTCTCTCTCTAGAAATTCACTAACTATCCTTCCTCTCTCAAGCTCTCAAGAAAGGAAATCAAGGAAGTGAAGCTACATGAATTCTAACCTCCCTCAAGAGTGGTTTTCCACTTTCCCTCTTCTGAACCAAGCCCAAAACATAGCTACTTTAACCACCAAAACCATAAGAAGAGAGGGCAAGGAGAGAAGAACAATATTCTAAGAGAAAAGCTATGCAAATCTTACCTTTTTTTTGTTCTTCCTTCCTCCTCTAGGTTTCTCTCTCTCTCCTCCGCCCTTTTCTCTGCCTTAGAGGGAGCTTAAGTCGATTAAAAGAAGAAAGGAGGGGTTTGGATGTTTTAATAAGTCAAATTCTCTTTTTTCAAGCTTTTTCGAACTAACCCTCGCTATAGCGAGGCATAACCCTCGCTACGAGGAGCTCGTATCAGTCTCAGACCCCTGCCTTCACTACGGCACGCGCTACGGCAAGCAACACCCTGGTTTTTGTATGGGATGCCTGCACTCACTATAGCTAGAAGCATTTTCGCTATAGCTAGAAGGCACTCTTGCTATAGTGAACAGGTACATTCACTATAGCTAGGTTATAGCTAGCAAACTTAGAAAATTTTCAACCCTTCGAAAATTTTCAACTTTTTTTTTCCTGGTACAACATTCGACCCTCCTTATAAAAATTTCGTCCTCGAAATTTAAATAACGTACTTCATGGGAAGAGTTCCGGATATTTCTTCCTCATATTATCTTCTAATTCCTAAGTGGCTTCCTTGGGAGACAATTCCTTCCAAACCATTTTCACCAGCGATATCATCTTATTCTGTAACTGCTTAAGTCTAACATCCACGATCCGATCTGGTGATATTATATATGATAGATCATCCTGTAACTGTACATTCTCATATTCTATGACATGTGAGGGGTCAGGCTGGTACTTTTTCAATTGGGAAACATAGAAGACATTATGGACTTGGCTTATGTTCGGAGAAAGAACTAGTTTATATGCCACAAGTCCTACTTTATCAAGAATCTGGAAAGGACCTATGTACTTTGGACTGAGTTTTTTACTCTTAATGGACCAACCTATTCCTGTGACTGGAGAAACCCTAATGAAAATATAGTCTCCAACCTCAAATTCTAACAGCTGCCTACGTTTATCTGCATAACTTTTCTGTTTACTCTGGGCCGTCAAAAATTTTTTTCTGATGGTTTCTATCTGTCTAGAGGTCTGGTCCACTAATTCTGGGCCTATGAGGCTCTGCTCTCCTAGCTCAACCCAACACATTGGGGACCTACACTTCCTCCCATACAATGCCTCATACAGTGCCATCTGTATACTGGCATGATAACTATTATTATAGGTAAACTCCGCTAGAGGCAAGTATATATCCCAGTTCCCTTTCATTTCTAGCACACATGCCCTCAACATGTCCTCTAAGGTTTGGATGGTTCTCTCTGTCTGTCCATCCGTCTGAGGGTGGTAGGCCGTGCTGAATCTAAGTCGGGTGCCTAGAGCATCCTATAATGATCTCTAGAAATTTAATGTGAATCTAGGATCTCTATTTGATACTATGCTCCTAGGCACACCATGCAGTCTAACTATCTCCCTGATATACAGCTGGGCTAACTTATCTAAGGTATAAATGGCTTTCATAGGTAGAAAATGTACTGACTTTGTTAACCTATCGACTATTACCTATATTGTATTATAGCTCGATGATGTCCTAGGTAAACCCATGACAAAATCCATAGCTATGCTATCTTATTTCCACTTTGGGATATCTAGGGGCTGAAGTAACCCAGTTAGTTTCTGATGTTCTATTTTTACTCTCTGGCATACCAAACATTGGGAGACATATTCTGCTATGTCTATTTTCATCTCGGGCCACCAGAATATTTTCTTCAAATCTTGGTACATTTTATTATTGCCCGATGAATGGTATATCTACTCTTATGTGCCTCATCTAAAATTTTCTCTTTGGTCTCAGTGTTTCTAGGCACATTCAGCCTATCCCTGTACCTCACTATGTCATCCTCAGACAGACTAAACTCCTGGACACTGCCCTGAGTTATCTGGGCTCTAATCTTCTTTACATGGTCGTCTGCTTGTTGGGCTTCTCTTATCTGATCCCTCAAGTCATTTTCTATTCGGGTCTCACTCATTAATAATTTTTCCAAACACACCTCGCAAGAGAGACTCATGTCTTTGAATCTCTCGATCAATTCTTGCTCTCGGATCATCATACAGGCCATATGTATGGATTTTCTACTTAGGGTATTAGCTACCACATTAGCCTTACCGGGATGGTATTTCAATATGAACTCATAATCTTTCAGAAATTCTAACCATCTTTGTTGCCTCATATTTAGCTCCTTCTATTCAAATAAATATTTAAGACTCTTGTGGTCACTATAAATTTCTATTGCTGTCCCATATAAGTAGTGTCTCCATATTTTCAGAGCAAATACCACTGCGGCTAACTCTAAGTCCTGTGTGGGGTATTTTTCCTCATGAGATTTCAATTGCCTAGAAGCATAAGCTACCACTCAGCCTTTCTGTATAAGCACACATCCTAACCCTTTCTTAGAGGCATCACTATACACTACAAAAATTTCTTTAGGGTCAGGGAGTACTAGAACTGGAGTCGTGGTCAACTTGTGCTTCAACTCTTGGAAACTACTCTCACATTTCTCATTCCACATAAATAGCACGTTCTTCCTAGTAAGCCAGGTCAGTGGCATCGCTATTTGAGAAAGGCCCTGAATGAACCTCCTATAATACCCTGCCAAACCTAGAAAGCTCTTGATCTCTGTCACTGTTTTAGGTCTCTCCTACTATAATACTGCCTCTACCTTATGGGGATCTACTGTGACCCCTGCCTGGGAGATCACATGACCAAGAAATGGAATCTCAGTGAGCCAGAAATCACATTTACTAAGTTTAGCATACAACTGTTTCTCTCTCAATGTCTCTAGGGCTAATCTTAGGTGTTGCTCATGTTCCTCTCTACTTTTCGAGTAGATGAGGATGTCATCTATGAAGACTACTATGAACCTGTCTAAATATGGCCTAAAAACTCTATTCATGTAATCTATAAAAACTGCGGCGCATTCGTCAACCTGAAAGGCATAACTAAGAATTCATAGTGCCCGTATCTGGTTCTAAAGGCTGTCTTGGAAATATCATCTGCCTTTATCCTGAGCTAATGATATCCCAACCTGAGGTCTATCTTGAAAAATACTGACGCTCCTACTAATTGATCTAGGAGGTCATCTATGCGAGGGAAAGGGTGCTTATTCTTAATGGTGATTTTATTGAGTTCCCGGTAGTCTATACATAGCCTAAGGCTTCCATCCTTCTTCTTTACAAATAGGACTGGCGCTCCCCACGATGAGATACTGGGTCTAATAAAACCCTTTTCTAAAAGCTCTTTTATCTATTTCTTAAGCTCTGCTAGCTCGGTGGGAGCCATTCTATATGAGGCCTTAGACACTGGACGTGCCCCAGGTACAATAGTTATAGGAAACTCATCTATACCCTCTTCTACCTCAGCCTGGACTGAAAAGAAAACCAAATACCCTTGACAATCACGCCCTATAGATCTCTCAACCTGGGAGGTGGTAATAATAGATAACTCAGCCCTAGTACTAGGCACAGTCCCACACTCAGGTAAAGTAATACACCTGTGGCTACAATCTAGTGTGGCGTTATTTGTGGACATCCAGTTCATACCAATGATCACATCAATATCAATGAGGGGCATACAAATCAAATCAAGGGTGGTCAGGCAATGATTAAATTGGATCATACAATTCAAGCAAGCATAGGAAGTGATGGCTCAGTTTTCAGTGGGGGTGGATACATGTAACTCACATGGCAATATATGCATACTCAGACCAACCTCTTGACACAGTCATAGGATATGAAAGAGTGGCTAGCACCTGAATCAAATAAGGCAGTTACTGAAAACTCATTTATCTTAATAGTACCTTGAATCAGACTCGGGGACTGGCTAGCCTCCTGCTGTGATAGGGCAAAGACTCTACCCTGGGTCTGTGGTCTGGGAGGAGGAGCCATCTCCCTTGGCTGTGTGATCTGTAGAGGGGCCTGTAGAGAAGCCTGGGTGTAATCTTTGGCTATATACCCCAGCCTGCCACATCTAAAGTACACATTCTACCCCGCATAGCACGGTTTGGTACCGTGATTCCTGTCACACTGGGGACATATGATCAGTGGAGCACTACCTTTATTAGACTGAGTCCTCCTTCTCTTGCCCCTTTGGTTCCACTGACTCTTTCCGCCTCTACAGCTCGTCACTGCAGGCTGAGAACCATCTTTAGATCTCTTAGGCTCAGGGAGGGGAAGAGGTGGTCTGGTATTGGAGGTAGGTTGCATCATCCTGAGATGCGTTTCTGTCACTCTGTATACCTCTACAAGGGTATTAAAGTGCCTGATTCTCTGTGGCACAACCCTGTCTCGAATCTCAGGGAGTAAGCCCTTTTCTAACCTATCTGCCCTCCATTTCTCATCATCATCATGTCTCTGTAGGTATGAGGAATATCTGGAGAGCTCAACAAATTTCGCTACATACTGGTCCACGGACATCCCCAGAATTTGTTTGAACAGGATAAATTCTGACTCCTCATCTCTGATGGAATCGAGGAAATACTTCTCGTGGAATGCCTCGAGAAATGCCTCCCAAGTGATCGGGGCGTTCCTCGCTCTCAGAATAGGCTCAATGCCCTTCCACCAGTAAATTGCTTCTTTCTGTAACTGGAATGCAACCATCTTGGCTTTTTGCTCAGACGTGCACTCCATCACCTCAAAGATCTGCTCTAGCTCCAAAATCCAGGCCTCAGTTTTATCTGCGTTCATCTCACCATCAAAGATGGGAGGCCCAAATTTTCTGAACTATGTGATCACTTTTCTAATCGAGGTTTGCTGCTGAGTAAGAGGCGTCTGAGCTGGTAGAATTAGAGCAACAACCTGCATGTGTGGCTGTGCATCTGTAGGAGTCGCCCTTGAGTGCTCGGGATAATCTGAGTGTGGAGGTGGCTGAGGAGGAGAAGGTGTAGGGCCCTGGCTATCTCTCTCAGCAAGCCGTTCTTGTAACTGCATGATAACGGTATGCTGCTGATCCAGGCGAGCCATAATAGACTGTAAGGCTCCAGCAATTGGATCACTAGGCCCGGCTTCATCAGCCTGAGCTGCTTTGGGAGGCTTACCTCTCCCTCTACCTCTACCTTGACGCGTGTCTACCATCTTTCTGAATCATATAAGCATGCTTTAGTACATAATAAGGACATACGCCACTGCCATGCACTCAATCATCTATAAACAAGCTCATATACATCTTGGCAACTCACAAACACAAGCCACAACCCACAATGAGAGCCTAAACCTTTGCTCTGATACCAAAAAATGTAATACCATCATTTCTAGCTCATACCTATCATGCCTTACATGCTCATATGAGATATAGGAAGACTAAAGTGAGATCTTTCCCATTGGATTCATATATTTTCTTAAAGTTTCGACATGGTTAAAAATTCACTTTAGTGTCACATGGACCGTGTGAGCTCATTCTATGCATCCTTATATTTAATTGCACCATTACAACTTATTTCAATCCCAACAACATGCTATTAGCCCATGGAAACCAAAAAGAGGTATGAGACATGTAGATTCATTTTCGGCCAGACTTGGCCTCATTTTTGGGCAAAGTTTGGAAAATCACAACTAAATCTAAAAAAATTAAAAACACATAATCTCAATCATTCTGGAAATCTTGGGATGTCTACTTGATGCTAAAAATATGTACAAGTCATAACATCCCACACACGACACGTTTGACATGTGAAATCATCTGGAGGTTGGAGTGGGTCCTGATGCTGTCACAGTTTACTGATATGAATTTAAAAAATGTCTAACTAATTTCACAAAAATCCAACGTATGCAAATAATACCAATATGGAAATATGTAGATGTTAAATAGAGACAAAAAATATCTTCAGATCAGTTCATCAAGCCAAACTCTCAGAAATTGATAGAACAGTACCTCGGGTCAATCAAGATGACTGATACTGGGTAGAAACTTCAAAAATGCATGTCTTCCTCTTTAGACCTCCAAATGAGGTTCTTCAAGTTGCTACAAGTCAGGTGACTGTCTAGTTTCTGTCTATAAAATTTTGTAGCCATTCGACCATGTTTGCCCCTCGGATGACACAATTTCACAACTGACCAAATGAACAGTGTTTATGGAGATCCAAAATTCTGATGCCAACTTTGAAAAATCATAGAAAATTCCACAGACCTTCAAATGACCTGATATTTAGCTTCCTAAAAAGATCTAGACAAGATCTAGTCACATGACAAATTCCAAGGCAAGAAGAGGTCGTTTGGTTAGACTTGGACATCATGGGGCAAAGTGCCAATTTCTCTTGCTCAAGAAGGCTCCAAGGGTTCAAATTGGCTTCTCCTACTTCTATGGCTCCATGAGCAGATGGGGAAGCATCAACATAGGCTATTAAACATGACTTAAGTGTCTAACAACCCAAATTTGCAAAACTCACTCCCACACCAACACATACACCCATGTGGACAATGCTAAGATCTTACTATTCATTCCAAAACTTGCTACATCACTCAAGATAGTTCTCATTCTCATACATATATGATAAATACATTCATTTACAAGTATTCATACATACTACATCATGTACATCATTAAAGTACACCTCTTGACTTAACTATAAAATAGTGACAAAATGGCTCTTTTACAATTTCTTCACCGAATTCCCTAGCTTCAAGCTTGGTGGCTCCCATCTCTTGCCTCACTTGGTCCACCTAGTATGTTAGGATGGTGGAGAGGAGGAGTGAGATTTAAAGAATCTCAATAGCTCATCTCTCATTCAATCATACATAAAACATGCAAACAAATCTTACAAAGGTATGCATGGGCATATGAGCATGTGAAATCATAAGAAAAGCATTTTCAACATTTGAGTAGGCCATACATAACATACAAGAGCTTGCCAAGCAAGTGGATTAGCCTCACCCATTCACTTGTGGATTTTGGACTTGCCTCACCCATTCTTTAAGAGGTTTTTAGACTCAACCTTACTCTTGGGAGTCAACCTCACTTTTGGGAGACTCTTTACTTTGTGTCAACTAACTTTAGGGTTCTTGGCTCATCCTCACCATGGCTAGAGGGTTGTTGGCTTTTTCATATTCAAGCAAACCAAAGCAATCACATAAAACATCATTGAAATATATAAGGCATCATCATGCTACCATACTTTTCATGGTTTAAAAATATACATACACACATACAAAACAATGTAAGCACACATCTATGCATGAGAGAAGGTGGAGAGAGCTACCTTATTGGCTAATCACAAGCTTTTCCTTTCAATTTGTCTCCTCCCTTGTTGATTTCACAATCACACCTAGATAGGAGTGCTTCTCTTGAGCCTAGACATACAAAGAGCATGGAATTACTCTTTTAACACTTTATTCATAAAGCTAGGGATTTCTTTCTAGCAAACCCTACCAAGCATATACGAACTAGGGGTTCTTTCTCTCTCTAGAAATTCACTAACTATCCTTCCTCTCTCAAGTTCTTAAGAAAGGAAATCAAAGAAGTGAAGCTACATGAATTCTAACATCCCTCAATAGTGGTTTTTCACTTTCCCTCTTCTGAACCAAGCCCAAAACATAGCTACTTTAACCACCAAAACCATAGGAAGAGAGGGCAAGGAGAGAAGAATAATATTCTAAGAGAAAAGCTATGTAAATCTTACCTTTTTCTTGTTCTTCCTTCCTCCTATAGGTTTCTCTCTCTCTCCTCCACCCTTTTCTCTGCCTTAGAGGGAGCTTAAGTCGGTTAAAAGAAGCAAGTAGGGGTTTGGATGCTTTAATAAGTAAAATTCTCTTTTTTCATACTTTTTCGGACTAACCCTCATTATAGCAAGGGATAACCCTCGCTACGGCGAGCTCGTATCAGTCTCAGACCCTTGCCTTCGCTACGGCGCACTACGGCGAGCAATGCCCTGGTTTTTGTATGGGGTGCCCATACTCGCTATAGTTAGAAGGCACTCTCGCTATAGTTAGAAGGCACTCTCACTATAACTAGACCATTTCTCGCTATAGCAAACAGGTACATTCGCTATAGCTAGGCTATAGCTAGCAGACTTAGAAAATTTTTAACCCTTCAGAAAATTTTAGCTTTTTTTTTTTTTGGTTGTTACATATGGTGTTAGGCCTTTTGTTTTAATGATGTGATAACTCTGAGAGGCTTAAAAGGAGTTAAGAATCATATTTAAGAGGAAATAATGAGGCCTAGAAATTGTTTGAGAGGTGTTGCTTCATTAGGTGCCAATATGGACCATAATGGAGCCTATAGAGTAATCTAGTGTTTCATCAAATTATGTAGCCTTAGAATGTGTTTTATGAACTTTATTGGCTCCCATAAATTGTATCTAAACCAAGACAAACCATCTCCACCATTGTGGGTGTGTGGCCAAAAGATGAGGCTTGAATTTCAAGGAAAAATTGTGTGAGTATACACAAGGTAACTCTCTCCACCATCTCTCATGCAGGGATGTGTGTTTAGTTTTTTTTAAAATGTGTGTACATGTATTTTTAAGCTATGAAAAGTATGTTAGCATGCCTTTATGTGTCATGATCCTTGATGCCATGTTATATTTTCAAATGACTACATGATGTTTGTATGAGTTTGCTTAAGTGTGGAAAGGCCAAGAACTCTTCACCATGGTGAGGATGAGCGAAGAACCCTTGAGCTTGGTTGAGATAAAGTAAAGAGTCTCCCAAAAGCAAAGTGGACTTCCAAGAGTATGGTTGAGTTCAAAGCTCTCAAAGAATAGGTGAGGCAAGTCTAAAATCCATGAGGAGAAGTGTAAGGTCAATCTAAACACTTGGTAAACTCTTGAATGTCTTGTATGATTTGTTTATGTACCAAGTTTGCTTTTAAAATGTCCATGACTTCCATTTTTTTCATGCATGCATTTGTAAAGCTTTCTTTGCACATATTATGTATGATTGAATGAGAGATGAGCTATTAGGATTCTTTGAATTTCATCCCCTCCTCTCCAATGATCTAACATGCTAGGTGGACCAAATAGCTATAGCAATGGGAGCCAACAACAATGAAGAAGGGAGATTGGCAAGCATATGCCTTGTTTTATCCAACTTGGAAGCATAATAATGGTTCATGATGCATGTGATGTTGTAAATGGCCTATGAACCTTGAAACATGTGTAAATATGATATTATGTGTTGTTTAGATGTATGAATATGATGTATGACTTCTAGCATATAATTTGAGTATGTAATGCCAAAGTATGCAATGTAGAAGCATGATGTGTAACACCATCATTTTTAACTCATACCCATCATGCCTTACATGCTCATATGAGATATGGGAAAAATAAAGTGAGGTCTTCCTCATTGGGTTCATACACTTCCTCACATGGCATTATGGTTAAAATTCACTTTAGTGTCACATGGACCGTGTGAGCTCATTCTATGCATTCTCATATTTAATTGCATCATTACAACTCATTTCAATCCCAAAAACATGCTTTACACCCATGGAAACCAAAAAGGGATATGAGACATGTATATTCATTTTCGGCCATACTTGGCTTCATTTTTAGGCAAAGTTTGAAAATTCATAACTAAATCCAAAAAAATCAAAAACATGTAATCTCAGTTATTCTGGAAAGCTTAGAAGGTTTACTTCATACTAAAAATATCACAAAGCGTTTGACATGCAAAATTATCTATAGGTCGGACTAACCTTGATACTGTCACAGTTTACTGATATGGACTTCAAAAATGTCCAACTAATTCCAAAAAAATCCAATGCATGCAAATGATACTACTATGTAAAGATGTGGATGTTACCTAGAGAGAAAAAATATCTCTAGATCAGTTCATCGAGCCAAACTCTCAGAAATCGATGGAATAGTAACTTGGGTCAGGCAAGATGACTAATATTGGGCAGGAACTTCGAAATTGCATTTCTTCCTCTCTAGACCTCCAAATGAGGTGCTTCTAGTTGCTACAAGTCACTGTGACTGTCTAGTTTCTGTCTATAAAATTTCGTATCCATTGGACCACTTTGCCCCTCGGATGACACAATTTCACATCTGACCAAATGAACAGTACCTATGTCAATCCGAATTTCTGATACCAACTTTGAAAAATCATAGAAAATTCCAAAGACCTCCAAATGACCTGATCTTTAGCTTCCCAAAAATATCTAGACAAGATCTAGTCACATGCCAAATTTCAAGACAAGAAGAGGTCGTTTGGTCATACTTGGACATCATGAGGCAAAGTGACTATTTTCTCTTGCTAAAGAGGGCTCCAAGGGTTCAATTTGGCTTCTTTTACTTTTAAGGCTCTATAAGCACATGAGAAAGCATCAACATGGGCTATCAAACATGGCTCAAGTGTCTAACAGCCCAAATTTGCAAAACTCACTCTCCCACACCAACACATACAACATGTACATAAGGCCAAGATCTTACTATTCATACCGAAACTTGCTACATCATGCACTAT
This sequence comes from Erythrophleum ivorense, assembly GCA_026724425.1. Classification (NCBI taxonomy): domain Eukaryota; kingdom Viridiplantae; phylum Streptophyta; class Magnoliopsida; order Fabales; family Fabaceae; genus Erythrophleum; species Erythrophleum ivorense. The sequence continues at coordinate 6,627,767 of JAIUCV010000018.1, forward strand.
AAGTTCAATTCTCATATATATACATTAAGTACATCCATTTACAAGTATTCCTAAGTGCCTACAACATGTACATCATTAGATTACATCCCTTAACTTACTACAAAATGGTGCCAAAATGGCCCTTTTACAATTCTTTGACCGAATCCCCTAGCTTCAAGCTTGGTGGCTCCCATCTCTTGCCTCACTTGGTCCACCTAGCATGTTAGGATGGTGGAGAGGAGAAGTGAGATTCAAATAATCTCAATAGCTTATCTCTCATTCAATCATACATAAAGCATGCAAACAAGTCTCACAAATGTATGCATGGGCATAGTAGCATGTGAAATCATAAGAAAAGCATTTTCAACATTTGAGTAGGCCATACATAACATATAAGAGCTTGCCAAGCAAATGGATTAGCCTCACCCATTCACTTGTGGATTTTGGACTTGCCTCACCCATTCTTAAGAGGTTCTTGGACTCAACCTTACTCTTGGGAGTCAACCTTACTTTTGGGAGACTCTTTACTTTGTCTCAACCAACTTTAGGGTTCTTAGCTCATCCTCACCATGGCTAGAGGGTTATTGGCTTTTCCATACTTAATCAAAGCAAAGCAATCACATAAAACATCATTGAAATATATAGGGCATCATCATGCTAGCATACTTTTCATGGTTTAAAAATATACATACACACATGTAAGACAACATAAGCACACATCTATGCATGAGAGAAAGTGGAGAGATCTACCTTATTGGCTAATCACAAGCTTCCCTTTCAATTTGTCTCCTCCCTTGTTGATTTCACAATCACCACTAGATGGGAGTGCTTCTCTTGAGCCTAGACACACAAAAGTATGGAATTACTCTCTTAACACTTTATTCATAAAGTTAGGAATTTCTTTCTAGCAAACCCTACTAAGCATATAGAGCTAGGGGTTCTTTCTCTCACTAGAAATTCACCAACTATCCTTCCTCTCTCAAGCTCTCAACTCATCACACTCTCTTTTAAGGGTTTCTTGCTCCCTCTAGGTCAGATCAAAACTTTCTTACTCATCAACCCATGAAAAGGGAGCTTAGAGGGAGAAGAATAAAATCAAGAAGAAGGAGTATGAAGAGCTTTGAAGGTTCTTACCTTTCTTCCTTAGCTTCCCTTCCTTCTCTCTTGGTTTCTCCTAGTTTCCCTCTCTCTCAAGCTTTTTTTCTGTGCTTGGATGAAGCTTAAGTTAGTTTAAAGAGAAATGATGAGTTTGGATGTTTTAAAGAGTCAAATTCTCTTTGTTCATGTTTTTCTGGACTAACCCTCGCTATAGCGAGGCATAACCCTCGCTACGGCGAGCTCGTATCAGTCTCAGACCCCTGCCTTCGCTATAGCATGCGCTACGATGAGCAATGCCCTAGTTTTTGTATGGGGTGCCCGCACTCGCTATAGCTAGACCATTTCTTGCTATAACGAACAGGTACATTCGCTATAGCTAGGCTGTAGCTAGCAGACTTAGAAAATTTTCAACCCTTCAAAAATTTTCAGCTTTTCTCTTTTTTTTTCTTCTTTTCTTCTTTTCTTCTTTCCTTTTTTCTGGTTGTTACATGATGTAAATGTGCATAAGTGTAGGTTGACTGGCCAAAATGAAATGCATGAGGTTTGGGACCATTTGGTCAGCTCACACAATTCTCAAATGTACTTTTAGACCTGCCCAAAAGGTGCTACAACCAAGGGAAGGCCATTTGGCAAGTTTGGTACCCTATATGGAGCTAAATTTGACCATAATGGAACCTTATGTAACTTTTTGGCCAAATGAGCTAGTGTTGATCTAAGACTTGGCATGAAAATAGGTGTCATTGAGATATTTTTGAGAAGTTAAAGATCATAATTTTTAGAGGTCTACAGAATATTTAATGATTTTTTAAAATTGTCAATTTTTATAGTTTCTGGTTTGTTGCACTATTCATTTAGTCCGAATTTGTATTCTATCACACAAAGTCCAAATAATGTCCAATTGCTATAAAATTTTATACAGTGAAACTAAACAATTACAGTGACTCGTGACAACTAGAATCACCTCATTTGGAGGTCTAGAGAGGGAGGTATGAATTTTTGAAGTTTCTATCCAGTATCAGTAATTTTGCCCGATTAGAAGTACTGTTCTATTAAATTCTGAGGTCTAGGCTTGATGAACTTATCTGAAGATATTTTTTCTCTCTAGTTAACATCCACAGCTTTCTAGATTAGTATATTTCCATAGATTGGATATTTTTTGAAATTAATTATACATTTTCAAAGTTTTTTGCAAAATTCTGTGACAATTCCAGAATTCAGTCAGACCTTTGGACTATTTTAGATGTCAAACATCCTTTGTGATGAATTTTATGATATGGACATATTTGTAATGTGAATTAGACATCTTAAGCTTTTCATAATGACTAAGATTGGATGATTTCAATTTTTCTAGATTTAGTTACGATTTTTCAAAATTTGGTCAGAAAATGGAGCAAATCTGGCTGAAATTAAATAAGCTCATTTCATGCTTCATGTCGGTTTCTATAAGTTGTGGATATGATTTTGTAATGTAAATGAGTTTTAATGATGTATTTAAATATGAGGATGCATAGCATGAGCCCACACGGTCTACGTGACACCGATTGAAATTTTTAAGTGTAACACAATGCAAATAAACCCATTATTTTCATCCCCTCTTTCATGTGCTCTCATGGAAATGATGATGTGAAACTTATGAATGTCATGAAATGAGCTAGAATTTATGGTGTTACATATTGGCCCTAAAAAGGGGGTGGAATATAAAGTCTCATATTAGAAAGGAAGGTCCTGGGCTAAGGCATATAAGTGGGAGTGGTACTCTACCCATTAGCAATGGCATTTCTCGCAAAAGGGAGGAACAAAACCCCGACAATAGAACCCAGTTTTAGAAATGGTATTGCTAGAGGCTCTGTATGGAGGTGGTATCAAAGTCGGCCTAGCCCATGTGCAAAACCTAAAGACAAGTTGGCCCCAAAAGAAGGGCCAAACTGGAGACAATATTACCAAAGGCTCTGTATGAAGGCGGTATTAAAGCTGGCATAGCTACATGTGCAACTCGAGGAGGTGGTATCAGGCTTTATATATGACACTATAAAATCGCCATAAAAGACTAATGAATTCTCTTCTATCTAAGAATGAAATTTTGCCAAAAGAGAAAGAGAAATGACATGAGCCCCAGTGGGACACACCATAATGGGCCTTATCTCCCTTTTTCTCTTTCTCTCTTTGCACAGGATCTTTCTTACATAGGAGAGAATCCCTATGTCATTTGGTGGAAACTTTCATAGTGTCACCATAAAAGCTTGTAAAATTTTTGTTTTTAACAAAGTTAAAACTCCAATTAAAATTTTACAGAGTTAAAACTCTAATTAAAATTTTACTAAGTCTTAACCTAAAACTTACTCTAAAACTTTAAATCTTTGAATCACCAAATCACCTAGCCTAAAACTTACATCTTTGTCTCTACTCCTCTAAAGCTCTAAAGCAAAATCCTTAAAGCTCTAAAGCTTTGGCCACATGAGTTTCCATCCACCGTAAGAAGCTCTAAAGCTCATACTAAACCCTTTTCAACCTTTCCCAATCAAATCACCTAATGTAGTCAAAATCTTACTGAAAAGGAGAAGATCTAGCTTAATGCAAAGTCAAAGGCATCAAGTTTGACTAGATCCATACTTGACCCAAATCAAAGGCTTCCAGTAGTTTTTCTACTTTTCTTTAAATGTCCATCCCTATTCTGTTAAGTTGGGGTACACAGTTGGTTTTGTAGACGTTGTTACTCATTTTCTTAATGAATGTAATATTTCATAATTTTGCATTAATTAAAATAATTTATTAAGGTTTTTTATATTTATTAAATAAAATTTTATATTCATTTAAATAGGGGTTAAAAGGCATCATTTATTATTAAGGCTATTTAATGGTTATTTTATTATTTTAGTGATAAAGGAATTATGGACATTTAATTTAGAATTTGGAAATTTAATTTATTTGAAAAATAAGATAGATGGCTACTATATTTTATTTTAATCGGTTTAGATGACTATAGAAAAATAAATAAAAGCCTAATGATTTAATTGGATTAAATAAGTAAAAAGGCCCAATGGTGTGTCTAGAGTTACTAAAGTCTAATAATCAATTTTAAGAACACTTGATCCATAACTCAAAATCCAAAACCACTTAAACACTTAGCCCATATCATCTTTTATTTTATTTTTCATTTATTTTCAATTATGAAAGTCATCAACCTCTAGTTAAAGCAAAATAGAGAGAAAGAAAGAAAATGAGACATCTTCTTTATCTATAGTGAGAAAGTGAATCTAAAAACTAGAGAAACTTAATTGATACAAAGCTTTGAGCTCAAGTGGATTTAAAAACTCGTAAAAAATTATTCAGAGTGCCTCATTCCTAACTTACACCTAACAGAAGAATGGATGCACTAAAAAGAGGTATGGCTATGTATCTAAGTTCTTTTCATATTGAATCACATTATCTACAACCAAATATTTATAGTCACAAGTTGTTTCCCCCTCTCAGAAAAATAAAAAGTACATTTGAAATATTTTAGGTATTAAATAAATGTGAGCTTATTCCAAGTGGAGATTGATGAGGATCCAATTGAAGCTAAAAAGAAAAGGCAAGAAGAAAAGACTAAGGTACCACTATCATTGGTTTTGTATTTTCCTATATCAAGCATGTATACTTTGCACTATAAGTTTAGTTGTCTAGTTGCTGTGTGCTCAATCCCCAATCTATGACTACTTTGTTAAGACAAAAAAAAGGAAGAACTACGACTTTTATTAGGCGGTACTAGGATTAGGAGCTTAGCAATGAAACTCAACCAATTTGGGTGAGTTTTATGATGGCAACTTTCCTAAATTGCATAAACATATTAGATTTTTAATAACTATTTCTTAGAAGTTTCTTTTAAGTTGAAGCATTAGTGTTAGCCCTATGAACTTGCTTAACCATATAAATGTTGTAAATATTGACTACTTCTTAAAACTCACCATCTTAGATTTGAAATTAAAATCATTAGACTTTGTTAAATTTGTTTGTTAAGGATAGACAACTTTTGGGATTATGTGCTAAGAAATATGATATGAAGAATTTCAAAATTTATTGTGACATCTCCTTTTGGAATTTGAGCATGATTTTTAGTATATTTTTTTACTTTATATATTAAAAATCTTGTGGAATTTTTTGGGTAGATTTTACTATTCAATTTCATGGATTTCTATACTTATCTCAGAATGCCTTGTCTTTGAATTTTCGATATTGAAGCTCAAATTTGCAAATTTTTTATGAGTGCCACATATATGTTTTTGCTCTAATTTTTAGTAAATAATTTGGTCTATGTATCATAAATGTACCATAATTTTTCCTTAATTTTTACTCCTCATTAGGATGTGAAATTTTGCAAACTTTTGGACAATGGTTAATTTGTTCTATTATGGGCAAAAATGAGTTAAGTGCTATCTTTGTGGATTTTCTGGGAACAATTTTGATCCAATCATGTCTTTATGGGTTAAGTGATGTCTTTGATTATTTCCCTATACATTAAGATTATTTAGAAAAATTTTCATAAGGTTTTGGTATTGTTTGATATGGTATTCAGATTTTTCTTTAAATTGAACTTAGCAATCTTCAAGTAGAACATATATTATCTTTGCCAGCTTTAAGAAAATATATGAAGAGGAAGTTACATTTCAAATCTTAATTAATAATGACTAGAAATTTTTCTTATTCTAGTTTCAATTACGAAAGTTTCTCTTGCTCTTTTGTTTGACCTTTTTTTATTGTCCTTTTACGTTTGCTTATTAGCTTAGTCCTTATTATTAATGCTTGGATCAAGTTTAAGTGAGTAAAATAATCACGATTGCCAGTTTAAGCATTAAAACATGATAAACATACAAAATTACTCTACCTTTTTTTTTTGTAAACTCTTTATCAATACATAGTCATATATGTGTAACTCTACCTTTCTTATATACTCAGATGATACACTAGATTGGAGTTAATGCCAAAAGTGGATCTTAATAGTCTAGAACTACTTCTGGGTCTCTAAACCTCTATTTCTACTTATTATGCAATCAATTATCACATTTTAACCTCACATTTATACTTAAATCATAAAGGATTCAATAGCATAACAATAATAAAACAAATGCTACTTGAGCACTTTAGCTCTCTCTATAAGAAGCCAATTGCTTGCATATAATTCTACAAATTATAATCAATTCTAGAGGTTGTAAGGTTCAATTATCAGCTAGACCTTAAACCAAAATACTTAAACAGCTAAGAATATTGAATGCCCATAAATACATCAAAATGACATTTACATTATTAGAAATAGTCATACACTTTCTAATCCATCTTTAAATGGTCATATCTAGGCTGAAAATGGATACATCATCATTGTTTAATACATATTGATCTCAAAACGTAGTCTGGCAAGATATATGAAGAAATACAACATCAATTACATACGTCTTCATAGAGCTATAAACTTTTCTTGGTCTGCTTGGCTACTTTCACCTAGTAAGGGGTTAATGGATAAAATAGTGAGATTTTGAGGAGAATCTCAGTAGCATAATCCTACTCTAACATGCATTAACCACTCAAGCACATAGGTATACATGTATACAATTTTTCTAACATGTGAAAATATGCATCTGTGTAGTTAAAACTTGGCTAAGCTTACTAAACTCTATCCTAAATGGCTTTGATACTTAACACAAGGAAGAACTACTGTACTCAATTCTCTAGCCCTCGTCTCTTAGCCATCATTAGGTACAACTTCACCTATTAGGCCAAAACTCATAAAAATATCATAAAACTAATTGAAACATCAAGTTGACACATTATATAAGCAACCAAAACTCTCAAGCAGTTAAAAGCATAAAAAAGAGAAAAAAAAATGCTACTTGTTATAAGTTTCTCCCCAATGCCAAAGGTATTAGCCTTCCTTCATTTTGATCTTTATTGGCTAAGTATTGACATTAAGACTCTTTGCTACGCTGGTGGCCTATATTATCACATCAATACTTATATCAGTACAAAGGCTATTTCATGCGGTGCAATGCTATATAATGATTTATGCATTCTAAACCCTTTAAAGGCATTTTAGGATTTAGTTTCTAAGGCTTTTCTTCTTAACTTATTGACCATATTTCAAAGGCTCAATTAGCTTATCATTTGTCTTAAAATGGAGCTTGGTGCTTCTTTTATTAGCTTGCTTAGCCAACCCTTTTTGCTTGTCCTTTATCTAACCTTGATTTAAGACTTTGCAGAGGTAAAGTTTCCTAGACAACTCAAGCTCTCTAAATTCTTATTTTAAACTAAAAATTAGCATTTTACTATTTATTTGTTCATTGCATTATTTCTTTGGTCATTTCTCTACTCGACATATTTGTAGCCCTATGGTTATTTTCAAAAACCATATCCCCATGCATCTAAGTATTCTAACTTCTTAGATAGCTTATTAGACTCAAATTGAGCTCATTAGGGGCCTCAAATACAATATTATACACATGGATGCTTAATTACTTAGGCTAGGGCTTCATAAGTACCTACGAAATTCAACTTTCATATATGGCCTTTATAATTTGAATTGATACTTTCTCTAGCCTTTATAATACTCTAGAGGACCTCTAATTATCTTAAAACTAAAAAATAAACTCAATTGACACACTTTTGAAAAGGGTAGCCAAGACTATACATCAATTTTCTTAACCTAAGTGAATTCTACATGCTCCATATGATCAATTGCATGCAAGGGAATATAGAGAAAGAGATTTTCTCTCTTTAGACGTGACCATTATCGCTTAGAGTTCTTGGAATTTTTGCTTAAAACATAGTAAACTATATCTTAATTCAAAGCTTTTTTGGTGCTCGTTAATTTCCTTCAATTGGAATTCCTAATAGAGCTCTTTCTTCCCTCTTGAAAAACTCAACTTCCTCCTTTTGAAATTCTAAAACCATAGATGAAGGCTTAGAAGGAGAGGAGTAATTTTGCTAACTGTCATAATTTGAAAAGAGATAAATAATAATAATAATAATTCCTAAATGCTTGCCTTTTTCCTTTTCTTTCTTCTTTTCCATATAACACCATGAAAGAGAAGCTTGAAGGTGCTAGAAATTTTAATTGAGTCAGTAAAGAAGAAAGCTAGATGAAACAATAAAAAATCGGCATTAAAACAAGTTGACTTTGACTTTTTAATGACTATTTTGCCCTTACTTCTTTGACTCAATAATTTTTTGCATTCTAGCTTAATTTTTCAAAAGATTTGGATCTATATTCTTACTTAGAAGGTCTTAAAACCCTTATGCCAACTTTCTTAGGCTATAAAGGTTCATAATAGTGTAAAACAACTCAAAACTATACTATGGTACTAACTTTCTCATTTTTTGTGCCATTAGTGTTTTAACTTGTTCCATGCTTCTTGGACATTTTTTATAGCTCATTTAACTCATATATAATAGGAAAAAACATTAACTTGCTTTAATTAACTTTTTATTAAAACTCTTGTATTTATAACTTTTCTAGCATACTTGTGTTCCTGCACCCCTATTTCTCATTCCTTTCTTCCTTTTCTCTCTATTTTCTCACTTCAATTGGTTTTGTACTCTCTCCCTTTATGTTCTGTTAACTTATTAGGAGGTCTAAGTCCAATTAGAAAATGCTAGATGTTACATTTCAACCCCTAAAATAAAATTGTATAGGACGTTGCTTCCTTATATCTTCTTCCATCTTCTAGATTGCTTCTTTAAGAGACAAGCTTTTCCAAACCACATTCACCAGGGGAATAGCCTTGTTCCTCAGCTAATTAACCCTAGTATCTATAATTCTCTCTGATACTATAAAATAGCGAAAATTATCTTGCAATTATGTGTTGTCATATTCAAAGACTTATGTGGGAGGCACCTGACACTTCTTTAATTGAGAAATATGAAACATATTATGTTCATGGGCCAAAGTACGTAGGAGGGCTATTTTGTAGGCCATTAGTCCAATTCAGCCAAAAATTTAAAATGGACCAAGATACTTAAGACTAAGCTCTCTTACTTTAATAGACCTACAGACCTCTATAATTGGAAATACTCTAATATAGACATAGTTCCTAACCTCAAACTCTAGCAGCATTTTCCTTCTATCTAAATAAATTTTTTATCTATTTTTGGCAATCAGAAGTTTTGGTCTAATCATCTTAATCTTCCTAGAGGCTTGGTTGCTATCTCTGGGCCTATAAAGCTTCTCTCCCTTAGTTCTACCCAATATAAGGGAGATCTTTACTTCCTCCTATACAAGGTCTCATATAGTGCCATTTTTAAACTAGAATGGTAACTATTATTGTAAGCAAATTCTACTACTAGCAAGCCCAATTCTCTTTCCACTCTAACACATAAGCCTTAAGCATATCCTCTAGGGTCTACATGGTTCTCTTTGTCTAAATATTAGTCTAAGGGTGATAAGTTATGATAAACCTAAGCCTAGTTCCTAGGGCCTCCTATAGTGACTTCAAAAAGTTAGAGGTAAATTTGGAATTCCTATTTGAAACTATGCCATGTGGTATCCCATGAAGTCTCATTGTCTTTTTAACATATAACAAGGCTAACTTATCTAGGATATAATTGGCTCTAACTAGTAGAAAATAAGCAAACTTTATTAATTTATCTATAACTACCTATATTGCATTATACCCTGATGATGTCCTTAAAAATCCCATAATGAAATCTATCAAGACACTATCCCATTTTCACTTAGGGATATTTAGGTGCTTAAAAACCTAATTGGCTTTTGATATTCTATTTTCACTTTCTAACAAGTGTGGCACTTCTCCACATACTTTGCTCTATCTCTTTTCATCTCAGGCCACCATTATGTCATGGTACATCTTTTGTATTGCTTAAATGAAGGGGTATACTTGCTTTTGTGGACTTCTTCTATGATCTTTTCTCTTAACTCTAATTGATGGGGTGCATAAAGCATATCCCTGAACTTAATCAAATCATCCTTTGAAACCTTGAACTCTAAAGCTTTACCCTAGGTTATTTGGCTCTTTATCTCTCTTGCATACTCATCTTCCTCTTATGCTTCTCTAATCTATTCTCTAAGGTCACTTCCTATTCTTACCTCACTCATTAATAACTTTCCTTTTAGCATCTAGCATGAAAGGCTCATATCCCTAAAGTTTTCTATCAACTCTTGCTCAATTAACATTAAACAAGCCATGGCCACCAATTTTTCCATTCAAGGTATCAGCCACTACATTAGCCTTGCCTAGTTGGTACTTTAAGTTAAACTCATAATCTTTCAAAAATTTAATCCACATTCTCTACCTCATGTTTAACTCTTTTTGATAAAAAAAGGTATTTAAGGCTTTTATGGTCATGATATATTTTACACTAGCTTCATAGAGGTAGTGTCTTTAAATCTTAAAGGCAAAGAACACTACAACTACTTCTAAATCATGTGTGGGGTAATTTTCCTCATAAGGTTTAAGCTATCTGGATGCATAAGCTACCATTATATCTTTCTGCATAAGCACATATCCTAACCCCTTTCTAGATGCATCATTATAGACCACGAAAGTCTTTATCAGGTTAAGGCACTTAGACTAATGCTCTGGTGAGCATATGCTTTAACTTCTAAAACTCTACTAACACTTCTCATCCCACACAAATGGCATACCTTTCCTAGTAAGTCAAGTTAGTCACAAAGTATCTAAGAAAAGCCCTATATAAACCTTTTATAATAGTATGCTAAGCCTAGAAAACTTCTAATCTTGATCACCGTCCTAGGTTTCTCCCACTTTAGTAAAACTGCTACTTTATTGATATCTAGTGCAATCTCTGATTAGGAGATCACATGCCCTAGGAATCTAACCTTTATGAACCAAAACTCACATTTACTAAGTTTGGCAAACAACTACTTTCCTCTTAGGGTTCTAAGATTATTTTTAAATGTCTCTCATGTTCTTCTATAGATTTGGAGTATACTAAAATATCATAAATGAAGTCCACAACAAATTTATCTAAATATATCCTAGATACACTGTTCATGTAATCCATGAATATTACCAATGCATTAGTCAAACCAAAGGGCATAACTAAGAAATCATAATACCTATATCTAGTTCTAAAAGCTATCTTAGGGAGATCTTCAGTTCTAACTCAACTAGTGATACCTAGGTCTTAAATCTATTTTAAAAAATACTAATGCTCCTACTAATTGATCTAGAAGGTCATTTGTTTTGGGTAAAAGATACTTATTATTAATTATGACCTTATTCAATTCTCTATAATCCATTCACAGTCTAAGACTCTCATCTTTTTTTCTTAACAAATAGCATAGGGGCTCCCTAGGGTAACACACTCAGTTTAATAAATCCTTGCTTTAATAGCTCTTTTAATTGTTTCTTCGACTTTGCTAATTTAGGTGGAGCAATTCTATAGGGCACTTTAGACACTAGACTTGCTCTAAGCACTATGTCTATAAAAAACTCAACTTTCTAGTCAAGGGATAGGCTTTTAATATCTTTAAGGAATATTTTTGAAAACTCCTTTAATACTGGTATTTCTTTTATTCCCTCTTCTACCTTGAATTTTATTGAAAAGAAAACTAAAAATCCCTAACACCCCTTTCCTAAACATCTTTTAGCCAGGGTTGTAATACTGTAATTTCTTAGCTCATTCCATGCTATCATTTTACCTCATATCAATCCATTCATATGAGAGGCAAGAAAATGGCATTAAAATATTGATTATTTTTGCGTTACATCACATATAAAACTTTCGTTCAGTGTTACATGAATCGTGTGAGCTCATACAACATATTCTCATATTTAATTATATGGATACAACTGATTTGGATCATCAAATGTGACTTATATCTCAAGAAAACTCGAAAAATTGAAATGGTGCATTCTTGGTCATTCTGGAAAGCTATTGATATTTACTTCATACTAAAAATATATACAAATCATAACATCCATCACAAAGAATGTTTGACATCCAAAACCATCTAGAGGTCAAGCTGTCCACTGGTACTATCATAAATTTCTATAGCAAATTTTGAAAATATCCTATTAATTCCAAAAAAATCCAATCTATACAAATGATACCAATATAGAAATATGTTGATGTTAGTTAGAGGAAAAGAATAACTTCAGACTAGTTCAAGCATGCCCAAACCTTGAAATTTAATTAAACATTAACTGAGGTTGGATGAAGTTCTTGATACTAGATAGAATCTTTAAAAATTCAAATCTCCCTCTCTATACCTCTAAATGTGGTACTTCTAGTTGGTACAAGTCATTAGAAATATATAGTTTCTCTGTATAAAATTTTGTGGCAATTGAACATCATTTTCCCTATGAGTGATAGAATTTAATTTCAAACCAGTGCTACAGTATCAATGACCAAAACTAGAAAAATTCCCAAATTCAAAAATTCACCAAATATTCCAAAGACCTCTAAAAATTACCAACTTTAGATTCCCAAAAAAATCTTAATAATTTCTAGATTTATGTAAATTTCAGACCAAGAAGATCTTATTTGGAAAAAAAGTGACATAGCCTCATGAAATGCTCATGTTTCCTCCTTGCCAAGAGTCACTTTGGTCCAAATGGCCTCCTTTTGCATTTAGCATCTTTTGGGCAAGTTTAAAAGCATAATTATGAATTGTGGGAGCTACCTAAATGGTCTTAAACCCCATGCATCTAAATTTGGTCATTCCACATCCAAGAATGCATAGTTGCATCAAGCCATCCAAGAGCCAATTTGCATAATTCTATGGATTTAGTGTCACATAAGGTCTACATCATATTCATACATCATTTTACATTTTTTCATGGTCTTACATCACAAAAATAATATGTACAATCTCACTTTAACATTCAATTACAAATAAGGTTACATAATATACAAAATGCAATCTCTTAAGGTCTTTGGCTTGCACTCCTTGTTTCTTGAATATCACCTAGGCATTTCAAGATAATGGAGGGAAGAGGAGTGAGATTCCTAGAATCTCAATAGCTCACACACCCATTTATACATGCATTCAAAACATATATACATCAAAACCTCAAGTGTACAAGCATAAAGTGTGTAATACCACATTTCCATGCCACATTTCCACATCAAGCCATTTTCATGCTCTAGGGACTTTTGGTTTTGCCTCACCCTATTTCTAGGACTTTTGGATTTGCCTCACTCTTGGCCTTAGGACTTTTGACCTAGTCTCATCCATCCAAGGGACTTTTGGTCTAGTCTCACCCATGCCTTGAGACTTTTGGTACATCTTCACCCACATTAAAGGACTTTTGGCATCACCTCACCCTTATAAGCCAATCTCATAAGCAATGGCATTCAAGACAATACATTGGTACTAATGCAGCCTCAAGACATCAAGTGACATGTTGTCAAATCACAAGAGTATTCATAAGCACACAAAGACATATATATACACACAATAATGAAAGAGAATGAGGTGGAAAGCTACCTTTCAATTACTGCAGGCTTTACTTTACTAATTCCTTCTCCTCCTTGATTTCACAAGAGCATTTAGGTGGTTGATTGTTCTATTGGCCTAGACATCACAAGGAGTACACAATTACATAATTGAAGCAAGCCAAGACATTAAACTAAAGCTTAAATAGACATTTGGTTTCATACTTGGCATTATGGTTCCATGATTGGCCTAATGAAGCAAATCTTGCATTTCAAGTTCTAGCTTCCATTCTCTTGTTATTTCTAGACTTCTTGGACTCATTTAAAGTCCTTGGAGCCATCACACATTCAATTGGTAAGTTGCTTCACAAAGTACCATTATAGACACAATTGTCTCATCTCCAAATCTATGGCTCCTAAATTTTTCCCAATGGTTTCTCCCATCTTCTAACATCATATAAAGTCCCAAACTAATGTTAAAACAAATTAAAACATCCCTAAGCCTAATGAACCTAGCTTGGCTGAAATATGCACCATAATGGAGGTTCATAGACTTTGTGGTTTTTTCTTGATGGGAGAGCCACTTGGAGGCTTTTTAAAGGTCTTAGGAGCTCAAGGAAATATTCAAATAGCCAAGAAAACATTCACACAAAATCAGATTTTGCAAAACCCTAGAAAATACTACACTTTTCTAACTTGTTTTCTATTGGTTTTTCTTAGAATTTATTGCCATATTCCATCTCCCTATGGCCTAAAACCCTTGTTCCTTCCTTGTATTTGGACAGAACATCCTCCTCTCCTTTGGTTCTGATCTAGGGCAAAAATCCCCCAAGAAAGAAGTAACAAGGAGAAGCAACAACAACTAGTTATTTTGGTTTTAAGTTTACTTCCAAAGCCTTTCTTCCTTAGTTCTCTTCTCCTTGAAAAATTTGAACTACCCCTCTAAGTTCTGGACTAAAAATAGAACCAAACATCTTAAGAAAACTATAGAAATAAAGCAAGGAAGGAGGGGAGTAAGGTTGAAGGAAGAAAGAATATGAAATTTCATAGATTTACCTATTTTTTCCTTGAATTTTCTCCTCTTTTTCTTCCCCTTCTTGTGAGCCTAAGAGAGCATATCATTTTCTGTGTTTTGGGCAGAAGAAAGTCATGCTATATGAGGTATAGAAGAAAGGAGAAGTGTGTAGGAGTTTCTAGAAACACACTTTTTCAAAACTTTCAATTTCATCCTTCCATAATGATAATTTCATTTTGACTTTGTTTTAACTCTTTTTTTAGAACTGTCTTTTCCATTATAAAATTTAGGTTTCCAATTTAATAAAATGCCACAAGAATCACTTAATTTGAAGTTAAAACCTTACTGAACAACTCCATTAAAGTTCAAGCTCATTGACATTGGAAATCATACACCGGAGAGGCTTTACCAATCCCAGGGCCTCCTGTGATTTTTGAGGCCTATGAGAACCGTAGGCAACTTAAAAATTTTATTTAAAAAGTCCTCCTATATGGTTTTCTAAAATTTACATTTATTTCAAAAATGTCATTACGTTTCCTCAGTTTCCATCGAAAATTGTTTCTCTATCCTAGCTCTATTTTTCTTTCCGTCTGAGCCTAAAATTATTATTTTTAGGAGTCTAGGACTCTACCTAATTTTTTTAGGATATTATTTAGGTCATTTTGAAGGACTTGCAGTTATATGGCTCATTTCATTATTTTATAGAAATTACATTCGTTACAATGGTCGTAAAGCTAAGCTTAGCCTTAGTATCAGGTATGGTTCTATAAAAAGGTACAATAATGGATTTATTCAACTAATCAAGCAAGGCATTATTTGCTAGCATCTAATCCATACCAATAATCATATCAATATTAGTCAAGGGTATGCAAATCAAGTCAAGTGTGGTAAAACGATCATTAAACTAAATGACACAATTCAAACAAGCATGAGATAAGGCAACCTTGCCAATTGAAAGGCAAAGGACTTATGTGTAGGCCTAACCTCCTAACACAATCATATGAAGTGAACGAATAACTCACACCCAAATTAAAGATAGAATGCACAAGATAATCATTTACTTTAATAGTACCTTATATGAGATTTGAGGACTATCTAGCTTCATGTTGGGTCAGGATGAAGATTCTCCCCTAAGTCTGTGGCCTAAGGGCAAGCACTGGCTCTTTCTACTGAGGACACTTTTTAGCTAAGTGTCTTAGCTATCTACATCAATAACACATATTTTGGCCTGGTAAACACTGTCTCATCTTGTGGTTTCTGTTAAACTAACTACATATAACATTAGGTGTGCTGACTTGACTGGAAAGGTTAGACTTTATGTTTTTCTTACCTTACCTCTTCATCCAATTCCCTCTATTACCTTTTTTTTAAGGTATTCTTGCAAGTACTTAGATTATCACTTTCTTCTTTGATCCTCTTCACTATGCCACTAGTAGTTTGATTTACTAAAGGAACTACTAGGGCCACTAATGTAGCTGCTAGTGTTGCAAATGCCATTGCTAGGGGATTCTCCTATAACCTCTATAAGCTCTTCTTAACCACTCTATAAACCTCTATCATGGTGTTGAAGGTTTTGATTCTTTGAAAGATAACTCTATCTCTAATGGCTAGTCTTAAACCTCTCTTAAATTTTTTAGTCTTCCATCTTTCATCGTCATGTTGCTGCAAGTAAGAGGAATATCTAGACAATTTTGTAAATTTAGCCACATAGATATCAATACTTTTATCTTCAAGCTACCTTAGCAATATAAACTCTAACTTATTCTTATCTCTAACAAAGGTAGGAAAATACTTCTCATAAAACTCTACTAGAAAAATTTCCTAGTTGACCCTTGGACATCATAATCTACTCTATATTCCTCCGCCAGTGGTCTGCTTTCTTCTCCAACATGAATGTTGCTAAGAGGTCTTTCTATTTTGATGTCACCTCCATAACTTTGAATATTTTCTCCAACTACATTAAATATGTCATAACGTACCTTATATGGTTATTTCTATATTATTTACTTTCAAGCGCAATGGAAAACAACCGTAGTAAAACCTTTAATAGAAGTTTTTAGCCCATTTATATGCCAAATGAACCTTTATGGGTCCAAATTAGATTTTCTTATCATTTCAACCTATAAGTTCCATAGGCATATTTGTTTCAACTCACATAATCATATTTCAAGACATAAATGCATAAAGGAGTCATATACCTTATTTTAGCCTCTTTAGATATAATATAAGCCAAATTTCAAAAATTTATAAATTTTTCTATATAACTCTAATTTACACAAATCAAGTGTCTATGGAAAGCTTATGATTTAAACTTGATGTTACAAAAATTTTAAATGAAAATGAATCCATTTAGCCATTAAAAAAAGACATGAAAACGAAGACCATGACAACATGAATAGTAACTACATAATTCCATATGTTTAGACTAGATTCAAAAATTCCTTAAATATTCTATAAAACTTAGAAAAATACCATCTTTGAAAAGCTGTTTAAATTCTCCAAGTGTCCAGCAAATTTCAACCCTAAACTAAGTTATTTGAGCTATCAAGGATAAGGTTGCAATTTATGGCTCATTTAAAGCAAAATTTAGTTCTAAAATGGTCCATTTGGCTTCTAAATTGCAATATCTTGTTTAAGAAAATTTTAATCTAGTCATGCTTCATTTCCATGGGTATCATTGCATGAGATAAGGCTAGCTAGTAAAAATCACAACCTCACATCTCATATCGTACAAAGAGCTTGTAATGCACAACATAGAACTTCACATTCCATACTCTTGCATTTACATAAACATGGCATATTATCAAGTTCATAATCTTATACATGAGTTGCTAACTACATTGGCCTTAATTTATTTTATTCCGAGGCCCTTTTGCAGCATCTTGCCGAATTCTAGCTTAGTTTAAGCTGAATGTTACACAAAATCCCAAGACTAAAATAGGTATATTCTTACAAGTATTGATTGATGAGTTAGAATTATTATGGAAGAAAGAAATATCAAGTTATGACATCTTAAAAAAGTAAAATCTCTACATGACAACAATATTAATATGGATAATAAATGACTTTTTAGCATTGGGATGTCATCAGAGTAGGACATTGGTAGAAAATTAGCATGCCTTTAATGTATAGACCATGCACAAGCTTTTCCCCTTAAGTATGGGAGAAAGAGCTCCTAATTTAATTTTCATCAACAATTTATGCCCCTAAAGCATGTTTTTAAAAGAAATAAAGATGTTTTTAGAAACAACAAAGTTGAAAATGATTTCTCTCCTTTAATATTATATGAGGAAGAATTATGGTAACATGTAAAGACACTTCCTAAAATTATAGATGAAGGGGTTTATAGATTACTAAGCTATAAGGAATATCACAATTGTATGAAGTAGAGTATATTTTAGGAGCTTTCATATTAGAGACATCTATTAGTTTGGCATAATTTAGATGTCATTCCTATAGAAAAAATGTGTTTGATAATATATTTAATACTATTATGGACATGAAAAGAAAAATTAAAGATAACATAAAAGCTAGGATGGGCTTGAAGGAATATTATAGGCAGAGAAATATAGAGCAACAAGAATTAGCTAATAGGAAAGTGGTGAAGCTAAAAGTTAAGTTTATTTTCACACTGACACAAAGAAAGGCTATATATGAGTAGGTAAAAAGTTTGAAAATGCTTGAGGAGTGTAACGATTGGTATTTCGTAAAAATACTGTAATAAGTCAGTTTGAAAAGAAAGTTTCCTGAGATGAATGATTTAAGGCAAAATAAAATTTGGATAAAATATGAAATAATGGGAAATAAGGATTTGAGTCTTGAGTTACCTAAAAACCGAAACTAGAGTAATTCAAAAATTTGTTGAAAGTCTAATAATATTTTTGTAAATATGGGTACTTTTTAGAAAACTCACAAGAGGACTTTTTAAATGAAAAATTTGAGCTTTCTGTGATTCTCAGAAGCCTTGAAAACCATGGAAAGCCCCGAGACAGTTAAAACTCATACAGTGTATAGTTTTAAATTTCAGTTAACTCGAACTTTAACCGATTCGTTTGAGAAGGTTTTTAATCCAAATTAAATGCTTCCAAAGTCATTTTATAAGTTAGAGAACTTAAATTTCATGATTAAAAAAGACAATTTTCGAAAAGGAGTTGAAATGAATCTAATTGGACAAAACCAAGAATAGGGACTAAATTGCAAAAAAGAAAAGCTATAAAAAAGTGACTTTTAGACTTCTTAAAAATGTCCAGCTCCTTCTCTCTCATTTTGATCGACTTTGGCTAGTTGAAAATAGATTCTCAAGGCTCTTAAAGTGGTGCACCAAGGAGGAGAAAGAAAGAGAGGAAGAAACCAAGAAAAAGTAAGGAGATTGATGGAATTTCATGGCTTCTCCTTTAGCAATTTGATTCTCCTCCTTCCCACCTTTCTTCTAATAATTTTAATAAGGTATGTTGGTGTTATTTTGGGTCTGATTCATAGGAGAAAGAGTGGAATTTCAAGAAGAAGAGTTTATGACTTAAAAGAGCACTTGAAACAAGGTAGAAACCAAGGTAAACATCCATGCTTTCATGCTTCTTCTTCCTT
The DNA here is from genome assembly GCA_026724425.1 of Erythrophleum ivorense. Lineage (NCBI taxonomy): Eukaryota > Viridiplantae > Streptophyta > Magnoliopsida > Fabales > Fabaceae > Erythrophleum > Erythrophleum ivorense. The sequence goes on from JAIUCV010000018.1 coordinate 6,646,830, forward strand.
ATTTCCTTTTAGGTGAATTTCAGCCTCTCATAGAATAGCCAAGAGGGAGTTGTTTTTTAGCAGAACCAAGGGTGAATCTTAGGAATTAGAGTATGGGAAACATGTGTATGCGAAGAGAACCATGTATTAGCCATTGATTTTCAAGATTGGAAAGTATGGAATCCTTGAACCTATTGTAAAACCTGATTTGATTCATGAATTCTCTAGCCTATGTAAGCTTTTGTTTGAGTTTCTAAGACTCCTTAGAGGCTTCCTAAGTGCCTTTCCCTTCAAGGAAAATTTGCAAACCCATTGGGTCCCATTATCCTCCATAGGTTCAGTCAAGACAAGAGCTAGGTTAAGGAGTATTTTAAATTGTTCTAGGCTTGCTTTAGGCCTTTATATGATGGAAGAAGGTGGGATGAACCCTTAAAAAGAATTTAGAAGCCATAGGTTGGGAGATGAGGCAATAAGTTCCATAATGTAACTTTAAGAAGCAACTTGCACCTAGACTCTTGAAATGAGTTTATGAGGATTTCAAGGAGTCTAAAAGGAACCAAGAGGTCTAGATATGAGAAGAGAATGAAACCAAGAACTTGAATTATAGTAGTTGCTTCATTAGGCCATTAATGGGATTATGATGTAACTATTAGACAAAGTATGCTCCCTTGGTGTGTGTTTAATGCTTTAGCTTACTTTAAAAGTGTAATGAGATCTTGTTTGTTGTGTCTAGGCCAAAGAAATCAAACTCTATTTATTTATGGGTGTAGAACCGAAAAGGAAGAGGGTAAACAAGTTTAAAAGCTTGGATTTCCACCAAGGTAGCTCTTCATTCTTTCTTGTTTGCATTCTTGGTTGTGTACATGCCTTTGGTGCTTGTATGTATATTTGTATCATGAGACATGCCATATGATGTTGCCTTATTACATTGGTACTAATATGTTTTCTTGAATGTTGTTTTGGTTATGAAAATTGCTCTGAAAAGTGAAGCGGTGCCAAAAGTCCCTTGATATAAGTGAGGTGAAGCCAAAAGTCCTTAGGAATAGGTGAGACAAGGCAAAAAGTCTCTTATATGAGTAAGGCCAAGTCAAAAGCCCTTAGACCAAGGGTGAGGCTAATCCAAAAGTTCCAAGAATGCAGTAAGGCAAGACCCAAAAGTCCCTAGAGCTTGCTCTTAGCCTTGGTATGATTTTATGGCATGGAAATGTTGAAATGAATGTTTTATGTTATGTTAGAAAACATACTTGTGTTCCTTGACATGTTATACACCTTGATTGCCTACTTGAATGAGTGTATGAGCTATTGAGATTTCATGAATCTCACCCATTTCCCTTTCCCATCTCATTTTGTCTAAGTGGAGTTCAAGAGCCCAAGAATGGAAGCCAAGGTGCATGATTGGCTATATCTTGACAATAGTGTAGTTTTTGATGTAAAAGAATGTCTAAGTGTATATGTACATGTTATTCTTTGAGATGTAAATATTTGAGCAAGTGAAAAAGTATGTATGAATGATGTATGAACCAAATTTGATAGCAAATCAATAGTAGAATGTAATTTGGGTACTTGAAAGTCTATTCTTGCTTATGTATTATGGCATGTGACATAGTGAATTCATGTTATGTGGCAGTTTAGACCATTTAAGAACCACATACATACTGTTTTTGTACTTTAAAATTTGCTCAAAGTGTGTTAAAGGACTTAAAAGATCATTTGGACAAAGTTGGGCACTTATATGAGGATAAAATGACCATAATGGTGAGCTATAGCCAAATATGTCCAAATGAACTCTTCTTGGCCTAAAATTGTGCTTGCATATAGGTCTTGTCTAAAGCTTTTTGGAAAGATAAAGTTCATATTATTTGAAACTCTATAGAATTTTTGGTGAATTTCTAAAATTGGGAAAATTTTTCCAATTTGATAGTGGTACTATACAAATGGTTAGTAGTTTCACCTCTATCACTCGTGGGTCAAATGGTGTCCAATGGCTATGAAATGTTACATGAAGAAATTAGACATTCACAGTGACCTATAAAAATTGGAAGCACCTTAATTAGAGGTCTGTAGAGAAAGACCTAATGTTTTGAAGTTCTAGGTCAGTATCAGGGGCATAATCAGACCTTAACTATTGTTCCATCAGCTTTTGGAATTTCAAGCTTTTAAATTAGTCTAGAATTATTTTTCTCCTCTAATTAACATATTTAAATTTTCAAATTGGTATATTTTTCCCAAATTATATTTTTGTGGAATTAGTTATGAATTTTTGAAGTTTATATTAGTAAATTGTATCAAAAAGCTAGGCAGTCCAACCTATGTCACTTTTCTGTTGTCAAACGTGGTCCAAATGATGTTGTCATGGCTTAAAATTATTTTTATTATAAATTTAACATCTAGAGATTTCAAGAAATCTATGGTTTGCTTAATTTTAAGTTTTTTAGATTTAATTATGATTTTTTATAATTGCACTAGAAATCTGTCATGTTGAACCCAAGACTAATATGTTATTTTTTGGGTCTTTGCCCTTAAGTCAGTGGTCCTTGAGTTATTTTATAAGATATATGAGTTGTATTGGTGCATTTTAAATAGAGAAGGACACGGATGGGTTCATATGGTCCACATAGCATGAAATGTAAATTTTGAGCACTACGTAAACAATAAAATGTATTATTTTTATTCTTTTTGTTAGAATTGTAAAAATTCTTGTAAGATTAACTTTCAATATGATAGTATGGAACTAATAAATCATGGTGTCATAAGGAGTATTCTTTGAATCTCTCTAGATTTGTGAATTAGCATCTACACAAGAACCAAGGCATCCAAGTGCAAGAGTCCCACATAAGCTCTAAATCTAGGGGTGGACATCCACTTGCTTCCCTTTTTCTATAGCCGTGGAGCCTTCACTTAAAATTTTTAATTCATGAAACAAGGTAAGATATGAATCTTAGTAACTAAAGAAAAATTTCATACATATGTGCTAATTAATCAACATAAATGCATTTTATGCTAATAAATACCAAAATCATCAATATAATCAGCAAATGAACTAGTTAGACTATCAGTAACTATTATCCCATATTAGGAATTACATACAACATATTAATGGCCAAAAATAGAATGAAAGGTCCGACCATAGCACCAACTCCCCATTAAACATACTTACAACTCGATGCATTCCATTGTATCTGATCATAACTCAATACACGATCACAACACAATGCAGGGTGGCAACATAATCGCAACTCCATCAAGGACACAATTAAGTCCAACATAAACAAGTAGCCAACCAATCATTTAATACATAAAACATATATATGTACATTAATTGTAAGATTAAAATGAACATATATATGGAATTAAAAATAAACCCCTAGTTACCTCATTTAGTTATATTAATTCCTTTAAGAGCTTTCAATAAGGCCAAAACATTCATAAGAGTCCTAGCTTCCAATGAGTTCTAAAATTTGGATTTGAGCTTTTTAAACTCATAAACTATAGTGGTCTACTTAAATTTCTTTATATTTTCACACAATAACAAAACCTAATATGAAAGTCAATTATTGAGGCCAATTTCCATCATAATAATTTATCAAAGTAGAGGTAATACTTACCTAATGGTCCCTCTAACCTCAACATTCAAAAATCATGTAATAAACAATCAAACACCCATTTTTCAGATGTAGGGATGAGATAAAAATCCACCAAAACCAAAGCGAATCAGACTAAAATGTAGAGGAAGATGAAAGAATTAACTTTTATATAACTTATCTGGGCTAAATCTCCATCTAAATATGTAAATTAGAACCAAAACGCAAAGAAACCCTAGCCTCCTCTTGCATATGCGAATTTTTCTCTTGAGTCTCTTGTATGTTTTGCAAAATGGGTCAAAGGGCTTCACTAGAATTAGGGTTTTGAAAGAATATAGGTTGACCCAAGTGCTCTTAGTCTAATTATGCCTCTAATCTACATATGGGGCCATAGATACATGATTCAAGTAGGTCTAAATAGGTTAGGCCTTCATAAAAATGAAGTTGGGCTCTTATAAATGGTTATTGGCATAAGTAAATTAATCATAGGTCCCAACATTAAATGTTTATAACACCTTCATTATCTAAATCTTCTTTAGCTATTATGGTTCCTTAACAAGTCCATTACTTATGTAGGTAAAATGTTGAATGCAAATTTTCAAATATGTTCACTTCTCTTTATCTATAATTCCACATCATTCCATTTTAATGGATAAAGCATTGGTAATCCTTTATTACCATTTAGCTTAACAAATGAAAACTAAAAACAACTTACATGATATTCTAAGAAAAATCCAATAGCTTTTTCCCTTATAAAATTAGTTACCTAGACCACTTAAATGGTAACATTTCAGCCCAGAACTCATAAACATAAAAAATATAGATAATAGTAAAATCAAATAACACTATCTAGACATATATTATCTTCTGATACTAACAAATTTAAAGTGGAGTTACACCACTATTAACTTTGTACTATTTCGCATATTACATTACTAAGGAAGTAAAACTTGACATATACATTCATTGTAATATTTCAACAAGATTAGATACATATATGATTCATATTGTTTTCTAATTCTGATATCATTTTATTTCTTTTCCTTAGTTAGCATTAGTACTTCCACCTAGCACTGGTTAATGGAAAAAATAAAAATAAAAGTGAGATTCTAGAGAATCTCAATAGCTAATCTCAACCAAATCAATGCATGCAAAAATGTCATAAGGAAATGTAATGCATATGGTGTAAGCATGTGATTCTTATGCATCATGAAACTCCAATGCAACTTTTAGCATGAACATTCATTTTATAATAAGCCATGACATTTAAACACACTAGCTGGGCTTAACTAAACTCATTTTTGGGCCAAGGAAGAGCTACTGTGCTCAATTCCCTACTATAAGAAGTTAGAAACCAAAACGTATTTCTTTTTTATAATAACAGGGCTTTACTAGATTCAACTCTAAGCTAAGAAATGGCTACTGTGCTCAATTCTCCTCCTTGAGGAGTTAGTAGCCCATCATAACATCTTATATGTATAAAATTTATGATAGAAACTAATTCATAATATAACTCATAAAATCATCAAACAAACAAGCATACAAGCATTTCAACTCATCCAAACACTCAATTTTATGCAAGATAAGGAGAGATTGCTACCTGAGAGATTGAGAGTTGATCCTAACTTTTTACTTTTCCTCTTACCTTGTTTAACTCTCTTCAATTGTCTCTTTTACTTGACCTTTATTAGCTTAATTCTTTACTTATTGGTCTTCTTGTCCAAAGACTACTCTAGCTATCTCCACATGCCTAAAATATCATATTAAGTATGAAAAATAAGTAACCAATGCATATCAAAGCTAATTTGCTTATATGCCACTCAAGTGTTCCTTATATCACATATTATGGCTTAACTTTAAAATTGTATAACTTTAGCAAGGGACCTCCAAATTAGGCAAATAATACCTTTCTAGAAAGTTTATAATATTTTCTTTTTATTGTAAAAATCTCAAATATAATTAAATTTACATGGTCCCATAAAAATGGCAAAATAATGGCTAGTTTCTACAACAAGACAATTTTCTGATGCTAACTTTGAAGATTCATAACTTTGGCTAGAAGTGTCCAAGTAAAAATGAATCCATTTTACCTCTTAAAGAATGTAATATCCGGTTCTCTGAAAATAAGAGAAAACGTGAGACATAACATATGGTTTCTCTGTAAACAAATGAAATTCACTAGATCCCCCAAAATGACTTAGTTAAGATCCCAAAAAATTTGAAAAGCATTGTAGATTCCTAAAAATGAGAATTCTAGGCTCAAATAGAAAGAAAAACAAAGCAAGAATAAAGAAACGAAATGTAATGAAAGGTTAACAAAACTTAAAGGCATTTTTGTCATTTTGAGAAAAATTTGGAATTAACATAGGGGGACTTTTTAAATAAAATTTTTGAGTTCTCCAGGGTTCTTAAAAGCCCTGAAAATTATAGGAAGCCCTAAGACAGTTAAAACCCCTCCGATGGATGTTTTTCAATGTCAGTTGACCCAAACTTTGACTAATTCATTCGAGAAGGCTTTAGCTCTAATTTGAGTGATTCTAAAGGTATTTTATTAAATTAGAAACCCAAATTTCATAATGAAAAAGATGGTTCTCAAAAAGAAGCTAAAACAGGTTAGAAACGAAAATGTCAAGAAGAAAAGGCCAAATGAGAATTTTGGAAAAGTCCTTCTTAAACCTCCATATATATATGAGGCGCCCCATCTTCCCCTTCATTTAGCCACACTTGTTTCTACTCTAAACTAGAAGAAAACCCTAAGGGATGAGGCGCACCAAAAGGAGGATGAAGGAAGGAGAAAAACAAGGTAGAAAGGTATGGATTTTCTGGGTTTTTCATGCTTCCTCTTTCGTAAACCTCTTCTCCTCCATTTCTCTTTCTTTCCTATGATTATATTGAAGTTTATAGATCTGTTTTAAGGGAGGAACAAAGGGATTTGAAGAGAGGAGGCCAAGGAAAGTGAGAATCAAGCAAGAAAACAAGGAAAAATAAGATAAATCTTTCATCCCATGCTAGCTACTTCCTCCCCCTCCTTCTCCCTATTTCACCCCATATATGTAGCTACAAGAGGGCTGGAATTTTATAGAGAACCATAGGTGAATTCTATGAATTTAAGAAAGGAGGTAAGAATATGTAAAGAAATCCAAGTAAAAGTCATGAATTTGAAAGATAGGGAAGTTAGGGTTTTAATTGTACCTTGAACTCTACTATGAACCCTAGCCATATTTTATGATATTTAAAAGTTGATATAGGCTCTTAAGATACCAAGAGAGCTTCCTACATGATTCTCCTATCAAAGGAAGTAAAGAAACTCTAAGGATGCTAAGAAAAGCATATGCTTCGGCCAAGAGTAGAAATGGCACCTAGGGGTAGTTTTAAATTGTTCCAAACCTAGTATTGCATCATGTATGATGGGAGAGTATGAGAGGAAGCTTGAAAAAATTTTTAGAAGCCATATAAAGCAAGATGGCTTTATATATTCCATATTATGGTTTAAAGAAGCAACACCTAGTTAGGATCCTTGAATGGATTGTGTGATGACTCCAAGAGGTTTAAATGGAGTCAAGAATCATAAATAAATAGATAGAATAAAGCTAAGATGATGTTTTCTTAAGGTTTCTTTATTAAGTGCATTATGTAACCATAAAAGAGCCATATGAGTCATTTAGCTTTTCTAGTGAATGTGTGACCTTAGAATATAATTCAAGAGTATAATTAGCTTTCATGTAATGTATCTAGGCCAAGAGAAATAATCTTTACCTTCTTAGGTGTGTGAGGTCAAGGGAGAGGACTCAAGACTCAAGAAAAAAGTGTGTAAATGCAAGCAAGGTAGCTCACTCATCCTTCTCTCATACATGAATGTATGCGTGACTTGTCTTTAAATGTGTGTATATGTGTTTTAAGTTATGAAAAATATTCTAGCATGAGTTCTTATTCCATGGTACCATGATGATGCATTATGTTTTCAAATGATGTTTATTATATTTGTTCTGATTTGCTTGAGTGTGGAGAAGCCAAGAACCCTTAGCCATAGTGATAATGAGCCAAGAACCCTTAAAACTGGTTGAGACAAAGTAAAGAGTCTCTCAAGAGTGAGGTTGACTCCCAAAAGTAAAGTTGAATCAAATGGGTGAGGCAAGTTCAAATTCCATAAGTGAATGGGTGAGGCTAATCCACTTACTTAGCAAGCCTATGTATGCTATGTATGACTTATTCAAATGTTAAAAAAGTCTCTTGAATGATTGCAAATATCAATATGCCCATGCATGCATTTGTAAGGCTTATTTTGCATCTTTTATGTGTGATTGAAAGGGAGATGAGCTATTGAGATTCTTTGAATCTCATCCCCTCCTCTCCAATATCTTAAAATGTTAGGTGAATCAATTGAGCAAGGTAATGGAAGCTACCAAGCCTAGAAGAAGGAGATTAATATCAAAATGCATGAAATGGCCTAGTTTTATCTCTCTTGTAGCCATACACATGGCATATGATGTAATCTCATGATGAAATGGTTATGTAATTATATTAGCATGTGTAAATACCCAAATATATGATGTATGAATGAAATTTGATGCTAAATGTATGAGATAACATGATTTAGGTATTAGATGGCTAAAGCTAGTATGTGTAATCTTGTGTATATCATGGGGTGGATGAGTGAGTTTGAGAAATCTGGATTTATACACCTTTGAGACAAATTTTGAATATCATTTTGGCCCATTTTCACATGCTCAAATGGTCATGGTTGCCTTAGAGCTCAAATTGGACCATTTGGACCCTTTGTAAAGTTTAAAAATAACCATTTCACAATCTAATATTAAAATCTGACCAGATGAATGAATTTGCCCATGAAATTTGGCACAAATGTAGATCTTATCCAGAATTTTTTGGAAAACTAAAGAACAAATTATTTGAAGCTCTGTGAAATTAATTATGATTTTTCAAAGTTGCCATTTTTCTGTTCAACCGATATAGGTATTGCTTATATGGTTAGAAATTTGGGCTATGTCATTTGTGAGCCAAATGATGTCCAATGCTCATGAAATTTTACAAGTATAAATAATACATGATAATCTTTCCATGGCCACTAAGGTCACCCTAATTGGACCTCTAACCAGGGAGATATGAATTTTTGAATTTGGAGATCAATATCAAGGATGATAGTTGACCTCTAGTATTGTTCCATTAGTTTCTAGTGCCTAGCAGCCTCTGTTGTGTTCTAAATTTATTTTAAGCATAATGTGGGCATCTGTAACTTTTCAAAATGGTATAGAGTGCCTTATTTTAATTTTCTTGGAATTAGTTATGATTTTTCAAAGTTTAAGCACAAAATCTGGAAAATTGATCCAAGGCTGCACTAGTATGTTTTGTGTGATTGCTCCCTTGCTTGAGGTATGGACTATTTTTTGAGCTTGTTATGGTTACAATTGTGTATTTAAATGTGAGAATGATATGGATGAATCCATATGACCCACAAGATATCGAGAGAAAATTTTTACCGTAGCGAAATGTATCTTGATACATGATTTCCTATGCCATTATGTTGCTTCCCATATAATTAGCTTGATGATGAGGCATAAGAATTGCATGAATTAAGTCTTAGAAGTATGGTATTACAAAGAACATGAAAACCATGACTATACTAGAAACCAAAACTAATACAAGCAATTTTACTGGGGTAAATTTAAAAATTTATAAAATATTTTGTATAAATCCAAAAAATTACAAAATTTAACTCATAAAACTTTAGGATGTTTTCTAAATGCTTATCGAGTTTCACACCCAAATTTATCCATTAAGGCCTCCATGAGTAGAGATACATTTTCAGACTCATTATAGGTTTGTTTTGACCATTTTTTGTTCTAAACTTGCCAATTTCTTGCTAAATTCATGCCATACTTTAATTCTACATGTTTCATACTATCATTAAAGTGCATGAAAGCATGGAGAAATGCTTTCTCTCTTTACAAGAGGCATTTAAAGCTCTAATGTTCTATGTATGGTTTGATTCAAGGTTTAACTCACATTTCATCTTGAAGCGTTCTTTGTGCTTTTCAATTTCCACCGATTAGTTTCTTTAAAAAAAAATTCTTTTTGCCTTAGGTCAAATCTGAACTTTAAATTTCATAAAATCAAAACCATCATTAGAAAGTTCTCAGTGAGTAAATTAACCTTTATAATTGGTGTGAGGTGAATGAGGCTATTTACTTACCTAAACAGAGGCTTAAAATCTTTCTCTCTCCCTTTTGCCTCTTTCAAAACTCCATTAATGGCTAAAAATTCTAGAAATGGAAGTGTGAAGAAGATGGTGGGATGTGGCTTTCATAAGAAGCCTCCTTTATAATTTTTCCAAAATAACCATTTTTCCCTAGTTACACATTTGCTCCATTTGGACTCATTTTTTAGGCTTTTCAGGATCTAATTGCTCCCTACGCAATTTTGGGTCTCTTTTAATAAAAATATTATTTTTGGGGTTTAAATGCCTTTAAATAGTAAAAAAATAGCCTCGTTTAAAGTTTTAGTACTATCTGACTCTTTTAGTATACTGGAAGGATTTTTAGTAATTCTAATTGTTTCTATAGTTTTCATAACCTCAAAAAACCCTAGTGAGCATAATTTTGGTCTTTAAAACTTCTTTTCTTTAGTTTTCTAAAATTTACTCAAATTTACAATTTTGCCACTGAGGTACCATTTTTCTCTGTTTAACTACTTTAGCTTCATTTTCTTTCTGTAAGTGATTTCACAACCAAGTTTCTTAATGTCCTAATTAATTCTTTACCCTTATTTGACTTTAATTTATTTCATTATGGGACCTTATTTCATTATCTTGCCAAATTCTAGTTCATTTTAAGTTAGATGTTACAATGTTCACTTCCACTTAATTAAATTTTTTTAATCAAGCCTAAATCCACTATTAAATTTATTTTTACTAATAATGGTCAATAGTTATTATTTGCCTCAAAATGCTCAAAATTAACATTTCTTGTAATTCATTATTTTCCCAAATTATTTTCCTTAATTTTTTTTAATCCTCATAATTAATTTTGAGATTTTACATCCTCCCCTCTTTTTAAAATTTTGTCCTCAAAATTAGATGTACTTTACTCAAATGGAGTTAAACAATCTTTCCTCATTGCTTTTTCTATTTCCCATGAGCTTTATCTATAGTCAGTCCTTTCTATACCACTTTTTCGAGGAGGATGCTCTTATTACATATCTATTTGACTTTTGAGTCCACTATCTTTTCCAATTTAACCATATAAGACAAGTTATCTTGTAGGTGTATATTCTCATGCTCAATGACATATGAAAGGTCTAGGTGATACTTTTTCAAGTAGGATACATGGAACACATTATGTAATTAGGCCAAATCGGAAGGTAAAGCCACTTTATAAGCCATAAGTCCTATCTATTTAAGGATTTGAAAAGGACCAAGATAACGAGTGATAAGCATGATTTTTACATATTTTATTCTCCTTAACTTAAGCTTTTTAATGGTTAAATAAGGCTTAATGGATTCACTTAGGTAGATAATTGATTTTTGTAGCCATTTTCTGCACTTTAGGAATTTAATTGCAAAATAATTTATTTTAAATGCATAAATCATATTAAATGAATTTTGTGAATTTTTCTCTTTTGTTTTTATGCAAATTTTGGGCAAATCATCTCTCATGTTGATCAAGAAATGGATGAATCATGCTACACAATTCCCACTTTGAATCATGCTCCATGTTGCAACAACACAAACAAATATTCCACCATTCTCACATGAGCAAGTTATGATTTAAGTGGGGAGGTGAGTTCTCGAACTTAGGTGGATGGCTACGAGTTACTGGGTAGAAGCTACGTGAGGAGCTTTAATAAGAAATAAAGAAAAAGCTCGTGAGAAGCACCACCATTTTTCACATAAATGAAGAGCAACTGCATGTGAGAGAAGATTTTAACGTGAGAAAAAAGGAGCTATAGCTTCAATGTGAAAGAGCTGAGAATAAGAGGTAAGAAAGGGGCTGCCACATGCACACACTCATTTCAACTTGAGGAAGAATGAAGAAGATGCTAGGCAGAACATGCCACTGTTTGAGAAGAGGTCTCGAGTTGAGAAGATGGAATGGAAGACTTTTAACATGAACAAAGTGATGGGATGTAGCAAAGAAACGAGTAATGATGCATGAATACAGGTTTATGAGAAGAACAGAGAAAAATCACATACATTCCATGTAGACAACAACAAGGACAGCGTTTGAAGTGAAGGTATCCATTGGCTGGGTAGAACGTGGATGATTCTTATGGAATAGCAAAGGATGATTCTTCAGGTCTTAAAAGAAGAGATGAGCTATAGGTTGGTGAAGGAAAATGAGGCCACAAGTTGAGAGGCTCAAATGTAGAACAAAAGGAAAGGAAAAACATGTTAGGAAGTAACGGGCTAGGGAATGATTAAAGAAGCATGGGTTAGTATGACTTTAACGTGGAAGAACCATGTATGGGCAGAACCAAATGAAGCTGTATGAGCTGGAAGCCAACAGGGAGAATAACACGTAAAGAAAAGAATTAGAGGCTGCAGACCACGTTTCATAATTCATCAAAATCACGTTGAGGCCTACAAACTTCTAGCATGTAAGAAACATATTCACTCATGAAGGTTCTACGTGAAGTTGACATGGAAAATGCATCAGGAGAACACGTGAATTTGGCTGGGAAATGAATAGCACGTGAAAAATAAACAAGGCACGTGAGGAAGGGCTGAACTTGAGCAGAGGCAAAATCAATCATCCAGACACTACATTCGATCCTTCATCCATTGTCCATTCATAGGCCACATCATCCATTCACCTATTCATTCATTCCATTGTCATTCATTCACTTCGTCCAGACTCCACTTGCATTCACTCCACTTCACGCCATTTCTCTCATCCTCTATCCCCACTACATTCCACCTCTAATGAAGCTCTAATCCTCCATCTGTGACTAACAAGGAATAACAACCTTGGTTGAAGCTTGAGTCCATGGAATAGCAAAGGAATTTTGGTTAAGATTTTCCCTTTTTTCTTGCATTTTCTCTTTTCTTGTATTATCTTGGTTAAGGTTATATTTGATTAGGAATTTGTATTGTCTACAATTAGTGGGTGGTTAGACACTAATTAGGACATTGTTTGACTTATTATTTGATTGATTTTAGTGCTGAATTTTCATTATTCTTATAATTATCCATGTAGGCAATCAAAGTGTTTGATGAAATGCATGAATGAAATTGTGTGCTTGAATGTTAAATTTGAGAATTTCTTAGTGTTTAGTTGGTTAATTAAACATCTTAGAATGCTAATTCAGAGGTTAATTAATCAATTAATTAATCAAATTGAGTGTTCAAAGATATTAATGACAAGAATTAGCAATTTGATGCGGGATTGAGGTTTTAATTCAACATTAAATTGTTAATCTTTTGATTCTTGCATGGTAACTCAAGATAATTTGTATCGGACATAAATAGGGACTCTTAGGCCAAAATTAATCACAATTGGATTAAGATAAGGATAGTGGATACCAAGGGATGAATTCAAAGCTAGTCACAAACCCATTATCAACCATAATTCATCCAATTAGGTAGAAATTAGGAATTTTAATTCAATTTTATTTTAGTTAGTCTAATTAGATCAAAAACCCCTTTAGTTAGGAATTTTTAGAGTCTTTTAACACTTAGAAAATCTAATTAAACAGTGAACTCCATTTCCAAAGAAGATAACCTAGGTTGTGCCACTAGCTACATATTTAGTCCAACCTAATTTTATTTTGAGGGTTGCGCGATTGACCCATCAATGAGGATTGACTTTTTTGATTTGATAGAAAGCCTTATGTCCGTTACCAGAGTAAACTTAAGGAGTACATGATCTCCCACCTCAAACTCTAAAAGTCTTCTCCTTTTATTTGCATAACTTTTCTACCTACTATGAGTAGCTAACAATTTCTTCCTAATAAGTTCAATTTGATAGATGGTTGATCCGCTATATCTGGACTTAAGAGGATCTTCTCACTAAGTTCTACACAACACAAGGATGATCTACACTTCCTCCTATAAAGTGTCTCAAACAGTGCTAAATGAATATTGGAATGGTGACTATTATTGTATGCAAACTCAATTAAAGGTAAGTGCACATCCTAGTTCCCCTTTAACTCTAGCACACTAGCCCTGAGCATATCCTTAAGGGTATAAATAGTTCTCTTAGCCTATCCATCTAACTAAGGGTGGTAGGAGGTGCTAAAGTTAAAACTTGTGCCTAAGGTTTCTTGCAAAGACTACCCAAATTTTGATGTTAACTTAGGGTTTCTATCCAATGCAATGCTATTAAGGATATCGTGCAAGCTCACAATCTCATGGACATAAAGTTGTGCTAGCCTATCTAAAAGATAAGTAGCTTTAATATGAAGAAAATAGGTAGACTTTGTTAGCCTATCCACAATCACCCAAATAACATCATAACCTAAGGATGTCATAGGTAAACCCATCATAAAATCTATAGATATACTATCTCATTTCTATTCTAAAATATCTAAAAGGTGTAACAAGCATGCAAGTTTTTAGTGCTTAATTTTAACTTTCTGACAAACTAAGCACTTAGCAACAAATTTTGGAATGTTCAACTTCATTCTAGGTGACCAAAAACTCTTCTTCAAGTCTTTATACATTTTAATGGTGCCTAAATGAATAGTGCACCGACTCTTATGGGCCTCAAATAGCACTAGATTTCTTATTTCTTCATTCTTAAGTATACACTGTAACACCTTCATTTCTAGCTCATACCCATCATGCCTTACATGCTCATATACATATGGGAAGCATAAAAGGGAGATCATTTTCTTTAGGTTCATATTCTTTCTCACATGGCAGCATGCATGGGTAGACATTCACTTTAGTGTCACATGGACCGGGTGAGCTCTTTATATGCATCCTCATATTTAATTGCACCATTAAGACCCATTTCAATCCCAAAACATGATTTAAACCCATGGAAAGCAAAAAGGGATATGAGACATGCAATTTCGTTTTCGATAGATTTGGCCCTATTTCTGAGTAAAGTTTGGAAATTCATAACTAAATACAAAAAAATCAAAAACATGCTCTCTTAGCCACTATGGAAATCTTAGACTATCTACTTAATGGGAAAAATATATTCAACTCATAAAATCCCACACATAACACGTTTGACATGCGAAATCATCTAGAGGTCGGAGGGGGCTCTGCTACTATCACAGTTTACTGATATGAACTTCAAAAATGTCTAACTAATTCCACAAAAATCCACTGCTTACAAATGATATCACCATGGAAATATGTGGATGTTAAATAGAGAGGAAAAATGTCTCTAGATCAATTCATGAAACCAAACTCCCGGAAACCGATGGAACAGTACCTCGGGTCTGGTAGGATGACTGATACTGGGCAGGAATTTCGAAAATGTATATCTTCCTCTCTAGACCTCCAAATGAGGTGCTTCTAGTTGCTACACGTTACTGTGACTGTCTAGTTTCGGCCTATAAAATTTCGTAGCCATTGGACTATGTTTGCCCCTCAGATGACACAATTCTCTAACTGCCCAAATGAACAGTGTTTATGGAAATCCAAAATTCTGATACCAACTTTGAAAAATCATAAAACATTCTATAGACCTCCAAATGACTTGATCTTTAGCTTTCCAAAAATATCTAGACAAGATCTAGTCACATGCCAAATTTCAAGGCAAGAGGATGTCATTTGGTCAGACTTTGACATCATGGGCAAAATGACCATTTTCATGTGCTAGATGAGGGCTATTGGGACCCAACTTGGCTTCTCTTACCTCTAAGGCTCTATGAGCACATGGAAAAGCATTAATATATGCTATCAAACATGGCCCAAGTGTCTAACAATCCAAGTTTGTGAAACTCACTATCACACACCCATTTATACACTCATGTGGCCAATGCTAAAATCATGCTTTTCATAACAAAACTTGCTTCATTATTCAAACTATTCTAATTCTCATACATACATGATAATTACATTGATTTACAAGAATTCATGGGTACTACATCATGTACATCATTAATTTACATTCCTTGACTTAACTACAAAATGAATACAAGAGGCTCTTTTACAATCCCTTCATTAAGTTCCCTAGCTTCAAGCTTGGTGGCTCCCATTTCTTGCCTCTCTTGGCCTACCTAGTATGTTTGGATGGTGGAGAGGGGGAGTGAGATTCAAAGAATCTCAATAACTCATCTCTCATTCAATCATACATGCAAAGCATATAAACAAGTCTCACAAGGTATGCATGGGCATATTAGCATGTGAAATCATAAGAAAAGCATTTTCAACATGTGAGTAGGCCATACATGACATACAAGAGCTTGCCAAGCAAATGGACTAGCCTCACCCACTCCCTTGTGGATTTTGGACTTACCTCACCCATTCTTTAAGAGGTTCTTGGACTTAACCCTTACTCTTGGGAGTCAACCTCACTTTTGGGAGACTCTTTACTTTGTCTCAACCAACTTTAGGGTTCTTGGCTCATCCTTACCATGGCTAGAGGTTGTTGGCTTTTCCATACTTAAGCCAACCTAAACAATCACATAAAACATCATTGAAATACATGAGGCATCATCATGCTAACATACTTTTCATGGTTCAAAACATACATACACACAAGCAAGACAATGTAAGCACACATCTTATGCATGAAAGAAGGTGGAGAGAGCTACCTTATTGGCTATTCACAACTTTCCTTTTCAATTTGTCTCCTCCCTTGTGGTTTTCACAATCATCTCTAGAGGGGAGTGCTTTTCTTGAGCCTAACCACACAAGAAGCATGGGATTATTCTCTTAACACTTGATTCATAAGCTAAGGATTTCTTCTAATAAACCTTACCAAGCATATAAGAGCTAGGGTTCTTTCTCTCACTAGAACTTCACCATTATCCTTCCTCTCTCAAGCTCTCAAGAAAAGAAATCAAGAAAGAGAGGCTACATGACTTCTAACCTCCCTTAAGAGTGGTTTTCCACTCTCCCTCCTCTGAACCAAGCTCAAAACCTAACTACTTCCATAATCAAAACCATAGGAAGAGATGGCAAGGAGAGAAGAACCATATTCTAAGAAGAGAAACCATGTAAATCTTACCTTTCTCTTTCCCTTCCTTGCTTCTCTAGGCTTCTCTCTCTCTCCTTCGCCCTTTTTTTCTGTCTTAGAGTGAGCTTGAGTCAGTTAAAAGAAGAAAGGAGAGGTTGAGAGGCTTTTAAAAAGTTAAATCCTCTTTTTCTTTCGCTTTTTTGGACTACCCTCGCTATAGCGAGCCATAACCCTCGCTACGGCGAGCTCGTGTTAGTTCCAGACCCCTGTCTTCGCCACAGCGTACGCTATGGCGAGCTACGTTTTGGTTTTTGTATGGGGTGCCCGCACTCGCTATAGCTAGAAGCATTTTCGCTATAGCGAGGAGGCACTCTCGCTATAGCTAGACCGTTTCTCGCTATAGCGAAAAGGTACATTCGCTATAGCTAGGCTGTAGCCAGCAGACTTAGAAAATTTTTAGCTCTTAGAAAATTTTCAGCTTTTCTTTTCTTTTTCTTTTTCCTTTCTTTCTTTCTTCTCTCTTTTTCCTGGTTGTTACATACACACTCTACCTTGACACCTCACCAAACTGTCATTAGATAGGCTAAAGTCTTTAACTTTTCTACTCTTTAATTGCTCTTTAATCCTACCCAAGTGTTCATCAAACTCTTGGGCTCCTTAATTCTCTTCTTAAAATCACTCTTTATCCTCAACTCACCTAAAAAGAGACTATTAAGGTATATAGTCATGAAAAAATTCAAATCTCTTAACTCTTCAATCAATTTGTTCTCCCTAAACATCATCATTGCCATATAAATAAATTTTCTACTTAAGGCATCGATGACCACATTTGCCTTTCTTGGGTGATACTTTAAAGAGAAATCATAATTCTTAAGAAACTCCATTCTCCTTTCTTTATCTCATGTTAAGTTCTTTTTTGTCAAACAAATACTTCAAACTCTTATGGTTATTATACACATCAAATTATGCATTATAGAGATAATGCCTCCAAATCTTAAGGGCAAAAACCACGACAACTAATTATGGATTATAGGTAGGATAATTCTTCTCATGAGGTTTAAGTTGCCTAGAAGTATAGGGTATCATCTTACCTTGTTACATCAAAATACAACCTAATCCCTTCTTAGGCGCATCACTATAAACCATAAAGGTCTCCTTAAGGTTAGGTATAACTAGTATAGTGTAGAAGTCAATCTATCCTTAAATTCTTGAAAGACATCCTCACACTTGGCATCCTACACAAAAGGTTAGTCTTTCTTAGTCAACTTAGTCAAAGGCATTGTTAGTTGAGAAATCCCTTAATAAACTCCTTCTGTAGTAACTGGCTAAACCTAAAATACTATGGATTTTGGTCACAAATTTAAGTCTCTTCTAATTTAGCATCGCCTCTATATTACTAGGATCTACTGCCACCCCTTATTCCAATATCATATGACCTCTTAACCTCACCTTTTTAACCAAAATTCACACTTACCAAGTTTGACATATAACTAATATTCTCTCAGTGTCTGAAGAACTATCCTAAAATGTTCCTCATATTCCTCACTACTCTTTGAATAGATAAGAATGTCATCAATAAACACTATCATAAATCAGTTAAGGTATGGCCTGAAGATCCTATTCATGTAATCCATAAAAATGGTAGGAGTGTTTATTAATTTGAATGGCATGACTAGTTACTTAATGGCTATAGCAAGTTACAAAGGTTGTTTAAAATATGTCCTCAACTTTTACCCTAGGTTAATAGTATCCAAATTTAAGATCAATCTTTGAAAATATTGATACTCCCATTAATTGGTCAAACAAATAATCAATTCTAGGAAAAAGGTATTTATTTTTATAGTTACTTGGTTCAATTGCCTATAGTCAATACAAAGTCTAAGGCTACTATCCTTTTTCTTAACCAACAACATCGGTGTTTCCCATAGAGACACACTCAGCCTAATAAACTTTTTCCCTAATAATTCTTCTATTTGACTCTTTAACTTAACAAGTTTAGCAGATGTCATTCTATATGAGGCTTTAGAAATTGGACACAAGTTCAGCAGATGTCATTCTATATGAGACCTTAGAAATTGGACTTATACTAGGAACTAAGTCAATGAAAAATTCTAACTCTCTATTTAGTAGTAGTCTACTAATCTCTTTAAGAAAGACCTCCAGAAACTCCCTAATGACTAGTATATCCTTTAACCCATCCTCAACCTCAAGATGCAGAGAAAAGAACACAAGAAACCCTTGGCAACTATACTTAAGGTACTAAGCCACCTTAGGCAATAAACATATAAGCAAGCTCAGTCAAAGGACAAGATTCAAAAATAACAACAAGTAAGGAATTAGTTTTATTGTTACAATTAAGTATCATATTATTAGCTAACAACTAATCCATACAAATGATCACATCAAAATCTTGCAAAGGGATATAAATCAGATCAATGGTGGTATAATGGTCATTCAATTGTACAACACAATTCAAGCACACATCAGCTGTAATCACAAAATATCTAGTAAAGTTAGACATAAATAATTTATATGGCAGTAAGCTAATTTTAAAACCTAAACACTTAACATTGTCATAAGATGAATGACTAGGTTACATCCGAGTCAAAAAATTCATCTACAATATGATTATGGACAAGAAAAGTACCTTAGATCAAATTAAGAGATCTACCAGCCTTCTACTACCTAAGTGCAAACACTGTCCTAGTGAGGTGGTTTAACAGATGAGGCTAACTCCCAGGACATTGTGCAAGTCCATGCATAGTGTCTTGGTTTCCTACAATTATAGCACACCAAGCAAGGACCATTCCATTAGTTCTTCCCACACTTGTTGCATGCCTACAGATTACTCATTGAGCTTTTAGGGGATCTAATATTTTTGTTTTGAGGGATATTTCTTAGAGGTGGCCTTCTACCCTAGGAGCCAATACCATTACTAATCCTCTTTTTGCCATTACCCTTGAAGGATTCCACACTTCAGTCTCACTTGCCTTCCATTATCTTCTTTCTTTAAGCTTCAATCTCCATCAAAACCCTCTTAGATACTTTACACTTTTCTACCAACTCATCAAAATTACAAATCTGAAGGGATGAGATTTTATCCTTCAATTCTAGTTTAAAACCCCTCTCAAACTTTTTGGCCTTTCAAAGCTTATCATTAAATCATTTCAAATTTAAGAAGAAATTGGACAGTTGAATAAACTTCGTAGCGTATTAATCCACCATCATTTCATCTTACTCAAGGAAATTAAATTTAGCCTCTTTATCTGCCCTAATCGATAATGGAAAACATTTATTCTCAAAGGCTGTTTAAAAGCTTTTCAAAGTCAAGGCTATCCTCTTTGATGCTAACAACTTGGATGTACTATGTCACTAGTGCTTTGCCTTACCTTTCAATTTATAAATGGCCAATTTAACCTTTTTGTTCAGAGTTGCATGTCATAACTTCAAAAATTTTCTCTAATTGCATCACCACCTCCCTTTATCAATATCCAATTTCCCTAAGAATGCTAGAAGGTTAACTTTTCTAAACTTGGCTAATACAACTGAGGTATGGCCTACACTAACCCAATTTTCTATAGGCACCTCTTGATTTTATTTATTCATTGTCTCATGCAATTGTTGTAGTACTTGAACAGTTGCTGCATGGGCCTCAACTTGCTCCTAAAGCTAATTAGTCATAGTTTTCACAATAGCCTTATAGGCCTCAACTTGCTCTCTTATACAATTGGTGATTGTAGTCATGGCCTCTTGCACTTCCCTCCACATCTTAGTGATTTCACGATGTGTAGCCATTGTACCCTATAATGCCATAAGCATAATAAGAGGCTCCCTATTAAGCTATAACCACAAGGGTAAATCTAAGCACCCCTTCATTCATGGCATGTATGTATAGATATAAATGATACTACCAAACCATACTACTCTTATTCTTAGCATGCATGCGTCATAATTGCTAAGTTTTCTAATCATAAGTTCAAAATCTATTATAGTTTTTTGAACTCTAATACCAAATCTAATGACCTTAATTCCTAATTAAGCATAATTATATTCATAATCACTAGTACTTAAGGTCTAATGCCAATAATAGTTTAATAACAAGTGAAAATATAGGAAAATTTGAACATTTAGGTCATTAATAATCATCACCAAGATATACACAAGGGTTTGCGTTTATAGGAAATTAAAATTTTCATTTAACACCTTCATACGCACAATAATAATTCTAAGTAGAAAATTCATATATGTTGGTTTACAAGTCATTACTTATCATTAACATAGTGAAAACTATAATTTAATTGCTAAAATATGGATTTAAGGAGTTAGGCTAGGATTTGGAAAGGTTTAACTATAGCCAAGTTGGCCTTTGGAACCTTTAAAAGCATCGAAACACACCCATGCTATGACTTAGGTATTTCCCACCTCAACTTAATTCAAATTTGGGACTCTGGAACTAGAAGTTTATACTTGCACCACAACCTAAAGATCTTGCGTTGTAGCTGTGATCGATTTTAGGACCAAAATCTCACAAAAACCCAATCCTTGTCATAGCCCAAATTACCCACGCAACAATAAAGTTCCCTTTAGGCTTCATTGTACATAAAATTCCAAGTCTCGCCTATAATTTTCAACTTGCACCACATCGCATCACCTTATACTGCTATGAGATTCTATTATATGACCACTTAAATGAGTTTTGGTTGTGACTTAAGTGGTTTTGGTAGTGATTCAATCCTCTATTATCACCCTACCCCAAGATACATGAACTAACTCTCCTATAACCATCCAATTTTCATATTTAGATCTTTTTACTACTAAGATGCTAAGCTTCTAAGACTTATACTCATCATAACTTTTGGATAATTGGTGTTATCTAATCCATGGACTCCAAAACTAACTACACTAATGTAATCCCATATTATATAAATACACACATCACAATAACAACATAGGCACTTAAAACACTTTAAGTGGCAGACCAAAAATACGCATCTCACTACCAATTAACCTAAAACCATATTGGGCAAGATTTAATGGACTAATTGAACTTGTTCTTACCCATAACATTCTAGAGGAACCTTAAATGTAAACTATGGCTTTAGTAATTCCCAAATTCACATACAAGACATACATAACAACAAAATCCATATGACAAAACCAAAGCCAAGGATACCATTAATGTAATAATCATAACCTCTTATTGATAAGAAATTCTTCAAACATTCCATATTAGTTCATAATTACTCTAAAAATTCCATTAGATCAAAATTATTGTAAATTAAAGCCTAATCTTAGGGAATTAATCCCAAGTTACAAAATATCAAAATACTTACACTTGGCAATATGAATGCATCATGATGCTGTGCAAAATAAATTAGACAAAAATTAGTATCTACATAACAACTAAGGGCATCCAAGTGTAGAAGTCCTACACAAGGTATAAATCTAGGGGTAATCATCCACTTGCTCCCTCTTTTCTTTAGCCATGGAGCCTTCACTTAAAATTGTTAGCCTATGAAATTGTGTGAGATATGAATCTCAGTAACCAAAGGGACATTCCATACATATATGCAAATTAATCAACATAAATGAATTTTATACCAATAAATACCATAATCATTAATATAATCAATAAATGAACTGTTAGTCTCTCAATGACTACTATCCCAAACTAGCAATCACATACAACATGTTAATAGCGAAAAAACAAAGCAAAAAGCCTAATCATGGCACCAACTCCCCATTGTGCATGCTTATGGCTTAGTGCATTTCATTGAGTCTAATCATAAGTTAATGCATGATCATTACACAATACACGGGTGGCAGCATGATCACAACTCCACCAAGGACATGATCATGATTTGAC
This sequence comes from Erythrophleum ivorense, assembly GCA_026724425.1. Classification (NCBI taxonomy): domain Eukaryota; kingdom Viridiplantae; phylum Streptophyta; class Magnoliopsida; order Fabales; family Fabaceae; genus Erythrophleum; species Erythrophleum ivorense. The sequence goes on from JAIUCV010000018.1 coordinate 6,669,347, forward strand.
ATAAATAAGTAGCCAACCTATCATTTAGCACAGAAAACATATATGTACAACCATTGTAAGATTAAAATAAACATATATATAGAATTAAAAATAATCCCTTAGTTACTTCATTTAGTTGTGTCAATCTTAGCTTCCAATGAGTTCTAAAATTTGGATTTAAGTCTTTTAACTAAGAAACTACAATAGTCCACTCAAATTTCCTTACATTTTTACACAATAACATAACCTAATATGAAAATTAGTTATTGGGCCCAATTTCCATCATAATAATACATCAAAATAGAGGGTAATACTTATATAATGGATCCTCTAGCCTCAACTTTCAAAAATCATGTAAGAAATAACCAAACACCTATTTTTCAAATTTAGAGATGAGATGAAAATCCATCAAACACATAGCTAATCAGACCAAAATGTAAAGGAAGATGAGAGGATAAAATTTTATATAAATTGTAACGCCATATTAACCTTACTCTAATTCATCTCCCTCTAGGCTTTATTCCATATGATTTCCCAAAAAAATGACCGAAACCGTGGTAATTTACTACTTGAAGTCGGGGTTTAACTGGTCATATTTTGCCCCGTGGGTCCCATGAACCTATCATTCACATTCTCTACTCAATTACCCTTTATAAAACTTGTACATAGTCTTGAACATCTCATACACCACGGATATAAAGCCAAAAGCCGAAAAATGCAATTTCTCAAATGAGCCCATAAGTCAGATTTTTGGCTCCAACTTTGGAAAATCATAACTAATTCTAGAAAACTGGAAATCAAGAAAATCATAGGTCTCTAGAAATATTTGGGTGTTAAATTCACACTAAAAATAATTTCCAACCACAATCTCCACGTTTGGACCATCATTGACATCGAAAAAGACACAGAGGTCCGGCTGTCCCTGATACTGGTGCAGTTTACTGTCATGAACTTTGGAAATTCGTAATTAATTCCAAAAAAATCCAATCTGGGAAATCTATACCAATTTGGAAATCTACAGACATTAACTAGAGGAAAAAAATAAGTTCAGATCAGTTCAGGAGCTCTTGGACCTCGAAAACCGATGGAACAGTAACGAAGGTCAGAAACTTCCCTGATGCTGATACAGAACTTCAGAAAGTCGTTTCTCTCTCTACAGACCTCCAATTAAGGTACTTCCAGTTGGTATAGGTCACTGTGGATATCTAGTTTATGTTCAAAAAATTTCATGACAATTGGACACCATTTGGTCTATGAATGACATGGTTCCATTTTCGGATTTTTGCACAGTATCATGATCAAACCATCCAAATTTCCCAACTTCAACAATTCACCAAATATTCTCTAGACCTCCAAATATTACCCACTTTAGCTTCTCAAGAATCTCTCAATAGGCTCTAGAGGCATGCCAAATTTCATACCAAGAAGAGCTCATCCGGTCATACTTTGACGGAGCTCACCCAATTGGCGGTTTTGGCACCCCATGTGGTTCAAAATGGATCTAAATGACCTCCCACATACTCTAACCTCTTTTGGGCAAGTTTGAAAGTACAAACATAGCATATATGGAATGTCTAAGTGATCCATAACATCTTACATTTCAAAACCACTATGCTACGGAACATAATACACTAGACATGTAAGCCACAAAAGGGCCAATTTCTACGTTCTCATTACTTTGGCTCTTTAAACAATCCATACATCATTTGTACATGTGTCTACATATGCTCCCACACTTACAACTCAAAAATAATAGGTGCATCTTCATTATGGCACCTTTTTACAACAAAAGAACTATACATTTCTCTAAGTATGCTCACTAGGCTCCATAAGGTGTACTTGATTCTCTTTGAACTCCACCTGGATATTAAGATGGGAGGGGGAAGGGAATGAGATTCGGGGGAATCTCAATAGCTCATACTCATTCAAGATGCTATCAAGGCATATAAACTAGTCAAGCATGCACAACAAATCACAATAATACAACATATGTGTTTCATACCATGATATCAAATCAATGCCAAGAATAGGCTCTAAGGACTTTTGGTCTAGCATCACTCGAGCCTTGGGACTTTTGGTTTGGCCTCACCCTTGGTTTAGGGACTTTTGGCTCCACCTCACCCGTCTCAAGAGACTTTTGGCACCACCTCACCCGAGCAATTTTCACAACATAAGCATATTGGTACCAATGCATCAAGGCAACATCAATGGCATATCTCATCATACAAGCACATACACAACATACAATGACTATTACACATCCAAGAAGGCAACAAGAAAAGAGTAGAGAGCTACCTTATCGGATATCACCAATCTTCCCTTTCAATTTATCTTCTCCCTTCTTGATTTCACACTCACAACTAGATGGAGTTGCTTCCTTTGAGCCTAGGCACAACAAAGAGCACAAAATCATTTTCTCATAGCTTAAATAAACTCTCACAAAGCTAAAGAGGCTCTTCATCGAAGTAAACCCCGGCTACCCTTATAAGATCTAGGGATTCTCTCTCTAGAACTCTACTCACTCTCCTTCCTCTCTCAAGCTCTCAAAGAAGAAAGCAAGGAAGAAGAAATGAAGATATATGAGTTCTACCCTTCTTCTAGTATAAATTTCCACTTCCCTCTTCTGAACCAAACCCAAATCAACTTCTAAAACCATAGAAAGAGAAGGCAAAAGGAGGAGAACAACATGCTAAGGAGAAAAGCTAGGGAAATCTAAAGATTACTCACCTCTTGCTTGATCTCCTTGCTTCTCTAGGTCTCTCTCTCTCTCCACAGCTCTTTTCTCTCTCCTTGGTCGAAGCTTAGGTCGGTTCTGAGAGCAAGGAAGAGTTTAGACTCTTTAAAAAGTCAAAATCTCTCTTTTTACGCTTTTCCGGACTCACCCTCGCTATAGCGAGCCATAACCCTCGCTACGACGAGTTCGTGTAAGTCCCAGACCTTTGCCTTCGCTATAGCTCTCGCTACGGCGAGTAACTCCCTAGATTTTGTATGGAATGCCCACACTCGCTATAGCTAGACGCATTTTTGCTATAGCAAGAAGGCTCTCTCGTTATAGCTAGCCCATTTCTCTCTATAGCGAACAGGTACATTCGCTATAGCTAGGCTGTAGCTAGCAGACTTAGAAAATTTTCAGCCTTCGAAAATTTTCAGCTTTTCTTTTCTTTCCCTTTTATTTTTCTTTTTCTTTTCTTTTTCTGGTTGTTACATAACTTACCTTGGCTAAATCTCCCTTTAAATGTGTAAATCAGAGCCAAAATGTGAAAAAACCCTAGCCTCCTCTAGCATATATGAATTTTCCTCTTAAGTCTTTTGTGTGTTCTACAAAATGGGTTAAAGGGTTGCACTAGAATTTGAGTTTTAAAGGAATATAGGCTAACCCAAGAGCCTTTGGTCTAATTAGGCCCATAATCTGCATATTGAGCCATAGAAACATAGATCCATGTAGGTCCAAATAGGTTAAGCTTCTATAAAAATAAAGTTGGGCTTCTATAAATGGCTTTTGGCATAAATAAATTAATCATAGGCTTAAGTATTAAATTTTTACCCCTACTTAATTAATTTTTCTTAATCAACCTTAAATCCACTATTAAATTTATTTACACTCAATAATGCCCAATAACTATTATTTGTTTCAAAATGCCTAAAATTAACATTCTCTAAATTCATTTTGAAATTCTCATAACAATTCCTTAGTTTTTAAATTATTTTTTTAATTTTCTTCAATCTTTTTAATTAATTTTAGAATGTTATGTCAATTAGAAAACCATCCAACCAACCAATAGTCGAAACTTGTTCAACTATTGATTGGTTGGACAGTTTTCTGGTAAACTATCAGTCAAAGCTTTCTAAATGACACAATTAGAATTTCTTATTATTCTGTTGGAAATTTTAAATTTTTTATTTTTAAAATATCTAATTTCATTCTTTACTTTTTATTTAAATTATTATTATTAATGTTAAATATTATTACTTTATATTATTTCTTTTTAACTTAGCATTTATGAAATTTATAATTATTAATATAAATACAAGTAATTTCATATTAATTTATAATAATAATTAATTCCTATTACATATATTCTTTTCCAAAATAAAATGTATTATTATATGTTACATTAAATTATTTTTTAATCATTAAAATTTTTTTATTTTACTTGAAAAAGTTGTTAGTTGTCAACTGTCAGCTTTTTATCTTTTTATTTGTTTATTGTATTCCAACTGAGTAGAAGTAACTAACTTTTTTTGCTACTAAATTTCAATTGATAAAAGATTTCAATGAACTAAATTCTAACTAAACACAACAATTGTATTTTCAATCGGAATTATGTTTTTTCCAACTAATGCTTCAAATAGTAATAGATGATTTTATTATGGTGTAGGTTTTAACTCATGAATGTTCTAACTTTCTTAAAAGTCTTTCGTAATTTTCTTAAAATCTAATGGCAACTTTCCTATCAATTTTAACCTGTAGTCATTTTTCTAAAACCTATTTATAATTTATAATTTTTTTAAAACTTGGTATTAACTTGTAATTTCCTAAAACTTATTTGTAACTTTTTCAAAAGTCTCTTGTAACTTTTAGACTTAAGTATTTTCATCGAATCCAAGTCAATATTAGATCTTTTGGTTTTTGGAAATAATTTTAATTTTTAAGGTCATTTATTATAAACAATACAATAATTTCATTGATTTTTGAATGAAATTTCTATTAAAAATAGTCAAAAATCATACTTTTTCAATAAATATTTAAATTGCACAATCTGTTGCTTTTTTCCCTTGCCACTAATTTGTCTCAACAATTTTTTGGTCACCTAATAGTGCTATTTCTCTATCATCTGCATCTTCTAAAACTATCTAAAATCATGTAATATCATTGTAATTTATTTTTATAAATGAGAGTTTTATTTAATATAAATATAATGTTAATAAAATTTTGAATGAAAAATAAAATATTAAATTATATAAATAAACATTTATAAAAATTATTTTAATTAATTTAAATAATTATTTTAATTAATAAAAATGATAAGTGAAATTTTAAAAATTAATTTATTAATTTTTTTTAAATATTTAATTAAAAAAGGTCTACATTAAGACGCATGTCCTACCATATTTCTATCGTAAATCATTTAATGATGAAAATGTTTTTATTATAAGCTTCAAATAGTTTTATTAAATATACTAAATATATTTGTATATATTAATAATTAATAAATATTACAATAAACTAAAAATATTTAGAATATTTATAAATTTATATTATTATTATTATTGCTTATAATTAACAATAATTTATCTTTCAAGGTATATTATTATTTTCATTAAAGTTTTTTTTGGCATTTTCTAGGTTTGATATTTTTTGCATCCATCGCACTATTTTTTAGGTTTTCTGCATTTTTGGATTTGTTAGGTTGCTTCCAATTGCTCTTTCTAGTTTGTCCTCTTCTTTTCTTCTTGGTCCATCCATCTTTCAATTCCTCTTTTTGGGTTTGCATACCTCCTCTCTTCTTCATCCATTCATTTCATGCTTTCGCTTCAATTAAAATTTCTATATACTTAAAACTTCAAAATATTCAAATATTCTTTCTCAATACTATACCAAGAAACTCATATAAAAGGATAATTAAGAATAATCAAAATAAGTTCTTATCCCATTATAATCAACTAGATAAATCAATAAGAAAACATATTAACAATTTCAATCAACCAAATATTTTAACTGGATCTAAAAATTTCAACTACTAAGCAATTAAATAAAAAAAAAACTTCAATAAAAAAATAAAAATATTTCAATCAGAAACTTCACTTGAAAAAAAATTCAAAATGAAAAATCAATATAGAGGAGAGATGAAGATGGGAGAGTAAAGAAAACAAGCAAAACCACCTCAAAAGAAAAAGAATATGAAGGGATCAAATACACAAAGGCAATGAGAGTTGAAAACCACCTTCGAAAATGACAATGAGAAAGACAGAAGAGTTAAACAAAAATAAAAATGATGAGAGTGAAAACAAAACTTGTGGATTTATTTGAATTTATTTATAAAAAGAAAAAATGAAAATTTGGTAGGCCCAACATTGGTTTCACCCTTTTTCTTTTTAAAAATTTATGCTTTGTAATACACATTTATTCTAAAATGCCCTAATTGCTAAAGGAGGTCCTTTGAATAGAAGGATTTGAAGTTAAATAATATTATGACAATAACCTAAAAAATTAAAAATGAGGATTTGAGACTTGAATTGCCTAGAAAACTGACCCAAAAAAGCTAGGAAAACTTTACGAAAGAATGTGGGATGATTTTGTAATTTCTAAAAATTTTAAAAAACTCACAAGAAGGCTTTTTAAATAAAGAATTTGAGCTTTTCGAGATTCTAAGAGGTCCTAAAAATAATAGAAACCTCAAAAACAGTTAAAACCTTTTTCGGTGAGTGATTTCAACTATTGGTTGACTGAAACTTTGACTGAACTATTTGAAATAGTTTTAAATCCAACTTGGGTGAAACTAAAGCATTTTATGAATTAGAAGACCCAATTTTATGATGAAAAAGACAGATTTTAAAAATGAGTGCAAATGAACCCAAACGATAAAAATTAAGACGAAGGACTAAATTGCAAAGTTAGAAAGTTGTACAAATGGTCACATGGCCTTATTAAAACATCCCAGATCTGTCCTCCACTCTAACAAAACTCTCTTGCACGTTGAAGCAAAACCAAAGAGAGCTAAGAGTGGCACATAAGAAGGAGAGCAAAGGGAGGAAAAAGTAAGCCTTGAAAATGTAAGATTTAGCCACTTTTTCCTACTCCTTACTTTGTTAAATGTAATATCATATTTCTTTAGCCCTTCTTCCTTACAAGTGAGCTTCATACATGTGCATTCATGGAAAATGCAATAAAAATAATGCATTTAATTGTGTTATGTAGGACTTAAAAATTCATTTTAAAGCTTCGTAGACCCCGTGAACTCCTTAATACTATCCTCTACTCATAATCCATCCATACAAGTCATAAATATCATAAAACAAACCAGACAACTTGAGATTCAAGCCACACATCAAAAAATTCAAAAGCTGCTCTCGGGTTCCAGTACTAGATTTTTTATGCAAACTTTGAAAAATCATAACTAATTCTTAAAAACTCAAAATCAAGTAAATGATAACTTTTTGGAAAGCTCTAAATGTCAACTATAGGTTAAAACTCATTCTAGGTCATGAAAATATCAATTAAACTATGATTGACAATCAAAAAATACCAAAGGTCTAGCTGCCTAGATTTGCTATCACAAGTTATCAATATAAATTCACAAATTCATAACTAATTTTAGAAAAATCAAAACTTAGCAAACTATACCATTTTGAAAATCTATGGATGTCTACTAGAGGCTAAAAATTACTCTAGACCAAAATAGATGTGTTTAACCCATGAAAAGTTATGGAGCAATATCAGAGGTCCTGATGCATCCTTAATACTGCTATGAAACTTCAAAATTTGGGTTCTCCCTTTACAAAGTTCCAAATGGGGTGCTCTCAAGTTCAACAAAAAGCTTAACATATGCCAATGAAATTTCATAGCTATTGGACATCATTTGACCCGCGAATGACATAGGGAAAGGAACTAACAAAATGAACAGTGCATCCTATCATTCAACATTTTTTTCCTAATTTTGAAAAATCATAATAAATTCTCTAGAATTCCAAATTGGGTGCTATTTAGTTCTAAAAATCATAATCATACTTGTTGGCAAAATTTCATGAAAAAAATCACTCATTTGGTTAGAATTTAGTTCAGCACACAAAATGGTCAAATTTGATGCTTTACATGGTTCAAAATGGTGTCAAATTACATTCCTCATTAGCTAGGGCCACTTGGGCACATCCAAAACTATAATCACAGGCTAGGGAGACATGCCATTTGGTTCCAAATCTTATGGAGCTCATTTCTACTATGCTACTTGCTAACATATACATGGAATTCAAGAGGCATAATGGGTCTTTGGTGGCAAAATCATACAAATTCATTCATATGAACCCAAATTCATTACATACATCATGTCTACATATATTTAAATATGATTAAGTGTCTACATCATATATACAACTCATAGCTACAATTATTGACATCAAAATACATTTAAAAAGTCCATTCTTCTATATATACATACAAAGACAAGAAAACAACCAAGAATGTAAGAAAGAAAGGTTAGAGAGCTACCTTGAATGCAAGCACACACTTTTCCTTGATTGGTCTTTCCCTCTTCTAGTCATACACTTGAAAGTAGGTAGAGTATGATTCCTTTGGCCTAAACACATCAAATAGGACCCAATTACATTCTTGAAATGAACTCGAACACTACACATACACTATGGAAGCCCACTTTCTTATATGGCTTAATTATGGTTCCATAAAGCATCTAATGAAGCAGATATAAGAATTCATGATCTTAGCTCTATTCTTTCTTTCAATCTAAGACTCTTAACTCCATTTAGACTTCTTGGAACCATCACACACTCATTTTGGAGAGCCTAGCTAGGAGTTGTTTCATTATACTATATTATGGAACCTACACCTCCATCTCACCATCTAAGCTTCCTAAATTTCTCCCAAGGCTTCCTCTCATATTCTCCTATCATATATAGTCCCAAACTAAGCTTAGAAGATTTTAAAACACTCCCTAGGTAACCATGCAGGTCTTGGCCGAGACATCTAAAGGATTTAGAGCCTATAGAGTTTTTAGTTTTTCCTTGACGAAGAAGATACTTAGGGGACTTCCTAGGGATCTTAGGAATGCAATTAAACTCTCACATAAGATAGGATAACATTGGACAAAATCAGATTTTGCCATATATCTTTGAATTCCTAGCTTTGCTATATTGAATTTTAATGGTTTTCCTTTAGATTTCTTTGCATTTCCTAGCTTCCTATAATCTAAATCCTAAGTTTCTTTCTTGCTCTTGGTTAGAATTTACTCCCTCCTAATTGCTCTCTATATGGTCGAACCACCTGCCAAGGAAAGCAACAAGAAAGAAGTAAGAAAAGTGTTGAAACTACCTTGATTCCAAGCCTTCTCCAAGAGCTTTCTCATTTGCTTTAGGCCTCCCTTTGAATTTCTAATCTTCCCCCTTATACCAGACCCAAAGTAGCCCCACTTGAGTCAACAAAGCCATAGGAAGAAAGGGGAGATGAAAGAGAACAAAGTTACAAAAGGGAGAGCCATGAAATGTCTTGATTTTCCATACCTTTTTCCTTATTTTTTTTTCTCCCTTCTTGAGCCTCCTTCTTATGACTCTTTGTCCCTAGTCTCTTCCTCTATTTTGGGCAAAAAAATGGGTCAATTAAATAGAAGAGAAATGGGACACCCTTTAAGAAGCAATATGGAAAGGAATTATTCTTTAAAAATACCATTCCCCTTCTCTTGGCTAGTTCATTTTAGGCTTATTTTATCTCTTTTTTGAGAACCATTTTTCCCATCATGAAATTTAGGTTGTCTCATTTATAAAATGACTTTGAAATAACTCAAATTAGATTTAAAACCTTCCCGAATAAAATGTTTAAAATTTGGATCAACTAACGTTTAAATATATATATATCGGAGGGGTTTTAACTGTCCCAAAAATTCTCATAGTTTTCAAGGCCTTTAAGAATCCCAAAAAACTCAAATTTTCTATTTAAAAGGCCCTCCTATGAGTTTTTCAGAAAGTGCTCATATTTATGAAAATATCACTACACTTTTTAGCGATTTTATTAAACTATCTTGGTTTAGGTTTTTGGGCATCTTAGACCTTGGATTCTCATTTTCTATTATTTAAAATTTTATTTTGATTTTATTTGGCCTTAAATCCTTCAATTCAAAGGACTTGCTTTTCAAACTAACTCATTTTAGTATTTTTTCGAAAAACTGGATGTTACATTAAACTTTTTCCCCTTTTTTTCCTCTTCCTTCTCATAATTTTAGTGATTAATTTGGTGCTAATATGTGGTTGGTTCAGATGAGGGAAGAGAGGATTTGGAAGTGCTTTTGGTGGCACAAGGAGGCTCCCTTGAAATGCTTGTAAATAAGGTAAGTAAATCATAGTATAATTGCTTATTCTTGATTTCTTCTTCCTTCATGGTTTCGATCAAAATAGGGGCTGTATAATAAAGGTCCAATTCTAATCTAAACATGATAGTAAGTGAGACTTTGAGGCATGAGGAATAGCAATTAAGAATCAAAGTGAACTATTAGATAACAAGTTGTAATAACTAAGGATTTAATTGCACCTTGACAAATATAAAGCTTTCTAAAGTTAATTTAGGTTGTCTAAGAGTATGTGTAAGCTCTTAAGACATCTAATAAGCTTCATGGATGCCTAATCTCCTAGGAAATTGAAAGAAAATCCCATAGGTTTCCATTATAGTGTACAATTTGGCCAAGAGGGCGAAGAGACATCAAGGGAGGTTTTCATTGATTCAAAGGTTAGAAATAGTCCAGATATGAATTATAGACACCAAAGGAACTATTGGTTTTAATTTAGAAACCATGTTTTGAAAGTTGGAAGTTAGGTTCCCTTTTTAGGCATAAAGAAGCAACTTGTTATTTTACTCCTTGGATTGAATTTATGATGGCTCTAATGACTTTCAATGGAGTCATGTCACTTAGAATGAGTGAGAAATGGGAGCCAAGACCTTGAATTATATAGGTTGCTTCATTATGCCCTTGTATGGAACCATAATAGTGTCATAAGCTAGAATAGCTTGTGTGGTATTTATGTAAGGCTAAAGATGGTTTCAATAATTGAATTCTGTCTTGTTTGTTGTATCCATGCCAAGTGAATCAAGTCCCTCCTAGGTGTGGGTGTGAGCTTGAGCCAAGGAAGTGAGGAAAAAAAGGAAGAATTTGTCTTCTTGAACCAAGATAGCTTTCCCTGCTTTCTTGTGTGCATTTTATGGTTATATGATTGTAATTGGATGCTTGAATGTCTGTTTGAATCTTGACACATGCCAATTGCCATTACTTGATTAATATGGTACCATTATGATTCTTAGAGTGGCTTTTGTTTGTGAAATTACTCTTTGTGAGTGAGGTTGTGCCAAAAACCCCTTGAAATGGGTAAGGTGAAGCAAAAAGTCCTTAAGAATAGGTGAGACAAGCCTAAGTGTCTCAAGGATGAGTGAGGTTAAGTCAAAAGTCCCTAGAAAAAGGGTGAGGCTAATCCAAAAGTCCCAAAATTGAGATGAGGTTAGACCAAAAGTTTCTAGAGCTTGATATTGACCTTGCATATTTTGATAATGTGGAAAATGTGGTTTGTATGGTTCTCGTTTATGTTGGATGCATACTTGCCTTCCTTGCATGATTATATGCCTATATGCTTACTTGAAAAAGTGTATGAGCAATTGAGATTTCATAAATCTCACTCCCTTCTCTCTTTTATCTAACCATGCCTAGGTGGAACCCAAAAAAGGAAGAATGGGAACTAAAGAGCATAAGAAGCTATCTCTTGACAATAGCTTATTTTGTGATGTAATTAAATATTGAAGTTGGTATGTATGAGTCATTTTTTAGATGTAAACACTTAAGAAATTGTAAAATTATGTAAATGTAGTGTATGAATCATATTTGGAGCCACATAAATGAGAATATATGATTTTGGCTTTTGAAGGCCTATTCTTGAATGTGTATTTATGCATGTAGGATAATGAGTTTGAGGTTCATGATAATTTGGATCATTTGGAATGCTTATATATATTGTGTTTATGCTATGGGATGTGCTCAAATAGTCATGGAAGTGATAGAAGACCATTTGGTACATGTTTTACTCAAATTGGTATAAAAAAGTGTCATAGTCTTGAGCTGAACCAAAGTCTAATCAAATGAACTAGTCTTGGCATGAATATAAGTCTCATTTAGAGCTATTCATAGAGCTAAAGAGCACCTAAATTAATTGTTAGTTGACATCTAGAGCTTTCCAAAATGGTATGGTTTGCTTGATTTTGATTTTTCTAAAATTAGTTATGAATTTTCAAAGTTTATATCAGAAACTTAGAATACCAACCTGAGACTAAAAATATATTTTGTGGAATATGTTCAAAGTCTGTGGTTTGTGTATTGAATGGTGATGTTTTTTATATGATTGAGTATATTATGGATGAAAATGATTTGAGGATAAGTTAAATGACTCCTGTGGGTAATAACGAACAATTTTAGTATCTAATATGCAATGTTTCCATTGCAATGGTTACTAAGACATGTAATTGTGTATAGTTTGCCTTGAATGTTGTAATTTGAAGCTTATGAGTTTAGGTATTACATGCCCTTTGTCTATGTGTTGGATTTTAAATCTTTTTTCGCACATTTATCCATTTTCAAGTGATGTTAAGTTTTTCTTTTTTTTTTTCTTAAGGTAAAATTTTTTGTTTTATAATAATAAGTTTATTATTATTTATAAAAAATTCAAAGTTTTATAATATACAAATATAGATTATAATTGATAGAATTCTAAGTTATTAATTTAATTATTAATTATATATAATCTATTTATATTTCATTATTATCATTTTATTAATATTTAATATATTATTAATACTTCATATATTATTATTTAATGTATTTTATAAATTATTTTAACTAATATAAATAATAATTAAAAAATTTTGAAAATTAAATTTAAAAAAGTGTACTTAATTTTTATTTATTTATTTCAAAAATAAAAATTAAATTTTTTTCCAAAAAAAATTTCAAAAACACTTAAAATAAATATGGACACATCAAACTATGACATGTGTCCAACTATATTTTTGTAGGAAAGTTTCTTAGCTGGACACATGTCCAACCATATTTTATATATAATTTGAATAAGAGTTATACAATTTTTATTTATAATTTTATGAAGTAAAAATAATAAATTTAACCTAAATAAAATAAAAAGAAGCTCTGATATGAGATTATTTAATAAAATTAAAATTAATACTTATAATTTTAAATAATTACTATAAATATAAAATAATAATACTAATTTAATAATTAATATTAAATGAAATTATTAATACCTAATAATTAATCATTTAATAATTGAAATAATTAATATTAATAATATATATAATTAAATTACTTTTTATCTAATAATTCATTTCCATCTCAATCTTACATGTCTATTTAAATATCCACATTTAAAAAAGTTCACATTAGATAAAATTAGACTAAAAAATGTATAATAGTGAAAAGAACCCATGAACCTAATGTTTTAAGATTTTATGTCAAGTGATAGTGTCAAGTCCACTTATTAAACTTAGCTTTTGAAAGAGAGATTTAAAGCCATAAGAATTGCAATTGGAAGAGTGATTAAGTCAAAAGCTAGCTATCACATTAGAGCCCTTTGATTTAAGTGAATGCAAATGAGAGTTTTTATCCACTTGGACTATATTTTTATATTTGTTTATGTTGAACCACACACTTATACCAATATAAGGGTTAGGGGAGTCTCAAATATTATAGAGATCCATTGTGCTTTTTTCTCGGATTTTAAGAAAAATAATATAAGTGGATTTGACACTATCTCTAGATCTTAAACATTAAAGCATTAAGTTTATGAGTTTCTTTCACTTATATAATTCTTTTCTAATCTAATTTTATCCAATTTAAGACTTATTTAGAGGTTGATCTTCAAATAAATGTACAAGATAGAGATGAAGATAAATTATTAGATTAAAAGTAATTAGAGTATTTACATATATATATATTATTAATATTCAGTATTTTGGTTATTAAATTATTAATGATTAAGTAGTAATAATTTTATTTAAATTATATATTATATATTTTTGTAAAAATATGATCAAACATGTCCAACCATATTTTTATTCATTTTTTTCAAAATTTTTAAAAGAAATTCAATTTTATATTTTAAAATAAATAAATAAAAATTTATTACATTACTTTTTTTCCAATGGTAATTTTTAATAAGTTTTAATTATTATTTATATCAATTCAAATAATTTAAATAAAATACATTAAATTTTAATAATATATTAAACATTACAATATATTAAATGTTAATAAAATGATGATGAGGAAGAGGAGGACGAGTGATTGTTATTTTAAAATTTTATGTAATTTATTTGGTGTAACTAAGTTTATATAAATTTTATTAAATTATCTTATATTAGAAATATTTTATGAATATTTCGTTTAAATTCAGTATTTTTATTTCATAAACTTATATATCATATATTTGATTAATAAATTTAATATAATACATATATATATACACTCACTACAAACACCAAATCTTAAAAAAATGAGCAAAATGGATAAGCAATATGATTATTTATTATTTATTTTAATTATGTGTTATTGAAATATTTTAATTTTTTCTAATTTATTATATATTAATTAATTTAGATTTAAATTCTATATAAGTTATATTAAAATTTTAAATTATGCATATTATATATATATAATATTATTATTTATAATTATAAATGGTGGGTAAACCAACCATTTTATTGTCATCATATATATTAATTAAAATATATGTATATATGAAATGATATATTTTGGCAACTAGTTTTTCATTGGAAAAAATGGTGATAAAACAATGGTTTGTTTTGGCCAACTGTTGCAATTTTTTCCTAATAAAAATGTGGTCGGTTGTACCAGTCATGTTGCAAATTTTTGTCTATTTTTGTTTAATTTTTACTACTTTTTTATTATATAATACTTTTTTTTTACAGAACTTTTAATTTTCAGATAAGATTTAATCCAAAAGTAATGTAAAAATTAAAAAAAAATTAACATATGTCAGAATTTTGTCAAATGGCTTTATCGAAAAACACTTCTATTATTATAGTGAAATTATAAAAAGTTTAGGTCCTTATATATAATTTTCTTATTTTTATCATTTTGAATACATTATTTTTATCAATTTGTAAGGTTGTTTAGGAGAAAATACATTTATGTACATTTTGATCACTCAAACTAAGACTTTTTTGTTTTTAATGCTATGTCATCATCCAATGGACAAAGGAAATTTTCCTTATGTATCCAACGTGGAAAACACGCCTTGGCCAACTCATATCATCAATAAAGTTTAAAAAAATTGCATATGACAAAACAAAGATAATTAAATATAGTTTCTAAGAGCATAAAAAATATTTAGATTGAGAAAATAGAGGTGAAACAAAGAAAAGGAAAATTTTCATTTAGATATTTTAATTTTATTTAAAGTTCTTCATTGGATTAAGCCACTTATTAGTAAATTTGACCAAGAAATTTGTTTTAAATTTGAGAAGAGCTTGATATAGTAGAATAAAAAAATAATTTTAATGTAAGAATCTATTAAACACACTGTTTTATTTACTTAAGGATTCAACAAATATTACAAATGAGATTACAAGATTTTAATTTGATCTAAGATACATGTATAGTTTAATTTAATAGAGAAAGAAGTAGTAGCACAAAAGATCACCCTACAAATTTATTTAAGACTTGAAATTTATACAAGAGCTTTTGACCTACTAAAATAAGGAGATGATAGAGCATATTGTTTGGATTAGAGTGAGCAAAAGTAGCAAACTTGCAACAATGATAGATATTTTTTTCCAGGGGGTGCTCCAATAATCTCGTATAAAGATTGCCTTATACTTGTGACAACGGTTTTTATAAAACTTGTTTAATTCTTCAGATAGAGAGGTATAATAACCATTGGTTGTTGTTAAGTCAACATTTTTGCAGAGATTGTTTACCATGGAAACCACTGCATTATTGTCACCCAACAAGTTGTTCATGATTTCCTTTTCAACAAGCACTTCAACATCTTTTTCATTGTCAATGAGCCAATCCATGAGGGTTATGTAATCTGTCATGTAGCTTATACGAGGAAGGTGACACTGCTCAAATGCAACCACATTTCTAATCAAAGGCTCAGTCCAATCACTTACTTGAAAATGTGGTATTGTTAGTTCTCCATTTGAATATTGCAGCTCAGTTATGCTTTTCTTACGATCAACTTGAAATTTAATTCCTGCCTCATATAGTTGGCTTGCACTATATAGAAGCTTCACATTGCCTAATTCTCTTGGTGTTTGATAACATGGTAAATGAAAGATCCTTATTATATCACAGAGGTGTTGCACTTGCACACTACCATTAGGTAGCTTTAAGTGTTGCTCAAAATGGCTGAACGTAAATTTTTTACGATTTTCTTCATCAGGAATTATATAACGCAAGAAACGAGATGTTAAAACATTAAAGGTAACCTCAAGAAATGATGATCCACCAATGACACAAGTATGAGAAGTTAGGTTGAATAGGCGTTCAAGAACAAAGAATGGAAGCTGATTTTCAAGTAATATCAAGTCTAAGTTAATATCACATGATGGCCATGCTTTGAAATGCCAAGGGTTTTCTTGTGACGGACCTAGACTTGTCAGAAAGTACTCAATGATGAAGCAAGCATCAATTAGAATCATGCTTACAAAATCATCCCTCTTCATTGGTATGGTCTCTGAATAACAACATCGAATTTCAACTTCCCATTCTCCTACCTTTTTAAAATAATTCTCCAATGATTTTTCTTGAGTCATCCTTGTAGATATGAAAATCTGAGTCTTCTTCAGAAATTTGTTGAAGTACCACAATTTGAGCCCTTCCATTGATTTCAATTTTTCTTTTTTATGGTGAAATGGGCCAATGGAAATCACACTAGGACTGTAGGCTTTTACATTTACTAACCGAAGGTTTGGTGGCACCCTGTAGATATAACAGTTTGATGCTAAGGGAAGCCCCAACGAGTCTATCCTTTCTAACTTGTCTGTCAGAGAGCATAACAAATGTTTTTGTTCATTTTTTGTGTCCAATGAAGTACTCTCTTCTCTCTCCATTTTCTCAATCTTTTGATAAACCTAAAACATACACCAAATACTAATTAAAAATACATAAAATGACAAGAATTTAGCTAAGTTCATTTTTTTATTGCCATTATTACGTATAATAAACTAATATAACTATCAAAACCCACCAAGAATTGCACTTAGACTTGAGTCTAGACCTAAATATTTCTTGTTAGCCTCAAGTAAAATTTGTAAAAGCATTACATGCCTGGACTTAACACTAACTATTAGTCATACCTAATAAAAATATTGAAAATGTGAATGAGTTGGTCCCATTCCAAAAACATATTAATTTGGATCAATTCAACTCAAATCCAAATTTAGAACCTTCAAAAATATTACACTATATAGTATTAAAAGAGATAATAATAGTAACAAACTGACAATAACAACATGTTTGGTATGAGGTGAGAAATGGAAAATTGGATAAAATATCTATTTTACCATTATAATTAATATTCAATCATTATTTAATACATCTATTAATCATTATTTAATCAATTTTCAATCATTAAAAGTATGGACACTAAAGTCATTTTTTATGTCTAGGAAGGACATAGACATGGGGTGGATGGTTAATGGCTACAATAAGGTTTTAAATTTCGCCTAAGCTCTCTCATTCATCTTCATATTCTTAATCTTATGACCTAATTAAGTCTAAGCTTGGGCCTAGAAAAAAATTTAAGAAACATATCGTGTTTAGGTTTGACTTGATTTTTTTTTTCAAAAGAGCAAAAACCTTCTTCATAATCTAGCCTACCAATTATTGTCATCACTACTAACTCTTAACCCACCACCATGGCTTACATCATATCACTAATCACTGCCTTGTCACATTGTCCATCATTTGTCACACATATTTTATGTAATTCAAACCAAAAAAAAAAAAATTCATGGAATGATTTTGTAATTAAACAAATAATAAATTGTCTAAGAAATCCATACTAAACTAAAGAAAATTACAAAATGCATTATTCTAACGTTTAGCTATTTCTAACGCTTGGCTATTCCATTTATCGTTAACCTTACATTTTCATTCAATCACTGAAGTTAAGGTATATAATAGAAAAGTTTATCCTTCTGTTGCTTGAACTAAACATTTGAATCTAATCTTTGTGGCCAATTGAGTTATAGAATAAAACAGAAAGGTAACGCAAAAATTTTTAAATTAGCAATACAAGTTTTATCGCAGAGACTAGGACATACCCCCTGCATCTTGCAGGGGAATTCAAAAAAAATTTCAGTGGATCTCGTATGAAAAAATTAAAAAGAAAAGAAAAGGCACAAGTCTCATAGAAAGTATAATAGTAATGAATGAGCAGTATTTGAGGAATAGTAGCAATTTACGGGATTATATATGTATATATATAAATATATGATTACAAGAGACGCAACAAAAGACAAGGTGAGAGAAAGAGATAATTAACCTGATATTTTGATTAACTTAGCCAGGAAATCAAAGAGAAGGGCAAATGACACCAATCACAAAGATCTCAATCCACTTCTAATTTGTCTGAGGGCTTTAGGACTTCTATGCACTATATATAGTATTCAAGTCAACCTCGAGTCACTGGAGGGATAATAATAGTTAGTAACCATAAATGCAGTAACCAATCAAGCAAGGACGTGTTGGATCAAAGGTCGGTGTGTATGTTAATAGCTTTAAGCCAGTGAAGGTTTTAGATTGCGCTCTAGTGTAGTATTTAATTGAGGTGGTTGCAGTGATTGTGACAAAACATGATAAAACACAAATAAATATAATGATGATGTTATGTTGTATAATTATCTTCTATAATTATCATACAATTAATTATTAAGTATAAAATAATTTTATTAAACAATTACTTAAAATTTTAATTTATTTAATAATTAATAATTTATAAAAAAATTAATTTAATTATTGTATAATTAATAAATATAATAATAATAATAAATTTATTAAAACAAGTAAAATTATTATTTTACATTTAATAATATTTAATAATTATTATATTATAATTATAAAACGTAGTGTTTATGTTTACTTTTAGCTTGCCTTAACTTTTATTTTTATCATCTTCAACTTTGATTTGTCACCTTTTATCATCTAACTTTCAAAACCACTTAAATATTTCTTCTTTTCTAATACGGTTAATGATTTTAATTAAAAAAACACTAACAAACACGTTTTATGTTGACTTTTAGCTTGCCATAACTTTTATTTTTATCCTCTTCAACTTTGATTTGTCACCTCTTATCATTTAACTTTCAAAACCACTTAAATATTTCTTCTTTTCTAATACGATTAATGATTTTAATTAAAAAAACACTGACAAGGATATAACTTTGGCTAACTTATAAAGAATTCATGCCATCACTACTATCTCAACTACAAACTAATCCAACATGTAAAATTTTTAAAGTCCCTAAACGCTGCCCCTGCATCCCATCTGAATATTCACCCCGAGTTAGAAAGTAAGTAGGGTTGCCGTCCTCAAACGCTGCATCCTTGTTTCTCGTTTCGGACCTCCAACACTATGAGCTAATTCATATACCAAAAAAGGGACGTAACTAACTTACCAAATGCAGATAGGACCTAATTCCATGTACATTAACAGATCCCACAATCCTTCTTGAATATTTCCGAGAAGACATTCCCATATACGTGGTTTCATGGCTCTTTAATTAGGTGAAAATCACAGAAGCTTAATTAGGTGGCATCTTTCCGTCTCATTCTCTCGCACTTTTGACCTTCTAAGTTTCTTATTTGAATTCTAAAATAAGAAAAGCAGTGTTATTCTTTTAATTGGAACTGTAGCTCATATATGCGTAGAAGGCATTATTATGGCTTTGGTCAATGCTTTTGTAAGACATTTAAATTACTCCAAGAAAAGGTCAATTATTTATTTGCTAGTGACTGAAGGATAAGATCATTACCTGACACAAGTTCATATATGTTCATCCAATCTTCCACTTCTGTGCACCGTGTTCATTTGTTCTGACCATACAATTATCTTTCTTTATAAATAAAAGAAACCCATTTTTTAATTTTTTTTAATTTTATTTGATCCTTAAAAATTCATTATAATAATTAAATTTGGATGAATATATTAAAATCATTTCATAAAAAAGAGCGCCTTTGTCCTAATTAATATAAAAATATAATAAAAAATTCACTCCATTATATTTTTGATAAAAAATTACTCCATTGTAATATACTTTCGCAAATTATTAAATAATTTATTTTGAAGAAAAAATAACAAAAACAAACATAAACTTTTTATTATTAACTTCACAACATTATATCAACTTAATGTGTTGAGCAAGAATTTTATTATAACTTTTTTTTCAATTTTTAGTCTTGTGTTCTATCAATTTCAAAGCTTTTTTATTTTTAAATTAAAATACACAGTTACACACACACACACACACACAAGCATGTTAATTTTTGTTAATTTTTTCATGCCAACCCAACAATTTGATCCGGCATCCGTCCCTGGTCCATGTACCGCAGAACCCTAACTGACCAACCTTGATTCATTTAAAAGATTCTTTATATTCCCCTCTCTTTATTTCTCTCCCATTGATTCAAAACTACCAAAAGTTTGCTGTGAGTAATAATGTAATTACTGGGTGTAGGCGGCCAGACGGATCTTGTTTTAATATACGGCATCTTCCTTTGAATGTTTGAACCAATCTGAACCAATCTTCAATTTGAATTCCCAGATTGCTTGATGATTATATATCGAAGACTCAAAGATTGAAAGGAGATAAGCAAGGTTGTCAAATTCGTGAGTTTAAGTAAATTCGTAAAGAAGAGATAAACTCGTAACGTAGACTCGTATCGTAAACTCGTAAGAGTTTATATTTGTTAATAATTACATATAAAATATAATATATAAGCATAAATTCATTTAAATATACTTTAAATTACACTAATTTTTTTAAAAAAATTATTTACATTACATAATTCATATTTTACAATATAAAAATTCTAATAAAGTTCATACATAAATATTATTTTTGAATTTTTTTAATGGATTGTATTGAATTTAAAGTTTTTTATGCTTTTTAAACTCAGTTTGACTTAATTATATGAGAATTCGTCAAATTTAGTTCAAAATACATTAAGTTAACTGAATTTATTAGAATCAAAGATAAATTAAACTAATTTTATATTGAGTTCGAGTTTATAAACGAGTTAACACATTTTCTTTAAGTAGAAACTTAAACTCGTTAAAATCGGAGAGTCAACTCGTGAGTTTAACAACAATGGAGATAAGTAAATAAAAGGCAACACCAAATTTGTAAAGTATCGTCATCAATCAGGAACTTAGGTATTCTGTGCTAGCCTTTCTTTTTCCTTTTCTTTTTAAAATTTTAGGAGGATCCGAAATACTGAACATTAATTTGTCAAATATAAAAATTTAAAAGAAGAACGCATGCAGAGCTGAAGGATTAATTAAGAACCCTAACTTTTCTGATTTAGAGATGAATACAGATGGGAGGCGACGTTTGAATAGCGTTTAGGGGTATGATGGCAATGATTTAGCATGAATTCTTTATATGTTGGCCAAACTAATATTTGTCAGAGTTGAGATTATTGACAGTGTTATTATAAATGAAATATTTGACTACTTTTTATGGTTGAAGAATTAAAATAAAATAACTAAAATAAAATTTAAAATAAAGTAAAAAGAGGACAAAAATTCACTTTTTGCAAGAAAACAAAGTTTTAAAGTGCAACGCAAGCCTGATTGTGGGAGTTAATAATAACTTAATACTAATTATTGTTAGATATATAATTTAAATATGTGTGTATGTACATAAAATATTCATGTTCATGTATATAATTATTTTAATATATATATTGGAAAAGATTTATTGTAACTATGATTCATAAATTGATTATGACAATCAGAGATCTCAAATTTGAAATATTTATGAAGAATCTTGTTACAACTAAATCTTCCCGAAGTTACAATCGAATTTTTCAAATGCCTATTTTTAAATTAGCAATAGATTAGTGTGGATCTTGCTAAAATGTAGCAAGACCTAGTTTAGCAACACTATCCATTCTTAATTTATTATTAGCAACAGCCATTTGCCCATTAGCAACAGATTATTTTGTTGTTAAATGACTTTTTTTTCTAGCAGTAATTTCTTCAAACTTAAAATCCCTCAATGTAATTTTTTCGATTAATTAATTGTGACTTATCTAACACTGCATGGAATTGAATCCTTTGAAGTGAGTAGATGATAAATGGAAGAAGTAGATTCTATTTTATACGTCACTCTCTCTTCACCTATAAACACTTCATTTTATACTCACTTGAAGACATCCAAATGATGCTGCGTGTTGTGTTCCTTTCTATATTTTTTTTAAATTTTTTTCTCCTAAAGCCAACACAAATTTGCGCGTGAAACATGCTAGTGATATTAATACCGCAATTACAGTTACAGATCTCAATCACAAGTACATGCAACGTGGGCACATGGCGTCCCTATTCATATCATGTTGATAGATCGTATATAGATATTTGTTCACACGCAAATAATAAATAAGTAAATAAAAGAAGTCTACACCAAGTCTTCTACATGAGCCAAAATCATACTTTGCGCCTGTCGATGCGGGCCTACGCGCCATCAAGAGACTGCCCATATATTATGGGATGGAAGGAATGAAGGATACAAGATTAACAAATAAGAAGAAATTGAGGAATAAGTTAGATAGAATAAATTATAGAAAAAGAAAATAGGGGTAAAAATCTTAGGATATATTTTGTTTTTATTTTATTTTATTTTTTAAATAGTTTTGTGAAATAATTTTTAAATACAATTTTGAAGAAAAAAATTATTTGGATAGCTAGTTCTGCAAAATAATTTTAAAACGTAAAATAGAAAAAATGTTTGTGTAGTTTATTGTTTAAAAAATTTTGACACAAAGTATCAAGTGATCAGTAGAAAGAAATAATTAAACATTATTGGAACTTATAAAGCAAGAAAACACCTATTTTAGGTGTGTCGCACATTTTGACATTGATACTACCTTGACATGTTAGAATATTTATTTATTTGAATTAATCTTGGAATATTTTAAATAAAGGATAAGGTTAGGGCATTTTATATCCTGTTATTTTAAATTTAAATATTCTTTTTTTTATGAACTAAATTTAAATATTCTAATTTAGTGGTTCATCAATATTATTTTCTGTTTAGATAATGCAATCAGTGAGTTTCATAATCAACTAATAATTTTACTTTTATAAATATATCATAAACTATTCCATGACATATTTTATTTTGATTATTCTGAAAGGTTTCTTAATAAGAGAAACTCTCTTAATAATTTACCATCATTGAGATTTCCCAATTGTGTAGTACTAAAGATTGGTTTGTTTCGAAACTCAATTATATATAAGGTTTTATTCTGATCGAATAATATGTACAAACCATTTATGTTTAGGAATTTATTTTGTTGGGATTTTGATTTGACTTGAATGTTCAACATGTGGTATCAAAGCTTAACTCTGATTATCTTTGCTTCCTAATTGTCTTTTTAAAAACCCAAAATTTCATTGAAGTAGAGAAATTTAGGGAATATATTGTATATGATTTAATGTTATGAAATTAATTCATTCAAATATTTTGGATGCAATTTACGGTCCATATATGTAGCTTTTATTATAGTGGACCCAAAAAACATGATGGTAATAATAATAATAATAATAATAATAATAATATTATTATTATTATTATTATAAATTTATTACTACTAAATAAATTGTCTTAAGAAAGAAAATATTAATTAATTAATTAATTTAAATTTTAAAAATTAAAAATTATGTTATGAAACAACTTGGATATTTGTCTTATACCTAATAGGATTCTTTTATATATCAGAGTTTTCAAATAGCTTATCTTTATTAAGAGTAATTATTTGTAAGACTTTATTTAGATACTTGAGTTTAAAAATAATTTTTCTTATATCTTATTTTAATTCAAATAGGAGAAAACCTAATTATCATTTTTTCTTTTTTCTCTGTTCCTCTCTCCTAACAACACATCACACTTTTCATTGATTAAATACAAAGCATTCTTCTTCTAACCAAAGTAAAACATTACTATACATGAATCCACAATAGTATTCTTCTTTCTTCTAAAAGTGTAGCCTCTTCCACCCCCAAGAGAGAATAGTGTCGTGATTGCTCTATTTGCATCTTTATTGGTTGAAACTTCTAGATTTTCCTTCTTTCAAATTTAGCCATTGATGAAGCTTGGAATTTGGTGTTTTTGGTTTTAAGCTTTCAAATGTGAAATTAACATATCTATTCTTCAATTCCCTACTCCATAAGGTGATTTCTAAACTCCATTTAAATTATGGAAGATTAATTTCAAAAAAAAATCTAGATAGGTTTAGCAATAATGATAGAGAATTTAGATTAAATTTAAGGCCTTAGTTATTATAATTTGTAGTTAGTCAAATTAATATTATAGAGTATCAATAGGATAATTGTTAATAAATTTATGTTCAATATGTTTTGAGGCATTGCTAAGGATATTCTATCAATTGAAATTGTGCCTTGAATCAATAAGACGTATTTATACTATTGATTGTTATTAGTGAGTGTGTAAATAATAAGATAATATTTTCTATTTGCACTTTGATTATATTTTTCTTGTATCAAATATTACTTTAAATAATTATTATTCTACTATTATAGGGAAGCAAATCTTAAATTTTTTTTTTTTAATTTTCAGTAAGGGTGAAATTTATGAATGTGTGATATAAGAATGTTATCATAGGTGCAAAGTGTAGATAATAATAAAACTCTTGATATATTACTTTTTTTTATACCATGAACTTTTATTTGAATTGTGTCCTTTAATTATTGTATATAATATTTATTTATTACATATATGTATTATCTATCTTATTTTAATTTTTCTTAAATAATTTTTCTTAAAGTTGATTTGTTTCTAATCAATCGATAATATTATATATATATATATATATATCTATATATATATATCTTTAAATTATTTTTATTTATTTATTTATGATATAGTATTTATTTACATTACTTTAAAATGAAATGGTGTTTTTATGAGTAGAGAGATAAAAACAATGAATCATTATCTTGTTGTCTTATATTTCTACTAAAATATCTTTATTTCCATGATGAGATTTATTTATATACATTAAATTTATTTATTTTTGGTTTAATAGATCTTTAAATCACTTCTTTAATCAAATTTATACTTCTATAATATTTTTTTTAAATTATTTACACTTGGTGTGGCACTTAAGGAGAGTATTTCTTCCTTTTTAACTATGTTATAAAAACCTAAGTTTCACATTAAATAGTATGAAATACTAAGTATGTTACTTATGATATTTCAAAACCTAAGTCCTATATCGAGTAGTATAAGATGTTTGGTGTGGTATTTAAGGAAATAAATTTTTCCTTTGGCAGTATTTTTAAGGATGGATCATCTATGCCTTATTAAGTCCTAGCATTAATTTATAATATATATTTTAAAAAAATATTAGATGAAATATAGTGTGAAATCTATAGTCATTAGTGAGACTAATAGCCTAGTAGTACTTAAATTGAAATGTGATGAAAGGCATAGAAGCACAATGAGATGTGGCAAACAACACAGTGGCATTAGAAATTTATGAAATAAGATACAGTGGCACTATGAAAGATATTTATGAAATAAAAGTGTGGTGGCATTGAAATATGAAATAAGTAAAATGTGGTGATACTAAAATATGAAAGAAGTAAAATGAGATCGTATTGAAATGTGAAATACATAAGTGCAGTGGCACTGTGAATAATAATGCGATATGTCCTCTTACACTATATTCATCCAATGAATTTTTATTTTTGTCTTTAAAATATTTATATTTTTTAAAGTTAGTTATTACTTAAATAAAAGTCTTTATTTATTTATTTATTTTAAATATTATGAATTGATATTTCATTTTATTTTATTGATGTTACTCAATTGCAAAAAACTCAAGTATGCTTGTTTTCCTTTCTATGCACCTTGTTATTTATACACTTATTAGATTATTGATAGAGTAATGTTCCTTCCTAGACATGTTGGGTAAATCTTCTATTAGAGGATAGTGATATAGGACTTTGTGACATTGTAGCTACTAAGTGTTGGGTCGAATAGTGTAGTGTGGGAATTGTAATCTATTCAAGCCATTCATTTTATTTTTCTTTCTTTCTTTTCTTTCTTTTTATTAAAAAGTGTTAATTATTGGATTAAGATTATTTGTACAGATTGTGAAGCATTCATATTATAGGAGAGATTTGCTAAATTCTAAACAACCCCAAGTAACTTTGGGAAATAAATCAAATATTTTAAAAGTGTAATGTAAAATTTGAGATCTTCTTAGTCTTATTGTAGTTAAGTAAGATTATTTCTTTAAACTTGCTAGACTAAGTTAGCTTTAAGTTGGCTTAGTCTATGTGTCAGTCATGACTAGGAATTTGGGTTATAACATTTATGGTTGTAAATATTATGATTGAATGGATATTGCATGAGATCACATGTTATGGGTTTTCTATGTTTGAATTGTGAAAGCAAGGTCATTATGCATATTTAGATCTAGATCTCCTTGCATGATTTCTATAGTTTGATGCTTTGAAATCGATTCCCCATGTCATTCTGGTGAAGAGCATTGAAAGAACCATTGAAAACAGGGCTTAGAACACTGAACATTGTCAAATTTTATACAGGTCCGTTACAGGTCGATTAGGTCATCATGACCCAACATAAGGTAGAATGGATGTGACTAGTGTGTCATTTTAGATGTGTCTCAATTGATTTTTAACATGCTTCAAACAACATGTCATTTAGGGGGTTTAATGAAACACATCATTTTATTTTACTAAGGAATTGGGCCAAGCTTGCTTTGTTTTCTTTGTTCATTTTTATGTCATGTTTCAAGTCAAAAGTTATGGGAAAAAATATTATTAAGTGTGTCAAACCTAATTTTTCTAACTCTCTTTTTATATATTTAAACTCAACAATGCAAGAATCACTGATTAAAGGAACTAAATAGCAAAATATACTTGAAAATTTTCTTTCCTCTCATAAAATTGACAAACTAGTTAGGATAGCATTTCCTCTCCATTACATAGGGGAGTAAGTTAGATCAGACTTAACATCTAAAAAGATGGTCTTAAACAATCTCCATTTATTCCTATGCATTGGAATAATTACTTAAGATTATATAAATCTATTCACAACCCATATCACACTCGATATAATCATATAATATAATACATAATATAGAGTACACTTACTTTCCACTACATTACAATCATATTAAGGATTTTTTTTACATAGTTTATAAGCATAAACACATCATTATAAAACTAAATAACATG
This sequence comes from Erythrophleum ivorense, assembly GCA_026724425.1. NCBI lineage: Eukaryota > Viridiplantae > Streptophyta > Magnoliopsida > Fabales > Fabaceae > Erythrophleum > Erythrophleum ivorense. Next base: position 6,696,575 of record JAIUCV010000018.1, read on the forward strand.
ATCTATTCTCTTATCCTAATTAACTGCTCCCTTGGTCATCTTTGTTTTCTTCTAGTTCTTTGCATTTCTTTACTTGGCATAGGTTAATAGGGAATGGGGAGGAGAGTGAAATTTTGGGAAGAATCTCAGTAGCATGCTCCACATTTATGCATACACCAAGTTATCCAAATATAAGGAACACAAGTGCATATACAACATAACTCATAAAATACTAAGGTTGGTATATATATATATATGCTCAATCAATCAATGGTCACGACTCTCAAAACATAAATTAACTAAGCTTGACTTAGAGAAGAGCTTTTATGCTTAATTCCCTCCCTAGGCTTCACTTAAAGAAGAGTTGTTATGCTCAATTCCCATACTAAACAAAGCATATTATATCAAAACAGCTCAAATATGCAAGTATAGCATCATATAACATGTCATATCACACAAGCATCCAAACATTTAAGGCAAATAGCATGCATACAAAGAAGGAAGAATGCTACCTAGAAGATAAAGAATTTGCTAAATCTCTTACATTGCTTCTTGTCCTGTTTATTTTCTCTACTTATCTTTTTTACTTAGTCTTTGCTAGCTTAATTCTCCACTTCCTAGTCTTCTTGCCCAAAGACCATTCTAGCCATCTCCACATACCTAAAATATCATATTAGGCATGAAAAATAAATCAATGCATATATAAGCTAATTTGCTTAAATTTTCCTTAATTGCCTCATATAACACATTATGGCCTAACTTTAACAACATATAACTTTGGCTAAGAACCTTTGAATCAGGCAAATAATACTTTTTAGAAAGCTCTACTCATGAACTATCTACTGTAAAAATTTTAATTTAAAACTAATCCATTTGGTCCTAAAAAAACTAGAAAATAATGGCTAGTTTAAGCTATCATGATAGCTTTTTTATTCTAACTTTAGAAATTCATAACTTTGGCTAGAAGTGTCCAAATTGGGAAAATTATAATTTTTTGAAAAGCTCTTGATGTGCTCTAGCAATTGTAAAAATTTTAGTTTAAACTAAATCATTTGGTCCTTGAAAAAAAGTTAAAACTCAAGGCTATCTAGATACTAAAACTAATGTAGGGCAACTTTATTGGGGAAACTTTAGAAATGTATAAAATATTCATACTAACCCAAAAATTAAAAACTATGTCTCATATGAAACTTTAGGACATCCTCTAAATAGTTTCAAAGTTTTATGGGAAAATTCATCCATTAAAGTCTCCATGGGTAGATTTACATTTTTGGACTCATTATGGGTCATATTAGTTATTCATGCAATTTTTTTCTTTTAAGAAGTTTATTAACTAGAAACTCACTTATTTAATCATCTTTAACATAAAATGTAGCCTACATTAAAACATAAGCATGTCACTTATTTATTTAGTCTAAACTTTTAACTTATCATTTTACACCTTTAGTGGCTATATCACATTTCATTGACTCTAATCTAATAACTTACATATCATTCTTAGGTGATTTTACACTTGCTGTAGCAGTCATGTGACCATTGCTCATTTTATTCAAACTTATGCAACATATAATTCATTTTATGTTTAATTAAAGTTTATGGTTTGTAACACCATATATTCTAGCTTATTTCATAACATTGCCATATTTTACATCATCAAATCCATGAAGAAGTAAAGAAAAGGGATTAAAAATATTACAATTTCTTTGCGTTGTGTCATGCATAAAAATTCTATTTGGTGTCACATGGACTATATGAGCTCACACATTACATTCACATATTTAATTACATGAATACAACTCATTTGCATTATCAAAAGTAGCTTATATCTCGTGGAAACTAAGAGGGAGCATAAAATACTTATACATATTTTTGGCCAGATTTTTAGTTTTTCTATCACAACTTCAAAAATTCATAATTAAATCCACAAAAAATAAAATCCAACAAAATTTACCATTCTAGAAATCCCTAGATATCTATCCCATGGTAAAAATAATTTTAGTTTATGAATCATTAAGGAGAGAATGTTTAACATCCGAAAAGCCACTAAGGTTACTACTATCTAGGCTACTAGTTCAGATTATTGATGTGAAATTTCAAAACTCATAACTAATTCTATAAATATTGAAATCATATAAATTTGGTCATTCTAGAAAGATACAGATGTTAAATTTATGTAAAAAATAATTCTAGAATAAAACAGATACTTTTAGCAATTGGAAATCTATAAAACAATAACTGGACTCAGGAGGTACTACTACTACTAACATAAAACTTCAAAATTACATAACTCTTTGCTCAAAGCTCTAAATGAGTTTTTTCTAGTTGCTACAAGTCACTATGAATGTCTAGTTTATATCTACCAAATTTCGTAGCCATTGGATCACGTTTGCTCCTCGGATGATACAAAATCACAATTGACCAAATGAACAGTAATTCTACATATCCAAATTTCTAATACCAACTTTGAAAAATCATTAAAAAAAATTTCATAAACTTCTAAATGACATGGTCTTTAGGTTCTTAAAAATCTCTAGGTAAGATCTAATAGCATGCCAAATTTCAAATCAAGAAGAGGTCATTTGGTCATACTTCGACATAAAGGGGCAAAGTGACATTTTCTTATGTTAAAAGAGGGATCCAAAGGTTCAAATTTGCTTCTCCTACTCCTAAGGCTCTATGAGCACGTGGGAAAGCATCAACTAGGCTATCAAACATGGCTCAGAGGTCTAACAATCCAAATTTACAAAACTCACTCTCCCACACTAAAACATATACCATGTACATAATGTCAAAATCTTGCTATTCATACCATAAACTTGCTACATCATTTAATATAGTTCTAATTCTCATACATATATAATGTGTTCATCCATTTACAAGTATTCATAAAGTGCATGCACCATGTACATCATTAGATTACATTTCTTGACAACAAAATGGTGATAAAATGACTATTTCATAAGTCCCTTACCAATTTCCCTATCTTTAAGCTTGGTGGCTCCCATTTTTTTGTTCACTTGGTCCACCTAGACATATTAGGAAATGGGGAGAGAAGAATGAGATTTTAAAAATCTCAATAGCTTATCTCCCATTCAATCATGCATAAAGAATGTAATACAAGTCTTAAAGATGCATGCATGGCATATTAATATAGAAAATGATGCAAGATACATTCTTGGCATTTACATAAAGCCACACATAACACACTTAGGCTTGCCAAATGAATAGATTAGTCTCACCCCCTTTCTTCAAGGTTCTTAGACTTATCTCACTCTTTTTCTCAAAAGCTTTCAACTAAGCCTTGATCTTAGGAGACTTTCTCTGAGTCTCAACCACTTCTAAGGATTCTTGACTCATCCTCATCGAAGATAAGAGGTTCTTGGCCTCTCCATAATCAAGCAAACCAAGGCAAACATTCTAGGCATCATTTAAATGCATAATGCAACACTATAGTTCCATGGAACATAGGCATCATACTAAAACACAACTCATAGCTTAAAATATACATGCACACATTTAAAGACAATGTAGACATTCATTCATGCGTGGGAGAAAATAGAGAGAGCTACATTTACCATACAAGCACACTTTTTCTCTTGAAATTGGATCTCCTCCCATGGCTATACACTCATAACTAGGTGGGGCTTGTTTTCCTTGGCCTAATTACACAAAATAAGAACTAATTAGACTCTTGGAACCATTCTCAAAGCTACCTATCTAGTTAGAACTCTAACTTTGTTTTATGATGCACTTATGGTTCCTAATGGCACTAATGAAGAAATACCCACTCTTTGACGTCTAGGTCTCATTATTTCCTTTTATACATGATTCTTGACTCCCTTTAAGTCTCTTGGAGTCATCACCTAATTAAAACCTAGAGTCTAAGTATATGTTTCATTATGGAACATAAAGCACTAACTCATTTTTTAAGCTTTCTAAATTTTTCTCAAGGCTTTCCCTCACTTTCATTCATCATATATGACTCAAAAATGGGATTGAAAAAATTTAAAACTCTCCCTAGCTATGCTATCCTTGCTTGGCCGAAATATGGAGCTTTAATAGGATTTAATGGCTTCTTGATTTTTCCTTGATGGGGGAACCACTTAGGAAGGTTGTTAAGAGTTGTAGGAGTTCAAGAAAACACTTAAATAGCCAAGAGAACTCATGGATTAAATCAGTTTTTACAATTCCCTTAAATATTCTACACTTTTCCAACTTTTAGTTTAATAGATTTTCTTGAAATTTCTTGGTATCTTCCATCTTCCTCTAACTTAATCTTACTAATTCTTGATGCTTCTTGAACAAAAACCCTTCCTTCTCCTTGGGTCTATTTTGGCCGAAATTATAGGAGAAGAAACTAAGGAAAAAGAAGTAATATCTTGCAAGAAAAGTATCTTGAATCAAGTTCTTCCAAGAAGGCTCTTCCTTTGTTTGGCTTGCTCTCTCCAATTTCAAAATTGCCCTCTTTGTTCTGCCCTCAAAATCGCACCAAACTTCCCATTAAAACTATAGAAAGGAAGCTTGAGAGGAGAGGAACAAGTTTCAAGAAGGAGGGACATGGAAATTCTTAAGAAATCTTACCTTCCTTGCCTTGGTTTTCTTCTTCTTCCTCTTTTATCTTGTGCACCTAAGCCTCTTGAATTTTCTTTGGTTTTTAGGCAGAACTAATTAGTCTAAAAGTGGAGGAGAAGTGAAACGTGCTTCTTAAAGAAGTTTTAAGAAAGAACAATTACAAAATTCTCATTTTGTCCTTTCGCAATGGCATTTCCGATTTGACTTCGTTTTAGCTCATTTTTAAGAATCGTCTTTTTTATTATAAAATTTAGTTCTCAATTTAGTGAAATGCCTTTGGAATCACTCAAATCGAAGCTAAAACGTTTTCGAACAAACCAATCAAAGTTCAAGTCAACTGGCATTAGAAAACCTACACCAGAGGGGTTTTAACTGTCCTGGGGCTTTCCATAGTTTTCAAGACCTCTGAGAACCCCAAAGAACTCAAAATTTTTATTTAAAAAGCTATCCTATATGTTTTTCCAAAATTTCACTTATTTATAAAAATGTCATTAGCTTTTCGATAAATTTTTTAAATCATTGTGGCCCTAGTTTATGGACAACTTAGGGCTCAAATTTTCATTTTTCATTATTTATAATTTTATTCTAATTTTTGTTGATCTTAAATAACTCACCTCAGAGGACTCACTTTGAAAACTAACTCATTTCGATGTTTTACAAAAAATCAGACATTACAAGTTCCATAATGCAACATACCATATTTTTGACCAATCCAATGCCTCATATGGTCTTAAAATCATTCTAGGAAACTTTCTAAATCATCACATTCATAAAAAAAATAGATCATTACTCACCTAGAACCTTAGGTGGCACTATTTTGAATTCTATGGCTTCCGAAGTGATTTTCTTTGCATATTCATACTTATCTCAGTTCTAAACCTTTAATTTCATCAAGCTTACATCAAGTTTATGCCTCCTTCCCTCCTTCTCTCTTGGTTGAATATGGAGGGTCTTAAAGTGCAAAGGAATACAATTTTTCCATAGCAAAATCATATCTTATCTTGAAACTTTCTTAATGGACCTTCTTTTGGTGAAATTGATTTCCTCAAATCACTTTTTTGGCTCAAGGAGATAGCCACAAAATTCACGCTTTTTAGAAACCAAAACCATCACAAGAAAAAGCATGAAAAGAGGAAGAAGTTTCATAACTAGCACATAGCAAAGTTTTGTATATTTTCCTACCTATTTGCTTTGTTTTGCTTTCTTTCTCCTCCCTGCTTTCTCATGCCATCCATGGCGAAATTAGAGTTGCTAAAGTCAGTTCTAGGAGGAGGAGGAAAAAGAAGTGGCATGATGTTTATAAAAATCTAAGATAATTTCAACAATTAAAAAACAACCATTATGTTCATACACTTTAATTCTTTTGTTTGAACTCATTTCACAGTCTTTTCAAAAGTTGACTACTGCATATTAAATTTTAGACTCTTCTCTTTATTAAAAATATCTATTTGGAGGTTACAAGGATTTAAAATAATCTGAAAATGTCTAGTCAAAACTATTGTTATTCAGCATCCTAATTTGTAAACCATTAGAGATTTAACCATTCTAACCTCATCTATTTAATCTAGTAGTCTTATTTTATCATATTATAATGAGATATATGCATTCGTTATGTTAAATTTCATGATATTTAAATCCTTGCTTTTTTTTTTTTACTTTACATTACTACCACTATTTGCCTATTTTTGCACAATTTAGGGATCTTGGCCAACTAGAGCCCTCTAGTTAAGCTTTGCATGCTCTTTTACCTTATGCTAGCGAAAATTATCCTTATCTCCATTTATTTCATTTAAAACAAATCCTTAGTTTTCATTTAAAACAAATCCTTAGTTTTCTAGACCATTTTGGTTAAAATTATGATATTACCACTACATTCATTTCACTTTTAATTTTGGCCCTAAAAGCTCAATCTTTTAGGATAATTCTGAGGCATAGTATATTTTTAGAATCCTCTATACTTATATAATCATTCTTTGGATCTACAATGGCTCAGAATAGCTTAAACTATATCTATGTCATTGGTTATCTCGGTTTGTGTATAATCTAGGTTTTGACCTATTTTATCAACTCTGGTTAATTTGTCACCTCATTTAGTCATATAATAATGGAAAATATCTTACAATCTTAATAACTACTAAATATTTAAACTTATGACTTTTCCCCTATTATACTGTTGGAACCACTACTCTTGCCTTTTCTAGGCTTGTATCTTGAATTTTTAAGTCATTTCTCTTCTTTGATTAAGCTTTTATTCATTTTCTTCATCTGGTTTATTTTGATATGAGGATCTAGTTCAGTATTAGAATATTAACTATTTCATTTAGTTCATTGTTGAAAACACCAAATATTACAAAAGTGCTAATTAGTTTTTCTAAATTAATAAAACATTATTTTAAGTAATTTTAACACATTAAGGATTTTGTAAAAATTATTTTTGTGTTATTTAATTCTTTTAAATTATAGACAAAATTATTTTACACAATTTTAGCACATTTTGGACCTCAGAAAAAATTATTTTGGAGTTGTTTAATTTTTTTAAATTATATAGAATTGTTTTAAGCAAATTTTTAACACATTTATGGAATAATTCTAAAGAGAAAATTTTTAATTAATTAATAATATATAGTTTAGTTAATTAATTAACTTAATAAGTTCTCATAATTAAGGATAAAATTAATTAGTACATATATATACACATAGATACACATTTAGATGTACAAAATAAGTTTAAATATTCTATGATTAGTATATATAAATTAAGGAGTCTTTACAACATCTTATATAATTGTATATATGCATTCTTGATATGGTTTTATGAATATAGAAATTACATATGGATTTACAAATATCAATTCTAATTATAGTTAAGTAGGACAAATGTTCAAAAATTTGAAATTAAAAAATAATAATTTAAGTGCCATTTAAATTTCATCCTATTATGAAAAAAATTTTGGGCAATGTTGGCACATTAGAAAATTTTGTGAAAAATCATTTTGGTGCCACTTAATTTTATCTAAGTCATGAAAGATTATTGTAGATAATTTTGTCACAAATTTTGGATAAACTTTAGGGAGAATTTTAATTAACTAATTACATACAGCTTTGTTGGTTAACCAATTTATAATTCTCATAAAGTCATTATTAATTATATGAGTGTATATATATGTTTTAATGCACATAAAGAACCTAAATATCATGTGATTAGTATATTTAGTTAAGAAATAGCCATAACATCTTTATATAATTGTGAATATGTATTCTTGGTTTGCTTTAGAAATACAAATATCATATATGGATTCAAATACATCAATTCTAATTAAGTATGAGTATATATATGTGTTTTAATGCAAGTAAAAAACCTAGATATGATGTGATTAATATATTTAGTTAATGAATAGCCATAGTATCTTTACATAATTGTGAATATGTATTCTTAATTTGTTTTAGAAATATAAATATCATATAAAGATTCAAATATATCAATTCTAATTAAGTATATAGTTATAATATGTCTTTATTTATAGGTAGATAGTTATAATTATTTATTTAATTAGGATAAAATAAAATTATTTTATACTTTTCAAATAACTTGTAAATATTAACAAACATGAATGTCTTTTATTTTTATCATAAATAAATAAATATTAATAAATTTTAAATGTTTTATTATTGATTATATATAAAAATAAACATATAATATTTAAATTTAAATGACTTGCTAATTTTTTAATTTAAATTTAAAATAATTTATTTACTAATAAATATAATCATTAGAAATTATTCTAGAAGATGAATAAAAAAACTCATTTAATATAATAGTTTATTGTTATTTTTATTTTCCTAAAAAGTAATTAATTTTTAAAGTTGAAAAGATGTGCTGTCCACAAATTTGAGCAGTGGATGATGTCATTCATTACGTAAGTTTATTTATAAAGTAGGATGGATCATATTATGTGAGCTTGACTTTTGGTTTTTAGCTTTAAATTTTTTTTTTTGAAATAGAAAGGGGGGCTAACCCCCACCCCCCCGCCCCCCAAAAAAAAGCTACAAAATAATACATCGCTTTGGATGTTTGCACCATTACTGGAGATGGTTTCTCTACTGCTATACAGGGGTCCACTATTTTATTTATTTTAATTTTTTTAAATCAAATGGTTAAGCACATATGCTACATAACAAAGAATCCGCGTGCGTGCAAAATTATTTAATTTAACTTAATTTTTGATCAATTTTGACTGAGGATAATATTTTTTTTAGAATTTTTTAAAAGTTGCCTCGAAATGTGAAAGACCCGAAATACGTTACTAGCATTTTTATTCATGATTATTTTATAAATTTTGATATAAAAATTTAACTTTTTTAACAGATTATTTTAAAATTTATGCATATAATAAGAAAAAAATTTTTTTATATAGAATTTAAAAAAATTAGTGATAAAAACTTGGCCACCTAAAACATATTAGTATAAAAGAAAATCATAACTATTCTATCTTTTCAAGTAGAAATAGAATGAGAATCCAGAAAATAGATTGAATTTGGGTGGCTTCTAAAAATGAAACCAAAGTAAAACCGAATGACAGCACATTTCTTAAAAATAGAAAAACTAAAAAAAAATTAAAATTAATTAATTTCGGATAATAAAATTGAGAATGAGAGAAAATGTTTTCTGGCCCTTATTTTCTTTCTTTGTGACAGAGATGAAAAATAGGGAGAAAACTCCTGAGAAAAGTACATGTCACTTCAACTTTAACAAACCGTTGATCTGCACAAAAGTGTGATGAAAGTGTGACATAAACAAACTTTATTAGTTTATACATTTACCTATACGTGTTTTAAAATTATTAAGTTGCTTTTGCATAACTCTGCAAAACATTTTTTTTCAAACGGTAGATTATTTGATTTTTCTGCGATAATAAATTAGTTTAGTTAAAATCCCTTATAATGTTACTTTTGTAATTAATATTCACAAGCTTTTTATGACAAATTTTCATGTATAAAGTTTAGTTTAAAATTGTTTCCTTATAAGTTATCTTGATGAAAAATCGAAGGGTATATGTAAGTGTACAGCAATTGTTTTCCTCCCAAAATTTAATATTTCCAAGCGATGAAATTAACATTCGGATTCATTAAAAAAGCTAATTATTTTTAATACTACATGCAACTGTAATTTTACTTTTAACATAATAATTAAAACAACTAAATTATTATTAAATTTTAATATGACTTATTAATTTTTTAATATAATAATAAAAATAATTATGTTGTAAATAATGTAATTATATAGATACTTATGACTCTAAAAAAGTAACCTTCTAGAATATCTTTTTGTGTTTAATAGCATAACTCCTAAAAGATTTATTTTGTACAATTATATAGATTAACTCTCCTATTTATGTTATTATAACTTTTACATTGATTTTTATGTATAAAAAGTATGTACTAAGCAATTTGGATCCTAAACAAATGAGAAGTATCTCCCATTTCTCCTCTTAATGTATCTTCATTTCTTAAATTTTCATTAATTTTGTAACATGTTATTAGCACAATTCCGCTTTAAGTTCTTGGGTAAAATCTAGTTGTTACTTTCTTATTTGATTTAAGATTATGGATATTCTCACTTCTTTGGTTGGTCACAAGATCAATAATGCAGACATGTGTCTCACAGATAGTGCTATAATATATACTATATTGAAAGATCAAAAATATTTTTTTCATCTAATAATGAGTGATGTTGATATCAATACTATATTGAGAAGTATAAAACTAATTAAAAGTTTTGGAAGAGTTACTATATTATTACTTGGTGGAATAAATTTTATTATTGATGATATATTAATTTCTACTAAGTCTTAAAGGAATTTATTAAATTTCAAATATATTTGCTATAATGGATATCATATTGAGACCTTAGATGAGATAAATGTTAAATATCTACATATAACATTTTTTTTAGTAAGAAAGAAATGTATTTTGGAAAAATTACCTACTCTATATTTTGGTTTGTACTATCCAAATATTAATATAATTGAAATACATGTTATCGCAAATCAGAAGTTTACTAATCCAAATATATTTATTATTTGGTATAACTGGGTAAGCCATCTTGGATCAATCATGATGTAAAACAGTATTGAGACTTGACATGGACATCCCTTAAAAAATTTAAAGAATATTTAAATCAAAGAATTATTATGTGTAATACCATAAACTCACAAGCCTCAAATTATAACATCTAAGGCAAACCGTACACAATTGCAATAAGATGGCACACTTGGCAACAGAAAACACTAGTGGATCGATGGCAAAATTGTTCAATTTTACCTACATGAATCATTTAAATTTTCCTCAAGTCATTTTCATCCATATCATATTCAAACAAATAAAAAACAACTCAATTTAGAGCTTACATCATGGATCACAAACCTTCATATAAAAAATTTCACGCTTTCTTCTCGGGTTACAGGGCAGTTTACTAATGCAAACTTTGGAAAATCATAATTAATTCTAGAAAAATCAAAATTAAGCACATGATAGCTTTTTGGAAAAGCTTTAAAACTCATTCCAAATTATGGAAACATCAATTAGACTGCAAAAAATAATAGAATAATACCAAAGGTTTAGCTGCATCCTTATGGTGCTATTTGGAGGTCTGTGGAATTTCTATACTTTTTCAAAGTTGGTATCAGAATTTCGGATTTGCATAAGCATTGTTCATTTGGTCAGTTGTGTAATTGTATCATCCGAGGGGCAAACGTGATCCAATGGCTATGAAATTTTATATGCAGAAATTAGACAGTCACAATGACCTGTAGCAACTAGAAGCACCTCATTTGGAGGTCTAGAGAGGAAGATATGAATGTTTAAAGTTTCTGCCCAGTATCAATCATCTTGCCTGACCAGAAGTACTATTCCATCGATTTCTGAGTGCTTGGCTTGATGAACTGATCTGGAGATATTTTTCTTCTCTAGTTAACATCCACATCTTTCCATATTGGTATCATTTGCATGCATTGGATTTTTGTCGAATTAGTTAGACATTTTTGAAGTTCATATCAATAAATTGTGATAGCATCAGGACCCACTCCGACCTCCAGATGATTTCATATGTCAAACGCTTTGTGTGTGGGATTTTAAGACTTCTACATATTTTTAGTATGAAGTAGACATCCTAAGTTTTCCAGAATGACCAAGAGTGCATGCTTTCGATTTTTCTAGATTTAGTTATGAATAAAGTGTTAAGAGGGTAATTTTATGCTCTTTGTGTGTCTAGGCTTAAGAGAAGCACTTCCATCTAGTTGTGATTGTGAAATCAACAAGGGAGGAGACAAATTGAAAGGGAAAGCTTGTATTAGCTGATAAGGTAGTTCTCTCCACCTTCTTTCATGCATAGATGTGTGCTTACCTTGTCTTGAATGTGTGTGTGTACGTTTCAAGCCATGAAAAGTATTCTAGCATGATTCTATATGTCATGGTACCATGATGAGGCATTATGTTTTCTAAATAATGTTTTATATGCTTGCTTTAGTTTGCTTGAGTATGGAAAAGCCAACAACCTTCTAGCCATGGAGAGGATGAGCCAAGAACCCTTAAAGTTGGTTGAGACAAAGTAAATAGTCTCCCAAAAATGAGGTTGACTCCCACTATCTGAAATTCTAAATAAAGTGTTAAGAGGGTACTTTCATGCTCTTTGTGTGTCTAGGCTCAAGAGAAGCACTTCCATCTAGTTGTGATTGTGAAATCAACAAGGGAGGAGATAAATTGAAAGGGAAAGCTTGTGTTAGCTGATAAGGTAGCTCTCTCCACCTTCTTTTATGCATAGATGTGTGCTTACATTGTCTTGAATGTGTGTGTGTATGTTTCAAGCCATGAAAAGTATTCTAGCATGATTTTATATGTCATGGTACCATGATGAGACATTATGTTTTCTAAATGATGTTTTAGAAAACCAGGGCGTTGCTCGCCGTAGTGCATGCTATAGCGAAAACAGGGGTCTAGGACTGATATATACTTGTCGTAGAGAGGGTTATTCTTCGCTATAGCGAGGGTTAGTCCAGAAAAGTGTGAAAAAAGAGAATTTGACTTCTTAAAGAGCCTAGATTCATTCCTCTTCTCTTAACTGACCTAAGCTTCGACCAAAGGAGAGAAAAGAGCTGTGGATAGAGAGAGAAACTTAGAAAAGGAAGGAAGAACAAGAAAAAGGTAAGATTTGCATGGTTTTTCTTCTTAGCATGTTGTTCTTCTCTCTTTGCCCTCTTTTTCTATGGTTTTGGTTGTTGAAGTAGCTGGGTTTTGAGTTTGGTTCAGAAGAGGGAGAGTGGAAAACCCCTCTTGAAGAAGACCAAAACTCATCTATCAAGATCTTGGCATTATGTACATGGTGTATGTTTTGGTGTGGAAGAGTGAGTTTTGCAAATCTGGGTTATTAGATATTTGAGCCATATTTGATAGCCTATGTTGATGCTTTCCCATGTGCTCATGGAGCCTTAGAGGTAGGAGAAGCAAAGTTGAACCCTTATAGCCCTATTGTAACACAAAAACTGGTCACTTTGCCCCTTGATGTCAAAGTCTAACCAAATGATCTCTCCTTGCCTTAAAATTTGGCATGTGATTAGATATTGTCTAGATCTTTTTGGGAAGCCAAAGATCAGGTTATTTGGAGGACTGTGGAATTTTCTATGCTTTTTCAAAGTTGGTATCAGAATTTTGGATTTACATCAGCACTGTTCATTTGGTCAGTTGTGTAATTGTGTCATCCGAGGGGCAAACGTGGTCCAATAGCTACGAAATATTATAAAAGAAACTAGATAGTCACAGTGACTTGTAGCAACTGGAAGCACCTCATTTGGAGGTCTAGAGAGGAAGATATGAATGTTTGAAGTTTTTGCCCAGTATCAGTCATCTTGCCTGACTAGAAGTACTGTTCTATCGATTTCTGAGTGTTTAGCTTAATGAACTGATCTGGAGATATTTTTTCTCTCTAGTTAACATCTACATATTTCCATATTGATATCATTTTCATGCATTGGATTTTTGTGGAATTAGTTAGACATTTTTTAAATTCATATCAGTAAACTGTGACAGCATCAAGACCCACTTCGACCTCCAAATGATTTCGCATGTCAGCCACTTTGTGTGTAGGATTTTAAGACTTCTACATATTTTTAGTATGAATTAGACATCCTAAGCTTTCCAGAATGACCAAGAGTGCATGTTTTTGATTTTCCTAGATTTAGTTATGAATTTCTCAAGTTTGCCCAGAAATGGGGCCAAGTCTGGCCGAGAAGAAATATGCATGTCCCATGTCTCCCTTCGGTTTCCATGAGTTGTGAGCTAGGTTTTATGATACAAATGAGTTGTAACAATGAAATTAAATATGAGGAGGCATAGTATGAACTCACACGGGACACATGACACCAAAATGAATTTTTAACCATGACGCTATGTAAGAAAGTGTATGAATCCAATGGAAGTTCTCACCTTATTCTTACTCTATCTCACATGAGCATGTTCATGGATGATGGGCATGAGTAGAAATGATAGTGTTACAAATATTAACCATTAAATTTAAAAATTTGATTCAACCTCTACAAACCTCCAATTGGGGTGCTTTCAATTGCTACAAAAAGTTTATCATTTCTAATTTATGCTTGTAAAATTTTATGAGCATTGGATTTCGTTTAGCCCTCTGATGACATAGAAACACAAACTGACCATTTAAATAGTAATTTGACCAATTTTGCATAATTGTCCTAACTTTGAAATTACATAATTAATTCTCTAGAGCTCTAAATAATATGGTTCTTAGCTTAACAAAAAGCTCTAAATGAGACCTATATTCATGCCAAATTGCATGCTTAAATTCATTCATTTGGTCAACTTAGAGTGTATGATGCAAAAATGGGAATTTTAGGCCCCAAATGGGGTCAAATTGAGACCAATTTCTCTCCTACCTGAACCATGACCTCTTGAGCACATGAGAGTGGTTAAAAATAGCATGCAAAACTTGTCTAAGAGGTCTAAGTACTCATGTAGCTCAAAATTACTTCCTTACATGCTTTCATATATAAAGCTACAAGTGCTCAATTAAGCATGCAGATGTCAAAAACATACATACATACATACACAAATGGCTCTAAAATCCTTTTATTCATCATAAATACATGTTTTTACATATGTTCAACCCTTTACATCATATATATAGCTCTTATACAATGATCTTGACATATAAGTACAAAAATTCCTATTCGTATGTCAATCTCTCCACTTTAAGCCAAATTGCCACTTCCATTTGGTCACAAACTAGAAAACTTTGGTGGAGAAGAAGTGGCTGAAGCTGAATGTGACTTATAAGACCAAAAAGGTAAAGTTATCCTACTTTTTTACTTTTCACTTTAGTCCCTAAAACATGGTTTCTCCATTTAGTTTCATTTCAAATCCCTTTCAAAAATAATCTTTTTCATCATAAAATTTAGGTCCTCTAACTTATAAATTGCTTTTAGTTTCATTCAAATTGGATTTAAAACTATTTCGTACCATTTAGTCAAAGTTTTGATTAACCCTTTGCTGAAATCACTCACCAGAAGTGTTTTAACTGTTTTAGGGGTTCCCGTGGTTTTCAGAGCTTTTAAGAACCTTGAAAAGCTCAAATTATCTATTTAAAAATCTCCTTGTGAGTTTTTAAAATTTTCAAAAATTATAAAAATGCCCCAACTTATTTTCGTAAATTTTCTTAACTCTTCTGGCTTGGGTTTCTTAGCAACTCAAAGCCTCAAATCTTCATTTTAGGGGTCTAGATTATCACTTTAATTTTATTTGGCCATTAATCACTTGATTTAAGGGACTTCTTGTAATATCATAATTCATTAACCCCCTTTAGACTAGTGTTCATGCTTAATCTCATACAAGTTTAAAGAAAAGGAATAAAAAAAAGTATTTTCTTATGTTGCGTAGTATTTTAAAAATTCAATTTTTGTTTCATAGATCTTGTGGACTCTCCAATATCATTCTCTAATCATATTACATTTAAAAAATTCATAACCATTGCAAAACATTCCATACATTTCAGTTTAGGTCCACACATCAGAAAAAATGGAGTTTTGCCTCCGGTCTAGAATTCAAGTTTTTGTCACCAATTTTGGAAAATCATAATTAATTTTAAAAAAATTGAAGTCAAGCAAATAATAACTTTTTAAAAAGCTCTGGATATCAACTATAGGTTAAAAATCATTTCAGGCCATGAAAACCCAGCTGGACTATGATTGATAATAAAAAAATACTAAAGGTCTAGCTGCCCAGGTTTACTATCACAAGTTACTGATATAAACTTTAAACATTTATAACTAATTTTAGAAAAATCCAAACCCAAAAAACCATACTGTTCTAGCAAGCTATTGATGTTACCTAGAGGCTAAAAATAATTTTAGACTAAAATAGAAGCATGTAGCCCTAAAAATTGATGGAGGAATAATAGAGGTCTAACTACATCCTTGATACTGATATAGAATTTCAAAAATTTGTTTCTCTCTCAATATAAACCCAAATGAGGTGGTCTTAAGTGCTACAGAGAGCTTATTAGGTCTAGTTTATACTTATAAAATTTCATAGCCATTAAACACTATTTGGCAAACATATGACATAGGCAAATAATTTGACTAAATAAACAGTACATCCTATCCTTTAGCATTTTTCTTCCAATTTAAAAAATCATAATAAATTCTATAAAGCTCTAATTTGGGTGTTCTTTAGGTCTACAAAAGGTTCTAGATGAGACCTATATGCAAGCCAAATTTCATGGAAAAAATCACTCATTTGGTCACTTTGTGACATAGGGTTCTAAAATGACAACTTTAACCATCCAAAGGGGTCAAATGGGAATCATTATTACTTCTAGTTTGTTCATTGCCACTTGGACAGGCGGGAAAGCTTACAATAGTACCCTAAAGTTGCCCAATAGGTCCAAATATCCATACATCCTAAAATCACTATCCCCCTTACTCACATACACAAGATCTTACAAACTCATTCATACATCTCAATGTCAAAAATATTCAATCTCATTCATATGCTTCTAATTCTCATATATACATGCATCATATATCTATATATTTACATATGTTCAAATGGATATACATCATATACAACATGAACTTACATCATTTGACAACAAAGTAGTTACAAAAGGATTATTTAACACATTCTTTTGTAAATCTTTCATCTTCAAGTGTGGTGGCTTCCATTTCTTTGCTCACTTAGTCCACCTAGACATGTTTAGGTAATGGAGAGGGAAGAGTGAGATTCTAGGAATCTCAATAGCTTTTAACCCTTTTAATCATATATAAAAAGCCATGATTTCAAATCCAAGAATGCATGCATGAACCTTTAGCTACTAGTGATCATATATACAACCATTTTCATGTTTAAGAAACTCATACATATCATATATTAGCTTTCAAGAGCATTGTTTTAGCTTTACCCCATTTCCTTATGACTTTTGGACTTGTTTCACTCATTTTCAAGGGACTTTTAACTAAACCTCACTCTTCTTGAGGCTTTTGGCATTATCTCACCCAATCCTAGGGACTTTTGGCTCACCTTTACTAATAGGCTTTTAGCTTCACCAAGTTCATTGAAGCCAAGCAACATTCATAAAACACATATTATGCACATAATGGTACCATGGCATGTAGAAAATTACTAGAAACATTTCTCATGATAAAATCATACATACACACATCCAAAGATAAGAAAGTAACTAAGCATACATGAGAGAAAGGTTAGAAAGCTACCTTGGATGCAAACACACACACTTTTGCTTGATTTCTCTTCCCTTCCTTTGGCTACACCCTTGCAAGTGGGTGGAGTAGGATTCCTTTGGCCTAAACATATCAAATAGGATCTAATTACACTATTGAATCAAACTCTAGTACCATACACACTCTAGAGAAGCTTGGTTTTTTATTTGGTTCAATTATGGTTCCATAAAGCACTTAATGAAGCAACCCTAAGAATTCATAATCTTGGCTTCATTCTCTCCTTTAATCTATGAATCTTGACTATATTTAGATGCCTTGGAGCCATCACACAATCATTTTAAGGAGCCTAACTATATATTACTTCTTTAAGTCACTTTATGGAACCTATACCTCCATCTCACATCTTAGGCTTTCTAAATTTTTTCTTCCTTTTATGTTCTCCCATCATATATAATGCAAATCTAGGCTTAAAAAAATTTAAAACATTCCTTAAGTACTACTTCCCCTTATACAAACTCTTTTATGAGCTAGAAAATTTTTGATTCAACCTAGATTTTACAATGCATCCATGAATTCCTAGCTTTTCTATCTTGCATTTCACTTCCTTCTTTTTAAGTTTCTTTGCATTTCCTAGGTCCCCATAGCCTAAACCTTATGTTTCTCACTTGCTTTTAGTTAGAAATTCATCCCCACTACAAGCTCTCCCTTTGGCCGAACCAATACACACAAGGAGCAAGGAAGAAGAAGCAAAGATGCATAGATATTTACCTTGATTTCCTTGCTTCTTCAAGAGCTTATTTCTTTACTTTAGCCTTATCTTTCAAGGACTAACCTTCTCCCTCTAAATCAAGTCTAAAACAGTCCTATATTACTATCCAAAACTATGGAAAGAAAGAGGGAAAAGAGGGGAGCAAGGTTCTTAAAAGTTCAACCGTACAAAGTCTCGAATTTATATACCTTTCTCTTGTTCTTTCTCCTCCCTTGAAGCCTCTCCTTGTACACCCTTCTCCCTAGACTTTCTCCTCTATTTTGGGTAGACAAAATTTGGTTAGAAGAAGCTTTAAGTGAGATGCCTTTTATGTGAAGGAAATAAGAAGAATTTGTTCTAAAAAATGCCATTCATGTCCCGTTTCTTGGCTAATTCATTTGAGATTTGTTTTATCTCCTTTTTGAGAATCATCTTTTCTATTATGAAATTTAGGTTCTCTATTTTATAAAATGACTTTAGAGTCATTCAATTTGAATTTAAAGCATTTTTTAAGGAGGAGGTCAAAGTTTAAGTTAACCGACATTCAAAACCATATACCAGAGGGATTTTAACTATCATGGGGCTTCACATGGTTTTTAGAGCCTTTGAGAATCCTGGAAAGCTCAAATTTTCTATTTAAAAATCCCTCCTATGAGTTTTCCAAAAGTTGCCTGTATTCATAAAAATGTCGTTATGCTTTCGGCAATTTTTTTGAACTACACTGGCTTGGCTTTTTGGGCATTTTAGACTTTGGATTCTTATTTTTCATTATTTAAAATTTTATTTGGCCTCAAATGTCTCATTTCAAGGAATTTACTTCCTAAACTAACTCATTTTGGTGGTTTTATGAAAAATCAGATGGTACACTTCCTTTGAAAATTTCGCATTTCTTGCTCTTTTACGACAAATTGGGTGTGATATTATGCGCTGCTTGTTCTTAAGAAAAATTGTTTACTAGACCATTGTTAGTGTAAACATTGTATTTTGTTAGGATATTCCCTAATAATAACAATAATAATAATAATAAACACCTTGAATTAAGATAGTCAAATTGCCGATTTTATTTATGTAATGTTAGAGTTATTTGAGTTATAACTAATTCTAGGGTCAGTTTAAATTGAAATTGACTTCATTTTATCATATGAGTTGTATTAAATTTTAGCTCAATTTTAATATTTTTTAGAACTAATAAAATAACCAAAAAATATAAAAATCATTGGAGTGAGAAAAAAGGAACCGTTAAAGTCATAAAAAAGGAGCTTCATTAAAATCCTAGTTGAAGTTGAAGCCTGTGTCACTACATAGGTAAATTGATTCTTCATCTATTTCTCTAATATGATAAAATTTACTAGTGAATGAATCTGTGGCCTTCTGTTGATGCTTTTCATCTAATGCTTTGATTTGGTAATAAAACTTGGGTTGTTATGAATCCTATTCCGAGTCATGGTTCAAATCTTCAATAGGATACTTGGTTAAACTCATAAGCATTGTTGAACCATCTGCTTAACAATCATAATTGAAATATATGATGATATACTTTAGGGACAAGTTTGAATTGATTTTACATGCTTTGATAATCTGTGGTTCACGCTTCACGTTCTTATTTAAATTGTTATGACCTAAAGGTTGTTTCAGCCATTTTGGTGTAAATAAGCCTTGGTAGAATGCAATCTAATTCTTGTTGTTGGCATACATCTATGTCTTTAAGCTTGTCTTAAGTGAAATGAAGTTCATGGCATGTGTTGACTTATGTAATGTATTATTTTAAAAGCCGTAAACTAAAGGAATCACTAAAGGAGGTCCTTTAAATTGAACAATTAGAGTCCAAATAAAATTAAAGTGATAATCTAGACAATTAAAAATAAGGATACAAGGCTAGAAATATCCAAAAATTAGAGCTAGAACAATTAAACAAAATTTGATGAAAAGACAGTAGCATTCTTGTAATTTTTTAGCAAATTTTAGGAAACTCAAGGAAAAGAGTTTTAAAACCTAAAATTAAGGTTACCAGGGTTTCAAAGGTTTTAAAAATCATAAGAACAGTCAAAATCAATTAAGACCTTTTTGAGGTGCTAAAAGGGTCAAATAGTGTTGAAACTTTAGGTAGAACTAGTTTTCACCATTTTAAACCATTCAAATCCCAAAATTAATGTTTTTATGTGAAAAAGCACCCAAAAATTTTTAAGGAGCAGTTAGATCCTAAAAATGCCTAAAAATGAGCATAAACAGAGCAAACAGGTAGGTAGGGGCAAAATGGCTATTTTAAAAAAAATTATAAAAGAGGCTTTTTAAGTAACATTACAGCTCATTATCTTCTCCGAGCTTTAATTTTCAGAATTTAGAGTAGTCATGATGTGATATTAAGGGCAGAAAGACAGAGAGAAAGAGAGAGAGAAGAAGTTTAAGCTCCCGTTTAGGTAAGTAAACAGGCTTATTTTATCTCACTTGTTTTATCTCGCGCTAGTTAGGAAAGTTGTTTCTCTCTCTAAGAGCTCTCTAATGGTGGTTTTCTTTTCTTGAAAACTTGAAGATTTAAGTCTGACTTTAGCCAAAGAGGAATTGTTTACAAGAAACCAGTTGGTGAAAAATAATTTACGTGAAGAGAGTTTCATTTTAAAGTAAGGCTTTACTTGAAACATTTGCAAAATTTTATGCTTCCAAACCATTTAAGTTTCATCCTAGAGAGAGAAAGTGAGAAGTAGAGTTTTTCTTCATGTATTCTTGATGGAAACAAGGGTTTTAACATGCAAGGATTCCATATCTAACATTAGTTTTCCTTGAATCATGAAAAGATACAATCTAGACCATGATTGCGTAATGGTTTAGCCTAGGCTCCTTCAATGGCTAACCATGTTATTTTCCATCCCTAATTAATATGTTTAGATGTTATTTGATGCAAGGAACAAGAATCTAAGTTTAGAATTGATTGAAACTTTGAAATGTTCAAGTTAGAGTTTTATGGTTCTATATTCAGCCAAGAGCAATTTCCAGAGGTTGAGAAGTTGTTCAATGGATTCTTGGACTACGGATAGTCTTAAAATGATATAAGAACAATAATGGAAGCATTAAATTGAATTTAGAAATTATGGTTTATAAGATAGGAATTTATGTTCCTTTTTAAGGCATAAAGAAGCAACTTAAGTTCAGATTCGTTGAATTAAAATTGTGATAACTCTAATATAAATGGAGTCATATAACTTAGATTGAATGAGAAATTTGAGCCAAGATCTAGAATTTCATAGGTTGCTTCATTGTGTCCTTATGTGGAACCATAATGATGTCCTAAGATCAAGTAAGCTTGTATAGAGTTTATGTGAAGTTAGAATTGGTGCCAATGATTGAATCGTGTCTTATTTGATGTGTCTAAGTCAAGCAAATCAAGATCCCTCGAGGTGTATGTGTGAGGTTGATAAAAAGTTTGTGTTCTTGACACAATGTAGCTATTTAACCTTTCTTACATGTATGTCTTAGATGTTTGATTGTAATTGTATGCTTGTGTGTATATTTAAACCATGAAATATGTTTATAGCCATTGAATTCATGCTATGGTAGCATTATATTTCTTGAGAACATATTTTGAATGCAAGATGGCTTGAATAGGTCAGGTTGTGCCAAAAGTCTCTTAGAATAGGTGATGAGATGTCAAAAGTCCTTGAGAATGAGTGAGAC
This sequence comes from Erythrophleum ivorense, assembly GCA_026724425.1. Classification (NCBI taxonomy): domain Eukaryota; kingdom Viridiplantae; phylum Streptophyta; class Magnoliopsida; order Fabales; family Fabaceae; genus Erythrophleum; species Erythrophleum ivorense. The sequence continues at coordinate 6,718,295 of JAIUCV010000018.1, forward strand.
AAAGCCAAAAGTCTCAAGAAGGAGTAAGACTAAGTCAAAAGTCTCTAAAAATAGGTAAGACAAATTTAAAAGTCCTAAAGAGTTGGGTAAGGTTAGACCAAAAGCCCTTAGAGCTTATGTTTAACAATGTATAAGTTTATGTGTCTTGAGAAATGATTATGCAAGTTTACTAGAAGCTTTCATTGCATGCTTACATTCTTTAACATAAAAATGCATTATGTATGTATGCTTGAAAGGATAAAAGAGCTATTAGGATTTTTTAAATCTCACTCTTCTCCCATATATGTCTAACTATGTCTAGGTGATCCAAGTGGATCAAGAAATGGAGGTTAAGCATCTTGAAACATAGAACTTTAATAACAGAATAGGAAATTTATGCATTTTGATGTCAAAGTTTGTATCTATATGATGTACATGAGATGTAAACCATTAAGCATAAGTAAAAGTGTGTAAATATGATATATGAATCCATTTTGGAACCAAATGTATGAATATGTGAGTTTTTGACATCCATGAGCTTTGAAATGCATGTGTAAATGAACAACTAGGAAGGTGAGTTTGAGTTCCATGGTGATTTTGACCTTTTGGCATGCTTCTATATGTTGTAATTACGCTTTTGGAAGTGCCTAAGTGATTGTGAAATGATAAGAGAGCCATTTGGTGCATCTTGACCCCCTTATGGACTTTAAATTAGCCATTTTCTTAAACTGAACCAAAATCTGACCAAATGAATGAGTTTTTACATGAAATTTTGCAAGAAAATAGGTCTCATTAAGAGCTTTTCAAAAAGATAAAGAGCACCATTTTTAGAGCTCTAGAGAATTTATTGTGATTTTTCAAAGTTGGTCAAATTATGTAAAAACTATCATTGTTACTGTTCATGTGGTCAGTTTACTTTTTAGCGTCAGTCAAAGGTCAAATAAAGTCCAATACTCATGAAATTTTACAAACATATAGTATACATCATAAGATTTCTAGAGCCACTAAGAGTGCCTTATTTAAAACTCTATAGAGGGAGAAATAATGTTTTGAAGTTTGAGTCTAGCTATAAGATGCATCAGTGACCAATGTTATTATTCCATCAAATTTTGTAAGGAAAACCTAGTTTTTTTTTAATTTTAAATCTTTATAATAGTTACAAAACATCCGTAGCTTTCTAAAATGGTATAATTTACATGATTTTAAATTTTTTAGAATTAATTATGATTTTCCAAAGTTTATATCAAAATATTGAATGTATGGGAAAATGCAAAGTGTAATGTGATTTTGTGTTCTATGGCTTGGACCTGAGTTTTGAGCCCCCAATTATGATAATTATGGTCGAACAAATATGTTGTTGATGGAAAATGAAATTGATAAGCCCATATCATCTATAAAGCCAAGAATAAACTTATTGAGCTTTCAATGATGCAAAATATTGCTAAAAGTGATATTTTTATGCAAATGAGTGTTATATGCCAATTTTACCATGAGTTGAGTCCTATATAGTTATGGTATTACAACTTAGGGGTAATATTTTGTTAAGTTGGGTTTGAACACTTAATGCTGAAGTTGTTTGGTTCTTTTTGTCTCTTATAATGATATTGTCTAAATCTTATGCACTAGTTGTGATTTTATTTTAACATGGCATGAACTGGCTGATTGTGCATAAATTCAATTTGGTTGTGGTTTAAACTTTAAGTTTTAACTTGTCCAAATCATGGCTCATTATTTCAATTGATTTTGGCTAAGTTAAGCATTGGTTTTCTAACTTCAAGGTCGATTTGTAAGTGGGAACTGGGTCCAAATAGTTACTGTTATCCCATTAGTGTTTTCAATATGACTCGGCTTTAATTTTTAAGTTAGTTTGAATCTTAAATGCTTTCTCTTAGTTGTTGCTATTCTATAGGTGATTGCACCTTGGTTTAGTTAGTATCATTTTTTAACTTAGTTTGGTGCTTTAAAATCTACCTCACATATGTGCATTGTCCTCTTTTTACTATTAGTATGATTTAACCTTAGATTTCAATGCTATTTTTGTGCAAAGTTTTATGCAAAATTCTACTTTCTGTCTAGGAGTTTGGTATAATTAGGCTTGTTTTTAGCTTGATTTTTTTGTGTAACATCTGGTTTTTGTTAAAATATCATAAATGGGTCAAATATAAAAGAAAGTCCCTTATATAAAAAAATTTTAGGCCAAATAAAATTAGAATAAAATTTTAAATAATAGAAAATGAGGATTTGGGATTTGAGTTGCCCAGAAACCTGAGCCGAATGAGCTAGAAAATTTTGTGAAAGAAAATTAAGGTATTTTTGTAATTTATAAAAATTTTGGAAAACTCACAGAAGGGCTTTTTTAAATAAAAAGTTTTCTAAGGTACCCAGAGACCCTAAATATTATGGGAATCCCCAAAATAGTTAAAATTCCTTTGGTAAGTGATTTCGACAAAGGATAGACTGAAACTTTGATCAAATAGTTTGGAATAGTTTCAAACCAATTTAGGTGAAACCAAAGGCATCTTATAAGTTAGAGATCTATGGAAAAGACAGTTCTTTAAAAGGAGTTGAAATAATGCCAAACAGACAAACTATGATTCAGGGACTAAAATAAAAAGTTGAAAAAGTGGAAAACTTCACCTTTTTTATTCATAAATCATGTCCAGCCACTTCTCCTTCATTCCCTATGACCTAAAGCAGCTCCAAACAAATCTAGAATGGCGTTCAAAAGGGGGAGGAGAGAGAAGGAGAGAGAAGGAAAAATAGGTATAGAAATTTATAAAATTTCATGGTTCTTTCTTTACAAATATTCTCTTCCTTCCTATACTTTTCATGACTCATATGGGGCTATTTTGGGACTATTCTAGAGGAGAGAACTCAAAATTTGAAGGAGAAACTTGAAGCAATGGAACAAACTTTTGAAAAAGGCTTGAATACGAGGTAATTCTATAGCCTTTCATGCTTTTTTTGTTTGTCCTCCTTACTTGATGTTTTGGCTAGTCTAGAGCCCACTCTATAAGGAATGAATTCTAACCATATCAAGGGAAGAAAAATTATTCTAAAGTATGGGAATTTAGAATAGGCAAGTAGAATAAAAAAGAGAAGCAAGAAATTCAAGTTGGCACAACTTGGGGTTTTAAAACAAATAATGAAATATGATTTTTCCTAGAGATATTCTAACTTATATGAGACATAGTATTAGTCCCTTAGACCTCTAGGAAGCTTTACATGAGTCATTCCCTTCAAAAAAACAAAGCAAATTCCATTGGTCTAAAGACTAGGAATGTGTCTCAGCTAAAAGAGGTCTGGCTACCTAAGGAGTGTTTTAAATTGTTTTAAACCTAGAATGAGACTAGATGTAATAGAAGAAAATCAAAAGAAGCTTTGAAAAAATTTAGAGGCCTTAGTTTTTGAGATGGAGGTGTAGACTCCATAATGAGATATAAAGAAGCAACTTACAGTTATGCTCCTTAAAATGAATTTGTGATAACTCCAAGGAGTCTAAATGGAGTCAAGAGATATAGATTGAAAGAGAAAATATAGCCAAGATGATGAATTTCTATATTTGTTTCCATAATGTGTGGGCAATGCTAAAGTTTGTTCCTATAAGTGATTCATGTCTCATTTAATGTGTTTAGGCCAAGAAAATCAAGTGCCACTTAATTCCATAAGCTTGGCAAAAAAAGGGGAAGACGAATTCAAGAAAAAAATGTGACATTGGCTCCAAGGTAGCTCTCTAACTTTTCTTACATGCATAGCTTAGATGTGGGCTTGTTTTTAAATGCTTATGTATATGTTTGAACTATGACATGTGTTTTTAGCTATTGCTTACTTGCTATGGTACCATTATGCATCCTGAAATGAGTCTATAAATGTGTTTTGGCTTGAATGGGTATGGTTAAGCCAAAAGTCCCTTAAAATGGTTGAAGATGAGCTAAAAGTCCTTATGATTGGGTGAGACAAAATCAAAAGTTTTAAAAAAAGTGAGGCTTAGTCAAAAGTCCCTTGAAAGTGGGTGATACAGATCTAAAAGTATTTAAAAATTTGGGTGGGGTTAGATTAATGCCCTTGAAAGCCTATGTTTGATGTGTATAAGCTCACATAACCAAGAAAATGTTTTATCTATGTTCATGAGAAGCTTGTATGACATGCACGCATTCTTTGACATGTTTTAACATCCATTATGTGTGTTTGAAGGGGTAAAAAACTATTGAGATTCTTTGAATCTCACTCTTTTCCATTTTCTTTTTAACCATATCTTGTTGAAGCTCAAGGAAGCAAAAATAGAGGTCAAGAAGCATGAGTTACCACACTTTGACAATAGAATAGCTTTTGATATAATGTAACGTCAAAGTATATATGTATGAGTAGTTGATGGCATGTAAACCATTGAGCATGTATAAAAGTATGTAAATATCACGTATGAATAGAAATTAGAACCAAATGTATACTTATATGGATTTTTGCCATCCATGTGCCTTGAGGATTATGTGTATAAAGGCAAGTAGAAAGGTACTTTGAGATACATTAGACCATTTGAGATGCTCTTATAAGCTACATTTGTGCTGTGGAATGTGCCTAAATGGTTGTGGAGCTATTAGAATACCATTCATAGTGTTAAAATTGACATAATTTTAAGTTGAACCACAAATTGACCAAATGGACTAGTTTTGGCATGAAATTTGGCCTACTTATAGAGCTCATCTAGAGTTTTTCACAGAGGTAAAGAGCACCTAATTTAGAACTCTATAAAATTTATTATAATTTTTCAAAGTTGGCCAAATGTAGAAAGGGCATGGTTACTGTTCATATGGTTAGTTTATATTTCTATGATACTCATGGGCTACATGAAGTCCAATGTCTATGAAATTTTACAAACATATACTAGACATCATAAGCTTTCCATAGCCATCAAGATCAACTTATTTGGAGATTTGTTGAGGGAGAATCAAATTTTTAAATATGCATGATAGTACAAATAATGTAGCTCAACCTTTGGTATTGTCCATATTTTTGCACAAATTGTTTTCATTAAATTACTTCATATACTGAAATTTTGTTAGGGTTGTAAAAGTACTATAAATGTTCATATGTTTGCACAAGCTTTTTTCATTCAAATTGCTGCATAGTTTTGATTTTGTTTTTTGGGAAGGAAATATTGCATATTAGCTATTTTTCTATACAAAATTCTATAGTAAATTGATGTTTGTTGTCTCATTAATCTTGACATGATTTAACTTCACTTTTGAATTCAATTTTGTGCCAAATGATAAGCTGAATTAATGTTTGTCGCACAAATGGCTTTGGTTTACTTGTAACCATACTTTAAATTGATTTTGGTGTCTTAATTCTATCTAAAAGTGCATTCTACTGTCCTTTGGGAGGTGAGAGTCTAAGAAGTTTTGGTAAGATGAATGAGACACTTTAGGTACAATTTAGATTGTGAAAAGAAATATAAATAGAAAAATGGAGGTGTTGAATGGTGTTTCAGGTTTACACTTGAATTGATTGATGATAATTTTGATTATTGCTTTGTTCATAAGATCCATACTTTTAATAGAGTTTTGGTCATAAGATGATTGAAATTATTTTGTGACTTAATTAACACATAAGGCTAGTCATTTTAATATCCATCTCCTTACTTGCTTTGACTTGTATTTTGTTTGGATGTGAGTTAAAATCATCCATGATGGGGGAAGGTACAAAGAAGAGAAATGGGAATACAACAATGTGGAGGCAAACATTTTTTGTTAGTTTTTTTTTTTTCAAGGTTCTTACTTGTAAGGTACTCTTAAACAAATACAATAATTGGCTGGACATAAACACACACAATCACAAAATATAAATACTTCTATTATTGTTGTTGTTGTTGTTGTTGTTGTTGTTGTTGTTGTTATTGTTGTATAAGATTTCTTCGTCTCCTCTAGCATATGGTGGTTTAATTAGTGGACCATAGTGACAATAAGTCTTCACAAATATCTATATTAATTAGATTGTGTAACCACATTTAATAATTTTTGGGATTCTAATAACTCATATCTAATTAATTTTGTTTTAAAAAATAATAAAAATATTTAAAAATGAAGAAAAATAATATTCTAAAGGTTTAAAAATTAATTTTTAGAATTTTGCTCCAAGAAACAATATATATATTACAGGTTCAAAAGTTAGGTTTTAATAAAAAAGTTCAATTGAATTTTCTTTTTCATTGGAACATCTCTTCAAAAGAAAAATTACAAAAAAGTTTATATAAATCAAGTTGGATTCTAATGACCTTTATTTTCTTAAAATTTAAAAGAAATGAAAAATATGAAAAGAAATGCTCACTCAAAAATTAAACAAACTTTTTCCTCAAGAGTTTTTCTTTAAAATAAAAATGATATTTTGAACCTCAAAGGTTAATTTAAAGAAAAAGATAAAATAAATCTCCTTTCCATAAGAATTTTCTAAATTTAAAAAAAGTATTTTTTAAAAAATAAAAATATAAAAATAAACTTATTTTAAAATATTTTTCTTAAAAAAATGATGTTTTAAATTCAAAGTTAATCTTTGAAAAATAAAAAGATTAAATAAGTCTCTTTTCCTAAGATTTTTTTTTTGGAATTTAAAAGTTAGTGGATTAAATTTCAATTAAACAATTTTTATAAGAGTTTTATTCTATAAATAAAAAATAAATAAATGAGAAATTAAATTCTCTTTTTCACATATTTAGGGACTTTCTTCAAATTTTCTCTTGAAAAAAACTATAAAGATTAATATATATACTTCATAAAAATTAAAAAATTTCTTTTTACTTAAATAAAAACATTATTTTCAAAATTAAGAAAATAGAAAAAGAAAAATGAAGAGATTAAAGAAATGAGATTAATCTAACTTTTGCAAATTAAAATAACATAGTCCAAGTTTAAAGTCGTTTTGTTTATAAAAGATAAAAGTAATTTTTACTCTTTTAATCTTTTCACAAAAAATGAAAAATCACCAACCAATAGATATGGATTGTAATTAATCAAACTATTTGGATTTTGTAAGATCCGATTCTTCTGTAAACGTGAGAAGCGTAATGTTTGATTTTTTCGTAAGTGTGCGAAACACATTAGATATAAAAGTAAGGCCTTTAAAATGAATGATTTAAGGCCAAATAAAATTTAAAATAATAAAAAATAAGGATTTGAGGTTTAAGATGCCTGAAAACCAAAGTTAGAAGAGTTAAGAAAATTTGCCAAAATAAGTTAGGAGAATTTCATAATTTTTGGAAAATTTAGAAAGCTTACATAAGGGCTTTTTAAATGAGAAATTTGAGTTTTCTAAGATTCTTAGCTGCCTCAAAAATCATGGAAACCCTCATAATAGCTGAAACCCTTCCAGTGAGTGATTTCGACCATCAATTGACAGAAACCTTAACCGAATGGTTCAGAATAGTTTCAAATTCAATTTGCGTTAAACCAAAAGTAATTTATAAGTTAGAGGACCCATATTTTATGATAGAAAAGACAGATTTCAAAAAAGAGTTGAAATGAGGCAAAATGAAGAAACCATGATTTAGAAATTAAAATGAAAAGTAAAAAAGTTGTATAAAGTAACCTCTTAGCTTCTTAAAACACATTTAGCTCTTCTCCACCTCTCTTAACTGACATATATTCTATCTAAAACAGAGGAGAGCTTAGCCAAGGAAAGGCGCACAAGAGGAGAGCCAAGAAGGAGGGAAAAATCTTACAAAAGGTAAGAAAAGTGTAGGATTTCATGGCTTCTCCTTTACAAAAGATGTTCCCCTCCTTTTTCTCTTCCTTTCTATTGTCTTGGCCTGTGATTTGGATCTATTTAAGGTCTGGTTCAAAGGGGAGAAGTCAGAATTTCAAGGAGAGGCTAGAAGCATAGCAAAGCATCTTGAAAAAGTTTTGAAATGAGGTATGAATCATGACCCATCTTGCACTTTCTTCTTGCTCCTCCTCCATATGAATTTCGTGCAACCTAGAATGCATCCAAAGGGAGTTGAATTCTGACCATATCAAGGGAAGAATAAGTGATTTAGAGTGTAGAAATTAAGACTAGGCAATTAGAAACAAAAAAAGGGAGCATTAAAATTCAAGCTGGCACAACTTAGGGCTTTGAAACAAATGGTGAAATCTAATTTTTCCTAAAGGTATTCCATCTTATTTAAGACATGGTATGAGTCCCTTACACCCCTAGGAAGCTTTATATGAGCCATTCCCTTAAAGAACATAAAGCAAACTTCATGGGTGCCAAATCATAGTCATGCCTCAGCCTAAGCAAGTCTGGCCACCTAGGGAGAGTTTTAATTTATTCCAAACTTAGAATGGGACTAGATATGATGGAAGAATATCAAAGGAAGCTTTGGAAAAAAATTTAGAAGTCATGGAATGTGAAATGGAGGTGTAGGCTCCATAATGTGACATTAAGAAACAACTTATAGCTAAACTCCTTAAAATGAATGTGTGATGATTACAATGAGTCTAAAGGGAGTCAAGGGACCTAGAATGAATGAAAAATGGGAGCCAAGATCATGAATTTCAAGAGTTTCTTCATTATGTCTTATATAAAACCATTATGGAGACAAATGAGAAAGTAAGCATACATAAGAGTTGTATAAGGCTAGAGCTAATTCCAATGATCTAAGTGTGTCTTATTTGATGTGTTAAGGCTAAGAGGATCAAGTGCCACCCAATTCCAAGAGCTTGGCCAAGAAGAGAAAGAAGCGTTGGCTCTAAGGTAGCTCTCTAACCTTTTTCTCATGCATTCTTGATTGTTTTCTTGTCTTTAGAGATATACATGTATGTTTATACCATGAGAAATGTCTCTACCTATTTCCTATATGCTATGGTACCATCATATTCTTAAAATGTGTTTTATAAATATGTTTTGACTTGAATGGGTATGGTGTAACACCTTCATTTCTAGCTCATACCCATCATGCCTTACATGCTCATATACATATGGGAAGCATAAAAGGGGGATCATTTTCTTTGGGTTCATATACTTTCTCACATGGCATCATGCATGGGTAGATATTCACTTTAGTGTCACATAGACCGAGTGAGCTCTTCTTATGAATCCTCATGTTTAATTGCACTATTAAGACTCATTTCAATCCCAAAAATATGCTTGAAACTCATAGGAAGCAAAAAAAAGATGTGAGACATGATTATTCATTTTCGGCCATACTTGGCCTCATTTCTGGGCAAAGTTTGGAAATTCATAACTAAATGGAAAAAAATCAAAAACATATGATATTGGTCATTATGGAAATATTAGGATGTCTAATTCATGATAAAAATATGTGCAAGTCATAACATCCCACACACAGGACGTTTGACACACAAAATCATCTGAAGGTCGGAGGGGGCTCTGCTACTGTCACAGTTTACTTATGTGGACTTCAAAAATGTCTAACTAATTCTAAAAAAATCCAATGCTTGTAAGAGATATCACTATGGAAATATGTGGATGTTAAATAAAGAGAAAAAATGTCTCCAGATCATTTCATCAAGCTGAACTCCCGAAAACTGATGAAACAGTACCTCGGGTCTGGTAGGATGACTGATTCTAGGATGGAACTTTGAAAATGCATATCTTCCTCTTTAGACCTCCAAATGAGGTGATTCCAATTGCTACCACTATGACTTTCTAGTTTCTTCCTATAAAATTTTATAATCATTGGATCACATTTGCCCCTCGGATGACACAATTCCATAACTGACCAAATGAACAGTGTTTCTGAAATCCGAAATTCTAACACCAACTTTGAAAAATCATAGAAAATTATATAGACCTCTAAATGACTTGATCTTTAGCTTCCCAAAAAGATTTAGATAAGATCTAGTCACATGCCAAATTTCAAGGCAAGAGGATGTCAATTGGTCAGACTTTGACATCATGGGCAAAATGACCCAATTCATGTGTTATATGAGGGCTATTGGGTTCAATGTGGCCTCTTCTACCTCTAAGGCTCTATGAGCACATGGAAAAGCATTAATATATGCTATCAAACATGGCTCAAGTATCTAAGAACCCAGAAATACAAAGCTCACTCTCCCACACCAACATATACACCATGCACATAGGCAAAGATCTTTACTATTTATACCGAAAACTTGCTACATTGTTCAAATGGTCTCATTCTCATACACATATGATACATACATTCATTTACAAGTATTCCTAGGTGTTAAATCATGTACATCGATAATTTACACCTCTTGAATTAACTACAAAATAAATACAAGAAGCTATTTTACAATCTTTTCATTGAATTCCCTAGCTTCAAGCTTGGTGGCTCCCATCTCTTGCCTCACTTGGTCCACCTGGCATGTTGGGATGGTGGAGAGGGGGAGTGAGATTCAAGGAATCTCAATAGCTCATCTCTCATTCAATCATACACACAAAGCATGCAAACAAGTCTCACAATGTATACATGGGCATGTTAGCATATGAAATCATAAGAAAAGCATTTGCAGCATCTGAGTTGGCCATACATAAAAAGAACATTTTCAACATGTGAGTAGGCCATACATAACATATAAAAGCTTGCCAAGTAAATGGATTAGCCTCATCCACTCACTTGTGGATTTTGGACTTGCCTCACCTATTCTCTAAGAGGTTCTTAGACTCAACCCTTACTCTTTAGGAGTCAACCTCACTTTTGGGAGACTCTTTACTTTGTCTCAACCAACTTGAGGGTTTTTGGCTCATCCTCACCATGACTAGAGGGTTGTTGGCTTTTCCATACTCAAGCGAACCCAAACAATCACATAAAACATCATTGAAATACATGAGACATCATCATGTTAGCATACTTCTCATGGTTCAAAATATACATACACACAAGCAAGACAATGTAAGCACACATCTTATGCATGAGAGAAGGTGGAGAGAGCTACCTTATTAGTTATTCACAAACTTTTCCCTTCAATTTGTCTCCTCCCTTGCCGGTTTCACAACCACTTCTAGATGGGAGTGCTTTTCTTGAGCCTAACCATACAAGAAACATGAAATTATTCTCTTTACACTTGATTCATAAGCTAGGGATTTCTTTCTAGCAACCCTACTAAGCATGTAAGGGCTAGGGGTTCTTTCTCTCACTAGAAACTCACCAATTCTCCTTCTTCTCTCAAGCTCTCAAGAAGGAAGTAAGGGAGAAGTAAAGATATGTGAGCCTTGGTCTTCTTCAAGAGGGGTTTTCCACTCTCCTTCCTCTGAACCAAGCTCAAAACATGGCTACTTTAACTACTAAAACCATGGAAAGAGAGGATAAGGGGAGATGAGCAACATGCTAAGAGAAAAGCCATGGAAATCTTTACCTTTCTTGTTCTTCCTTCCTCCTCTAGGCTTCTCTCTCTCTCCTCCACCCTTTTCTCTATCTTAGAGTGAGCTCAAGTCGGTTACAGAGTGAAAGAAGGAGTTGGGATGCTTTAATAACTCAAATCCTCTTTTTTTACGCTTTTCCAGACTAACCCTCGCTACGGCGAGCTCGTGTTAGTTCCAGACCCCTGTTTTCGCTATGGCACGCTACAGTGAGCAACGCCCTGGTTTTTGTATGGGATGCCCGCACTCGCTATAGCTAGAAGCATTTTCGCTACAGCGAGAAGGCACTCTCGCTATAGCTAAACCATTTCTCGCTATAGCGAAAAGGTACATTTGCTATAGCTAGGCTGTAGCCAGCAGACTTAGAAAATTTTCAGTACTTCAAAAATTTTCAGCTTTTCTTTTCTTTTTCTTTTTCCTTTCTTTCTTTTTTCTCTCTTTTTCCTGGTTGTTACATATAGTGATGCCAAAAGTCCTTTAGTAAGAGTGAGAATAAAACAGAAGTCTTTAGGATTGGGTGAGACAAAGCCAAAAGTCTCAAGAAAAGTGAGGCTTAGTCAAAAGTTCTTTAAAAATGCGTGAGGCAATAAAAAAGTCCTAAGAAAAATGAGTAAAGCTTAACCAATGCCCTTGAAAACCTATGTATGTTATGTAAGAGTTTCTTGAACATGGAAAATGCTATGTATATGTTCACTAGTAGCTTGAAAGCCATGCATGCATTCTTTGACTTGTAAATGCATCCATTATGTATGTTTGACAAGGTTAAGAACTACTGAGATTCTTTGAATCTCATTCTTCCCCTCCACATGTCTAACTATATCTAGGTGGGCTAAGTGAGACAAGAAATGGAAGCCACCACTCTTGAAGACAAAAAATTTGATAAAGGATTAGCTACTTAGTCATTTTGTTGGCACATTAATGTCAAATGATGCAAATACATATTGTATATGATATATAGACACTTGAGCACATTGAAGTGTATGAGTATAAGATGTATGTACTGATTTTGGCACCATCTGAATAAGTATATATGTTCTTGACATCCATATGCTAAGTATGCTTATGATATCTTATGTATAAGAGCAAGTGAGGAAGTGATTCTATGATGCATGAGTAATTGAACATCTTAGACAAATTTTGTATGCTGTGTTTAACTATTCTCATATGCTTAAGAGGTCATAGTTAAGGTAGGAGAGCATTTGAGTCAAGTTTGAACCTATTTAGTGCTTAAAAGGCTCACTTTGGCACCCTATACCATAAGCTAACCAAATGAATGAATTTTTCCATAAACTTTGGCTTAAATATAAGTCTCATCTAAATATTTTTGCAGAGCTAAAAACCATATTACTTGGAGCTCTAGAGAAAAAATTATAAATTTTTAAGGTTGGGAAAATTTTCAGATTTGGTATGTGTACTGTTCATATGGTCAGTTTTTTCTTCTGTATCGTTTAAGCGCCAAATGATATCTAATGCTCATAAAATTTTAAAAGCATAAACTAAGAATGATAAGCTTTCTGTAGCACTTGAGAGCACCTCATTTGGATTTATATTGAGGGAGATATGAATTTTTGAAGTTCGTAGTTAGTACCAGTAATGTAGATAGACCCCTAGTATTGTTCCATTGACTTTTGTGAGTTAGATGCCATTTACTTGATTTGGAACCATTTTCAATTGATAGTAGATATCCACAGATTTCTAGAATGATATGGTTTGCTAAGTTTTTATTTTTCTAAAATTAGTTACGAATTTTTGAAATTTATATCAGAAACTGGTGATAGCAAACCTGAGTGGTTAGGCTTTTAATGCTATTCTATTGTCATTCATAGTTCATTTGATGTGTTTATGGTCTAGAATGATTTTTAACTATAGTTGACATTTAGGCCTTTTTAGAAAGCTATAATTTGCTTGATTTTGATTTTTATAGAATTAATTATGAATTTTCAAAGTTGATGTCAGAAATCTAGAAGCTAGACCTGAGAGTTAATTTTTCTAATATGGAGCTTCCAATCCAAATTGTATGTGATTTTTTATGATGCTTATGACTTATATAGATGGATTATGAGTAGAGGATGATATTGAAGAGTTCACAGGATTCACAAAGCTTAAGATGAATTTTTAAAGTCCTATGTAACGCAAAAAAAATGCAAGTAAATCATTGATTTTGTGGGATGTGGCTTAAAACTTGAGGTTCTTGAGATGTTTAATGTGTTTTATGATTTGTGTGGATATATTATGGATGGAGAATGATGTTGATAAGTCCACATGGTCTATGAAGCATAAAATGAAATAATGAGGTCTTACTAACACAATTAAATACCATTATTTATGCATTATTTTCGTGTAAAGTGTATGATTCATCACACTTATGCTCCAATATATACGAAATGTATTGAGATAGACAATAGGACCCTTGTGTAATAGCTAAGAGACTAAGGTATTACATATTTTGATCCCTTCGACGAGGCAAATAAACAGTAGAATTTTATTTTAGGTTAAATCCATCCTTGTAAATAAACCTTTTTTGTATTTTTATTTTATTTTCATAATTTCTTTTTTCATTATCTTATTCACATGTGATTGATAATGGTAATTGAAACAAGATTAAAGACATATTCTTTTTGCATAATTAATTTAGAGTAATCATTTCTAAGAATAGGTACTGTAGAGTGCCTAACACCTTACCCATATACAACCAACTTCTAAACCTATTTATGATTTGCAAATCATTTGTTTTATTCACAAAAAGGTTTTTCTAAAGTTGTCTTTTAAAATTAAAATTTTGGTGGTGATGTTATTTCATTTCATTTGGTTTTCATTTTGCCAAAATTAAAAATTTTCTTTTCCTAGTGTTATGCAATTACATTGTGGGTATAACAATTGGCTAAAGTTGGGATTGAATCCCCCACGTTTCTAGAATGAATTCAAGATTATAGCCTCATTTGGTATGTGGATTTTTTGGTAATGGAAATTGAAATGGAAAAATGAATGGAATGTAATGGAAAAAATTTTGTTTGGCATGAGTAGAAAAGGAAAGGGAATATGTTTGTATTAGATTGTGTTGGTAGGATGAGAGTAGAATGGAATGAAAAGTGAATAGAATAAAATGATAAAAATGTCCTTACCCTATGAAAAAATAAATTATTTGAAATTTTTTTTCACATATAAATATTTATTTTAATATTTTACATATATTAATTTAATATTTATTAATATATTTAAATATATATTAAATATATAATAAAATAATAAATTATTTTTGAGGAAAAATAATAATATAATTAATTAATTAATTCAATTGGAAACATTTATTTCTGATTGAAATTTAGCCAAAAATTTTTAAAACATTATTTTTAGACTAAAATTTAGTTGGAATTTTGTCTAATATTGTTTAGAATTCAATTAGTTCTTTTTTCAATTTTATATAATTTATTATTTTTAATATTAAATGTAATTAATTTTATTTTTTTGTAATTAATTACAAAAATTATGAAAATAATTTTTTTAAATCTGTAATTAGTTAAAAAGTAATAAATATATTTCCATTTGAAAAATTATATGATAGGGTAAAAAAAAAAAATATCTCTATTTAAAAGTGAGGGCAAAAAAGACAGAGAAAATGAGTATGAAAAAGATAGAGAAAATGCACAAGATTTTGTATTGGATTCCATTTCTTATAATTCACATATACCAAACATGTTTTTCTAATGGATTCCCTTTCCTTTTTAGTTTTTGTTGTCATACCAAATGGGGTCTATATATGTGGGCCAATTCATTTATCATGTGAACCATTTAGATATTATATGATTTTGGTAGATGCATGTACAAGACAAATACATGTATGTTTATTATCAACATGTAATCTAAAATTTGCAAAATTACTTGCTCAAATAATTTGATTAAGAATAAAATTTCCAATTATGCACTTACGACAATTTATCTTGATAATACTGGTGGGTTTACATATCAGGCTTTCAATAACTATTGTATGTTTATTGGAATAACAGTAGAAAAGCCTATTGTTTATGTTTACATATAAAATGGTATAGTAGAATTATTCATTAAATGCCTTTAATTAACAAATAAACTAATACTTTTGAACATAAAAATTCTCATTTTAAGATGGGGATATGAAATTTTACATGTAATAACACTTATATACATTAAGCCAATAACTATCATAAATTCTCTCCATTACAATTGGCTTTTGGCCAAGAGCCAAATATTTTCCATCTTAAAACCTTTGGACTTACAATATATGTCCCAATTGCTGTACCACAATGCACAAAGATGGGCTTCCAAAGAAGGTTAGGAATATATATTGGTTATGAATCTCCTTTATAATCAAATATCTTAAACCATTAACTAAAGATTTATTTATGGCATAGTTTACTGATTGCCATTTTGCAAACATTAGCGGGAGATAATAAGTAGTTAGAAAAAGAAATTACATGAACTACATTATCATTATCTCATCTAGTTCCTTATACAAAGCAACATGAACAAGAAGTTTAGAACATAATTCATTTATAAGACATTGCAAATCAACTACCATGTGCATTTATTGACCAAAATAGAATTATTAAATCTCATATACTAGTTGAAAATGCTCTAATATGAATTGATATCCTAGTATGACAATTGGTTAATGCAAATGAACTTAAGCCATGCTTAAAGCGCAATAGACCAATTAGTTGGCCAAAATGAATCTTGATATATAGATGATTGGCCAAAATGAAAAAATGTAATTCAAGCATAATTAAATTCACTTTCAAAACATGAAAATTTTTAGACCTAGAATCTAAACACTTGAAGGCGTAAATCTAGTAGGATACAAATAGGCATTTATGCAAAAATGATTAAAAAAATGAAGTCCTCAGATATAAAGCACAAATTGTAGTGCTATAGTTTTCACAAAACCTAACAATGATTATAAAGAGACATATTCTCCAATGGTAGATGTAATTACTTTTAGATATCTTATTACTTTAGCTGTACATGAAAAGCTCGAAGTGCATCTAATAGATGTTATTATAGTCTACTTATAAGACTCACTGATTAGTTAAATTTATATGAGAGCTCTTAAAGGATTTAAAATGCCAATAGCATATAAAAATTTTAAGAAAACTTTTTTGATACACTTGCTTCAATCTTTATATGGATTAAAATAATCTGAGTATGTGTGACATAATCGCCATAGTGAATATTTGCTAAAAGAAGGTTATAAAAATGGTCCAATTTGCCTATGTGTTTTTATAAAAAAAGACTTGGATTAGAATTTATCATAATTGCTATGTATCTAGATAATTTAACATTATTGCAACATGAAGCTTAATCTCATACTAGTTATTTATTTACATGTAAAGGTAATAACTATATCATGGCATCCCATAAAACAAACTTTAGTTGCTACCTCATCATATAAACAAACTTTAGTTTATATGAGCCCAGTCGAAAATGTGTTTGGTTAAGTTTAATAACCTAGCATATCTAGAAGATGTGTGGTTTACCTTTAGTACAAAAGAACCTAACTATATAATATGAAGATAATGCAACTTGCATAGCTCAATTAAAAAGAGGATATATCAAATGAGATAGAACAAAATGTATTTCACCAATTTTTTTTTTCACTTATAATCTTTAAAAGAATAGTAATATAGATATTCAATAAATTTGTTCATGTGATAATCTGGAAAATTTGTTTGCTAAGACATTATCAACTATCACATTTGAAAAATTGGCATACAATATTGGGATATGGTAATTCAAAGACATAAAGTGACATTGTTATTAAGGAAAGTGAATTATGCATTGTACTCTTTTTTTTCCTTACCCACGGTTTTGTTCCATTAGATTTTCCTAGCAATGTTTTTAATGAGGTAGCTTATCATTGATATATAAATATTGTGTGCTCTTTTTCCTTTATTAAGTTTTTGTCCTATTGCATTTTTCCTAGTAAAGTTTTTAATAAGATACTTTATTTAATAACTAACATCCAGGGGGGAGTGTTGTAAATAATGTAGGTATGTAGAAGTCTATAACCCTTAAAGAGTGACTTTCTAAGATCCTTTTTTGTGTTTAATGGCATAACCACTAAAAGATTTATTTTGTACAATTATATGGCTTAATTCTCTTATTTTTGCCATTGTAACTCATATGTTGATTTTTATGGAAGAAAGGCCTATAACTAAAGGCTATGTATTAAACAATTTGAATCCTTAGTAAACAAGAATTATCTTTCATTTCTCCTCTCAATTCTGCTTGCTCTATTTCTTATATTTTCATTAGTTTTATGACAATCTAAATAATTTTTTTTTGAAATATTACAAATATTAATGAGTTTATAAAGGAAGTGGCCCTAAGAGAATAGCAAAGGACTAGTCATTTCTCACTAAACTAGTAAAAATTTTCTCTCAATAAACTTTCTAGAAAAACACAATTCTTTTAACCCATATCTCTTTACAAGATGACCTTCATATACAAGATCAATTCACAAAAGGTGTCTTTTATAACTATATAAAGCCTACTACTATTATATTAGGATTAATTCATGGATATAATAGAGTATTCCATATAATGTCATTTTTTTGGAATAAACTTGTTATTACTAATTAACACGCATTAATTTTCTTTTCTAGAAAATAATTTGATCAGATAATGTTCACATTAATTTGAACATATACCTTATTTAAAAATGCAGTAAATTATGTGCCAATCTAGTTCACAAACTAATCCTTTGATGTTGTGAAAATCATTGTAAATTATTACAGTGCCATAAAAGGAAAGAAAATGTTTTTTTTTTCTTTGTGTGTGTGCAAGCTTGACCAAATAAATAGGCTCTTACCTTAAACATGTAACACCATATATTTCTACCATGCTTCCTATCCTTTCTATGTCTCACATGATGAATTGCACAAAAGGGAATGGAAAATGGCATTAAAATCATGCCTTATTTCACATTGTGTTGCGTATAAAAATTCTATTTGGTGTCATGTGGATCATATGAGGTCATATATTGCATTCTCATATTTAATTACATAAATACAACTCATTTGTATCACCAAAATTGGCCCACAACTCATGGAAGTCAAAGGGGAGCATCAAACTCACACTATTATTTTCGGCCAAAATTTTAGTTTTTCTATCACAACTTTGGAAATTTCATAACTAAATCCACAAAATTCGAAACCCAACAAACTTTGCCATTTCAGAAAGCTCTGGATGTCTACCCCATGTTAAAAATAATTTTAGCTCATGAATCATTAAGGAGAAAACATTTGACATCCGAAAAGCCACTGGGGTTGCTGCTGTCTGGGCCACTAGTTCAGTTTACTGATAGGAAGTTTCAAAATTCATAACTAATTTTAAAAAAATTGAAATTGTTCATTCTTGGCTATTATGGAAATCTACACATGTCTAATTTATGCAAAAATATTTCCAGGCCATGAAACATAACATAGAAAGCGTTGGACATGTAAAAAGGGGTAAAGGTTCGGACAGCTACTGGTATTGATGCAAGTGTCTGCTATGAATTTCAAAAATGTCCAATTAATTCCAAAAAAATTCAATCCATGGAAATAATACCAATTTTGAAATATATGAATGTTAAATTTATGGTAAAATAGACTTAGATGAGAGAAAGCACGTTTAGCTACCCAAATTCAATGGAATAATGACTCAGGTCGTGCTGTGCTGCTGTTACTGTCCTAGAAATTCAAAAATTCATATCTTTTATCTCAGACCTCCAAATGAGGTGCTTCTAGTTGCTACAAGTTACTGTGAATACCTAGTTTCTAACTATAAAATTTTGTAGTCATTGGACTACATTTGCCCCTCAGATGACACAATTTCACAACTGACCAAATGAACAGTACCAGTGCAAAATTGAAATTCTGATACCAACTTTGAAAAATCATAGAAAATTCCACAAACCCCCAAATGACCTGATCTTTGGCTTCCCAAAAAGATCTAGGAAAAATATACTTGCATGCAAATTTTCAAGTCAAGAAGAGGTCATTTGATTAGACTTTTCCATAGCTCAAGAATATGACAATTTTGGTCCCAACAAGAGGCAACTTTAGTTCAAATGAGCCATCTATGGTTCCACACACATTTGAGCAACTTAGAAAGCATAAATAGAGTATACATAAGTCCCTCATAAGGTCTGAACCCTCATGCAACTCAAATTCACCATACCACTTCCATAAACATACATACACAAGTAGGCTCCCAAGTGGTCAAAATACACAATTCCATGCATTAAACTCTATCCTTGATACATACACTAACTTTACATAGTTTTACACTTGTTCAAAGTGTTATGGCTCAAAAATAATATTTACATATCTACTTTGACATTCTAGACATCATAGTACATCAAAAATGGAAGGATTTGCCAAGAGATGGGGATTTATGCTCCTTGGCTTCCATCTTTTGGATCTTGAACTCCACCTAGATCATATGAGATAAGAAAAAGGAGAGGGTGAGATTCATTGAATCTCAATAGCTCATACACCTATTCAAGCACATTTTCAAGGCATATAACATGTCAAAGGTACAAGTATGCAACTACTTAATCGATAAAGCATTCAATTTCCACATTTTTATGTCACAAACACATGTCAAGAATAAGAATGAGCTCTAGGGACTTTTTGGTTGGTCTCAACCCATTTCTAAGACTTTTGGATTGCCTCACCCTTGGTTTTTGGGACTTTTGACTTAACCTCACCCATCCAAGGGACTTTTGGCCTTGTCTCACCCATGCATGAGACTTTTGGCATCTCCTCACCCACATTAAGGGACTTTTGGCACTATTTCACCCTTATGAGCCATTTCCACCATTCAAAGACATTCAAGAAAGCATATTGGTACCAAAATAGCAATATAGCATCAAGTGGCATGTCTCAAACATATAAACATACACACAAACACACAATGATACCATATGCAACAAGAAAAGGTAGAGAGCTACCTTGGTGCAAATTCAAGCTTTATTTTACTTGTTTCTTCTCCTTTTCGGTTCCACAAACACAAGCAGGTGTGGTTGGATTTCTTTGGCCTATTCACAATAAGCAACACTAAATTATACTCTTGAAACAAATTATGACATCTAACTCACTTTTAAGACTACATTTTGGTCTATTTATCACAATATGGTTCCATTAAGGACCTAATGAAGCAACTACCATAATTAACATTCTTGGTTCCATTCTCTTGCCATATTTAGACCTCTTGACCTCATTTAAGGTCCTTGAAGCCATCACACCCTCACTTTCACAAACTTAGGTCCATGTTGCTTTATAAGGTTACATTATGGAAGCCATTGCCTCATCTCCCAACCTAAGGCTTCTAAATTTTTCCCAAGGGTTTCTCCTATCTTTTTTTATCATATAAAGTCCCAAATCAAGCTTGAAACCATTTAAAATACCCTCTAGCTATCTCTATGGGTTTTGACCTAGTTATGCTTCCATTAAAGACCCATGGAGTTTGGGATTTTTCCTTAATGGATGGGGCACTTGGGAGGCTCCCTAGGAGTCTTAGAAACTCAAACAAACACTAATATATGATGGGGAAGTCTTGAATCAGCCCAGATTTTAATTTATGTTCAAGCACCCTACACTTTTCCAACTTAAGTTTTACTAGTTTTTCATGCATTTCTTTGGTATAATCCATCTTCCATGACTTAGTTTGATGGATTCTTTTGGATTATAAAACAGAAACTCTTCCCTTTTCATGGTTCTGTTTGAGACATCCTACCATGGAAGAGGAGAAGGAGAAAAAGAAGCAACAAAGGGAGAGAAACTACCTTGCAATCAAGCTTCCTTCAAGAGCCTTTCCTCTTCCCTCTTTCTCCTCCTTAAATTTTGAATTTTCCTCCTCTAATCTGGACCCAAATCAGCACCAAAAATTAAAAACCATGGAAAGATGAAGCAAGAAGGGAAGGATGAAGTTTCAAGAGGAAAGAGCATGAAAACCTTACACTTTCTCACCCTTTCTTTGGCTTTTCTTCCTCCAAAATTTCCTCCCTTTGTGCACTTAAGACAGTAGCTCCATTTCTGAGATTTGGGCAGAAGAAAGTCGATTTAGAGAGGGGGGAGCTGAACGTGACTTAAAAAGGGAGTTTGGAAGCTTCCTTTGTGCAATTTGTTTCTATTTTTACCCTTCCATAATGGCATTTCCGGTTTGGCTTCGTTTTAGCTCCTTTTTTGAGAACTGTCTTTTCCATCATAAAATTAAGATTCCAAATTTAATAAAATGCCTTTGGAATCACTCAAATTGGAGCTAAAACCTTCTCGAATGAACCGGTCAAAGTTTAGGTCAACTGACGTCGGAAAGAGTATACTGAAAGGGCTTTACCGGTCCCGAGGCTTCCCATGGTTTTTGGGGCCTTTGAAACCTTGGGCAACTTAAAATTTTCATTTAAAAATTCCTCCTAGGTGTTTTTCTAAAATTGTACTTATTTACGAAAATACCACTAGTCTTTTGGCAAATTTTTTGAATCACTCCGACCCCGGTTTCTGGACAACTCAAGGCTCAAATCTTCGGTTTCTATTATTTAAAATTTTATTCAAATTTTATTTGGCCTTGAATCACTCATCTTAGGGGACTTGCTTTTCAAACCTTCCCATTTCGGTGATTGTACAACGTACCAGACGTTACAAAACACATATCGTAGTAATTCATATAATAAAATAACACCCTGAGCATTCTCAACTAGGCTCCTTGGTGTGCACCTGGTTCTCCTTGAGCTCCACCTAACATGTTAAGTTGGGAGAGGGAAGGGGGTATGATTCATGGAATCTCAATAGCTTATACACTCATTCAAGGAAGCAATCAAGGCATATAATCAAGTTAAAGTATACAAACCATTCACAATTACACAACATAGGATTTTCATGCCATGATATCATATCAATGCCAAGAATAAGCTTCAGAGACTTTTGGTCTAGTCTCACCTGAGTTTTGGGACTTTTGGATTGGCCTCACCCTTGGTTTAGGGACTTTTGGCTCTACCTCACCCTTCTTAAAGGACTTTTGGCATTACCTCACTCGAGCAATTTTCACAATCCATATCATAAGCATATTGGTACCAATGTATCAAGGCAACATCACATGGCATGGCTCATAATACAAGCATATACACAAATATACAATGACTATTACACATCCAAGAATGCAACAAGAAAGAGTGGAGAGCTACCTTATCAGCCAATACAAGCATTCCCTTTCAATTTCTCTTCTTCTTTCTTGGTTTCACAATCACAACTAGATAGAGTTGCTTCCTTTGAGCCTAGACACAATAAAGAGCATGGAATTACTCTCTTATAACTCAAATAAACACTCACAAAGCTAAAGGGCTCTTTATCAAAGCAAACCTCCACTACATATGTAAGAAACTAGGGATTCTCTCTCTAGAATTCCACTAACTCTCCTTCCTCTCTCAAGCTCTCAAGAAAGGAAAGCAAAGAAGAAGAAGTGAAGATACATGAGTTCTAACCTTCTTCAAGAGTGGTTTTCCACTTTCTCTCTTCTGAACCAAACCCAACTCAACTACCAAAACCATAGAAAAAGAGGGCAAAGAGAGAAGAACAACATGCTAAGAAGAAAAGTTATGAAAATCTCAAGCTTGCTTACCTTTTTGCTTGTTTTCCTTCCTTTTCTAAGTCTCTCTCTCTCTCCACAACCCTTTTCTCTCTTTTGGTCGAAGCTTAGGTCAGTTAAAGGAGAAAGAATGGATCTAGACATTTTAAGAAGTCAAATTCTCTTTTTTCATGCTTTTCTGGACTAACCCTCGTTATAGCGAAGCGTAACCCTCGCTATGGCGAGCACATATCAGTCCCAGACCCCTGCTTTTGCTATAGCGCGGGCTACGATGAGGAACTCCCTAGTTTTTTGTATGAGATGCCCGCACTCGCTATAGTTAGAAGCATTTTCGCTATAGCGAAAAGGCACTATCGCTATAGCTAGACCCTTTCTCGCTATAGTGAATAGGTACATTTGCTATAGTTAGCCCATTTCTCACTATAGCTAGCAGACTTAGAAAATTTCAGGACTTTAAAATTTTTCAGCTTTTTTTTTTTTTTTTCTCTTCTTTTCTTTTTTCCTAGTTGTTACATTTCTACCCCTCTTAAAAGAAATTTCGTCCTCGAAATTTAAAGACATACCTCAAGGGAATAATTCTAGATATCTTTGCCTCATTTCATCTTCTAATTTCTAGGTTGCTTTCTTAGATGTTAGACCTCTCCAGATCACTTTCACCAGAGGAATGTTCTTGCTTCTCAGCTGTTTCAGCTTCGCATCCACAATTCTCTCCGGTTTCACTATATAGGAAAGATCTTCCTGCAATTGCACATGCTTATATTCTATGACATGTGAGGGGTCTGGTAAATACTTTTTGAACTGGGAGACATGAAAAATACCGTAGATTTAGGCTAGGTTAGGAGGCAAGGCTATCCGGTAAGCCACAGGTCCAATTTTCTCAAAGATTTTCAATGGACCAATATACCTAGGACTGAGCTTCCTTACCCTTATTGACCGACCTACTCCCGTGACTAGAGACACTCGAATGAACACATAGTCTCTAATCTCAAACTCTAACAGCCTCCTTCTCTTATCAGCATAGCTTTTTTGTCTACTTTGGGCTGTGAGGAGTCTCTTTCTAATCAATTCTATCTGTCGGGCGGTCTGGTCTACAATCTCAGGTCCTATCATGCTCCTCTCACCTAGCTCAACCCAACACAGAGGGGATCTGCACTTTCTCCCATACAAAGCCTTATAAGGGGCCATCTTAATTCTGGAATAGTAACTGTTATTATAAGCAAACTCTATTAATGGTAAATATACATCCCAGTTACCCCTCATTTCTAGCACACACGTCCTCAGCATATCCTCTAAGGTTTGGATGGTCCTCTCAGTCTGACCATTTGTCTGGGGGTAATATGCAGTACTAAACCGCAACCTAGTCCCTAAAGCATGCTGCAACGACCTCCAAAAGTTCAATGTGAACCTGGGGTCTCTATCTAAAACTATGCTACTGGGTATTCCGTGAAGTCGCACTATCTCTCTGATATACAATTGGGCTAATCTATCCAGTGTATGAGTAACCCTGATAGCTAAAAAGTGTGCGGACTTTGTCAGTCTATCCACAACTACCCAAATAGCATCGTGTCCAGAGGATGTCTTGGGTAACCCCATAATAAAGTCCATAGCTATACTATCCCACTTCCACTCAGGGATATCTAGAGGTTGCAACAACTCAGCCGGTCTTTGATGTTCTATTTTTACCCTTTAGCACACTAGGCATCTAGCCACATAGTCCGTTACCTCATTCTTCATTCCCGGGCACCAAAAAATCTGTTTCAAATCCTGATACATCTTCGTGGCACCTGGGTGGATAGTATACTTACTCTTATGTGCCTCTTCTAAAATGCTTTTTCTTAACTCATTCTGACTAGGCATATAGATTCTATCTCAGTATACTATCATGCCATCCTCAGACACCTTGAAATATGAGGTTTTACCTTGGGAAATCTCATTCCTGATCTGTCTTAGGAACTCATTCTCTCTCTGGGCATCTAAGATTTGGGTTCTCAATACATTCTCTATTCGGGTTTCACTTAAATACAATTTACCCGATGCCTCATGATAAGAGAGGTTCAAGTTTCTAAACTTCTCTAGGAGCTCTTGCTCTCTAATCATCATATGAGCCACATAGATGGATTTCTTACTCAGGGCATCTGCCACCACATTGGCCTTGCCCGGATGATATTTCAACACGTAATCATAGTCTTTCAAAAACTCCATCCATCTTCTTTGTCTCATATTGAGTTCCTTTTGGTCAAATAGGTATTTCAAACTCTTATGGTTACTATAAACTTCTATGGTAGCACCATACAGATATTGTCTCCAAATTTTAAGAGCAAATACCATAGCGGTTAACTCCAGGTCATGCGTGGGATAATTCTCCTCATGAGGCCTCAACTGCCTAGAGGCATATGCCACTACTCTACCCTGCTGCATCAACACACTTCCTAACCCTTTCCCCGAGGCATCACAATAAACCACAAATAATTCACTAGGGTCAGGGATAATCAGTACAGGGGTAGTGGTCAAACGGAGCTTCAACTCCTGAAAACTCCTCTCACAGCTATCATCCTACACAAATGGTATCTCTTTCCTAATTAGCCTCGTCAGTGGTAAGGCCATCTGAGAAAAGCCCTGCATAAATCGTCGCTAGTACCCTACCAAACCTAGGAAACTCCTAACCTCGGTGATTGTTCTAGGTCTATCCCACTGTAACATAGCCTCAACCTTATGGGGATCAACTGCTACCCCATCTCATGAGATCACATGACCTAAGAATCTCACCTCGGTTAGTCAAAACTCACATTTAATAAGTTTGGCATACAATCTTTTATCTCTCAAGGTTTCTAGGACTAATCTCAAATGTCTCTTATGCTCTTCAAAGGATCTAGAATACACTAGGATGTCATCAATAAAGACCACCATAAACTGATCTAGATACTATCTGAATACCCTGTTCATGTAATCCATGAACACAACAGGCGCATTTGTCAACCCAAATGGCATCACAAGGAACTCATAGTGCCTATATCTCGTTTTAAAGGTCGTCTTGGCGACGTCTTTAGTTCTCACTCTCAACTGGTGGTACCTAGATCTAAGGTCTATCTTAGAAAACACAGAAGCCCCAGCTAACTAATCTAACAAATCATCAATTCTAGGGAGAGGATATTTATTCTTAATGGTAACTTTATTCAATTCTCTGTAATCGATACACAAACACAAGCTACCATCCTTCTTTTTTACAAATAACATCGGACTCCCTAAGGTGAAACATTAGGGCGGATAAACCTTTTCTCTAACAATTCCTCTATCTGCCTTTTCAACTCTGCGAGCTTAGTGGGAGCCATCCTGTAAGGAGCCTTGGACACCGGTCTAGCCCCAGGCACTATATTTATAGGGGAACTCTAGTTCTCTCTCAGGGGGTAGACCACTAAAATCAAACTCTTTAAGAAAAACTTCTGGGAATTCCCTGACAACTGGGATCTCCTCTATCCTTTCCTCTACCTCAGCCTGAATAGAGAAAAATACTAGAAACTCTTGACATCCACACTCAAAATGTCTCTCAGCCTGAGCAGTAATCACAAAGGATAACTCAGCTCCTATCCTAGGTATAGTCCCACAAGTAGGTAAGGAAATGGTTTGGTGTTCATAATCAAGTACTGTATTATTTAAAGCTAACTAGTTCATACCAACAATCAAATCAATATCATGAAAGGGCATGCAGATCAAATCAATAGTGGTATGACAATGATTGAACTGAACAGTAACATTTAAACAAGTATGGGAAGTAACCACGTGGCCTCCAGTGGGTGTAGTGATAAACAAGTCAAATGGCAAGACACTAACAGCCAGACCCAATTGCCTCACACAATCATAGGATATAAACGAGTGACTAACACCCGAATCAAACATAGCAACTACAGGAAAGCCATTCACTATCAGCGTACCTTGAATCAAATTGAGGGGGCACTGGCTTCCTGTTGAGTGAGGGCGAACACTCGATCCTGGGTCTGCGGCCTAGGAGGAGGTACAGTATCTATTTGCGGACAGTGCCTAGCAATGTGCCCCAGCTTCCCACACTTGAAGCAAGTCACCAGAGGCTACTGGAAATATGACTTGCCCCGAGGAGGCAGCACCGGCTTACCCCGCTGTGGCCTTCGGTTCCATGGCCCTTTGCCTCTCCTCTTGGCATTGGGTGTCACACTAGAACCCTCTTTCGGTCTCAGCCTTTTCAATTCCGAAATCTCCTTCTAACTAGCTGTAGCTGCAATAAGCATGATGACTCACAGATTAGTCTCAATCACCCTACTAACCTCCACAAGGGTATTGAACTTCTTGATCTGCTGTGGAGTAACGCTGTCACTAATTAGGGGCTTCAATCTAGTTTCAAACTTCTCACATCTCTAGGGTTCATCATCATACCTCTGGAGGTAAAAGGAATACCGAGACAACTCCATGAACTTGGCCACATATTGGTCTACAGTCATCTCATCCGTCTATCTTAAACTCATAAATTTCATCTTTTTCTTTTTCCTCACCAAACTAGGAAAATATTTCTCATAAAACTCGACCAAGAAACTTTCCCAAGTTATCTGTATATTCTTGGTCTCCATGAGGGGTTTCGTGTTACACCACCATCTATCAGCTTCCTTTTGTAGCATGAAAGTAACTAGCTGAGCTTTCTGCTCGGTGGTACAATCCATCACCGAGAATATTTTCTCTACCTCCCTAACCCAAGCCTCCGCCTTATCCACATCCAACTCCCCATCAAACGAGGGTGGACTATTTTGCCTAAACTGCTTGCGCTATTACGTATAAGCCACAAAAGGGAAAATCCCATCTTTTCATTGCTTTGACTCGCTACACAGTTTATACATCATTTATACATATGTTTACACTTGCTCACATATTTACATCTAAAAAATAATCGGTGCATATTCATTTTGGCACCTCTTTACAACAAAAGAACTAAAATAACTACACAACTCCCTAAGCATGCTCAACTAGGCTCCTTGGTGTGCACTTGGTTCTCCTTGAGCTCCACCTAACATGTTAAGATGGGAGAGGGAAGGGGGTATGATTCATGGAATCTCAATAGCTCATACACTCATTCAAGGAAGCAATCAAGGCATATAACCAAGTCAAAGCATACAAACCATTCACAATTACACAACATAGGATTTTCATGCCATGATATCATATCAATGCCAAGAATAAGCTCCAGGGACTTTTGGTCTAGTCTCACCTGAGTTTTGGGGCTTTTGTAAATGAAATTAAGCCATGCCTAGAGCATAGTAAACTAATTAATTCTAAAGATACAAAATCCTCAAAAAAGGAAAAGAGTAAATAATCAAGATGGTCATATTGATGAGGTGAGTTCTTTAGAAGAGACCCATTACATAACTAATTAGAAAATCCCAGAAGAAGTTCAAATACCTAAAAATAATGAAAATAAAAATAATGAAGAGATCTCAATCAATTATGTCAATATATGAAGGAATTGAAAAGATACAATTGTTAACATCATTTTTTCATATAATATTGCTAATAAATAAACCAAAATGAGGATCTTGAATCTAATTTTGTTGAAGAATAGTGACATATAGATAATTGGCCAAAATAGAAAGATACAGTTCAAGCAAAATTAAATTTACATTCAAAATGTGAAGTTTTTGGACTTATAGTCCAAACACTTGAAAGTGTAAAACCAATAAGATAACGATAGGCATTTGTGTGAAAATGAAATCATCAAATATTATGCATGACTTGTAGCACAAGGGTTTTCATAAAGACCTAACAATGGTTATAAAAAGACATATTCTCCAATGGTGGATGCAATTACCTTTAGATATCATTACTTTGGCAAAACATAAAAGGCTTGAAATGTGTCTAATGAATGTTGTTATAACCTACTTATATGGCTCACTAGATAGTGAAATTTAAATGTGTCTAATTATCTCAGTGAATATTTGCTAAAAGAAGGTTATAAAATGATTGAGTTTAGCCATATATTTTTATAAAAAGATCTAGATCATAATTCATCATAATTGTTGTGTATGTTGATGATTTAAATATTATTGGAATTGTTGAAGAGTTTCATTAAGTAGTTGATTGTTTAAAGAAAGAATTTGAAATAAAAGATCTTAAAAAATCAAAGATTTGTCTTAGCCTGCAAATCAAAAACTTAACAAATGGAATTCTTCTTGATTAATCTACTTATATTGAAAATATTCTAAAGCAATTCTATATTGATAAAGCATATCCATTAATTACCTCAATGATTATTGTAACACCTACTCTAATAATCATTAGGCTAGGGACTTCATCCTCTAAATATATGCCAAGTACCTATACAGTTTTAAATCCTTGAGGTTTCACCTCATGCTAGTTAATACTCACTAAAAAGGACTCAACCCTTTTAAGCAACAATACCTGCTTAAATTATTATATAACAACAAGGGCTCTACCTATTTTATTCAATTTAAAACATAGAGACTCACAGTCCACATCTCGAGCATATATTAGAATATTTTAGGAAATTAAATTCAAAGGTCCATAAGTATCAAACTACTAGCTAAATAATGTTTTAAGGTCCAAAAACAGTAAAACCAAATAACAATGTCCTATGGTCATGGCAAAAAATAAATATTAACTCAGCATGAGTTTGAGGAGTGCAAAAGCCAATAGCTCACTCCTCCGGTAACTTCTCTTGCCTCCTATTCAGTCATTCGCCTAAAAATGTTAAGAGAATAGGGTGAGCACTAACATCTCAGTAACCCAAAGTCTTACTATGTACACACAAACTAACAACTATAGCCAATTAACATACAATAGGCCTAAATATAAATCCAGCATCATTATTATTAATTATTAATATAAAAGATCATAAAGTATAATTCAAAATAGTATATGCACAACATGATAAAATGCAATATGTGTAGCCTCCCTTATTGTAACAACCGAGAAAAAGAAAAGAAAAGAAAAGCTGAAAATTTTTGAAGGCTGAAAATTTTCTAAGTCTGCTAGCTATAGCCTAACTATAGCGAATGTACTTGTTACTATAGCCTAGCTATAGCAAGAGTGCCTTCTCACTATAGCGAAAATGCTTCTAGCTATAGCGAGTGCGGGCATCCCATACAAAAACCAAGGCATTGCTCGTCGTAGCGTGCGCTATAGCGAAAATGAAGGTCTAGGACTGACACGAGCTCGCTGTAGCGAGGGTTATGGCTCGCTATAGCGAGGGTTAGTCCGGAAAAGCCTAAAAAAGGAGATTTTAACTTTTTAAAACTTCCAAACTCTTTCTTTCTCTGTAAACCGACCTAAGCTTTGACTAAGAGAGAGAAAAGGGCTGTGGAGAGAGAGAGAGACCTAGAGAAGGAAGGAGAACAAGCAAAGAGGTAAGCAATCTTGAGATTTCCATAGCTTTTCTCCCTAGCATGTTATTCTTCTCTCTTTGCCCTCTCTTTTTATGATTTTAGTGATTGATTTGGGTTTGGTTCAGAAGAGAGAAAGTGGAAAACCACTATTGAGGAAGGGTAGAGCTCATGTAGCTTCATTTCTTCTTCTTTGCTTTCCTTTTTGAGAGCTTGAGAGAGGAAGGAGAGTGAGTAAAATTCTAGAGAGAGAATCCCTAGTTTCTTACATGTGTAGTAGGGGTTTACTTCGATGAAAAGCCCCTTTAGCTTTGTGAGTACTTATTTGAGTTATGAGAGAATAATCCCATGCTCTTTATTGTGCTTAGGCTCAAAGGAAGCAACTCCATCTAGTTGTGAGTGTGAAATCCAAAAGGGAGAAGAGAAATTGAAAGGGAAGGCTTGTGTTAGCCGATAAAGTAGCTCTCTACTCTTTCTTGTTGCATTCTTGGATGTGAAATAATCATTGTATGCTTATGTATGTGCTTGTATGATGAGACATGCCATTTGATGTTGCCTTGATACATTGGTACCAATATGCTTATGATATGAATTGTGGAAATTGCTCGGGTGAGGTGGTGCCAAAAGTCCTTTGAGATGGGTGAGGTGGAGCCAAAAGTCCCTAAACCAAGGGTGAGGCCAATCCAAAAGTCCCAACACTCGGGTGAGGCTAGACCGAAAGTCCTTAGAGTCTGTTCTTATCATGGATATGATAGCATGGCATGAAACACATATGTTGTGTCATTGTGACTTGTTTGCATGCTTTGATTGGTTTATATATCTTGATTGCTTCTTGAATGAGTATGAGCTATTGAGATTCCCTGAATCTCACCTCCCTTCCCTCTCCCATCTTAACATTCAGGTGGAGCTCAAGAGCCTAAGAGTGGAGGCCATGAGGCATAGAAGGCCTTGTTTTGCCACTTTTGCACACTTACACCTAGCTTGATGTATAGGAAGACCAAGTACTTTTGTATGTATATTATTTTTGAGTTGTAAATATGTAAGCACATGTAAACATATGTATAAGTGATGTATGAACTGTGAAAAGAGCCAAAGTAATGGAAATGTGATATTTGGCCCTTTAGTGGCTTATATGAAATGATGCATTTTGTCCCGTAACATAGTGAGTTTGAGTTGTGTATTGATTTGGACCACTTAAGGAATTCATATATGCTATGTTTGTATTTTCAAACTTGTCCAAGAGATACTAGAGCATGTAGGAGGCCATTTGAACCCCTTTTGAACTATTTTGGGTGCCAAAACCGCCAATTTTGTGAGCACCGCCAATTTTGTGACCAGATGAGCTCTTCTTGATATGGCATGCCTCTAGGGTCTATTGAGACCTTCTTGAGAACCTAAAGTGGGAATATTTGGAGGTCTAGAGAATATTTGGCGAATTGTTGAAGTTGAGAAATTTTAATGGTTTGGTCATGGTACTGTGCAATAAGTCCGAAAATGATTTCATGTCATTCATAGATCAAATGGTGTCCAATTGTCATGAAATTTTATGATCATAAACTAGATATCCACAGTGACCTATACCAACTAGAAGCACCTCAATTGGAGGTCTATAGAGAGAGAAACGACTTACTGAAGTTCTGTATCAGCACCAGGGAAGCTTTCCGATCTTCGTTACTGTTCCATCGGTTTTCGAGGTCCAAGAGCTCCTGAACTGATCTGAACTTATTTTTTTACTCTATTTAACATCTGTAGCTTTCCAAATTGGTATATATTTCCCAGATTGGATTTTTGTGGAATTAATTAGGAATTTTCAAAGTTCATGATAGTAAACTGCACCAGTATCAGGGACAGCCGGACCTCTGTCTGTTTTTCGATGTCAATGATGGTCCAAAGTTTGAGATTGTGGTTGGGAGTTATTTTTAGTATAAATTTAACATCAAAATATTTCCAAAGAGCTATGATTTTCTTGATTTCCATTTTTCTAGAATTAGTTATGATTTCCCAAAGTTGGAGCCAAAAATCTAACTTATGGGCTCATATGAGAAATTGCATTTTCTTGGCTTTTAGCTTCATATCCGTGGTTTATGAGTTGTTTGAGACTATGTACAAGTTGTATAAATGGTTTTTGAGTAGAAAAGGTGAATGATGGGCTCATAGGACCCACGGGGCAAAATATGATTGGTTAAACCCCAACTTAAAGTAGCAAAATCCTATGGTTTTGGTCAGTTTCTTTGGAAATCATATGGAATCAAGCCTAGAGAGAGATGAATTGGAGTTAAGATATTATGGTGTTACACTTATTGCTCCGTCCAGTCTTATACCGCTGACTGAAGCCACAGGTTTATCCACGATCTGGCCCATACATTGGATCGACCAAAGCTACTATGGCGCTTGAGATGTACCCAGCCAAAGGTACAGAGCCCAAGGCCAAACTATGGCTTCCCTCCTTAAAAGACTAAACCAGGAGGTGTCACTGTCTCACGTTTCCCCTTTACAAACCCGGCCAGGTAAGTATTGAGGAACGGGGCCTTACAAAAAGCCAACCACTGTGCGCGAGGTAGAGGCACACCACGTGGTCATCGTATCATATATATCTCACCCACATCTCCTTAACCCATCATTTATGTATGTCATATTTATCCAAAATTCATACAAGCATGCTTGAAAAATAAAGAACCCCATATAGTATATCAAATAAGACTGAAAAGCATGCTTGAAAGAAATATAATACTCTAAAATTTCACAATAATAATTTAAACTTACAAGCATGCTTGAAAATGAAATACTAAGTCAAAATTTTATTATATCTGCAAGCATGCTTAACAGGATTTTAGCAATTCCATTAATTTCACAATCATTTACTTTTACCGTTTCATAATCCTATACAGCTTATTTACCTGTACCATGCTCAACAAGATAAACTTATTTATTTAATTAAAATTACAATAATAATCAATTTGCACACACATGAAAAAACCCCGAATTACCTATTCTCTTTTGACTAAGTAGTCACACGACAAGAAAATCAAAATAGTAAGAGCTCTTAATGAAAATCTACAAAAGTTACACATATACAAAAACATCAATATATAATTCAAAACTACTTATCTATTATTCTAAACTTCTTTAAGGTTACTCTAAAACTACTTTAGAAATTTAAAAGCTATCATAGAGAATCTAAAATTCTCTTTTAAATCCATATTTTTTTATACTTTAATTAATTCATTAGAGTAGTTAATTTTATATTAACTTAAATTTATAAAAGTTTCCAAATTCCTAAATCTTGATTTTCTCATCTAAAATTTATAATTTACGTATATATATACGAATTAAATTTATATTCCCAAATTCACACACACATATATATCTATGTATAAAAATTTATATTAAATTTATATTCATAAATTCATATTATATACATACCTATAAATATATATATAATTAAATATATATATATATATTTATTTCAGAAAAATAAAGGGATGAAAGGATACGTTTCTGCATAAGAATATATAATTATATATATTATAATTACATATATATATATATAAGGGATGAAGGTTGTATATATAGCTATATATATAATCCACAAAAGGACGAAAAGGTGCATATTGCATATCACTTTAATTGAATGGTGCGTGGGGTGTGTTTATATATTTACATATATATATATATATATATAGTCATATGAGACAAAGAACAAAAGCTACTCTCGTACCTAGTGTGGAGATGTAGGTTCGAAGAAGGATTGAAAGAATAAGTTGGAATTACTTGAAAAAATGCTTCTAACGGAGTAAGAGAGAGTAGACGGATGAAGGAGTGAAAAATAAGGAATATGTTTAGGTTTTTCATAATTAGATTATTAAAGATATATATATCTTATTAGTTTTTATTATTATTATATTTTAAAATTCTATTGGCTATTAAAACTAACTTTAAGTTATCTCTCGGATAATTTGAAATATTTTAAAATTAACTAAGGATATATATCTTATTAGTTATTATTATTATTATTATATTTTAAAATTCTATTGGCTATTAAAACTAAATTTAAGTTATCTCTCGGATAATTTGAAATATTTTAAAATTAACTAAAGATATATATCTTATTAGTTATTATTATTATTATTATATTTTAAAATTCTATTAGCTATTAAAACAACTTTAAGTTAACTCTCGAATAATTTAAAATATTTTAAAATTAACTATATATATCTTATTAGTTTTTTTTAAATCTTTGGCTCTTTAAATTATATATATTAATAAATTTTTAAATAGCTGAAAATTTGACTTTTTTCTTATCCTATCCTGTACCCTACTCTTTAGGCCTATTATTTAATCTTATATCCTTTTTAAAGTCACTAACACTTTTTGGGATGTTACAATTATAAGATTGCTAGATATAAATAAAGGCCATTTTTCACCCTCAAGAGAATGATGAAAAACTCCTTGGTCCTAATGTACCACATCTTAGTGCTTAAGAGAATTAATGTATCTTGCTAACCTAATATGACCCGATACTATATTTGCCATAAGTTTATTAACAAGACTTAGTTCTTCTCTAACAAGAAGACATTGGAATGGAGTTAAGCATGTATTGTGATATCTTTAAGGGACCAGTAATATGAGGTTATTTTATTCAATTGCTTTTAGATCATAATTGATTGGCTATATATATGCAAGATACTTATATGATCCATAGAAAGATCTATCTCAAGCCAGTTATTTATTTACATGTGGAGATACGACTATATTATAACATTTCATAGAACAAACTTTAGCTTCTATCTCATTAAATCATGTAGAAATAATCGTAACACATAAGGCTAGTTAAGAATGTGCTTGTTTAATGTTGATAATGCAACATATCTAGAAGATGCATGGTTTACTTTTAGTACAAAAGATCTCAACAATATTATATGAAGATAATGCAGCCTGCATAGCTCAATTAGAAGGAAGATACATTAAAGGAAAGAGA
Organism: Erythrophleum ivorense; assembly: GCA_026724425.1. Taxonomy (NCBI): domain Eukaryota; kingdom Viridiplantae; phylum Streptophyta; class Magnoliopsida; order Fabales; family Fabaceae; genus Erythrophleum; species Erythrophleum ivorense. The sequence goes on from JAIUCV010000018.1 coordinate 6,753,521, forward strand.
ATGAACATATTTCACCAAAATTCTTTTTCACTCATGATCTTTAAAAGAATCGTGATAGATATTCAACAAATTTGGTCATGTGATAATCTAGTAAATTTATTATTAAGGCATTACCAACTGTCACATTTGAGAAGTTAGTGTATGGCATTGGGATATGTCGATTCAAAAACATAAAGTGACATTGGCATGAAAGGGAATAAACAATGTGATGTACTCTTTTTTCCTTATTAAGGTTTTGTCCTACTGGGTTTTCCTAATAAGCTTTTTAATGACGCAACTTATCAGTGACATATAAATATTGTATACTCTTTTTCCTTCACTAGTTTTCTATCCTTCTGGGTTTTTCCTAGTAAGGTTTTAATAAAGTAAATTATTTAATAATGGATATCCAAGGAAGAGTGTTGTAAATAATATAGTTATGTGGATGCCCACAACCCCTAAAGATTGACTTTCTAGAATCCCTTTTCATGTTAATGGTATAACCCCTGAGGGACTTATTTTGTAAAATTATGTAGATTAATTTTTCTATTTATGTCATTATAACTCATAGGTTGATCTTTATGGATGAAAGGCTTATGAATAGAAGCCATGAATTAAGTAATTTTAATCCTAAGTAAATGAGAAGTATCCTCCATTTCTCCTCTCAATTTCTCTTACTCCATTTCTTATATTTCCATTAGTTTTACAACAAATTAAATAATTTTTTTCAAACATCACAAAAATTGATAAGTTTAGAGAAGGAGTGGCCTTGAGAATAGGAAAGGACTAGTCATTTCTCACTAAACTAGTAAAAATTTTCTCTCACTCAATAGAAAAACATGATTTTTTTAACCTATATCTCTTTACAAGATGACCTTCATATACAAGATCAATGCATAAAAGGTGTATTTTAAAACTATTTAAAACCACGTACTATTATATTAGGATAAATGGATGGATATAATAGAGTATGCCATATAATATCATGTTTTTTGGAATCAACTTGTTATTACTAATTAACACTAATTTTTTTTTTTAGATAATAATTTGATTGGGTAATGTTCACATTAATTTAGACACATACTTGATTTAAAAATCTAGTAAGTATGTGCCGATCTATTATACACACATAATCATTTGACATTGTGAAAAATCATGGTAAACAATTACAAAGCCATAAAAGGAAAGAAAATGTTCTTTCTTCTTTATGTGTGTGCGAGCTTGACCTAATAAATAAGCTTTTCCTTTAAACACATATCTTAGTAATTCATATAATAAAATAATATTAGGGAAAAGCATTATAGCTTTTTTTTTTTCCTTCCTTACTAACATTTGGAAGAGGGAACCAAACTCGCCACAAAGTCTTCAATATGCTTGTAGTGCTTCCACCTTTATCATAAGCCTTTGTAGCCAGAGTCTTCCATTTGATGGCATTCCTCTTCATCTATTGGCCTTTCAATCTCCATCACTTCTTTTAATCACTTTTTCACTATTCCTCTTCTCACAACTCCTTTCTTATTAGTCTTAGCTTTTACTCCCATTTTCCATATATCCATATAATGTACTTGGCATTTGTGGGTTGGGTTTTCCATTGAGGAACTACCACTATTAGAATCCCTAAGCTCACAGCTTCTACTATAGAGTTCCATCTACAATGTATCACAAAGAAACCAATAGTTCCATGCTCTAAGACTTGTAGTTGAAGACACCATATGACCACCAAACCTTTATTCTTTGAAATCTTCAAGAAGTCCTTGGGAAGCTTGGGCTGCTTAGATGCCCTTACCACCCATAAGAAGTTACTTTCATTATCATTTAAGCACTTAGCTATTTCCTCCATTTGCTTAGTGTCTAGAATTGCTTAATTACCAAATGATACATAAGCAATAGACTAACTAGGCTTTCTATCATTCAACCATTTTATGCAAGCATCATTAATGTTTTGCCTTGAAAAAGTTAAAACCATAGCCTTTGTCATCTTTGAGTTGCTTGTTTAAGAACATAAATGTTATGGTTGGTCCTATATTCTTCATTGGTAAAATTTTTGCTTGCCAATCAGCCACCTAAGATGTGTCAACAAATAAAGCAAACAAATTTAAAGTGTGATAGTCACTCTTTTATAGGAGATTTTGTCTAATACACTCTTTTGAGGAATAACAAATAAGTTTCTTCCAAAATACAATGAAACATCTAACAAATTTTTATAATATATTGATCAAGAAAGTAACAAAATGGTAAAAACTTTTTCCCCTTCAATAACCTTAGCAACAATTGAATCCTTAAATTTTTTATACTATAATACAACTCAAACATTTGATTTTCCCCCCAAATTTCCTCCTTTCAAATATAGTAGAATGATACTATGCAATTTTTTTATGAATAAATATTCTATAAGATTGAAACAATCAAATTTTCACATAGTATCATTCTAAAATGATACAATAATTTTTTAAAAAGCCAATGAATTTACTAAAATTATCTTTTAAGAACTAAAATAGAATTAATCATTTAACAATTATCTCTTTTAAATTCAAAATCAAATAATTTTCTTTTAAAATGTATGTGTGATAAAGGAAACAAAAACTATTATTGTTATATATCAATTACATTTATATTTTATATCAATAAAAGAGATTCCTTGTCAATCCCTTAAACATTTTAGGCTAGAATATTCTTTTGATCTCTTCACTTTGTCTAAGGTTTTATTTTTGCCATCAAAATTCTTAATTTTATTTCAATTTGGTCTTTTAACTTTATTTCATATTTCACTTTTATCTCTTAATTTAATTGTGTTCCAATGTGGTCTTTTAACTTCATCTTAAATTTTACTTTTGTGTCTTAATTTCATTTTATTCTAATTTACTTTGTCGGTACTTAACTTAATTATTAAAAAAACTCAAATGTTTCTTTCTCTCTAATACTACTAAATTGTTTGATGGAAAGTTTTATGTGGTTCCTTGGTGGTTTAACTCTAATAACCTCTTGCCACCTTTACTAACATGTCCTAATATCCTTCTTTGTCACCACCTAAAACTTTGCATTTTGTAACCTATATAGGCTCTGCTATTTTGTTTGCTCTTGTTATTTATTGCTCTAGTTTAACTAATGCTCTAATAATGTATATGACCATGTATATAACCATAGTTAAAATAACTTTCATATAACAATCATAATAAAAATCAATTTCAAATTACAATCACATGGAAAGTTAAATTGTCATTAAAATTTAAATTTAAGTTAAGTATATGAAATTATAAATATTATCATTAAAGTTTAGGGCCTGACACTTAACCTTGAAAGTTCTGGAAAAGAAAAGTTATTATTGCATTCATCTTTCTTATTTGGTCATGCATCTTTCTTGCTTAATCCTCCACCTTTGATTATAGTTGAGTGACTTGATTTTCCAACTCTGTATAAGAGGAAGCAGATGAGCTCATCCCTACTATAGGAACGAATAGGATGTCTAAACATTTGGGATGGGGAAGCACCCTATCCCAAGCCTAAAATATGATCTTAATGCTCCTTATTTCCTAGAGCAAAGGCCAAAGAATCTTAAATTGATATTTGATGTGAACTAAACATTGCACTAAATTTGTATTTAGACATTTTTTCCTGCATAGTTGGCATCTAAATTGTCAAACCAAGATAGAATCATAACCCATTCAAATTTCTCATGTTGTTCTTTAATTGCTTCCATTAAAATGCATAATACAATATTAACTAGAATATTACCAAATTCAACATCTTTAATCACAAAACAAAATGTTCCCCTTCTTTCCACAACCATAATCAAAATATTATCAATACCAATTCCATAAACCCTAATTAGAATATTACCAAGTAAATAAATGATAATCAATTACAAAGTTCAACTCATTTAGCCACAAAACAAAATATTCTCCTTTTTCCACAAACCATAATCAAAATATTATCAATACTAATTCTATAAACCATATTTAGCGCATTACTAGGTACATAAGCCATAACGAGAACATTACCAAGTACACAAACCATAATCAAAATATTACCAAGTACTTAAACCATAATTAGAATATCTCCAAATATTCTCCTTTTCTCTAGAAATCAAGACAAAGCCAATAGCACTACAAGAAATCAAGGTTTTTCTAGTAAAAAATTCTCACAGAATTTTTATGATAGGAAATTCTCACAAACTTTGCTATAGTTTACAAGACTTTCACAATTCTTATGGTTTTTTTTTAGTTTGTGAGAATTTTTTGAGAGAATTATGAGAAAAATATTGTGACAAAATTGCAACGATATAACAAGAATGAAGCACCAATGATTCTCATAGAATTTTTCTTTAAGAAATAAAATTTAAATTTTTTTAATGCTTGTGAAAAAATGCCATGAAAAAATACTATTCTCATAGTAAAATATTGTGAGAAAGGAAAAAAAATTGAAAATTTTTTTATTCTTATGATATTTTACTATGAGAATAGTAAAGAAATTTCTTAGCACAATTGAGTTACATGGAGCAATTTTTTTTACTATTCTTGTGGTACATTACTATGAAAATAAAAAAAATTATTCTCATGGTAATCATTATGAGAATAAAAGAACATTGTGTAAGTTTTTTAAATTCTCACGGTATCTTATTATAAGAATTGAAAAATAAATTTTTTTTTTATTATTGTCACATTAATCTACCATAAGGATTTTAATATTTTTTGCAAAATTTAAAAGGAAAAATATGTTTTAATTTTCACAATAATTTACCATGCAAATAAAAAGTTGTAGTCTTTTTAATTCTCATGATAATTTACTATTTGCAATTTTTTTATTATCATGGTAATTTATCATGAAAATTGTGAAAATTTAAAAAAAAATTGAAAACTTTAAACATGCATTTCACTTAAAATTACAACTTCAAAATACTAATATTCATAGCATTCTCACAGTATTTTACTATGAGAATGCTGGAAAATAATAAAAGCCCCAAGTCTCCTACACTTTGTCACTTAAGCTCTCTAATCCCCTTTATTCCATTTTCATGATCAACATATTGAAAGAAGAGAGAGGCTGCAAAAAAAAAAAAGAGAAAACCACCATATGACCTTCAATCTCTTGCATGAAGGTGAGAGAAGCAACTTTAGCCATGGTGAGTTCAAGAAAAACCCATCTCCTATCCTTGCTCTATGAACCTATTTGATTAGTTTCTCATTTAGGAATAAATATTTCTCATTTAGGGTCGCTAAGCTTTAGGGCTTTTAGCTAGTTTGGGTGAAAAAGAGGAGTTGCGCTTGTAAGGTAAATCCTTTATCTTTGGCCTTTTAAATTTTGATTTTGGAAGGGAATTTCCATTGAATGGTGGCTGTTATTGTTTTGCCGAAATGTTTAGTGGGAGGATTGAAGGGATATGAGTTTTAAGTAGGTCTTGGCAAAGAAGGAGACTAAGGTTCTAAGGAAAGGCTTTCTCCTAATTTTGTCTTCAATTCTTAGTTTATAGAAATCATATATTGAGTGGTTGTTATGTTCTGTTTGGTTGAAAAGGTGAAGTTTAAATTGGGTATGTGAAACCCTTTAAATAAGTTCTTAATATCACTTATTGAGATGAAAATTTAAGAGTAATTAATGGTTGTTTATTTGCTTGGTTTAGGCGAAGTTGTGTCATGAAATAGAGGAGAGAAATTTCTCTGTGAATGATAACAACCTATGGAAATGATGAAAGTGGAAGCTTGAGTATTGCTAAATCAAGAGAAGCATAAATTGTGAATCAAGAAGCTTAAAGTTTCTAAGAATCAAAGCAAAAGGGATTGGTATGTGCATTCCTTGATTAGTTTGATTTAATATTGAATCAGTGATAAATTCCCCTATATACTTTTATTTATTGATTTTGAGATTGTGTAATTTAAGGAGACCTATGCTATGGAAATTAAGAAGTAAGGAACTTGTGTAACGTCTGATATGTTGTAAAAACACTAGAATGGGCCAATTTGAAAAGTAAGTCCTTAAAATGAGTGATTCAAGGCTAAATAAAATTTAGATAAAATTTTAAATAATAAAAAATTAGGATTTGAGCCTTGAGTTATTCAGAAACAAGGGCCGAAGTGATTTAAAAAATTTGCCGAAAGGGCAGTGACATTTTCATGAATAAGTGCAATTTTGGAAAAACACCCAAGAAGGCTTTTTAAATAGAAATTTTGAGTTGCACAGAGTTCTCAAAGATCTTGAAAACCATGGGAAACCCTGGGACCATTAAAACTCTTCTGGTGCACTTTTTTTAACGTCAGTTGATTTGAACTTTGATGGATTTATTCTTGAAGGTTTTAACTCCAATTTGAGTGATGCCAAATGCATTTTATTAAATTAGAACCCAAATTTTATAATGGAAAAGACGGTTATAAAAAAGGAGTTAAGATGAAGCCAAACTAGAAATGCCATTACGAAAAGGCAAAAATGGAAACAATTTTAAAAAGAAGCTTCTTGGTTCTTCTTTAAGATTCATGTTCCCTCTCCTCCCACTTAGACAGACATTCTTTCTACCCAAATTTCAGAAAGGAAGGAAGAAAGCAAGACAAAAGGTGAGAAAAAGTTAAGAATTTCATACTTCTTCTTCTTGAAACCTTCTTCCTCTTCTCTTAAGCTCTCTTCTCATGGTTTTAGAGAGTAATATGGTTCTATTTTGGCCTTGAAACGGAAGGAAAAAATTGGAGTTTCAAAGAGGAAGCTAAAGCAAAGAGAAGGACTATTGAAAGAAGCTTGAATTCAAAGTAGTTTCTCTTCCTTTGTTGCTTTTTTTTCTTCTTCTCTTCCATAGTGTGGGACGCTTAAAACAGAACCATGGGGGAGGGGGAAGGTTCCTGTTCTAAAATTAGTAAGTATTCATTAAATTAGGCTATGGGAACTTAGGTTATGTAAATAAATTGCAAGGAAACCTAATGAATTTTAAGCTTGGAAAGTGTAGAACTCATGAACACAATGTAAAAACTAATTTGATTCTTGAATTTTCTTGCATGTCTGAGTGTTTAATTAAGCTCTTAGGACCTCTAGGAAGCCTCCTAAGTGACTCTCCCATCAAGAAAAAATTTAAAACTCCAAAAATCTCATTCTTGTCCATAGGTTCAGCAAGGCAAGAGCATTAGATTAGGGAATGTTTTAATTTGTTCTAGACTTGGTTTGGACTCCATATGGGAGGAATCATTAGAAAAAATTTAGGAGCTATGGAATGAGAGATGGATAAATGGTGTCTTAGGAAGCAACTTAGTTTTTCAATTATGCAAATGACTATATGATGGCTTCAAGAACCTTGAATGGGGTCAAGAAGCCTAGAAATGAAAAGAAAATGGAGTATAGAATTTGAAATATGAGAGTTGTTTCATTAGGTCAATTATAGAACCATAATGCCAAGTATGAAACCAAGTGTGGGTTTAAGCTTTAGTTTAATGTCTTGGCTTACTTCAAGTATGTGATTATGTGTTCCTTGTGATGTCTAGGCCAAGAAAATATCCAACCACCTAAGTGCTCTTGTGAAATCAAAGAGGGGAAGGAACTAGCAAAGTAAAGCTTGTGTTAGTTGAAAGATGGCTCTCCACCTCCTTCCTTTGCATTCTTGTATGCATATGTATGTCATTGTGTTTGTATATGCTCTTATGATTTGGTAACATGCCACATGATCTCTTGAAATTGCATTGGTACCAAATGTGTGTTCTTGAATGACTTTGAATGTGAGATTGGCTCATAAGGGTGAGGTGATGCCAAAAGTCCTTTAAAGTGGGTGATGATGTGTCGAAAGTCTCAAGGCATGGGTGAGACTAAGCCAATAGCCCCTTGGATGGGTGAGGCTAAGTCAAAAGTCTCTAGGCAACTCCAAAAGTCCTAGAAATAGAGTAAAGCAGAACCAAAAGTCTCTAGAGCATGTGAATGATTTTGATGTATAAATGTGGCATGAAAATTATAACTTTGCACACTTTTATGTTTTTATAATTGTGCTATTGATGTATGTATACTTTGAATGTATGCGAATGGATGTATGTGAGCTATTAAGATTTTTTGAATCTCATTTCCCTTCCTGCTTTCATCTTGAAATGTCTAGGTGGTTCCCAAGACACAAGAAAAGCAAGCTAAGAGCTTTACATTACTACACTTGGAGGATTTTGTAGTTTTCTTTGTATCTACATACCAAAGTGGTCTTGTTTATATTATTTTTGTAATGTAAGATTGATAAGCATGATTTTTATATACTTTAATCCTCTTAACTTAGGCATTTTGATCATGGAATATGATCTTAAGGGTTTAATTATATATAATTTGATTTCATTAGCCATTTATGCACTTTATGAATTAATTGGCAAATTTATTGAGTTTTAATGCATGAAATTCTTTTAAATAATTTTGTGGATAATTCTATTGAATATTTTCCATTCTTTTGTGCAGAATTTTTGATGGGCAAATAGCTTGAATGGGAATATGGGTTAAAGAAGAGAAAGGAATGATTAAAGAAGCATACTTGAGTAGCCCTTCACTCAACATCAACACACATGCATGAAGAGAACATACTTGAGCAGAATAGCCATGAATATCATGAAGAAGCTGGAATTTTTGGAAGCTCCAGAACATGCAGAAGCTCAGCAGAAGACGTGGAAGAACAACGTAGGAAACATAACGTGGAAGAACCATGCACGAGCAAAACGCATAAAGAAGCTGAAGCTACAGACATACATGAAGCATGTGCAGGTATTAAGAGAAGCAACGTGATTTTTGAGCTAAATGAGAAGAAGCCACGTAAAGATGAGAAACTCGAGCTCTGGTTCTACGTGGCTGGAACAAAGAAGAGACAACGAGCTGCATAAAGGGAGCTAGAGGAGTAGTAGGTCAGGCTGAAAGGACTAGGAGAGTCTTCTTCATGTTCGTGGGAGCTGAGAGTGAGGTAGGTAGCTGGATGAGGAGTGAATCAACGCTGTAATACTGGCTGTTGGGTTGAATATTCTTCTCGGTCTAGGAGAGAGGAGTAACTCCGAAGGAGAAATGGAGGGCTGCTGCTTCTTTTATCTTCTGGAATGCATTGAGAGACAGACGCTAGACTGGGCAGAGGGGTGAGACGCAGAAGAAGTGACGCTGAAAGGGAGCTAGGCTGGATGCATGAGCTGAGATGAAGTTAAGAGAACAAACATGTCAAAGAAGCCTCTATTTTCGAGTTTTTGGTTTAAGAAAGAGGAAGCAACATGTGATATGAAAAGAAGGCTTGAGCTGAACGTGAAGAAATGAAGGAAGAATGTGAGCAAAACAGAGGAGAAGAACTTCAAGCTTGTGAGGAGAAGAAGTAACGTGATGAGCAGAAGAGGCTACCACATGCACACATTCATTCGAACGTGGAAGAACCAAACGTAGGAAGAAGCAACTCCAGAACAAGAAGAAGCTATGTTTGGATTCGAAGTAAGCATCAGAGAAGAGCCTGGGCTGGAAATCACGTGGAAAGCATGCAAAGTTGACATTAGGGCCTACACTTATTCATGCAAAGAAGGAAAAGAATGTTACGGGCAATTGGGCAAAAGATGAGCACATGAATGATTAATGGGGCACGTGAAAGGGAGCATATTCCAATCATCTTTGACCCTACAATCGATTATTCAGCCCTGGGGTATTCATTCAAATAGAGGAGACGCCCCTATATTCCATCCACACGCCTCATGCCATATTCCATTCGTGGTAGTCCACCCTTCGTCCAACAGCAATCCACCACGCCATCTCCTCCATTCTCCATTCCTTCCATTCAAATGAAGCTTTAATCTCCATCTGTGGCTGGCTAGGAGGAAGATCCTTAGAGAAGCTTGAATCCATTGATTAGAAAAGGAATTTTGACTAAGATTCATCTCTTTCTACACTTTTCCTTATCTTGTATTTTCTTGGTTAAGATTGTATTAGATTGGAGAATTGTATTGTTTATAATTAGTGGCTGGTTAGACATTAATTAGGAGATTGTTTTTGTTTGATTAATTGGTTGAATCAAGTTCTGAATTTTTCATTATTCTCTAATTTGTCATGTGTGCCTCGAAGGTGTTCGATGAAATGCATGAATAAAATTATGTGTTTGAATGTTAAACTTGAGAATTCCTTAGTATTTAATTGGTTAATTAAACATCTTAGAATGATGGTTCAGAGGCTAATTAATTAGTTAATTAATCAAATTGGGTGTTCATTGATCTTAAAGACAAGAATTAATAATTTAATCCGGGGTTGAGGTTTCAATTCAACATTACTTCATTAATCTCTCGAATCTTGAGTGGTAACCCAAGATAATTTGTTATGAACACAATTAGGGACTCTTAGGCCAGAATTAATCACAATTAAATTAGGATAAGGATAGTGGATACCAAGGGATGATTCCAAAGCTAGTCACAAGCCCATTTTCAACCATAATTCATCCAATTAGGTAGAATTTAAGAACTTTATTTTAATTTCATTTTACTTAGTTTAATTAAATCAAAAACCCCCCTTAGTTTAGAAATTTTTAGAGTCTTTTAACATTTAGAAAACTCAATTAAGCATTGAACTCCAATTCCAAGGGAGATGACCTAGGTTGCGCCACTAACTGCATATTTTATCAACTTAGTTTTATTTTGAGGGTTGCACGACAGACCTTTCAAAGATTATGAACAAATGTAATGTAGTGTATAAACCTTGTATAAATCCCTCATGTAAGACCTTAACCTCTAGCTCATACCCATCATGCCCTCTTACTCATATGCACATGCGGAACTCACAAGGGAGATAATTTACTCTACCTTATGCTTCTTTCTCTATGGCACTATATGTAGGTAGAGATCCACTTAGAAGTAACATGGATCGGTTGAGCTCTCTCTATGCTTCCTCATGCTCAATTACACTATTGAGACTTATTTCAATCCCTACTATATGCTTTGAACTCATAGAAAGCAAAAAGGGATTGGAGACATGCATTTTCGTTCTTGGCAGATTTTGCTTCATTTCTGGGCTAAGTTTGAAAATCCATAACTAAATGCCAAAAAATTGTAACTGCATGATCTGGATTATTCTAAAAAGCTTGAGACGTCTACTTCATGCTAAAAATACTTAGAAGTCTCAATATCTAACATACTCTACGTTTGACATCAAAATCGTTCACTGGTCAGAGGGGGCTTCTTTGCTGTCACAGTTTACTGATATAGATTGTGAAAATATGTAACTAATTCCAAAAAAATCCAAACCTCATAAACTATATCTCTATGGAAATATGTAGATGTTAGCTAGAGGAAAAAAATATCTCCAGATCAGTTCACCAAGCCAATTTCCCGGAAACCGATGAAACAGTACTTCGGGTCTGGTTAGGTGTCTGATTCTGAGCAGGAACTTCTAAATTGCATAACTTCCTCTATAGACCTCTAAATGAGGTGCTTCCAGTTCTTACAAGTCACTGTAACCATCTAGTTTCTGTGTACAAAATTTCGTAGCCATTGGACTACGTTTGCCCCTCGGATGACATGATTTCTAAACTGACCAAATGAACAGTGATTTCTGAAATCCGATTTTCTGATGTCAACTTTGAAAAATCATAGAATATGCTATAGACCTCTAAATGACATGAACTATAGCTTCCCAGAAAGCTCTAAACATAATCTAGGTACATGTCAAATCTCATCACAAGAAGAGGTCATATGGCTAATCTATGACATCATGGGCAAGAAGGCCTTCTCTTGGCCAAAAGTGGGGTTCATAGGGTCCAATCTTGGTTTTTCTACTTCTATGACTCTTTGAGCACATGAGAAAGCATCTCTAGGGGCCATCAATCATGGCTCAAGTGTCTAATAACTTAGATTGGAGAAACTCTCTACCCCATGCCCACTTATGCACTCATATGGCCTATGCTAACATTGAGCATTGCATATCAAAATTGCCTCTTCATTCATCATAACCTTCATTCTCATACATTCATCATTCATGACTTACTTTCTCACTCAAAATGAGTTGCATTCTCATATATACATAATCCTACATACATTGTCTTACAACATTTATAAATGCTACATCATTTACATCTCTCATGTACAACACATTACAAGAAGCCTTTACACTCTTCTTTAGCTTCCCTAGCCTCATGCTTGGTGGTGGTTCCCATCTCTAATCTCACTTGGTCCACCTGGCATGGTTGGATGGTGGAGAGGGAGGGTGAGATTCATGGAATCCAAGTAGTTCAACTCTCATTCAAGCATACATAAATTGCATGCAACAAGTCTCATTATGCATGTATGGCATGTTAGCATATAAAACCATGATGAAAACATTTAAAACACATGAATTGGCCATGCATAAAGGAAAAATATTCTCAACATGTGAGTAGGCCATACATAACATTTAGGAGCTTGCTAAGTATTTGGATTAGCCTCACCCACTCCCTTGTGGCTTTTGGATTTGCCTTACCCATTCTTTAGAGGTTCTTAGACTCAACCCTTACTCTTTGGGAGTCAACCTCACTTTTGGGAAACCTTTTACTCTTGTCTCAACCAACTTAGGGGTTTGGCTCATCCTCACCTTGGCTATAGGGTTATTGGCTTTTCCATTTCCTCAAGCAAACCCAAAACAATCATATAAATCATCATTTCAATTCATAACATATCATCATGCTAACACACTTCTCATAGCTCATATCATTCATACACACAAGCAAGACAATGTAAACACACAATTATGCATGAGAGAAAATGGAGAGAACTACCTTGATAGCTATTCACTATTCCTCTTTCACTTGTCTCCTCCCTTGTTGGTTTCACAACAACTTCTAGATGGGAGAGCTTCTCTTGAGCCTAACCACACAAAAGCATGGAATTAATGCCTTAATACTTGATTCTCAAGCTAGGGGTCACTTCTAATCAACTCTACTGAGCTTCTCAACCTAGGTTTCTTCCTCTCACTAGAGCCCATTAGCTATTGTCTCTCTTTTCTCAACTCTTAAGCTCTTAAGAAAGGGGAAAAGCAAGATAGAGAAGACTATATACTTCTAATCTCTCTCAAGAATGGTTTCCCACTCTCTCTCCTCTGAACCAGACTCAAGACCTAACCATTTTTGCTATCTAAACCGTAGGAAAGAGAGGGGAAGGGGAGAAGGGCAACATACTAAGAGGAAGCCATGAGAATTCATACCTTTCTTGTGCTTTCTTCTTCTCTTCAGCTTCTCTCTCTCTCCTCCGCCCTTTTCTCTCTCCTAAGACGAGCTTGAGTCGGTTAGAAGAGGAAAGAAGAGATTTAGAAGCTTTTAAAAAGTCAAATTCTCTTTTTCTCACTTTTCTGGACCGCTCTCGCTATAGCGAGTCATTACCCTCGCTACGGCGAGCTCGTGTCTGTTCCAGACCTCTGCCTTCGCTATGGCATCGCTACAGCGAGCTCGTGTCTATTCCAGACCTTCGCTATGGCGTCGCTACGGCGAGCTCGGGTCTGTTCCAGACCTCTGCCTTCGCTATGGCGTCGCTACAGCGAGCAACTCCCTGGTTTTTGTATGGAATGCTGCACTTGCTATAGCTAGGAGCATATTCGCTACGGCGAGGGGGCATTCTCGCTATGGCGAGGCCATTTCTCGCTATGGCGAGAAGACTTAGAAAATTCTCAGCTCTTCGAAAATTTTCCAGCTTTCTCTTTTCCTTTTCTTTTCTATTTCTTGGCTGTTACATTCTACCCTCCTTATAAAAATTTCATCCCCGAAATTTAAATAACATACCTCATGGGAAGAGTTCTAGATGTTTCTTCCTCATATCCTCCTCCAATTCTCATGTGGCTTCTTCGGGTGACAAACCCTTCCAAACCACTTTCACCAACGGTATCGTCTTATGCCGTAACTGCTTGAGTCTAGCATCTACGATCCGTTCTGGCGATACTATATAAGATAGATTCTCCTGTAACTGCACATTCTCATATTCTATGACATGTGAGGGGTCGGGCTGGTACTTTTTCAATTGGGAAACATGGAAAACATTATGAACTTGGCTTATGTTTGGAGGAAGAGCTAGTCTGTATGCCACAGGTCCTACTTTATCTAGAATCTGGAAAGGACCTATGTACTTGGGACTGAGCTTCTTACTTTTAATGGATCGACCTATTCTTGTGGATGGAGATATCTTAATGAAAACATGGTCTCCAACCTCAAACTCTAACGGCCGCCTACGCTTATCTGCATAGCTTTTCTGTCTACTCTGGGCCGTCAGAAGTTTCCTTCTGATGGTTTTTATCTGTCTAGAGGTCTGATCCACTAATTCTGGGCCTATAAGGCTCCGCTCTCCTAGCTCAACCCAACACATTGGGGACCTACACTTCCTCCCATACAATGCCTCATATGGTGCCATCTGTATACTAGCATGATAACTGTTATTGTAGGCAAACTCTGCTAGAGGCAAGTATGTATCCCAATTCCCTTTCAATTCTAGTACACATGCCCTCAACATGTCTTCTAAGGTTTGGATGGTTCTCTCTGTCTGTCCATCCGTCTGAGGGTGGTAGGCTGTGCTAAATCTAAGTCTGGTGCCTAGATCATCTTGTAATGATCTCCAGAAATTCGATGTGAATCTGGGATCTCTATCTGACACTATGCTCTTGGGCACACCATGTAGTCTAACTATCTCCCTGATGTACAGCTGGGCTAACTTGTCTAGGGTATAAGTGGCTTTCATAGGTAAAAAGTGTGCTGACTTTGTTAACCTATCCACTATTACCCATATTGCATCATAGCTCGATAATGTCCTGGGCAAACCCATGACAAAATCCATAGCTATGCTATCTCATTTCCACTCCGGGATATCTAGAGGCTGAAGTAACCCTGCTGGCTTCTGATGCTCTATTTTCACTCTCTGGCATACTAAACATCGGGAGACATAGTCTGCTATGTCTGCTTTCATCCCGGGCCACCAGAACAATCTTTTCAAATCCTGGTACATCTTATTGCTACCCGGATGAATAGTGTACTTACTCTTATGTGCCTCATCTAGAATTTTCTCCTTGATCTCAGTGTTCCTAGGCACATACAGCTTATCCTTGTACCTCACTATGTCATCCTCAGACAGAGTGAACTCTTGAACATTACCTTGGGTCATCTGGGCTCTAACTTTCTTTACATGATCATCTAACTACTGAGCCTCTTTTATCTGATCTCTCAGGTCACTTTCTATTCGGGTTTCATTCATTAACAACTTTCCCGAACACACCCTACAGGAGAGACTCATGTCTCTAAATCTCTCAATCAATTCCTGCTCTCGGATCATCATAAAGGCCACATGTATGGATTTTCTACTTAGGGCATCAGTTACCACATTAGCCTTACCTGGATGGTATTTCAATGTGAATTCATAATCTTTCAAGAATTCTAACCATCTTCTTTGCCTCATATTCAACTCTTTCTGCTCAAAGAGGTACTTAAGACTCTTGTGGTCGCTATATACTTCTATTACTGCCCCGTATAAGTAGTGTCTCCATATCTTAAGAGCAAACACCACTGCGGCTAACTCTAGGTCGTGTGTGGGGTACTTTTCCTCATGAGGTTTTAACTGTCTGGAAGCATAAGCTACCACTTGGCCTTTCTGCATGAGTACGCATCCTAACCCTTTCTTAGAGGCATCACTGTATACTATAAAAGTCTCTCTCGGGTCAGGGAGTACTAAAACTGGTGCCGTGGTCAACTTGTGCTTCAACTCTTGAAAACTACTCTCACATTTCTCATTCCACACAAACGACACGCTCTTTCTAGTAAGCCGGGTTAATGGCATTGCTATCTGAGAAAAGCCCTGAATGAACCTTCTATAATACCCTGCTAAACTTAGAAAGCTCCTGATCTCTGTCACTGTCCTAGGTCTCTCCCACTGCAATACTGCCTCTACTTTATGGGGATCTACTGCGACCCCTGCCTAGGAGATCACATGACCCAGAAACTGAACTTCAGTGAGCCAAAAATCACATTTACTAAGTTTAGGGTACAACTGTCTTTCTCTTAAGGTCTCCAAGACTAATCTCAAATGCTGCTCATCTTCCTCTCCACTTTTTAAGTAGATGAGGATGTCATCTATGAAGACTACTACAAACCTATCTAAATATGGCCTGAAGACTCTGTTCATGTAATCCATAAAAACGGTAGGTGCATTCGTCAACCCGAAGGGCATAACTAGGAATTCATAATGCCCGTATCTGGTTCTAAAAGCTGTCTTGGGAATATCATTCGCCTTTACTCTGAGCTGGTGATATCTCGACCTGAGGTCTATCTTAGAGAACACTGACGCTCCTGCTAACTGATCTAGGAGGTCGTCTATGCAAGGGAGAGGGTACTTATTCTTAATGGTAATCTTATTGAGTTCCCTGTAGTCTATACATAACCTAAGGCTCCCGTCTTTTTTCTTTACAAATAGAACTGGGGCTCCCCACGATGAGACACTGGGTTTGATGAAACCCTTCTCTAATAGCTCTTCTATCTGTTTCTTAAGCTCTACTAGCTCAGTGGGGCCATTCTATACGGGGCCTTAGACACTAGACCTGCCCCAGGTGCGATGTCTATAGGAAACTCGACCTTTCTCTCTGGGGGCAGTCCACTCATCTCTTTCGGGAATACTTTTGGAAATTCCCTCACTACGGGGATCTCATCTATACCCTCTTCTACCTCAGCCTGTACTGAAAAAAAGACCATATACCCCTGACAACCATGCCCTAGAGATCTCTTAGCTTGGGAAATGGTCATGACAGACAACTCAGCCCTAGTATTAGGCACAGTCCCACACTCAGGCAAAGTAATACACCTGTGGCTGCAATCTAGTGTGGCGTTATTTACAGACATCCAATTCATGCCTATTATCACATCGATGTCAATGAGGGGCATGCATATCAAATCAAGGGTGGTCAGGCAATGATTAAACTGGATCACATAATTCAGACAAGCATGGGAGGTGATGGCTCGGTTTCCTGTGGGGGTAGATACATGCAACTCATATGGCAATGTATGCATACTCAGACCCGACCTCTTAACACAGTCATATGATATGAAGGAATGGCTAGCGCCCGAATCAAATAAGGCAGTTACTGAAAAATCATTTATCTTAATAGTACCTTGAATCAGACTCGGGGATTGGCTAGCCTCTTGCTGTGATAGGGCAAAGACTCTACCCTGGGTCTGTGGTCTAGGAGGTGGAGTCATCTCTCTCTACTATGTGATCGGTAGAGGGGCCTGTGGGGGAGCTTGCATACAATCTCTGGCTATGTGCCCCGGCCTGCCACATCTGTAGCATACATTCTGCCCCGCATAACACGGTCTAGTACCGTGATTCCTGCCACACTGGGGACATATGAGGGGTGGAGCGTTGCCTCTACTAGACTGAGTTTTCCTTTTCTTTCCCCTTTGGTTCCACTGATTCTTTCCACCTCTACGGCTTGTCACTGCCGGCTGGGAACCATCTCTAGATCTCTTGGGCTCAGGGAGGGGAAGTAATGGTCTGGTGCTGGAGGTAGGTTGCATCATCCTGAGATTCGTTTCTGTCACTCTGCATACTTCTACCAGGGTATGGAAGTGCCTGATTCTCTGGGGCACCACCCTGTCTCAGATCTCAGGGAGCAAACCCTTCTCTAGCCTATCTGCCCTCCATTTCTCATCATCATGTCTTTGTAAGTATAAGGAGTATCTAGAGAGCTCGATGAACTTTGCTACATATTGGTCCACGGACATCCCCGGTGTCTGTCTCAGCAGAATAAACTCTGACTCCTTCTCATCTCTGATGGAGTCGGGGAAATACTTCTCGTGGAATGCCTCGAGGAATGCCTCCCACGTGATCGGGATGTTCCTCGCTCTTAGTATCGGCTCAGTGCCCTTCCACCAATATATCGCTTCTTTTCTTAACTGAAAGGCAGCCATCTTGGCTCTCTGCTCAGATGTACACTCCATAACCTCGAAAATCTGCTCTAGTTCTATAATCCAGGCCTCGGCTCTATCTGCACTCATCTCACCATCAAAGGTGAGAGGCCCGAACTTTCTGAACTGGGTAACTACTTTTCTGATCGAGGGCTACTGCTCAGCAGGAGGCATCTGAGCTGGTGGAACTGGGGCTACAGCCTGCATGTGTGGCTGTGCATCTGTAGGAGTCGCTCCTGAATGCTCAGGACGATCTGAGTGTGGAGCTGGCTGAGAAGGGGGAGGTGTAGGACCTTGGCTATTTCTCTCAGCAAGCTGTTCTTGTAGCTGCATAATAACAGCTTGCTGCTGATCCAAGCGAGCCACTATACTTTGTAAGGCTCCAGCTACTGGATCACTAGGCCCGGCCTCATCTACCTGAGCCGCTCTGGAAGGCCTACCTCTTCCTCTACCTCTACCTCTGCCTCTGCTTTGGCGCGTGTCTACTATCTTTCTGAAACATATAACATGGCTTAGCATACATAAAAGGGACACATGCCACTTTCATACACTCAATCATCCATAGCAAGCTCATAAACATCTTGGCAACTCACAAACATATGCTACAATCCACAATGAAAGCCTGAACCTTTGCTGCTCTCATACTACATCTCATAATGAAAGCCTGGAACTTTTGCTCTGATACTACATCTCATAATGAAAGCCTGAACCTTACTGCTCTGATACCACCTTCATGTAACACCTTAACCTCTAGCTCATACCGATCATGCCCTCTTACTCATATGCACATGCGGAACTCACAAGGGAGATAATTTACTCTACCTTATGCTTCTTTCTCTATGGCACTATATGTGGGTAGAGATCCACTTAGAAGTAACATGGACCGGTTGAGCTCTCTCTATGCTTCCTCATGCTCAATTACACTATTGAGACTTATTTCAATCCCTACTATATGCTTTGAACTCATAGAAAGCAAAAAGGGATTGGAGACATGCATTTTCGTTCTTGGCAGATTTTGCTTCATTTCTGGGCTAAGTTTGAAAATCCATAACTAAATACCAAAAAATTGTAACTGCATGATCTGGGTCATTCTAGAAAGCTTGAGACGTCTACTTCATGTTAAAAATACTTAGAAGTCTCAATATCTGACATACTCTGCGTTTGACATCAAAATTGTTCACTGATCAGAGGGGGCTTCTTTGCTGTCACAGTTTACTGATATGGACTGTGAAAATGTCTAACTAATTCCACAAAAATTCAAAGCTCATAAACTATATCTCTATGGAAATATGTGGATGTTATCTAGAGGAAAAAAATATCTCCAGATCAGTTCACCAAGCCAATTTCCCGGAAACCGATGAAACAGTACTTCGGGTCTGGTTGGGTGTCTGATTCTGAGTAGGAACTTCGAAATTACATAACTTCCTCTCTAGACCTCTAAATGAGGTGCTTCCAGTTCCTACAAGTCCCTGTGACCATCTAGTTTCTGTGTACAAAATTTCGTAGCCATTGGACTACGTTTGCCCCTCGGATGACATGATTTCTAAACTGACCAAATGAACAGTGATTTCTGAAATCCGATTTTCTGATGTCAACTTTGAAAAATCATAGAATATGCTATAGACCTCTAAATGACATGAACTATAGCTTCCCAGAAAGCTCTAAACATAATCTAGGTACATGTCAAATCTCATCACAAGAAGAGGTCATATGGCTAATCTATGACATCATGGGCAAGAAGGCCTTCTCTTGGCCAAAAGTGGGGTTCATAGGGTCCAATCTTGGTTTTTCTACTTCTATGACTCTTTGAGCACATGAGAAAGCATCTCTAGGGGCCATCAATCATGGCTCAAGTGTCTAATAACTTAGATTGGAGAAACTCTCTACCCCATGCCCACTTATGCACTCATATGGCCTATGCTAACATTGAGCATTGCATATCAAAATTGCCTCTTCATTCATCATAACCTTCATTCTCATACATTCATCATTCATGACTTACTTTCTCACTCAAAATGAGTTGCATTCTCATATATACATAATCCTACATACATTGTCTTACAACATTTATAAATGCTACATCATTTACATCTCTCATGTACAACACATTACAAGAAGCCTTTACACTCTTCTTTAGCTTCCCTAGCCTCATGCTTGGTGGTGGTTCCCATCTCTAATCTCACTTGGTCCACCTGGCATGGTTGGATGGTGGAGAGGGAGGGTGAGATTCATGGAATCCAAGTAGTTCAACTCTCATTCAAGCATACATAAATTGCATGCAACAAGTCTCATTATGCATGTATGGCATGTTAGCATATAAAACCATGATGAAAACATTTAAAACACATGAATTGGCCATGCATAAAGGAAAAACATTCTCAACATGTGAGTAGGCCATACATAACATTTAGGAGCTTGCTAAGTACTTGGATTAGCCTCATCCACTCCCTTGTGGCTTTTGGATTTGCCTTACCCATTCTTTAGAGGTTCTTAGACTCAACCCTTACTCTTTGGGAGTCAACCTCACTTTTGGGAAACCTTTTACTCTTGTCTCAACTAACTTGGAGGTTTGGCTCATCCTCACCTTGGCTATAGGGTTATTGGCTTTTCCATTTCCTCAAGCAAACCCAAAACAATCATATAAATCATCATTTCAATTCATAACATATCATCATGCTAACACACTTCTCATAGCTCATATCATTCATACACACAAGCAAGACAATGTAAACACACAATTATGCATGAGAGAAAATGGAGAGAACTACCTTGATAGCTATTCACTATTCCTCTTTCACTTGTCTCCTCCCTTGTTGGTTTCACAACAACTTCTAGATGGGAGAGCTTCTCTTGAGCCTAACCACACAAAAGCATGGAATTAATGCCTTAATACTTGATTCTCAAGCTAGGGGTCACTTCTAATCAACTCTACTGAGCTTCTCAACCTAGGTTTCTTCCTCTCACTAGAGCCCATTAGCTATTGTCTCTCTTTTCTCAACTCTTAAGCTCTTAAGAAAGGGGAAAAGCAAGATAGAGAAGACTATATACTTCTAATCTCTCTCAAGAATGGTTTCCCACTCTCTCTCCTCTGAACCAGACTCAAGACCTAACCATTTTTGCTATCTAAACCGTAGGAAAGAGAGGGGAAGGGGAGAAGGGCAACATACTAAGAGGAAGCCATGAGAATTCATACCTTTCTTGTGCTTTCTTCTTCTCTTCAGCTTCTCTCTCTCTTCTCCGCCCTTTTCTCTCTCCTAAGACGAGCTTGAGTCGGTTAGAAGAGGAAAGAAGAGATTTGGAAGCTTTTAAAAAGTCAAATTCTCTTTTTCTCACTTTTCTGGACCGCTCTCGCTATAGCGAGTCATTACCCTCGCTACGGCGAGCTCGTGTCTGTTCCAGACCTCTGCCTTCGCTATGGCATCGCTACAGCGAGCTCGTGTCTATTCCAGACCTTCGTTATGGCGTCGCTACGGCGAGCTCGAGTCTGTTCCAGACCTCTGCCTTCGCTATGGCGTCGCTACAGCGAGCAACTCCCTGGTTTTTGTATGGAATGCCGCACTCGCTATAGCTAGGAGCATATTCGCTACGGCGAGGGGGCATTCTCGCTATGGCGAGGCCATTTCTCGCTATGGCGAGAAGACTTAGAAAATTCTCAGCTCTTCGAAAATTTTTCAGCTTTCTCTTTTCCTTTTCTTTTCTATTTTCTTTTTCTTTTCTTTTTCTTGGCTGTTACACTTCATGGCATAAAAGCAATGGAAATGTGGATTTTTAACTCCTTGATAGCTCGATGGATTAGTGCATTATTAGATGTGGGATACCTAAATTGAGATGCATGGTATTTGAGAGCATTTTGGCAGTGCTTATAGGTCATAATTATGCTTTTAAACTTGCCCAAGAGGTGCCAAACATTTAAAAAGACTATTTGGGCAAAGATGGTACCTTAAATGGAGCAAAATTTACCAAAATAGTGAGCTATACTACTTTTTAACCAAATGAGCTCTTCTTGGTTTGAAATTTGGCATACATCTAGAGCTTGTTGAGAGCTTTTTAGAAAGATAAAGTGGATATTATTTGGAGATCTATAAAATATTTGATGAATTTTTGAATTTGAGAAATTTTTTTGATATAGTCACTGCTACTACTTCAATAGTAAGCAAATGAATCTGTGTCAAATATAGGACAAACGATGTCCAATTGTTATGAAATTTTATAAACAGAAATTAGATCTTCCTAGTGACTTGTGCCAACTAGAATCTCCTCATTCAGATGTTCAGAGAGGGAGATATGAATTTTTGAAGTTACTTTCTAGTACTAGGCATCTAAGCAAACCTATACTACTGTTTGATTGACTTTCATGGTCTGAATGAACTTGGAATGGTCTAAAATGATTTTTTTCCCTCTAAATAACATCCATAGCTTTTCAGATTGGTATCATTTTCATGGGTTGGATTTTTTCATATCAAAAACCTGTATTAGTACCAGTAGCCAGTCAGACCTCTGTGCATTTTTCAATGTCAAACATAGTACAGATGTTGTTCATGACCTGAAACTATTTTTAGTGTAAAGTTAACACTTAGAACTTTCTAAAAGGCTATGGTTTATGTGATTTTGATTTTTCTATATCTAGTTATCAATTTCCAAAGTTTCCTCTAAAATTTGCTATGTTCTATCCAAAATGAAGAAAATTCAGGGATTCTAGCTTGCAATCCATGGATTACTTGATTTTTGGATTATTTATGATTTGTATAAGTGATAAATGACTATCAAGTGATGTTGAATACTCCCTAGGGATCACACAACAAAAAAATGAAAAATTTAACTCCAACGTGACATATTAAAAGTGTAAGAATTTGATGTTTTCCCTTGAATATTTACTCTAAGCTTGTGGATATCTATGAAATTGGGAATGATAAGGATAAGAACTATATGGTATGACAACATTTTTGAAGCATAAG
Organism: Erythrophleum ivorense; assembly: GCA_026724425.1. Lineage (NCBI taxonomy): Eukaryota > Viridiplantae > Streptophyta > Magnoliopsida > Fabales > Fabaceae > Erythrophleum > Erythrophleum ivorense. The sequence continues at coordinate 6,776,294 of JAIUCV010000018.1, forward strand.
AAAAGAGAAGTTAAAGTAGTAAGTAGTTTTCTTTTAATGAAAGATGAATACTTGAATGATTGAGTGGGATTAAGTATTGTCATTCCCTTGCATGTGAACTAATTGATGAAGTTATTAAAATGGTGAAAGATAGAAGAATGCATGATTTTGGAAATGCAATATGGATTCTAGGATATATGTAAGGTTTGTTTATGAATCAAGTTTTACTTTGCAATTGTTAATTGTTTTGTAGGTATTGTGGCATTTGATATGATTGAATTGGTTTTTTTTAGCTTGAAGGCCTTGGGTTGTAGCATCTATGGCTTTATCTCACTTGTTCAATTTCCTATGTTCAATTAAGCTTAAGTTGTGTTATAGGTGCTTGTCATGGTCACTTTAACCATCCTTAGTGTTTTTGAAGATGTTAGGCAATGAACAAGTTGTTAGGATAGGTTTGGAATCTTTTTAATTCCATTTGCCAATTTTTGGTATGTAGGATCCACTTAATAAAAGGATTTGGAATTTAGGCCTTCTAGGTTTCCTTGCAAATCTGGAGTTTAAGGTGGTCACTTTATGTTCCACCTATTTTCAGGGAGGTTTGGATGTGTATATGAACTTAAATATTTATTTGAAACTTGCTCAAAGTGTTTAAAAGAATTTAAGAGATGTATATTGGATTTTGATTTGGCACTTAGTGATTCTTAGAAGTGAATTTTGCTATCATTAAGTAGTTGTTGTCATGTCCTATGTTGCTACATTTTAGGCACTATTTTGCCTAGAGTTTAGGATAATTTGATAGTTTGAAATTGTTCCTAATGTTAGTGGAAGAAAAGGGATGTTTAGGCCTCAGTTTAAATGAGTTAGGAGAGTTAAAATCTCACTTTTTAGTGTTTAGAAGTGGAATTTTTGTCATGGCACTATCATGCTTTTCTTTTGGCTTTTGGTCACTATTCTAATAGTTATTTTATGGCTAAATTGTGCATTTGAGAATGGTTAGTGAAGGGGTTGAAGGTAGCTCATATAAGAAGCTTGAATTTATGATATTCTTAACATAGTTACTACTTATCTATTAATGTTTTCCTTGGGTATAATGCTTTGTTACTGGTAAGTTGCAGCTAAAATTTGTGTTTCTTTACTGTTTAAACAAGAGTCATTTGTTTATATGGGGGTTGATGGCTAAATGCAATGTAAATGACAAAATATTTGCAACATTTTTGTGGAATTTTTCCTTGAGAATGTTGTAAATTCAATTTCTTTTTTGTGTTCTCATAGTTTTTTTAACACAACAAAAAAATTTTAAAACAATATTTTTCTTTCTATTTCCTCAGTAAAAAATCATGAGAACACTAAAAAATTTTGTCAAAATTTGCAAAATTTTTTAAGGTTCTCACAATACTTTATCATACATTTTTGTGTTCTCATAGTAAATTACCATGAGAACCATAAAAATTTTTTAAATTTTGGCAAATTTTTTAACAGTTCTCACAATAATTTAATGCAATAACCAAAAAAGATTCAAATTTTTATATTTTATGATCATAACAAAAAAAAATTACAATTTTTTTTGCATTCTCATAATAATTTACTGTGAGAGCTATTTAAAAAAATTGTCTTAATTTACAATTTTTTTTATGGTTCTCATAGTAAAGTACCATGAGAACACAAAAAATTTTAAAATTTTTTCTCACAATAAATTATCATGAGAATTTTGGAAAAAAAAATCACAAATTTCATCACAACTTTAAAGAAATATTCTCATGGAACTTTTGAAATTTTCTATAAGAATATTGTTCTCACAAAAAAATTATGAGAAAATTATGAATTCTTACAGCTATGTTTTTTCACTACCTAAAATTTATGAAAATTTTTGTGAGAAAAATTATATTAATTCCCAGAGTTTTAGTGTTTTCCTCGTAGAAAAATTTTACAAATATTTTACTATTTTCTTATAGTAAGTTTAGTATTGTATAAACAAAATAATCATGGCTAAATTCTTACACTTATTGCTTTGGTCTCATCATTGATGAAAGTCCCATTTGCCTTTTTATGTGGGGCTGTCTAGGCTTCTCCACTTAAGGCTGAGTACCTACACCAGACTCCCTCAAGATAAAAGATAATAGTTAACAAAAATACATAAACAGACCATAGAAATAGTTCAAATGCATAGAAATATTCCTTGAATAGTGTTCTTATACATATTATCCTAGAACTAGGAACCTTCTTATAGTCGATATAACTAATGAAAAATAATTTAAAGTCTTTTCCAATAGTCTTTATGAATCCACCCATCAATCCAGTACTATTTCTAATTGGTTAACTATTATTGTTCCCTTGCAAGACAACCTTCTCACTATGGGAAAACGACCAGGTATCATTGATTGTTATTTGACTAAGCCCATGTAGTTTTGAAATGTCAAACAACTTTATTTGCCAAGCACTTGCCCGGTGTTCATAACTACAGCATATGTGTATATCAAAGAATTGCTCATCACGAAGATGAACAATTTCAAGAGTTTAAGAGAGGGGCAGACGTTTAACTGTTCAATTAAGCAATCGCGGATGAGGAAGAACTCTTTTGAGGGTTATCTGATCCTCCCTCCGTGAATGGGCTCTTTTAGAAGAAGACACAATTGATGACATATGGGGTTTATGCGATATTATTGGTCTAAGTTAAGTTCGAATCTTCTCTTTAGTAAAATGCTATTTTGCTAGAAGTAAAATAAAAAATTTCATATATTATCTCATTTTTTTATGTAACTTTTTTTAAAAAATCTTTTTTCAATAAAATGATGCACGGAGAAGAAGCAACTGATCCTTCGTCCATGAATGGGCTTTTCTAGAAGAAGACGCAACTGCCTGCAAATCTAAGTTATGAAATACATTATAGGCACAAGATTACGCAATGAAATACTCAATATTATACGTTAACGGTCACCCTAAGAGATCTCGAATCTTTGACTTCTTGTTTACTAGTAGTGGCTCCAGCTGTCGTCCCAAGTCCCGACTCTGAAAGCATCAATTATTGCAAACACAACGAGAGAAGCTTGTGGGTTACAAATCAAATTGAGACATAAATGGGTTTTGCACCTGATTATTCAACAAAGATTCTTAAATGTTTTAAATCAATATTTTAAAAATTAAACCGGCTATTGAATAGTGAAGACACTAATTTATGATTTATTGATTTAACTGTTAAATTATAGTTGGACCAGTGATAATTAAATATATATTAAAATTTTAATATAATAAATAAATATTAATAAATTTTAAATATTTAACTATTAATTATATATTTTTTAAGATTCTACTTGTAATTATAAAATAAAAAATAAAATATTTAAAAATAATAAATTTAAAATAGTCATTTATTAAATAAAAAATTTAACTAAAATAAATATATATATAGTTTTTATTATATTATCTTATTAGATGTTTATATATATATATTTATTTATTTGCATTATATTGATAAAAAAGTATTGTGACATGGGTGGAAAGGTCAAACGTTCTTTGCTCCCTTGGTCTGTGTTCCAATCTTGCAGGCCACTTTTGTTGCTTCACTGCTTCATATATCGGAAAAAAAAAAAAGGGAGAACCAGTTCAACGGTTTGATACCTGATTTTTACATGAATTAACCCAATTCAATTCAATTTTTGACTGAATTTGACTAATTTACTAATCTTTTGGTTTTTGGCCACTTTGAAACTAGATAATAAATTAATTTTTAATCTAACCAATACTAATCAGTTTAATTCGATTTTCATTATTATGTTTCAAATACATAATTTTTTTTTCTTCATATATAGCATATTTTTTTTAAAAAAATATTTTTATTTTCTTATATATATATATATATATATATATACACCTGATTACCAAATTTTGACTAATGCGATATTTGTTTTGGAGTTACTAGACTATGGATTTAGAAATATCATTTTCTTTATTTATGACATAATAATTATTAGATATATAATAATATTTTGTTTTTTAATAGATTTATTATTATTATTATATTAATTTATTATATAAAAATCAAATTAATTCTTTTGAGAGCCATTACTTATTAAATAAGTTAAAATTTTAAATAATTACTTAATAAAAATTATTTTATATTTAATAATTAGAGTACATGATATTTTCCTGTACAATATTATCACTTATTTTTATCACTTTGAATACTTTTTTTTTTAATTTGTACCGTTGTTTAGGAGAAAATACATGTGTGTACATTTTGATCGACTCAAATTTAGACATTTGTTTTTTCGTGGTATGTTATCATCCAAGATGGACACCGGAAATTTTTCGTTATGTGCCCAACGTGGAAAACACACGCAGGGCAATTCATTTTGTTTTACATTTTGACCATGAGTCATTGTGGATGACGAATCACAATCAAATTGTTACCCCCGATTCGAAATCACTTCTAGTTGTGGATATTATAAACTTTATAAATATATACTAATATTTAGATATAAATAAAAAATAATTTAGCTCATTTAAATTTATAAAATAATATCAATAAACTCGAAAAATTTTTAAGAACATAAAAATATTTAGATTGAGAAAATAGAAGCCAAACAAAGAAAAGAAAAATTTTCATTCAGATATTTTAATTTTATTTAAAGTTCTTCATTGGATTAAGCTATTTATTAGTAAATTTGACCAGGAAATTTCTTTTAAAATTGAGAAGAACTTTATCCCCCCCCCCCCGGCGGAAAAGGAGAAGAACTCAATATAGTTGAATTAAAAAAAATAATTTTAATGTAAGAATCTAGTAAACACTAATTTTTTTACTTAATGACTCAACAAACATATAGTTGAGATTACAAGATTTTAATTTGATCTAACATACATATATAGTTTAATTTAATAGAGAAAGAAGTAGTAGTACAAAAGATTACCCTACAAATTTTAAGACTTGAGATTTATGTAGTATCTTTTGACCTACTGAAACAAGGAAATGATAGAGCATATTGTCTAGATTAAAGTGACAAAAGCAGCATGATTGCACCAATTATACTTGTGATAAGGGTTATCATAAAATTTGTTTAGTTTATCAGATAGAGAGATATAATCAATATTGATAGTTGTTTCAGTCATGTAACACGAATGAGGAAGATGACACTACTCAAATGCAATCACATTTCTGATCAAAATCTTAGCCTAATCACTTACTGTATGATGTGGTATTGTTAGCACTTCATTTGAATATTGCAACTCAATTATGCTTTTGTGTTAGTTGACTTTAAATTTAATTCCTACCTCATGTAGTTGGCTTGCACTATATAGATGCTTCACTAGGCCTAATTTTCTTCTAGGGAGTTGGTCAAGTGATAAGTAAAAGATCCTTAGCATATCACAAGATCCTACACTTGCGCACTACCATTAGATAGCTTTAGGTGTGGCTCAAAATAGCTAAAGGTAAGCTTCTTATGAATTTCTCTGTTAGGAAATGTGCAGGAAGTGGGTTGCCAAAGAGTCGAAGGCAACCTCAAAAAATGAAGATCTACCATTAAAGCTAGTGGAAAAAGTTAGGTCAAATAGATGTTCAAAAAGAATGGTAGCTAATTTTCAAGTAAAATCAAGTCTATTTTTACATCATATTTTGGCCATGGTTTGATAGCCCAAGTGTCTTCTTCAGATGATCAATTTATATATGCAAGGGAGAACTCAATGATGAAGCTAGCATTAGTTAAAACCATGCTTACAAAATCATCACTCTCTGTCGGTATGATCTTTGAATAACAGTGTTGAATTTTGCCTTCCCAATCTCTTACAATTTTAACATAATCCCCAACAATTTTTCTTGAGTCCTCTTCATAAATCTGTGGAGGCACCACCATTTGAGCTCTTCCGTTGTTTTCAATTTTTTGTTTCCCTGGTGAAATGGGCCAATGGAAATCACACTAGGAGCATACGCTTTTTCATTTACTTTTGGAAGTCTTGGTGGCACTTTGTAGATATAATATAGCTTGACTAAGGGAAGCTCCAAAGAAGACATAGTTTTTAACTTGTCTTTTGTGGAATTTATAAGAGGTTTTTTTCTTTTTCATTTTTGGCCCCCAATGAAGCACTCTCTTTTGTCTCCATTTTCTTTTGGTCGACTTAGAACACATACCAAATACGAATTAAAAATACATTGAGTGATAAGAATTTAGCCATGTTTTTTTAATTAATTTTTATGCTTTTTCGTCTTGTAGAATTTTTTTTGAAATTTATTTTGACATAAAGAAATCTCTTGTATTTTATTTTGTTAGAAAATAATTTTTTTCTTTTGAAAAATTTTCTAATGACCTTCATTTTTCTTCAAATTTTTTAGAAAATTATTTTTTAAAAAATTACAGAAACCATTTTATTTTTGCTTCAGCTCCTTGCTGTTTGCTTCCTACTGTCACTGATACGCATAATGGACCAACATGGCTATCAAAGTTCACCATGATCTACGTTTGGGCCGAAGTTAGTGTGATCTTGAGCTTAAACCTAAACATTCTTTTTTAGCATCAAATAAAAATTTAAAAAAAATGATATGGGCTTGGACTTAACATCGAGTCGGTCACAATCTCAAAAAAACATTAATTTGGACCAATTGAGCTCAATTCTAATTTTTGAAACTTGAAAATGTTCAGGCTTAGAATTATTATGCTTGGAGCTAGGCATTCTATTCGGGCAATTCATATCAAACGAAGGAGTTTAAAATAAATTCTTGCTTGTGCCCACGTTCAAATTCAATCTTTTCTATTAAGTCGACGCTCGAGCATAAAAAAGATTTTTAAAAGCAAGTTGTCTGTAGTCTTTGACCTGATTACTGTTATTTTTTGCCCCCCTTTTAAAAAGCCTAAACATTGTCCTGTAACCTAGTATATCAATTATTGTCATCATTACTAGCACTCCACTACCACCACCATCACTGCATATATCACTTCATTAACCACCGCTTTGCCATACTGTCTATCATTTCTCACATACTTTTTTTTTCCATATAATCCAAATTAAAAAAATCCACAATTGATTTTCTAATAAAACAAATAATAAAAAAATTTGTTATAGAAATTCATAACAAGCCAAAGAAAACTGCAAAGTGCATTATTCTAATGTTGAGCTCTGTTTTTTAAAATCGATAATTAACCCTACATTTTCTTTCACTCGCAAAAATTTAAGTGTATAATAGAAAAGTTTGCTTTTGTCGCTTGAACTAAGCTTTTGAATCTGATCTTCAAGGTTGATAGAGTTACAAAATAAATATAGAAAGATGACACAAAAGTTTCATAATTAGTAGTACAAGTTTAATTGTAGAAATTACAGGAGATACAACAAAAGACATGGTAACAGAAAGATAATTAACCTGATGCTTTGATTAATCTTCAGGAAATTAAAAGAGAAGAGCAATTAGCACCAATGACAAACAGCAATCTGAACTCCATTTTTAAACTTGTCAAGTGCTTTAGGTCTTCTATGCCTTGTATAGAATTCAATTCAACCTCAAGTTTCACTGATATAATATATAATTGTTACTAGCTAACACTAACTGTAGTAATAATTCAAGCAACGGCGGGTGGGGAAAAAGATAGGAAAAATTACATTTTAATACTATAAATTAAAAATATTTATCATAAAGCATTTTGAATTTTAAAATTATTTTAAATGTTCAAAGAACTAAAAAGTTTAACAATGAAAAGTTATTTTTTGAACAATCCTAAAAAGAATAGGAGGAAAAATTATGTAAACAATAGAAAGATTTATAAATTTTATGATATGAGGTATGTTTTTATAATTAAAATTTTTGTTCTTATAGTTAGAAGTTTTAGCCCTTTGAATTTTAAAAATTATTTATATTAAATATTTTCAATTTACGACCTTTAAATATCATTTTTTAAAAAGTAGGTGTATATATGCTTATACCTGTTGGCCAGTGTGTATGTTTAAATCACATGATTTTATTCAAACATGAATTATTGCGCGGTGTATGATATCACTCATGGCTCTTTCCTAAGATTTGTTTCGTTTGGTAGTAGTGAAAGGTAAAAATAACTAAATAATTTTAATTTTTTAAAAAATTTATAATATATATTAAATATGAAGAAAATTAGTTGATATATTTAAAACAAAAAAATATATTAAGTATAATTTAGCCAGATCTCAAATAATATTAATATAATTTATTTTAAAATAATGAAATTAAGAGAAATCAACATAGAAATTAAGTCTGAATACAATTTATTTTTCTACATTCTCGTTTAGATGTGATAAAATTAAAACAAATAATAAAAATAAGAAAGAATGAAGGATGAGGTGTTTCATTCCTTTTCATTCCTTGGGAACAACAAAATTTGAGAGAAAAGAAATTTATTATCCTGATACTTTGATTAATCTAGAAAATTAAAGAGCAGTATTACTTTTAATCACAAACAGCAGGTCTCAACTCTACTTCTAAACTTGTCAATTAAGTGCTTTAGGCCTTCTATACACTATGTGGCATTCAAGTCAACCTCACGTCTCTGCTAAGATAATAATGGTAACAAGCTGACAACAAATGTAGTTATATGTCAACATAATTAAAATGAGATGAGAAGAGCAAATTGCTTTTAATCATAAACAGCAGGTCTCAACTCTACTTCTATACTTGTCAATTAAATGCTTTAGGCCTTCTATACACTACGTGGCATTCAAGTCAACCTCACGTCTCCGTTGAGATAATAATGGTAACAAGCTAACAACAAATGTAGTTATATGTCAACATATTGAAAATGAGACGAGAAGAGCATATTGCTTTTAATCACAAATAGCAGGTCTCAACTCTACTTTTAAAGTTGTCAATTAAATGCTTTAGGCCTTCTATACACTATGGGTGTATTTGGTTGGGACGTTTTTGGAGGGGAGGGAAGGGGGATAAGATGTTTGGTTGGACAAAATTGGAGGAAAGGAGAGGGGAGGGATATTTTTTAAGTTATAATTTACTTTATTACCCTTTAATATTTTAATATATTAATATTAATAAAAATTAAGATAATTTTTTATCAGAAATTAAAATAAAAAAAGATTAGAATTCATAATTTTTTTAAAAAAATATTGATATAGATAACTTTTTTATAAAAAATAAAATTAAAATAATATAAGGGTAAATTTGTCCAAATATAATTACCTCCTCTCCTCTTCCTTCCAACTAAACAAAACTCATTAAACCCCTTCTCCTCCCCTCTCCTTCCCTCCATTAACCTCCTCTCCCCTCCCCTCCGTTGAACCAAACGGAGCTTACGTGGCATTCAAGTCAACCTCATGTCTCTGCTAAGATAATAATGGTAACAAGCTAGCAACAAATGTAGTTATATGTCAACATACTAAAAATGAGACAAGAAGAGCAGATTGCTTTTAATCACAAATAGCAAGTCTCAACTTTGCTTCTAAACTTGTCAATTAAATGCTTTAGGCCTTCTATACACTACGTGGCATTCAAGTCAACCTCACGCCTCCGTTGAGATAATAATGGTAACAAGCTGACAACAAATGTAGTTATATGTCAACATACTGAAAATGAGACGTGTGGTGTATGTTTAATGGCTGCAAAACATGGTTTTAAATTGCATTACTGTATTTAGAACTGTAAATTAATTGAACCAAATTTTGATATGATCAAATTTATTTATTTAAAATGAAATGAGTTTAAATATGAATCTAAATTTTGAACTAAAAAAATATTATGATGTAGTTAGATTCGTTTAATAAATTTATTGAGTTCGAACAATTTACAAATAGTACTATAAATATGATATATAAATACATACCCTCAAAAACGAAACTGAATAAAATATTACAAATTTTTATTCTATGCAAGTATTTGCTTGTGTATGAAAACATTTTGTAAAATATATATTATAATGTTTTAATGATGCATAAATACTTATATTTATCTATAATATTTAATAAAATAATATATAATTGCAATATATATTATAATAAATCATATTACTAACCAAGCCAGGGTTAACATCAGAATTTTAAGATAAGTTAATCTAACTAAATAGACTAAATATGTTAGTTAAGTTTGTTCATTTAATAAAAAAGTGTTTGGGTTGTCTATTACTATAGACAAGGAGTTGCTATATTGTAACACCATAATTTATTATCCACGATTATTCATTATTTAAGCTTGATTCCATATAATTCCCAAAAAAAGGGACCAAAACTGTGACTTTTTAATGTATTATGTCGGAGTTCAAATGTTCACACTTCACCCCGTAGGTCTTGTGAACCTATCAATCATATTCTCTACTCACTCTCTATTTAACAACTCATATATAGTATAAAACAATCCATGAACCATGGATATGAATGCAAAAACCAAAAAATTGCAATTTCTCCCACAGGTCCAAAAGTCAGATTTTTGGCTCCAATTTTAGAAAATTATAACTAATCCTAGAAAAATGGGAATAAAGCAAACCATAGCTTTTTAGAAAGTTCTGGATGTCAACTTTATGCTAAAAATAATTATAAACCACGATGACATTGTTTGGACCAATTTAATATTGAGAAAGGCACAAAGGTCTGACTAGTTACTGATACTAATATAGATTTCTAATATGAACTTAACAAATTTATAACTAATTCCACAAAAATTCAATTTGGGAAAACTATACCAATTTGGAAAGATATAAATGTTAAATAGAAGAAAAAAATAAGTTCTAACTAGTTCAGTAGCCTTTAGACCTCAAAAACTAATAGAATAATAACAAAGGTCTGCTGGTGTCCCTAATACTAACTCAGAATTTCAGAAACTTATTTCTCCATCTACAGACCTCCAATTGAGATGCTTCTAATTAGTACAAGTCACTGGAAAGGTCTAGTATCTTCTCATAAAATTTTATGATAATTAGACATCATTTACTCCATGATTGATAAAGAACAATTTTCGGACCAAAGCTACAATGACAGCAACTAAACTAGAATATTTTTCAACTTCAAAAATTCACTAAAAATTCTATAAATCTCCAAATATTCTACACTTTAACATTATAAAAAGCTATTAACAAGCTCTAGAGGCATGCCAAAGTTCAGATCAAGAAGAGTTCATTTGGATAAAAAGTGACACAGCCCACCAATATGGTCATTTTTACTTCTCATAATGCAACTCTTTGGTCCAAATAGATCCTTTTAGTGTTTGGCACCTCTTGGGCAAGTTTAAAAATACTAATATATCACATATGAATTGTCCAATTAGTCCAAACTATCATACATCTCAAACTCACTATGCTGCATACAAGAATACACATCTAGAAATGGGCTACCAATTACTTAAAACTTGCATTTTTATTGCTTTGGTTCCACAATTGATTCATACATCACATAGACATGCTTTTACACTTGTGCATCTATTTACATGTCAAAAATAATATATACAATATACATTTTGGCACTTCTTTATATCAAAAGAATCAAAACAAGCTATACAATTAACTAAGTATGCTCAACTAGGCTCCTTGACTTGCACTTTGCTCTCTTTGAGCTCCACCTAACATATTAAGATGTGTATTCTTGTATGTCAGAACTTCTAATTCCTTTGCATTTCCTAACTTTTCACGCTCTAATTCAAGGGTTTCATATTTGTTCTAGGTCAGAACTTCCTCTCTCAAGCTTTCAAGTTGGTAGAACCAACATACACAAGAAACAAGGAAGAAGAAGCAAAGATACATAGGTATCTACCTTGAATTCTAGTCTTCTTCAATAGTGGTTCCCTTGCCTTCACCTTCCCTTTAACTCTCCATTCTCCCTCTTTTGAACTAAGCTCAAAACAAAACCAATTTAACAACCAAAATTATAGAAAGAAAGAGTAAAGAGAGAAGAGCAAGATTTCAAGAAGGAAAGCTATGAAATTCTCAAGTTTTTCTCACCTTTTCCTTGATATTTCTCCTTTCTTTCTTGACTTCTCTTGGTCTTTCTCTCTCTCTCTCCCTACCCCTTTTCTCTGTTTCGGTTGAAGTATAAGTCGATTAGAAGAAAAGAGGGCTTCTAAGGTCTTTAAGAAATAAAAATTTACTTTTTCATGCTTTTTTTGGATTAAACCTTGCTATAGTGAAAAATAACCTTCGTTATTGCGAGCATGTATTAGTCCCAGCCCCTGTTTTCACTATGGTGTGTGTTATTAGGAGAAACTCTTTGGTTTTTGTATGGGACACCCAAACTCACTATAGCTAACTGCATTTTCATTATAGTAAACTGGTACATTCGCTATAGCCTGCTATAGTGAACTAGTACACTCGCTATAGCCAACAAGAGTCTTGGCTATAGCTAGCAGATTTAGAAAAATTTTAGAAATCTTGGTTGTTACATATATGCTGTTAGGCTCATCCACACCATTCACACAATCTAAATGCCATTGTCACACTATGTGCGCATTTTGTTTTATTTTTAAATCATAAGTTGAAATCAAGATCGTCCATTTCAATGAATTGGTATGACCCATGTACAAAACAAATATAGTTATTCTTTTAACGCAACTGTTTGTTTTGACTCAGATCTAAAAATCCTCTCAAATGTTGCCTTAAATCCTCCATGCGAACTCACCTTTTGGAACTTCTTCCATGTGAAGTCCATTTTGATATTCTGCCCATGAACATCCATATTTGGCTTAAATTTGTGTTTGATATGGATATAAATGTTTGAAAATTGATTTGACTTTAACATTATTCCTTTGATTAATTGCTAAAATTTCATCCATGAACATCATCACTGCTAAATGTTTCTCCTTCCCTTTTGATGGTGTTTGCTATTTGTTAGATTTTTGGTTTGTCATTTCTAATGTTGTTTTTTGATTGATTGCTTTTTATGTGTATATGTTTGACTTGGGATTTGGTTGAAAGAAATTTTCTTGAGTTCTATAGATAAATATATGGAACTTATAAACAAAATAATGAGGAAGAATGTAGTTAAAGGTAGAGGATAAAGTGACCTAGCATTACATGATGGGTAAGAAACTATTAAATATAATTAGACTCAAACATGTATCTTTGGAAAGAGTGGTGGAGTAGTGTTAGAAGTGTGAGACATGGGTGGATTTTGGAGGGATGCCATTTTTGTATATTGCATTTCTTATTGGGATGACAAAAGATAAGTTATTTATTCCTCTTCTTAGCTTATAAAAATGCAATTTTAACAGCCCTTGATGGATTTGGAAACATTTAATGAGCTTCTAACTTTACTGAGTTCATGCACGTTACCCATTCATAATAGACAACTTTTCTTATGTCCCTATTGTTACATTTGCTTTTTATATGAAAAATGGGTTGGTTAAAAAAATGACCAATTTTTTGCATGACCTTTGTAAATGAAATATCTACATTTTATGTTATTGCATATATAGATTCTATGCATGGGTCATTACGTGAATGTCTAACTATTTATATTGGCCAATTGCATTAAAGGGATCCATTTATTTTTCATATTGATTTGTCATCTATCTCATATACCATCACCAATTTTGTTCTTATGTAGGATTTACTTAAGGTATATAAAGAGACCAAAAATGGGATGTTAGAACGTGAATACTCAAGCATTGGATAGTACACTCATTCAAGTGCACTTACTTTTTCTCTGTAATGGAGACCATTGTGATTTGCACCAATCACAAGCAAGTGTACTTACTGCCCAAACTAATGCATCTATTTTTTTCTTCATTCCTTATGCAAGAAAGAATATCATGAGTAAATAGAAATTTTTTGAAAATTGCTATTTGTATTGAAACATTGATTAAAACTTGTTATACTATGAAATTTCCATACACTAAAAAGAATTACATTTAATTCTAGCAAAAAAGATGTAAGCCATGTACAAAAAGTTGTATGCCCAAAAAGAATTACAATTGAAGCTTTCAAAAGGCAAGCTTCATTCTACAGATGGAAGCTTTCAAAAAGCAAGACTTTTAAGAAGAAGATGTATGTCATGTATGAAAGGGCAAGCTCCAATATATACTAGACACTAAAAAGTAATGCTTTTAGGAGGCAAGCTTTAGTATGTACTGGACACCAAAAAGTAATGCTTTAGAAGGCAAGCTTCATCTTGTTGGTGGCACGTATTAACTTTTTCCATGACAGGTTTCTCACTTTGGTTTAATTTCTAAAACTGCATATGAAGAAAGCCAATAAGGAATTGATGTATTGTAATTGAAATACATGTGATATAGATTGAATCTATAATAAAGATGTATTGCAATTGAATTTGTATTGCCTGACTTTAAGTTGTAACAAAGAAGTACTACAATTAAATTTTTAATGAATATATTGATTTCAAAATAAATGATTTTTTTCCTAGTGGTATGTAACATTGTGATTACAATATCATTATTTACCTTTTGAGACATCTCAACTAAACTTTAATACTTCAATTAATAGCATGGGATAATCAAAAGGTGCCTAAAAACCAAAAAGAATAGTAATTGCAACATAAGCACTTACCTATCAATACCAAATAGAAATTAAAATATTAAGTGCTCTTATCAACAACATTTTAGTATAAGTAAGTTCACTCTTATATATTTGAGAGCATGCATATGGTATTGAAGGTATTGGATAAGCTGGAGGTGTTGGATGTGTTGGAAGTGCCAAGTATAATATTCCATATTGCAATTGGTTGTCCTAAAAGAGAAAGGTAGCATTAAGATTTTGTTAAGAATAATCATAAAACAAGTTCCTAAAATTAATAAAAGCACTAATTACCTATCAATACTAGATAAATATTAAAATCTTAAGTGCTCTTGCTAGCAACATTTGAGTATAGGTAAGTTCACTATCATTTGTTTGAGAGCATGAATATGGTATTGGAGGTGCTTGAAGTGTCAAGCATGATATTCCATGGTGCAATTCATTATCCTAAAAGATAAAGGAAACATTAATATTTTGCCAAGACTAATCGTAAAAAGAGGTTCCTAAAATAGATAAAAGCATATCGGTCTATACTATAGATTAGGTTGATCGTGAAGCTTTGATGATAGAGGCAAATCTTTTTCTCTTCTATAGATGCTCAGTAAAAGACTTTGGTTGACCCTTCTTCTTTACACCATCTCTTTTCTTGAATCCTTTTCCATGTGCAATGTACTACATAGGTGGTTCATTACCACCATTATTGTTTGGACTCATTTGCATAGAAGGAAACTCACTCACTTACTTGCTTAAGTCAAGCACAACTTTTTGAACCATGGAGAATGTCTCTAGACAATCAAATGCCTCAGTTGCTAATCTTATTAGCATGGGATAAAGTTGCCCATATCGTTGCATGCTTGTTAGCTTAGGATCTTATTTGACTTGTTTTCCTTTACTATCATGTATCACTTAGCTCCTTGCATTTCTGGTCCACTTCTATAAAATATATTGCTTAGGAAGTATTTTCATATCCATCACATCATATACTTTCAATGCATGGCAGTATAATATTCCTCAAGTTTTAAACTTTCAATAGCTACATGAAATTGACCTATTGCTAGGCTTAACCAAAACTCTCCATTCTCTTCTCTGTCAACCATTCTTATAACATATTCAAACAATGGCAGTCTCTCATTTCTATTCTTTATACAAGCTACTACATGTAGATCCCACTATTCTTGGAATAAGTCAAAGATAATGTGCATGTAAACCTGAGTAAACTATTATAACATAGGAAAAATATGAACAATCAATTAGGCAATTTTTGCCTTGGACTTATATTCACTCTTTGGTTCATTGTATCTCTTATCTTCCACTTCTTCTTTAAAGTTCCTAAAAAATTGATTAATATCTAAATTTGGTTTTGTGCAACTCTTGACATCAAAATCAATGCTTTCAATGAGTTGTGCACTCTACATGCCAAGCATGAACACATGCTTCATATAACAAATTGCTTATTTATCCCTTATCTTGTAAACTAAACTCAGACACTTATTTTCAAGCATATTGCAAGTGGATAGTAAGTTGTTCCATGCTGCCTCAAATTGTGCTTCCTCCTTGTACCTATACATGCACTTCTAAAAATTAGTCAAAAAATATAAGCCTTCCTTCATCAAGTTTCCAAAGTGCTTGATCCCATTTTACATTAAATGCCAGATGCATAAACCATGTTTTGTCTTAGGGATCACCTTCTATAGTGCTCTTCCAATCTTGATCAAAAAAAATATTAAGAGGCTATTTTTACTTGTGTGCCTCCAAGAATATTTCAAGTAGCCATTTAAAGGACTCTGTTAGCTTATCATACAGTAGTGCCACCCAAAAAATGACCAATCTTCTATACTGAGTAAATCCTTCATATAGCAAGCAATTTATGATAATGGTTAGTGCTATATGTTGTGTCAAGTGACACCAAATCACCAAAATATGCATGGTCAACCAATTTTCTAGCATCAGCCCAAAATATATTTATTATTTGTTCTTCTGCATGCATCTAATAAGTATGGTAAAATGATGAAATTTTTAGACAATTATTGTTGGAAACATAGCAACAAACAACCAGCTTCACCATACATCATCCTTCTTTGCCTTTTCAACTTAAGATAATTTTTTTTGGGGCAAGATTACTTTTGCTTCTGGCATGCCTACTCATCAACTCAAAAGATGCTTTCTATTGCAACCTAGAATCTTTTACCAACTCAATCTCATGTACTTGAATTTCAATTAATTTTTGTTCTAATGGCAACATGTAAATCATTTTTGAAAGTTGAAGCAGGTGATTATGCTTCACGACAAAGTCACAGATTTTATATTTTCCATTTGCAAGTGTAACTCCCATTTTTGCTTTGCAATTAGTCTTAGTCTCATGGTTTGTCTTTTCTTCAAAAGCCTTCTTTACAACAATGTTTGTATGAAGTTATGGGTCCATCTTTCGTAGTTCTATTGAAATTATGTTTTCTTACTTCAAATATGTTTTCCCCGCCATACGTAGCCTAAAACTTCCATGCTTTCTTTAGACTATCAAATTGTAGACCTAGTTTGGGGTTCAAATTAGCCTCCATCCATGGGTCCACCATCACTTTCAAGAGAATAGAAGCAAAATAAAATAATACCTGAAAAAATATAATAGTACATAGTTACTTAAGCTATAAGGATAAATAAATAAATAAATAAATAGAGCTTATAAATAAAAGGCATATTGATGCCTACTCTCAAATGTACACATAAAGAATAAAATATACAATGAAAATTAAAAAGAAATAATGAGAAAATCAAGATATATCATATCGACTTTAAGTTAGAAAAGTGAAAGAAAGGGTAAAAGCTAAGAGATATGGAGAATGCTTTATGCATAGTTGAATGCCATTTAAAATTGGAAATATGGCATATGACATGTATATATGTGTATTGCCAAAAAGCATATTGTCATTGGTCTTATATCTATTTGAGATTGCATGCTCATGAATCTAACATATTTGTTTTCTTCAAAATCTTTAGCTGGATTGTGCAAACTAGATTGAACTTGTCTACCAAGATCTTGTAAGGTGTGTTTATGCATGTTGTATATGTAGTTGGTATTTTGTAGCATGATGTGGTTTAAGACAACTGGTTAACTTCATGAATAGACTAATGGTTTATAGTGGAACAGATGATGGCAAACTTGGCTTAATATAAATGTTGTGAATATCTTTCAATCCTCTTTTGGTCATTAGATATGGAAATGTATTAAGTAATGCTTATAGTTAAAAAAATGAATTTCTAGGTTAGTTGTAAATTGTTTTCTAATATTTTTGTAGGAAAAGTGCTGGTGATGAGGAAAAGATGATATTTTTGTATTTTAACAGAGTACATTCTTCTTTTGAATGTATGAAAAAGAAAATTCCAATAGTTTGCTTCACTACAAGCATTGTTGAAGCAATGCACAACCATTATTACCTCTAATGCATAGATTGGATGGCCTACTTCATTACTCACGGGTGAAAAGGGAAAGTTCATAAGAAGTGTTTTGTAGGAAAAGGTATTTTGCTTAGACTTGATAAATGAAGTTATACTAGTATTTTGGAACTTTTACTTTGGCATATGAGGACAATAAGGCCTATTAAATGCTTTTAAATAAAACAAACTACTATTGATGATGAAGAACACAGAAACTTTAGAAATCATGCTTAAACTTTCATGGCTCCTGAGTGCTTTTCTTAATAATGAACGATATGTTATTCCTTTCTCTTGTAATAAATAATATCAATTAGTGTAGCATAAACCTTTAAATAGAAAAGCCATTTTGTAACACCATAATGTATTAACTACGATTATCCATCATTTAAGTTTGATTCTATATAATTTCCAAAGAAAAGGACTAAAATTGTGGCATTTTAATACATTATGTCAGGATTTAAACGTTTATACTTCATGCCTGTGGGTCCCGTGAACCCATCAATCATATTCTCTTCTCAAACTCCATTCATAAAACTCATACATATCATAAAACAACCTATAAACCATGGTATAAAGCCAAAAACTAGAAAAATGCAAATTCTCTCACAAGTCCAAAATTCAAATTTTTGGCTCTAAATTTGGAAAATTATAATTAATTCTACAAAAATAGGAATTAAGCAAATGATAACTTTCTAGAAATCTCTAGATGTTAAATTTATAATAAAAATAATTCCAAGCCATAATCTCATCATTTGGACCATGTTTGACAATAGAAAATCTTGAAAGGTCAGATTGCCCAATGTTTCTAATACATATTTCTGATATGAATTTCAAAAATTCATAACTAATTTCAAAAAAATACAATCTAGGAAAACTATATCAATTTGGAAAGATAAAGATGTTAACTAGAGGAAAACAATAAGTTCAGACTAGTTCAGTAGCCTTTAGACCTCAAAAACTAATAGAACAATAGCAAAGGTTGGTTAGTATCCCTAATACTAACTCAAAAATTTAGAAAATCATTTCTCCCTCCAAAGACCTCTAATTGAGGTGATTCTAGTTAGTATAGATCACTATGAATGTCTAATTTCTTTCTATAAAATTTCATAGCTATTGGACACTGTTTGGCTCACGTATGATAAAGGTGAAGCTATTGACCATTTGTATAATAATAATGCCATTTCTATCAAAATTTGCTAACTTTGAAAATTTATAAAAAATTCTCTAGAGTTTCAAATAATATGCACTTTAGTTTCTCAAAAAGCTCTATACAAGCCTATCAGCATGCTAAGTTTAGACCAAGAAGAGGTCATTTGGTCAAATCTTGACGTAGCTTACGAATATGGCGAATTTAACATCCTACATAGGTCAAAAGTGGTTCAAATGGCTTCATAAATTTCTACCACCTTTTGGGCAAGTTTTAAATCATAAACACAACATATAAGAGTTGCCTAAGTGGTTCAACCTATCATACATCTTAAAATTACCATGCTACAAGCAAGAATACACTATTGCACACAGCCACCATGTGACCAATTCTCATATTTTCATTACTTTGGTTCCATACATGGTTCATACATCATTTATATATGCTTTTGCACTTGCTCAAATATTTACATCTCAAAAATAATATGTATACATAAATATTGACATCTCTTTACATTAGAGGCCATACAAAACTATACAAAATGGCAAGAAATAGCTTTTCAAGCTCCTTGACTTCCACTTTGGTCTTCTTGAGCTCCACCTTATATGTTAAGATGGGAAAGGAAAGGGGGTGAGATTCAAAGAATCTCAATAGCTCATACATTCATTCAAAGAAGCAATCAACACATATAAACATGTCAAAACATGCAAGTAGACATCTAACCATTCAAAATCATACAACACATGATTTACATGTCATGAAAATCATATCAATGCCAATAATAAGCTTTAAAGACTTTTGGTCTAGTCTCACCCTATTCTGGGGGCTTTTAGATTGGCTTTACCCTTGGTCAAGGGGATTTTGACTTGGCCTCACTCATCCATGAGATTTTTAGCCTTGCTTCACCCATTTTTAGAGACTTTTAACTCCACCTCACCCATCACAAAGGACTTTTGGTATTACCTCACCCTTTAAGAGCAATTTTCACAACCCAAAATATAAGCATATTAGTACCAATGTAACAAGGCAATATCAAATGGCATGTCTCATAATACAAGTGCACATACAAGTATATAATGACCATCATACATCCTAGAATGCAATAAAAAAGAGTGAAGAACTACCTTGGCACTTAAACACAATTCTTCCCTTTTAATTTCTCTTTCCTTTTCTCAGTCTCACAACTGCAATTAGATGGAACTTGATCTCTTTGGCCTAGATACAACACATAGCATGTAATTACTTTCTTAGAACAAGTCAAAGCATCAACCATATATTTAAGAAGCATACTTTATCTATACTTCCATAAGAGGTCTAATGAAGCTTCTAAATTTTCCTTGAAAGAAAAGGCACTTAAGGAAGCTTTCTAGAAGTCTTGAAAACTCAATAAATACTCACAAACGTTAGGGGGTTCTTAGAAAAAATCAGATTGTACAAAATGTTCAAGAACTTATATGTTTCTTATCTTAAAGTTCAATGGTTTTTCCTCCACTCACTTTGCATTTCCTAGCTCCCTACACATTAATTCATGAGCTTTATACTTGTTCTAGGTCAAAACTGCCTCCCTCTCTCAAGCTCTCAAGTTGGTAGAACCAACATACACAAGAAGTAAAGAAGAAGAAGCAAAAATACATAAATATTTACCTTGAATTCAAGCCTCCTTCAAGAGTATTTCCTTTTGCCTTAGCCTTCCCTTTGAATTTCTACTCTCCTTCCTCTGAACCAAGCTCAAAATAGAGCCAATTCAATAACCAAAACTATAAAAAGAGAGGGCAAAGAAAGAAGACCAAAATTTCAAGAAGGAAAGCTATGAAAATCTTAAGTTTCTTTTACCTTTTCCTTGGTTTCTTTCCTTCTCCCTTCTTCCTCCTTTGTGCCCTTCTTAGATGAGATCTCCCTTGGTCTTAAAGAGAGGAAATGTCGGTTAGAAGAAAAGAAGCTTCTAGGGTCTTTAAGAAGCAAAAATGCACTTTTTTACACTTTTTTTCAAATTAATTCTCGTTATAATAGAAAATATCCCCCACTATGGTGAGCACTTATCAGTCTCAGGTCCCTTGTTCTCACTATAGTGGGCGCTATTGCAAGAAACTCATTAGATTTTTTATGGGACATACGAACTCACTATAGTGGGCTGCATCCTTGCTAAGGCGAACTAGGACGTTCACTGTAGCTAATTGGAAACTCACTGTAGCAAACAGGTACATTCGCTATAGTTAATAGGGGTCTTGGCTATAGCCAGTAGACTTTTAAAAAAAAAATTTCAAAAATTTTAGATGTTACACATTTAGCCTTTCTCTTGTAATAAATAATATCAATTAGAGTAGCACAAACCTCAAAACAGAAAAGCTATCTAGCCTCCCACATTTAATATTTGCTAGATTAGTAAATCAACTATTGAGTTTGGTAATGCAAAAAAAAAAATAGTGACCATAAGTCTCAGCTAATGTCATTGTAAAAAATTTGCTACTTGTATTGTTTAGGAATTTAAAACTTGGGTGGAATAAAATAGAAAGTGACATCTTTAATTTTAATTTGGGCTTTGCCTCTTCAAATATATTATAGTATATTATATATGTATATAATTGCTTCACTAATGAATGTTGAATAAAAATACAAGGGAATCATTGAAAATGAGAGCCATCAATCAAAAGGTCATGTTGAGAAAGAAAAACAGTTTCTTGCATTGTGCAATAGCTTGAGTTCTTTTCAGTATACTCATACCTCATTTCACTTGGGACTTTAGGACTTAAAAATCTAGTGCAAAAACTTGAGTTCTTTATTTTAATTATTTCAAGTTGACAAAATCATGAGAAAATCATATATCAAAATGTAAGACTTTAGCTTTAAAAACACTGTTCATGTCCGTTTACAAAAGAAGAAAGCAAGCATTAGATAGAACACACATTCAAGCATTCAATTATTTATGAGTAAAGAAGAAATCAAGAAAGATACGAGACAAGGATTAAAGAAGAAATTTACCTACCTTGAACATGAAGTTGCTTCTTCCCACACAATGGAACAGAGGAAAATAGAGAATGTTGCATTTAAGGGAGGAAAAGGGCTAATGGGATTAAAAGCCTTAGAGGTTGGATGGCTCAAAGCTTTTTCTACAATAGACAACCATGATTTAATACTCTTATTGTTTAGAAAATTAAATATCAAAATGCACTATTTTACTTTTTTTTTAGAAAATTAAATATGAAAATTTGAATTAGGTATAGTGTATTTTTTTTAGTGAAATAGTACATTTTGACAATTATGATGCATGGCATGACAAGGGCTACTAGATCAGATGAATGGCACGGAATCCCTTAATAGCATAGAGCAAAACATATTGGGTAGCATTAAAGAATTAGAATGCTAATAAATACACTATACCTAATTCAAATTTTTTGACAAGTTGAATTTGAATAATTAACAAACATTTTAGTTCATTTACACCCATAAATTAGAAAGAGAGTGAAATGATAAAATGTTTAAAAATATTTTAAAAATTTTTTGGACTACATTAATTTTAAGTTATTGTACCAAAAATTGACTCTTTAGAATTCATTCTCATATTTAATTGTATATATCTTATAATTTGTAAAAGATTTATATTGTATGATTATATAGACTAATTTTATGTTATTATAACTTATAGGTTTATTTTATAGTTGAAGGCTTATAAATAAAGGTACAATTATGATTGTTGGAAATAATAACTAATAATTTTAAATATTCAAGTTTAGTACTTGTTTAGGTGTACTTATAATGTTCAATTGCTCTTGTTCATATGATAATTCATATATAATATATATTAATTCAAGTTTAGTCCCTTAACCTTATTTAAAGTTTTAAATTAATTTGTTAAACTTTGCCAAATGTTTCTCTATATTTAATTCCATCCCACAAGTGCCCTTAAGTCTTTCAAATTAATCATGATTAAGATAGCTTTAATTATGCTAAGATGACATCCTATACAAGGTTGTTAGCTTTGTTAGCCCAATTATTTAACATTCTAGATTGAGACCTAAACTAATTTGGGAAAATAGTTTTGGCCATAGAAAAGGTTATAGGGAAATTAACATAGCTAATAGTCATGTGAGACACTATCTTAAGATAGTTGGAACTACTTTAATCATGGTTGAATTGATGGAGTTAATGACATAAAGCACTCATTTGGAATGAAATAAAAAAAAGAAGGGATCAATTTGGTATAATATCCGATTCTTTGAAAATGAGAGAAAACATGATAAACGTAATGTACAGTACTTTTATATGCTATTTTCTTGTATTCTTGTGAATTCCATAACATGAGACTTAGAAATAGCATGAAGTATAGTAGTAAACCAAGTTAATTTAAGGGCTGAGATAACATCTCGTCACCTGGGTCTAAGATCTTGTAATCTATAGTGTAAATTCTAAGACTTTGTCGACAAGGTTTTCGCTAATAAGTATAAGGTCTTCTTGTATAATGTGTTAAAGCTTGTATGGCTTGGAATTGGGTATGGAGGGTTTTTAAATGAAAGTTTTAAGTTTTTTGAGATTCTCAAAGGCCCTAAAAATCATAGAAAGCCCCGAGATAGCTAAAGCCCCTCCAGTGGATATTTTTCAATGTCAGTTGACCTAAATTTTGACTGATTCATTGGGGAAGATTTTAGCTCTAATTTGAGTGATTCTAAAGGCATTTACTAAATTGAGGACCTAAATTTCATAATAGAAAAGACGGTTCTAAAAAAAGAGCTAAAACAAGTTAAAAATGAAAATGCCAATAATAAAGGGCAAAATGACATTTTTTGAAAAAGTCCATTTTAAACCCATATATATATGAGGCACCCACTCTTCCCTTCATTTAGCCCATTATGTTTTTGCCTCAAACAAGAGAAAAACCCTAAAGAGAGTGGCGCACAAGAGGAAGAAGAAGAGGAGGAGAAATTCAAGCTAAAAAGTATAGAATCTTGGTAGTTTTTCATGTTTTCTCCTTTCCAAACCTCTCATTCTCCATTCCCCTTTCTTTCTTATGATTATAATCAAGTTTATAAATCTATTTTAAGGGAGAAATTAAGGAAAAAAATTCGGATTTGAAGAGAGGAGGCCAAAGAAAGTGAGAATCAAGCAAAAAAATAAGGAACAATAAGGTAAATCTTCCATCCCATGGCAGCTACTTCCTGCCCCTCTTTCTTCTTATTTTGCCCATATATGTAGATGCAAGAGGGCTAGAATTTTGAGGAGAACCATAGGTGAATTCTATGAATTTAAGAGAGGAGAGTAAGAATATGCAAAGAAATCCAAGTAAAAATTATGAATTTGCAAGGTAGAAAAGTTAGGGTTTTGATTACACCTTGAACTCTATCATGAACCCTAGTCATATTTTATGATATTTAAGTATTCATATGAGTTCCTAAGATACCAAGGGATCTTCCTACATGATTCTCCCATCAAAGGAAGCAATGAAACTTCATTGGTGCCTTATGGAAGCATAGCTTCAGCTAAGGAGAGTCCATGCACCTAGGGAGTGTTTTAATTCCTTCCAAGCTTAGTTTTGTATCATGTATGATGGGAGAGTATGAGAGGAAGCCTTGAAAATTTTTTAGAAGCCATAGAAAGTAAGATGGCCTCATATGTTCCATAATATGGCTTAAAGAAGTAACACCTTGCTAGGCTCCTAGAATTGAGTGTGTGATAACTCCAAGAGGTTTAAATGGAGTTAAGGATCATAAATGAATAGATAGATTAGAGCCAACATAATATTTTCCAAAGGTTGCTTCATTAATTCTGTGGCCCTAGACTTTGTTTCAAGAGTATAATTAGCTTCCATATGATGTGTCTAGGCCAAGAGGAATGATCTCCACCTTCTTAGGTATGTGAGGTTAAGGGAGAGGATTCAAGACTTAAGGAAAAAGTATGTAAATACAAGCAAGGTAGCTCTCTCCATCTTTTCTTATGCATAGATGTGTGCTTACATTACCTTGAATGTGTGTATGTATGTTTTAAGCCATGAAAAGTATTCTAACATGATTTTATATGCCATGGTACCATGATAATGCATTATGTTTCTAAATGATGCTTATGATACTTGCTTTAGTTTGCTTGAGTGTGGTGAAGCCAACAACCCCCTAACTATAGTAAGGATGAGCTAAGAACTCTTAAGATTGGTTGAGACAAAGTAAAGAGTCTACCAAAAGTGAAGTTGACTCCCAAGAATAAGGTTGAGTCTAAGAACCTCTTAAAGAATGGGTGAGGCAAGTCCAAAATTCACAAGTGAATGGGTGAGATTAATCCACTTACTTAGTAAGCCTATGTATGCTATGTATAACTTTTTTGAATGCCAAGAATGCTTCTTAAATGATTGCACATATCAATATGCCTATGCATGCATTTGTGAGACTTGTATTGCATGCGCTTTATGTGTGATTAAATGGGAGTTGAGTTATTGGGATTCTTTGAATCTCATCCCTTCCTTTCTAATGTCTTAACATGCTAGGTGTAACAATTGAGAAAGGTAATGGAGGCCACCAAGCCTAGAAGAAGAGGATTGGCATTAAAGTATATGAATATGCCTAGTTTTGCTTTCCTTTTTAGCCATACACATGACATATGATGTAATCCCATGATGGAATTGTTATGTAATCACATGAACATATGTAATTACCCAAATGTATATGTATTAATGAAATTTGATGCTAAATGTATGAGATAGCATGCTTTGGGCATTGAATGACAAGTTTAGCTTTTGAATGGTTTAATGGATTAGTGTAATAATGGAAGTAGAATGGCCAAATTGAGATGTATGAGGTTTAGAACTACTTGAACAGTTAATGCAAGTAATATTTATGCTTTTAAACTTGCCCAAGAGGTGTCAAACATTAAGAAAGACCATTTGAACATTTTGGTATCTTGTATGAAGCAAGGAATGACCACTTTAGAACCTTATACCATTTTTTATTCAAATGAGCTCTTCTTGATATGAGAATTAGCATGCATTTATAGCTTGTTGAGAGCTTTTTAAGAAGTAAAAGAATAAAATTTTTGGAGGTCTAGAGAATATTTGATGAATTTTCAAAGTTGAAAAGCATTTCATGGCCTAGTCATATTTTTAGCATAACGTAGACATGTGTAGCTCCCTAGAATGACAAAGAATGCATGATTTTAATTTTTTTAGAATTAGTTATGATTTTTCAAATTTTGTGACAGAAAAGAGGAAATTCTGGCCGAAAATGCAAACATGGGTTTTATGTGTTCCTTTACTTTCCACGAGTTGTAGGCCAAAATTGATTATGTAAATGAATTGTATTCATGTATTTAAGTATGAGAATGTGATAAATGAATTCATATGGCCTACGAGACTTGGAAAGAAAAATTTTACCCATACAGAAATGCATATTAAGATATAGCCTCTGTGCCATTATGTTACCTCCCATAAAAATGATATGAGATAAGGCATGTGAATTGTATAAATAGAGTTTTAGAAGTATGGTGTTACATTTGGCAAGTTTCAAATTTTAAAGAGCTAACTTAAAATTTTAAATAAAGTAAAAAATTTTAATTATTATTTTAACCATCAAATTAATTTAGATGATAAGAGGTCTCTTTGTGGGCTTGTATATTTAGTTGAAGTCAAATTAAGACAAGTAATCAAATGACAAAGAAAGGTGAAATAATTAATAAATTGTAAAAGTACATCACTCTTATTTTTATTTCCAATTTAATAATAATAAATATTGTTATTCCAATTACAATTAAGAAAATATAAGAAGAATTTGAGCTTCAAATGAATTTTAAAATTTCTTTATAATTATCAAAATTCACTTCACCCACATTTTTTTAAAAAATTATTTATAACACGACCTTTGAAACCATGATATCAATCTCAAAGCAACACCTGACATCATATGTCTTTATTCATGTCATATTGATATTGACATTTATTTATACCTTTCTAATAAATAAATAGATATAAAAGAAATAAAACACAAATCTTCTATAGTAACCAAAAAACATTGAAAAAATTATATTTTAGGATTCTAAGTTAAATATATTTACATTGAATGACTTTAAATTTCAAAAGTATTTTGGAAAGATCTTAAGACAAAAAACTCTAACTATAAGGAGTCATTCTTAAGTAATAGCGAACATGAATAGGAGGAAAATTTGAGTGAATAGTAAAAAACAACTTACGAGTTTTATAAAATAAAGTGTACTTTTTTTTATAATTACAATTTTTTGTTCTTGTTGTTAAATGTTTTGTCTTTACAATTAAAATTTTTATTTTTAAGACCTTTTAAATTTTACAATATAAGTATCTTGAATATAAATATTTTTAACTTGTCCTAAATTATAATTTTTCTAAGAACATTTTAAAGTAACTAATCTATGTGGCCCCAAGAGGTTATCTATACATTATCTAATGAAATGCAAGGAAGAATAAAGTTAACAAATTAATTAAAAATTAAGGTATTATTACTCCAATTACAATTAAGAAAATTGATGAGAAAATTTTGAAATTTGTAGTGTTTGGATGCATTTTAACATTTGTGTATAATTATTAAATCACTTTTCACAAATACATAACCTTTAGGCCATATTTGGTGTATGGTAAAGTATGTAAGGGAAAGGGAGAGTTTAAGAGAATGTAAATGCTCTCTTTTTAGTATGCCTCCATCCTATTTGCAAGGAAATGGAAAGGATAGTCCTCAACCATTGTTAATGGAGTTGATTTTCAAAGGGAAATACAAAATTTGAGCAAGAAGGAAGGGAAATTTTACCTTGCTACCTTCCATTTATGTCAACTTATCCAATATAGCTTGAGTTTTGTGTTCTCTTCTAAAGAGTCATTCTTCATCACCTAGATTAGCTATTGCTATCGTCTCCGTTTGTCTTTAACCTCCATCATTCAACATTGTTCACTAATTCCACTTCAAGGATTTTCCATCATCATTTTCCCCAATCATTGTTTTCCCCTTTCCTTTACATATCTATCATCTCACTCTGCTAGTTATAGCCTGGCTATAGCGAATGTACCTATTCACTATAGCGATAATCCAACTAGCTATAGTGAATATACCAGTTCGCTATAGCGAGAATGCATTTAGCTATAATGAGTTCGAGCATCCTAAAAAAAATAAGGGAGTTCTTTGTAATAGCACGTGCCATAGTGAGAACAGGGGCAAAGGACTGATACATACTCACTGTACCAAGGATTATTTTTCGCTATAGTGAGAGTGGGTCTAGAAAAGCATAAAAAAGTGTAGTTTTGCTTTTTAAAGAACTCAAAAGCTTCTTTTCCCCCCTAATCGACTTAAGCTTAGACTAAAATAGAGAAAAAGGGCTAGAGAGAGAGAGAGAGAGAGAGAGACCAAGAAAAGGAAGGAAGAACAAGAAGAAGATTTAGGCAAAAGAAGAGCCTCTTGAAAAGAGCTTTATTTAAGGTAACTTCTTTCTATTTTGTTGCATCTTCTCCCTTGCTTTTTCGTTGAGTATATTGACCAAGAACCGAACCATAAGAGGAAGGAAGTTTTGACCTTGAACAAGTAGGAAACCCTTGAATTAGAGTGTGAAAATTTGAGAAATGCAAAGGAATTAGAAGAAAAACTAGTGATATTCTAAAGGGAGAAATTAAGGATTCTTAAACACATTGTAGATTTTATTTTGATGCAAGAATCCTTTAGCCTTTAAGAGTATTTGCTTGAGTCCTAAGAGAGTAATTACATGCTATTGGTGTATCTAGGCCAAAGAGATCAAAGTCCATCTAGTTGTGGTTGTGAGACCAAAAAGGGAGAAGAAAAGTTAAAAGAGAAGGCTTGTGTTGGCTTGTAAGGTAGCTCTTCACTATTTCTTATTGCATTTTTGGATGTATAATGGTAATTGTATGCTTGTGTGTGTGCTTATATTGTGAGACATGTCATTTGATATTGCCTTGATGCATTGGTACCAATTTGCTTATGTTTTAGGTTGTGAAAATTGCTCTTAAAGGGTAAGGTGGTGCCAAAAGTCCTTAGAAATAGGTTAGACAAGGCCAAAAGTCTCATGGATGAGTAAGAGCAAGTCAAAAGTCTCTAGACCAAGGGTACGGCCAGTCCAAAAGTCTCAAAAATAAGGTGAAGCTAGATTAAAAGTCCTTAGAACTTATTCTTGGCATTGATATAATATTCATGGCATGTAAGTCATGTGGTGTATGATTTTGAATAGTTAGATGCTGATTTGCATACTTTGACATATTTATATACCTTGATTACTTTTTTGAATGAGTGTATGAGTTATTGAGATTCCATGAATCTTGCCCCCTTCCCTCTCCCATCTTAACATGTTAAATAGAGCTCAAAGAGACTAAAGTACAAGCCAAGGAGTTTAGTTGAGCATGCTTAACTAGTTGTATAGCTTGTGTTGGTTCTTTTGTTGTAAAGAAGTGCCAAAATGGATATGTACATATTATTTTTGAGATGTAAATATTTGAGCAAGTGTAGAAATATGTATAAATGATGTGTGAACCATGTATAAAACCCAAGTAATGGAAATATAAGATTTGCTCCCTTGGTGACTTGTATGTAGTAGTCTATTCTTGTGTATATCATAGTGAGTTTGAGATATGTGATGGTTTGGACAACCTAAGTGATTCACATATGTTATGTTTATACTTTAAAACTTTTCCAAGAGGTGCTAGACCATGTAGGAGACCATTTACCCCTATTTTGAACTATATATGGGGTTAAATTTGCCAAATTCGTGAACTCTATCAAGATATGACTAAATGAGCTCTTCTTGATATGAAATTTGGCATTAATCTAAAACTTATTAAGATGTTTTTGGGAAGCTAAATTACAGAATATTTGGAGGTCTAGGGAATATTTGGAAAATTTTTGAAATTAGAGAATTTTTTTATTTTGGTTAGTGTACTATGCAATTAGTTTGAAATTTGATTTGCATCATTCATTGGCCAAACGGTGTCCA
This sequence comes from Erythrophleum ivorense, assembly GCA_026724425.1. NCBI lineage: Eukaryota > Viridiplantae > Streptophyta > Magnoliopsida > Fabales > Fabaceae > Erythrophleum > Erythrophleum ivorense. The sequence continues at coordinate 6,806,189 of JAIUCV010000018.1, forward strand.
ATTATCATGAAATTTTATGAACATAAACTAGACATCCGTAATGCCTAAACCAACTAAAAGCACACCAATTAGAGGTCTGTAGAGGGAGAAATAACATTTTGAATTTTTGTGTCAGCATCAAGGACGCCAACCGACCTTTGTTACTATTCCATCCGTTTTTTAGGTCCAAAGGCTACTAAAATGATCTAGAATTATTTTTTTCCTCTATTTAACATCTTTAGATTTACAAATTACTATATTTTACACATATTTTATTTTTATAGAATTAGTTATGAATTTTTGAAATTCATGATAGCAAATTGTATCAGTACCAGGGACAACCAGACCTTTGTGCCTTTTTTGTTGTAAAACATGATCTAAAAGCTATATTCATGTCCTAGAATTATTTTTATGTGGATTTAACTTCTTGAGATTTCTAGAAAGCTATGGTTTGCTTAATTCACATTTTTTTAGAATTAGTTATGATTTTCCAAATTTTGAGTCAAAAATCTAACTTTTAGGCCTATTTTGAGAAATTTCATTTTTGGTTTTTGGCTTCATATCTGTGGTTCATGGGTTTTTTTATACTATGTATGAGTTTTATGAAGGGATTTTGAGTAGAGAATGTAATTGATAGGTTCATGAGACCCACAAGGTAAAGTATGACCATTTAAACCCCCGATATGTAGTATTAAAATACCACAATTTTGCTCTTTTCTTTGGAATTTCATGGAATTAAGCCTAAGTGTAGATTAGTTGAGGTTAACACATTATAGTGTTACATTTTTGGTATCAAAGCGAAGGTTTAGGAACTTTTAATTACTGTTAGGCTCTTGAATGGTGTGTTTAGCCTATCTTTTATGTGAATTGCCATGGAAGTGATGATATACACATGCATATGTGCTTGAGATACAATTGTAAACTGAGGGTTGTTGTTTTTTTCGGACAAATGGTTGAGACTAGATGGGACAGGGGTAGACACAGGCTGCCCAGGGCTCAGAGAGCTGAGTTAGAGGTTCTAGTTGACCCTGAGAATCCTCTACAAACCATCATGGAGAGGCTTGATCAGTATGAGGCCATGATAGGCCAACAACAGGAGATGCTGAATAGTAGAGATACATTGCCCAACAACAATATGATATAATCATGCAGTTGCAAGATACCTTAGCTAGGAAAGAAGAAGCCAAGAGAGAAGCCCCTGTACCTTAGCCATCCATTTATGGCATTCCACTTGCACCTTCACAAGAGTCTGCTCAAACCCAGACGCCTATCCAAAAACTATTGAATCAGTTTAGGAAAAATAGTCCACCCTCTTTTGACAAGGAGTTGGATGCAAATAAGGTAGAATCTTAGGTTATAGAGTTGTAAAAAATATTTTCGGTAATAGATTGTACCATAGAGTAGAAAGCTAGCTCGCCACTTTCATGCTATAGAAAGAAGCTGATAAGTGGTGGCATAGCACAAACCCCTGATGGAGACCAAGAATATACTAATTACTTAGGAAAGTTTCTTAGTAGAGTCTTACGAGAAATATTTCCTTAGTTCAGTGAGAAAAAAGAAAGAGATGAAATTTATGGGCTTGAGGTAAGCTGATAAGATGACTATTAACCAATATGTGGCCAAGTTTATTGAGTTGTCTCGGTATTCCTCTTACCTCCAAAGGTATAATGATGAGCCCTGAAGATGTGAGTAGTTTGAGACTGGATTGAAGCCCCTGATTAGCGACAGGGTTACTTCATAATGAATTAGAAAGTTTAATACCCTTGTGGAGGTTAGCAAAGTGACTGAGAATAACCTGCGAGCTATTATTCCTACTATGGCTTCAGAGAGTCAGAAGGGAGCTTCAGAATTAAAAAGACAGAGACTAGAAGAGGGTTCTAGTGTGGCACCCAATACCAAGAGAAGAGGCAAGGTGCCATGGAACAGAAGGCCATAGAGGGCTAAGCTGATTCCACCTCCTCGAAGCCAATCATCTATCCAGCAGTCTCTGATGACATGTTTCAAGTGTGGGAAGCTAGGGAACATTGCTAAAAATTATCCCCAGATGGATACAGTGCCTCCTCTCAGGCCACAGACCCAAGGCTGAGTGTTTATCCTTACTCAGTAGGAACCCAGTGCGTCCTTCAGTTTGATCCAAGGTACACTAATAGTGAATAGCTTTCCTGTAGTTGCTATATTTGATTCAGGTGCTAGTTACTCATTTATATCCCATGATTGTGTAAGGCAATTAGGTCTAGCTATTAGCACTTTGCCGTTTGACTTGTCTGTCATTACACCCACTGGAGGCAAGGTGGTTACGTCCCATACTTACTTAAATGTCATTGTTTAGTTCAATCATTATCATACCATTATTGATTTGATTTGTATGCCTTTCTATGGTATTGATTTAATTGTTGCTATGAATTGGATGGCCACAAATAATGCGGTACTTGATTATGAATATCGAACCATTTCCTTACCTGCTTGTAGGACCAAACCTAGTGTAGGAGCTAAGTTATCCTTTGTGACTACTACCTAAGCTGAGAGGCATTTAGAGTATAGATGTCAAGGGTTTCTAGTCTTTTGCTCTATTCAGGCTGAGGTAAAGGATGGGATAGAAGAGATCCCAGTTGTCAAGAAATTCCTAGAGGTTTTTCTTAAAAATTTTGACTTTAGTAGTCCACCCCCTGAGAGAGAGTTAGAGTTTCCTATAGACATAGTGCCTGGGGCTGGATCGATGTCCAAGGCTCCTTATAGAATAGTTTCCATCGAGCTCGCTGAGTTAAAAAAGTAGATAGAGGAATTATTAGAGAAAGGATTTATACGCCCTAATGTTTCACCTTGGGGAGCTCTGGTGTTATTTGTGAGAAAGAAGGATGGTAGCTTATGGTCGTATATAGATTACAAAGAGTTGAATAAAGTTTTCATCAAGAATAAATATCCTCCCCCTATAATTGATGAATTGTTAGATCAGTTAGTTGGGGTATCTATGTTTTCTAAGTAGATCTTACATCTGGGTATCACCAGTTGAGAGTGAGAACTAAAGACGTCTCCAAGATGGGTTTCAGAATGAGATATTAGTACTATGAGTTCCTTGTGATGCCATTCAGGCTGACGAATGCGCCTGCTATGTTCATAGATTACATGACCAGGGTATTCAGACTTTATTTAGATTGGTCTATAGTGGTCTTTATTAATAATATTCTAGTGTATTATAGATCCTTTGAGGAGCACGAGAGGCATTTGAGATTAGTCCTAGAGACCTTAAGAGATAAGAGGTTGTATGCTAAACTTAGTAAATGTAAGTTTTGGCTAACTGAGGTGAAATTCTTAGGTCAAGTGATCTCACGAGATAGGGTTGTGATTGATCTCTATAAAGTTGAGGTAGTGTTATAGTAGGATAGGCCTAGAACGATCACCGAAGTTAATAGTTTCCTAAGTTTGGCAAGGTACTATAGATGATTTATTTAGGGTTTTTCTCAGATGGCCTTACCACTGACAAGGTTGACTAGGAAAGAAACACCTTTCATGTAGGATGATAAATGTGAGAGGAGTTTCCAAGAGTTGAAATTCCGTTTGACCACTGCCCCTATACTAATTATCCTTGATCTCAGTGAACCATTTATGGTTTATTGTGATGCCCAGGAAATGAGTTAGGATGTGTGTTGATGCAACATGGTAAAGTAGTGGCATATGCCTTTAGGCAGTTGAGGCCTCATAAGGAGAATTATCCCACGCATGACCTGGAGTTAGCCACCATAGTGTTTGCTGTTAAAATCTAGAGGCACTATCTGTATGGTGCTACCATAGAGATTTATAGTGACCACAAGAGTCTGAAATACCAGTTTGATCAAAAGGAACTGAATATGAGACAGAGGAAATAAATGAAATTTTTGAAGGATTATGATTATACCTTAAAGTATCATCTGGGCAAGGCCAATATGGTGGCGGATGCCTAATTAGGAAGTCCATCCATGTAGCCCATATAATGATTAGGGAGCAAGAACTCCTAGAGAAGTTTAAAAACTGGAACCTCTCTTGTCAAGTGATATTGGATAAATTATATCTAAGTGAAACTCGAATTGAGAATATATTAAGAACCTAGATCTTAGATGCCTAGAGAGAGGATGAGTTCCTGAGATAGATCAAGAATGAGATTTTCCAAGGTATGACCTCTAATTTCAAGGTGTCTAAAGATGGTATGATAGTATATCGAGATAAAATTTGTGTGCCTAGTCAGAATGAATTGAGAGAAAACATTTTAGAAGAAGCATATAAGAGTAAGTATGCTATCCACCTAGGTGCCACCAAGATGTATGAGGATTTGAAAAGGATTTTCTGGTGGCCAAGGATGAAGAATGATGTGACGGATTATGTGGCTAGATGCCTAGTGTGTCAGAAGGTAAAAATAGAACATCAAAGACTCACTGGATTGTTGTAACCCCTAGATATCACTGAGTGGAAGTGGGATAGTATAACCATAGACCTTGTTATAGGTTACCCAAGACATCCTCTGGACATGATGCTATCTAGGTAGTTGTGGATAGACTGATGAATTTTGCATACTTTTTAGCTATCATGGCTACTCATACATTGGATAAATTAGCCCAGTTGTATATCAAAGAGAAAGTGCAATTTCACGAAGTACCCAATAGCATAGTTTTAGATAAAGACCCTAAGTTCACATCAAACTTCTAGAGGATATTACAGCATGCCTTAGGGACTAGATTGCGGTTTAGTACTGCCTATTATGCCTAAACAGATGGTCAAATTCAAAGGACTATTTAGACCTTAGAAGACATGTTGAGGGCATGCATGTTAGAGACAAAGGGTAACTGGTACATTCACTAGAGCTAGTTGGATTTTAACTATAGCAAACAGGTACATTCACTATAACTAAGCTATAGCTAGTAGACTTAGAAAAATTTTAGAAATCTGGTTGTTACATTTTCACCCCTTTTAAAAGAAAGTTCGTCCTCAAAATTTAAAAACATACCTCAAGGGAATAATTCTGGATATTTTTGCCTCATTTTATCCTCCAATTCCCAGGTTGCTTCCTCAGATGTCAGGCCCCTTCAGACTACTTTTACTAAAGGAATGTTCTTGTTTCTCATCTATTTCAGCTTAGCATCCACAATTCTCTCTGATTTCACTACATAGGAAATATTTTCTTGCAATTGAATATGCTCATATTCTATGACATGTGAGGAGTCTAGTAAGTACTTTTTCAACCAGGAGACATGAAAAATATTGTGAATTTAGGCTAGGTTAGGAGGTAAGGCTATTTGATAAACCATAAGTCTAATCTTTTCAAGGATTTCAAATGGACTAATATATCTAACATTGAGCTTCCTTACCCTCATTGACCAACCCACCCTTGTCACTGGAGACACTCAGATGAACATATGGTCATCGACCCACCTGATCTAGTTATAGTGAGTTCGGGTGTCCTATATAAAAACCAGGGAGTTCCTCACAACAGTATGTACTGTAGCAAGAACAGGGGCTTGGGACTGATACGTGCTCACCGTAGCGAGGGTTATTTTTCGCTATAGAGAGGGTGGGTCCAGAAAAGCATGAAAAAGTGTAGTTTTGCTTCTTAATGACCCCAGAAGCTTCTCTTCCTCTTTAATCAACTTAATCTTCGAACAAAATAAAGAAAAAGGGCTAGAGAGAGAGAGAGAGAGAGGCTAAGAGAAGGAAGGAAGAACAAAGAGAAGATTTAGGCAAAGGAAGAGCCTTTTGGAAAAAGCTTTATTTAAGGTAACTTCTTTCTATTTTGTTGCATCTTCTCCCCTTGCTTTTTTCTTGAGTATGTTGGCCAAGAACAAAACCATGAGAGAAAGGAAGTTTTGACCTAGAACAAGTAGGAAACCTTTGAATTAAAGTGTAAGAAGTCGAGAAATGCAAAGGAATTAAAAGAACTAGTGAAATTCTAAACGGAAAAATTAAGGATTCTTACACACTTTGTAGATTTTGTTTTAATGCAAGAATCCCCTAACCTTTGAGAGTATTTACTTGAGTCTTAAGAATAATTATATGCTATTTATTTATCTAGGCCAAATAGATCAAGGTCCATCTAGTTATAGTTGTGAGACCAAGAAGAGAAAAGAGAAGTCAAAAGGGAAGGCTTGTGTTGGCTTGTAAGGTAGCTCTTCACTCTTTCTTATTGCATTCTTGGATGTATGATGGTCATTGTATGTTTGTGTGCTTGCTTGTATTGTGAGACATGCCATTTGATATTGCCTTGATGTATTAGTACCAATTTTCCTATGTTTTAGGTTGTAAAAATTGCTCTTAAAGGGTAAGGTGGAACCAAAAGTTTCTTGTGATAGGTGAGGTAGAGCCAAAAGTCCCTAGAAATGGGTTAGACAAGGCTAAAAGTCTCATGGATGAGTGAGGGCAAGTCAAAATCCCCTAGACCAAGGGTAAAGCCAATTTAAAAGTCTCAAAATTAGGGTGAGGCTAGACCAAAATTTCCTATAGCTTATTCTTGGCATTGATATGATATTCATGGCATGTAAATCATGTGGTATATGATTTTGAATGGTTGGATGCCTACTTGCATACTTTGACATGTTTATATGCCTTGATTGTTTTCTTGAATGAGTGTATGAGCTATTGAGATTCCATGAATCTCGCCCCCTTCCCTTTCCCATCTTAACATATTAGATAGAGCTCAAGGAGACCAAAGTGTAAGCCAAAGAGCTTAGTTAAGCATGCTTAGCTAGTTGTATAGCTTGCTTTGGTTCTTTTGTTATAAATAAGTGCCAAAATAGATATGTACATATTATTTTTCAGATGTAAATATTTGAGCAAATGTAGAAATATGTATAAATGATGTTTGAACCATGTATAGAACCCAAGTAATGGAAATATGAGATTTGACCCCTTAGTGGCTTGTATATAGTAGTGTATTCTTATGTATAGTATAGTGAGTTTGAGATGTGTGATAGTTTGGACTACTTGAGTGATTCACATATATTATGTTTATACTTTAAAACTTGCCTAAGAGGTGCTAGACCATGTAAGAGACCATTTACCCCCATTTTGAACCATATATGGGGTCAAATTTGTAAGCTTTGTCAAGATATAACTAAATGAGCTCTTCTTGATATGAAATTTGGCATGCATCTAGAACTTGTTAAGAGCTTTTTAAGAAGCTAAAATACAAAATATTTGGAGGTTTAGGGAATATTTGGCGAATTTTTAAAGTTGGAGAATTTTTTAGCTTTGGTTAGTGTACTGTGCAATTGGTCCAAAATTTGATTTGTGCCATTCATGGGCCAAACGGTGTCCAATTGTCATGAAATTTTATAGGCATAAACTAGACATCTACAATGACCTATACCAGCTAGAATCACCCCAATTAGAGGTTTGTAAAAGGAGAAATAACTTTCTGAAGTTCTGTGTCAGCTAACCTTAGTTACTATTCCATCAGTTTTCAAGGTTCAAAGACTATTGAAATGATCTAGACTTATTTTTTTCCTTTATTTAACATCTATAGCTTTCCAAATTGGTATAATTTCCTTGATTGAATTTTTATGGAATTAGTTATAAAGTTTTGAATTCATGATAGCAAATTATATTAGTACTAGGGACAGACATATCTTTGTGCCTTTTTCATTGTCAAAAATGATCCAAAGTTTATATTCATGTCCTAGAACTATTTTTATCATGAAGTTAACATCTAGAACTTTCTAGAAAGCTATGGTTTGCTTGATTCCCATTTTTCTAAAATTAGTTATGATTTTCCAAATTTGGAGCCAAAATCTGACTTTTGGGCACATTTTGAGAAATTGCATTTTATTGTTTTTAGCTTCATATTCGTGGTTCATGGGTTGTTTTATGTCATGTATGAGTTTTATGAAGGGAGTTTGAGTAGAGAATGTGATTGATGGGTTCATGGGACCCATGGGATGAATATGACTATTTAAACTCCCAACATATAGCATTAAAATACTGCGCTTTTGCTCTTTTCTTTGGAATTTCATGGAATCAAACCTAAGTGTAGATTAGTTGAGGTTAACATATTATGGTATTATAGGTGTTGCCTATAAGAAAAACCCCTTTTGTTGATCTATAATCCCTTGCCATTCAATGTTAAGATATGTGGTTTGTTGTGATACTAAAAAGAAGTAATTTGTTATATGATTCCTTTATTTTTCTTAAAGGAATCATCCCTCCTAATTGAAATTTGAAAATGACCAAATATACCATACTTCCTTAAGCATCTCTTTCTCAAACCATGGGTTGTAATTTGCTTTTAAACTTGAATCATAAATATGAATAAGAGTTTAGCTTCAATGACTTGGTTGTGGTTATAGACTAGATGAGTTATGTTTTTCTCTCCTTCTATTTTGTTATTGTATAATGTTAGTGTTTGATCAAGGTGCATATTTGTGATAGTCATGATTATAAGGTTGTTTTTTGTTCTTTTTTCTCTATTCACTATGTTGGTTTTTAAGTTTTCTATGTTGCTTAATGTTGCCCTATTTCAATTTCATTCTCTAATAATATCAGATAGGATGTAGTGTGAGCCAATACAACATGATGTTATTTGAGCCCTACTAGTTTAATAACATGTATTATATTGTTATCATATTTCAAACTCATGTTCAATTCAAACTTTTTTCTTTACCAAATTTCACTTGTGATTTTCATCACTTAATCTCTTTCCAACCTTGTCAATGTCTTTGCACAATCTTGATTCACTAACTACAAGCAACTTCATTTCTTTTCCAATGGCAATAGTGAAGTTGACAACCACTATTAATTGATGTGTTGAATATAACTTTTGCATAGGGATTTCAAGCTCGGATGTTTATGTTTCATATAATATATGCATATTAAGGGGAAAATTGATATAAATTCATATATTCATTTCCAAACACATTGCAACTAGCTTATGTATGTATAATTTATGTAACTAAAGTTGCCACTTGAATTGTTATAGACCAATTAAGAAGGGAAGTACACATGGTTATACATCCCAAGAGTTACTTCCCTTCTTAATTGGTCTATAACAATTCATTTCCAAACACATTGCAACTAGCTTATGTATGTATAATTTATGTAACTAAAGTTGCCACTTGAATTGTTATAGACCAATTAAGAAGGGAAGTAACTCTTGGGATGTTGCTATAGTGGTTGAAGGTTGTGCATTCTATTTGTAGACATTGTATAACCATGTGTCTTAGTGTTGCTTTTAATAGTTTGTATATTAGTCCTAGTCGATACACCATAAACTTATGGGATAGGAAATCTCACCTTATGAAATTTGATTTACAGTAGTGATACTACTTATTTTAACTAACCTTAGATGTACAAGTCTACCTTTCATTGGCTATATGTGTTGCTTGATCATGTGAGGGCCTAAGTCTAACAAAAGATATGTTTGTTAATGAGCACGTGGCAATACTTTTATATACTTGCTTATCACATTAAGAATAGGGTTATCCAATGTTATTTTTAGAGTTCTAGGGAAATTACTAGTAGAAATTTCCATTTAGTGTTAAATGTTATGACACATTTGCAAATAGAGTTGTTTAAAGACCCAGAGCTAGTTCTTGCAAATCCAATTGATGGAAAATGGAAATTGTTCAAGGTAAAATGATTTGAAACTATGTCTCACAATTTTAAATGGTATGTTTTTGTTTTCTTAGGCTAATGAAGCTATTGTTCATATGATTGTTTGGGTGCACTAGATAGAACACATTGGAAGACAAAAAAAGATATTGTAATAGGAAAGGGAGATCACCACTAATGTCTTGGGAGTATCCTTTACTAATAGCCCATTTATATGTTTTTCCTAGATGGGAAAGGCCTACAGCTAATAGCAAGGTGTTATGTGATGCCCTCAGTTAGAGGAACAAGTTTAAAGTACCAAATGGTGACATATTATTCATCCATTTTTTGTTTTTGTCTTGAAATTTGCAATATGTTTTGTATGTCATTGCTATATGGTTTTTATCCCTAACTTATAACCTTTCTTGATATAGGTTGATACGATTTAATAGATGTTAGGTACCCTAATTGTGATGGATTTTTTATACCTTATAAAGGTCTGAGATACTACTTAAGCCAGTGGACATCAAGTTACCAACTAACTTACTTGAGTGAGCTTTTTAACGTGAGACACTCATCTACTAGGGATATCATTGAATGGTCTTTTAGGATGTTGAAAATTCAATGGGTAATCTTGAGAAATCCCTTATGCTACCTAATGAGAACCTATAATTGAGTCATCATTACTTGCTATTTATTGCATAACTTGAAAAGTTGAAAAAATTCTATGGATCCATTAGAAGAAGATGTGGATAACATAGGATAAGGGGTGCATCCACATGTGGATAGCAATCCCATTATAAGCATATAGCCCACATAGGCATGGAGCAATTGGCAAGATAGTTTAGCCTTTCAAATGTTCAATGATTTCATAGCTCATAAAGCAAGTGGATAGGTTTACTAATTATGTGTCTTATTATTATAAGTGTATTAAAGTTATCATATGTATGAACAATTTTAAGCCAGTATGTCATTTTCAATGTGTATGTATGCGGGTTTGTACTCATTGTAGACATATGAAATGTGTTTATTACACTATGGCACTTATGGATTAGATTATAAATTTATACTCATTTACTTAAAATTTATCATGTCATTCCTTCACTATTTGCAACATAAGCTATGTTCTTACTTTTGTATACTTCTATATTAGCTTGTTGTAAGGGGCCACCAAAAGAGAGTAACACTCAATCTGGCAAACATGTTTGGAACAAAAGGAGGATGCACTATTAGTTAAATGCCTTGTAAAGCTATGTGATGAGGGCAGATTCATGGCCAACAATCGTTTGAAGCTAGGCCATTTGGGAGCTTTACAAAGCTTGTTTAAGCAGAAGTCTCCTAGGTGTGGCCTTAAAGGTCTACTCCAAAGACAATCCTAAATAAAACCTTTAAAACTAGCTTGATAGTTAAGTTTGATATGGTTATAAAGCTAACACAAGTGGCTTTAGTTGGGATCCTACTTATCAATGTTTCAATGTAGAGAAGGCCATGTGGGACAAGTATGTCAAGGTAAAGCTTCATTCTTTCACACTCTTTATTGTTTCATGTTTTGGTGGATTTTCTTTTAGTAAAAATAAATTTTTTTTGTCTATTCACATAAGAAGGATGCCCTATTTAGAAGCCAACCCTTCCTTTATTCTAAAAGGTCGTGTCATGTATGGGGTAAGGATAGAGTTATAAGTAAGGAGGCTTAGTCTACTGACATTGTGGGGGAGATGGCAAAAGGTAAAAATTTGTTAGTAACATTTATGTTTTAACTAATGTAAATAAAAAAATTACTAATTATATATAGTTCAAGTTTAGGTACAAGTTCAGAAAATATTTATTTGCAAGTGATCATTGTTGAATTATTTTGGTATAAAGTGTTCTTGGTTGAATTTTTAGATCTCTCTATAGTTAATATTCAAGTTCAAGTTTTTAATGCACCTTTCTCAAGTGTTATTGGTTGAATTATATTGGTAGGAAGTGTCTCTTGAGGAGTCATATATGTATGAAGTATTCTTGGTTGAGTTTTTAAATCTTACCATAGTTAAGGTTCAGGTTCAATTTTTTTAATGTTTTTTTTTTGCAAGTGTTCATGGCTAAATTATATGAGTATGAAGTGCTTCTTAAGGAATTACATTGGTATGAAGTGTTCTTGGCTGACTTTTTAGATCTATCTATAGTTAAGGTTCAGGTACAAGTTTTTAATGTACTTTTTCAAGTGTTCTTGGCTAAATTATATTGGTATGAAGTGTTTCTTGAGGAATTATATATGCATGAAGTGTTCTTAGTTGACTTTTTAGATTTCTCTCTAGTTAAGGTTTAGGTTGAGGTTTTTAATGTATTTTTTACAATTGTTCTTGGATGATTATATTGGTATGAGTTGTTTCTTGAGGAATTATATATGTATCAAGTGTTCTTGGCTGAAGATCTCTCTATAGTTAAGGTTTAAATTTAGGTTTTTTATGTATTGTTAGTGCTAAAAAATAAATGGGCCAAACAAATTTTTGAGCCTATGATTTAAGTTGAACCATTGGAGGATGTTAATTAGACTGGGCTATATTTGTTGACAAAATAGCTAAATTGGGCTTGAGACTAAACTAGGATTTTAAAGCCAAAAATGGGCTATAGCATCTTTGAACTAGTATTTGATCTATTGTATTTTATGAAATATTTAAAGAAAATGGCTTAATAATATGTAATTAAAATATAGAAGAATATTTGGTTGTTTCCAAGCCATTTTTAGCCAATTATCCATTTTCTTACAAATCAAGGATTATACCTATAGAATATTTTGAAGGTAGTTAACTAGATTAGCTAGAATTAAAGGAAACACCATGATGACCAAGTCAAAGGGAAGTGTAGAGTAAACTTGAAGACCTACTCTCTTAAATTTTAAGAATACAAGTGATGTAGTTTGCTGATGAAATAGCTAGTTAGCAAATAAAAAATCATTTTAATCCTTAGAAAAGTAGACGTGGCATAAATCACTACTTAGATTATTAACCATAATTTTACATTATTGCTAACATGGGTAAAAAAAATTAGAAAGAGTGGTAGACAATTTTAGTAAGGTTAATGATTAGTTTTAAACTTAAAAAATACCAATCATACATTTGTTTTAAACATACATATCCAATCAAATAAACAAAAGTCTTTAGGTTTTATCCTTTACATTCCATTCATTTTTAGAATTTATTACTTTATTTATAGCTTTCTTTATCACATTTCGACCTTTACTTTCTTTTAGTGCTCTTTCTAGCTATAGGTATTAATCACTCTTCAAATTAGGTGCTTTCTTTAGTAGCTTAGGGACCCAAAGCTAAGGAACAGAGTCCCTTGCTTCATACATAGCCTAAATGTGAGAATCAAATGTACGAGTTAGCAATTAATTTAGTTAATTAATCCAAATTCACAAACAAAAAATTTTGATACACCTAGTGGGAAGAAGAAGAGTTTCCAGTGAAATTCTCATCAACTGGTCATGATTATAAGTGGCATATGCACTTGCAGTCTGGAAAATGTTTAGGTGACATGAATATTCCAGAATCAATTATAAAGAATAATAGTAGCCAAAATATTGCTACCTTTTAGGCTGTTTAACCTATAGTTATGTGAAATTCAAGCATGCAATCTTTGTCAAATATGACACCATCAATTATGGGACAACTTGTTACGATAACCCTACCATCGACTATAGGATAAGTGGCTTTAACCATGGAGGAAGTTACTAAACTAGGCCAACCGATAGTAATGAGAACATCTTTCATCCATTAGCAAATTAACATGGGGGCTTAACAATCTCATATATCAAATGTCTTGTCAACTTGCTGAGATTATAAAACTAAAGGTAAATAAGGAGGCGTACAATATTCACAAACAAGTCCATACTAGAGAACATTATACATCATCCTTTATGTTGGTCAGTCCATTTAGCAATTGAATCTAGTTCTGAATGCCCCTTTGACCATAAATCTAGGTAATCTAAGGGGAAAATGTTGAATGAGCTAGTACTACAGCCTATTTTACAATATAGGTAAGTCTAAATGGCCAAAAGACTACCAAACATGTCAGGTAATCTTATTTACCTCATGTATTGCCTAATCCTATGATTGTTAATACTATCCCATTAGCAAATATGTAAGGTGTTGTAGTTTATCCCACAATCGATTATATGATAATTCAATCTAAGGGATTAGGGAATTTTGTTGGACAGCAAGAATAGAATTCATTTCTACCTTAAGCAGATAATCAAATAACCTATATAGCAACCCAAGAGTAACTAATCTTTGATTAGATGAATCTAATTCCTCCACTACAAGGGACTGCATATAGGGTATATAGAGAATTAGCTAAAGAGTATTCATGGAATCTAGTTCCACCACATATAGCTAGCCAGCCTGCATATCCACACATGCCAAAGTAATAGATTGGTTATTAGGCAACTTAAGTCCTTTTATACCACCAAGATAGTCTAGTCCAATTCTAATACAATTGCCAAATTCTAACTGACTGATTATTGTTAAAGCCAAACTTGTTATAAATTAGCTAATTGACCCTAATATGATCATCGAAACAATAAGGAGACACTTTGGCATGCAACTAAGGCCTCTTAATATGCTTGTGTACAAGAAACCATATGCCAATTGAGTAGATAGAATGTGCCTTTATCGAGAGGTTTTAAAACTCCTAACTTTACTACTTCCTTAAGTGAGGATGGTAAGTCTACCATGGAACATATAGGTAGGATTACTACTTAATGTGGTGAGGCAAATCATAATAAGTATTATAAACTTTAGTTATTTCTTTTATCATTAACTAAAATTACTTTCAGCTCGTATTTGTCTTTGTCACCTAATTCTATATAGAATTGGGTAAATATGGAAAGACTTTTCCATGATAGGTTTTACAAGCTATAACTAGATGTTACCATAACTGATCTCATGAGTTTGAAATAGCAAATAAATGAGCCTATAGCAAATTTTTAAAAAGATTCAGAAAGATGAGAAGCAGATGTCATGTACAACTTCCATAAGCTAAATATTAAACATTCATCCTTAATTAAGGGAAAAGCTAGTGGGGCAAAAATGCTTAGACTTGACTCGCTGACTAAAACCACTAGAGTTGAACGATTCATTTCGGAAAAGGAGTAAAAGAGAGTCAATGGAGAAGGAAAAGGTTTGTATATAGCGCCTATTGTGGACTATGTGATGAATGCTAGTTTTATATACATAAATTCTCCTAATTTTGGGTTTTTAATGATTAAATATGGCTTTTAGATTTTAATTAGATGAGATTTTATTTTAATAGCCATTTCTGCACTCAAAGAATTTTATTTACAAAATTTTGAATTTTAATGTATAAATTTCATTAAAATATTTCCTTTGTGAATTCTTCCTTCTTAATATTTTGTTTTGTTTTATTTTGCTTCATTTTATTTTATTTTCTTGTGCAGATTTTAATGGAAAAAGAATTTGAAATAAAGATGAATTAATGGTAGTTCGCTCTTCTTGTGGAAGCAATGTATACATCAAAGGAGGCATTCTTGGAGTCCAAATTAGGCAGCTTCTTATTCTCGTGTTTCAACATCACTTACTCTAGCTGAAGCTCATTATAATAGCTCAGTTCCTTTCTTTTCACATGCATGGGTCTGATGAGATGGAGGGAAGAGCCTCCGTTTAGATATCCAGGAGCTGCAGCTCATACAAGTAGCCACGGGTTGCTCCATGTTGCAGCACATAAACACACACATTCCATGTAACAAAAACACATGCAGAAATAGAGTAGAAGGAGCTCGAGTAGAAGCCTTCGTGGAAAACTCATGAACAAGGTTGTGGTGATTAGGAGGCTGAAGCTAGGAGAGCTGGATAGAGCGTGGAAGAGAAATGAAACTCAGGCAGAACGTGGGGCTGGAAGACACAAGAAGCAACACGAAAAAAAGAGCAAGCATGCCACACATGCACATGCATAAAGCCACGAGTCCAGCACATTACTTCACTTCCACGGGTCCAATTCATACACATGCATGTTGCCATGGTCCAGCCACGTTAACACGATCACAGGTAGCACAAGAAGCATGAGGACGTTGGAATGAGTAGGAAATCGTGAAGAAGCTCGCATGAATCTGGCTTTGGGTTGAGAGTAAAGAGAAGAGCTTGAGGAGAGTACGTGGAAGACAAACTCGAATGAAGAACGTGCATGGAATGGAGAAGTAGCTCGTGTGAAAAGAATGAAACAATCAGCTGCTGTACGAGTGAGAAGCGTGAAGCCATGGGTTCACGTACAACTAAGCCACATGCAGAAGAGAGTGAGTGAAGGAAGAGCCAAAGGAGCCTCTCATTAACACACATGCTACGGGTTTGAAGGAACAAAGAAGGCAAAGCAGGGAGGCAGAAATAACGTGGAAGAACCACGCATGGGCAGAACCAAATAACGCATGAGAAGAGAGCAAAACGTGGAGAAAAGCACGTGAGAAGCTCGAGTTTTGTGTGATGTGAGCAGGAACGTGGACAACGTGAAGAAGCAGCTGAAACAAGAGGCATGGAGGAGAAGTCACATGAGTAAAACACGAAGCAAGCAAGCTCGAGCTTCTGGTTAAAAGACGCTGGAGTATATTGAGATACAGAGAGGCAACACACAGAAGCAGCCAACGTGGATAAAAGACGTGAAGAAGCTGAGCAGAACGAAAGAGAAGCAACGAGTGAAGAAGGATTCGGGCTGGACTTCTCTTAACGTCACACATTAGTTCTTGTGGAGAAAAGAAAAAAAAACGATGGAACTGAAGAGTGGAGGCTACGAATGAAGAGTGCATGCAAAGCTGAGGAGAAGATGATTATTATATTTGTTTTGGGGGCCCACACTCATACACAGAAGAAATACACACGGACAGCACACACAAAGCTAACGTGTAGAGAGGAAGAAGGGGGAGCACGTGAAAAATAAACAAGGCACGTGAGGGAGATTAAAAATTGCACTCGTGGCAGCATCAGGGAGGAGGCATTCACGATACGCACACCATTCCATTCATTGGAGACTCCATCCATCATCCAGACGCTATTCAGGTATCCATCGTTCATTCATTCACTTCGTCCATTCCATTCACGCGTCCAGCAGCCATCCACCATGCCATTCCATTCGTCTCCTCCATTCTCATTCCATCTCCATTCAAATGAAACTCTAATCCTCTATATGTGACTAGCAAAGAAAAAGGTTCTCGGAGAAACTTGAATCCATGGAATTACAAGCAGAATTTTGATTAAGAATTTCTACTTTCTTATACTTTTTCTTTTTCTTGTACAAGTTGAGTTAAGTTGTATTTGATTAAGAATTTATATAATTGTGATTAGGAAGCTTTTTTGTTGATTGATTGGTTGGATTAAATATTAAATTTTACACTTTTCTTTAATTCTCCATGTATGCCATGAAGGTGTTCGATGAAATGCATGAGTGAAATTATGAACTTTATTGTTTGATTTAAAAATTCTTTGAAGTTTGATTAGTTAATTAAACATTTTAGGGTATTAATTTAGAGACTAATTGATCAATTAATCATTTAATTCAAGTGTTCATAGATCTTAATTACAAGAATTAGTAATTTAATGGTAGTTGAGGTCTCAATTAATATCAAATTGCTAGGTTCTTGAATCTTGAGTGGTAATTCAAGATCATTTGCCAATGGACACAATTAGAAACTCTTAGACCAGAATTAATCACAATTGAATTAGGATAAAGATAGTGGATACCAATGGACGATTCCAAAAATAGTCACAAGACCATCATTCAACCATAATCTATACAATTAGATAGCTAGTCAATTTAATTCAATTTCATTTTAGATAATTTAAGTCAATCAAACCCCCCTTAGTTTAGAAATTTCTAGGATCCTTTAACATTTAGAAAACCCAATTGAACATTAAATTCTAATTCTATGGGAGATGATAAGTTGTGCCACTAGCTACATATTTAGTTCAACCTAACTTTATTTTGAGAGTTGCGCGATGAGCCTCTCACTATGTTAATGATCCATAAAGAACAGTTAAGGAAAAGCAAACAGTTGATGTTTTAGAATAGAAATCTTGAAATGGAAGCAATATTTCTTCTTAGTTTTAAATTCCTTAAAAGAAAAGGAAATCATAAAATCAAAAAGTAAGGAGGAGTACTTGTTCGATATCTCTAAAATTGATTAAATTTTTGACTATTTGCTCAAAGATAGGCAAATTAGGCTACCTAATGGACATACAATTTCATCTACTAAGGAGTTGAAGAACAAAAAATATTATAAGTGGCATTACTCATATATGCATGATACCATTAATTATATTGCTTTTAGAAACACTATCCAAAAGGCTTTGAAGAATGAGAGATTTAAACTAGCTAAGAAGGGCATAGTTATGATGACAATAGATATAGACCCCTTTCTAGTGATATTTATAGGCAAGGTTTTAGCATTAGGTTTACCATGTCTTTTGCCAAACTATATAAGGAAACAACCAATTCAGAAATAATAGAGAGTGAAGGAAATAACACTAGAACATAAAAAAATGGCAAACAATTAGTTGTGCAACCCAAGTAATTAAAATCTACCATTCACAAGCCTAGAACTTTTAACAAGCTACAAAGCCCAACACAAAAGAAGAAGATAGGGTGTTTGATAGGTTATAGATTCCAAAGGTGGATGAGGAACTAATTCTAAAGGGAAAAAAGTAAGTAGTAGAGTTTAACATTGAAATATCTACCTTGAGGACAATCATTTGCAATGATGAACAACTGAAACTAAAAAAAAAATGATTAAGCTAAAAGTTGATGTAGAGAAGATGTAATGGTTCCTTAGCACATATGTTGAAAAAAAGTTACAACAACCATTCTAATTAGCTACTTTAACTCATACTTAAAAGAAGAGGAGACAAAGGCAAAGATCTACATAAAAGCTAAGATAGATACTCAAAATGCTAGGGCGATGCTAAAAGTGTGATTAAAGAAAAGGTGTAAACACCCATAAAGATTGATACACTTAAACTAATATTTATTCCTAAACCACTAGAGTAGAAAGATATCCTAGAAGAAGATGATCTCTTAGACAAAAATGATGCTAAGACATCTCCAATAGACATTGATGTCATTATCATTAACCCAAGTGAATTCTAGGCAAATGCAGGATAGTTAGAAGGCTTATAAGGAGACTTATTCATCAAGGAAGTGGAATGGGCAACCTTGATAAATTATAAAACATTTGAGCTAGCAATAATGTAGTTTGAAAAGCCTCCAAGGGCTATGACTAAAAAGCCTCTTTATATTAAAGCGCACATCAATGGTAGGCTAGTCATTAGAGTATTCATTTGCAGAAGAGCTATGTTGAATATAATGCCAATTAGCATGTTAAAGAAGTTGGGAAAACCAAGGTAGATCTGATTAATACTAACATGAAGATGACAAATTTCACGAGGGAAGCAATAATTGTTATTGGAATAATAGTCACCAATATAATAAGGGGGGTCTAAAATAGCTAGTTTGGCATCCTTTGTTGTGGATGCTAGACCTACATATTTAGTGCTATTAAGCAAGGATTGGATTTATTCTAGTTAATGCATTCCATCAATAGCTTATGTCTTGGGAAGGTGACAAAGTCAAAGTAGTATTGGCTGACAAAAATCTATTTGAAG
Source organism: Erythrophleum ivorense (assembly GCA_026724425.1). Classification (NCBI taxonomy): domain Eukaryota; kingdom Viridiplantae; phylum Streptophyta; class Magnoliopsida; order Fabales; family Fabaceae; genus Erythrophleum; species Erythrophleum ivorense. The sequence goes on from JAIUCV010000018.1 coordinate 6,825,355, forward strand.
TTAATGTAAAGATGGCAGAAGCCATATTTTATTCACTACATATAAGGCCCATCAAATTATCAAAGAATTATGAAGAAAGATCCTTGGAATTTACAACCTTACTTCTCAAGGTTTTAAGATAAAAATCCAAGTTGATAAAGCTAACCCACAACCTTTTACATTAATAATTCATGGACCAACAATGTAAAGTTGTTAGAGATGTCCTACCTTGGGTAGCCTTGTTTATAGCTAAGGGCAGGATTGAACAATTAGCCTTTGATATGCTAGAGGAAGAGCAATATAATCTGAAATCTTTAACAAGCCAAGCATTAGAAGAAGAGTTCAAGTTCCCAATCAAGAAACAAGTTCTCAACTTTGAGGCTCAAGATCCTTTAATTGACATCAACTTAAATACTAATGAAAAGCCTAAGTTAAAGGGACCAAAATCAATTGATTGATCTTATAAAATAATATCAAGATTGTTTTGTTTAGGAGTACCATGAAATCCCTAGGTTATCCAAATTGTCTATTGAGCATAAATTGCCAAATAAAAAAGGGATCTAACCACATAAGTTGCCAGCTAGAAGGTTCAATACAAAACTACTACCAAAAATTAAGAAAGAAATAAAGAGACTGCTAAAGATAGGAGTTACACATACATCTAGGTATATGAAGTGGCTTTCAAACATAGTTCTTGTCATAATGAAGAATAAGCAAGTCAAGATTGGCATAGACTTTTAGAACTTGAACCTGTCTACCTCCAAAGATGAATATGTCATGCCAATAGTGGATATATTGATTGATGTAATAGCCAATCATGAAATTTTTACCTTTGTGGATGGATATTTAAGCCATAATCAAATTTTCCTAGCCAAAGAAGATATCCGTGAGTCGGCATTCCATTGCCCTTTTGTGTTAGGTATTTATGAATGGCTTGTTATACCATTTGGTTAAAAAATATAGGTGCTATGTATCCGTGGGAAATGAATGCTATTTCCACAACATAATTGGTAAAAGTATGGAAGTTTATATAGATGATGTAATGATAAAATCTAAAAGGTTTGATGAACATTTGGCTAACATGGAGCAAGCATTCGAGAGGATGAGATTTTATAATTTAAAGATAAATTTGGCTAAATGTTCATTTAGAGTCTAAGCTAGAGACTTCTTTGGTTGTAGTGTACCTTAGCAAGGAATTGAAGTAGATAGAAACAAAGCCAAGATAGTTTTAAAGGCAAAACAATCACAAAATAAGAAAAAGTTACAGAGCTTAACTGGTAAGATAAACTTCCTAGAAAGGCTTATTGCCAACTCACTTAGGAAATTAAAATCCTTCTCACTCTTACTAAAGTTGAAAAATGCTAATGAATTAATTTAGGGAGAAGAATAGCAATTAGTTTTTGAACAAATCAAGAAAAGTTTAGCTGACCCACTAGTCTCGTTACCTTCTATGCCAGATAAACCATTGAAGCTCCTTATCTCAATTGCTAAGGAATCTATCAATTTGCTTCTTGCACAAGATGTCAAAGATGGAACCAAAAGAGCTATTTACTATCTTTGTTGATTATTAAATAATGTTAAAACTAAATATACTCTTATGGAAAAACTATATCTTTCTATGCATCATGCAAGCACAATACTTGAATATTATGTTTTACCTAAAATTTTTTTAATTATGTGCAAAATTGAAATAGTAAAATAGTTACTTAATAGGCCTATCTTACAATAAAGATTAATGAACTAGGCCATTAAGTTGAATGCTTTTGCTTTTAAAAATATATTCCACTTAGGGCTGTCAAAGGACATGCCTTAGTTGATTTTTTAGCTCAAAATTCATGTATTGATATTAAAGATCCTTTAGTAGAAGCAAACAATTATGTGTAACTTAAATTATGGGTATTAGTATTTGATGGATCCAAAATTCAAAAAGCTCTTGGAGCAGGAGTTATCACTGACTTAATAGGTCAAATTGGGAAATTTATGTTCCAGTTGAAACCAATTCATTCAAACAATTAAGCTAAGTATAAGACCTTGATTATTGGGTCAAATTGTTGATATCCATGAAGGCTCAGTTCATTTAGATAATGGGAGATTATTAGTTAGTCATCAAATAACTTACTAGAGAGTATAACTACAATAATTCAAACTTATCATATTATTATGAAATAGTGCTTTGTCAATATAATAATTATGTATATAAAATGAGCTTTTAGATTCAAACCTATGGAATTTGAAAGAGATTAGGAAATCCTTTAAACATATAAAGTTGCAGCTATTGATCAACAACTTGTTGCTGGCAATTGGAAAATAGAATTAATTGGCTATCTATAATAATTTCAAGCTCGTACAAAAGCCCTAAGATATGCTAAATAGATGATGAGTTATACAAAGGGGGTAGAAGGCCTGTTGTAGAAATATTTGGGCAAAATGGAAGCTAAGATTCATGGGATAAGTTACTCAAAGAGGTTGTAGGTCCCATAGATTGAAACCCAAGATAAGATGGTTGATTCATAAACATGGCTATTATTAACTATCAATAATAGTTGATTTTTTCAAATATGTTAAAGGCTGTGAAACTTGTCAATTGTATGGTCCTATTTAGAGATTGTTGGCTAATGAATTACATCAATTTATCAAATTATAGCCATTCAAAGGTTGTGTTATGGATTTGATAGATAACATTATTCTTCCTTTATCTAATTGGCACGCCTTCATTACTATAGCAACATATTGCTTTATGAAATGTGTCAAGGGATAGCCAATGGTGAATGTTATGCAAGTAGATGTGATCAGATTTATTCATCAATAAATCATCCACAAATTTAGCATTCCTCAAACTATAACAACTTATGAATGTACATTGTTCAAGGAGGATAAAATGGTGGCCTTTACTTAAGAATATGGTATTCAAATGATCAATTCAACTCCATATTATACTTAAGCCAATGGGTAAGTTAAGGCTACCAACAAAATCCTAATTGTTATGATTAAAAAAGCTTTAGAAGATAAGCCTAGAAGATGGCATAAAGTCCTCTCTAAATTACTTTAAACATAAAATGCTAGGTGTACTATGATTGATCTTACTTCATTTTAGCAAACTTATGGCTAAGATGTTATTTTGTCTCTTGAGATAATTGTAAAATCTCTAAACAAAATGATTTAAAACCAGATAAATATCACTAGTCTTTGCACATGGAATTAGAATTAGTAGATAAAGATTGACTAATGGCCCTTGATAATATTTAGAGAAATAAAATAAAAGTAGCAAAAGTATATAACAAGTGAATTAAACAAAATGTTTGCTGAAGGAGGCCTAATTTGGAATATCATTCTATTGATTGGTACTAAAGACCTTAAATTTGGCAAATAGTCACTAAACTGGGAAACCTTTTTTATTGTAAGCTAAGTTTTTTCTCGTGGTGCTTATCAACTAATTAACATGAGGAGAAGAATTAAATAAAAGCATTAATGGAAAATATTTAAAGCTTTATTACCCCTCTATTTAGGAAGGCATTTAAGATGTAAGTCCTTAAGGATAGCTACAAGCTAGTTACTTATCTTTTATCCAATAAAACCAAAAAAAAAATCACAAAAAGGCAAACAAGAAATCAAAACCTACTAAGCTTGGTCTTAGGTAGTAGCAAGAGGAGGAGAAATTATTGTCAAGGGCACAACTTCTTTGGTAGTAGTTGATGTTCTAAATATGGTAGCTTGACTTGGAGAAGCAAAAGTCATCTCAGCACTCATCTTGACCATTTAATAAACTTTCACCTCAGTTAATAAACTTTTACATTCCAATATTTGTTGGCTTTAGCCAAGCCCTTTTCACTTGGTATTAGGTCTCCTTCTAGTATCTCTTTCTATTACAATAGGTATTCAATCTCAAAATTAATGTAGTAGTCTGATTATATAATTTAACTTAGATTCTAAACATGATTTCAATTGAGCTAAAATGCTTGTCAGCTGAGGCTAGAGGGTAGTGATTTCATCTTGGATCTTAAGGAGCTCAGTGGGTTCGTTGAGCCTAGCTGCAATATGAATCTATTCCAATAGGTTAGATTGGTAGTCTTCTTCTATGACTTTATACAAAGTCTAGAAGAAAGACTTCTTAACCTATAAATCAATCAGTCGCACTAGATCTTTGGCATTAACATTACTATGTTCCTTGTTTGCTTTATTGGGAAAAGAAATGTCACTTAGCAAAAAAGCCATTTTATTGTAAGCTGCCTTAATAGAAGGTGCTAATCTAGAAGAATCAACCAGTTTGACAATATGGATCATAGAAAGGTTTAAGGTAGGCATAATTTTTGGATTGTTAGGAAAGTATCCATAAGGATGGGTCTTAATAAACTCTTTAAGCATAGGAAACGTTGAGGAGCCATCAATCTTAGAGCTAGAGATTGAGGTTTTGACATACTAATTCAAGATTTCATTTAAAAGGCTAGAAATCAGATTAACTTAGACCTTAAATGAAGAGTTTGTGGAAGTCTAGTAGCAAATTAAACTACTATAGTTAGAGAGGCTTGAAATGTTTTAGTAACAAATTGAATCAACTAGGGTGGTAAAGCTAGAGGCATTTTTACAGTAGATTAAATTGTTTTGGTTGGTGAAATTTTAGGTGGATTCAAAGAAAGGTGGAGTTTTGCTTTCTTCTATATAAAAAAAATGATAAAATATTAGCCAGACAGCAAGGTAGAATCAAATTCTATAAATTCAACTACAAACCAAATTTACTTTAGCATAATTATCAAGTTTAGAGAGTGGGCTTTAGGGTTTAGAAGCTACAAATAGAGTAGAGACAATTACAATGGCGAATTATCTAGTTTGTCTTTTGAAAGTGCTAGCTAAAATTCCTCCAAGCAAGTATTTTAATAATTTTAAATCCACTATAGGAGGAGTTGTTTTTCCAGCATAAAACAAAAATGAAAAGTTAAAAGCTATCACTATTGTTCTATTGAAGTAATATAATTAGCTTATTACCTTTCGTAGAAGAGTGGATGGTGTGAGAAAAAGATAGATCCTTTTTCTTTCAAGAGATTGATCAAAATGTTCATCGATTAATCTTGTTAAATAACTGGGAAGGTGGTAGGAAAATAATATAAAAGAACATGGGCCACCAATCATCAAATTTTGAGGTTTTACGAGGTTGAGCAGAAAATAGAAAAAACTTGAAATTATTAAGTTTCTTAAAGTTAGCCATGTTTAGTTACACAATAGCAATAAAGGAGAGGGTAGGCCTATTAGAATAAGTAGCCAAAAAATCAAATGGCATTAGGATACCTTGGGACAAACCAAATTAATAAGCAAAACATAAACTGATGTGAGGTTCAACATATACTTTGTTATAATGGGTAATGAATTTTACCCCACAAAATAAATCTAGAGTCAATAAAAGGCTACTCCATCTTACAACCACATCTTATAGCACTTGGGGGTTAGAGTTGTTAAGTATATTAACTCAAAACCAAGCAAAGCCATATTTCTTTTGCTTAAAAGTAAATAAATCAAAAGAGCTACAATATTATACGCTAAATAACTTTTTAACAACTTTAAAAGAAAATAGTTTGAAGGCAAGTATTAATTGAAGGACTTGTCTAAAAATGAAAGGGTTATCTAGTTTCTCAGCATCAGTAAAGCTAGTAGAGACAAATTTTAAGAAATATTTGAAAATCCTCAAAGAAAGAAACCATGGTGGTCCTGGAATGGATTTAATGTCTTCACCAGTTTGTAAGCACTCAATAATAATAAATAGACTTCTATACAACAAAGATAAAAAATAGAGGTGCTAAGGCTAAAATCTTACCTGAGGCTATAACAACTAATAATATAAATATTTAAAAACTATGGCCAACAAGTTAGTGCAAATAAAATATTTACAGAGCTAAAATAACAAGAAAGCATGGTGTTTTAAGTTAGAAACAAGACCTTTAGACTTCTCATTGGCTGCCATCAAAGCTTAATAACAAGTAGATGTTTTGGAAAAGTTATTCTCCAAGTTGTCATTTATTGAGCTGAAAAGAGTGAAAAGCTCATCCTTATCAATCGGTAGGCTAGTAATGGCCACCACACCTAAAAGAGTGGGGCTTATTATGGTAAGAGGAAAGATGAACCCATTCACAACAATTAGCTAAAAGTTGAAGAATCTGAAAAGAAGTTCAACATTAGAGGGTATATCCTACTTAGACATTATAATAAGATTGAAAATACTCCATCTTTTCTAATAACCTCTTCTCTTTTTTCATGACTTTATTAAACTAGCTAATATAAGTTTTTTTTTGGCTAAAAACAAAAAGCAAAAAGGCTTTTGGCAATTAAGAATCAATCAGAATTTATTGGTAAGAATAAACCCTTAGGATGGATAAAATGGTCTAGCATTAGTTTAACTTAAGCCAAATTCAAAAGTGAAGAAACAAGCATAAAGGTATGATGCTGAGGCAGATATGGAGTTAAGGCAGTAGGGTCCACAACTTTCTTAAGCTTGGGAGGTGAACTGGTCGGCTAAAAAAAGGTCATTATTCAATGAAGCCACCATTAAAAGAATACTCTTGATTTTGAGAATCAAATACTGAAGACATGATTAAGGTAAAAGTGAGAAGGAAAAAAGCACAATGGTGAAAGAGGATAAAGGCTACATTTGCTTGGTGAAAAGTGTAGTAAAAGAAAGTAAAGATTTACTTTTATAAAAGATTTTGACAGCTTTTTGAGAAAACCAAGTAACAAAAACAAAGTATAAAGCAATCAAATTCCACCATGAGTTAATGATCAAGTAAATTCAAATTTTAAAGTTCAAATACATCATTTTTGCTTCTTATCATCATTGTCATTGGCTAAAAAGATGTAGGAAGTAAAATGTCAATGCTAAGAGTAAATGAGCTAGACTAATTTTTAGGCCTATGATTTGGACTAAACTATTGGAGGATATTAACTAGATTGTGTTATGTTTGGTAACAAGAGCATTGAATTGGGCTTGAGGCTAAAATATGTCCAATTCCAGAGCAAACAATAGTAAGTGATGCACTATTTTAGTAAAATGTTTGGTAAAATATTTTAGGCTAATTTTGAACCAGACAGCAGGTTAGTTCAACTGGACAGTCTAATCTGGTTTTAAGTACTATGCATGCAAGTAAACTATAAAAAGATATTTAGGTGTTCCCAAGCCACTTTTAGCTAATTAACCACTTTCCTACAAATTAAAGATTAAACCTATCAAATATTTTGAATTTTTTGGCATAAATCACTACTCAAATTGTTGGCTATAATTTTATATTATTGCTAATATTGGTTAAAAAATTAGGAAGAGTGGCTGATAGTTTAAGTGGGGTTAATAGTGTAACGTCGGGTTTTTCTTAAAATGTTAGAAATGGACCAGTTATAAAAAGAAGTCCCCGAAAGAGGAAGATTTGATGCCAAAAAAAAATTAAAATAAAATTCTAAATAATAGAAAATGAGGATCTAAAATTTAAGATGCCCAAAAACTAAAGTCTGAGTAGCTGAATAAAATCTGGCAAAAGGTAGTGACATTTTCATAATTTTGAGCACTTTTTAGAAAACTCAAAGAAGAGATTTTTAAATGAAAAAAAAATTAAGTTTCATGGAGTTCTCAAAGGCTCTAAAAATCATAAGAACCCTTAGAATTGTTCAAGCACTCCTATTTACGTTTTAGAGCATTGGTAGACCCAAACTTTAACCAGTCTATTCGGAAACATTTTAAATCCAATTTGACCAAAACTAAAGGCATTTTATAAGTTGAAAAACCTAAATTTTATGATAGAAAAGATAATTCTAAAAAAAATTAAAATGAACCTAAATAGAAAGAGCTAAGAAAAGGGGACATAAAAGGGATTTTAAAAAGTCTTAAATGAGCCTCTTGCCTTTATATAACATGTCCCTCTCCTATTCTCCACTTAACCAACCTATTTTCTATCCCAAACCAAAGGAGAGACTAGTAGAGAAGGGCACACAAAAGGAGGGGAAAAAGAAGAAGAAAAGCTTGGTAAAAAGGTAAGAAAATCATGGAATTTCATGCCCTTTCTTCACTAATATTATTCTCCTCCTTCTCCTCTCTTTTCCTATGGGTCTCATGATTGATTTGGGGCTATTTTGGGATTGGTTCAATAGGAGAAATTTAGAATTTGAAGGAGAAGTTTGAAGCATATGGAAGAGCTCTTGAAAAGCTTTGAAACCAAGGTAAGAACCATAGCTTTCCTTGCATCTTTTTGCTTGTTCTTCCTTAAGTGAGTTTCGTCCTAGTATAGCCCATCTAATAGGAGATGAATTCTAAACAAACCAAGCAAGGAACAAGGGTTTTAGAGTGTGAGAATTAAGGATATGCAATTGGAATTGAAAAGGAAGCATTAGAAATCAAGTTACAAAACCTAGGGATTTAGTTGCACCTTGGTAGATATAAAGCTTCCTAATGATAATTTTAGTTGTCTAAGAGTGTGTATAGGTTCTTCAAATAACTAGGAAGCCTCATATATGCCAACTCTTTAAAGAAAATTTACAAAAATCCATGGGTCTTCTTCCTTGCATATGTCTTGGCCAAGAGCTCTCCATGCACTTAGGGAGAGTTTTAATTCATTCTAAGGCTAAAAAAGGACTAAATATGATAGATGAACAACAAAGGACGTATTGGAATAAATTTAGAAAGTATGGTTTGTGAGATAGACGTTTAGGCTCCATTTTAAAACATAAAGAAGCAACTTGTATCTGGGTTCTTTAAAATAAATTTGTGATGACTCTAATGAGTCTAAACGGAGTTAAGAGACTTAGATAAAAGGACAAAGTGGAGCCAAGATCATAAATTCTAATAATTGCTTCATTGTATCTTGTATAGAACCATAATTCTGTCTTGGAACAAAGTAGTTTTACATAGAGTTTGTAAAAAGCTAAAGCTTACTCCAATGATTGAAATATGTCTCATTTGATATGTCTAGGCCAAGAGAAGCAAGTGCCACCTAGTTGTATGTGCTTAGTCGAAAAGGAGAAGAAGAACTAAAGAGAAAAGTTTGTGTTCTTGCTTCAAGGTAGCTCTCTAACTTTTCTCACATGCATGGTTTGGATGTTTACTTATCTTTGAGTACTTGCATATATGTTTGAACTATGAAATATGTTTCTAGTCATTGCTTACATGTTATGGTATCATTATGTTTCTTGAAAAATTTCTATACATGCTAAGTGGTTTGAATGGGGATGGTTATGCTAAAAATCCCTTAGCATAAGTGAGGATGATATAAAATTCTTTAAGAATGGGTGAGACAAAGCCAAAAGTCTTAAGAAAGGTGAGAGTTAGTCAAAAGTCCCTTGAAAGTAGATGAGACAAATCCAAAAGTCTCAAAGAAATTGGATAAGGCTAGACCAATGCACTTAAAAGTCTATGTTTGGTATGTATGAATTCATATGCCAAGGAAAATACTTTATGTATGTTCACTAGTAGCTTAAATGTCATACATATATTTTTTGACATGAATTTACATCCATTATGTATGTTTGAAAGGGTTAAAAGCTATTAGGATTATTTGAATCTCACTTTTTCCCTATAGATATCTTACCATGTCTAGGTGAGCCCAGTAGACCAAAAAATGAAGGCCAATCATCTTTAGAAGAAAGACTTTGACAAAAGGATAGATAATTAAACATTTTGATAACATTTTGATGTTAATCTTTGTAACTACATGATGTATATATAGTGTAAACATTTGAACATGTTCAAATTTATGTAAATATGATGTATGCATCAATGTGGAAGCCAAATGAATGAATGAATGAGTTTTTGCCACTTATGAGTCTTTATGTGTATGTGTATGAATGCAAGTGGCAAGATGAGAATGAGCTCCATGATAATGTAAGCCAATTGGCATGCTTCTATAAGTTGTAATTATGCTTTTAGATTTACCCAAGTGGTTATGGAAAGATGAGAAGAGCATTTGGTGCCTTTTTGTCTCATTATGGACTTCAAAATTAACCATTTCTTGAGTTGAACCAAAGTCTAACCAAATGAATGATTTTTTCTAGGAAATTTGGCCAGCAAGTAGGTCTCATCTAGGTCATTTCATAGAATTAAAGAGCACTCAATTTGAAACTCTAGAGAATTTATTATAATTTTTCAAAGTTGGCTAAATTATGTAGAAATGGTATGAGTACTATTTATATAGTCAGTTTGCTTCTCTATATCACATATGGGGCAAATGAAGTCCAATGTTTATAAATTTTTACAAGCATAAACTAGACATAATAAGATTTACATAGTGACTAAGATCTTCTTATTTGGAGCTTTGTAGAGGGAGAACCAAATTTTTGAAATTTCAGGTCTTGGAGCTACTCGAGAACAAACCTTATATATAGTTCTACTGCTTTTCTTAGGCTAAATGCTATTGTCTTAGTCTGAAGCTATTTTAAATCATTAGTTAACATCTAGATCTTTTCAGAAAGTTATCATATGCATAATTTAAATTTTTATAGAATTAGTTATGAATTTTTAAAATTCATATCAGAAATCTAGACAGCAAACCCAAGAGCAAATTCTGGTTTTTGTGTAATATGGTTCTAAATCCAAGCTTCTTGAGATGAATTGTGATATTTATGATTTGAATAGATATGTAATGGATGGAAAATAATATTGATGAGCTCACATTATCTTTAAAGTATAAAATGAATTAATTAAGCTTTCTGTTATGCAATTAACCATGGATAAAAGTGCCACTTTCTTATGAATGTATACCTATATGTCAAGTATATGTTAAGATAGCCTATGTGGCATTTGTTTCAAGGCTAGGAAGTTAAGATATTACAAATAGCTAGTTTTAGGCATATAAATACTCATTGTAGATTTATTTTAAACATACATATTTGATTAATCGAACATAAACCTTTTTATGTTTTATTCCTCACATTCCTTTAATTTCCAAAATTGATCACTTCATTTATAACTTTCTTTATTGTAACACTTCGATCTAATTAGCATCTAACTTATAGATTAAATAAAGAAATTTGACTAATTAATTGTATGAATAACCTTAATGATCCCAACATAGTGAACTAATTTAAAACTTTTATCTTTACCAAGTTGTTAACTCATCACCATTATAAGTTAAATGTATTTACATAAGCTATTAAGAGTAGAATCAGCCTCTTTTCCCTAATTTAAAACTTTAATCCACCTAGAAAGTGTGGATTAACTCTTTGATAACACCCCAAAGTAACCACTCTTGAGATACCATTTATGGTACAATGGGAAAAGGTGAAGAAAACAAGGAAATAAGGGAAAACAAGATTGTGGTAGCAGTCACGCCCCTGGAAGGTCAAAGGTCCATAAAATAGAATAAGGGCCATTTGAGGTGATGATCTCAACTATTACTAATTCTATTTTGTGTAGTAAGTGATGTGCAAATGAGCCAAGATACATTAATACTCAATCTATGCTACACAATAGGACATGGAACCATTAAATAACTTTGGATGGTGTAACACCCCAAAATTAATTAAGGTGTTAATTGTGGACTTAGGCTAATTAAAAATAATTATTATGGAATAATTAGGACAAAATTTGGGAGGTATAAGCACAGGAGAGAGTCATGCCATGGCTAGGAGGGGCTCGCCGTAGCTAAGAGAGTGACGAAAGCAAGGAGCACCATGGTGCAAGGTGTCTTGCCGTGGTGCAAAATGATAATGTTGCCCAATGAGGGTAATAGAGAGCAACATCACCGCAGTGCAATATGTTTTGCTATGACTCAAGTCGAGGGAATTAGGTAATGAGTGTTTCAGTAGCTAGTTTCACCGCAGCATGCAAGTATAGCCCGCCATGGCGCTAATCATAAAACTTTGTACAGTAGCTCCAAGTGGTGTTTTCGTCATGGCGCCATATAGGCTCACTACGATGAGGCTCTAACTCACCACAGAGATTTGCAAAAATTAGAGAAGTTGAACCTGAGAGCAACTTCATGCAAAATTTGGTTTTAAAGTTCTAGTAGTTAACTTAGCAGTGGTAGGAAGGTATCAAGTCACAGCAAAAGTTCTCAAAACTCTTATGTTTAGCCTAGAAACCCTAGTTTTTCCTATTGTAATGCTAAGGAATGATTTAAAAATACTTGTAGGAGTTGGAATTAATGGATAAATGAATCAAAGGCTCCTCATTAATAATTCATTTCACTTGTGCATTTAAATATTTGTAGTTGTTTGGTTAATGACTCTAGTGGTATCAATGTTTAAATTTCTCCACTTTTTTCTAATGTAATTAATTGTAATGACTTTAAACCTTGATCTATAATTTTAATCATGTATTTAACCTTGATTACCATGATTAGAAGTTATGGTCATTACAGATAGTGTAACAACCAGGAAAAGAAAGAAGAAGAAAAGAAAAGAAAAAGAAAAAAAAAGAGAAAGAAGAGAAAAGTTGAAAATTTTCAAAGTGCTGAAAATTTTCTAAGTTTGCTAGCTACAGCCCGACTATAGCGAATGTACCTGTTCGTTATAGCGAGAAATAGTCTAGCTATAGCGAGAGTGCCTTCTCACTATAGCGAAAATGCTTCTAGCTATAGCGAGTGCAGGCATCCTATACAAAAACCAAGGCGTAGCTCGTTATAGCGCGCCATAGCGAAAACAGGGGTCTGGGATTGACACGAGCTCGCCGTAGTGAGGGTTATGGCTCACTATAGCGAGGGTTAGTCGGGAAAAGCGTAAAAAAAGAGAATTTGATATTTTAAAGAGCTCCAACTCATCCTTTCTCTCTAAACCACCTTAAGCTTCATCCAAGCACAGAAAAGAGAGCTTGAAAGAGAGAGAAACAAGGAGGAACCAAGAGAAAAGGAAGGAAAGCTAAGGAAGAAAGGTAAGAGCCTTCAAAACTCTTCATGCTTCTTCTTCTTGATTTATTCCTCTCCTTCTAAGCTCCCTTTTCATGGGTTGAGGAGTGAGAAGGTTTTGGTTCTGACCTAGAGGGAGCAAGAAACCTTTACAAGAGAGTGTGATGAGTTGAGAAAGGTAAGAAAAGAGATGAATAGTGGGTGAAAATCTAGTGAGAGAAAGAAACCCTTAGCTTCATATGCTTAGTAGGGTTATTAGAAAGAAATCCCTAGCTTATGAAAGTGTTAAGAGAATAATTCCATGCTTCTTGTGTGGTTAGGCTCAAAAGAAGCACTCTCATCTAGAGTTGATTGTGAAAACCATAAGGGAGGAGACAAATTGAAAGGGAAAGTTTGTGAATAACCAAAAAGGTAGCTCTCTCCACCTTTTTTCATGCATAAGATGTGTGCTTACATTGTCTTGCTTGTGTGTATGTATATTTGGAACCATGAAAAGTATGCTAGCATGATGATGCCTCATGTATTTCAATGATGTTTTATGTGATTGTTTGGGTTTGCTTGAGTATGAAAAAGCCAATAACCCTTTAGCCATGGTGAGGATGAGCCAAAAACCCTCAAGTTGGTTGAGACAAAGTAAAGAGTCTCCCAAAAGTGAGGTTGACTCCTAAAGAGTAAGGGTTGAGTCTAAGAACCTCTTAGAGAATGGGTGAGGCAAGTCCAAAATTCACAAGCGAGTGGGTGAGGCTAATCCATTTACTTGGCAAGCTTTTATATGTTAGATATGGCCTACTCACATGTTGAAAATGTTTTTATATGTATGGCCAACTCAAATGTTGCAAATGCTTTCCTTATGATTTCACATGCTAATATGCCCATGCATACATTGTGAGACTTATTTGCATGCTTTGTGTGTATGATTGAATGAGAGATGAGCTATTGAGATTCTTTGAATCTCACTCCCCCTCTCCACCATCCCAACATGTTAGGTGGACCGAGTGAGGCAAGAGATGGGAGCCACCAAGCTTGAAGCTAGGGAATTCAATGAAGAGATTATAAAAGAGCCTTGTATTTATTTTGTAGTTAAGTCAAGAGGTATAAATTATCGATGTACATGATGTAGCACTTAGGAATACTTGTAAATGAATGTATTCGATGAATATATATATATATATATATATATATATGAGAATTGAATTCATGGTGCATGATGTAGCAAATTTTGCAATGAATGGTAAGATCTAGCCTTCTCCCATGAGTGTATGTGTTGGTGTGGGAGAGTGAGTTTCTTAAATCTGGATTGTTAGACACTTGAGTCATATTTAATAGCCTATGTGGATGCATTCCCACGTGCTCATAGAGCTTTAAAGGTAGAAGAGGCAAAAGTGAACCCTTAATGCCTCATTTAGCACATGAAATTGGTCCTTTTGCCCATGATGTCCAAATCTGACCAAATGACTTCTTCTTGCCTTGAAATTTGGCATGTGACTATATCTTGTCTAGAGCTTTTTGGGAAGCTAAAGATCAAATCATTTGGAGGTCTATAGAATTTTCCATGATTTTTCAAAGTTGGTATCAGAATTTCGGATTTTCAGAAATACTGTTCATTTGGTTAGTTAGGGAATTGTGTCATCCGACGGGCAAACGTGATCCAATGACTATGAAATTTTATAGGAAAAAACTAAACAGTCACAGTGACTTGTAACAACTGGAAGCACCTCATTTGGAGGTCTAGAGAGGAAGATATGCAATTTCGAAGTTCCAGCCCAGAATTAGTCATCCTACCAGACCCGAGGTACTGTTTCATCGGTTTCTGGGTGTTTGGCTTAATGAACTGATCTGGAGACATTTTTCCTCTCTAGTTAACATCTACATATTTCTATAGTGATATCGTTTGCAAGAATTGGATTTTTTTGAAATTAGTTAGACATTTTTGAAGTTCATATCAGTAAACTGTGACAGTAGCAGGAACCCCTCCGACCTTCAGATGATTTCGCATGTCAAACATGTTATGTGTGGGATGTTATGACTTACACATATTTTTCCCATGAAGTACAGTCTAATATTTCCAGAGTGACCAAGAGAGCATGTTTTCAATTTTTTTATATTTAGTTATGAATTTCCAAACCTTGCTCAAAAATGAGGCCAAATCTGCCGAAAATGAATTTGCATATCTCATATCCCTTTTTGCTTTCCATAGGTTTAAAGCATGTTTTTGGGATTAAAATGAGTCTTAATAGTGCAATTAAACATGAGGGCGCAAAGAAAGAGCTCACCCGGTCCATGTGACACTAAAGTAAATGTCTACTGATGCATGATGCCATGTGAGAAAGAATATGAACCCAAAGAAAATGATCTCCCTTTATGCTCCCCATATGTATATGAGCATGTAAGGCATGATGCAAGAGAGCTAGAGATGAAGGTGTTACAGATAGGGTCTCTTATGATGTAGGAATTTAAGAAATGATTATCTAACCTTCATAACTCCCATAAAACCAAAAAAAAAAAAAAGATCACATGGCAACAACTTAATTTTGATAGCAAAATAACAAATTGAACCAACAACCTATATACCTAAATTCATCAATATTCAACCATTTGACTTCAAACCAACTCTAACAAATTTTAAATGTAAATGAAAGTCGTTCCATCCCTTAAAGTCATAAAACATCCACACATTTAAAATATAAATATGAGACTTCCTAAGAATTCATTATCATATGTTTAATAACTACCATACCAAGGCTCCCTAAACCATCAACAACCAAGTAATAATCAATATCTAACATTACCATACAAACTAAAAGAGTCATAAATAAGCTACTCCAAAATATACCATAATTATATGTGAGATCTAAATACAAAAGACCTTAAAATCATCTAAGATCCTAACTATCATTTTCACAGGTAGAATTACTGAAAAGATGAAATCCTACACTTGGGAACATCATATTACAAGTTGTAAGTTAGATAAAAATTTACTAAAATATACATAACTAAGCTATAGACTATTAAAATGTGAGTTTAGCCTAGTCCAATCAAGCCTTTGGTTACTCATTCTTGTCAAAGCTCGAGTCTTCACTTGTAAAATATTAGCCCACAATAGAAGTAAGACATAAAATTTCAATAACCAAAAGTAATTTTCATCCACATCTATATAAGTAAACACGTATATAGCTATACATGATAAAATCATTAATTCATGATGTCATATTCAACAAATTAAAAGTAGGAAATTTAATAATAATTCTCACAGTCATTGGCCAATGAGTAAACCATGGGTAGTGTACAATCGTAAGGTCTACATGCTATCCATTCTACTAGAACATACTTGTGTGGGCCACGATAGTCATCAAGACACACTTGTGAAGTCCACAATGAAATATACACAAGCAGTCAAACTGAACATGGCATTACATAAAATATTATTATGCATACAGAAGCTATCAATATGACTCCACGACAAATATAAATAGAATTAAACCCCAATTACCTTAAACAATAATTTCCACTTTCAAATTAGTTACTAACAGCCACCAAGTAGGAGCACAAGCCTCTACCAATATTAACCACCACAAATATTCATCAATCCAAGGAGAACCATACTTTAAATCAATCAACATTCAACAAATCACTTAATTTCAACTTAGCCAAGGTTCTAAGAGTTGTAAACTACCAATTTAAGCTCAAGAATCCAAGCTAACATGATGGGTCACCTCTTTACCTTGAATTTTCGCACATATGCATGGTCATATATGAAAATCGAATTTTGAGGTGAAATTTGGGCAAAATAACATTAGAAATCAACGAGACTTACTTACCTAATACTTGCTTAAACTCTTTTCTCCACTAATCCACCAAGAGCAAACCAAAATCCTTAAATCTACTAACCTAAGGTTTCACTAAGCTTCACCCAATTAAGAGATATTTGATTCAAAAGAAAGAGAAGGAGAGGATCACTTTTCTCAACACTCATCTAAACAAAAAACATCTCCTTCTTACCAGATCAAGGCTCCAAAGTTCTGCTCTACACTTTCTCCTCCCCTTTGTGTTTTTACTATCTTCTTGGACTATATGGAAGTGGCTACATGAAATGGGAGAGTGTGTAAGGCTAGGGAAGATGTTTTAAGTTAAATGGATCATTGGTTGGATCTTAGATCTAGGTTTTAGGCTATTTGGGTCTTGGGTTTTGCTAAGTTTAAGTTGGACCTCTCTAAAAATCTATTTTTGGGCCATTTCAATTGGGTTTAATTAAATCTTAGAGACTAATAGGCTCTAAATAATTTTTTTAGGGCAACTTATTAATTTCAACAAAAATAAATTTATTTTTTGAATTAAATCCTAACTTAGTCATTCCTTCTTTAATAATTTTTCTATTTATTTATTTATTCCTAAAATTCATAATTTAACTACTTTTCTCTCAAAATCCTTAATTAAATTACTTTCCCTCAATAATCCATCTTAACTAATTTAAGGATGTTACATTGATTGTATTTATGTCTTTACTTTCCTTTTTTGCTTTTTCTAGTTATAGATGTTTAGTCATTATTCAAACTAAGCACTTCCTTTAGTAACCTAGAAATCCAAAGCTAAGGAACAAAGTTTCTTTCTTAGCGTATCACATGAACGTAGTAATGAAATATGTAAGTTAGATTATCAATTTGGGTAATCAATCCAAATTCACAAGCAACATGTATTTTTTGCAAGTGTTCAAAGCTAAATTATATGGGTATGAAATGTTTCTTAAGGAATTACACACACACACACACACACACACACATCACATTGTTCTTGGCTAAATTTTATTGATATGAAGGGTTTCTTACTAAATTATATATGTATGAAGTGCAATTTGTTGAATTTTTAGTTCTCTTTATAGTTGAGGTTCATTTTCTCAATTGGAAAATATTTTATGCAAGTGTTAATTGTTGAAGTATATTGATATAAAGTATTTCTTGATGAATTATGTAATACCATATCTAGTAACTACTTAACTTGCATCACAAATGGAGTAAAACCATTTTCATTAAATTATCACCTTTGGCAACGGAAAGTACCATTATTAAAAGCCAAAATAATTTATCTTTCGCTAAATGGACCATGTGGACCTACCAAACTCATTTTCCATTGATAACACATTTGGTCAATCAAAAATGTCACATTTTGAACCATAAATTTTGGGTCCAAGGCATACATCCCAAAATCACATCACACTTGCAATTTTCCATATGCTCCATATTTTGATATAAATTTTGAAAATTCATAACTAATTGTAGAAAATTCCAAATCATGCAAATTATAGCTTTTTCGAAAGCTTGGATATCCTCTAAATACCTTAAAAATTTTAGATCAAAAAATTCATGTTTGACTTACAAAATGACAATGGAACAATAACTAGGTCACTGGTTGGGACAATAGCAAACCTAGAATTTCAAAAATTCATTTCTCTCCCTACAAAGCTCTAAATTGGGTGCTCTTAATGGCTATGAAAATCTTATGATATCTACTATATATCTATAAGATTTCATGAGTATTGGGCTTTATTTGGCTCCTAAATGACACTAAAAACTAAACTAACCATATGAACAGTAACAGTGACAATTTATGTATAATTTGGCCAACTTTGAAAAATTATAATAAATTTTCTAGAGCTCCAAAAATAATGCTATTTTACTCTGCAAAAAGCTCTAGATGATACCTATATACTTGCCAAATTTCATGCAAAAATTTATCTATTTGGTCAGACTTTGGTTTAGGCTAAGAATATGGTCAATTTTGGGATCCACATGGCTTCAAATGGTATCAAACAGCCTTCTAGCCATACCATGACCATTTGAGCACATCCAAAAATTTGAACATAACATATAGAAGCATCCCAATAGACTTAAATCTTCATGGAACTCAAAATTACTCATCCACTTGTTCTTATACACATGCATATTAAGGGTCAAGGGTGTCAAAAATTTACATACTCATACATTTGATTCCAAGTTTAGTTCATACATCATAATTACATATTTTTACATGTACTTAAGGGTTTACATCTCATAAATATCATATACATACATACTTTGACATTAAATTATATAAAATCCTATTCTATTGTCAAAGTTTCATTATTCATGCTCTTTTGTTTCCATCTCTTACTTCATAAAGCTCACCTAGACATGACTAGATATAAAGTGGAGAAAAATGAGATTTAAAGAATTCCAATAACTTATTCACCCTTTCAAGAATACATATATGGTACATTTTTATGTCAAAGAATGCAAGCATATTGCAAATGCTTCTAGTAAACATACGTCATCACATTTTCAAATCATATGAAATCATTCCAATTCAAACATGAGCTTTAGGAACTTTTGGTCTAACCTCACCTAATTTCTTGGAACTTTTGGATTAGTCTTACTCAATTTTAGAGATTTTTGACTTAGCCTCACTCACTCTTGAGACTTTTGGCTTTATCTCACTTATTTTTAAGGACTTTTGGCACAACCTCACCTATTAAGAGCCAAACACATTCAAATTGTCATTTAAGAAACATGATAGTACCAAAGCATTAAACTAATGACTATAGGCATATCTCATGCTTCAAACATACATACAAACATCCAATGACAATCAAACAACCAAACAATGCATACAAGAAAGGATGGAGAGTTACTTTAAGACAAGAAACACAAATTTTCTTCATAGGATTTCTTTTTCCCCTTCTCAGCCTCACACACACACACCTAGGAGGAGCTTGATTTGCTTGGCCTAAACACATCAAATAAGACATAAATACATCATTAGAACTAATTCTAGCCTTACATAAACTCTATGCAAACATATTCTAGCTTATGGTATGCTTATAGTTCCATATAAGGGCATAATGAAGCAAATCCTATGATTCATGATCTTAGTTCTAATTTCTCACTCAATCTAAGTCTCATGACTCCATTTAAACTTATTAGAGTCATCACAAACTTAATTCAAGGAGCCAATTACTGAGTTGCTTCTTTATGCCTAAAAAGAAACTTAAACTTCCATTTTTCAAACTATGGTTTTTAAATTCAAACCAATGGTTCATTTAGTATTTATTATTCATATCTAGATCATTTCTATCATTGGAATCAAGAAAAACTCTCCCTAGGTACCTTTTCTCTCTTTGGCTGAGATATAGCTTAAGGTGAAAGCCCATGGAGTTTTCCTGGTTTTCCTAAGGAATTTGCTACTTATGTTGCTTCCTAGGTCTCTTATAGAGCCATACATACTCTTATATAAGTTATATTATCATTAGAAAGTTCTAAAAATTACTAAGTGTAACAAAAACCCTAGGCATCATAACTTGAATTTTAAAGCTTTTCTTTTAATTCCAATTGCATATTCTTATTCAACATGCTCCAAAACCCTTGTTCCTACCTTACTATGACCTGAATTCCTTCTTTCCTAGGTGGGCCTATGTCTGGCCAAAACTCATAAGAGAAGAAGCAACCAATAAGATGCAAGAAGGCCATAGTATTTTACCTTTTTTTAAGCCTTTCAAAGGAGCTTTCTAAAGCTTCCAATCTCTCCTTCAATTCCTCTCTTCCTCCTACTAAACTAGCCATGAAATAGCTCTAAATAAGTCATCAAAACCATTAGAGAAAAGAAGAGAAAGAGGAGAAGTTGGTGAAGGAGAAAGCATGAGAAAGTGGCCATTTCTTACCTTTTCTATTGATTTTCTCCTCCCTTCTTCCTCCCTCTTGGTGTGCCACTTGAAGTAGGTTTTAGTGTTGTTTTAGTCTAGAGAAGAGTCGATTTAGGCACAAGGGAGAAGTGGGGCATGATATATAAGAAGTAAAGCCAAGTTATAACACTTTTTCAAAATTCTAATTTAGTCCTTTTTCTTGATTTTTTTCATTTGGACTCATTTCAACTCTTTTTTTAGAACAGTCTTTTCCATCATGAAATTTAAGTCTTTAATTCATAAAACGCCTTTAGTTTCACCTAAATTAGATTTAAAACTTTACTGAACAATTCAGTCAAAATTTTAGTCAACTGACACTTCAAAATGCATATTGGAAGGGTTTTAACTATTCCAAGAGTTTTTTTTTAGACCCTCCAAGAACCTTAGGAAACTCAATTTTGTTATTTAAAGATCCATCCTTTGAGTTTTCTAAAAGTTGTCTAAAATTACAAAAATGCCATTGCCCTTTCATCTAATTTGATTTAGTTATTACGGCTCCAGTTTTAGGATATCTTTAGCCTTGTATTTTCATTTTTTGATATTTAGATTATTTTAATTTTATTTAGCCTCTAATCACTCAATTTAGAGAACTTCCTTCTATAACTAATTAGTTTTATACCTTTTTAGAATAACCGAGTATTACAAATTATATTGAAATGAAGTATTTCCTTACTGAGGTATATTGCACCAAGTGTGCTTTGCTAAGTACTTTTTTCCATTCTCTATAATTCATGTTCAAGTTCTTTGATATATAATTTCCTTATATATACCATGTATGTTGGATATAAAACCTAAATGCTTTCTTTTTCTTTTTCTATATATCGTTAAGGTTGATTCATTACTTGTATAATGCTAGAGTAGCAAGTTATAAGCAAATTACAAATGATTGACCTAATCTTATTTGTTACTTCTATTGGAATGCGTAATTATAATTTGCATTTGCATCAAATGCTATGCTTGAGGAATTCAATAATATTGAGAAGGGAAATGAAATAGACAATAAATCACATTTTCTTAACATCTTCCAAACATTTTAACTTCACTGACGTCAAGACTTAGAAAAGGAGCTATGCTAGCCATGAAAGGGATGAGTTATTTTGTAAAGTGATAAAAGAAGTTAATGCAAGCATGGATAAGGGTCACCACTAGAAAAATCACATTTTTAGATGGCATTTTGAATAGATTTTAGATGAATTTTAGATTATTTTCAAATGAACTTTAGACAGAATTTCTATTTCAGACAGAATATATTATGTTCGTAAAAGCCTTGTCCCTAAATTAATTCCGTCCAAAAATCTATTTGAAAATAATTTTAGACAACTTTTTAGATGAAAAAAACTATTTCTAACAAACTTTTGTAACAATATTATTTTGACTAGTATGACTAATTTAAAGACGGATTGCAGATGAAAATAAATAATTTTATTTGTTAACTATATTTATTTTAGATGAATTTTAGACAAAAGTAAAAAATATATTTCAAATGAATTTTAGGCAGAAATTAAAAAAATAATTATTTGATTTATAAATTTCAAACAAATTTAGGATGAAAAATTTATAAATTTCAGACAAAATTAGTTCTACTTCTCAAATAAATTTAGGATAGAAAACAGATGACTATGATTTTTTTTTGGCTAATTTTTTAAACTTGCTAGATTCCAAAATAGTAAAAGAATAAATTTTTATCTAATTTTTCATAATAATAATATTAAATATTCAAATTCAAATATATGAGATTAGTAATACCCAAAAGACTAAATACAAGGCATGGCATACTATATAAGAGTTCAATTACAATAAGTGTCCAACAAAAACAAAGTGAAAGAAAATATAATTTAGTCAATGCAAATCACCATCATCATCTTCATTACCCTCATCCTCCTTTGTAGTTGGCAGAATATTCAAAGTTTGTAACACCAATGCCAACCTTTTTTCATTTAACAACATTCTCTTTTCCTGTTTAACTATTTTCTTGTCTTGTTTAGCTATCTTATGTGCCTACTCCTTATTGATTTGCTCTTGATCTTCATTTTTTTTCGCTACATTAAAAGTTCCTGCTACATGATTTTATCCATAGATAATGTGCAAGAAGATGTGCCTATAGAAGATTTTGCACTAAGATGTGATCCCATATAACCTAAACCATAGACAACCCCTTTCTTCCTTTTAGGGACGGCCTTTTTCCAAATGTTCAAGTCATCTGGTATAGACCAGCTTACATGAGATGATCGTTCTTTTATACCATCATTAGATAATGACTCTGATTAGACACGTTGCCTTAGCCAGCATTCTGGGTTCAGGGTTTTATTCTCGGGGCATCACCTAAAAGGCCTCATCGAAAAGGAGATACCACTCCCACTTATATGGACCTAACCCAGGATCATCTTATCCGATGTGGGACATTACATGTTGCGTCAGGTTTCAAAGGGTTTTGGTAGGCAAATTAAATTTAAAGTAATGTGGCATATACAAATAGATATGAATAGACGTCAAGTTCATGGGTTCTTTATATATCTATGTATTATCTTATATTATATTATTTATATAATATAATACATATAATATATATATTATTTATAATATATATTGTATGTATTATATTATGTGTTAATAATATATATTGTATGCAATATGATATTGAAAGTTTATATTTATTACAATTTATATGGAAACTAATAATATAAAAGGTTCATTCATATTTTTATTCAAAGTTTATATATGCATAATTAAGATTAATTGGACATATTATTCAATTATGCTAAATTTTATTAAAAAAGATTAGAGTTATATGTATAATATTTTAATAATGTGAGAATTTTTTTTTAAGTTTTAAAGTAAAGGTGAAATATGTGTAAATTAATTAAATTTGTATGGCTAATTAATGCAAGCATAATTTTCCCTCTTTAGTATGCCAAGTAACTAATAATGGATGGGGTGTCAACTATTAATTCACTTTATTTTATTGAATTTTTTTAAAAATTAATTTAAATTGATTTTGATATGCATATTAATCCCACAAATCTAAATTTGTACAATATATATAAAAATATTAGAGAAATCAAATTTAGTTTTTATCAAAAAAAATATTAAATATAATTTAGCCCAACTTTATACATAAATTAGTACTATTTATATTATATAGTTTGGGGTGGATCAGGGGAAGGCTCTTTTCATTGAAATAATTTAAATTATACAATTCATATCATATCCAACATTTCCTCCAATACATGTAGTAAACCATGACATTGGATGAGTTTAAATGTACAAATATTATGTACATAATAAACATGTTTAATTAATCTTTATGAAAAGTATACAATAACTAGATTAAGGTAGCATATAAACCATAGGCGTTGAACGAGTTAATTATTTTTGTGGTCCTAAAACTGGTACTTGATAAGGATATGGTTTTGTGTTTTTTCTTTAAATATGAAAGATAGTTTAGAAAATATTATTAGTTTCAATTTTATGAATTTATCAAATTGTCAAAAGTTTAAACATATAGGTTAAAAAGCTAAATTGCTTTTCTTATCTGTAAAATAGAATAAGATTTATTATATATCAATATAAAACTCTTTTTGAGCTTTTTGATGTGGCAACGAAGATGGAACTTGGTTGAAGCTATTTTTGGAGTTAAAATCTATTGTTTAGGCCTATTTTGGGCATATTTTGTAATTTTACTTTTATTTTAGTATTTTTTAGTTATTTTGCTATTATTTATTTTTCCTTGTTATTCAATATTTAATTGATGAATAATAATTTGAATTTTCTATTAATTTAGAGTTTTGACTCTTAAAATGTATTGTGCATGAATTCATTGAGCAAATTAACATTTACAAATACAATCGTATGTGAATATTTGGGATTGTTTAATTTTTGTGTCATTATTTTACTATTTTCTTTACAAACTTTTCTTCATGTTGAGTTTTTGTGATTTAAGAAAAATCCTTCTCATTAACCTATTATTTTATAAATTATTTCATTCCAAATTTGTCTAAAACTTGAGACATATTTTAGACAACCTAACTTTTGTACAAGTATAATTTTAATTTATATAACATTCCTTCTCCAAATTTTAAAGATTTTTTCATTAAAAAAATCTTACAAAATAATATTATAATTATATAATATTCCATCCCTAATTCATCTCAAATTAGAGATGAATTTTAGATAGAAAAATATTTTTTAAAAATTTTTCTTCTTGTACAATATTTTGTCTCAAAATTGTCTCAAATTTGATACAGATTTTATACAGACATTGTGTGACAAATATTTTTTCACAAATATATTTGAAAGCTATCAAAAATATTTTGGCAGCAACTTGGCACGAATTCTTGGGATGAATTTCAGACAGATTTATGACAAAAGTTTTCTTCTACACTTGGTGTTTCATTTCATAAGAAATTTGTCCAAAATTTGTTTGTGATTTCAGACAAAATATATTCTGTCTGAAAATTCCATCTAAAATTCACAAATTTCTAGTAGTAGGTCATCAATTTGCTACAAACAAAATATGTCACAATGTGAATAGGTTAATGCATGACACGAACATGACTACAAGGATTAAGTGTGTGTTTGAAAAAGTAGTATCTCTCTCAAACCACGTTTTCACAAAGCAGAAAATTCTTGCTTCTAGGCAGAAGCGGTTGGCCAAACATGATTTTGAGCAGTAATCAACATGTATCCAAACACACTATAAATAACTATATGATGAATTAGCAAAGGTCCTTGGTCTCATATAGGATAAGATTTTCCAAACACATGTCAAGCTCTTTGCAAATGAGCATTTGCTTGTTAAGTTCTAGTCAATTCCAGATGATGGAGATGGGGTGGTACCATCATATTATAGCCTCATTGTTATATATAAGCTGGGCTGTTGTTTTGGATAGGTGTAACCTTTTGATTGTAGCTGCAAGCCGTATGGTTGTCACTGTCTGTGTTATGCATATAGGTTAGGAACAGGCTAGCCCTATATTTTGTGGAAGTGTATAGTTAGCTGACTTTTTGTTGTAAGCAACAGGCTAACCAAATATTGTTATAAAGATAAATGTGGCTATTTATTTTTTGCTCGTTAATAGATGTATAAACACACAACTAATGTAAATCACAAACCCTTTGGCATGGTTCGGCCACGTTGTTATTTTCTTCTTGGGTTGTTGCTTATATTTTGATCCATGTGATGTTATATATATGCCACTTAGCTGACATGATTTTATTCAATTGGAGTTTGACAATTGTTAATGAAAGAATCACTCTTGTTAATTGATAATTGAAACTGTGAAACTTTGCTTTACCCTTTTAGTTTATTTTATGGTATTTTTAGGGATGCATTTTTTTAATTACATTGTATCACAGTATATTAAAAAGTAACATGATTTCATCCTAGTTTTTTATTATTGTTACTTTGCTGAAACCATAACAAGTAAGAAAACACACTTATTATAAACCAAAACAAATAACTGTTATATTATTGAGCCAATCCTGTGAAATTATAGGCAACAAGGATGACAAAATAGATAGCTGTACTGGGTCACTAAACATAGACAATAAAGATAGGGATTGTTTGTTTCAACAAAAACTTTGACACAATTACTTTGACAACGCAACTGACATATGGGCAATGATAGTGCACAAACACTTTGACACTACATCTAACTTCGACAACACAAAGATTTGCTAAGGCCTGAGCAAAGAAGCAAATAAAATTAGCAACAAAATGCCAGAAATAACTTGATTCCCTGCAACAATTACCTTTTTTTTCTCCATCCCAACCATCAAACTTATAATTTCCTACTTAATTTAATTTAATATGTACCTTATCTCTACATTATCAACTTTCGTTGTAGCTAAATTAGTACAATGCAAACCTATTCCCTACTTATGTTGAATTTTAGGCTCCAACCATGTAAAAAACTTGCATGTGTCTTTCTCACAACATGCATACATACGGCCTAGATTATTTTCAAACTAGGCAATTCTTATGCTAACCTTTTTTCCGCATCGGCATGTGCTATTTTGAAACCTCAAACTAGGACTCGCACTACTACTTCCAAAGCTACACGAATTCATCATACTACATGAGGAAGATCGATAGATTCCAAGTTGAGGTCAGCCACAAAGAGATGCATTTGAAACTTGGTTTTTCATGCAATAGAATTGGAAGAAAACAGACATCATACTCAAACACATAATGCTCAAGTGACCAAATCATACAAATCGATGCAACAGTTGGCAAATAAATGAAGGACCAAGTGACCAAATCATGCACAAAGATAATGTTCAGTTAACCAAATGATACAAAAATAATGCTCGAGTGACCAAATGATGCAAAATGATGACCGAATTCAGCTAACGGCACACGTAATTTTCATTCGCATGTACGGAAGAGCCATGTCCCTTTCCAGAAATACTGTCTAGGCAATTTTTGCTTCGAGAAATTTTCTTCATCATACAAAATTTTCTCCTAGATAAGAAAGAGTGTCGATTCATTTATCCATGCACTTAGTTATATAATTGTGTATATAAAGAAAAAATCTATCTTATTTTTTCATAAATATAAAGTAAACAAAGTGGGAAAAAGTTTATAGCAAACCCATCTATGACACAGAAGATTCAATACACTTTGGTTCAATGCAGAGACATAATCGTAGTAACAAATAGTATCCTGTTTCAAACAACCAAAGATGGTATTATGGGTGGGCTGAGATTGCTACGTAGAAAATATGCAAGGATTAAAGGATAGTTATTGAGGTGATGTTCTATTAACAACTTGGTTAAGACGAATTCTAACTAGGTCAGATGTTTCAAATCAAACTCTCATATGGGTTTCTCTAATTACCAACAAATCTCACAAGTAACTTAGCCATGAAAGTCCGAAGGAAACCTTACTAGATTGACCAAAGATTAATGGAGCCTCGCAATTGAGGAATCTGTTGTAATCGAACACCCTAACCATATCAATGGGCAAGCCGTGCCATCATTGACGCTCTACTCAATTCCTTTGTGGTGCTAATTACCTTAGCAGACTTAGACGATGGAGGATGTTCGTCCACCTTCCTAGTATGTCACAACTCTAGCTCCTGGAGGAATAGTGTACATTTTGGTCTAGTCATTTTAGCAAGAATTTCTCCAAGATTAAATATGTTAAAATAAAATAGTTGTATTTAAATTTTAAGTTAGGGTATTCTAGTTGTTTCATAGGCATTTTTTTCTATTCCTGTATTGATTGCATCCTACTAAACAATAGAAAGGAGTTGCATTCCGGTTCTATTTCATTCCTACCAAATATCTTATGGCAAATACCTTTCCATTCAATTTTTTCAGTTTTTCCTCTTTCCATTCCCACAAAAATCATTTCTACATACTAACCGTAAGCTTAAAGTTAAGATGTCAATCCCAAAGCAACGACTGACATATCATGTACCTTTATTCTTTTTTGCTTTTTTTAGTCAGAATGTATCCCTGTTCTTGTAATGTTGATATTGATGCTTGTATATATACTTTTTAATAATAAATAAATATATAAATCGATAAAAAAGAAGTCAAGAATCTCCTGCATTAAAAAGAAATATTTAAAAGTCGTTGGTACAATTGGGCATGTGATCCATTAATCGGGTATTTGTACATTATCAAATGGAATGGAAGGGGGGGGGTAATTAATTAGAAATTACGGAATAAATTAGGTATAATAAAAAGGTTAACGTATCATGTGTCCCCTATCCATGTCATATTGATTATTGATGTTTGTTTATAGTTTTTAAATAATAAATAAGTAAATCGATAGATATAAAAGAACTCTTATTATTATTATTATTATTATTACATAAGGTAAAGATTATACTAATAAATACAAAAAACATTAAAAGTAACATTATGACTATGTCTTCCAAAAAATTGGAAATTGCGCTTGTAATGTTGAAACTTCTCAACCCTCTGTGGCTGCTTAAGAAACATGATTTCTGAGGAATTAAATCTGTGAGAGAGAAACCAGAAACCCCACCATAATATCTAAAGAGAAGGATCAAGATAATCTACATCATTCAGCAATTGATAATGAGATTCATGTAAAAGGACAAACCTGTAAGTTACAAGAATGAGGGTAATAAATAACATCTTGTCTCAATGCACTACGGGTTGCCTCCAGGAAAACCTGTATCTGACTGCATCGAGCTATAGCTTTCCAGCACCATTAGGGAAATAAGGCCCCTTAGGAATTGACAATAATCAATGTACATGTTAGACTCCTCCATTAACATCGAGGAGAATATCACAAGCGAATCTTCGAATCATATCCATGTGGTACCCACTTTGATTTAAAGAACTCAACAAGACGTCTTCGGCAATAACCCAAAACATTTGAAAGTAGTTCGTGTAAGCGGGCCTGCAGGCCTACGATCCTTTAAGAGGCTGTCTGTCAATTATCTAATGGACTGGAAGGAAAACCAATCAAAAAAAAGAAGTTAACAAATTAATTAGAAATTAAAGTATACTTTACGTAGAGTAAAAAAAGTCAACATTTCATGTATCTGTTTACTCCCGAATTTTTTGTTTTATTACATCACATATAATAAGAAAATATGACATAGAAGAATACGAATGTATATGTAATACACGTCTTCTTTTTCCACCAATCCCTAATTTTTCTTTATTTTTTTTTCTTAACTGGGCGTGGTACCTTTACTTAATTGATATAAAAGAAGTGAGCAACAAGTCTTTTTGGTTGCAGTAACCAAAAGCATTTAAAAGTGGCTGGTAAATGTGGGTCTGCGATTTATTAAGAGGCTGGTAAATGTGGGTCTACGATTTTTTAAGAGGCTGACCCTACATTATCTAATGGAACCGAAGGAAGAAAAAAGTTAACAAATTAATTAGAAATTGTTATAATTTAGAATTTGCTTAGTTGTTCTTTTTTTTTCGTTTTCACTTAAAAGATAAGGGTAATGTGTTTGCTTGTTTTTAACAGATAATAATATTATTTTTAGGATTTTTTTTCTTAAATTGCCTTAAAATGTTGAACGATCAAAAGGACGTTACTAGTATTTTTACGTAATATTTAGTGACTATTTTATGGATTTTGATGTAGAGAGTGCGAATTTTTTAGCAGGGTTGCCTTTTTTTTATTAGTAGGTCACTTAAAAATTTGTGTATAATAAAAAAAATTATTTTTCATAAATTTTAAAGAGATTCAATAATAAAAAATTTAACTTCCTAAAATCTTAGACTCTCCATAAAAGGATTTTTCTGTACCTATCTTATCTTTTCAAGTAGAGATAGAATGAGGTTCTCAGAGAACAGAGTTGAATTTGGGTGGCTACTAGTGAAAGCACATTTCTTAAAAATAGAAATTAATTTCAGAAAACAAAAACAGAGAATGAAAGACGATGTTTTCTGACCCTTATTTTCTTTTTTTGATTCCTTGCTATTCCATCGCTAGATTTAGAAATCACTCATAAAGGAAATTAGAAATGCCAGAGCATTAGTTTATGTGTCTTCACCAATCCCTCATAAATCTCTTAATAATCCCCCCCTATTCCCTCACTATTGCCTTCTTAATACCATGCTAATCCTTCTATATATTTTCCCTGTTCCCTAGTCATTCCTTTACTACGTTAAAAAACTTGTCTTATATTTTCTTTTTCTTTTTTACACACCCATATAACCTGCGAAAATAAATTGTATATAACAACACCAAAAGTAGCAGCAACCAATATGTCAATTCTAAAGAAACTAAACATAACAAACAAGTTATATATACATTGATATTGTCATATCACATAACTAACTATTGCTATCCGATCTGCTTCCTCTCATGAATTCTCTTATGGTGTCCCAAATGATCTAATGTCTAGTGGGTTGGGGCCTATGAGCATTGCCGTGCTTTCTTCCACAGCTTTGGGTTGATGGGATATGTAAAAGGATCTTCTTCATATTTCTGTGACATCTTAGTGTCTAGATGATCCTGAACGAACAAATGAAGAAAACAATTCAGCATAAAAATGCACAAGGTAAGAAACGTAAATTAAATGAGATCACTTATCACAAATTCCTTGTAGAGTTTGAGACATATTTACTAATAGTCTTGTGTTTGTGCATCTTGTTGTACACTACTTGGAAGGTGACGTTTCGTTTAAGCTCATTCTCCTACAGGCTAATTTGAATTTCAAGTATTGAAAAATATAATAAAAAGTATAAAACAATAACGTGAAATAAAAGCAAAAGCAATGAACAGCTGTGGCGTGAAAAAGTGTTCCAAGTTCGATGCTAGTTGTTCTTTTACACCTTTGAGTTCTTCATCCATCCCTCCCCTAACCAAATTACAATGAGATCATCCCAAAGGTCAATGTGCATTCCCAAGGTACCACAACCTATGATGTCTACAAGGTTCATTATTTTCACCAACTTCATGGCATGTACTCTCACATTAAAAGCATGTCCCAATAGCGATTTGCGCAAGTTCTATTCCAAAAAGAATGAGCTATTGCTCATTCCTCATTCATGACGAAGTGATATATGGCTTGTGTAAATGAAATGAAAAGTAGTAAAACAATAACATGAAATAAAAACAAAAGCAATGAAATAGCTGTGGTGTGAAAAAGAGTTCCAAGTGTCGATGCTAGTTCTTCTTTTCCACCTTTGAGTTCTTCTTCCATCCCTCCCCTAACCAAACTACAATGAGGTCATCCCAAAGGTCAATGTGCATTCCCAATGTATCACAACCTATGTCTACAAGCTTCATTATTTTCACCAACTTCATGGCATGTGCTCTTACATTAAAAAGCATGTCGCACTAGTGATCTGCACAAGTTTTACTCCAAAAAGAATGAGCTATTGCTCATTCCTCATTCATGACGAAATGATATATGGCTTGTGTAAATGAAATGAAAGTAAGTGCATATAATAAAGAAATTAAATGTTTAATACTAATTATAACATTATGTACATAAAGTCAGCAAGCATGGCCTCCTTCACCTCTACTAGAATTATGCTCTTAATTAGGACCATCATTAGTCATAATAATTCATACTTATGTTGAACCTAACTTTAGATTTAGGAGTTGTGTTACCACTGAAAATTTAGTGTGCTTCACACAACTATTGTAACACCTTAACCTCTGGCTCATACCCAACATGCCCGCTTACTCATATGCACATGCGGAACTCACAAGGGAGATAATTTCTCTACCTTATGCTTCTTTCTCTATGGCACTATGTGTGGGTAGAGGTCCACTTAGAAGTAATATGGGCCGGTTGAGCTCTCTCTATGCTTCCTCATGCTCAATTACACTATTGAGACTTATTTCAATCCCTACAATATGCTTTGAACTCATGGAAAGCAAAAAGGGATTGGAGACATGCATTTTCGCTATTGACAGATTTTGCTTCATTTCTGGGCTAAGTTTGAAAATCCATAACTAAATACAGAAACATCGTAATTGCATGATCTGGGTCATTCTAGAAAGCTTGAGACGTCTACTTCATGCTAAAAATACTTAGAAGTCTCAATCTCTCACCTATTCTGCGTTTGACATCAAAATCGTTCACTGGTCAGAGGGGGCTTCTTTGCTGTCACAGTTTACTGATATGGATTTTGAAACTGTCTAACTAATTCCAAAAAAATCCAATGCTTATAAACTATATCTCTATGGAAAGATGTGGATGTTAGCTAGAGGAGAAAAATATCTTCAGATCAGTTCACCAAGCCAATTTCCCGGAAACCGATGAAACAGTACTTCGGGTCTGGTTGGGTGTCTGATTCTGGGCAGGAATTTCGAAATTGCATAACTTCCTCTCTAGACCCCTAAATGAGGTGCTTCCAGTTCCTACAAGTCACTGTGACTATCTAGTTTCTGTGTATAAAATTTCGTAGCCATTGAACTACGTTTGCCCCTCAGATGACTCGTTTTTCAAACTGACCAAATGAACAGTGATTTCCCAAATCCGAAATTCTGATGTCAACTTTGAACAATCATAGAAAATGCTATAGACCTCTAAATGACATGAACTCTAGCTTCCCAGAAAGCTCTAATCATGATCTAGCTACATGTCAAATCTCATAACAAGAAGAGGTCATATGGCTATTCTATGACATCATGTGCAAGAAGGCCCTTGCTTGGCCAAAAGTGGGGCTCATAGGGTCCAATCTTGGTTTTTCTACTTCTATGACTCCTTGAGCACATGAGAAAGCATCTATAGGAGCTATCAATCATGCCTCAAGTGTCTAATAACTTAGATTGGGGAAACTCACTATTCCATGCCCACTTATGCACCCATATAGTCTATACTACTTTGAGCATTTCACATCAAAACATACCTTTTCATTCATCATAAACCTCATTCTCATACATACATCATTCCTACATGCATTGTCTTACAAAACTATTAGGAATTACATCATATACATCATTGCTTTATATTTACAACTCTCATGTACAATGTATTACAAAAAGCCTTTACACTCTTCTTCATTTCTATCCCTAGCTTCATGCTTAGTGGTGGTTGTTCCCATCTCTAATCTCACTTGGTCCACCTGGCATGGTTGGATGGTGGAGAGGGAAGGTGAGATTCATGGAATCTCAGTAGTTCAACTCTCATTCAAACATACATATATTGCATACAACAAGTCTCATCATGCATGTATGGCATGTTAGCATATAAAACCATGATGAAAACATTTAAAACATATGAAATGGCCATGCATAACATTCAAGAGCTTGCTAAGTACTTGGATCGGCCTCACCCATTCCCTTGTGGCTTTTGGATTTGCCTTCCCATACTTTAGAGGTCCTTAGACTCAACCCTTACTCTTTGGGAGTCAACCTCACTTTTGGGAGACCTTTTTCTCTTGTCTCAACCAACTTAGGGCTTCGGCTCATCCTCACCTTAGCTATAGGGTTATTGGCTTTTCCATTTCCTCAAGCAAACCAAACATTCATTTAAAACATCATTTCAATTCATAACATATCATCATGCTAACACACTTCTCATAGCTCATATCATTCATACACACAAGCAAGACAATGTAAACACACAATCATGCATGAGAGAAAGTGGAGAGAACTACCTTGTTAGCTATTCACTACTTGCTCTTTCAATTGTCTCCTCCCTTGTTGGTTTCACAACAACTTCTAGATGGGAGAGTTTCTCTTGAGCCTAACCACACAAAAACATGGAATTAATACCTTAATACTTAATTCTCAAGCTAGGAATCACTTCTAATCAGCTCTACTGAGCTTCTCACTCTAGGTCTTTTCCTCTCACTAAGGTCCATTAGCTATCCTCTCTCTTTTCTCAACTCTTAAGCTCTTAAGAAAGGGGAAAGCAAGAAAGAGAAGACTATATACTTCTAATCTCTCTCAAGAATGGTTTCCCACTCTCTCTCCTCTGAACCAGACTCAAGACCTAACTATTTTTGCCATCTAAACCGTAGGAAAGAGGGGGAAAGGGGAGAAGGGCAACATACTAAGAGGAAGCCATGAGAATTCATACCTTTCTTGTGCTTTCCTCTTCTCTTCAGCTTCTCTCTCTCTCCTCCGCCCTTTTCTCTCTCCTAAGACGAGTTTGAGTCGGTTAGAAGAAGAAAGAAGAGATTTGGAAGCTTTTAAAAAGTCAAACTCTCTTTTTCTCGCTTTTCTGGACCACTCTCGCTATAGCGAGTCATTGCCCTCGCTACGGCAAGCTCGTGTCTGTTCCAGACCTCTGCCTTCGCTATGGCGTCGCTACGGCGAGCAACTCCCTGGTTTCTGTATGGAATGCCGCACTCGCTATAGCTAGAAGCATATTCGCTACGGCGAGGGGGCATTCTCGCTATGGCGAGGCCATTTTTCGCTATGGCGAGAAGACTTAGAAAATTCTCAGCTCTTCGAAAATTTTTCAGCTTTCTCTTTTTCCTTTTCTTTTCTCATTTCTTTTCTATTTTCTTGGCTGTTACAACTATCCTATAGGGTTTTTCAATGTCCCTTAGCAATTCAAAAAACTTCAACTGCTAGCATATTTGGTTGCTTCTTTAACACCCTATCATTAGGGTTCATATCACCACCTATTGCATCCACAACCATGTTTAAGTAGTGGTTCCTAATATTTATATCATTGCTCACAATATTATTAACACTCATTAATTCATGTTATTTTGCATCTTCTAGTGGGTTAATTTTAGACAAGTTTTGATTTTATGGGTTAAAATTGAGTAATTTTGCCTTAGTCTTTAGTTAGGTGTTGTACATAAGTTTAATTGCACTTTAAAGTAGTATAGTTGGTTAACTTTAATTTAATTGATATGAATTACTTAGTAATTGAATTTTAGTGTTTTTTGTAGGTTCACAAGAATATAGAAATCAATAATTGAAAGACCCAAAGGCTAAACCATAAAGATCCAAAACTAGAATGCAAATATATATATACATATATATTAAAGAAAGAAGCAGAGTTGACATTACGACTTGAAAAGTTTAGGTTGTAACACCAAAATCAACAAGTTATGGATTAAGGCTAAAGCATTGGCACCGCAAGCTGGTGGTTTAGGTTGCATTGCCACATTGGTATTTTATGATACAAAGTCATTTTTTTCTCATTTTTTGCAGGTTGAAAAGAAGGTTCTTAAGGGTTTTGTAAATGAGGCATGTAATATCTTACTTCTCTAGCCTTCCCATTCCATTTCATAACTTAGTTAAATGCATTTACGTAGAAGAGACATATTAATGAAGGGAAATTGCATAAAGGAGGGTCCAATTAATTCATTTTATGCTTCATAAACCCTATAAACTCATGGATATCATTTTGTATATATAATATATCCTTTCATATATTAAAAACATGGTCACATGGGCTATCTCAACATATCTCATGCAAATTGGAACGCATTTACAAGAAATCATATCCTTGATATATAGATAATTGTGTAATAAATGAGTTGTATATATAATTCAAGGCTTTAGGGGCCCATTGAACTTACCAATATGGTTTTCCATCTATAACATATCCATTCATGTCATATACATCTTAATTCATCTCATATGCCACAGATTTGGAACCATATATCACAATTTCAAGGAGGAAGTTTCAGATTTCAATGGCAACTTTTGTCATAAAATTTGAAAAATTATAATTAATTCTAAAATAATTGAAATGAAGCAAACAATAGTTTTCTAGAAAGCCCTAAATATCAACTATGGGCTGAAAATAATTCCAAACCATAAAAACATCATCTGGACCATGCATGTCAATAGAATAGCACCAAAGGTCTAGCTGCCTAGGTTTGCTATCATATGTTTCTAATATAAACCTCAAAAATTCATAACTAATTTTAGAAAAATCAAAATCTAGCAAACCATAACATTTTAAAAATTAGTGGATGTCTAATTTTGACTAAAAATAGTTCCACATCAAAAAAATGGCATCTAACTCATGAAAATTGATGGAACATTACTGGAGGTCTATCTACATTACTGGTACTAACTACCAATTTGAAAAATTCATATCTCCCTCAATATAAATCCAAATGACGTGATTTCAAGTGCTACAAAAAGCTTATCATTCCTAGTTTATTCTTGAAAAATTTTATGTGCATTGGATATCATTTTGCTCTTAGATGAGATAGGAGAAAAAAATAAATCATATAAACAGTACACATACTAAATCTAAAAATTTTTCCAACTTTGGAAATTCATAATTTATCCTCTAGAGCTCTAAATAATTTACTTCTTAGCTCAGCAAAAAGCTCTAGATTGGACTTATATTCATCCCAAATTTTATGGAAAAATTCATCCATTTGGTTAATTTTGGATATAAGGTGCAAAAGTGGCACTTTTAGATATCATAAAAGGTCAAAATAATGCCATATGCTCTCCTACTCGAACTATAACCAATTAGGCATGTGTGAATGGTTAAAATCAACATATAAAGGCTGCCCCCAAGTTGTCCAAATGCTTATGCATCTCAATTTCACCATGCTACTCACATTCATACACAAACACATACTAGCACAAGAGTGGTAAATTCTCACATTTCTGTACATTAGGCTTCAAGATTCATACATACATCACATATATATACATTCAAACTTGTTCAAATAGTTACATCTCATATACATCATATCAATACATTTCTTGACATCAATATGTCCTTAAAATAACTACTTAGCTACTTTCTTGTCAAAGTATCATGCTCTAAGGCATTTGATCTCCTTTTCTTGAACTTCTTGGTTCACCTAAACATGAATAAGCATATGAAGGGGGAAGAATGAGATTCAAAAAATCTCAATAGCTCTTAACCCTTTTAGACATATATAATGGATGCATTTACAAGTCAAAGAATGTATGCATAGCTTTCAAGCTACTAGTGAACATATACATAGCATTTTCCATATTCAAGAAACTCCTACGTAACATATATAGGCTCTCAAAAGCATTGGTTAAGCCTCATTCATTTTTCTTAGGACTTTTGGATTTGCCTTACCTGTTTTCAAGGGACTTTTGACTAAGTCTCACTCTTTTTGAGACATTTGACTCATCCTCACTCTTGCTAAAAGACTTTTTGCATCACCATACCTATTCAAGCCAAAACACATTCATAAAATACATTTCTAGAACATCATGATATTATGGCATATAGGAAATAGCTAAAAACATTTCTTATAGTATAACCATACATACACACATCCAAAGACAAGAAAAACACCCAAGAATGCATGAAAGAAATGTTAGAGAGCTATCTTAGAGCAAATGCATACACTCTTCTCTTATGATTCTTTTCCATCTTCTTGGTCAAGCCTTGCAACTAGGTGGTCTTTGGTTCTCTTGGCCTACACACGTCAAAAGAGATATAAATCACTCATGGAAACAAGCTTTTGGATCATACACACTCTATGTGAAATTACTTTGTTCTATGGCTCCATTATGCTTCCATACAAGACCTTATGAAGCAACCATGAGAATTTATAATCTTGGCTCTCATTTTTCATTCATTCTAGGTCTCTTGACTCCCTTTAAACTCTTTGGAGTCATCACACATTCATTTTAAGAAGCTTAACTATAAGTTACTTCCTAATGTCTCATTACGAAGCCTACACCTCTATCTCCTATTCCAAGGCTTCTAAATTTCTTCCAAGACTTCCTTTGATATTCTTCCATCATATCTAGTCCCATTCTAAGTTTGGAACAAATTGAAACTCTCACTAGGTGGCCAGACTTGCTTAGGTCGAGACATGGCTATAATTTGGCACCCATAGAGTTTTATTACTTTTTCTTATAGGAATGGCTCATATAAATCTTCCTAGAGGTCTAATGGACTCATATCATGTCTTACATAACCTAGAATATCTCTATAAAAAATTAGAATTTAACATTTCTTCCAAAAACCCAAGATTCTCCAACTTGATTTTCTTGCTTTTCTTTTTTATTCCAATGGACTAATCGTAATTCTCGCACTCCTAAATACTTGTTTCTTTCTTGCTAAAGTTAGAATTCATCTCCTCCTAGATGGGCTAGTTCTAACCCAAAAATCACCTAAGAGAGAACAATGAAAAGGAAGCAAGGCAAGCTATAATTCTTACCTTACTTGTTAGCTTTCTCAAGGTGCTTTGCTATACTTCCAAGAACTCTTCCAACTTCTCTCTTTCCCTTATTGATTTAACCACCAAACATATCCAAACAAATCATCAAAACTATAAAAGAAGAGAGGAAAAGGAGTGGAACAAGTTTAATGAAGAAGAAGGAGTGAAAAAGTGTGCATTTTCTTATCTTTTTAAGGCTTCTTCGTCTTCCTTTTGCTCATCTTCTTATGCACCATCTAGCCTAGATTCTGGTTCTATTTTAATGTGCAAGAGAGTGGGTTAGAGTGGCTGAACAGATTGGAACATTTTAAGAAGCCTAGGGGTTCATTTTTGTAACTTTTTTACTTTTCATTATAGTCCCTAAACCATGGTTTCTCCATTTTGCCTTATTTCAACTCCTTTTTGAAGTTCGTATTTTTCATCATAAAATTTGGGTCCTCTAACTTATAAAATACTTTTGAAATTACTTAAATTAGGTTTGAAACTATTCCAAACCATTCGTTCAAAATTTTGTTTAATTGACAGTTGAAATCACTCACCAAATTGGGTTTTAACTGTTCTAGGAACCTTAGAAAGCTCAAATTGTTTATTTAAAAAGCCCTCCTATGAGTTTTCTAAAATTTTCAAAAATTACGAAAATATCCCAACTTGTTTTTGCAAATTTTTTAAGTTTTTCTAGCTCGAGTTGCTGGACATCTTAAGCCTTGAATCCTTATTTTTTTATTATTTAAAATTTTTTTAATTTTATTTGGCCTTAAATAATTCTATTTGAGAGACTTCCTTTTTATATTCGATGAGTTTTGTGCCTTTATGGAGAAACCAGATATTACAAGACAAGTTTTAGGTGAAAATTAAAGGTGGAGGTAAAGTTTAAAGGTTCATTTTGGTTAAGAGAAATCTTGGGTTTAAAGGAAATTCATTGACTAAATAAGTTTTTTCTTTTCTTCCCTTGTTTCTCTTTGTTTTTCTATACCCATTTAGATGTTGCTATATTTTGAATGTTGATTTGTCTTATGTTGATAAGCTAAAATTATTGTATTAGGATTATAATGAACCCTAGCATATAGTAGGTTGTAATTACTCTCTTTATTTGTAATTAATCATAACAAGAAAATTATGAAATATAGAGGAATAGTGAAGCCAAAAATTTCTTCACCAATTCATAACATTATGGAGAGAGAAAAAGCAAGAATGCTTACACTGACTTATCAACAAAATGGCAAGGCTAATTTCCCTTGCTAAATTATATCTCTCACTAACCTTTTGGTGAAAGATAAGTCCCTCATTAACTTATTTTTAAAATTAGTGAGAGAAATTTTCCTCTAAAATTTTTCTCACTATTCCACCATTATTTTACATTTAAATATCCCCATCATTTTTCTCTTCATTTCCATGACTCAACCATTCCTAAGCCCTAGTTATCCCTTCCCTTCTCCTTTACATCTCCACCCCTAAACCCATCTTCTCCTCTAATCATTTGACCTTATCTTTCCTCTATTTACCCTTTTAATATAACTAGAGCTCAATTGCTTACTTTGCCTTTGTAGATTTAAGATTGTCACCCTACCCTACTAGTTCCTAATCCACCTTTTTTTGGAAAGTCTTTGAGCTCTCTAGTGACCCTTTGTCTATC
Source organism: Erythrophleum ivorense (assembly GCA_026724425.1). Lineage (NCBI taxonomy): Eukaryota > Viridiplantae > Streptophyta > Magnoliopsida > Fabales > Fabaceae > Erythrophleum > Erythrophleum ivorense. The sequence goes on from JAIUCV010000018.1 coordinate 6,865,022, forward strand.
ACTGTCATTATTTCTTAGTCCAAGCATAACACTGGGTTTGAAGCTTTGTCAACCATCACGTGATTTAGCCTTTGAATAAGTATGTTTTTACCTATTCCTTCTTATTTGGTGATTTTGAATGTGAAATGGTGTTAGACGGTTGCTAGATTTTGTTGCCATTTGATTTCTTGTCGTTTAGTTAGGCAATTCCTTGGTTTTTTTATTTGTGATTTTATTTGGTGTACATCTTATAAGAATAGAGAAATAATCATATTATACATTCTATGCAAAATGCTTTTGCCTTTAAAGTAGTTGCACAAAAATTGTATTGAACTAATCATGTTATAGAGGACATATATTCAAGCTAACGTCCCTCCTCTAGCAATGGAAGAAGTAATGACTTGTTTCCTTTTCTTCTTGAACTTTCTTATCTAAATCTTATAACTATTGGTTAATTAAAAACTTGTGATATGCTTTCCATAGTAGATTACACATGTGGCTGTTTTAGATGGAGTTATACTGGCTCTTGAGGAAGTCTTTGTTGCCGAAGATGATATCAAAAAAGAAGCGAAGTTTGAAACGATAAAGAGAAAAAGGAAGAGAGCAAATAAGAAAAGAAAATTTAAAGGTAAGATTGGCATTTAACAATTTTATAAATATTTAATGGAATACTTTTTCATCTTGAAAAAATAAGACCAGGACATTTGTTATATGTAATGGTCCTATTTTAAAATTTATTAATCTTATTTTGTTACTTTACATTTTTATGAATAATTTGAAATCAGAGGTCTTCACAATTTTATCTTAATCAGTATAGTGAAGGTTCCCTATATTTAGTTAATTATTGACTATTTTTTCCCAAGTTCATTAAAATGTAAGTTATAACATGGTAGCTTTTAACTTTGAACATCCCTTAACATTATAGGCTATGAACATTGAGACCTTGTATAGGATTTTATTCATATAAAAAGCTTCTTCCATGCTTGTTAATCAACAAAATAGTTGAGTTGAAAGAGACATGGTAGAACAAGATAATTTCATTAAAAACATAGAGAAGAAGTCTATGGAAAATTATATTTAAGGGGTCAATATCTAGCATTTAAAGGATCTTCGCTACTAAGTTGAATTTACTATTATATGTTTCAGTTGTTCAAAACACAAGAAATTGATAAAACAACTTGCAATGAAAGGCATATGCTTGAATGGCCAAGACAAAATGTTGCTAAACCTAAAAATTTGTATAACTATGTAGGTTTGGCAATATTGAGTTGCATACTTATTAGAAAATATTAAAGGCTAAATTCAACGATACTCATACTTACTAGAGAAATACTTAAATATTTATTAGGTATTTCTCTTATTATGTAATGGAAAAAATGGTTCTTTTTGAACTTTTAAAATGTGTACAAAGTTAATATTTTTATTTTCTTTTTTTGTTATGTTTTTGTGTTTTCTAGTTAATGATTTCTTTATATATATATATATACACAAAAGAGATATATTGTTAATTTTTGTTTTTGTAACTAGACGTTGATTAATAGTTGAACCTCTTATTAATGCATAGATATCATTTAAGCATTATTAGGTACTTTTTATCTCATTAGATTTCATTTTATCTTAGTGCCTTAAATACCAAACCAATTAAAGTTATGAACTTTTTTTCTTAAAAGACAAGGAGGCTAACACAGCCTAAGCGCCAATAACAAGAACACAGTGACAACCACTAGATGGCTCTTTAAGATACATAATCCTATAGGATTGTCATGTGATTGGTTAGCATGCCAGTTAGCAATATGTTTCCTTCTTGATGAATGTAGGCAATTCAGATAGTCCATGATCTTCTTAAGGCAACTTTGATCTAGTTGACAAGTTGACTCACTAGATGAGAGGAGGCACATCCTTTCAAGACAAAGTTCATCACTAGAATAGAGTCCACTTCAAACCACAAACCTTAGCTTTCACATACCAAGCTACTATGCCAATTCAACTCTTAAAAGTATACCATAAATCTCTGGGCAAATAACCCCTCCAATGCTAATATTTTGAATGAAGCCATGGAGCTAACTTCTAGTAGCATCTTGAAGCATGCCCCTTTAACCATTTCTATTATTTCTATTAAAAAATGGTATTTTCTTTTGATATTACATTAATACTACTTTCTTTACAATCTTGACAACTACATATGCTGGTATCTTGACATCCTTCTAAATTTATAGTAGATTCATCTATGCTAATTTCTTCTTGTATTTGATAAATATGGTCTTCTTCACTTTCTAAAGCGCTATCCTCCTCAGGTTTTGAAGTAAAGCCTTCATTTATTAACACATTAAAAAGATTTTTCTTGTTTTCTTCACTTATATTTAGTTCTCTAAGTTTCTTTTCTATTTTGCATTTAATAGAATAATGACCAAATTGTCCACATTTATGGCAAACTATTTCTTTCTTATCTTTCCTTTTATTTTTTTTTACTCTTAAAGTTTTTCTTAGGCTTACTCTAGTATCTACTACTCTTCTTATTTCTTTTGTAAAAAGATTCAAATTTAAAATTTGACTTATTTTTCTTTTTCCTAGATGGAGCTTTTATTTTTTTCAAATCCATATTGTTCACAAAAACTTTCTAATTCTAATTTTCCTTGTTTTCTATCTATATACATCTTTCTTTGCATTTTTATTTTATTATACAGTCTTAACCCTAGTGTGTTTATAATATTTATTATATGTCAATAAGCCATAATTTATTAATCTATTTTGTCTACTTCTAATTTTATCTCTTACTCTTTCAACAAATAATCTAAGTAATCTTGAGATAAATTTCTCTCTTCCAAAAATCTGAATTTTCATCTTATCTTTAAAATATCTTAAGAAAAAAATTATCTTTACACCATCTAAAATCTGCTGAAGTTAGGCATCTTAAATTCATTAATTCTTCTAAATATATTTCTTGTATTCCTATGGGTTCTTCTATAAAAGATTTAATTATTGCATATGCTAGTTAAGTTATATTGTCTAAATATTTTTCTTCTTGCCCCTGTGCATTCATTCTAGTCTGGTGAAAGGATCTTATTTTTTTCCTATCTGATTCATTCAATATATTTTCGCACCATCATTTTAAACTTCATATAAATCCTCGAATTATTATATCAAATATATTGTTGTTGTTATTATTTTTTTCTATTATATAAGTTGCTACAGTTGTTATTATTTCTTGAACTACATTCATTATTTCATATTCACTGTATCCGTCTATATTCCATTCATAAAAAGGCCTTCCATCATATGATGAAGTGGCCATAGTTTATCTTTCTTCAAATTATAAATCAGGCATAGTAGGTTTTAGGTAATAATTTTTTCATATATTATAATAATTATTATGATTATTTATTTTATTTTATTTACAGTTATATCTTTATTATCTTTAAAATGTTGTTCTAATCTTTTTATGGCATTAATTCTAACTGCATTTTTTGCTTTATTTCCTATATCTATTTTTCCTAATTTTTCATTTATTTCCTTTAAAATATTTTTTATTCGTGTGTTTTCTTTTATATCTATCTTCTCTAATATAATTCTTTTTGCTTCTTCTATGCGTATGGCTTCATACCTTAATATGGGTTTTTTTGTGTATCTATTTGTTTTTCTTCTAGCAAAGCCTTTTAAATGTCTCTCTCTTCTAATTTATTTTTTATCATATCCAATTGTTGACTCAAAGTGTACAAAATTTGATTAGAGAAATTATTCTATTGTTTTATTTTCTGTATGCCTTTATTTTCTTAAAAGTCTATTATCTTTAGCAATGATGCTATCACTTCTTCTATTCCTACATTTATACTTATTTCATCTAAGGATGGATGCATTGTTATAATTACAGTATTGTTTCTACAATTCCATTTCTTGTTCTAACTGTTGTAGTTTTTATTGAAGGATGATTTTCTGCAAAAGGATTAAATATTTGATTGTTATATGTATACATTTTTAACCACTTAAAGAAATATATGTCTTCTCTGAGCTTTGTCATTTCATTATACCATTCTTTTCTAATTTTTTCTTACTTTTCTTTTGTAAAACTAGAGAAGAACCATTTTCTTTCAGTATCATATATTTTTAACATAAATTCTTTGCTTAATAATTCTTTTTTATTTTATAATTCTCTTTTCTTATTACTCTAAATGATTGGTTTAAAGACTAATAGTCTGAGGGTTGAAATTCTCCATCTATTTCAAACTGTGTTTCTAAGTTTTCAGTATCTTGTTCATATATAGGTTGTGTGATATGAGGTTTAAAGTTTACTCCTTTAAGCTTATGTCTTATGCTTAAGTAATCTATAAAATTTCTAGCTTCTGTATAGTAAGTTGAATGCCTAAATCCTATAGATCCAATAGAAGATAATGACCTCTTGAGCATTCTGTAAGGTATATCTCCTTCTATTGTTTTCTCTATGTTGCCTATTTCTAATTCCTTAAATAGTGCTAAGGTTGCTAATTTTGGCAACTTCCAATTAGTAGGAAATTCTATTTCTTCCTGTTTTAATAGTTTTGGTACTAGTACTACTATTTTGGATAGGTCTCCTATTTTTATAAGTATAGTTTCTCCTTTTGGCAATTCCTTTATAGTTTTAAAGTTTTGATGCATCTTTGTCATTTTAAAAGTTATTCTATATTGTATTAATATTGAGGTAGTTCCTTTTTCCCAACTATCATCAGATCCTATTTCCATTACTAACTTGTTTCTAACATTAAGATCCTTTATATTTATTGGGTAATTAGGAAAACAGTCAAAGTAGATTGGTCCTCCATGAAGATTTGTCTATATAACTCATGCTATAGATTCTTTAAAGTTTTCTTGTTGTCTTTTATCTCTTAGGCATATTAGGATAGGTTTGTTTTGTAACATCCGGTATATTGTAAAAACACCAAAATGAATCAATTTGAAAAGCAAGTCTCCAGAGATGAGTGCTTCAAGGCCAAATAAAATTTGAATAAAATTTTAAATAATAGAAAAAAAGGATTTAAGCCTTGAGTTGCCTAAAAACCAAGATTAAAGAGATTCAAAAAATTCGCCGAAAGGCTAGTGGTATTTTTGTAAATAAGTACAATTTTGGAAAAACATATAGCAAGGCTTTTTAAATGGAAATTTTGAGTTCCCAGGGTTCTTAAAGGCCGTGAAAATCATAGGAAACCCAGAGACCGGTAAAGCCCCTCCAGTGTACTTTTTCCAATGGCAGCGAGTCCAAACTTTGATGGATTTGTTTGGGAAGCTTTTGGCTCTGATTTGAGTGATTCCAAAGGCATTTTATTAAATTGTGAACCTAAATTTTATAATGGAAAAGACAATTCTCAAAAAGGAGCTAAAATGAAGCCAAACCAAAAATGCCATTATGAAATGGCAAAATGGGAAATAATTTTTTTTAAAAAGCTTCTTTATTCTTCTATAAAGCTCATGCACCTTCTCCTCCTATTTAGACCGACATTTCTTTTGCCCAAATTTCAAAAATGGAGTAACTCTTTTAGCCACACAAAGAGAAGGAGAAAAGGAGGAGAAAAACTAAGGAAAAGAGGAGGAAGTGTAAGAATTCAAGGAGGAGATTTAAGCAATAGGAGAACGCCTTGGAGAGAACTTGATTCAAGGTAAATTTCTTGTAAGATGATGCTTTTTCTTCCTTAGCTTCTTCTTCCATGCCTCAGCCCTATACAAACCCAACAAAGGGGGAGGGTTTTTGTTCAAAAACCATTGAGAATTTGTTGAATTAGGCTATGGTAACTTGGAATATGCCAAGAGATTAGATTTTAAGAACAATCAATGAAATGCATGAAGGAAAAGTGTAGAGTTCTTAAATGCAACTTAAAAACTAATTTAATGTGTAAGTTTTATTTCATATGTAAGTGTTCAATTGAGCTCCTAAGACTCTTAGAAATCTCCCCAAGTAGCTCTCCCATCAAGGAAAATTCAAGGACTCCATGAACCTCATCCTTGGTGCTAGGTTTGGCCAAGCCTTCTTAGATAGGCTAGGGAGTGTTTTAATTTGTTCTAGCCTTGGTTTGGGACTCTATATAATGTTAGAAGATGGGAGGAACCATTAGAAAAAATTTAAGAGCCATAGAATGAGAGATGAGACAATGGTGTCCATAATGATGGCTTAAGAAGCAACTTGGTTTTTCACTTGTGCAAGTGGTTATATGAGGGCTCCAAGGACCTTAATTGAGTTCAAGAGGTCTAGAAATGGGAAAAGATGGGAGCCTAAAACTTGAAATGTGAGCGTTGCTTCAATGGGCCAATTATGGAACCATTATATCACTTGTAGGATTAAGTATACCTTCAAGACTATCTTTAGTGTCTTGGCATGCTTCAAGTATTTGATTGTGTGTTAATTGTGATGTTTAGGTCAAGAGAACCCTACTCTATCTAGGTGCACTTGTAGGACTGAAAAGGGGAAGGAAAAGATCAAGAAAAGCTTGCATAAATTCGAGGTAGCTCTCTACCTTATTCTTTATACATTCTTGTGTGCATATGTATGTCATTATGTGTTTGCATGTACTCTTGTGATTTGATAACATGTCACTTGATGTCTTGATGTTACATTAGTACAAATGTGTATTCTTGAATGGTTTAGTTATGAGATCGACTCATAAGGGTGAGGTGATACCAAAAACCCCTTAATATGGGTGAAGATGTGCCAAAAGTCTCAAGATATAGGTGAGACTAGGCCAAAAGACCCTTTGATGGCTGAGACTAAGTCAAAAGTCCTGAGGCCAAGGGTGAAGTAAATCCAAAAGTTCTAGGAATAGGGTAAAGCAAAACCAAAATTCCCTAAAGTATTGTCTTAGCTTTAATGTGTATATGTTTTAAATGTATGTGTGAATGAGTGTGTAAACTATTGAAATTCTTAGAATCTCACTCCCCTTCCCTCTTCTATTTTTAAATGTCTAGGTGGCCCTTAAAAACCTAAGAATGCAAGCCAAAAGAGTTGAAAGGCTATGTTTTGATCATTGTGTGTAACAACCAAGAAAAAGAAAGAAAAAAAAAAGAAGAAGAAAGAAGAAGAAAGATGAAAATTTTTGGAAGGCTGAAAATTTTCTAAGTCTGCTAGCTACAGCTTAGCTATAGTGAATGCACCTGTTCGCTATAGCGAAAAATGCTCTAGCTATAGCGAGAGTGCCTTCTAGCTATAGCGAGAATGCTTCTAGCTATAGCAAGAGTGCCTTCTAGCTATAGCGAGAATGCTTCTAGCTATAGCGAGTTCAGGCACCCCATACAAAAACCAGGGCGTTGTTCGCCATAGCGCACGCTATAGTGAAGGCAGGGATCTGGGACTAATACGAGCTCGCCGTAGCGAGGGTTATGGCTCGCTATAGCAAGGGTTAGTCCGGAAAAGTGTGAAAAAAGAGAATTTGACTTGTTAAAACGTTCCAACCCCTCCTTTCTTCTTCCAACCTACTTAAGCTCCTTCTAAGGCAGAGAAAAGGGCGGAGGAGAGAGAGAAAAACCTAGAGGAGGAAGGAAGAACAAGAAAAGGTAAGATTTACATGGTTTCTCTTCTTAGAATATTGTTCTTCTCTCCTTGCCATCTCTTCCTATGGTTTTGATTATTGAAATAGTTAGGTTTTGAGCTTGGTTTAGAAGAGGGAGAGTGGAAAACCACTCTTGAGGGAGGTTAGAAGTCATGTAGCCTCTCTTCCTTGATTTCCTTTCTTGAGAGCTTGAGAGGGGAAGGATAGTGGTGAATTTCTAGTGAGAGAAAGAAACCCCTAGCTTCATATGCTTAGTAGGGTTGCTAGAAAGAAATCCCTAACTTTATGAATAAGTGTTAAGAGAATAATTTCATGCTTCTTGTGTAGTTAGGCTCAAGAGAAGCACTCTCATCTAGAGGTGATTGTGAAACCCACAAGGGAGGAGACAAATTGAAAGGGAAAGTTATGAATAGCCAATAAAGTAGCTCTCTCCACCTTCTCTCATGCATAGATGTGTGTTTACATTGTCTTACATGTGTGTATATATGTTTTTAAACCATGAAAAGTATGCTAGTATAATGATGCTTCATGTATTTCAATGATGTTTTATGTGATTTCTTGGGTTTGCTTGAGTATGGAAATGCCAATAACCCTCTAGCCATGGTGAGGATGAGCCAAGAATCCTAAAGTTGGTTGAGATAAAGTAAAGAGTCTCCCAAAAGTGAGGTTGACTCCCAAGAGTAAAGGTTGAGTCTAAGAACCTCTTAAAGCATGGGTGAGGCAAGTCCAAAACCCACAAGTGAATGGGTGAGGCTAATCCATTTACTTGGCAAGCTTTTGTATGTTATGTATGGCCTACTCAAATGTTGAAAATGCATTTCTTATGATTTCACATGCTAATATGCCTATGCATACATTGTAAGACTTGTTTGCATGCTTTGTGTATGATTGAATGAGAGATGAGCTATTGAGATTCTTTGAATCTCACTCCCCTTTTCCACCATCCAAACATGCTAGGTGGACCAAGTGAGGCAAGAGATGAGAGCCACCAAGCTTGAAGCTAGGGAATTTGGCGAAGAAAGTGTAAAAAGCCATTTTGTCACTATCTTGTAATTAGGTCAAGAGATGTAATCTACTTTGTAGTTATGTTAAAGGATGTAATTTAATGATGTAATGATGTATATGATATAGCAAATCTAAATACTTGTAAATGGAGTGTACTTAATGTTTATATATATGAGAATGAGAACTATCTTGAACAACGTAACAAGTTTTTGTATAAATAGTAAAGATTTTTGCCTATGTACATGGTTGTATATGTTGGTGTGGGGGAGTGAGTTTTGCAAATCTGGGTTGTTAGACACTTGAGCCATATTTGATAACCTATATTGATGCTTCCTCACGTGCTCATTAGAGCCTTAGAAGTAGAAGAGGCCAAATTGAACCCTTGAGCCGTCTATAGCAAGAGAAAATGGTCACTTTGCCTCATGATGTCCGATTCTAACCAAACGACCTTTTCTTGCCTTGAGATTTGGCATGTGACTAGATCTTGCCTAAATCTTTTTGGAAAGCTAAAGATCAAGTGATTTGGAGGTCTGTGGAATTCTCTATGATTTTTCAAAGTTGGTATCAGAATTTCGGATTTTCAGAAGTACTGTTCATTTGGTCAGTTGTGGAATTGTGTCATCCGAGGGGCAAACGTGATCCAATGACTACGAAATTTTATGGGCAGAAACTAGATATTCACAGAGACTTGTAGTAACTAGAAGAACCTCATTTGGAGGTCTAGAGAGGAAGATATGCAATTTCGAAGTTCCTGCCCAGAATCAGTCACCTTGCCTGACCCAAGGTACTGTTCCATTGATTTCCAGGAGTTTGGCTTGATGAACTGATCTAGAGATATTTTGTCTCTCTAGTTAACATTCATATATTTCCATAGTGGTATCATTTGCATGCATTGGATTTTTTTGGAATTAGTTAGACATTTTTGAAGTTCATATCAGTAAACTGTGACAGTAGCAGAGCCCACTCCGACCTCCAGATGATCTCGCGTGTCAAACGTCCTGTGTGTTAGATTTTATGACTTGTACATATTTTTAGTATGAATTAGATATCCTAAGATTTCCAAAATGACCGAGATCACATGTTTTCTATTTTTCTGGATTTAGTTATGAATTTCCAAACTTTGCCCAGAATTGAGGCCAAGTCTGCCGAAAATGAATGTGCATGTCTCATATCCCTCTTTGCTTTCCATGAGTTTAAAGCATGTTTTTGGGATTGAAATGAGTTGTAATGGTGCAATTAAATATGAGGATGTATAGAATGGACTCATACGGTTCATGTGACACTAAAGTGAATTTTTAACCATGCATGATGCCATGTGAGAAAGTGTAGGAATCCAATGAGGAAAAATCTCCCTTTATTCTTCCTATACCTCATATGAGCATGTAAGGCATGATGGCTATGAGCTAGAAATGATGGTGTTACATTGTGTAATTTGATGTTATAGTTGAATGTCAAAGTAATGATGTACATATTATTTTTGTGATGTAAGACCATGAACAATGGTAATATGATGTATGAATTTTGTATAGGCCATGTGTGGCATGAAATCAATGGAACTGTAAATTTGGACCCCTTGATGGCTTGACATAATTGTGTACTCTTGGATGTGGAATAGCCAAATTGAGGAGAATAAGGTTTGGGATCACTTGGGCAGTGTCTACAAGTCATATTTGTACTTTTAAACTTGCCTAAGATGAGTCAAACCATTGGAGAGGCCATTTAGACAAAGTAGACATCTTACATAGAGCAAAACTTATCATTTGAGTGAGTTACGTCAGTTTTTGGCCAAATGAGCTCCTTTTGATTTGAAATTTAGCACATATCTAGACCTTGTTGAGAGCTTTTTGAAAGCTAAAGTGGATATTATTTGGAGGTCTACAAAATATTTTATGAATTTTTGAAGTTGAAATTTTTTTTTGATTTGGTCACAACTACTGTAGCTATGGTCTAAAATTTGTTCTATGTCAATAATAGGAAAAATGATATCCAATTGTCATGAAATTTTATAAGCAAAAACTAAAACTTCCCAGTGACTTGTGCCAACTAAAATTACCCAATTTGAATGTCTAGAGAGGGAGATACGAATTTTTAAAATTGCTATCTAATACCAAGCATCTAGTTAGACCCATGTTACTATTTGATTGGTTTTCGTGGTCTGAACGAACTGGAATGGTCTAAAGTGATTTTTTCTCTCTATGTAACATTTATATCTTTCCATATTGGTATCATTTGCATGGATTAAATTTTTTTGGAATTAATTGGACATTTTTGAAGTTCATATCAAAAACCTATATTAGTACCAATAGCCAATCAGAAGTTTGTGCCTTTTTTTATGTCAAACCTAGTCCATATGCTATGTTCATGACTTGAAATTATTTTTAGTTTTATAAAACTCAGAGCTTTCCAAAAAGCTATGGCATGGCAAATTTGGATTTTCTTAGATTTAGTTATGAATTTTTAAAATTTTCCTTAAATCTGCCACTATATAATCCATGATGAATGAAAGGATTTTTGAGGTTTTAGATTTGAGAAATGTGGCTTGCTGGATAATTTGAGTTGTTTATGATTTTTGCCAATGCTAAATGAGTAAGGAATGTTGTTGGTTAATCCACGAGGCTCATATGACATAAATTGAAAATTTAACCCCAACGTTGCGTAACAAAAGTGCATTATTTTCATACTTTTCCTTGCTTTTACCTTTTGAATGTACACCCAATGCCCCGAATTGAAGAGTATGATAATGGAATATATATGGTATGACATTTTTGGTATCAAAACAAAGGTTCAGGCACTTTTGCTTGATATTTGGCTCTTAAGTGGTATATTTGGTTTGTTTTCAAGAAAAATATCTATGTATATGTGTTTTAATTGTGCTGTGGGCTAAAGGCTGTGGCTTTTTCTCAATGAAAACAATTGAAACTCGAAGAGGCAGAGGCAGAGGTAGGCCAGCTTGAGAACCAAAAGTTGAATCTACGAACCCTTTGTGGGCTGTTATGAATCGAACTAATAGATTTGAGAACGTGATGGCCCAACAACAGTACATGATCTAGTAGCAGTATGAGATGATCGTGTGGCTGCAGGAATCCCTAGTTAGACAAGAAGAAGCTAGGAGAGAGGTCCTTCTACCTCAGCCTCAACCTTCTACTTTTGGCACCCCACAACCTTCCACCTTAAGTGCTCTACCCCGACCTCCCTAAGAGCCAGTCTAGACTCTGCCATCTATTTAGAAACAATTAAATCAATTCAGGAAGAATAACTTGCCAGTATTTGATAGGGAATTAGATGCGGACAAGGTATAGGCCTGAGTGATAAAAATAGAGAAGATATTCACAGTGATAGATAGCACCTCAGAGCAGAAAGCTCAGCTTACCACTTTTATACTATGAAAAGAAGCTGATAAGTGGTGGCACCAATACAAGGTCTTTGATGGAGACTTAAAATTTACAGATCACCTGGGAGAACTTCTTGGTACAATTTTATGAGAAGAACTTTCCTAGTTCTATAAGAAAGCAGAAAGAGATGCAATTTATAGGGCTAAAGCATACTGATGACATGACAGTAGACTAGTACATGGCTAGATTCATAGAGTTGTCTCAGTATTCTTCCTACCTTCAAAGATATGATAATGAGTCTTGGAGGTGCGAACAATTTGAGCTTAGGTTGAAGCCTCAAATCAGAGACATAGTGACTCCACACAGGATTTGAAACTTCAATACTATTGTGGAGATCAGCAGGGTGATAGAAAATAATTTAAAGGATATTATGCCTGCTACTATTGTATCTAACCCAAGAAAGGCCCCAGAGCCCAAGAGACGAAAACAAAAGGAAGGAGCCAACTTCCCACCTACTAGTAAAAATAAGAGCAAGGTGTAGTGGGGCAGGCAGCCACAAAAAGGGAAGAAAGTGTAGCCCCCGAGGACTCAGTCATCTACATAGCAATCTACAGTGACATATTATAAGTGTAGGAAGCTAAGGCACATTGCCAAAAATTGTCCCCAAGTAGATTCAATGCCTTCGCTCAAATTGCCTCCTTCCAGGCCACATACCCAGGGCAGGGTGTTTATCCTTTCTCAGCAAGAGGCTAGTGCATCTCCTCGTCTTATTCGAGGTACGCTTATAGTGAATGATTTTTCTGTGATTGTTACGTTTGATTCGGGTGCTAGTTACTCGTTTATATCCTATAACTGTGTAAGATAGTTAGGTCTAGCCATTAGTACTTTACTATTTGATTTGTCTATCATGACACCTACTGGAAGCCACATTGTTACTTCCCATACTTGCTTGAATGTCACTATACAGTTTAACTATTGTTACACTATGATTGATTTGATCTGTTTGCCATTTCATGATATTGATTTGATTGTTGCCATGAACTGGATGACTAGTAATAATGTTGTCCTTGATTGTGAGCACCACATCATATTTGTACTTTCTTGTGGGACCATATCTAGGATAAAGCCGAGTTATCCTTTATGACTAGTGCCCAGGCCGAGAGACACTTAGACCATGGGTGTCAGGGGTTTCTAATCTTTTTCTTTATTTAGGCCGAGGTAGAAGAAGAGATAGAGGAAATCCCAATAGTTAAGAAATTCTCAGAGATTTTTCCTAAAGATTTTGATTTTAGTGGCCTACTCCCTAAGAGAGAGATAAAGTTTCCCATAGATATAATGCCTAGGGTTGGACCAATGTCCAAGGCTCCCTACAAGATGGCTCCCACTGAGCTTATTGAGCTAAAAAAGCAAATAGAGGAGCTATTAGAAAAAGAGTTCATATGCCTTAGTGTGTCACTCTAGGGAGCTCCAGTGTTATTTATGAAAAAGAAAAATAGTAGCTTAAGACTGTGTATAGATTATAGAGAATTGAATAAGGTTACCATTAAGAATAAGTATCCTCTCCTTAAAATAGATGACTTGTTAGATTAGTTAGCTAGGGCATCTATATTCTCTAAGATAGATCTTAAATTTAGGTACCACCAATTGAGAGTGAGAGCTGAAGATGTCCCAAAGATAGCCTTTAGAACTAGATATAGGCATTATGAGTTCCTTATGATACCATTCAGGCTAACGAATGTGCCCACAGTGTTTATAAATTACATGAATATGGTATTCATATCATATTCGGATAAATTTGTTGTGGTCTTTATTGATGATATCTTAGTGTACTCTAGATCTTTTAAAAAGTATGAGAGGCATCTGAGATTAGTCCTAAAGACTCTGACAAATAAGAGATTGTATGTCAAACTGAGTAAATGTGAGTTTTGGCTAATCGGGGTGAAATTCTTAGGTCATGTGATCTCACAAAATGGGGTTGCGATAGATCCCAATAAAGTTGAGGCTGTATTATAGTGGGATAGACCTAGGACTATCATCAAAGTTAGGAGTTTCCTTGGTTTGGCAGGATATTACTGATGATTTATTCAAGGTTTTTCTCATATGGCCTTGCCACTCATAAGGCTGACTTAAAAGGATACACCTTTTATATGGGATATTAGATGTAAAAGGAGTTTCTAAAAGTTGAAACTCTGATTGACCACTGTCCTTGTGCTAGTTATTCCTAACTCTAGTGTACCATTTATGGTACATAGTGATGCCTCGAGGAGAGGGTTAGCATGTGTACTAATGCCGCAGGGTAGGGTAGTGGCATATGTCTCTAGGCAGCTAAGACCTCATGAGGAAAACTATCCCACACGTGACCTAGAGTTAGCCGCAATAGTATTTGCTCTCAAGATTTGGAGGCACTATTTGTATAAGGTGAGTATAAAGATTTATAGTAACTACAAGAGTTTGAAATACCTGTTCGATCAAAAGGAACTCAATATGAGACAGAGGAGATAGATGGAGTTCTTGAAAGATTATGACCATGTGTTGAAATATCATTCGGGTAAGGCCAATGTGGTGGTTAATGCATTGAGTAGGAAATCCATCCACCCTACCCATATGATGATTAGGGAGCAAGAGCTCCTAGAGAAATTTAGAAATCTAAACCTTTCTTGCCAACTAGTATTGGGTAGACTATTCTTGAGTAAGACCCAGATTGAGAATGAGTTAAAAGCCCAAATCTTAGATGCCCAGAGAGAGGATGAATATTTTAGACAGATTAGGAGCGAGATCTTCTAAGGTTGGACCTCAAATTTCAGGATATCTGAAGATGGTTTAATAGTATACCAAGATAAAATTTACGTATGTAACACCTCAAAATTAATTAAGGTGTTAATAATAGATTTAGGATAATTAAGAATAATTAATATGGAATAATTGGACAAGTTATATGAATGAAAATTCTAGAGAGATAAATTATTAATATGAGTTTGAGATTTAATTGGGTTAGAAATCCTATCTAGGTGCAAATTAAATTAAATCGGCCATGGTTAGAGACTATTGGAGGCCCACAGATTTTAGGTGCAAATCCAACCTTTTATTGTGAGACTTGGCCCAAGAGAGAGTACCTAGTGATGGCCCAATTCAATTTAATGAATTAGAGACCCAAGACCCAACTTGCATAAGCTCTTATAAATGGCCCAATACCCCTTATGCAGATCCAAATTAATTGAGTTCTTCAAACTTGGTCTAATCCAATTAAAATTTTGCAGTCCAACAAATGAAAGCTGGCCCAACAAGGCTTAAATCTGAAATCCATTTGGAATTGGACCTTTGGGTCAGCCCATAACCCATTTAGGACATAATTTAAACCCAACTAAAACCTTAAACACATGCAACCCCTCCACACTTTGCTAAAACACAAACACAAGAGGCATTTTCATATCTTGAAGGGAGGCTAGGGTTCTAAGCAAGAATTCCACCATTTCTCACTTCTAAATTCAAAATCAACCAAGGTACTTGTTATATAACTTAATCCCCTTCTCTTTCTCTTCATTTTGGCCTGATTAGTTTTTCATTTGGAGCATTTTTACCATACCCATAATCTAAAATGTGGTTGTTTGGGATTTTCTTAGTGAAATTTCATAAGTTGGGGCTAAGCATATTATTAGGTAAGTATATGTTGGAGATTGTGCCTTAGGCCAATCATTTGTAAATATTTTGCTTCATTAAGAATAAAATTTTTTCTATTACAATTATCATATTTGCATGTTTCTATAATAATTATATCCTTGGATAAATTATATTAGTAATCCTAAATATCCCTAGTCGATCATCATTGTGGGAACAATGATGAATTAAGACAAGTATGATTTTGATTGATGGTTATGTATTAATCATGTATAGAGATACAAATCAAAATCATAGGTGCTTGTTGGGAACAGGGTGCTGGATCGATGCATCATGAGGTAGCTTCATGGATTAGGTTTTAAGCATACCTCATATATAACCGTGTTACTAATCCCTCATACCTAAGATCATCATAGATTCCAACATGAAGGACACTGTGCTTTGGCATTGTGAAAAGTCACCTTTGACTCTGTGATCATAAAGGCTATTATCAGGCATAGTGAATTTCATATAGAGGATGATGAGTGGTCAAGATGGAATTTATCCTTCTGGTTAATAGAGAGATATCTCTGGGCCCCTCGATGAGTGAGATTGAGAAATGCATGGCCATGCTTGGATGGAAGGGTTTTCTATTCATTCTGTTAGTCTGCACATAAATCGAGAAACTAATGATCGAGTAAGATAAAGATAACATTTTCATGCCTCATGCTTGATCAAGGGATGTGACAGGATTATACGATAAGCTATATTCGATCACCAAACCCTATGTGATTTGGGTAGTCACTATGTCTTACTAGAGGTCGCTGGTCACTTGTGGGTGCAATAACATTGTTGGCCCACTGCCAATATTATATAAGTCTACTGGGTCGTACACAAGAACGAATCAACTTGAACAAGAATGTCCAAATTCATTGAACCTAGAATTGTGTCTAGATTTGATAAATGTTACGCTTAATTAAGGTGAGATAATTATATATATAATATGTTATATATATATGTAATTAATTCGAAATATAAGTATATATATATGTATTATTTGATATATATATATATAATATATTTCATATATATATATAGAAATTCGAAATATATATATATTTATATTTGATATAAATATATATTGTATTATATATTTCAATATATATATTTATTTATAAATGAATTAGTTCAAATTGAATTTATGAGATAAATTTGAACTTTAACTAATTTGTTTAAGATTAATTTGGATTAATTTAAATAATATATTTAAATTAATTAATTTAATCTAAATATACCTCTATAAAAGGAGAGGTAGGTTAGGGTTTAGAAACACACAAAAGGGGTCAAATTTCTAAAACCGTAAGCCATCACCCTAGAGAGAGAGAGAGTGGCTGTACACCTAGAGAGAGAAAGTGTACGGACGCCTAGAGAAAGAAGATCGTCTTCTCATCAATTCGCGTACAGACGTGGTGAACGAAGGTGCTAGCATGCCTTTCAAGTTGCCAAATCATTGGTATGGATACCGGTAGAGAAGGTTGCGCATAGACCTCAATTCCAAAGATCCGAAAGGAGAAAGCGCGCTACAAAGGTAATATTTTATTTTATACTCAATTTAATCAAGTCAACGAATCCATAGGAAGAAACAAATTAAAATTTTCGCTGCATGTACAGTTCATTTCTTTCAATATAAACTCTTCATTTTGATGTATTTTCCATTGGTTTAAGACCCCCATAGTAGACTTATAGTATGGGCCCTAATTTTGTGCAAATTTTCTAATGGTTTGGAGTGATATTTTGATGTTTCTGGTCTAAGGAAGGCAAAATCCGAAATTAAAGACTCTTGGTGATTAGGTAAGTGTCCCTTTGGTAATTATTGGTAATTTAATTCTTTGAACATTGGATTATTGCCATAAATGATATATGGGATAGTAATCATAGATAGCCTAATTATTTCATTTACTAGTATGGTTGGTACATTTTCTAATGCTTATATAAAATCATGCAGAAAATATCAATTTGACTAGAATATGTGAATAGAATTTCCCTTGGTTACTGAGATTTGCATCTCACCCTATTTCATGGGATCATACTTTCAGGTGAAAGCCCTTTGATAAGGATAAGGGGAAGCAAGTGGATGAAAATCCGTAAGCTCCAGCCATGTGTGGAGGAGGCTACACTGGGGTTGATTTGAGTAGAATAGATATAATTTTGTTATTCGTTTATATAGCATCATTGTGTAACCATGTTGCCAAGTGTAGGTGTTTGTATTTTGATTACTTAGAATATATCTATTAAGGAGTTAAGCCTCATTTTTGCTTGGTATTGAATGTATGGACTTATAACATTTGTTATGAATTTTGTTGGACCTATGATATGATTTACCATTTTGGAAATGTAATTATACGATACATTGGATGTAGACCTGAACTAGTGGTGTATGAGATCTTTAATGGAATATATATTGGAATGATAATTGTTAATAGCTTATGAAATTCTTGCTATCATTAATCCATGAACTTGCTAATATACGATAGTAGGATGAGTAGGAACTTACACTTAAGTCTTGAATGGGTAACAATAGATAAGTTAGGTAAATTAGGTAGAGGAAAGCCATTAATGCCCCATAAACTAAGGTAAAGTGACCCTAAGGTGTCACTAGAGAGAGAGTTGGAGTGTATGAGACAATTTTAAAAGTTATAGGATCAGAATGCATTTCACCATAGCCAAAATAGTCTTGACCAAGGCCAATAGAGGCAAAGTTGCCCAAGGGGAGGTCCAAAGAGCAATTTGCCACAATGAGAAATGGAGTTACCCGCAATGAAATGTGAGAGACTAAATTGGAAGTCATCCAGAGGGTAATTTACTACGGCTAAATAGGTAATTGGCCATAGTGAACTTTGGGAAAATGTCCTAGGTGTTCCAGAGAGAAATTAACCACAGGGAATATAGGATTTGGTGGCAACCAATAATGGGAGATAAGTGAGGTAAGCTCTAGGACGTCCTCTTGCCAGGGTGAAGCTCCAACTCACAGCGGCAGTGATGATGTAAAGAGTGGACCTGAGAGCAATTGGCCATAGCACAAAAGTATTTAGCCATGGCAAACATCCTGAAACTCTTATATTAACCTAGAAACATTGGTTTTTCCTATGGCAACATCAAGGATGACTTAGAAGCACTTGTAAAGGGTTCTTGAGAGTTAAAAATGAATGAGAACAGATTTAAAGGCTTTTAATTAGAGATGTATTTCACTTATGTACGTGAATGCTTGTAATTATTTGGTTGATGACTCTAATAACATTAAGGTTCAAATTTCCCTGCATTTCTTGAATGTAATTAGTCTTAATGACTTTTAACCCTGATTTGTGATTATTGATCACATTTTTAACCTTAATTACAATAATTAATGCATGTTTGGAAAAACTTCCTCATCTCCAAAACCACGTTTTGTATAAAGCAATAATATGTTGTTTCTGCAAAACCATGGTCAGAAAACGTGATTTTTCCCTCCCCAAACGCATATCCAAACACACTAAATGTTTGATACCTATATTGAAATGGACAAGTGGATAATTTGCCCAAGCCTTGTAAGCTAGTTTGGATTTGGATCTTATATTTTATGAAATTGAAAGATCAATTGAAAAAGAAAAAAAGAAAAATTTAATGTGTATGAGATAAGTGATAGACTGCATATAGATTTTATATGCATTGTGTGTATGTGTGTTTCTTATTTTTCCCCTGAGAATTAACACATCAATTTTTTAAAGAACTAAGAGAATTTAAATTCTTAAAAAAATAAAGAAAAATATAATAGCAAACAATGATCATTTCTGTAATTTCCTAGATTTGTTATCAATTTAAGTATAAGACTTTTTTGTGACAAGAGACACCCAGAGACTTTAAAAAAATTAGATAGTTATCATAGAAGGTAAAGAAACTTTTTTAAAATCATCAGTAATAAGAGTACTCAAACTTTGAAGAGACCTATCAATCTCCTGGATTTTTGGTGAGAGAAATAAGTTATGTAATTGACAATCCAGTCTGCATATTGATTGCCTTCCCATAAAATAAAGCTGATCTCCCATTTCATATTTATCTATTTTTTAATTTTTTTAGGGAGGTGGTTGAAATTGAATATAAGACTTTTAATAATAAGGTTTTAATTTGTAGAGTTTGAAGAAATCATGGTATTAAATTATTAATTTCCCATTTTCGAAAGTGAGAAAATCTCTTTCTTGAAAAAGGTAAGGAAATTTCAAAGATTATGATTGTAGTCTTTTTGTTTTCTAACCTGAATTAAAATAGCAAATATGAATAGATGGTCTTTTATTGGTGGAGGGTTGAGATAGAGGCATCTTTATAGAGCATAAAAGACAGAGAATTTATATTAGCGGCGACTTATAACGTTGACATGGACAAAAGTAGCTGAAATTTGTACGGGGAAGGAAAATGATTCTTTTATCATTATTTAATAATTTTTATCTTTTTTATTATTTTTAAAAAATATAAATACAAAAATTATTTTGTATAGTTAAAATAAATTTTTTAATTCTATTTTCCATTTTATTCTATATACCAAACCTTACACATTTTAGAAGTTTAAAAAAAATGCTTGTTATACATTTTAAAATTTTTAAAATTATTGTGTGTGTGTGCATACACAGACTTTACACATTTTAAAAGTTTTAAAATTCTCATATAAATACTTTTTAAATTCTATTTTATATTTCATTTTATATACCAAATAAATTTTAATAAAAAACAATCCTTACACATTTTGAAAGTTTCAAAATTCTCAAATATGTGTACCTATAAATTCATTCATTTCAACGACACTGATAATAATTACATAAATCTCATATTTAATAATATAAGATAGATGTCCATATTCTTGTTGGATTTATAGGTAGCTAAAAGATTTTTGAGGTTGCAATAAGGCCAATAATATATTTTTCTTTAGATATCATATGTATTTTTCTTGAGCTTGAATTTTCTTCCATTTAAATAAAATTATTTAAAAAAGAGAAAGAGATATAAGAGATGGGCTATACATTGGTGGGGCTCAATCCATATCTCTTTCTCTTTCTAACAAATCCTTTCGGTGGACAAAAGAGAATTTGCTGCCATTTTTCTCTTTAATAAAATAGAGTCCTAAACTTGTATACCAAATAGTAAATTTAGAGTAAGGATATGGATAATGTTAGTAGTTCAAATATTTTAATTACGACACTAAAAATAGAGAATCCTAAACTTCAAAATCAATTAATGTGTTGGAAAAACTTAGAGTAGGGTTATCATAGTATGCCTAGTAGTAATGAGTTGAAAGAGAAAATTCTAGAAAAGGCACACAAGAGCAAGTATACTATTCACCCAGGTACCACCAAGATGTATCAAGATCTAAAAAGAATCTTTTGGTGGCTAAGAATGATGAATGATATCACAGATTACGTGGCGAGGTTTTTAGTGTGCCAGTGGGTTAAGGTAGAACACCAGAGATCAGTTGGGTTATTGCAACTCTTAGATATCCCAAAGTGGAAATGGGATAGTATAGTTGTAACATCCAATCCCTTCGTAAACGTGAGAAATGCAATGTTCGATTTCTCCGTAAACGTCAGAAATGGGCAAAATACAAAAGGAAGTCCCTAAAATAGACGGAATTGGGGCCAAATAAAATTATGATAAAATTCTAAATAATGGAAAATAAGGATTTGAGCCTTGAGTTGAGCAGAAATCAAGGCCAGAGTGATTCGAGAAATTTGTTGACTTGATTAAATTTTCGTAAATATGGGTACTTTTTGAAAAACTCATAGGAGGGCTTTTTAAATGAAAGTTTTGAGTTCTCCGGGGTTCTCAGAGGCCCCAAAACCCATGGGAAGCCCTGGGACCAGTGAAGCCCCTCCGGTGTATTCTTTCCGATGTCGGTTGATCCAAACTTTGACCAATTCGTTCGGGAAGGTTTTAGCTTCGATTTGAGTGATTTCAAAAGTATTTTATTAAATTGGGAACCTATTTGTTATGATAGAAAAGACGGTTCTCAAAAAGGAGCTAAAACAAAGGAGAAACAAAAATTCTAAGAACGAAGGGAAAAATTGGCATTAAAGTGTTAAAGGAAGCTTCTTTATATGCCACGTTCTTTCTCTCCTCTCTAAGACCAACTTGCTTCTGCCCAATTTCAGAGGAAAACTCCAACTTCTTAGGTGCACAAGAGGAGGAGGATTTTGGAGGAAGAAATTCAAGAAAAAGGTAAGAAACTTTAATAAATTCTATATCCTTCCTTCTTAACCCTTGCTCCTCTCCTCTTAAGCTTTCTTTCTATAATTTTAATGGAGAGTTTGGTGCTGTTTTTGGAGCAGAACAGAGAGGGAAATTTCGAAAATTGAGGGAGTAAGCCAACCAAGTGGAAGAACAAGCCAAGGAAAGTAAGAAAATAAGGTAAAGCTTCCATTCTTTGGTAGTTTCTCCCTCCCCCTTTCTCTTGCACGAATTTGACCACCATAAGCCCAAGTCTTATGAGCTGATTTCTATTCAATTTGTGGAGGGATTAGAGGTTTTAGATGGCAATGATTAAGAAGGAACCAATAGAATCAAGAAAGGAGCATTAGGAGACAAGATAGAACCATTAGGGATCCAAATGCTCCCTTGCAAATCTGATTTTATATGAATATTCTTAGACTTAATTGAATATTTAAACATGCTCCTAAGACCCCTAGAGAGCTTCCCACATGCACCGCCCATCCAAGAAAGCAAAGGAATTGCAAGAAAAATTAATGAACTCTAAGTAGAATAAGTGTAGTGCATTTGAAGGGATTGTAAAAACTGATTTGATTCATGCATTCCTTAGCATATATGAGTGTTTGATTGAGCTCCTAAGACCTCTAAGAAGCCTCCCAAGTGTGTCTCCCATCAAGGAAAAATCAAGAAGGCCATGAACTCTTCTTCCCCCCATAGTCTCGGCCTAGGCAAGTTCCTATAGCTAGGGAGAGTTTTAAATTTTTCTAAGGCTATTCTTGAGTCATATGTGATGAGTGAAGATGAGTAGAGGCCTTAGAAAAAATTTAGAACTCAAAGAACGTGAATTGGTGCCATAGGTTCCATATTAGGACCTAAAGAAGCAATATGATGCTAAGCCCTTTGTTTTAATGATGTGATGACTCCAAAAGGTTTAAAAGGAGTCAAGAATCATATTTGAGAATAAAGAATGAGGCCTAGAAATCATTTGAGGGGTGTTGCTTCATTAGGTGCCAATATGGATCATAATGGAGGTTGTAGAGTAATCTAAGGTTTAAGCAAGTTGCATGGCCCTAGACATTGTTTCATGAACTTAATTGGCTCCCATAATTTGTGTCTAGGCCAAGAGACACTATTTCCACTAACTTGTGGGTGTGTGGCTAAAAGAGGAGGCTTGAAAGCTAAGGAAAAAGTGTGTGCTCTCTCCACCTTCTTTTATGCATGGATGTGTGTTTAGCTTGTTTTAGAATGTGTGTATGTGTATTTTCAAGCTAAGAAAAGTATGCTAGCATGCCTTTATATTCTATGATCCTTGATGCTATGTTATGTTTCAAATGAGCACATGATATTTGTATGAGTTTGCTTGAGTATGGAGAGGCCAAGAACTCTTCCCTTTGGTGAGGATGAGCTAAGAACCCTTGAGCTTGGTTGAGACAAAGTGAAGAGTCTCCCAAAAGCCAAGTGGGCTCCCAAGAGTATGTTGAGTCCAAAGTGCTCAAAGAATGGGTGAGGCAAGTCCAAAATCCATGAAGAGAAGTGTGAGGCCAATCTAAGCACTTGGTGTACTCTTGGATGTCTTGTATGAATTGTTCATATGCCAAGTTTGCTTTTAAAATGTCCATAGCTTCTATTTTTCCATACATGCATTTGAAAAGCTTGCTTTGTACATATTATATGTGATTGAATTGGAGATGAACTATTGGGATTCTTTGAATCTCATCCCCTCCTCTCCAATGCTCTAAAATGCTAGGTGAACTAAGTGGATATGCTAATGGGAGCCAACAACATTGAAGAAGAGAGATTGACATTCATATGTCTAGCTTTTAACCTTTTTGAACCATAATGATGTTCAATGATGTATATGATTATTGTAAATGACACATGACCCTTGAGGCACATGTAAATATGATATTATGTGATGTATACATGTATGGATATGATATATGAATTTTAGAAATGAATTTGGGTATGTAATGCCAAGTTATGCAAATTGAAAGTTTGATGCAAATGTGTATAAGTGTGGATGAAAAGGCCAAAATGAGATGCATGAGATTTGAGACCATTTGGATAGCTCACACAAGTCTTAAATATGCTTTTAAACTTTCCCAAAAGGTGCCAAGACCAAGGAAAATCCATTTAGCAATTTTGGTACCCAATATGGAGTCAAAATTGACCATAATGGAACCCTATGCCATTTTTCGCCAAATGAGTTAGTCTTACCTTGAAACTTGGCATGCAATTAGGTCTCATTAAGAGCTTTTTGGGAAGCTAAAGATCATAATTTTTAGAGATCTAGAGAATATTTGATAAATTTTCAAAGTTGGAATTTTTCATGGATTCTAGTATGGGTACTGTTTATACTAGCAGTTTTGAATTCTGTGTCACCCGATAGCCAAATGGTGTCCAATGCTTATGAAATTTTACATGCATAAACTAGAGGTTATAAAATTTATGTGGCCACTGAGATCACCTCATTTGGAGGTTTGAGCAGTGAATTATGCATGTTTGAAGTTAACTATCAGTATCAGTAGCGCCCCATGAGTCTGGTTACTGTTCCATAGGGTCCAGCTGACTAAACGTATCTATTTCATTCTGAATTATTTTTACTATCAAGTTAACATCTTTAGCTTTCCAAATTGACTGAATGTGTTGATTTAAATTTTTATAGAATTAGTTATAAATTTCAGATATTTGTATCAGTAAACTGAACAATAGCCCAGGCAGCTAGCGACTCTGTAGCTTTTTGGATGTCAAACATCCTGTGTGATGAATTTTATGACCTGGGTGTATTTTGAGTGTGAAGTAGACATCCTAATATTTTCATAATGATGAAGATTACATGATTTCTAATTTTCTAGATTTACTTATGATTTTCCAAAGTTGGATCAGAAAATGGAGCAAATCTGGCCGAAAATGTGCTTGTTTATTTTGAGCTCCATTTTGGTTTCCATGGGTTGTAGGCATATTTTTGTGATACAAATGAGTTGTAATAATGAAATTAAATATGAGGAAGTATAGTCTGAGTTCACACAGTCCACGTGACACCAAATTGAATTTTTTTGACATAGCGCAACGCGGAAAAAGTTTATTATTTTCATCCCTTTTTCATATGATCTTGTGGGATTGATAATACAAAGCTTATAAATGGCATCAAATGAGCTAGAAGTTATGGTGTTACATTTATTGGTATCAAAGTAAAGTTCTAGGCTCTCTCGGATTGGATTTGGCTTGAGGATGTAGTAATAGGGCTATGTAAAAGGCTTGAATGGATAGGTAGTGCCTTGTATGAGGATTGTTAGGTGTATGAGTATAGTTTGTTGCTTTATTCATGATGAGTAAGTTGTAGAATGGTCTTGGAATAGTTAGTGGACACCGGGATAGGGTGGCCTCTAGAGTAGCTTGAGCAGAGCTAAGCTTGAGCGGAGCTAAGGGATCCAATGGCTAGACCTTGAGGAGATATGATAGCTCACCGGGATCAGTGGCAAGCCCTAGACATAAACGATAAGAAATGATTTCGTTAATATAAAAAGGCTTACTAGAGAGAGTGTGTGAGGCCTAATCCTCTCTGGTAGTCATACTCAGGCCATTCCAAGATGTCTCGCTTAATGCAGAGACAAGCAGGATGCAGGGCGGTATAAGATGAGACTGCGGCTGCACAGAACCAGTGTAGAGGAAAATATGAAAGAGAATTATCCCTTAGCGACAACACCCAAATGTCTAGATAAGTACTAGAGCCCGAAAGGTTAATTCCTTCAAGGCAGAGATTTGAGTTATAAGCTACACCCTTCAGAGCCCTGACAACTCGGAGGCGATAGCTAGCTATACATGCTGAAGCAAGAGGTAGAACCTTCTAGCTTGATGACGGATTGGATATAGAGGTAATGAGGCTTGGGTTGGTAGCTAAAGATGAAGATCTAATCCCTAGAAAATAAGCCAATCAGAGGTCGTTAGTCGCGGCCAATTATTCCATAGAAACAGCGAGGCAATCCAAAGAATTCCTTGTCGTGCCAATTAAGAAGTCAGTCGCAACCAATACTTAGACGAAGAACTAGAGTGAACCTCAGACTGATTAGCTGCGGCGAATGATATGTTAGTCGCGGCGAATAACACCATAAATGCCTTGTTGGTCATATGCAGACCAACTTAAGAAAGGAGTTGATAAGGGTTACACAACCCATAGAGAGCGGGAACCCCTGTATAAATAGAGAAAAGAATAATGAATGATTACAGAAGATTAGTAAGAAATCCGTGGGCCTAATAAATGAGACTAAGAAAAGAGCTCAGCATAGAGAAAGTTAGACATAGAAAAAGTTACACACAGGGATAATGTGGTTGTTGAGACACACTTTTAAGGCGTTGACTCCAACCTAAGATATTACCATGTGAGACATTGAATGACAGAATGTTAATGTAGCCTCGAAATAATATAAGATAAGACTACCAGTAGTGAGGCACATAGCGAGTGGCCTAGAAAGGTGTACCTCATAGGTAACATCTAGAAGTAAGTATAAGTAGCTAGTAATAGAAGCTCAGAAAAGAATAAGGATAGTAAATAAGCTACATGTCCGATGAGATGGCTAGCCCAGGCTGAGCATAAGCTAAAACCTAGGGGAGATGACTAATAGCATCGTTCCAGGTGAGCTATGTAAATAAAAGGCTCAATGAAAGTTCTCCCTATATCAAGAAAAAAAAGAGGAAACACCTTAAGTTAGGGGAAACCACCCAATAGTGGTTAGTAATTTCCCCAGATAGACCCCCCTGACGCATAAAGCATAATGATAAAGAAGCGAGGAAGAGCTGAGAAACTAGCTATAGAAAAGGTGCCCTCGCTTTAGTCATAATTAGATAAGTAAGCTAAGTCTAGAAAGGTAAACAAATAGGAGTCCAATAGTTAGTCAGACGAGCTCCCTAATATGAGAATGATATGGGGTTAGGGCACGTGAGTGATTAGAGCACCCAGTAGAGCATAAGTTCTTAGTAAGATAGAATCCGGACATTGAGAGTACATGTTTTGGATTAGGTTAGTAGAACCCTAAAAATAATATATTGTGCTCCTAGGGATGAGGTTAAAGAGGCAAAACAGAGAAAAAACCCAGCTCTGATCTGAACGTAGAAATGAGCTGAGACAAACAGCTAATGCCTTCATACCCTCAGAAAAGCTCGAGGGAGCTAGAGACCACTTCAAAAGGCGAGCCTCGTGTTACATAGAGAGAGAATGTAAGCCAAGAGCACCATAGAATGAAATTCCTGGGATTATGTGAAATAAAATCTTTCTTACCAAGGGATGGTCTAGCTAAGAACAAAATAAGAGTATGAACGAAAAGTAGACTCCTTTGATGTTACAGAGAGTGAATAAGTGGAGGAACCCTAAGAAAATGCAGATGCTCTTGAGTATAGGGAGACCTAAATTGGCAACAGAAATAGCCAATAGTAAAATATTCTTTTCACCTAAGTAAAAGGATAGTAAAAGTAAAAGAGAGAAGAATTTATGACAGTGTTCAAGCCGAGGACATAGTAGATTGAAAAAAAAAATGTCGAGTCGATGTGCTCGAGTATTCGAGAAAGTACACTTGTCCTTGGCATAGATGCCCTTTTTGCATGATAGTGCTTGAAGAAAAAAATAGTCGGGCAATACAGAGAGATCTCGGAATGAAACAAAGGAAGAATCCTATTTTCCTCGAGCACTTTTCGAGAATAGGGCAAATAGAGGTAAGTAAGGAAGGAATACTTTAGATTGTTGGGAAACTTGCAATATACAGGCGATAGTGGCTTTGAGCTCAATTATAAGGCACCCGTGTATTAGTGTTTGATGTTATAGTTTGCTTGCAACAATGGTTACATGATATTAGGCCTGATCAACCTAATAGTAATATGACTTGAGTGCATAGCAAACGACGACATCAACCACCAAAGTGTCCCGATAATTGAAAGGTATCCTAATTAAAGAACGAGATGAGTTAGAAAAAAGAAGTAAAAGGATTCTAGGAATACTGAAACAATAACAAAAGCATGTAGTAGAGAATGTTTAGATTCAGTATGCATAGTCTAAGTCCCTTATAATATATGTAAATGAAATGAATAGGGACCAGTGCGTAGCCTCTCTCCTGCAAGAGATGTTAACCACATTCAGTGTGTGAGATCCCTAGTGCCAAAGCACTTTAAAGCAGAACGTGGGCATAGTTACAAACTGCAGGATATGCAGGATAAGAGAGGAAGACTAAAATGAGTACACGTAAAGTAAGTAAGTTAATAGAGTAAGAAAAGAAAGCCCAAGCAAAAAGGGGCTGAAGTGGGAATCTGAGGATCCTATGAGGAGCGATGAATAATAATTTAAAACGCTCCCTAGTATTAGTATGACAGGATCCTAGAGAATGAAATGGCATAGAACCCACTTCGCACGAAGAGCATGATGTACCTCTGAGTTTAGCCTTAGTTATTATGAGCAATAGTAACCAGACTTAATGAGTATGTATTTTACTGTTAGATATAGTGATCTTAGGCTTTGACGTCTCCCAGAGATGGATCGTAGTAGATCCTACCATGTCATAACAGGTTGCAACGAACCCTAGTAGGGCTCTAAGAGGTCGCAGTAGACCCAGGGGTCATAGTAGATCCCACAGAGTTACAGAGAGCCCTAACCACAGCATGATAGATCTCTGGTAGAGATGATAGCCTAAGATAGTTTTACAGAGCAATTAGTCTCAGAGACTAGTACAGTTTTAGCTAATTTTTATCTCAAAGACTACAGACTTCTTGAGTCTGGTAGACCGTTGCCACAAAGACATGAAGGCTTTACTCAGACAGTAAAACCACTGACTAGCTCCCTTTAGTGATGAGCATAGTGTATGGGATGAGAAAAGTAAGAAATTAGCTTTCCAAAGTTAGAGTCAAATGAAACACTACCTAGCAGGTAGTAGCTCTAATCAAGGGATAGAGAGATCCCCGCATGCTAACTTATGTACTCAGAAAGGGGTCAGGTGCAGTTTTTATATAAGGTGAGTGGTATAGTATATCTCCAGTGAGCAAAACTGTGAGACTAGCTAGCATCCCATCAGAGCCCAACAGTAGTCAGTGGTAGTAGCTCTTCAGTGCTAGTATGAGATATATGCTAGGCCAATTAATATTGGAAGGAGGGACTATAAAATGCCACTATAAGTGAGCAAAGAAAGTGAGAAAAAGTCCCGACCTACAAAGACAGATATAGTAATAAACAGAGAAACTAGAATCATTAAAAGCAGAAACTCCTCAAAGGAGCTGTAATCCTAGTAAGCAGTTGCGATATAAGGCCTGTGACAAAAAGAGAGGTGAATTATAATCATGGGATGAGCTAGTAAGAAAGAATGCAAAGATGAACAGTGGACAATATACTTCAAAACAGTAGACAGATAAAAACCTCTGATGGCTCTAATGATCAGAAAAGATGATAAGATTTATGAAAATCCATTTAGAGAGGATACGGGAGATATGATATAAAAAAGTTACCTCCCGAGATGTGTAAATAAGGCCACTGAAAAAAACGTTAATCCGGTGAATGGGTTAATATTAACTTGATATGATTAGTAAGCTCTCCTAGGATAGGCCTCTAGAGTCAGAAATTTCTTTCTTTTAAGAGAAATAACTAGCTAGTATTTTATAGCAATAAAACTCTTATTAAGAACTAGCAATGAAAAATCCCCTGGCTGCAAGAAAATTCGAAAGAATGAAATCGCTAAGAAAGCGTACAGAACCAGGAAAGAGGTGAAAAAAAGGAACAATTAGCCAGAATATAAAAGAGTAAGAGAAAGTGTACCCTTAAATTTTGAGGACGAAATTTATTTAAGGAGAGGAGAAATGTAAATCCAGTCCCTTCGTAAACGTAAAAAACGCAATGTTCGGTTTCTCCGTAAACGTCAGAAATGGGCCAGATACAAAAGAAAATCCCTGAAATAGAAGGAATTGGGGCCAAATAAAATTATGATAAAATTCTAAATGATGGAAAATAAGGATTTGAGCCTTGAGTTGCGCAAAAATCAAGGTCAAAGTGATTCGATAAGTTTGTCAAAAGGCCAGTGGTATTTTCGTAAATATGGGCACTTTTTGAAAAACTCATAAGAGGGCTTTTTAAATAAAAGTTTTGAGTTCTCCAGGGTTTTCAGAGGCTCCAAAAACTATGGGAAGCCCCGGGACCAGTGAAGCCCCTCCGGTGTACTCTTTCCGACGTCAGTTGATCCAAACTTTGATCTGTTCGTTCAGGAAGGTTTTATCTCCGATTTGAGTGATTTCAAAAGTATTTTATTAAATTGGGAACCTATTTGTTATGATGGAAAAGACAGTTCTCAAAAATGAGCTAAAACGAAGGAGAAACGAAAATGCTAAGAACGAATGGCAAAATTAGCATTAAAGTGTTAAAGGAAGCTTCTTTATATGCCACGTTCTTTCTCTCCTCTCTAAGACCGACTTGCTTCTACCCAATTTCAGAGGAAAACTCCAGCTTCTTAGGCGCACAAGAGGAGGAGGATTTTGGAGGAAGAAATTCAAGAAAAAGGTAAGAAACCTTAAGAAATTCCATATCCTTCCTTCATAAACCTTGCTCCTCTCCTCTCAAGCTTTATTTCTATGATTTTAATGGAGAGTTTGGTGCTATTTTTGGGGCAGAACAGAGAGGAAAATTTCAAAAATTGAGGGAGTAAGCCAACCAAGTGGAAGAACAAGCCAAAGGAAGCAAGAATACAAGATAAAGCTTTCATTCTTTGGTAGTTTCTCCCTCCCCCTTCCTCTTGCACGAATTTGACCGCCATGAGCCCAAGTCTAATGGGCTGATTTCTATCCAATTTATGGAGGGATTAGAGGTTTTAGATGGCAAGGATTAAGAAGGAACCAATAGAATCAAGAAATGAGCATTAGGAGATAAGATAGAACCATTAGGGATCCAAATGCTCCCTTACAAATCTGATTTTATATGAATGTTCTTAGACTTAATTGAATGTTTAAACATGCTCCTAAGACCCCTAGAGAACTTCCCACATGCACCGCCCATCCAAGAAAGCAAAGGAATTGCAAGAAAAATTAATGAACTCTAAGTAGAAAAAGTGTAGTGCATTTGAAGGGATTGTAAAAACTGATTTGATTCATGCATTCCCTATCATATATGAGTGTTTGATTGAGCTCTTAAGACCTCTAAGAAGCCTCCCAAGTGTGTCTCCCATCAAGGAAAAATCAAGAAGGCCATGAACTCTTCTTCCCCCATAGTCTCAGCCTAGGCAAGTTCCTATAGCTAGGGAGAGTTTTAAATTTTTCTAAGGCTATTCTTGAGTCATATGTGATGTGTGAAGATGAGTAGAGGCCTTATAAAAAATTTAAAACTCAAAGAACGTGAATTGGTGCCATAGGTTCCATATTAGGACCTAAAGAAGGAACATGATGCTAGGCCCTTTGTTTTAATGATGTGATGACTCCAAGAGGTTTAAAAGGAGTCAAGAATCATATTTGAGAATAAAGAATGAGGCCTAGAAATCATTTGAGGGGTGTTGCTTCATTAGGTGCCAATATGGACCATAATGGAGGTTGTAGAGTAATCTAGGGTTTAAGCAAGTTGCATGGCCCTAGACATTGTTTCATGAACTTAATTGGCTCCCATAATTTGTGTCTAGGCCAAGAGACACTATTTCCACTAACTTGTGGGTGTGTGGCTAAAAGAGGAGACTTGAAAGCTAAGGAAAAAGTGTGTGCTTGTATACAAGGTAGCTCTCTCCACCTTCTTTCATGCATGGATGTGTGTTTAGCTTGTTTTAGAATGGGTGTATGTGTATTTTCAAGCTAAGAAAAGTATGCTAGCATACCTTTATATTCTATGATCCTTGATGCCATGTTATGTTTCAAATGAGCACATGATGTTTGTATGAGTTTGCTTGAGTGTGGAGAGGCCAAGAACTCTTCCCTTTGGTGAGGATGAGCCAAGAACCCTTGAGCTTGGTTGAGACAAAGTGAAGAGTCTCCCAAAAGCCAAGTGGGCTCCCAAGAGTATGGTTGAGTCCAAAGTACTCAAAGAATGGGTGAGGCAAGTCCAAAATCCATGAGGAGAAGTGTGAGGCCAATCCAAGCACTTGGTGCACTCTTGGATATCTTGTAAGAATTGTTCATATGCCAAGTTTGCTTTTAAAATGTCCATAACTTCTATTTTTCTATACATGCATTTGAAAAGCTTGCTTTGTACATATTATGTGTGATTGAATAGGAGATGAGCTATTGGGATTCTTTGAATCTCATCCCCTCCTCTCCAATACTCTAAAATGCTAGGTGAACCAAGTGAATATGCTAATGGGAGCTAACAACATTGAAGAAGAGAGATTGACATTCACATGTCTAGCTTTTACCCTTTTTGAACCATAATGATCTATATGATGATTGTAAATGACACATGACCCTTGAGACACATGTAAATATGATATTATGTGATGTATACATGTATGGATATGATGTATGAACTTTAGAAATGAATTTGGGTATGTAATGCCAAGTTATGCAAATTGGAAGTTTGATGCAAATGTGTATAAGTGTGGATGAAAAGGCCAAAATGAGATGCATGAGGTTTGAGACCATTTGGGTAGCTCACACAAGTCTTAAATATACTTTTAAACTTGCCCAAAAGGTGCCAATACCAAGGGAAATCCATTTGGCAATTTTGGTACCCAATATGTAGCCAAAATTGACCATAATGGAACCCTATACCATTTTTGGCCAAATGAGTTAGTCTTGCCCTGAAACTTGGCATGCAATTAGGTCTCATTAAGATCTTTTTGAGAAGTTAAAGATCATAATTTTCGAAGACCTAGAGAATATTTGATGAATTTTCAAAGTTGGAATTTTTTATGGATTCTGGTATGGGTACTGTTTATACTGGCAGTTTTGAATTCTCTGTCACCCGATGGCCAAATGGTGTCCAATACTTACAAAATTTTACATGCATAAACTAGAGGTCATACCACCAAGATCACCTCATTTGGAGGTCTGAGCAGTGAGTTATGCATCTTTAAAGTTAACTGTCAGTATCAGTAGTGCCCCATGAGTCTGGTTACTGTTCCATAGGGTCCAGCTGACTAAACGTATCTGTTTCATTCTGAAATTATTTTTACTATCAAGCTAACATCTGTAGCTTTCCAGAATGACCAAATGTGTGTGATTTCAATTTTTATAGAATTAGTTATGAATTTCAGAAATTTGTATCAGTAAACTGAACAACAACCCAGGCAGCCAGCGACTCTGTAGCTTTTTGGATGTCAAACGTCCTGTGTGATGAATTTTATGACCTGGGCATATTTTTAGTGTGAAGTAGACATCCTAATATTTTCATAATGATGAAGATTACATGATTTCAAATTTTCTAAATTTAGTTATGATTTTCCAAAAATTGGATTAGAAAATTGAGCAAATTTGGCTGAAAATGTGCTTGTTTATTTTGAGCTCCATTTCGGTTTCCATGGGTTGTAGGCATATTTTTGTGATACAAATGAGTTGTAATAATGAAATTAAATATGAGGAAGTATAGTATGAGCTTACACAGTCCACGTGACACTAAATTAATTTTTTTTTGACATAGTGCAATGGGGAAAAAGTTTATTATTTCCTTCCCTTTTTCATATGATCTTGTGGGATTTATAATACAAAGCTTATAAATGGTATCAAATGAGTTAGAAGTTATGGTGTTACAATAGTTATAGATTTTGCTATGGGGTTACCTAAGACATCTTCTGGACACGATGCTATTTGGGTAGTTGTAGATAGATTGACAAAGTTTGCACACTTTTTAGCTATTAGGGCTACTTATTCATTAGATAAATTAGCCCAATTATATATACGTAAAATAGTGTGACTTCACGGAGTACCCAGTAGCATAGTATCCAATAAATACCCCATGTTCACATCGAGCTTCTGAAGGTTGTTACAGCATGTCTTAGGGACCAGCTTGCTGTTTAAAATTGTTTACCACCCCCAGACAGATGGTCAGACTGAGAGAACTATTCAGACCCTAAAGGACATGTTGAGGGCATGTGTGTTAGAGAT
The DNA here is from genome assembly GCA_026724425.1 of Erythrophleum ivorense. Classification (NCBI taxonomy): domain Eukaryota; kingdom Viridiplantae; phylum Streptophyta; class Magnoliopsida; order Fabales; family Fabaceae; genus Erythrophleum; species Erythrophleum ivorense. Next base: position 6,898,701 of record JAIUCV010000018.1, read on the forward strand.
GAAGGGTAACTGGGATGCGTTCTTACCATTAGCAGAAGTTGTGTACAATAATAGCTACTATTCCAGTATCTAGATAGCCCCTTATGAGGCTCTATATAAAAGAAAATGTAGATCTCTATTATGTTGGGTTGAGCTAGGTGAAAGGAGCTTACTAAGACCTAAATTAGTGGATTAAACTACTTCCCAGCAAATAAAATTTATTAGAAAGAAACTCCTTACGACCCAGAGTAGGCAGAAAAGTTATGTCGATAGGAGAAGGAGACCGTTAGAGTTTAAGATTGGATACCACATATTCATCTGAGTGTCTCCAATGATTGGGGTAGGTCGATCTATAAGAGTAAAGAAGTTCAGTCTTAGGTATATTGGTCCATTTGAAATCCTTGAAAAAATTGGACCCGTGGCCTACCGGATAGCCCTACCTCCTAACCTAGTCCAAATCCACAATGTTTTTCATGTCTCCCAATTGAAGTAGTTACCAAACCCCTTATATGTCATAAAATATGAGCACATTCCATTGTAGGAAAATCTTTTCTATAAAGTGAAACCAGAGAGGATTGTGGACGCTAAGCTGAAACAACTAAAAAACAAGAGCATCCCTCAGGTGAAAGTAGTCTACAGGGGCCTGACGTCTAAGGAGGCAACTTAGGAACTGGAGGATGAAATGAGACAGAAATATCTAGAGCTATTTCTTTGAGGTACGTATTTAAATTTCAAGGATGAAATTTATTTTAAGGAGATGGAAAATATAACATGCAATATATTGTAAAAATATCGAAATGAATCTGTTTGAAAAGTAAGTCTCCTGAGACGAATGATTCAAGGCCAAATAAAATTTGGATAAAATTTTAAATAATAAAAAATGACAATGTGAGCTTTGAGTAACCCAGAAACTAGGGTCAGAGTGATTTGAAAAATTTACCGAAAAGCCAATGACATTTTCGTAAATAAGTGCAATTTTAGAAAAATACATAGGTGGGCTTTTTAAATAGAAATTTTGAGTTTTTCAAGGTTCTCAGAGGCTCTGAAAATCATAAGAAAGCTCGGGACCAGTAAAGCCCCTCTAGTGTACTTTTCTAATAGCAACAAATCCAAACTTTAACAGATTCGTTCGAGAAAGTTCTAACACCTATTTGAGTGATTCCAAAGGTATTTTATTAAATTAGGAATCTAAATTTTATAATAGAAGAAATGGTTCTGAAAAAGGAGCTAAACCAATGCCAAATTGGAAATGCCATTATGAAAGGGCAAAATGGGAAATAATTTTAAAAAGAAGCTTCTTTATTCTTCTTTAAAGCTCACGCACCTTCTCCTCCCACTTAGACTGATATTTCTTCTACCTAAATTTCAAAAATGGAGCAGCTCCTTTAGGCGCACAAAGAGAAGGAGAATAGGAGGAGAAAAACTAAGGAAAAGATAAGGAAGTGTAAGAAGTCAAGGAGGAGATTTAAGCAAAGGAAGAACCCCTTGGAGAGAACTTGATTTAAGGTAAATTTCTTGTAAAATGATCATTTTTCTTCCTTAGCTTCTTCTTCCATGTCTTGACTCTATACAGACCCAAGAGGGGGGAGGGTTTTTGTTCAAGAACCATTGAGAATTTGTTGAAATAGGCTATGGGAACTTGGAATATGCCAAGAGATTTCAAGAAAAATCAATGAAATGCATGAAGGAAAAGTGTGGAGTTCTTAAATGCAACTTAAAAACTGATTTAATGTATAAGTTTTCTTACATATTTAAGAACTTTATTGAGCTCCTAAGACTCTTAGAAACTTCCCAAAATGGCTCTTCCATCAAGGAAAAATCAAGGACTCCAAGAACCTCTTCCTTGGGGCTAGGTTTGGCCAAGGCTTCTTAGATAGGCTAGGGAGTGTTTTAATTTGTTCTAGCCTTAGTTTGGGACTTCATATGATATTAGAAGATGAGAGGAACTATTGGAAAAAATTTAGGAGCCATGGAATGAGAAATGGGACAATGGTATCCATAATGATAGCTTAAGAAGCAACTTGGTTTTCCACTAATGCAAGTAGTTATATGAGGGCTCTAAGGACCTTAATTGAGTTCAAGAGGTCTAGAAATAGGAAAAGATTGGAGCCTAAAACTTGAAATATGATAGTTGCTTCAATGGGCCAATTATGGAACCATTATGTCACTTGTAGGATTAAGTATGCCTTTAAGAGTATCTTTAGCATCTTGGCTTGCTTCAAGTATGTGATTATGTGTTAATTGTGATGTTTAAGTCAAAAGAACCCTATTCCACCTAAGTGCACTTATGGGACCGAAAAAGGGAAGGAAAAGGATCAAAAAAAGCTTGCATAAATTCAAGGTAGCTCTCCACCTTATTCTTGATATATTCTTGTGTGCATATGAATGTCATTGTGTATTTGCATGTACTCTTGTGATTTGATAACATCACTTGATGTCTTGATGTTGCATTCGTACCAATGTATATTCTTGGATGGTTTGGTTGTAAGATTAGCTCATAAGAGTGAGGTGATACCAAAAGTCCCTAAATATGGGTGAGGATGTGCCAAAAGTCTCAAGGCATGGGTGAAACTAAGTCAAAAGTCGTTTGTGTAATACCATATATTTTTACCTTCCTTCCTATCATTTCTAAGTCTCACATGATAAATTGCATAAAAGGGAATGGGAAATGGCATTAAAATAATGTCTTATTTCGCATTGCGTTATGTATGAAAATTCCATTTAGTGTCATGCAGACCATATGAGCTCATACATCACATTTTCATATTTAATTATATAAATACAACTCATTTTTATCATCAAAATTGGCCTACAACTCGTGAAATTCAAAAGGGAGCATCAACCCACACTATTATTTTCGACCAAAATTTCAATTTTTCTATCACAATTTCAGAAATTCATAACTAAATCTACAAAAATAAAAACACAACAAATGTTACCATTCTAGAAAGCTCTAGATGTCTACCCCATGGTAAAAATAATTCTAGCTCATGAATCATTAATGGGAGAATATTTGACATCCAAAAAGCCACTAGGGTCGCTGCTATCTGGGCCACTAGTTCAGTTTACTGATAGGAAGTTTCAAAATTCATAACTAATTTTAGAAACATTGAAATCATCAATCCTTGGCTATTCTAGAAATCTACACATGTCTAATTTGTGCCAAAAATATTTCCAGGCCATGAAACATAACACAAAAAGAGTTTAACATGCGAAAAGGAGCAAAGGTTCGGACAGCTACTGGTACTGATGCAAGTGTCTGCTATAAACTTCAAAAATATCCAATTAATTTCAAAAAAATCCAATCTATGTAAATGATACTAATTTAGAAATCTATGAATGTTAAATTTATTTTAAAAATAGATTCAGACCATAAAAATCACATTTAGCTACTGAAATTCAATAGAACAATGACTTAGGTTGTGCTTTGCTACTATTGCTATTCCAGAAATTCAAAAATTCATATCTCTTAGGTCAGACCTTCAAATGAGGTGCTTCCAATTGCTACAAGTCACTGTGGATTCTTAGTTTCTTTTTATAAAATTTCGTAGCCATTAGACCATATTTTCCCCTCGGATGACACAATTTCACAACTGACCAAATGAACAATACTGACGCAAATCCAAAATTCTAATACCGAATTTGAAAAATTATAGAAAATTCCATAGACCTCCAAATGACCTGATCTTTGGCTTCACAAAAAGAACTAGGCAAGATCTACTTGCATGCAAAATTTTAAGTCATGAAGAGGTCATTGGTTCACACTTTGCTATAGATCAAGAATATGGCAATTTTAGTCCCAACAAGAGGCAAATTTGGTTCAAATGTGCCATCCATTGTTCCACACACATTTGAGCAACTTAGAAAGCATAAATATAATATAAATAAGTCCCTCATAAGGTTTGAACCCTCATGCAACTCAAATTCACCATGCCACTTCCATAAACATACATACACAAGTGGGCTCTTAAGTGGTCAAAATACACAATTCTATTCATTAAACTCTATTCTTGATACATATACTAATTTTACATAGTTTTATACTTGTTCAAAGTATCATGGCTCAAAAATAACATTTACATATCTACTTTGACATTCTAGACATCATGGTACATCAAAAAGGGAAAGATTTGCCAAGAGATGGAGATTTAAGCTCCTTGGCTTTCATCCTTTGGATCTTAAACTCCACCTAGATCGTATGAGATGAGAGAAAGGAAGGGGTGAGATTCATTGAATCTCAATAGCTCACACACCTATTCAAGCACATTTTCAAGGCATACAACATGTTAAAAGTACAAGTATGCAATCAATCTATAAAGTATTCATCTTTTACATTTTTGTGTCACAAACTCATGTCAAGCACAAGAATGAGCTCTAGGGACTTTTGGTTTAGCCTCATCCCATTTTTAGGACTTTTGGATTGCCTCACTCTTAGTTCTTGAGATTTTTGACTTAGCCTCACCCATCCAAGGGACTTTTGGCCTTGTCTCACCCATGCCATAAGACTTTTGGCATCTCCTCACCCACATTAAGGTACTTTTGGCACTACCTCATCCTTATGAGTCATTTCCACCATTCAAAGACATTCAAGAAAGTATATTGATACCAAAATAGCAACATAGCATCAAGTGGCATGTCTCAAACATATAAACATACACACAAGTATACAATGACACATATGTAATAAGAAAATGCAATAAGAAAAGGTAGAGAGCTACCTTGGTGCAAATTCAAGCTTTACTTTGCTTATTTCTTCTCCTTTTCAATTCCACAAACACAAGGAGGTGGGGTTAGATTTCCTTGGCCTATTCACAATAAACAACACTTAATTATACTTTTAGAACAAATTATGACATCCAACTCACTCTTAAGACTACACTTTGTTCTATGTCACAATATGGTTCCATTAAGGATCTAATGAAGCAACTACCATAATTAACATTTTTGGTTTTATTCTCTTGCCATATTTAGACCTCTTGACCTCATTTAAGGTCCTTGAAGCCATCACACACTCACTTTCATAAACCTAGGTCCATGTTGCTTCATAAGGTTACATTATGGAAGCCATTGTCTCATCTCCCAACCTAAGGCTTCTAAATTTTTTCCAAGGGTTTCTCCTATCTTCTTTTATCATATAAAGTCCAAATCAAGCTTGGAACCATTTAAAACATCCCCTAGCTATCTCTAAGGGCCTTGACCTAGTTATACTTCCGTTAAAGACTCATGGAGTTTGGGATTTTTCCTTAATGGATGGGGCACTTGAGAGGCTCCCTAGGAGTCTTAGAAACTCAAACAAACACTCATATATGATGGGAAATTCTTGAATCAACCCATATTTTAAACTATGTTCAAGCACCCTACACTTTTTCAACTTGAGTTTTACTAGTTTTTTATGCATTTCTTTGGTATAATCCATCTTCCCATGGCTTAGTTTGATGGATTCTTTTGGATTATAAAATAGAAACTCTTCCCTCTTCATGGTTCTATTTGAGACATCCCACCATGGAAAAGGAAAAGGAGAAAAAGAAGCAACAAAGGGAGAAAAACTACCTTGCAATCAAGCTTCCTTCAAGAGCCCTTCCTCTTCCCTCTTTCTTCTCCTTAAATTTTGAATTTTCCTCCTCTGATCTGGACCCAAATCAGCACCAAAAATTGCATTAAAACCATGGAAAGATGAAGCAAGAAGTTGAGGATGAAGTTTCAAGAGAAAGGAGCATGAAAACCTTATACTTTCTCACCCTTTCTTTGGCTTTTCTTCTTCCAAAATTTCCTCTCTTTTGTGCACCTAAGGAGTTGAGAATTTTCTCTGAAAATGAGCAGAAGAAAGTCAGTTTAGAGAGGGAGGGCTGAACATGGATTAAAAAGGGGATTTGGAAGCTTCCTTTGTGTAATTTGTTTCCATTTTTGCCCTTCCATAATGGCATTTCTGGTTTAGCTTCATTTTAGCTCTTTTTTAAGAATCTTCTTTTCCATTATAAAATTTAGATTTTCAATTTAATAAAATACCTTTGAAATCACTTAAAATGGAGCTAAAACCTTCCCGAATAAACCGGTCAAAATTCGGGTCAACCAACGTTAGAAAGAGTACACCGGAGGGACTTTACCAGTCCCAGGACTTCCCATGGTTTTTGGGTCCTCTGAGAACCCTGGGCAACTCAAAATTTCTATTTAAAAAGTCCTCCTAGGTGTTTTTCCAAAATTGCACTTATTTACGAAAATGTCACTGGCCTTTCGGCAAATTTTTTTAAATTACTCTGACCTTAATTTTTGGGCAACTCAAGGCTCAAATCCTCATTTTCTATTATTTAAAATTTTATTCAAATTTTATTTGACCTTGAATTACTCATCTCAAGGGACTTGCTTTTCAAACCGACCCGTTTTAGTGATTGTACAACGTATCGGGTGTTACACCTTGGATGGCTGAGGCTAAGTCAAAGGTCCTGAGGCCAAGGGTGAGGTAAATCTAAAAGTCCTAGGAATGGGGTGAGGCAAAACCAAAAGTCCCTAGAACATGGTATTGGCTTGAATGTGAATGAGTGACATGAAAATTATGACTTTGTATACTTTATGGTTGTCAAACCTTCCATATATATGCTTTGATGTGTATATTCTTTAAATGTATGTGTAAATGGATGTGTAAGCTATTGAGATTCTTAGAATACCACTCCCATTCCCTTTTCCATTTTCAAATGTCTAGGTGGCCCTCAAGAACCCAAGAATGCAAGCCAAAGAAGTTGAAAGGCTATGTTTTGATCATTGTGAAATTTGATGTTGTAGTTGAATGTCAAAGTAATGATGTAAATATTATTTTTGTAATGTAAGACCATGAACAATGGTAATATGATGTATGAATCTTGTATAGACCATGTGTGGCATGAAATAAATGGAATCGTAAATTTGGACCCTTTGATGGCTTGACATAATTGTGTACTCTTGGATGTGGAATGGCTAAATTGAGGAACATGATATTTGGGACCACTTGGACAGTGTCTACAAGTCATATTTATGCTTTTAAACTTGTTCAAGAGGAGCCAAACCATTGGAAAGGCTATTTAGACAAAGTTGACACCTTACATAGAGTAAAACTTACCATTTGAGTGAGCTATGTCACTTTTTATCCAAATGAGCTCCTCTTGATCCAAAATTTAGCATACATATAGAGCTTGTTGAGAGATTTTTGAGAAGCTAAAGTAGGTATTATTTGAAAGTCTATAGAATATTTGATGATTTTTTGAAGTTGTGAAATTTTTCTAATTTGGTCACTACTACTGTAGCTATGGTCTGAAATTTTTTCTATATCAATAATAAGGCAAATAATGTCCAATTGTCATAAAATTTTATAGACAGAAATTAGACCTTTCTAGTGACTTGTGCCAACTAGAATCACCCTATTTGGATGTCCAGAGAGGGAGATATGAATTTTAAAAGTTGCTATCTAGTACTAGGCATCCAGTTAGACCTGTGTCACTATTTGATTAGTTTTTGTAAACTAAACGAACCTAGAATGGTCTAGAGTGATTTTTTCCCTCTATCTAACATCCATATCTTTCCATATTATTATCATTTGTATGGATTGGATTTTTGTGGAATTAAATGGACATTTTTTAAGTTCATCTTAGAAACATGTATCAGTACCAATAGCCAGTCGGACCTTTGTACCTTTTTCAATGTCAAACGTGGTCCATATGCTATGTTCATGACTTGAAATTATTTTTAATGTAAAATCAGAGCTTTTTAGAAAGCTATGGCTTGGTAGATTTGAATTTTTCTACATTCAGTTATGAATTTTCAAAGTTGTACTTAAATCAGCCATTATACAATCCGTGATAAATGAAGGGATTTTTTAGGTTTTAGATTTGAAATACATGGCTTGTTAGATAATTTGAGTTGTTTATGATTTGTAATGACTAAGGAATGTTGTTGGTTAATCCACGGGGCTCATATGACACGAATTGAAAATTTAACCCTGATGTTACATAACAAAAGTGCATTATTTTCATATTTTTTCTTGCTTTTACCTTATGACTGTACACCCAATACCCCGAATGGAAGAGTATGATAATGGAATATATATGGTATGACATGTTTAGCCTAATCTAAAACATAGCTTTACTACTACTTGAATTAGTTGTATATGCTTACAAGTATATCTTTCTTTATACTTCTTTAGAACTTCTTCTAGTATCATAACTAAAAAAGTTGCCTATAAGTTTTAAAGTTATTTCAATAAAGTCTTTATTACAGAAATCTCCTTTCTTTTATTTATAGCATTCATTATATCCTTTTATATTTACTTATTAATTATAATTACTTACTTCTTAATTAGATTCTAAGAATGGTATAAGAGCCTTAAGGTTTTCTTAAATTGGTAGAGTTATGATATATTTGTTTTATCTTATTACAATCTATTTATATTCTTACTTTGGAGAAACATTGGTAAGCCTGTGAAGGTGATTCTGACAGTAAAGGATAAGTCTGTTGGTTTAACCCAGTGGTGTACCTGTCAAACCTAGAGTAAGAAGATACCCAAGTTAAAATAAGATCAAACAGGTATCACATAATGAGTTGGTTTAAGAAAATATTAGGTTTAGATAGTGGAGGAAGTAGGAGTCTAGGCCAGAAAAGCTATAATTTTACATCAAATAGAGGAGAATGTAGTCATACTAAAGATAATGAGATTAAAGAAATAACCGAGGAACAAGTATTAAATGAAGGAGAAATAACTAGTCATAACCTACAAGAATAGCTAACAAACTAGTCAATGCCAACCTTTAAGACAGAAGAAGTTTATAGGAAAACTACATTTGATTTCTCATGTATAACTCAAACCATAGAAAAGGAAGTAGGAATAAAGAAAAGTAGGCAACTTCATTAGTTATGATACCAGAAGAAACTATAAAGAAGTATAAAGAAAGATATACTTGGATGCATATAAGACTAATTTAAATAGCAGTAAAGCCATGTTTTAGATTAGGACTAAACAAACCCATCTTAATATGTCTAAGAGATAGAAGACAACAAGAAAACTCCAAAGAATATATAGTAGGAGTTATATAGATAAATCTTCATGGAGGACTAATCTACTTTGACTATTTTCCTAATTACCCAGTAAATATAATAGATCCCAATGCTAGAAATGGGTTAGTAATGGAAATAGGATATGATGATAGTTGGGAAAAAGAAACCACCTCAATATTAATGTAGTATAGAATAACTTTTAAGATAACAAAGATGCATTAAAACTTTAAAGCTATAAAGTAATCTACAATACCTTACTCATTAGCCTTCTTATCTCATCATCAAGACTAGCTTCATTCACTCATATAGGAAATAAGCATATTTAATGGTAAAAAATTATATTACGTAAGGTCCAAAAGTGTCATTTCATACTTCAGGGACCATATGAGTGTATCTATATCATTTTCTATCCATAACATATCCATTCAAGTCATAAACATCATCCTTTAACTCATGCATCACAGATTTGGTGTAACATCCAGTCCCTCAGTAAAAGTGAGAAACACGATATTCAGTTTCTCCGTAAATATTAGAAATGAGTCAAATATAAAAAGGAGTCCCTGAAAGAGAAGGAATTAGGGACAAATAAAATTATGAAAAAATTTTAAATAATAAAAAATGAGGATTTAAGCCTTGAGTTTCTCAGAAACCAAGGTCAGAGTGATTCAAAAAATTTGCCGAAAGACCAGTGGCATTTTCATAAATATGGGAACTTTTTGAAAAACTCACAGGAGAATTTTTTTTAATAAATTTTTTGAGTTCTCTAGGATTTTCAGAGGCCCTGAAAATCATGGGAAGCCCTAGGACAGTTAAAGCCCATCCGGTATATGTTTTCCAATAGTAGTGAGCCTTAACTTTGATTGAATTGTTCGGGAAGGTTTTAGCCTCAAATTGAGTGATTCCAGAGGCATTTTATAAGATTGAGGACCTAAATTTTATGATGAAAAAGACAGTTCTTAAAAAGGAGTTAAAATGAGTCTCAAATGAATTAGCTAAGAATGAAGGACAAAAGTGGCATTTTAAAAAAGCTTTTATGTATCTCCTTTTGATATATGAAGCGTCCCCCTTCTCCTTCATCATAACAGACCCTTAGTTCTACCCAAACTAGAGAGAGAAACCAGAGAAGAGAGATGCACTAGGAGAGAGCTCAAGGAGGGAGAAAAAACAAGAAAAGGTATTGAAATCAAGACTTTTTCTAGTTCTCTCTTTAGAAACTCTCTTCTCCTCCTTCCCACCTTCCTTTCTATAGTTTTGTTTGATGAAGTGGGGCTATTTTTAGGTTTGTTTCAAAGGGAGAAGAGTAGGAATTCAAGGAGGATTTTACACCAAGTGAAAGAGGCTTTAAAGGAAACAAGAAACTAAGGTATTCCTTCTTATTTTATTGCTTCTCCTTGCTTGTTTCCTCCATGGAATTTTCGTTCACCTTAGGGCCCATTCCATAGGAGATAAATTCTGACCATATTAAGGTAGAATTAGGGGTTTTATAATGTGAGGATTAGGAAGATACAAGTGGGATTAATTAAGAAGTAAAAGAGAACCAAGAATGGGAAGTTAGGGATTCAAAGACATAAGCAAAAATCTGATTTTATCTAAGAGTCTCCAAGCCTATGTGAATATTTGTATGAGTTCCTAAGACCCCTAGAGAGCTTCCCGCATGCACCTCCCATCCAAGAAAGCAAAGAAATTGCAAGAAAAACTAATGAAATCTAAGTTGGAAAAGTGTAGTGCATTTGAAGAAATTGTAAAAACTAATTTAATCTATGAATTTCTTTGGCTATTTAAATGTTCTATTGAGCTTCTAAGACCTCTAAAAATCCTCCCAAGTGGCTCTCCCATCAAGTAAAAATTGAAATCCCTTGAACCCCAAATGCTTCCATAATGTCGGCCTAGGACAGATGGAGGGGTTAGAGAGTGTTTTAATTTATTCTAGCCTTGGTCTAGGACTTCATATGATGGTAGAAGGTGGGAGGAACCCTTGAAAAAAATTTAGAAGCTATAGATAGTGAGATGGAGGTGTAGGCTTCATAATGTAGCATAATGAAGCAACTCCTAGTTAGGCTCCTTAAAATAATTGTGTGATGACTCCAAGGGGTCTAAATGGAGTCAAGAATTATAGATTAAAGGAGAAAAGGGAGCCAAGATCATGAATTTTTGTAGTTGCTTCATTAAGTGCCTTATGGAAGCATAATGGAACCATAAACTAAAGTAGCATCATGTAAAGTGTGTATAATGCCAAGGCTTGTTCCTATGAGTAATTCATGTTTCTTTTAGTGTGTCTAAGCCAAGAGAAATGATCTCCACCTTCTTACATGTGTGAGGTCAAGGGAGAGGACTCAAGGTTTAAGGAAAAAGTGTGTAAATGCAAGCAAGGTAGCTCTCTCTCTTTTCTCCCCTGTATGAATGAATGTCTACATTGTCCTTGAATGTGTGTGTGTGTATTTTAAGCTATGAATTATGTTTTGGTATGATGCCTATGTTCGATGGAACCATGGTATTGCATTATATATTCAAATGATACCTATAAATGTTGCATTGGTTTGTTTGAATGTGGAGAGGCCAAGAACCTTCTATCTTCGGTGAGGATAAGCCAAGAGCCCTTAGAAGTGGTTGAGAACAAGATAAACTCTCCCAAGAGTAAGGCTTAGCTCAAGGCCTTTGAGAAAAAGGGTAAGGCAAATCCAAGGACCTTGAAGAAAATGGGTAAGGCTAATTTAATCATTTAGCAAACCTAAGTATGTTATGTGTACTTTGTATAAATGTCAAGAATGTATTTGCACCATTTTCAATGTTAGTATGCCATGCACGCATCCTTAAGACTTGTGTTACATTCTTTATGCATGATTGAATGGGAGATGAGCTATTAGAATTTTTTGAATCTCACTTCCTCCTCTCTAACATCTTAATATACTAGGTGGAGCCAATGAACAAGGAAATAGAAGTCACCAAGGTGGAAGATAAAGCTTTGGCTCTAAAGTTCTTGCTTTTGCTTATGTTGTAATCAAAGAAGTGGCAAATGATGTAAAATTTTGATATAATGGATGTACAATGAATAGAACATGTGTAAATATCCCAATAGATGATATACGTATGACAATTAATGATAAATGAGTAGTGATGTAATTTTTGGGTATTGGATGACTATTTCCTACATGTATCTCTTTACATATGGCTTAGGGAGAGAGGATGAGATTTTGTGTTTTAAGTTTCTACACCTTTAAGACTAAGTTTAGGGAGTTTTTTTGGGCCATTCCCATGTGTCCAAGTGGCCACAAGAACCTTAGGAGCTATTTTGCACACCTTTGCACCATTAAAATGTATCAAAATGACCTAAATGGCACCTTATAGTACTTTCTAACCAAATGAAGGAATTTCTCCATGAAATTTGGCAGACATGTAGAGCTTATTGATAGATTTTTGGGAAGCTAAAGTTCAGCAAAACAGTGCTCTACATAATTAGTTATGAATTTTCAAAGTTGAGATTTTCTATTGATTCTGGTATGTGCACTGTTCCCACTGAACCAATAGCCTATACAACAGTGACCTCAGTGGCTTTTCAGATGTCAAACATTCTCTCCTTAATGATTCATGAGCTAAAATTATTTTTACCATAGGATAGACATCCAGAGCTTTCTGGACTGGTAAAGTTTGTTGGATTTCAATTTTTGTGAATTTAGTTATGAATTTTCGAAGTTGAAACTGAAAAATTGAAAATCTGGCCAAAAATATGTATACGTATTTTATAATGCCCTTTGGTTTCCACGAGATGTAGGCTACTTTTGATGATGCAAATGAATTATATTCATGTAATTAAATATGTGAATGTGATGTATGAGATCACACAGCCCACATGATGTAACACCATAACTTCTAGCTCATTTGATGCCATTTATAAGTTTTGTATTATCAATCCCACAAGATCATATGAAAAGGAAATGAAAATAATAAATTTTTACAGCGTTGCGCTAGGTCAAAAATATTCAATTTGGTGTCACATGGATTGTGTGAGCTCATACTATACTTCCTCATATTTAATTGCATTATTGCAACTCATTTGCATCACAAAAACATGCCTACAACCCATGGAAACCGAAATGAAGCTCAAAATAAATAAGCACATTTTCGGCCAGATTTGCTCCATTTTTTTACCCAAATTTGGAAAATCATAACTAAATCTAAAAAATTTGAAATCATGCAATCTTCATTATTATGAAAATCGTAGGATGTCTACTTCACACTAAAAATATGCCCAGGTTATAAAATTCATCACACAGGACGTTTGACATCCAAAAAGCTATAGAGTTGCTGGCTGCCTGGGCTACTGTTCAGTTTCCTGATACAAATTTCTGAAATTCATAACTAATTCTATAAAAATTGAAATCATATACATTCAGTCATTCTAGAAATATAAAAATGTTAACTTGATACTAAAAATAATTCCAGAATGAAATAGATACGTTTAGTTAGCTGGACCCTATGGAACAATAACCGGACTCATGGGGCGCTACTGATACTGACAGTTAACTTTAAACATGTATAAATCACTGTTCAGACCTCCAAATGAGGTGATCTTAGTGGCCACAAAAATCTTATGACCTCTAGTTTATGCATGTAAAATTTCATAAGCATTGGACACCATTTGGCCATCGGGTGACACAGAATTCAAAACTGCCAGTATGAACAGTACCCATACCAGAATCCATGAAAAATCCCAATTTTGAAAATTTATCAAATATTCTCTAGGTCTCTGAAAATTATGATCTTTAGATTCCCAAAAAGCTCTTAATGAGACCTAATTGCATACCAAGTTTCATGGTAATACTAACTCATTTGGCTAAAAAATAACATAGAGTTCCATTATGGTCAATTTTTGCTCCATATTGGGTACCAAAATTGCCAAATGGATTTCCCTTAGTCTTGGCACCTTTTGGGCAAGTTTAAAAGCATATTTAAGACTTGTGGGAGCTTCACAAATAGTCACAAACCATTTGCATCTCATTTTGGCCTCCTCACCCTCACTCATACACATTACACCAAGCTTTTCTCAATTGCATACATTGGCATAAGCACTCACTTTATGATCTAGAATACATACACCATACTCATTCATTTATCTATCACGTAATACCATTTTTACATTTGTCTAAGGGGTAATAGACTATTTACAATCATAATATACATCTTGAAGTCTCATTATGAGTCAAAAACACAAAAATCAAGCATAAGGGTGGCCATCTTCTTCCTTCAATGTGATTGGCTCCCATTGCTATGTCCACTTGATCCACCTAGCATATTAGGACATTTAAGAGGAGGGAGTGAGATTTAAGAATCTCAATAGCTCATCTCCCATTCCATCACACATAATATGTGCAAGCAAGTTCTATGAATGCATGTGTGGAAAAAATAGAAGTCATGAACATTTAAAATCAAGCTTGGCATAGAAACACATCATACAAGGCATTCAAGAGCTCGTCAAGTATTTGGATTGGCCTCACACTTCTCTCCATGGTATTTAGACTTGCCTCACCCATTCTTGGAAATCTTTAGACTCAACCACACTCTTTGGGAGTCCACTTTGCTTTTGGGAGACTCTTTACTTTGTCTCAACCAAGCTCAAGGGTTTTTGGCTCATCCTTACCATGGGGAAGAGTTCTTGGCCTCTGCACACTCAAGCAAACTCAATCACACATCATATGTTCATTTGAAAGCATAATGTGGCATCAAGAGTCATGGTATATAAGAGCATGCTAGCATACTTTTCATAGCTAAAAATACACATACACACATCATAAAACAAGCTAAACACACATCTATGCATGAGAGAAGGTGGAGAGAGCTACCTTGCACAAATTCACACACTTTTCCCTTTGAATTTAAGCTCCTCTTTTCAGCTACACACCCACAAAAGTGTGGGGAAGGTCCCTCTTGGCCTAGACATGATTTAAGGAAGCTAATTAGGTTTATGAAACAATTTCTAAGGTCACACCATTTGCTTAGACACTAGGTTATCCTATAAACCTCATTATGGTCCATAAAAGCACCTAATGAAGCAACACCTCTCAAATGACTTCTAGGCCTCATCCTTTCCTTTCAAATATGATTCTTGACTCCTTTTAAGCCTCTTAGAGTCATCACATCATTAAAACAAAGAGTCTAATATCATGTTGCTTCTTTAGGTGATAATATAGAACCTAAAGCACTAACTCATTCTCTAAGCTTCCTAAATTTTTTCCAAAGCTTCCTCTCACATTCATGCATCATATATGACTCAAAAATGGGCTTGGAAAAATTTAAAACTCTCCCTAACTATGCCATCCCTACTTGGCCGAAACCTAGAGCATAAATGGGATTTAATGGCTTCTTGATTTTTCCTTGATGGAGGAACCATTTAGGGAGGTTGTTAAGAGTTGTAGGAGGTCAAGGGAACACTTAAATAGCCAAGGGAACTTATGGATTAAATCAGTTTTTACAATCCCCTTAAGTGCTCTACACTTTTCCAACTTCTAAGTTCATGACTTTCAATGGGGTTTTGTTTGTTTTCATGGAGGAAGAGGCATATGGGGGATCTCTTAGGGATCTTAGGAGCACATTTAAACATTCATTTAAGCCTAAGAACATTCATGTTAAATCAGATTTGCAAAGGAGCATTTGGATCCCTAATGGTTCCATCTTGTTTCCTAATGCCCCTTTCTTGATTCTATTGGTTCATTCTTAATCTTTGCCACCTAAAACATCTATTCCCTCCATGAATTAGACAGAAAACAACTCCTAAGACTTGGGTTTATGGTGGCCAAATTCGTGCAAGAGGGAGGGGGAGGAAGAAACTACCAAAAATGGAAGTTTTACCTTGTTTTCTTGCTTTTCTTTGCTTGCTCTTCCACTTGGTTGGCTTGCTCCCTCAATTTTCGAAATTTCCCTCTCTATTCTGCCCCCAAAACAACACCAAACTCTCCATTAAAACCATAGAAAGAAAGCTTGAGAGGAGGGGAGCAAGTTTCAAGAAGGAAGGATATGGAATTTCTTAAAGTTTTTTACCTTTTTCTTGAATTTCTTCCTCCAAAATCCTCCTTCTCTTGTGCGCCTAAGAAGTTGGAGTTTTTCTCTGAAAATGGGCAGAAGCAAGTCGGTTTAATGAAGGAGAGAAAGAACGTGACTTGTAAAAGAATTTGGAAGCTTCCTTTAATACTTAAATTCCATTTTTGCCCCTTCATACTTTACATTTTCGTTTCTCCTTCATTTTAGCTTCTTTTTTAGAACCATCTTTTACATCATAACAAATAAGTTCCCAATTTAATAAAATACCTTTAGAAACACTCAAATCAGAGCTAAAACCTTTTTGAACGAATCGGTCAAAGTTCAGGTCAACCGACATCAAAAAGAGTACACCGGAGGGGCTTTACCAGTCCCGGGGCTTCCTATGGTTTTTGGGGCCTCTAAGAACCCTGGGCAACTCAAAAGTTCTATTTAAAAAGCCCTCCTAGGTGCTTCTCCAAAATTATACTTATTTACGAAAATGCCACTAACCTTTCGGCAATTTGTTCAAATCACTCTGACCCCGATTTCTGGGCAACTCAAGGCTCAAATCCTCATTTTCTATTATTTAAAATTTTCTTCCAATTTTATTTGGCCTTGAATCACTCATCTCAAGAGACTTGCTTTGAAAACTGACTCATTTCGGTATTTTACGAAAAATCAGACGTTACACGTAACACTAAATAGAATTTTTTATATGCAATGCAATGCAAAGAAATGCATTATTTAATCCCCTTTTCTTGCTCTTTCATGGAATCTATGAATGTAAAGCATGGGAATGTTATGAAATGAGCTAGAAATATATGGTATTACATTTGGAGCCATACATTCCAAAAACTAGAATTTGGTCTTAGGTTGGCATGCCAGATTTCTGATGTGGATTTTGAAAATTTATAACTAATTCTAAAAAAATTAAAATCATGCATATAATAGATTTTTGGAAATTATGGATGTTAATAATGACTAAAAATAGCTCCAGACCAATGCAATGGCCTCAAACCCACAAAAAATAATATAATAGTACCAAAGGTCTAGCTACATTATTAGTACTATCATACAACTTCAAAAATTTGATTCTCCTTCAACAAAGCTCCAAATGAGGTGATCTTAGTGGCTATGGAAATATTATGATGTTTTGTTTATTCTTATAAAATCTCATGAGCATTGAATATCATTTGACTCATGTGTGACACAGAAATATAAACTGACCATATGAATAGTGTTGTTACCATTTCAACATAATTTTTTCAATTTTGAAAAATCATAATAAATTCTCTAGAGCTCCAAATTGAGTGCTTTTTAACTCATGAAAAATTCTAGATGAGACCTATATTTACACCAAATTTCATGTAGAAATTCATCCATTTGTCTAGTTTGTGGTTTAGCTCAAGTTTTGGTCACTTTTAAGATTCAAAGTGGGTTCATGATGCACTAAATGGCTCCTTTCTCATTTCATAGCCACTTGAGCACGTCCCATAGCACAAACACAACTTAAGGAAGCATGTCAAATGGTTTGAATCATCATGGAGTAATTCTCACTATGCCACTTACTATCATACACATGCATATCATATTACATAAAGACTCCTTGGTCGCAAAATCTCACATTTACATACATTTAGTGCCAACATGAGTTCATACATCATATATACATACATTTGGACTTGCTCAAAGGTCTATGATTCATATACATCACATGGATACAATTCTTAACATCAATATGCTAGTATAATATCTATTTCTCCACTCCTTTGTCAAAGTATTGCTCTTCAAGTGGTTTAGCCCCCATTCTTAGGTCCATTTAGCTCACTAGACTTAATTAGGCATATAAAGAGAAATAGTGAGATTCAAAGAATTTTAATAGCTCCTTACCCTTTCAAATATACATAATGGATACATAAACATGTTAAAGAATACATACATAGCTTTCGAACTACTAGTAAGCAAACATAAAGTATTTTCCTTGTCATAGAAACTCATACATACCATATATAGGCTCTCAAGGGCATTAGTCTAACCTTACCCATTTTTAACGGACTTTTGACTTTACCTCACTCTTTTTAAGACTTTGAGCTTTGTCTCATCTAATCCTAAGGACTTTTGGCTTATCCTTACACTTGCTAAAGGACTTTTGACATCACCATACCCATTCAAACTGAAATACATCTATAAATTCATTTGAAAATGAATAATGGTACCATAGCAAGTGAGCATTAGCTAGAAAAACATTTTATAGTTCAAACATATACACATATAATCAAAGACAAGAAGACATCCAAGTAATATATGAGAGAAAGGTTAGAGAGCTACCTTGGAGTCAATTTCACACACTTTTCCCTTGAACTTATCTTCCTTTTTTGGCCAAACTCATGGAATTTGATGGCACTTAATCCTCTTGGCCTAAACACATCAAATGAGATATGAATTCTTAACTATAAGTTGCTTCTTTATATTTCATTATGGAGCCTACACCTCCATCTCACAAGTCAAAGCTTCTAAATTTTTTCCAAGGCTTACTTTGATATTCCCCTATTATATCTAGTCCCATTCTAAGTTTAGAACAATTTAAAACACTACCTAAGTGGCCATACCTCTCTTTGCCGAGACTATGCATTGGTTTTGAACCAATAGAGCTTGCTTTATTTTCTTGAAGGGAATGGCTCATATGCAACTTCCTAGAGGTCTAAGGGACTCATACCATGTTTTATATAAGCTAGAATACCTCTAGGAAAAATCAAATTTATCATTTGTCTCAAAACCCCTAAGTTGTGCAACTTGAATTTCTTGCCTCTTTTTTTATTCCACTTGCCTATGTTAAATTCCCACACTCTAAAGTAATTGCTCTTCCCTTGATATGGTCAAAATTCAACTCCCCTTAGATGGGCTCTAGGTAGGATGAAAATCACATGGAGGAAGAGCAAGAAAAGAAGCATGAAAGGTTAAGGGATTTACTTTGTTTCAAGACTTTTTCAAGAGCTTTTTCTATTGCTTTGAACTTCTTGAAATTCTAGACTCTCTCCTCTAGACCAGACCCAAAACAGCCCTATATGAGTCATGAAAACCATAGAAAGAAATAGAGTAACGAGGAGAACAAAGTTTATAAAGGAAGAACCATGAAATTTCTTAGTTTTCTTACCTTTTCACCAAGCTTTTCTTCCTGTTCTTCCTCCCTCTTTGTGCATCTCTTTGGGCAAAGCTCTCCCCTGGCCTTAGGCAAAAGCAAAGTCAATTAAAGTTTGGAGCAAGTGGGGAACAAGATTTAAGAAGCATAAAGGTAAAGTTAACACATTTTTTCACTTTTTATTTTAGTCCCTAAACCATGGTCTTTCCATTTAGTCTTATTTCAACTCCTTTTCAAAATCTGTCTTTTTCATCATAATATCTAGGTCCTCTAACTTACAAATTATATTTGGTTTCACCCAAATTGAGTTTGAAATTATTCTAAACTATTCAGTCAAAGTTTTAGTCAACTAACAGTTGAAATCACTTATTGGAAGAGTTTTAACTGTTCTAGAGATTCCTATGATTTTTAGAGGCTGTGAAAACCCTAAAAAGCTTAAATTTTATATTTAAAAATCCTTCTTGTGAGTTTTTCAAAATTACCAAAAATTATGAAAATACCCCCAACTTATTTTCTCAAATTTTCTTTGCTTTTTTGGCTCAAGTTTTTAAGCACCTTAGGTTTTGGATCCTCATTTTCTATTATTTATAATTTTTTCTAATTTTATTTGGCTTCAAATCATTCTATTCGGGAAACTTTCTTGTATATCTTGTGAGTTTTATATATTTAGGAGAAATTGAATGTTACAGAATCACCTTAAAATGCCCGACTTTAGCATATTTTAGATGGTATAAAGATAATTTTATTCCTAAGGTGTTTTAAAGACAAGATGGGAATTCATATTTTTGGAAAGAGAAATTTATCTCAAGATTACCTAGATTATTTGTTGAAAGAGTAAGAGATGAAATCAAAAGTAGACGAACAAAATCAATAAATTATAGCCTAATGACTTATGGACATATAATAAATATTATAACCGCAGTAGAGTTAAGATTGTAATGAAATAAAAATGTAAAGAAAGATGTATATAGATAGAAAACAAAGAAAATTAGAATTAGAAAGTTTCTGCGAACAATATGGATTTAAAAAAATAAAAGCTTCGTCTAGGACAAAGAAAAATAAGTTAAATTTTAAAGCTGAATCTTTTTACAAAAGAAATAAGAAAATAGTAGATATTGGAGTAAGCTTAAGAAATACTTTAGGAGTAAAAAAAATAAAAGGAAAGATAAGAAAGATATAGTTTGCTATAAATGTGGACAATCTGGTCATTATTCTAAGAAATGAAAAACAAAAAAAATTAAGGAATTAAATATAAGTGAAGAAAACAAGCAACATCTTCTTAATGTGTTAATAAACAAAGATTTTACTTCAGAATCTAAAGATGATAGTGCTTTACAAAGTGAAAAAGACCACATTTATCAAATACAAGAAGAAACTAGCACAGATGAATATACTTTAAAAGGATGTCAAGATATAGGTATATGTAGCTGTCAGGATTGTAAAGAAAGTAATATTAATGTAATATTAAAAGAAAATATCTATTTTTTAATAGAAATAATAGATAAAATTAATGATGAAGACATAAAAAATAATATCTATTAAAAATAAAACATATATTAGATAAGGTAGATAAAAGAGAAGAAAGGTCGCTTATAACAATGAAAGATATATTAAGTAGATTTAAAGAAAAATAGCCACCAATAGGAATAAAAGAATCACAACCAAAAATAAAAAAAATCAAAGTAGAATAAGAGAAATACACAGGGAACTAGAAGTGTTAGAAATTAAGGCAAATTTAGAAGAAATAGAAAGAAAAAATTTTCAAGAAGAAGACAAGAAGATAGAAGAAATCCTTAAATTAGAAGAAATATCTTAAGGAAGGTTTATACAAACAATACTAAAAACAACTTATCAAAAGTAGTATTGCCAAGTGAATTTAGTAGTAAATAATGAATATTTAAGAAACTTAGTAGGACTGGTAGATTCAGGAGCAAATATGAATTGTATATAAGAAGGATTAATCCTTACTAAATATTATGAAAAGACATTAGAAAGCTTATCAATAACTAACAACTTAAAATTAAAAATATAATATAAATTATCTAATACTCATATATGTAATAAAGGGATATATTTTTAAAATATTTTTATATTGGTAAAAGATTTAAATAAACCAATGATATTAGGCACGCCCTTTTTACAGTAGGTAATGTCATTTAAGGTAACCCCTATAGGAATAACCACTAAAAAATTAGGAAAAGAAATAAATTTTGAATAGATAAAGCCACCAGTAATTAAAGAAATCAATTTAGTAAAAGAAGACTCTATTTATAGAATAAATCAAGAAAAAAAAAGTAAAGCCATATTACTTATCTTCAAAAAGAGTTACATTATAAAAGGATAGAATAATAAATCAATAATAATATACAAAGAAGGATCAAAGAAGTCAAAGAAAAGTTCGAAAAAGTAATATGTTCTAAGTACCCAAATGCATTTTGGAATAAGAAAATATATAGAGTAAAATTACCATACATAGAAGATTTTAAAGAAAAGAACATACCAACAAAAGCTAGACCAATACAAATGAATGAGGAATTAATAGAATATTGCAAAAAAGAAATACAACAATTATTAACAAAAAATCTTATTAGGCCTAACAAATCCTCTTAAAGTTGCCCAGCTTTTTATGTACAAAATCATGCAGAAATAGAAAGAGGAGCGCCAAGATTAGTAATAAATTATAAACCTTTAAATAAAGTCTTAAAATGGATAAGGCACCCAATACCTAATAAAAATGATTTAATGGAAAGAATAGCTAATGCATCAATATTCTCAAATTTGATATGAAGTCCAGGTATTATTAACTACAAATAAAAGAAAAATATAGATATAAAACTGTTTTTACAGTACCATTTGGACACTATGAATGGAATGTAATGTCTTTTGGATTAAAAAATGCAACTTCAGAATTTCAACAAATAATGAACAAAATATTTACCCCATATACCTAGTTCAAACTATAGTCTATATAGATGATGTATTAGTATTTTTAGACTTAATAGAGCAACATTTTAAACATTTATAGAAATTCTATTAAATAATAAAGAAAAATGGATTAGTGGTTTCCTCTATGAAAATGAAATTATTTTAAACAAAGATAAAATTCTTAAGAATGGAAATATATCAAGGAACCATAACTCTAATTAGTAGAGTTATAGAATTTAGTGATAAATTCCCAAATGAAATTCAAGATAAAAATCAATTACAAAGATTTTTAGAATGTTTA
Source organism: Erythrophleum ivorense (assembly GCA_026724425.1). Classification (NCBI taxonomy): domain Eukaryota; kingdom Viridiplantae; phylum Streptophyta; class Magnoliopsida; order Fabales; family Fabaceae; genus Erythrophleum; species Erythrophleum ivorense. The sequence goes on from JAIUCV010000018.1 coordinate 6,921,074, forward strand.
AACTATGTAGCAAATTTTATTCCTAACCTTAAGATAAAGTTACAACCTTTATTCAGAAGACTAAAGAAAAACCCAACGGATTGGACCTCTGAGTTAACAGCTATAGTTAAGAAAGTTAAAGGACAAGTTAAATAATTGCCTTGTTTAGGTATGCCTAACCATAAAGCTTTTAGTAGAAATAGATGCCTCAGAAGTGGGATTTGGAGGAATACTAAAGTAGAAGAAAAAAGGGAAAGAACAAATTGTGAGATATCATTTAGTAGTATGGATAAATGCCTAACAAAAATATTCCACCATTAAAAAAGAAGTTTTGTCAATAATTTTATGTATTTAAAAGTTTCAAGATAATTTAATAAATCAAAAAATTTTATTATGAATAGATTGCAAAGCAGCAAAAGAAGTTTTACAAAAGAATGTAAAAAATTTAGTTTCAAAACATGTTTTTGAAGGATGGCAAGCGATTTTATCATATTTTGATTTTGACATCGAATTTATCAAAGTCAAAAACAATTCTTTATCCAATTTCCTAACAAGAGAATTTTAATAGGCAAAATATTTTTCAAAATGAGCTCTATTTGATGAGACTCTTCCTCCCGAAAGGGAAAGGGAGATAAAGATAAAAGAACCATACAACCAACAACACCTAGTAAACCTACAGCAAGAACTCTTAAAGCTTTAGATTATACAAACTCATCACAGGTATCATCCTAAATATAAACATTTAAATAGACACTGACCAAAACCCTAGTTACAGAGGAAGAACCATAATATGTAACCAAAGAATATGTCCTTCATGTGTGCTTATTAGAAAAGGACGAATGTAAAAATAATATCTAATAAACCATTAAAGTAGTCTTTCCAAAAAAATAAGGGAAGAATCATGAAACTTTATACCCCATGATTTCAAGAAAGATTGCAGGTATCATGAACTAATCTTCATCGATTCCAATTCGTCCTTGATTAGTCACCAGAAAGATATAGTAGAAAGAGAGTATTCGTAGATAAAGATTAACAGAATATTAACGCATTGTTACACCCTTGAAAAGAGGCATAACGGGCATGGTCTACAAGTCAAAACTCGTACCTATAAGCCTTTTTGACAACTAGGACCATATGCATAAAAGGTGCATTGACAAAGCAGAGCAAATATTTGGATACTTAAGAAGACTTTCCTTTACTAAAAGATTTATACAATGTTACAAAAAAATTAATTACAAAAGAGTTCATTTAACTTTTTGTAGAAATTTTGGCAAAGTTTCCCCTATATATAGGACTACCCAAAATTTCTACAAATAGCTAAACACCCAGCCAGAAGTAACAAGAGAGCTCCACTCTTAATCTCAAGCACTAAATAGTAATAAAAAGGAATGGGGACCCTGCCTGTGTATAAGTGGAGCTACAACAACAATGACAAAAAAAAAAAGGAAAGGCAATATACCTAGATATAATTCAAAGTTCACAAAAAAATGCCCTAGCAAAACCACGCAGGGCTCAATATTTTGAAGCAATCATTCCTATGCCGGTTATAGACCCACCTCACTATCTGTAATGAAAAAGAGATTGAAGGGGTGAGTTTGACACTCAGTGAGTGGATAATACTAACTATGACCAAGATGTAAATCATAATGAAAGGTCTACCTTAAATCTCCAATTTATATCGAGAACAAAAGCAATAATATAGTCCAATAAAATTCATTTCTTCACATTTATTATAGATAAATCTGAAAATGTACATAAACTAACATTTAAAAGCTCATGCATAGTAGTAATTGTTATGTCTAAACAGAACCAAATCAAATGAACGCCAAACATATCACTTATGAGGAAATAGTAATACCAAGGTAACTTAGGCTTAACCATTTCAATAGATCCACATGTGGTGGCCGACACACAGGGCTAGCAACACCCCTGCTAGCTAGGGTTCAAATCGAGGTGCACCAAGGCTAACATCTACTGCTATTAGCTGCAGGGTTCTGTATTAGACCACTCTTTTAAAAATAAAGACTAAAATAAGTAATTGGTTAACAATTAAGATCTTTCAATAACATTAATTAATACTTCCCTTTTTATTCACACATAGTAAAGTCAAGTTTAGCGTTTCACTAATTTTACAATGAACAAGTAGTATAAATTTCCATAGCAAGTATCATCTACTCATCGCACATGATGACACCGTAAATTTCTTTAAGCCTTAATTTGACGAAGCACCTAGTATGGGATTATCTCCAGAACCTCCTAAAATATCCATAAACAATCTACATCACTACATAATACATTAATTTGCATAGGGTCAAATAAATCTTACTGGTCATAAAATGCACCCTCTATACTACAATAAGATGTTCCCACTAGGAGTAAACATTTAGCTCTTAATTGGCATAAGGATTTCTACCTCATAGCCATGTCTTTTTTCTTCCTAAGTTACACATCAAATAAATCCTCTTTTCCATCTCTTTTAGCACTCTAATCTACCATCACAAAAAAAAGTCCTCACTTTAGTTGTTCTACCTAGATAGGCACAAAAGAAATTATACTGCTTCATACCATTTGAGGAATTAGGAATAAAAATAGAGTTGATACCAATATGAGAATGCCTAATTTTTAAAATTTGAATTTTTATTTTTACTATTTTCACACCAAATCCCCTAGCTAGATCTTTCTCTTGTTTCGGATGCAAGAATGAAGCAAAATTCATATATTAACTCTCTAAGAGACAATCTAAGCTCCAGTAGCAAGAATAAAGAAAAGAGATGATTCATTACTTGGAAATTAAAAGAAAAACGAAAGAGAAGAGAAGCAACCTCTATGAAACCCAAAACCCTAAAATCTTCTTACTCCAACGTTGTTGCTGTGGTGATGAACAGAGCACACGCTACAGCGGGAGGAAGGGTCAATTTCACAGTAGATATAGCGGCTAGAAGGAAGAACAATGGGAGGGAGAGAAGAAGGAACAAAAAGAATGGAGATTGGAAGAACGAAAAGGATGGAAAGAAGAAGCACAACACGAAAAGAAGAAAGGAAAAAGATGAAAGCGGAAAGGATGAAGCATTTGGACAGCAAAAAGAAAGAAAAAGGGGAGAAAGTGGGAAGGTTAGAATTTTTTTATATATTTTGGTTAAAATTAGATTTTGGCCCCTAAAAATCTTTAAATGCCTTAAAGTAGTCCCTATGTCCCTTTTTTTTCTAAGTTGTTACACGTATAATACGCGGAAACAATCTTCGTTCATAGCTAAGAAATTTTTAGTTAACTACTATGACTTGAGCTATAATTACCAAGATTATAGGGAAATGTGGTTTAATGTATTCTATTACAAAAATTATGAACATTATTGGTTCACATGGTTCAATAGAGATTGTCCAAATGACTTCCCAAATTGGTTCTTAGAGTGGTTTTATGTCTTTGGACCAGTATAGAGAATTTTCCCAAAAGTAGTTAAAGCAAGATTTAAAGCCTTCGAAGCAGCCACAAACTATAAAGAGTCAGAAAAGTCATTTTAATTTTTTCTTATCATTTTAGAATCCTGTGGGTAATGAGTTAGACCTTTAAAGTTGTTGCTAGAGTAATCGCTTGCCCAACCATAAATTATTTAGCTAGAAGATTTAGAATAAAATGGTGGAAGAAATACAATAAAAAATATGTAGATGTAAACAAAAGTAAATATTTGAATTAAATCAAATACAACTAGAATTAGAATAGAAGATTAGTCCCCTTTTTCTGGCAAACAAAAGCAAGATAATGACAGAATTAACAACTATACAAGACCAAACTAATTTTGCCAAGAAAATGCAAGAAATAACTTCGCAGATAGCCTTTTTTTCAAATGCAGAATCATCAACTCAAGAGCCAGATATTTTATAGCAAAACAAGGAAGAATGTTTCGAATTAGATTTTGAATAGAAATTTAGCTAACAAGTGGCATCTCGTTATGGTGCTAGACAATCATACAACCAAACAAAATCATTAGACCAACAGATGGAATTTCAACACAGTAGTTCATGGCAGACAAAACCAAAAGAAGATAGAAGCATTAAAGATTGAAAAGAAATAAAGAAAGCTAAATAATTGTACTAAAATCTGAAAAGTAAAATGAAATGTAAATAAAGTTGAAATGTATTGAAATAAAAGTTGTAAGGCCATTTATATAAGGCCCTTTGAGTTTAGTTATAAACAAATTGAGTGAAGTATGAGAAACCCCTTTGTATGATATCTTTGATAGACCTCCAAGCTATTCTACTAAAGAAGTTTCCTGTAAGTTTTGAAGTTATTTCAATAAAGTTTTCATTACAGAAATCTCTTTATCTTTCTTTTATTTACAACATTCATTATATCCTTTTATATTTACTTACTTCTTAATTATATTTATTACTTCTTAATTAGATTCCAAGAATGGTATCAAAACCCTAAGGTTTTCTTAAATTTGTAGAGTTATACTATATCTGTTTTATCTTGTTACAATCTGTTTATTTTCTTACTTTGGTAGAAATGTTGGTAAGCCTGTGAGGGTGGTCCTGGCAATAAAGAGTAAGTCCGTTGGTTTAACCCAGTAGTGTTCCCATCAAACCTAGAGTACAAAAATACCCAGGGTAGAATAAGATCAAACAAGTATAATATAATGAGTTGGTTTAAGAAAATATTAGGTTTAGATAGTGGACGAAGTAGAAGTCTAAACCATAAAAGCTATAATTTTACATCAAATAAAGGATAATGTAGTCAAACTGAAGATAATAAGATTAAAGAAATAACTGAGAATCAAGTATTAAATGAAGGAGAAATATTAGTTATAACCTACAGGAACAACTAATAAATTGGTCAATGCCAACCTTTAAGACAAAAGAAATTTATAGGAGAACTACATTTGATTTCACATATATAACTCAAACCATAGAAAGGGAAGTAGGAATAAAAAAAAGTAGGCAAGTCATATTTCCATTATTTAAACCAACCATGTTTTAAGAAAAAGTTTTTTCTATAGAAATATATAATATATAATTTAAATAAAAACTATATATTATATTCTATGAATTAAAAATATTAAATTTGAATTAAGTAAAAATTAAAAAAACATATATATGAGATACTTTAATAAAATAAAAATTAATCCTTAATCAATAATAATTTTAAAAATTAATATAAATGATAAATAATAATTATAACTTATCATAATTAATAAATTATAATAATTAATATAAATAAATAAGAATAATTTACTTATTGATATTAAATAAAATTATTGATACTTAATAATTAATAATGGAAATAATTGATATTAGTAATATATGTATATATATATGTAAATAATTGAACTATCTTTCATTTAATTTTTCATTTTTATTTTCATTTTCATCTCTGTTTTATACATCTATCTAAAGATCTACCTCTATAAAAGCTTTACATAAAATTAAGCTAGATAAGAAATATATAAATGGAAATAACTCATAAATCTAATCCCTTAAGATTTTAGGTCAAATATGATATTGAATTCCCTTATATAACTCATTGCAAAAGTTTAACGAAAAATGCGTAATGGATTTCCCTTATATTTGAGGCTTTCTAAGCTTTAGCATAAAAGTGAAATTAGCTTTTAGCAAAGAGATTTAAAGTTATAAAATTTGGTTATTGGAAATATTTACTACAATAATGTTAAGGATTTTCAATAGAAGAATGCAACAGAATTCTGAAATAACTAATTTTTAATTCTTTTCAAGCTTTTATATTTAAAAAATTTAGCTAAAAAGATAAAATAATAACAAAAAATAAGGAATTGGCAAAAACAATAATAAGGAGAAGAAACAATTGAAGAAAGTAATAAAAAGAAGAGAAAAACAATAAAAAAAAATAGTGGAAGAGGCAATGATTGGTTAGTAGTAGCAACCAATATTTTGTCACTATTATTTTTATAATTATAATATATATATATATATATATATATAATGATATATATGATTAAAAACATGAAATGTAAATTGAAGAAAATTTAAATTTTAACTAATAAATATATAATAAGTTAGAAATAATATAATCTAAATGTTTATTTAATTTAAATTATAATTTATATTATTATATTTATTATTTAATAAAAATATTTATTTAATGAATGAATTATTATATTATCTAAGATGTATAGATAGATATAAATGATGTAATAAAAAATAAAATTTTTTATAGAAAATAAGGATAAATTTCAAATAAATTTATTTTTCTCATATTTTTATATTTTAACAAAAATTATATAACATAAAAATATATTATTATTATCATATATAACACATAGTATTATATATAAATAAAATAAATATTTATATATATAGCGATAACAACGTGGTTATAAATATATATATATATATATTAAATATAAAATATTTAAAATAATATATATTTTAAATATATATATATATAATAGCTACCACATTGCTATCATAAGTATATATATATCTGTGTGTGTGTGTGTGTGTGTGTGTGTGTGTGTGTGTGTGTGTGTGTGTGTGTGTGTGTGTGTGTGTGTGTGTGTGTGTGTGTGTGTGTGTGTGTGTGTGTGTGTGTGTGTGTGTGTGTGTGTGTGTGTGTGTGTGTGTGTGTGTGTGTGTGGATATTTTATTATTTCATATATATAATAATATGTTATATATGTTATTTAGTATATATATTATATATATAATAAATTTAAAATAAATTAATCCAATAATTTTTTTAATTTAGATTATAATTATATTATAATTTAATATAAATATATAAATAAATATAAATAATCTTACAAAAATAAAATTTTTATTAAAAATATGGACAAGTTTCAAATGAATTTATTTTTCTATTATTTTTTATTAAAAAAGGATAATGGCATATAATAATATATTTATATAAATTATGTAGTATAGTATAATATAGTAATACATTATGTGTTATATAATAATGAGTCTGGCTATTTTGTTCATATTCACGTATATATTTTTTCTCAATTGTTAGAAAAGGAGTTGTTAAAAAAATAATTGTTGTATTTTCTTCTTTTATATATATATATATATATATATATATATATAATATTTTCATTTAACTTATCTACTTCTATACCGCACCACTCTATTTTTCTCTTTTCGCAAATCTTCACAATTTTGAATTTTCATTTAATTTTATTGCATTACTTTGAATTATCCAAGTTGCTGGTGATACTTGTTTAGGTGAATTTTGCTTATTATAAAGATTCATTTGTTTTATTAATTATGAATAATTACTTTATTGTATTAATTATTTCTTTGTGATAATATAGTAAATAAATATTATTAGTTTAGATTTATAAGATAAAATTAAAAGTTGTGGTAGTGATAATAATTTAGGTGACGTAAAGAAAAATTTATTTATTTCATAATATTTATAAGATAAATTCTTTTATAGGAATTGCGAAATAATTGTTAAATTATTTATTATAATAAACAATAAAAATTCCTAACAATTGAAGGTAGATGTATAATAGGTTAAATCCTGAACATAAAAGATATACTAATAAATTTTTACAAGAAATAGAATAATTTATTAGCTTTGTTTGTGAGAAAAGATCAAGTTTAGGAAAAGGAAAAATTAAATGTCATTGTCTAAACATAAAACATATCTTATGACTAATGAAATAGAAATTGAAATTTATAAGAGAAGATTTCAACATGGATATCGGTATTGGATATGTCATGATGAGATTGAATCATCTTCAAGTAACATTAATGTTGAAACATGTAGCTCAACACATTTAGTAAATGAAGATTATAATAATAACTATGAGTGAATGATCATTGATAGAGTTGGTCTTGATTTTGATCCTAGTAATATTAATGAAGTATATCATAATGATAATATTAGTCATATGGAATAATTTTTAAATGTACATGCCCAAAAATTTTATGATTTATTAAATACATATCGATGACCCTTATTTCTTATTAATATAAAGAATTATGGTTTGCTAAATTTCAAGTAACTTTTGTTGATTATTTTTTATATAATTATAATATCATGTATTTTATTCTTTTAATAATTATGACCGATTTTTTAAGAAATATTATGAGTACAAACTTCAGGATAATAATAAATTTGGAAGAATAAAATAATTGATTGGCTTAGAGATTTAATTAGTAATGCATGCAAGACTTAAAAAAATCCTAATTGGATTCGAGAATCCATTTGAAATGAATTATGTACAAAATGGAATAGTTCAGAATATCAATCACTCCAAAAATAGATAAAAGAAATAGAGCCTCCAGTTCAAAATATGGTTCATTGTTATATATTGAGATTTTTATTTCAATGCTAGAACATGTCAAAAAATTGATAATTAATTTTTTTACATATTTATTAATTATTTTAAATAAATATTTATCTATTAATATTAATTTTTATTTTATAAGCACAAGAATTATGAAAACCACCAACATATTTTAAGGTCTTCTTAAAAATTCATTAAAATAAAAGGAGTTTGGATTGATAAAAAATCTTAAGTTATCTCTATGGTTTTATATTTAATTTATATTTGTAATTATAATTTTATTTATAGAGTTTTGATTCATTTTAGTGTTTGTTTTTCAAAATGAGTATATACGTCTTAAAGATTTATATGAAAGTATAAAGGAAGTATTTTAGAGTTAGATTTATGGCTACAAGTTGCTAGAGAAAAAAGAAGGGTTTAATTTATAGTATTAGAATTATGTCTAATAATATATTAAGAAATCCAATGTCTAGATATACTGATATTTATAAATTTTCAACATATTCTCACTCTTCTTATATCCAAGAAATTGTGAGGAATGAATTTATTACATTTGTCTCAACAAACCCATGATGCCCATTGCAAATTAAATAGCTTTGACAAGAATTAGATGAATTTAAAAGTATCCTTCAGTATATTTCACAACAACAACATTAAGATGATGTTGGGTCATGTTCTCTTTATAGATCAGAAACTTTTTATTTAAATAATAAGAATAGAGATGATCATTTTAATAAGAATGCTGATGATTGTTAAATTTTATAAATTTTATGGTATATAATATATGTAATTAAATTTATTACATATTTTTCTTATTTTATTTAAATTTAATATTTTTATTTTATAAAATTATATAATATTATATATTATATAATTGGTTAATAAATTTCATTATTTATTAACTTATAATATATATGTATATATGCATATATTAGCTTATAATACGTAATATAATATGCATACCAAAATTTAATAATATATATATTAAGTTGTAATATATTGGACAACAAAAAAAGAGATATTAATAGGCCCAAAAATAAGAAAAATTACCATGATTTTAAGCGAGAATTAAACTTTGACTATTCTGCCAAATTTTTTCATTTCTCTCCATAAATTTCAATTTTCTTACATTATCTTACATTTTTTTTTCACACCTCCTACATTACCACTTTTTTCCTTCTTTCTCTTTACATAAATTTTAACTGCTTTAGCAAGTTTAAAGATGTTTATTTCTTTGATTTTGTTTTTTGTCAATTCATCAACTCTCTAACTAGTACATTTTTGTTGCTACCATTATTTATCTTCTTCATTTCTATTATTATTGACTTTGTTCTAATTTTTTAAATTTGTTTGTATTTGTTGTATTTTGAAATATTATTGCTTTTATTTTGCATGTAATTATTTGAACCTTATTTTTTAGTTATGAATTTTCATTTTGAATTTTTGTATTTGTTTTTATTCCTACTTTTATTTTATTTTCATTTTATTTATTTTTCTTCATTTGAGTTGATTTTTATTTTCTATTTTGAATTTGTTTTCATTTATCAAACTATCTAAGAAAATTTGATGGAGAGTACCATATCTAAGAATTTTGAAGGAGAAGTGAAATACCAAAAGTACAAAGAAGAACTAAAACCTAGAAAAACATAGAAAAATAACATGATGGTAAGGAACTAAAACCCAAAAAAATGTAGTGGAGAAAAACTAAACCCATGGTAGAAAAGTAATACAAGAAAAAAAATACTAAAAATTAAAAAAATGATAAAAAAACTAAATATACCTTAACTTATTATTAATTCTAATCAATCTTATTTTCAAAAAATTTTATAGAAACTAAATTATTAATGTAAGACCTTAAGTTCACACACCTCATACATAACAATCAAAGTCTTACATCCTCGCTTACATGGAATTTGTATACTTTGGTACCCGAAAAGCAAGCACATGGACTTTGACTTTGACCACCCACATGAGACATTTAAACTTACCTCAATTCTATTTTGCCCATAACATACTCAAACATATCAATATTAATATATTTGGAGGCTCACATTAAGGATCAAGCACCATTTGCAAGACACATACACTTTTATTCAAGATTATTTGTGGAAATGGAAGGCCATAAATATCATTCTTGACTTTTGGGGCCATGTGGACTAACCAACATCATTTCATATCCATAACATATCCATAACATATCCATACAAGTTAACAACATCACATTTTATCTCATACATTTCAGATTTGGAAGCATGCTTCACCAAAAGCCAAAATTTCTCTCGGGTTACAGGGACATATTTCTGATATTAATTTTGAAAAATCATAATTAATTTTAAAAAAATAAAAATTAAGCAAATGATAGCTTTTTGAAAAGCCTTGAATGTTAACCATAGGTTAAAAATCATTTCTAACCATAAAAACATTAACTGAATCATGAATGATAATAAAATACTACTAAATATCTAGCTACTCAGGTTTGCTATCATAGATTTCTGATATAAACTTTAAAAATTCATAATGAATTTTAGAAAAATCAAAATCTATCAAACCATACTATTCTAGAAATCTATGGATGTCTAATGTTGACTAAAAATAGTTCTAGATTAAGACAATGGCATCTAGCTTAATAAAATCGATGGAATAGTACTAGAGGTATACTTGTATTACTAGTACTGACTATCAATTTCAAAAATTCATATCTCCCTTAATATAAGTCTAAATGAGATGCCCTCAAGTTTTATAAAAAGCTTATCATTCCTAATTTATGTTCATAAAATTTCATGAGCATTGGATATCATTTGGCCTTCAAATGACATAAAAGAAGAAACTGACCATATGAATAGTGTACATGCCAAATTTGAAATTTTTTTCAATTTTAAAAATTTATAATTTATTCTCTAGAGCTCTAAATAATATGATTCTTAGGTCAATAAAAAGTTTTAGATGAGACTTATATTCATCCTAAAGTTAATGGGAAAATTTGTCCATTTGATTAGTTTAGGGTATAAGGTGCAAAAATGGCACTTTTAGATGTCATAAATGGTCAAAATAATGCCATATGCTCTCCTACTCCAACCACAACCAATTAGGCATGTGTGAATAGTTAAAATCAGCATATAAATACTGCTTAAGTGGTCTAAATCCTCATGCATCTCAAAACCACTTCCTAACTTAAGCTTACATACAAGTATCGTAAGGCATTTAGATGTCAAACTTTCTTATACATGCACATATGGTTCCAAAACCCATTTATTCATCATAAATACATAAATTTACATATGTTTAATTAACTACATCATTCATATATCATGTGATTACAACTTTTGACATCAAAATGCTTATTTTCTTTCTCCTCTGTCAATGTGCCATGCTTCAAGGTCTTTGGCCTCTACTCTTTGATCCACTTGGCTCGACATGTAGAAGGGACGAGTGAGATTCAAAGAATCTCAATAACTCTTTACCCTTTTAAACATACATAATCGATGCATTTATAAGTCAAAGAATACATGCATGGCTTTTAAGCTACTAATTAACATATACATAACATTTTCCTTGTTCAAGAAACTTCTATATAACATACATAGGCTCTCAAGGGCATTGGTTAAGCCGCACCCTTTTTTCTTTGGACTTTTAGATTTTTCTCACCTATTTTCAAAAGACTTTTGACTAAGCTTCACTCTTCTTGAGACTTTTGGTTTTGTCTCACCCAATCCTAGAGAGTTTTGACTCATCCTCATCCTTGCTAAGGGATTTTTGGCATCACCATACCCATTCAAGCCAAAACACATTCATAAAACACATTTCAAGCACATCATGATACAATGGCATGTAAGAAATAGATAGAAACATTTCTTATAGTATAAACATACATACACACATCCAAAAACAAAAAAAAAAACTTAAGAATGCATAAGAAAAAGGTTAAAGAGCTACCTTTAGAACAAAACACAAGCCTTTTTCTTGATTATTCTTCCCCTCTCAAGGTCACACACTTGCATTTGGGTGGAGTTTAATTCCTTTGGCCTAGATACATCAAAAAAGGTCCAATTCCTTTGGCATAGATACATCAAAAAAGGTCCAATTACATTATTGAAGTAAGTTCTAGCACCATACACACTCTAGAGAAGCATACTTTGTTCCATGGCTACAAAATGGTTCCATAAGATACCTAATGAAGCAACTATGAGAATCATGATCTTGGTTCCATTTTTCTCCTCAATCTATGACTCTTGACTCCATCTAGACTTCTTAGAGCCATCATACATGCATTTTGAGGAGCCTAACTATATGTTGCTTTTTTATATCACATTATGAAACCTACACTTTCATCTCACAATCTATGGCTTATAAATTTTTTCCAAGGCTCTCTTTAGTGTTCTTCCATCATATTTAGTCTCAATCTAAGCTTAGAACAAATTAAAACTTTCCTTGGGTGGCCAAACTTGCTTAGGCCGAAACATGATTATGATTTGGCACTCATTGAGTTTGCTTTATGTTCTTGAAGGGAATGGCTCATGTAAAGCTTGCTAGGGGTTTAAAAGACTCAAACCATGTATTACATAAGTTAGAATACCTCTAGAAAAAATTAGATTTTATTATTTGTTTTAAAACCCTAAGTTGTGCCACTTTGAATTTTAAGATTCCTTTTTGTTTCCAATTGCATAATCTTAATCTTCACACTCCATAACCCTTATTTCTACCTTCATTTGGATAGAATTCATCTCCCTTTGGTTAGGTCCATGGCTAAACGAAAATGACCCAAGAGGAATAGACAAGAAGATGCAAGGAAGAGCCATGGTTCATAATTTGTTTCAATGCTTTTTCAAGAGCCTTTTCCATTACTCCAAGCTTCTCTTTGAAACTCTAAGCTCTCTCCTTTGGACCAAATCCAAAACAACCCCATATGAGTCATTAAAACTATAAAAAGGAAGAAGAGGAGGAGAGGAACAAGTTTAGTAAATGAAGGAGTTGAAAAACTAAGAATTTTCATACCTTTTTTGCCTTCTTTTTCATTCTCTCTCCTTCCTCTTTGAACACCATCTTAGACTAGTATAAAGCTACTTTAGGTCATGGAGAAGGAAGAAGTGGTTGGAACATGTTTTAAGAGAAAAAGGTAAAGTTATATACACTTTTTCACTTTTCATTTTAGTCCCTAAACCATGGTTTTTCTCCATTTGGCCTCATTTCAACTCCTTTTTTTAAATTCATCTTCTCTATCATAAAATTTGGGTCATCTAAGTTATAAAATAGCTTTGGTTTCACTCAAATTGAATTTGAAACTATTTCAAACTATTTGATCAAAAGTTTACCAACTAACAGCCAAAATAACTTACTGGAGGAGTTTTAGTTGTTTTAAGGGTTTTCATGGTTTTTAGGGCTTTTGAGAACCCTAGAAAGTTTAAATTTCTTGTTTAGAAAACCCTCATGTGAGTTTTTCAAATTTGCTAGAAATTACGAAAATGCCCCAACATATTTGGGCAAATTTCCTGAATTCTTCTAGCTTTGGTTTTCGGACACCTTAAAACTCAAATCCTCATTTTTCATTATTTAAAATTTTGTTCTAATTTTACTTGCCCTTAAATCATTCATGTCAGGAGACTTACTTTTATATTTGATAAGTTCGTACTTTTACGGAGAAACCAAATGTTACAATTAACATTATAATAAATATAACATAATAAAATATATTATTACTTTTTTTTCATAAATTAAGTTTAAATATATAGTTAATTAATTAATTTTTTGAACTTCTTATAAAAATTTTCTTAAAAGGCAACTTTTTTTCAACAAAATGGTGGTAGGACATTTGTCCGATTGCCATTTTATAGGAAATTTTTTTTTCTCCAATCACATTTATTCCTCATCACATTCTACGTCCCCTAGCTCAATTAATTTTGTCACATGATTTTTTTTTAAAAATGAATTATTTATGATTTAATTTTGTTTGTAAATTATTATGAACATTTTTTTAATTTTTTACATCAATCTTTTATTAATATTATATTCATATTAAATAATTTTCTATAACAAAATTTATTAAAATAATGATTAATAAACATTATTCTTAATTTTTACATCAATTTTTATTAATATTATATTTATATTAAATAATTTTGTATAACAAAATTTGTATTTATTCATTTAATATTAATGAGACAACAAGTCAAAAAAAGCAAGGGTGACAGACATTAAATGAATTGTGACAAATGAGTCTGTAGTAACAAATTTGTCACAATAAAAATAACAACAGTTTATGTGACAACAATTTTTTGTCAAAAATGATGATTATTTGATTATTTGCTACTGAAATTTACTATCCGGCATTGAGCACTTTTCTAGTAGTGATGGGGTCCATGCTTTAAACTAAAAAAAGCATGTTAAAGTCCAAAGGACCCACCCTTTACCATTGAGTTCTCTATTTTAAGTACGCTCCTAATTGTTGTATAACTATGGCTAACCATTAAGCCATGTGCTCTAAGTGAGTGTAAATGAGTTATATAAAGATTAGGAACACACTTAAAGTAGAGAATTGCATAAGTGGACTTTTAAGAAGAATTATATAAGTGGATTTAATGGATCCTAAGGCATTAGGTTTACAGGTCCTTTTCATTTATATAATCTTCTTTTTATCTACTTTTATCCAATTTGGGACTTATTTAAAGGCAGATTTTCAAATAGATGTGCAACGTAGAGATAAAGATGAATTAGTAAATGAAAGGTAATTCAATTATTTACATATATATGTATATATTTATTATTAATATTAATTATTTCAATTATTAAATCATTAATTATTAAGTAGTAATAATTTTATTTAATATTAATTATTAAATTATTATTCTTTTTATTTTTATTTTAAATTTATATTAATTATTATAAGTTATTAATTATGATTACTTATAACTATTATTTATTCTTTACAATAATTATTTAAAATTATGAAGAATTAATTTTAATTTTATTAATTATTTATATCAATTCAAATAATTTATATAAAATATTAATAATATAATGAGTATCAATAATATATTAATTATTAATAAAATGATAATGGTTATGAGGAAGACGAGTGATTGCTGATTTTTTTAAAATTTCATGTACTTTATTAGGTGTAATTAAATTTATGTAAATTTTTAATTAAACTGTCTTATATTAGAAATTTTTTATGCATATGTTAAATTTAGTATTTTTAATTCATAAAATTATATATTAATATTTGATTAATAAATTTAATTATATATGAAATAGTTAAGTAAACCAACCATTTTTCTATTGCTATTTTTCTGATGAAAAATAGTTGGCAAAAATGATGATAGAAAAATGGTTGGCTTTAATAAACTATTTTTCTATTACAATTTTTTTGACAGAAATATGATTGATTTGGCAAGCCATGTTGAAATTTTTATTTGCTTTTGCCTGACCTTTTTCTACTTTTTACTGTATAATGATAACACTTTCGATTTCCCACTTGCCAATCATTTCTTCATTGGAAAAAATGACAACAAAAAAATGGTTGGCTTTAGACAACCATTTTTCTATTGCAATTTTTTTCCAACAAAAATGTGGTTGATTTTGGCCATTCATGTTACAAATTTTTTTTTGTTTTTGTTTATGGTTTTATTGCTTTTTACTATATAATGACAGCACCTTTTGGTTACCAACTAAAATTTAGTCAAAAAAATAATATAAAAATTTAAAAAAATTTGCATCTATTGAAATTATATTAGATGACTTTGTCGAAAAATACTTACATCATTGTAGTGCTTATTAACCATGACCAAAAGTCTTCTTTTTATCGTGTGGTCCTTCAATCTTTTGAATGCAAGAGTTGAGGGATTCACCTTTGCGGACAGTGAGATCATATGGTGAGATAGTTGAATTGTAGTCCTAATTATGAGTTTGACTTGTTTAAAAAAATTAATGTTAAAACTAGACTTGCGCCTGGGCTTGGACTAATTTTTTTTTCGCCTTTTTGGTTGGGCTAGGCCCCAAAAAATTCCATGCAGAGCCAACCCATCTTGCTTTCCCCTTTGATAATATTATTATTATTGGTCAATTTTCCTCTTCGATGGTTAATCACTCTTTTTTTTCTCAAAAAAATTGGAGAGAAAAGCATTTTTTTAGAAATTTAAAAATAAAAATATTAAGTCCATTTGCAAAATAAAATTTAATGTTGCTAAATATGATTTAGTTATGAATAGTACCCATTTTAATATTTACCAAACCCGTTTATCAATAAATGATTCAGTATGTATTATTCAAAAACATAATTTTCTTAGCAGAAAGAACATAATAATTAGCCATCATCTATGGATGCATGAAGTTGATCTTTATTTGATTTTCTCTACTTCAATTGCGTTACTCTATTATTTTCACATTTGATATATATAATTTAGTGTCTAAATTTTAGTTATAACAATATCAACACAAGAAATTGTATTATTTCTTCAAATTGTATTAATAATTAGTTCTCAAATTCATTCATAAGAAAAGGATAAAAAGGAAGGAAGAAAAATTAGGAAATATCTAGATTAAATTTAAAAATATTGTAATAAAAAAATGTTTAGGCAAGGCTTCAGCTCAGTATGAGCTTGACTTACTTTATAATAAATATTTTTAATGAGCCCCCTTTCTTTTTTATATTTTTTTTAAGTTTATATTCATTTTTTGGGTCAAAAATATTTTCTATCTTATGATTAGATCTATTAAATAATTATAAAAATCTTTATAAACAAAATAAATTGACACAAATTTATATATTTTTTTAAATTGAATTTTTTAAAAAAAACTTGAATATTAAGATGAGATTTTTCTTTCAAAACTTGAGAAGTCTTTCATACTCTTTAAAATTTTAACTAATTAATCAAAAATAAATGTATGAAATAGATTTGAAATGTAAATACATTAAGTTAATTATAAAATAAATATTTAATCATGTCAAATATACTTTTTGATAGAATTTTTATATATTTATATCCTTATCTATGATTATTTTAATATATATATATATATATATATATGTATGTATGTATTTGTTATTAGAACAATTGTTGGGATTAACAAGAAACTATAATGTCTAGTAAACATAATATTTTTTGGAAGCATTACAATGGATGACCTAAACTTAAAAAATGTTATTTTGTAGGTCCTATTACCACTAGAAACCACTAATTTTAATATATATATATATATATATATTAGAACAATTGTTAGGAGTAACAAGAAACTATAATGCCTAGTAATATTTTTTGGAAGAATTACAATGAAGGACTTAAACTTAGAAAATATTATTCTGTAGGTCTTATTACCACTAGATATCTGTAATGTCCAATATTACGAAAAAAAAAATACTGTAATGAGTTAGTTTGAAAAGCAAATCCCCTAAAATGAGTGATTTAAGGTCAAATAAAATTTGGATAAAATTTTAAATAATAAAAAGTGAAGATTTGAGTTTTGAGTTGTCCAGAAATTAAGGTTGGAGTGGTTCAAAAAAATTGTTGAAAGTCTAGTGATATTTTTGTAAATATAGGAACTTTTTGAAAAACTCATAATAAGGCTTTTTAAATGGAAAATTTGAGGTCTCTAGAATTTTCAGAGGCCCTGAAAGATATGGGAAGCCCTAGGACAGTTAAAATCCCTCCGATCTATGTTTTTGAATGTCAGTTGACCCAAATTTTGACTGATTCATTCGAGAAAGTTTTAGCTCCAAATTGAATGATTTCAAAAGTATTTTATAAGTTAGAAATCTTAAATTTTATGATGGAAAAAATAATTCTTAAAAGAACCAAACAAATCTAAAACAAAAATGCCACGAATGCGGGATGTAAGCGTCATTTTTACTGAACAATTTCCTTCCTTTTGTTTATATTAGGTGTCCCAAATTTTAGTTTCTTTTAACCAACATATAGCATCATCCAAAATAGAGGGAGAGACTGTATGAGAGGCACATAAGGAGAACCAAGAAAGAGGAAGAAAAAGCTAACAAAAGGTAAGAAAATTTAAGTAATTTCATGGTTTTATCTTCTTTAAAATTGTTCTCCTTCTCTCAAGCTCTCTTTCCATGGTTTTAGAGGTTTATATGGTTCTATTTTAACGTTGATTCAGAGGGGGAAGAGTGGCATTTCAAAGAGAAGGCAAAAGCAAAGAAGAGAACTCTTGAAATAAGTTTGAATCAAGGTAAGTAACTTAGCTCTTCTTACTTTCTTCCCTTGCTACCTCCATGTGTGTATGTCAGTTAAGAACAAAACCATCTTAGGGGAGGAAATTTTTTTCAAAAACAAGAAAGAATCTTAGGTTTTAGACCATGGGGAGTTAAAAATTGCAAAAAAAATGGAAGAAAAACTAATAAAAATCAAGTTAGGAAAGTGTGAGACTTTTAAACATAATGTAAAAAGTGATTTGATTCATAAATTTCCTTACATGTGTGAATTTTTATTTGAATTCCTAAGATCCCTAGGAAGTCTCCCAAGTATGTCTCCCATCAAGGAAAAAACAAAAATTCCATGGGCTCTCTTAGGTGTGTGTATCTTGGCCAAGGCTAGAAGAATGGGCTAGTGGCTGTTTTAATTTGTTCCAAGCTTGGTTTGGGACCTCATATGAGGGAAGGTGGGAGGAACTCTTAGGAAAAATTTAAAAGCTATAGATTAGAAGATGAGACAATGGATTTCATAATGTAGCCTTAAGATGCAATTTGTATCTAAACTCTTAGAAATAAATTTGTGGTGACTTCAAGGTAAATGGAACCAAGAGGCCTAAATATGAGAAAAAAATGCAACCAAAACTTTGAATTACGGTAGTTGCTTTATTAGGCCTTTTGTGGAGCATATATGTGACTATAGGAAAAGTGTATGATGTTCTAACTTGTTTCAAGAATGTAACTGAACTCTATTCATGGTGTCTAGGCCAAGAGGTCCAACTCCATCCACTTGTGGGTGTGTAACCAAAAAAGAGAAAGAATAAGTCAAGGTTGAAGCTAAGAATTTCCACTAAGGTAGCTCCTCACTTTATCCTTGTTGCATTCTTAAATGTATATGTGTCATTGTGAGCTTGTGTATACTTTTGTATCTTTAGATATGCCACTTGATGTTGTAATATTGTGATGTTGCATGGTACCAATATGCTTTCTTGAATGTTACTTTGATTATGAAATGACTCATAAGGGTGAAGTAATGCCAAAAGTTCCTTGTTAGGGGTGAAGAGATGCCAAAAGTCTCTAAGCATGGATAAGACAAAGCCAAAAGTTTCATGGATGGGTAATGCCAAGTCAAAAGTCCCTAGGTCAAGGATGAGACTAATTCAAAAATCCTAAGAATGGGGTAAGGCTAAACCAAAAGCCCCTAGAGTCTATTCTTGACTTTGAGATAATGTTGTGGCATGGAAATGTAATTTGGTTGCTTTATGATTACATTAGAATGCATATTTGTACTCCTTGACATCTTACATGTCTTGAATGTTTACTTGAATGAATGTATGAGTTATTGAGATTCCATGAATCTCATCCCTTTCCCTCTTCCATGTCACATTGTCTAAGTGGAGTTCAAGAGCCCAAGAATGGAGGCTAAGAAGTCTAGTTGGCTATATTGTGACAATTATGAAATTTGTAAGGCTTTTGAATGTAAAAGAATGTCCAAATACTTATGTATATATTATTTTTGAGTTGTAAACATTTGAACAAATGTAAAAGTATATATAAATGATATATGAATCAAATTCGGTACCAAATCAATGTAAATGGGAGGTTTGGACATTTGATGGCTTATAAATGAAAGTGTATTCTTGCATGTGGTATGGTGAAATTGAGATGCATGATGATTTGGACTACTTAGGCAGTTCATATATGATGCATTCTTACTTTAAAACTTGCCCAAGAGGTGCTAGAACTAGTGAAAGACCATTTGGAACCAAAATGACCATTTCATGTTGTCAAAATCACCAATTTCAAGAGTTATGTCAAGATTTGACCAAATGACCTCTTCTTGGTTTGAAACTTAGCATGCTTATAGGTCTTGTTTAGAGCTTTTTGGAAAGTTAAAGTGCATGTTATTTGGAGCTTTAAAGAATTTTTGGTGAATTTCCAAAGTTGGTAAAAATTTTTCAATTTAATAGTAGTATTGTACAAATGGTCAATAGTGTCATCTCTCACTCGTAGGTCAAATGATGTCCAATGGATATGAAATTTTACAAGAAGAAACTAGACATTCACAATGACTTATACCAATTAGAAGCACCTTAATTCAAGGTCTATAGAGGGAGAACTAATTTTTTGAAGTTCTAGGTTGATATTAAGGGCACATTCGAACCTTAGCTACTCTTCCATAAATTTTTTGGGTTTGAAGGCTTTTGAATTAGTCTACAATTATCTTCTCCTCTAGAAACATTTGTAGCTTTTCAAATTGGTATAGTTTTCTTAGATTGAATTTTTGTAAAATTAGTTATGCATTTTTGAAATTTATATCAATAAAGTGTATAAAAAACGCTAGACAGTCTGACCTATGTTACTTTTCTATTATCAAATGTGATCGAAATGATATTTTCATGGCTTGAAATTATTTTTATATAAAGTTAACATTTAGGAATTTCCAGAAAGCTATGGGTTGTTTGATTTCAATTTTTCTAAAATTAGTTATGAATTTTCAAAGTTGCTAGCAAAAAACTAAATTCTAGACCTAAGGTTGAAACATGATTTTTTTTTTTTTGGTCTTTAATCTGTGGTTTATGAAATGTTTTGAAACATTTGTGACTTGTACGGATAGAGTAGAAAATGATATTGGTGAATCCACGAGGTTGATAGGACCCAGAATGAAATTTTAAACCCCGAGTACTGCAAGAAAATCTAATATTTTTATTCATTTTCTTACTTTTTCCTTGAATTCACATTAGACCAACCTTGGCTATGAGGATATGAAGCTTAATATATTATGGTGTGACAATACCACTAGTTTTAGTTAAAACCAGTAGTAATCTACTCTAAAACAATGATAATAAGTCCTGTAAAATAATATATTTTAAGTTTGGGTCCTCCATTATAATTCTCTCATAGTTTTTGATTTCCTTAGTGTTTTGTGCAAAATTGATTATGTTGACTAGTCTTCTGTGTGAAAATAGGAATTGTTAGAGGCCTACTTGGATACTGTGGGAAAGTGAAATGAAAATAAAAAATTACTAGAAATAGTTATTTTGTTTTTGTAGTTATTATTTAATGATATTTATTTTTATAAAATTTTTAAAATCAAAGTATAATAATTATTTTTTACACATAAAATCATTTTTTAATTTTAATTTTAATTTCTAATTTCTTATGTACTAAACTAATATAGTTTCTTTTATAACTTTCTTTTTCAAACTCATTTAATGTTATTTTCTTCTTTTACCAAACTAAGTGTTTTTGCCCCAAAAAAAGCTACTTATGACATATTGATCTACATAATGTAAAAGAAATGCAATTATAAAAAGAATAAAAATTTGATTGTCAGAAAAAAAATATTTTTTTACATTTTTATTTTCTAAAAATAAAAAAAAATAAAATATTATCAAATAATAATTATAAAAATATAATAGATATTATACAAAAATTATATAAAAATAATTCTTCTACATAAACATTATAAATTTTTGATCCATTTCTTTATTTAAAAAAGTTTATTGAGCAAAATTCTGTTCCAACTAAAATTATTATACTTAAATATTACTATTTTAGGAAAGTCCATGATGACTTTCCCAAATTTCTTTATTTCATACTTTTTCATTGAAATCAGAATAATAGGCACTGTTTTGAATGAAAATGCACAAAAGGCAGGCATAAAAAAATCTAGATTTAGATGTGCTTTATGGCAGTATTTTTCTTATTTTTATTGAAATCGATGGTGTTCATTTTGATTTTAATGAAAAATTAAAAAAATAAAAATTTGGGAAAGTCTAACTTTCTCAGAAAAATAACATCTAAGTATAATAATTTTAGCTTAAATGAATTTTACCCAATAGAAATTTGCAAATAAAAAAATAGGTCAAACATTTTGAAAATTATCCAACAAACCCTTAAATGGTGTTTTGCTATCTCTTGGTGGAGGCCCACATCAATAGACAAAATCCTTTTTTTAATAGATTTTTCATGAAGAATTGTTTGAGTTCTTTTATTTATTCATTATGATTTAAATTTGAATATTAACAAAAAAAAAATAAAGGTATGCAAAATTTACAGCATATTTGGATGGAACGAAAAATAGGATGGAGAGAAAAATTGAGAGGAAAATATGAGAGAAAATGAAAAAAATGCCCTGTTTGGATGGGGGAAGAGAATTAAGAGGAGAAGAAAAGTGGGGTGAAAATAGAGGTGAGTCCCATAGCAAAATTTTCTCCCAAAAAATTGAGAGATTTCGAGAGAAAAATAGCGCACGCAACACATATTCCGACTACATTATAGTTGAAAATTTTTTTCCGATAGCATTTCAATCGTAAACCCCAAAAAATTAATTTGAACAACATTTTTTTGAAATTTAATTAATTAATATTATATTTATTCATTTAAATATTATTATAAAAGTAATTAATAATAAATATAATTTACAAAATAATATGTTTTTATATTAAATTTAATAAATTACATATTTTATAAAAAAACCTAAAAAAAAATTCACTGACTGCATTGTAGTTGATGAAGCTCCAACCAAATGTCTGACTGTCATTTGGTCGGATAAGATGATTAATCATCCTATCTGTGTGTATATATATATAATAATATATAATAACATATTATATATAATAATTAAAAAATATTTATTATATTTATATATATTATAATTAAATTAATATATATAAATAATATTTACAAAATATTAAATAAATAATTATATTTATTATATTAAAATAATAATTTATAAATAATTTTTTAAAAAATTTTTAATTTATTTAAATCATCTATTTTTTTGAATTTATGTATATTTTTTTGATAATAAATTTTTTTACTATATTTTTAAATAATTTTTTTATTTAAACTTTTATTACAATTAGTTGTCATTTTTTTCATTTCATTATCTCACTAAACTTTCATTTCATTTCATTTTTTGATAATTAGTTTTATTTCTTCTATGTTTTCTTTTTATCGATCTAAACATGTGGGAAGAAAATATTTTCTTTCTACTTTTCTCTCTCTCCATTTTTCTCCTCCCTCATCCAAACCAAGCGTTAATGAATTCAACTATTATTTGAATTATTATCCTGCATGATATGATGTACATGACATACATAGACAGGGTTGTTTTTTATGTGGAATGATGGGATTATTAGATGTGACAATAGACGACTATTTTTTAGATTTAAAAAATTGTTTTTTGAACATTGTTGTTTGGACATAGTATCAATTGAAAAGAATTAAAATAAGAATGTGGGTTCTTTTTCATATAAATCTCTATTTTATTTTTTATTATTCAAAATATTCGTTCTCATCATATACTTACATATATTAAATTTTTTGGCCCTAGCAATAATTTAAATAATTTTTCTTTTGTGTCTTGTCTAAGATAATAATACAATTCTTTGATAATAATGTAACTATTTTTCAGCATGTTTGTCTTAAACACCGACACACAAAAGGTTTTTCTCTCTTTTTAAAGGAACCTCGTGTCCTCTTCCCAAATGCACATATATAATATTAAAACTTTGGATATATTTAGTTAAAAAATGTAATGATAAATAGAAGATGAAATATGAGTAAGTAAAAATAGGTAAGATAAGAAATGAATATTTTATTTATATTTTTAATAAATAAATAATAAATATAAGAATATAATAGATATTACATAAATTATATAAAAAAATTACGTTCTTGATATAGCAAACTAAACTAAACATTAGCTTTATTCTTAGTGTGTGTTATTGTAACATCATAATTTTTTAGTTTATCTTATGCTATTCCCATACCTCAAAGAATGCATCTCACATAGGAGGCAAGAAAAAATAATTAAAATAATAAATATTTTAGCGTTGCGTAGCGTATAAATTTTTCATTCAGTGTCCCATGAAACATGTGAGTTTATGTATCACATTCTCATATTTAATTATATAGATACAACTCATTTCCATCACCAAAAGTGACCTACAACTAGTGCAAGGCAAAGAAATACATGAAATTCATAGTTGTAGTCTTAGTTAGAATTTTTTCTTTTCTATCACAAACTTTAAAAAATCATAATTAATTCTAGAAAAATAAAAATCATGCATTCTTTACCATTCTTGAAAGTTACATATGTCTACTTTATACTAAAAATATGTCCAGGCCATGAGACATAACACCAAAGATGTTTGACATTTAAAAAAATGTAGAAGTCCGACTGGTTACTAGTATTGATATAGCTTTTTGCTATAAACTTTAAAAATGTCCAATTAATTCCATAAAAATTCAATCTATGCAAATGATAAAAATCTGGAAAGATACGAATGTTAGCTAGAGGAAAAAAAAATAACTTCAAACTAGTTTAGCCATGTCCAGGATTCAAAAACCAGTCAAACAATAACTTAAGTTTGTTTGGATACTTGATACTAGACAGAAACTTCAAAAATTTATATCTCTTACTCTAGACATCCAAATGAGGTGCTTTCAGTTGGCATAAGTCACTGGTCTTCCTATAAAATTTTATGATAATTGGACATCATTTACCCTATAAATGACAAAATTTAAATTTGGACTAGAATGAACAGTACATTGAACCAATTTTAGAAAATTTCTCAACTTTAAAAATTCATCAAATATTCCATAGACCTCCAAAAATTCTAACTTTGGCTTCCTAAAAATATCTCAAAAAACTCTAAATGCATGCCAAATTTCAGATCAAGAAGAGCTCATCTGGATAAAGTGGTATAGATTTCTAATATGGTCAATTCTACTCCATATTAGATACCAAATATGTCCAAATGACTTCCCTTGATATTTGTCACTTTTTGGGCAAGTTTAAAAGTATGAATATGACTTGTATGAACTATCCAAATGGTCCCAAACCTCATGCATCTCAATTTGGCCATTCCACTTCCATTTATATATGCATTTCCATAATACTAGTTTTATTATTACATGTCCAAAATGCATATTTCTATACATATAACCTTAAATCTCATTTATACATGATACATTAGTATAGTTATACATGTTCATAATATCACAGAACATATACAACCATAGATTACAATATTTGCCATTCATATAGCCTTAAAGAAACAAAATTTACACACT
Source organism: Erythrophleum ivorense (assembly GCA_026724425.1). Lineage (NCBI taxonomy): Eukaryota > Viridiplantae > Streptophyta > Magnoliopsida > Fabales > Fabaceae > Erythrophleum > Erythrophleum ivorense. The sequence continues at coordinate 6,946,541 of JAIUCV010000018.1, forward strand.
TTAATGTTATGCTCTCATCTCTGAAGTGGTTGGCTCCCATTTCCTTGTCTGTTTGGTCCACCTCACATGTTAGAATATTGAAGAGGAGGGAATGAGATTCAAAAAATTCTAATAGCTTATCTCCCTTTCAATCACACATAAAAGATGCAAAACAAGTCTTGAAAATGCATGCATTAGCATTATAAAGTGTGCAATTATCAAGAGGCATTCTTGGCATTTGAACAAGTCATACATGGCATACATAGGCTTGTAAAATAAGTGAATTAGTCTCAACCATTCACTTATGGATTTTAGACTTGCCTCACCCATTCTTTGAGAGGTTTTTGACTTAACCATACTTAGTCAACCTCATTCTTGAGAGACTCTTAGCTTTGTCTCAACTAACTTCAAGGGTTCTCAACTCATCTTCACAATGGCTAAGGGTTCTTGGCCTTTCCACACTTAAGCAAACCTAAGCACATATAATAAACATCATATAAAAGTATAATATAACATCATGACACCATGGAATAAAAGTCATGTTAGAATTATAAAAATCATAAATTTTGAAAATTTTCTCAATCTGCTGGCTATAACCCTGCTATAGTGAATGTACTTGTTCGCTATAGCGAAAATCTACCTAACTATAGCGAATGTACCAGTTTGCTATAGCGAGAATGCTTCTAGTAATAATAAGTTCGGGCGTCTCATACAAAAACTAGAAAGTTCCTCACAATAGCGTGTGCCGTAGCGAGAACAAGGGCCTGGGACTGATACGTACTCGCCGTAGCGAGGGTTATTTTTTGCTATAGCAAGGGTTGGTCTGAAAAAGCCTGAAAAAAGAGAACTTTGCTTCTTAAAAGGTCCAGACTTTTCTCTCTCCCTTTAACTGACTTATGCTTCATTCAAAAGCAAAGAAAAGGGCTAGAAAGAGAGAGAGAGACTAAGAGAAGCCAAGAAGAAGGGAGAACATCAAGGAAAAAAGGTGAGAAGATTATAAGAATTCAAGGTTTCTTCCTTTAGAAAATCAATTCCTTTCTCTTTGCTCTCTCTTTCCATAGTTTTGAGCACTCATGTGGTTTTGTTTTGGGCTTAATTTAGAGAAGGAAGTGTACGAATTTGAAGAGAAGATTTAAGCAAAGGAAAAGCCTCTTGAAAAGAGCTTGATTTAAGATGACTTCTTTCAATATTTGTTGCATCTTCTCCTTTTACTTTTTCTTGAGTATGTTGGCCAATGATAGAACCATAAGAGGAAGGAAGTTCTGACCTAGAATAATTAAGAAACCCTTGAATTAGAGTGCGGGGAGTTGAGAAATGCAAAGGAATTAGGAGAAGAGCTAGTGAAATTCAAGAGGGGAAAACTAGGGATTCTTAAATACTTTGTAGAGTTTACCTTGATGTAAGAACCCCCTAGCCTTGTGGGTGTTTATTTAAGTTATAAAGGAGTAATTGCATGCTATTTATTGTGTCTAGGCTCAAGAGATCAAGCTCTATCTAGTTGTGATTATGAGACTAAGAAGGGAGAAGAGAAGTTGAAAAGGAAGGCTTGTGTTAATTTGCAAGGTAGCTCTCCACTCTTTCTTATTGTATTCTTGGATGTGTGATGGTCATTGTATGCTTGTGTATATACTTGTATTGTAAAATATGCCATTTGATATTGCCTTGATGCATTGATATCAATATGTTTATGTTTTGGGTTGTAAAAATTACTCTTAAAGAGTGAGGTAGTGCTAAAAGTCCCTTGTAATGGGTGAGGTAGAGCCAAAAGTCCCCCAGAAATAGGTCAGACAAGGCCAAAAGTCTTATGAATGAGTGAGGCCAAGTCAAAAGTCCCTAGATCAAGGGTGAAGCCAATCCAAAAGTCCTAAAAATAGGGTGAGGCTAGACCAAAAGTTCCTAAAGCTTATTTTTGGCATTGATATGATATTCAAGGCATGTAAATCATGTGTTGTATGATTTTGAATGGTTAGATGCCTACTTACACGCTTTGACTTACTTATATGCCTTGATTGCTCCTTTGAATGAGTGTATGAGCTATTGAGATTTTATGAATCTCACCTCCTTCCCTCTCCCATCTCATATGGTCCAGGTGGAGCTCAAGAGCCAAAGAGTGGAGGTCATGAGGCATAGATGGCCATCTCTTGACACTTTTGCACAATTATGCATAGTTTGATGTATAGGAAAGCTAAAGTGCTCTTGTATACATATTCTTTTTTAGATGTAAATATTTAAATGTGTAAAAATATATATAAATGATGTGTGAACCATGTGTGAAACCAAAGCAACGGAAATATGAGATTTGGTTACTTGGTGGCTTGTATGTAGTAGTGTATTTTTGTCAGTAGCATGATGAGTTTAAAATGTGTGATGGTTTGGATCACTTGGCTAATTCATATGTGTTTTTTTATGCTTTAAAATTTTTTCAAGTAGTACTAGAATATGTAGGAGGCCATTTGGACCCACTTTGAACGATATATGATGTTAAATTTGCCAAATTCGTGAGTTATATCAAGATATGACCAAATAAGGTCTTATTGATATGAAATTTGGTATGCATCTAGAGCTTTTTGAGAGATTTTTGAGAAGTTAAAGTGGGTATTATTTGGAGTTCTAGGGAATATTTGGCGAATTGTTGAAATTTGGAAATTTTCTGGTTTTGATTAGTGCACTGTTGCCACTGGTCTGAAATGAAATTGTGTCATTCATGGACCAAATGGTGTTCGATTGTAATAAAATTTTATAAACATAAATTATACATCTATAATGACCTATAACAACTAGAAGTACCTCAATTGGAGGTCTATAGATGGAGAAATAATTTTATGAAGTTCTATATCAACTTCGGGGATATTAGCCAATTTTTGTTACTGTTCTATCAATTTTCACGGTCCAAAGGCTATTAAAATGATCTAAAATTATTTTTATCCTCTATTTAACATCTATAAATTTCCAAATTGATATATTTTTCCCATATTAGATTTTTTTGGAATTAGTTATGAATTTTTGAAGTTCATGATAGCAAATTGTATTAGTATCAGAGACATCTAAACCTTTAGGCCTTTTTTGATGTCAAACATGGCCCAGATGTTATGTTTATGACTTGAAATTATTTTTACTGTAAACTTAACATTTAGAAATTTCTAGAAAATTATGTTTTTCTTGATTTCTATTTTTCTAGAATTAGTTATGATTTTCTAAAGTTAGAGCCAAAATTTTGATTTTTGGGCCCTTTTTAAGAAATTGCATTTTCTAGTTTTTAGTTTCACATCCATGATTCATAGGTTATTTTATGCTATGTATGTGTTGTATAAATGGAGTTTGAGTAGAGAATATGATGGATGGGTTCATAGGACCTACAAGGCAAAATATGAGAGTTTAAACCCTGACTTAAGGCTTTAAAATGCCATGGTTTGCTCTCTTTTTTTGGAATCATATGGAATTAAGTCTAAGTAGAGACTAGTTAAGGTTCACATATTATGGTGTTACAAGAATACTTTTCATGACTTAAAAATACACACACACACACACACACACACACACACACATATATTTTTTGAAAGACAAGTCAAGCATACATTCATACATGTGAGAAGGAGGAGTGAGCTACATTGGTTATACAAGAACACTTTTTCTTTAAATTTCCCTTCCTTCTTCTCGGCCTAACCAAAAAGTTAGGGAGCATGCATTAACTTCTCTTGGCCTAAATACACCAAAAGAAACATGAATTGCTCATGGGAACAAGCCTTGGTATTATACACACTTTACATGATGTTACTTTAGTCTATGGCTCCATTATGCTTTCATAAGGAACTTAATGAACCAACTACAAAAATTCCTAATCTTGGCTCCCTTTTCTCCATAAATCTATGATTCTTGACTCCATTTAGACTCCTTGGAGTCATGACACAATTATTTTAAGGAGCCTAGTTAGGAGTTGCTTCATTATGTTACATTATGGAGCCTACACCTCCATCTCACTATTTATGGCTTCCAAAATTTTTTTCAAGGCTTCCTCTCATCCTTTTCCATCATAAGAAGTCCTAAACCAAGGCCAGAACAAATTAAAATCCTTCCTAACCTATTCAAGTAGCCTAGGCCAAGACATGAGGGGGAAGAAGAGTTTATGGTCTTCTTAATTTTTCTTTGATGGGAGACACACTTGGGAGGCTTCCTAGAGGTCTTAGGAGCTTAATTAAACACTCACATATGCAAGGAAATTCAAGAATCAAATTAATTTTTTCATTGTATTCATGAGTTCTACACTTTCCAAACTTAAAATTCATTAGGTTTTCTTGCAATTTCTTTACATAATCTGTAACGAACGTAATTTTCGTAAAACGACAAAATGAGCCGTATAAAAACAAATCCTCTAAAATGGGTTAGATAATGTCCTTAAAAATTTTATAGAATCCTAGACTATTAAAAATGATAATTCTAGGCTTAGACATAAGGAAAAATAGAGTTAGGACAAAGAAACAAATTGTGATAGAAACTAACGAAATATAATAGCATTTTTATAAATAAGTGTAACTTTTAGAAAAATATATAGGAGGGTTTTTTAAATGAAAATTTTGAGTTGCAGGGTTTTCAGAGACCCCAAAAACCATGGGAAGCCCTAAAATTGATAAAGCCCCTCTGGTATATGTTTTTCAAAATCGATGAGTCTAAACTTTGATGAAGTCGTTCGATAATGTTTTAGCTCCAATTTGAGTAGTTTTAAAGGCATTTTATTAAAATGAAAATCTAAATTTTATGATGGAAAAGACGGTTCTCAAAAGGGAGTTAAGACGAAGCCGAAACGAAATTGTCATTATAGAAGAGCAAAATTGGAAATATAAACTTCTTGAATCTTCTATAACCTTCCACATGTTTCTCCCTTTTTCTTCCCTCATTAAGCACGACTTTTCTACTGCCCAAATTTCAGAAATGAAAGCTCTCTTCTAGGTGCACAAAAGGAGGAGAAGAAGGAAAAGAAAAATCAAGAGAAAGGGTAAGAAATTCATAGAATTTTAAGCTCTTCCTTCTTCTAATTCTCTTCCTCTCCTTCTTGGGTTTTTCCCTATGGTTTTCTTTGGATGATTGGTTCTGTTTTTGGTCTAAAAAGAAGGGGGAGGTTCAAATTTTTCAAGAAGAAGAGAACCAAGGAAGAAAGGCTTTGGAAGCAAACTTGAAACCAAGGTAACTACTTGTTATTGTTGCTTCTCCTTGTTACTTCCTTCTTGGTGGATTTTTAGCCTAGACTAGAACCATATGGGGAAGGGATTTTTTGTCCAAAACCAAGAGGGGAACAAGTATTTTAGGCCTTTGGAAGATGGATTATGACAAGAAACTCCAAGAAAAACTAATAGAAATCAAGTTAGGAAAGTGTGAAATTTTCTAGGGTTTTGTAAAATCTAATTTTGTGTGAATGTTTTCTTGGTTATTTGAATGTTTCCTTAAGCTCCTAAGACCTTTAGAAACCTCCCTAAATGGCTCTTCCATCAAAAAAAATTTTAAACTCCAAGAACCTCCTTTGACGGGTGTGCCTCGACTAAGCATAGTTTATAAGGCTAGGGTGTGTTATAATTTATTCTAACCTTGGTTTGAGATTTCATATGATATTAGAAGATGAAGGAAACTATTGGGAAAAAAATGAGGAATCATGGAATGAGAGATGAAGCAATGGTGTCCATAAGAGTGTTTTATGAAGTAACTTAGATTTCCAATTGTACAAGTGAATATATGATGGCTCCAAGGACCTTACATAAGTCCAAGAAGTCTAGAAATAACAAGAGAATGAAACCTAGAAATTAAATTCTGAGAGTTGCTTCATTAGGCTAATTATGGAACCATACTGCCAAGTATGAAACCAAGTGTGTGTTTAAGTTTTAGTTTAGTGTCTTGGTTTACTTCAAGTATGTGATTGTGTGTTCCTTATGATGCCTAGGCCAAGAGAACAACCAACCACCTAAGTACTCTTGTGAAATCAAGGAGGGGAAGGAATTAGCAAAGTAAGCTTACATAAATTGAAAGGTAGCTCTCTACCTTATTCTTCATACTTTCTTATGTGCATATGTATGTCATGGTGTGCTTGTATGTATTCTTATGATTGGGTAATATGCCACATTATCTCTTGAAATTGTATTGGTACCAATGTATGATCTTGAATACCTTTGAATGTGAGATTGACTCTTAAGGGTGATGCCAAAAGTTCCTTAAAGTGGGTGAGGATGTGCCAAAAGTCTTAAGGCATAGGTGAGACTAGATCAAAAGTCTCTTGGATGGATGAGGTAAAGTCAAAAGTTCCTAGGCTAAAAGTGAAGTATTTCCAAAAGTCTTAGAAATGGGTGAGGCAAAACCAAAAGTCCCTAGGCCATGGAAATGGTTTGATGCATTAATGTGGCATGGAAATGTGGCTTTGCACACTTTATGCTTGTATAATTGTATTCTTAATGTATGTATACCTTGAATGTGTGAGTGAATGGGTGTATGAGTTATTGAGATTCTTGGAATCTCATTCTTGGAATCTCATTCCTCTTTCCCTCTTACTCTTGAAATGTCTAGGTGGTGCTCAAAACCAAAGAAATATAAGCCAAGAGCATTGAATGACTACACTTTATTCATTTTGTAGTTTAACTTGTAATGGAATGTCAAAAAAGCTTTATATATTATTTTTTATAATGTAAGACTTTGAGCACTTGTAACATGATGTATAGACTCCATGTAAACCTTATGTGACATTAAATCAATGAAATTGTGGATTTGGACCCTTAAATGGCATGTATGTATAGTGCATTAATGGATGTTGAATGGCCAAAGTGAAATATATGGGGTTTGGGACCACTTGGGTAGTTTACCCAAGTCATAATTATGCTTTTACATTTGCCCAAGAGGTACCAAACTTAAGAGAAAGCCATTTGGATCAAAGTGACTTTTGATGGGAGCAAAAATAACCATTTCATGAGGTTATGTCACTTTTTATCTAAATAAGCTCTTCTTGGTCTGAAATTTGGCATGTATTTAGAGCTCATTAAGATATTTTTGGGAAGCCAAAGTAGATAATTTTTGAAGGTCTATGGAATATTTGGCGAATTGTTAGAGTTGGGAAATTTCCTGGTTTTAGTTACTGTTACTGTAGCATTGGTTTGAAAATGATTTCTGTCACACAAGACTTAAATGATGTCCAATTGTCAAAAATTTTTATACAAAGGAACTAGACATTTTCAGTGACTTTTGCCAACTGGAAGCACCCCATTTGGATGTCTAGAGAGGAAGATACAAATTTTTAAAAATTCTATCAAGTATTAGGCACTCAAACTGATCTCAAGTACTGTTTGATTGAATTTTGAGGTATAGGCGTGCTTGAACTGGTCTAGAGTTATTTTTTCTTTCTAGCTAACATCTACATCTTTCCATATTGGTATCATTTACATAGATTAGATTTTTTTAGAATTAATTGGATATTTTTGAATTTGCTATAGAAACTTGTGACAATACCAGTGGACAGCCAGGCCTCTAGACATTTTCGGGTGTCAAATGTCTTCTATGTTATGTTTCATGGTCTGGACATATTTTTAGTATAAAGTATACATGTATAAATTTCCATAATATCCAAGAATGTATGATTTTTATTTTTTTAGAATTAATTATGATTTTTTAAAATTTGTGACAAAAATAGCAAAATTCTGGCCGAAAATATAAGTATGAGTTTTATACTTTCCTTTGATTTCCCCAAGTTGTAGGCCACTTTTAATGATGGAAATAAGTTGCATTCATGTAATTAAATATGAGAATATAATACATGAGCTCATATAGTCCACATGACACCAAATAGAATTTTCACATAGGACGCAATGCTAAATAATGCATTATTTTAATATTATTTTTCCTACTCTCTTGTGCAATTCATGATATGAGATATGGAAGTAGCATAAATTGAGCTAGGAAATTATGGTTTTACATTTATTAGTATTAGAGCGAAAGTTTATGCACTTTTGCTCTATATTTGGCTCTTGAGTGGTGAAATTGCCTTATTTTCGGGTAGAATATCTATGTATATGTGTTTAAATTGTGTCATGGATTAAAGGCTGTGGCTCTATTTTTCAGTGAAAATGGTTGAGATGAGAAGAGGTAGAGGCAGGGGCAGATTGGCTAGGGGCTCAGAGGTTGAATTCGAGGACCCTCAGCGAGCTGTCATGGAACAGCTCGATAGATTTGAAAATGTAATGGCTCAACAACAATATATGATTTAGTAGCAGCATGAGATGATAGTGCGGCTACAGGAATCCCTGGCTAGATAGTAGGAAGTCAGGAGAGAGATCCCTCCACCTCAGCCTTCTACTTTTGCCACCCTATAGCCTTCCACCTCAGGTGTTCCACCCCCGTCTCCCCAAGAGCTAGTCCAAACTCCGCCTTCAATTCAGAAACAACTAAATCAATTTAGGAAGAATAACCTACCAGTGTTTGACGGGGAATTAGATGCAGATAAATCATAAGCTTGGGTGATGGAGATAGAGAAAATCTTTATAGTAATGGATTGCACCTCAGAGCAAAAAGCTCAATTGGCTACCTTTATGCTATGAAAAGAGGCCGACGAGTGGTGGCATAGTCTGAAGTCCCTAATGGAGGCTAGAAATTTACAAATTTCCTAGGAGAACTTTCTAGTACAGTTCTATGAAAAGTATTTCCCCAGTTCTGTAAGGAAATAGAAAGAGGTGCAATTTATGAGGCTAAAACAAGCCGAGGATATGAGGTAGATATGTACGTGGCTAGATTCATAGAGTTGTCTAAGTACTCTTCCTACCTTTGGAGATATGATGATGAGCCCTGGAGGTGCGAACAATTTGAACTTAGGTTGAAGCCCTAGATCAGAGATAGGGTGACTCCATATAGGTCCAGAACTTTAATGCTATTGTGGAGATCAACAGAGTAATTAAAAAATAATTTGAGGGATATTATGCTTGCTGCTACTGTGTCTAGATAGAGAGGGGCCTTAGAGTCCAAGAGACCAAGACCAGAGGAGGGTGCCAACTCTACACCTACTAGTAAAAGGATAAGCAAAGTGCAATGGAGTAGGAAGCCACCAAAAGGAAAGAAGATACAGCCTCCAAGGACTCAGTCATCCACACAATAATCCACAGTGACATGCTACAAGTGTGGGAAGTCAGGGCATAATGCCAAAAATTGCCCTCAGGTAGATTCAACACCTTTACTTAGATCGCCTCCTCTAAGGCCACAGACCCAGGGCAGGGTGTTTGCCCTTTCTCAGCAGGAGGCTAGTGCATCTCCTAATTGTATTCGAAGTACGCTCATAGTGAATGATTTTTTTGTGATTGCTATGTTTGATTCAGGTGCTAGTCATTCATTTATATCCAATGACTGTGTGAGATGTTTGGGTTTGACTACTAGTACTTTATCATTTGATTTGTCTACCACCACATCCATTAGAGGCCACGTTGTTAATTCTCATGCTTGCCTAAATGTCATTATACAGTTTAACCATTATTACACTAATATTGATTTGATTTGTACCTTTGCATGATATTGATTTGATTGTTGGCATGAACTAGATGAGTGCTAATAATGTTGTCCTTGATTGTGAATACTACACTATATATGTACCTTCTTGTGGGACCATACCTAGGATAGGGGCCGAATTATCTTTTATGACTACTGCTCAGGCTAAGAAATACTTGAAGCATGGGTGTCAGGGGTTTTTAGTTTTTTTTTTTATTTAGGTCGAGGTAGAAAAAGGGATAGAGGAGATCCCGATAGTTAGGGAATTCTTGGAGGTCTTCCTTAAAAATTTTGATTTTAGTGGCCCACCCTCTGAGAGAAAAATAGAATTTCCTATAGATATAGTGCTTGGGACTTGTCCAAAACTCCCTATAGGATGGCTCCCACTGAGCTTGCTGAGTTGAAGAAATAGATAGAGGAATTATTAGAGAAAGGGTTTATTCACCCTAGTATGTCACCCTGGGGAGCTCTAGTGTTATTTGTGAAAAAGAAAAATGATAACTTGAGATTATGTATAGATTATAGAGAATTGAATAAATTTACCATCAAGAATAAGTATCCTCTCCCTAGAATAGATCATTTATTAGATTAGTTGGCTGGGGCATCAATATTCTTTAAGATAAATCTTAGGTCTGGGTGTCGCTAGTTAAAAGTGAAAGCTGAAGACATCCTAAAAATGGCTTTCAAAACTAGATATGTGCATTATGAGTTCCTTTTGATGCCATTCGGGTTGAAGAATGCACCCGCAGTGTTTATAGATTATATGAACAGGGTATTCAGACTATATCTCGATAAATTTGTTTTGGTCTTTATTGATGACATCTTAGTGTACTCTAGATCTTTTGAGGAGCATGAAAGGCATGTGAGATTGGTCCTAGAGAGTTTGAGAAATAACATATTGTATGCCAAACTAAGTAAATATGAGTTTTGGCTAACCGAAGTGAAATTCTTATGTCATGTGATCTCATGAGATGGGGTCACGGTAGATCCCCATATAGTTGAGGTTGTGTTATAGTGGGATAGGCCTAGAACGATCACCGAAGTTAGGAGTTTTCTTGGTTTGGCAAGATACTATAGGCAATTTATTAAGGGATTTTCTCATGTGGCTTTGCCATTTACGAGGCTAACTAGGAAGGATACACTTTTTCGTGTAAGATGATAGATGTGAGAAGAGTTTTCAGGAGTTGAAATTCTGATTGACCACTGCCCCTGTGCTAGTTATTCCTGACCCTAGTGTACCATTTGTAGTATATAATGATACTTCGAGAAAAAGGTTAGGATGTGTGTTAATGCAATAGGGTAGGGAAGTGGTGTATGCCTCTAGGTAGTTAAAGCCTCATGAAGAGAATTATCCTACACATGACCTAAAGTTAGCCGCAATAGTATTTGCTTTTAAGAATTGGAGGCACTATTTGTATGGTGCAAATATAGAGATTTATAGTGACTACAAGAGTTTGAAATACCTGTTTGACGAGAAGGAACTCAATATGAGGCAGAGAAGATGGATGAGGTTTTTAAAAGATTATGATTATTTGTTGAAATATCATCCAAGTAAGGCCAACGTGGTGGTCCATGCCTTGAGCAGAAAATTCATCCATGTTGCCCATATGATGATTAGGGAGCACGAGCTCTTAGAGAAGTTTAGAAATTTGAACCTCTCTTGTCAACTGGTATTGGGTAGATTATATTTGAGTGAGACTCGGAGAGAAAATGAGTTGAGAGCCTAGATCTTTAATGCTCAGAGAGAGGATGAATTTTTGAGACAAATTAGGAGCAAGATTTCCCAGGGTAAGACCTTAGATTTCAGAATATCTGAGGATGGTGTAATAGTATATCGGATAGAATCTGTGTGCTTAGTAACAATGATTTGAGAAAGAGAATTTTCTAGGAGGCACATAAGAGTAAATATACTATCCACCTAGGGGCCGCCAAGATGTATCAAGACCTGAAAAGAATTTTTTAGTGGCCAGGAATAAAGAATGATGTCACAAATTATGTGGCGAGATGTTTAGTATGCCAAAGGGTTAAGAAAGAGCACCAGAGACCTGCTGGGTTATTGCAACTCCTAGATATTCCAAAGTGGTAATGAGATAGTATAGCTATGGATTTCATTATGGGGTTTCCTAGGATATCCTCTGGACACGATGTCATATAGGTAGTTATGGATAAGTTGACCAAGTTCGCATACTTTTTAACGATTAGAGCTACTTATTCATTAGATAGATTAGCTCAGTTATATATATGAAAGTTAGTGCGACTTCATGGAGTACCCAGATAGTGCAACTTCATGGAGTACCCAGTAGCATCGTATTTGATAGAGACCCTAAGTTCATATCGAACTTTTGGAGGTCGCTACAGTACGCCTTAGGGACCAGGTTGCAATTTAGCACTGCTTACCACCCCTAAACAGATTGTCAAACTAAGAGGACCATCCAGACTTTAGAGGACATGTTGAGGGCGTGTGTATTAGAAACAAGGAGTAACTGGAATGTGTATCTGCCATTAGCAGAGTTTGCTTATAATAACAGCTACCATTCTAGTATTCAAATAGCCTCTTGTAAGGCTCTGTATGGGAGAAAGTGTAGATCTCAGTTGTGTTAGGTTGAGCTAGGTGAGAGCAGCCTACTAGGACCTGAATTAGTGGACCAAACTACCCAACAAATAGAATTAATTAAAAAGAAACTCCTTACAACCCAAAGTAAACAGAGGAATTATGCCGATAGAAGAAGCAGGCCGTTAGAGTTTGGGATTGGAGACCATGTATTCATCTGGATATCTCTAGTGACTGGTGTAGGTTAGTCTATGAGGGTAAGAAAGCTTAGTCCTAGGTATATTGGTCTGTTTGAAATCTTTAAGAAAATTGGACCTGTGGCCTATTGGATAACCCTACCTCCAAACCTAACCCAAATCTATCATGTTTTTCATGTCTCCCAACTAAAAAAGTACTTATCAGACCCCTCACATATCATAAAATATGAGCATGTTCAATTGCAGGAAAATCTTTCCTATGTAGTGAAGACAAAAAGGATTGTAGATGCTAAACTAAAATAGCTGAGAAACAAGAACATCCCTCTAGTGAAAGTGGTCTGGAAAGGTTTGACATATGAGGAGTCAACTTGGGAGTTAGAAGATGAGATGAGATAGAAACATCCAAAACTATTTTTCTAAGGTACGTATTTAAATTTCAAAGACGAAATTTATTTTAAGAGGGGTAAAAAATGTAACGAACATAATTTTCATAAAACAATGAAATGAGTCGTATAAAAACAACTCTTCTGAAATTAGCTAGATAATGTCTCGAAAAATTTAGATAAAATCCTACTATAATGTCCCAAAAAATTTGGCTAGATAATCTCCTACTATATTTTAATATATATATATATATATGGATTTGAAGTTTGCTTGTCCAACGTATTTCAAAATTCTAGTGAATTCTTATTGTCTTTTAATTTACAATTTGGTGTTTGCTCTGCATAAGGATACTTGTAGTTGTACTCAAAGAGCATAACTCATAATCTAAGATGGAATATAAGAATCATAGGATTCATCAAGACTTTGAGAATAACGGTGTGCTACCAGTATAACGGCAGATGCAACGTAGAATTTTTTTTGGCAGGGGTCTTGAGATCTAAAAAAGTTGATAGTTCTGACTTTTGATTTTTCTCTCGATGTGTACAAGCTAAAGAACCTTCACAAATTGTATCACAGTTCGTAATTCATACTCTTGTAATTGAGAGGAGAAAAACCAGAGAAGCTGGGAAAAGTCGTGCTGCAATATTGCTTCAGATGGAAGAATGAGCTCTTGCTGATTGAAATGGTCCGTGTTAGTGCTGGAGTCTTCAAACAAATCCCAGCCGTTGCTTTGATGAACGCCTCACACAATGCCACGTTGCGCACTTCAGGCGCACTTCACCTCACCTTACTTTAGAGGATTCGATTCCTACAATTGAGTAGCAGCTTCCACCTCGTAGGAATAGACACGTCTCGAAGAATTGCCCAAAAAAAAAAAAACAAAGGCATATTTGAGAGTTGGGATGGCATGTGAATAAACAGTAAGGCAGTCATATAAGCATTCTTTGATAAGTGCGTCTAACTTCCTCTTCTTCTTCAAGAGTTCCTTAATCTGACGCCTATTTTCTGCAACGTTGTGCCTGAGAATTTGATTATGATGAGGCCAAGTTCACAAAGGTTTTATCCATAGTGGCTATAAGGGTCTGCTTGGAGAGAAGTTATGCAGAATTTATAACTTACGTTTGGATCAGTTTTTGAAAGATTCTTGGAGGTTTGTTCTCTGAGATTGAGATGGTCATTAGCAATTATGGAGTTGAAAGAATAAAGAGAGAGAATTAATATAAGAGGGAAGGAAAAGAAAGATATGGGGGTCATTCGTTTGTTTATTCAGTCAGTGTATTAGATTTTCCTATAGTTTCTCGTAAGGTACACATGTATGTGTGTGTGTGTGTAGTGGGAAATCTGGATTGTTCAACCTGGATTTCTAAAAAATATCACATAACATGGGCTTCAACCTAGATGGAGGGTTCTAGTGACAAGCAGATGCAAATTGCAGCACCGAAGCAAATGGAACCCACCCCACGGTGAAGCCCTGGCAATATGCAAAACTGAAACCATTGCAGGAAAAAATGAACTGCCTACCTTCCAAGATACACCAACAACTCCAAAAACAGTGCAGAGGTGACCAAAGATGGAACAGAGCCAATGTCTAGAGAAGAAAAGAATTTTCCCGCCAAAAGCTTCAGCGTCATTCATGGAACAGAGCACAAGTGAGCAGAGATGGAAGCTACAACTCAAACGCAGCGTCTAGCGTTGGGGAGGTGGAAGGACGTGTGGCACGATCGTAGTCGTCAAGGGTTTGGTTCCAATTTCCTGAAGAATAAGGAAAAAAACACTGCAAATGAAACGCTGAGTTTCGTTAAATCAGGGGCGACGTGGCATAATTGGAGTTATGGGATGTATTGAATGGCTACGATTTTCCCAACATAAGCAGCTCATTTTCCCTCCTTAACATGAGCAAATCTGCACTCCGACATACCTCTAGTTAGTATATTTGAGCAGGAGGAACAAAGACCCAAATACTTTGTTTGTTCGTTCAAATTTTGAATCTAAGAGGGAGCATTTGACCGATTAGGTTTGGACAAAATGAGAGAATGGAGAGGCAATCTTCAAATGAAATGTCGGAGGGAGTCATTGGTTGTTTGAGGGGGGGGGGGGGGGGGGGGGATAGGGAATGAAATTGTAGTGCATGTCAAGGCTGTTAAGAACCGCTGAAAATTGCAGTAATACCGTTGATAATTGAAATAATTTTCCCACTGTTATAAAACTGTTAAAACTGTCAACACAACCGTTGGATTTTGACTCATTTTTGGCAGTTTTAAAAAACTACAAGAAATTGTCTGTAGCTAAATTCCAATTTAGTTAAAATATAATATATAGCAAGAAATATATTCAAATAAAATTTAAATTATATTAATTCAAAAAAATTTATTCATAACAGTCAACATAAAAATTCTAATAAAATTCATATATCAATAGACATAATCAAATCTCAAAAAACACAAATAAAAAATCAACAAATACAAATTTCACATCAAATGTCCACCCATACAATCTATCAATATTTTAATCTTATTCTCTCAATATTTTCTTCCCTTAATATTTTTTCAAAATTTTCCTCCTATAACTGATTTCCTTCTCCTAAAAATTTGTCTAAATTTTCATTCCCTCCAAAAATCCCCTATTAATTAATTATTTTATTCCCATTCCCTCGACCGTTTTGACCCCCTCCCCCGAAATTAATTACTCCCTCCGTTAAACTTTCAATCTATGTCTTCCCCTTCATCTCATCACGGCCAAAAAAAAAAAGTTGATTCATTTATTTAAGGTGTTGATGCTGGGAATGAGATTATCTTGTGCATCATGGATGGGGTCCATGTGTGTTTATATATATACATATATATATATATATATATATATATATATATATATAAGTTATTGGTTGAAAAATTAAGAGTTAATTTTACGTGAAAAAAGAACAATGTAACCATTAGAGAAATTCATTTATTTATCTGAAATTTTAAATAGATAAAGTTTGTAGTTTCTTATCTTGGTAATGTATCATTAATTAGAAGACAAGTGATAAGCTTTTTAGTTGTTATTTGATGATTGATGGATGGAAAATAAATTAAAATCATAATTGATATGAGAAAACTTGCATCATGCCTGCACATCATGGTGTCATTGTGGCAACCTTGTTGGATGTAGAAAGATAGAGTAACGTGTTGTGAGGAAGGAGGATGAAGTCACACTAGAAAGCTTTCCAAGAAGCTAAGAAAAGGAAGATAAGAATAGAGAGAGAGATGGAGATTGAATCAGCCCAAGTGTTTGTGTGTTGTAGGTTGAAAGAGGATTGCACCCAAAATTGCATTAGCAAAGTGAAGGTGAAATTTGAAGAGAAATGGCTATATGAATTTTGCTCAGACGTAGTGAGAGATGAAGTGAGCAGAGAGGAAGCCAATATTTGCCATGGAAGAAGCTGTGAAGGCCACATGTCCTTTTGTTGCAAGTTCAAATCCAGCCTTGTAGTTCATGTGGCTAATGGTATGAGGCAGATGCTTAGGAGAAGATCAAGTGACTTGCCTTCGTTATCACCAGCACCATCATTATCCTCCCAACTTTGCATTGTAACATATGGAATAATAGAGCAGATTGAGAGGTAGAAACAGAGCAAAAAAAAAAAAGACTCTATTTTGGGTTGGAATAATGGAGCAGAATGGAAGTAGAAATAGAGCACTTCTCAAGATTCCTGCACCTTTTGAAATCGTGCAATGGCCTACAAATAATTCCACAGTGAGATTGCAATTTCTGGTGAGTTTGCTGCATGCTCATCAACCTTTAAGTTTGCAAGCGTTCCAACCAGAAATGGCCACCTAAACTCGTGAAATCGGACATTTCTATATTTTAAAATGCGATCTTAAAAACAATAGTTTTGAGTATTAATTGTTATTTAGATGTTATGAATGTTAATTTTTTTTTTATAAATTGTTTTTAATTGGACATTTCTATAATTGTTTATAAATTTTTAGGAATTATGAGTGTTAATTTTAGTCACAATCGTGAGTGTTAATTTACTACCCCGCCAAAAAAAAGTGTCAAAGCAGCAACTAACAATAGTAGTGGTTAAAATGTTAGTGATAAATTCATTGTCACAAAGGATTTAAAAGAAGTTTTAAATAATCATGGGAATAATCATTATTAAATCCGACTTAGGGCTAATTTTTGAACCGCTACTAGATGCATACATAATGGCTCCGTCTATGATTTAGTGGCGATTTTAAAACCACCCTAATGTAATGACAGTTCAAGAAATGTCATAGTTGTCTGTATTTAGTAGTGGTTCTTGAACCACCGTGGTTTTAAAACCGTTGCTAAATGCACATTGGACCATTGTTAATGATAGTTGGTAAATTTCCCTTTAAAACCTAGATTTAGCGGTGGTTTTTTTAACCACCGCTAAATCCCCCCCCCTTTTTTTTGCAATGCTTGTCTTTTAGAAATTATAGGTGTTAATTTTTTCTTATAAGTTGGTTGCTTTATAAAGTTTTTGGAATTATGAGTGTTAATTTTGTGCTACATTTTGTTTTCTTTTTTAAATTGTTAGTATTAAAGTTAATAGTCGTTTATACATATGATATTTAGTTTTAATTGTTTGACATATTAGGTTATATATATATATATATATATTAAGCAATGTTTATGTTAAGTTTTTCCAAAAATCTTTAGTTATGTAATTCATTATATATGTAATTATGATATTTTGTTTAATGGTAATAATAATATACTTCACCATAGATGTTATTAAGAGTGTATATTAGCCAAGCTAGGTTTCTCCCTGGTCTGGTGCCCCACTCAGGTGTGGCTTGATCACATACCAAGTTGGGCTGGTCAACCTTGATTGGGTTTTATTTATTTCTTTCCTTTAACTTTAAAAGACTTAAAAACTTTGAATTCTCATATCTTTGTAAATATTTAATCATTTTTTGTTATATGAATACTTTCTTTGATATGCCTTTGCGAGATCTATGTAGTGGAAATAAAAAAATAAGTCCAAAGAAAGAAACAAGAAAAAATTGCAAGCATAAGGGCTAAAACTTCAAAATGTTATAATCGGGAGTTTTGTGGTCTATTTGGGACAATTTTGTTTTTGCTTTGGGTTATTTTTTTAAGATGATGGTGATGCTACTTATTTTACACAAAACACACATTTATTATCTCAATCTTAAGTTTTGCTTTTAACTTTTAAAATGCACATTATTCAGTTGATCTTCTTTCATTTGAATGTGATAGACACACTTAGGAAGGGACTGGCAGGGGCCTTAATACATTTGGCTTTTCATAATTTATAAAATGTGTGGGCAAATTTTTGGCCAAAGTTATAAAATGACCTCTAAAAAAAATAAAGTTTTCTATAAATTCTTTTTTTTAATTATTATTATACACAACTGGAAAATAACCTCTAAAAAAATAAAGTTTTCATATAAATTCTTTTTTTTTTAAATTATTATTATACACAACTGGGCCAAAGTAGCTATCATAACCAGTTTGATGCTTAAAGCGACCTAGCCATGCAATTAGGTCTAGTTGGCCAATTTTTTTTTTATTTTTGGGACTAGTTGAGCTCAACCAATTTGGCTAGATTGCACCAAGCACACTAGGTTAACCAAGCCAATGTGCACCTTTAGATGTTATTGTAAACTCCAGACTTCTTTCAACATGTTATTCATATGCTCCATTAGGTATGTGATCATGTGACTATAATGCTAATAGTTTACATCATGCACATGGCATCACTTCTCTTGATAGATTTTGTTAATTTAGCTTCATCATTCAAGTTATGCAACTTTCTTATCTTTTGATCTACCAAGTGCTATTATACACATGATATTAATATTAATAAATATATCAAATACTCAGGATACTAATCTTACCTATACTTATGAATAATGTCTTTGGCCTTTTTTTTTTCTTTTCCTACAATGAGAGTTCAAATTGCTAGCCAAGTGATAATGCATACAAAAACAAAATGGGTACACTAAAGGTGGTTCTAGTCGAAACCTCATTACTAACAACTTCAAGGATTAATGAGTGCTTGTCAAAATCAAACAAATGCTAGTCTTGTCTTTCAAAATGTGACAATGCAATAGACCTAAGAACCATGACTATGCCTATAGGGTTTCTCCCTCTACCATGGCAAATGCCATGAGTACAATATTTTGATTATCATCTTGAGCTATAGTTATCAACATTGTCCCACAATATTTACCATATAAGAAAGCCTCCTTAATTTGGATAAATAGTTTCAGGTGCTTAAAGGCATTAATGCATGGTCTGTATAATCAAAACATGTGGAAGAACTATACGCTTTTGTCATTCCCACACCATCTTATTTGGAATTCAACCACTGTGCCAGGTGCATAAGACTTCTAGTTTCCACATGTTATGACAATAGCAGTTTGCTTACCAATCTACGCCTTTCTCATGAAACATTGAGAATTGAACTTTAATTATCTAGATGACCTATGAGATTAGAACATAAGGCAACTGATTCACTAGGACCATTATGAAACTAATAATCATTTTTGTGTCTATACAATGAATTTTGTTTTTATGAATTTTATGTCTATACAATGCCATGTTAGTGAAAAAAAGAGAGGCATAACTAAGGGAACATACACATCATAATATACAATGAAATCAATTGAAATAACTCAATTATTAAGAAGCCTCAAACCTTGCATCTAGCAAAAACATCTTGAGAAGCAAGTTTAGTAGCATATGGGGAAGACTTATCTCTATTAGCTTTAACCTTTATTCCACATAAAATTAAGAAGCCAATAACAAAAGAAAAGACCACATTAGATAATCCTATACAATTTTAAGGATTGTTTGTTTTCATGTCTTCAAAAACAAAAGGGGTTATTTATATATAAATATCAATGGGTCTAAACTTCTAATATAAACACTACAAGAAAACACTAATTTCACCATAATTAAAAATTTCCTTGTTAATTAGCGACAAAAAATCCATCGCCAATTGTGAGGATAGCATATCCCAAATTATCGATGGATAAGCAACAGATATTCTGTTGCTAGATCAGTGACAGATTAGTGATGTAATACTCCCCTCATGATTAGTAATGGAATATTTTGTCGTTAATCAACAATAGAATATTCCATTACCAAATCAGTAATGGATCAATGACGAAATACAATTAGCGACAAATCAATGACAAGTTAATTTAAAATTTTTTTATATGTTGGTTCTTTTTTCTAAATTTTAGCTTCAATACAATGTCACTTTGCTACCTATCCAATAAAGTACAACAAAAGAATAATAAAAGATGGCCAATTGAGAATAACGCTATTATTGAATAATAAAATTAGGGTCTAAATGTTTCTCCCTATCTAGTAAAGTATAATAACACAACAATATTCAATTAAAAAGTAACAAATAGATTAAAATGGTCCTCAATTAAATGATAACAATTCTAAAATAAATCATAACAATTCTTAACTAAAAACACATAACTTAAAATAAGGGAAGAGGAATAAAATCATCCTTATGGAGGAGGACAATTATCAAGACCTGCTTTCTCAATTACTAAGTCTTTTAATATAGGATCTGATGGAGCACGAGATAACTACAATTCAAGTTCTTGTAACTTATTGGGTGTTTGTTGATGTTGGTCTAGTAGAGACAAGATTTTTTTATTCTTCTTTCTAAGTTCTTGGTTCTCCTATCTCAAAGGTTCTATCTCTGTGGCAATTCTTCTACATAGTTTCTCTTTAAAATCCGAATAGAGTCCTTAGTTATGAATAGAAGAATAAGTCTTACGAGAATAGATAACATCAATAACATGAGTCTCAAATCCTACCACGAAGATGCGACCCTTCTTATTCTTATCACCTATAGCCTCTAACCATAAGACGACTTTATCATCATCTTCTACATATTTGATGCTACACCTGTTGAGTGATAAGTAAAAGCTTTAACATTCTTAAGCCTTAAGTAATTAGCTTGTTAATAAAAGCAAAGAAAGACAATTTTACAATAAAGAAAACAATGACAATGTATCCAAAACAAAAAAGTATGCACATGTTTAAGCATCTTTTATGTCATATAGTATCAAATGAAGTGTGATCTTTCACCTAAAACAAAAAAAAAAACAAAAAGTGTAATCATATAATAAAGAATAAGTATCTTAAAACTACAAATACATTCAGCCATCATAATTAAAGCAATTAAATATTGAAACTACACTATTAAATGTGTTGAAAGAATATGCAATGATATTGATAGCCACAAAACAATGAAATAAGTAAAAAATATTAAATAAATAATCACACAATTTGGTAACAATTAGAACAAAAAATCAAGACTCACATTACAATTAATTCTAACCGTCAACACAATTCTAATGACAATTAAAACAAAACAAAAAAAAGACTCACACTATAGCTAGTTAGGCCTCTTACCATTAACACAACTCCAGTGACAATCAAAACAAAAACCAAGACTTATACTATAGCTGGTCAAGACCCCAACTATCAGCACAAGTCCAGTGATAATCAAAACAAAAACTCAAGACTCACATTACAACTTGTCAAGCCTCCAACCATCAACATAATCCCAATGAGAAAGAAAAACATAAACATATACATAGATAGACTTCAACTGCCTTATGGTCCACAGATTGACCAGTTGCCTCGTCATAATAAGTGTGCTTGAACAATTCAAACATTGTAGGTGGCCTTCCAAGCTCTGAAGTTTGTAATTATTTATTGATATTAATTATCCCATGCATTAAATAAATGATGATTGCATTTGAATTTAAATGCTTACTAGCCTTCTCTTATGTTCAATTGAAGGAATGTTGCATGCCTCTTATGGTAGATGCCAGTTGTTTTTAGTTGTATGGCACATAGTCTTGTATTCATCTAACTCCCAATAGCGCTTTAATTGGACTATTATTATGTTGTCTGAGATCCAATTAGGTATAATCTCCTTTTCCAAGTCTAACTAAACTTGTGCATTGCATTTCACAAAATGTCACCACACTTTTTACTCCAATTGTGTCTAATTACTTAGTCCTATTGTGGTAACCGTTTATAATTTTTCTGCATAAACAACAAAAAAATCAAAATTAAGATAAAATGAGAAAAAAAAATATCAACACATGAGTCATATATAATGGGATAAGATATATACTACCCATTCATCAAACTATGATTGTCTAACCTTAAAAGGCATTACTTTCCAACTATGATATAGATGATCAAATTTTGCTTGAATTATGGGGAGAATATCACGAACAACAACAACAATAGGATTAAACCTAATCTTTTAATATCAATAATTGTAAATGTTACAAATGCACTCAGATGTTAAATGAATAACAAATAAAATAATATAAATTTTATGACTTACGCATACTTATCAGGATACAACCATGTTCAATTATCTATAGGGTCACGACCAAAAGGTTGGATAGGTGGCATTAGTGTAAAACTAGTGGAAGAACCCTGAGGAGTGGGATGTGAGTACTACGGCCAAGAAATGGTACTAGAGGAGATGATACAGGTGATGTTAAGGATTTCTTAGATGATTAGAGCTTATGTAGATGTAATGGATGCATCTGGCACTATATGAACTTATGCAACTGTTGAAGTTAGAGGATAAGGAGATGGTTGAGGGTGAAGAGGTAGCAGTCTAGAAGTATTCCATTAGGCACGAACTCGCCTAGAGCCTCAACTTGATATTTACATATGCAACATCAAACCTTAAGTCAGTATAAGTTGACAAAAAATTAAATAAAAAATGTAAAAAAAATTAATTCAAACTCAATCAAAATAGCAAAATACATTGTCAAAATAGAATCAAACTCAACCATAATTTATGCATCATCATCTTCAACATCATTGTCTGTATTTTCATCGTTGTCGTCGTCGTCGTCATCATCATCATCTTATTCTTTTTTTTTTCTTCTTCTTCTTCAAAAACTATGTTAGTAGTTGACATATCTATTTCTTCATAGGAACCTTAATGTCTCTTAGGTTATGGAATTTGTCATTCGAGACAATTGCAAGTAATGTGACTTCTAATCTATCCATTTAAAATGGCCATATGTTTGTTTCAAATGCAGGAGCATCAATTATACTAGAGCCTTAACCTTGATAATGGCTAACCAATTAGCCTTCTGATGGCAACTAGGATAATGTGCATAATACACTTGCATCGCCTGTTATGCAAATATAAATGGATTAAACTGTTATACCTCATTAATTCATAAACTTCAACAATCCCATATTATCTGTGAACCCTCGTACCACAATTAGGTGAAGGATCATACCATTAACAATTGAACAATACTAATCACTTCACAGGAACCTTGATGTATTCAATCTCCACAATCTCTTCTAAAATATCATAAAAGTCATATTTTGATTGTGCAAAGTTAGCCTCCTCAATGCACACACCAGTATTTTTTATTAATTTGTACCCTTTAATAAAGTAAATAGGCCAAGTTTTAACACTTTTCTTTGGTCTCTGAGCAATATCATGTAAAAATGGATCCAAAATATTATTGGCTGAGTTTTGAACTTGTGTGAAATTTTTTAATATTTTTATGTGAGTTGAGGTTAGTTTTAAAATACAATTAATTTCAACTTATTACTACTTACATGTTCTTAAAACCAGAAGGAAAAATTTCCTTCGATTTGAGCTTCTATCTCAGCATCCACAATTTGAAGATTGTATAAAATATATAAACAAATAAACTGCATAACAAAGAAATGTGTTAAGTATATACAAATAAATGATATGTAAATAGTATCACTTACTTGATATAAGGCTACACGTTATCATAGTTTATTAGAACATATTTTGTGGTAGCTTCCACTTCTTGATCATTCAAGAAACATGACTTGTATTTTTTAGAAGGCCTTCTAGGATAGTTAAAAATAGAAATTGTAGGTAGGCTCGATTCGCTACCATCATCATTTCTTAAAGGTATCATTATTCTTGATGGCACATCATGCTCAAAGTAATGTGAGTAAAAATGTTGCAATATCCTTAGTTATATGAGCTTCAGATATAGATCCTTCCACCCAAGCTTTGTTCTTAACTTTTTGCTTCAAGGTATGGAGAAACCTACTTAACAAGTAGTTGAATAGGTTTTATTATATCCATTTCAAGCATATAGTGAAAGGCTTTATTACCTTTCAAATCAATACATCTAGTGATATTGAACAAGTCCCCCAACCTTGGCTTCATAAGGAAAATGGATGGGCAGATGCTCCATTGAGTCAAAGAACCCAAGAGGGAAGACCTTCTCCAACTTGCACAATGTCACAACAATGTTCTGCTCTAATAACTCTAGTTAGGCCATCATCAAGGTAATGGAATAAAGTTCTCTAAAGAACTAACTAAGCTCAATTATAGGATTCCATGCAGTTTCAGACACAGCACCAAAAGGTAATGGGAAGCAAGCTTTGCATAAATACACGACAATCATGACTCTTCATTCTATACAGCTTTGCTTCTTTCATGTTAACACGTCAGGCCAGATTAGATTCATACCCATCAAGGAGTTTCAGTTCTTTATTCATTGACAAATAGCTCATTTTTGTTATATATTCAAAGTATATTATGCTTTGAGCTTCAAAACTTACCCTTCATTATCGACAAGTTCTCATTCTTTTCGTCAGCAATATTCTTCCACATCCAACTGAATTTGTATATTATCTTTAGTCTTCTCTTTTGTGTTCATGACAATGTAAAGTAAATTATCAAACACATTTTTCTTAATGTGCATGACATCAAAATTATGTCAAATGAGGTTAGTTTTCTAATATGGCAATTTCCAAAATATGTTCAATTTCATCCAATTATGAGTATCTTTATACCTTTTAATTGATACAAGTTCTTCCTACTCAGTCACTTTTGGCATATTACATACTCTTTGCCAAACTTTCTCTCCATCTAATCGTGGCAGAGGCATTAATTTCTCAACTTTTTTTTTATAAAATGAGCTTTTATTTCTCTTATATGCATGATCTGGTGGAAGAAATTGTCTATGACAGTTAAAGAAAGACGTTTTCCTCCCATGCTTCAATTGGAATGACTTTGAGTTTTCCATACATATAAGGCATGATAACCTCCCCACTATCATCTAACTAGACAACATACCATATGCTGAGAAGTGATTGATTGTCCATAATAACGTGACATGTATCTAAAAGTTCTATCTCAACAAGGCATCGTATGTTAGCACACCTTAGTCCATAATAATTTTAATTAATCTATTAATGGTTGCAGATAAGCATCCATTTTCCTTTCTAGGATTGTTAAGACTAAGGATAATTAGTGTCAAAAATATATACTCTTGTCTCATACACATCGCTAGTAGTAAATTATACAGAGTGATGATAACTAGCTAATAAGAATACTTTCTCCTATATTGGCCAAATGCCATAAAGCCATCAGCATGTAGTCCTAGTCGAACATTTCATGGATCATACGCAAAGTTGAAGTATGTGCTATCAAACACCTTTCATGCTTTTCCATCGAATGGTTAAGTAAGGATGCCAAAATCTCGACAATTCTCATAATGCCACCTCATTTCCTTTATTGTTTTTTAGAAGTAAATAATCTTTGAAATCTAAGAATTAATGGTAGGTACCACGATTGCTTGTTTGTAATTTTCCTTTTTTTTCATGACACTTTCTTATGGCATGCCTTGCTTCACCATAAAACTTACACTATGTTGCATTCACATCATCTTTATAATACAACATACACTTAGTTACACAATAATTGATCTTTATATAATGAGGCCCTAATTTTGACACCAACTTCTTTGTTTGATATAAGTTTGTAGCCATACGAGTGACTTTAGGTTTTGTCCTCCTCATAAGTCATGATACTAAATTGTAGCCTTGTTGTGACATGTTAATTTTTGCCTTAATGCCTAGGAACTGCAGCGCTGGTAAAAGTTCATATTCCTTTTCACAACTATCCCACAACAGTTGTTATGTAGCATGCAACATGTCATAAAATACCCTTACATCTAAATTTGGCATCTCTTCGGCACTTTTGTAATAGTTATCCTTGAAACTTAGTCTGGCTACACCCATCACTATGGTCTCATATTGTGTCAGTTAGTTCTTAAGTGGCCCATGTGAGACATATTGGATGCCTGGCATTGGATATATAGGTGAATGACACTCAGTCTGTGTTTCACTATAACTAGTCCATATATAATAGTCCAGCTTGAATCCATGTTTATAAAGGTGCACCTTCACCTTGTCAAGATATCAATGGTTCTTGCATTTACACTAAGCACATGGACACCTAATCTTCTATGATTATAAAAAGAATGGCAATTGACATGCATGAGTAAGAAACCCCTTGACATCTTACTCGAACTCCATTATAAAATGTTGATAACTTAAATCCACTGTATTATGCATCCATCTTTGATTTTCTAGCACCTCCATTCTATCTCCCAATCAATCAAAACAAAAGAGCCTATGATTAATATCTCCTAATTAAAGCTTATGTTATTATTTTATTTGAGCTAGAAAAGTAGCATAAAATACATTAGAGGGCAGTATATGTGAAAGTCAAAAAAGATGAACTAGCCAATGTGCATGGTTCTTAAAAGCTCAAATGTATCATGTATTTCATAATATATTTTGTGGTGGTTTCTAACTTAACAAAACACAAAAAAAGAAAGCAAAATGAATTAAATTTTGATAATATATAAAAAAAAGTCTAACATATATAAAAATCACATTTAGGAGCATCACACTGCTAATTTTAAATTTTGATAGTATCAAAGCATTTCAATGTAGTTTCAATATGAATCTATTTCATTACTAGCTACTTGATCTGTCTATCCATACAATACTAGAAAACAATTTTTACTAAAATCTAATAAAAGAAAAACACTGAACCTCAAGAAAACTGACCAAATATGCCTAAAGCTCCTAAAATGATATGTACTTGTAATTAAATATGATACCAATATACATATGCATACACAATATAATACATATTTTGTAATATTAAATGTATATGTAATTATAAGATTAGGATGAAATTGAGAAACTTACTTGACATAGAGAATCCAAAGATTAGTGTTTAAGTACAGACAACAATACATTTTGAAAGTTATAGCAGGTAAAAGTCTAAAATATTTATTCCAAAATGACCCAAAGAACTACATGCGTATGTACAAATGAACTAAAAACCTTAAAGTAGTCAGCTACTCAAATTCAAATTTCACTAGATGTGTTGATTTGTGGAAATTAATATCAGGCTACATTTTCATGTTTGCCAATAAAGTCGTATCTTGGAGGAGCACGAAGCAAACTTTGATTGTTATATCTACCATGAAAGTCGAGTTTGTATCTTGTTTTAAGGTGACTTTACAAAGTGTTTGGCTTAAGGGGCTTTATGTCTGGATTTAGAATTATTAACACTATCTTTAGGCCATAGAAGATGTCCTATGACAACCCAGCTACTATTTTTTGGTTAAGAATAATAAGAGTAGAAGTTGAAGAAAACATATCAATGTTAAGTATTTAGTCATTTAGGAATATGTCAAAGAAAATAAAGTCATCATTAAACACATTAGCATTGAGTTGATAATAGTTTATCCTTAAAAAAAAAAGGTATGCCACTAGTAGCATTTAAGGATCACATATGTAAAATGAGACTTTGTTCTATTTTGAGTTATTGATGTATATATTATTTTGTAATAAAGTTTTTATTTAGTTAAAGTTGTTTTTTCTCATTTTATGTGCACATTTATATTATTGTGTTTCGAGAATAACAACATTAGGAGAATTCAGAATAAGCATATGGTTTATTCATTAAGTTATAGAGGGTTAAGGAAATGAAGTGCATTATGATACATAAAAGGTAATACTCGCTTACATAAGACCTATACTATGATTTATGTATTTAGTTTTCTCTACTTTGGAATATATTCTAAAAATCATTAAGTATTTTAGATCAAGTAGGAGAATGATAATTGTAGTTGTACGTTGGCATTATTTTGAGTTTGTTGTCAATGATTTCACAATTTTCACAACTTCCAACATGGTTTAATATTGTGGATTTTGTTGATGGAATATTCTTCCATTCATGTGTGTATATTGGATTCCTTGATGAGAGGAAGCTTTGAGCTAACACTTTAAATACTGGGGTCTCTAAGC
The DNA here is from genome assembly GCA_026724425.1 of Erythrophleum ivorense. Taxonomy (NCBI): domain Eukaryota; kingdom Viridiplantae; phylum Streptophyta; class Magnoliopsida; order Fabales; family Fabaceae; genus Erythrophleum; species Erythrophleum ivorense. The sequence continues at coordinate 6,974,312 of JAIUCV010000018.1, forward strand.
TCATTAGACACTTTTTAGACAAAAACACCATTGTTTTAGTGCATAATAGAGCTTAAAAGCATCTCAGTAATAGAAACAAATCAAGTTTGGATTTTTCAAAAGCATTGGGTAGAAGTTAGATTTTATTCCTCTTTTTTTATATATATCATGCATGAGATTTGTATATCCTATTTTAGTCTACAATAGGAACACAAAGAAACTAAAAGGAACTCAAGTTATTTTATTGACAAAATAATAAAAAGAGTTGTATCAACCCTACAGAGCTTAATGAACTGATACAAGCCAAAACCTAGTCCTAGTACACCATTACAACCCATAAAAAGAATAAAAAAGAACAAGAAAAGGATAGGCTAGCACTCTCTTGAAAACACTCCTCTAAAATGATTCTCTCTTCTTTATTTTCCTAAAGAGTCAACTTATAGGTCATCTACCACTTTCTACCTACTCCCAACTGCTAGTCTTACTTTTATCATAATCACTTCTCTTTCTTTGCTCCTTTTTCTTTTTGTTTCTTTTTGCTATAGACATTTATATCTTGCTTTTACCCTTCAGTTCTCTTTTCTTTTCAACTAATTCTCCCTTCTCTTTCCATTTTCACTCTTAGTTGCATTCTATTGTACTTTTGGAATGTATCCTTAGGTTATATCCATTTAATAACCTAAAAGAAAAAAGTTTCACCTTATCCATAGAATTAGGGAAATTGTTATTGCATGGCTTCTACATTCTCTTAAGTGTGTCATGTTTGAGAAAGTCTTTCCATTTAATTAGGACTTCCTTTTGCCATTCGTGATTACTTTCACTTAGAGTAACTCTTGTGGCTAAACTTGAAGTTCTAGGTGTTTATATAAGAAAGAAGGTAGTTCTTATGTGGGTCTTAATGAGACTAAGGACTTCTTGAGTTGTGATTCATGGAAAATTGAGTATATTTTTGCTAGGGAGAAGTTCAAGCTAGTATGGTGCTAGTCCTATCCTCTCTAATATTTAAATGGGCCATGGAACCAAGGGCTAAGCATCTCATCCACCTTTCTTACTAAGGGCTTTAATTTATAAGGTTTTAATTTGAGGTAGACAAAATCACCATAATTCTTGTGCTGAATGTTGTGCCATTATATCTAAAATTCCTTTGTGGATTAAGGATTTAAATAGAATTCCCAAGATATCATATGCTATAAAGAGCATGTTAGGAACAAATGCAAGGGTTTTCTTAGGAAAAGAGGTCCCTTGCTATTACTTGTCACGCATTGAAAGTTCATTTGTAAAATTGACTATTGGATACAACCTTAAACACATGGTGCCTCTCCTTTCCCATCCTTACAACAAATTCATGTCATACTTATTAGTTGCTATACAAATTCTATTTGTTTATTAAATGCTTTTTCAATACCTATTTTTACTTGACCTTAGTTATGAGAAATTAACTAACAAACATGTTGAAATGTCAACTCAATTCTCCAATGTGCTAGTATGAACAATATGGAAGATGCTATAGTTATCGTTGAACTTACCTATACCTCATTTTTAGTTTGATGTTCTACATTTCAGTTTAATCTAATGTTGAGAAAGCTAGATTGAGTTGGCCGGTCTAATTGAAAACCAATGAATTAGTTTAATTAACCCATAAAATCGACTAGCTAAAAAATCAAAGTTAGACTAGTTCAAGGGTCAATTATTTTGAATTTTTTTCCAATATTTTTTCCTATAAAATAGCATAGTTCATCTTGAACAAATTCAAAAAATTGAAAATAGAAGACAACAAGAAAAAGAGGGGATTGAAATAGAAAGAAATTTAAAAGAAAAAATATATAAAAGAAACAAAAAGTATGTACTTAATCAATTACTATACTTGCTCTTGCAACAACTGTTACAAGAGAAAAAGAAAGAGAATTAATAAAATTTATCTAGATACTTTTTTTTTTCAAACAAAAGAGGCATAAGACCTTAAAAGAAGAGAAAGAAATGGGATATCCTTAAAACTTAAGTCTAAGGAAAGTGCATTTAAATTAAGGGTATGTTTGGTTTAAGGAATGCAATATAATTCACAATGTAATTTTTTAAACAATTTTTATTATATTTTTATAATAATTATTTAATTTTTTTATAAAAATAAAGGCATGATAATTATTTCTTATCTATTTCATTTACGTTTTCCCTTCTTTTTCTCTTTATATACCTAACATTACATCCTACCAAACTACCCTAAAGCTCTTGGACTTTCTATTTTTTCTTCTCTTTTATAAATGAGTAAATTATATGCACTTTTATTAAGTTTTGCTAATATTACATAGAATTTTTATTTATTTTCAAAATATATACTTTAATTTAATTTTAAATTTTTTATTAAAATACACTCTATTAATTTAAATATATAAATATTTATTATATCTAAATATACATAAATAAAAATAAAAAATTAAATTTTTTTAATTAAATTGAACAATAAAACACACACACACACACACACACACATAAGTTAATAAAAGATATTTTAATTAAAAATTTAAAATTAAATTAAAGTATAACATAATTTTTTATTTTTAAAAAATTTATATGTATCTATAAAATAAAAAAATTATATAATTTAAAAAAATTAAGATTGATATAATTTAATTTATATAAATTCATCTCTTAATTTATTAATGAGAGTATCCATTAAAAGATCATCCAATCTTCCAATGAAAGTATAAAAGAAAAGGGAAGTGTTGTGCGTAGATTGTTACACGTGTCCCAAGGCAGGTGAAGTGTGCGGTAATTATGTGATGCATGCCATTTGGTGTGTATGGAAAAAAAAAAACCTGAAATGCATATTATCCCCTCAATTTACATAATTGTACTTTTTTTCTTTTTAATTCTAAAAATTGATTAAAAAAATTCACAATTTTTTTGTTTTGTGTTACATACCTTATTTCACAATTTTTTTAATTGTGTAATGTACCTTTTAATTAATATTTTTGCTTAAAATTTTAACATCACTTGTCTTCATTTGCAAAAGATCTCAATAAGTATTGTTAGGATTATATAATTTAGTTTCCTCAATATACTCTCTCAATCTTACTAGTAGATAGACAAGTATTATAATGAGTTTGGACGAAAATATTAACAAAAGGAGTATGTTGTATAAAATTAAAAGTTTGAGAAATTTTTTTATTAATTTTTAAAGTTGAAAAGATAAATAGCATAATCTCCAAAATTAAGAATACTTCTTCGCAATTTGGTCAAAAGAAAAAAAAAGGAATAAAAAAAGAAAATTTAAAGAGAGAGAGAGAGAGAGAGAGAGAGAGAGAGAGAGAGAGAGAGAGAGAGAGAGAGAGAGAGAGAGATTTTCTTAAGTTGAAAACGTATGTCAAAAGAATTTACAATATCATCTCGCTTTGCCTTAAATTAGATGGAAAGCTTGATTATAATTATTGGCTAGTTTTAATATTTGCTCAATACCTTGATAAATTAGTATTAACACCAACTGATCTGGACAACCTTATTAGTTTTATCTTGAATGTCAGGTTTAACAAAGTTTCAAATACTGTGAGCCTTCAGAAAAGTAAATGTTAAACTTCAATCAATATATACAAGTAAAACTTTTAGATAGTGTTTTTAAATTGTAATTGACATGATATTTACTCCTTTTTTTGGAATCATAGATTGGCAAATGTTAAAATTTAATCAATATATATAAATAAAATTTTTAGATAGTGTTCTTAAATTGTAATTGATATGATAATTACATTTTTTTAATAATGGGTCCACCAAATTTTGATGGGACCTGCCACTAATTACCTATAATTATAATCATGCTTTCTATCTAATTTGAGATCTGAGATATAGCAATTCAAAGAATCTCAGGTGACAAAAGAATTAGATGGAACCTTTGAACTTTAACAAACTTCATGGCAACTCAACCACGATGGAAGAACAGGATCTTCTAGGGAGAAGCAAGAAAAAACTGAAAGGGAATAATGTAACAACTTAATGATTTAACTCCAACTAATCTCCTTTTAGGCTTGATTCCATATGATTTCCAATAAAAATGACCAAAACTATGGTATTTCAATACTTTAAGCCATGGTTTAAGCAGTCATATTTTGCCCCGTGAGTCCTGTGAACTCATCATTTACATTCACTACTCAAACACCATTTATAAAACTCATACATGGCCTCAAACAACTCATAAGCCACGGACATGAAGCCAAACACCAAGAAAATATAAGTTCTCAAATGGGTCCAAAAGTCATATTTTTGACTCACTCGAGCAATTTTCACAACTCAAAACACAAGCATATTGGTACTAATGCATCAAGGCAACATCAAATGGCATGGCTCACAATACAAGCATATGCACAAGCATACAATGACTATATACATCCAAGAATACAACAAGAAATAGTGGAAAGCTACCTTGTAGGCTAACACAAGCATTCCCTTTCAATTTCTCTTCTCCCTTCTTGATTTCACAATCACAATTAGATGGAGGTGCTTCTTTTGAGCCTAGACACAACAAAGAGCATGGAATTACTCTCTGATAAACAATTATTCACAAACCCTACAAGGTATAAGAAACTAGGGATTCTCTCTCTAGAATTCCACTAACTCTCCTTCCTCTCTCAAGCTCTCAAGAAAGTAAGCAAAGAAGAAAAAGTGAAGATACATGAGTTTTAGTCTTCTTCAAGAGTGGTTTTCCACTTTCCCTCTTCTGAACCAAGTTCAAAATATAGCTAATTCAACATCCAAAACCATAGCAAAAGAGAGCAAAGAGAGAAGAACAAAACTCTAAGAAGAAAAGCTAGGGAAATCTCAAGTTATGCTTACCTTTTTCTTGTTCTCCTTCCTTCTCTAGGTTTCTCTCTCTCTCTTCAACCCTTTTCTCTGCCTTGGATGAAGCCTAAGTCGGTTAAAAAGAAAAGGAATGAATTGGAATGCTTTAAGAAGTCAAATTCTCTTTTTTCATACTTTTCCAGACTAACCCTCACTATAGCGAAGAATAACCCTCACTACGGCAAGCATGTATCAGTCCTAGACCTCTATTTTTGCTATGGTGCTCACTACAGCGAGCAACTCCTTAATTTTTGTATGGATGCCCGCACTCGCTATAGCTAAAAGCATTTTCACTATAGCTAGAAGGCACTTTCATTATAGCTAGACTATTTCTCACTATAGCGAACAGGTACATTCGCTATAGCTAGCAGATTTAGAAAATTTTCATCCCTTCGAAAAATTTTTAACTTTTTTTTTTCTCTGGTTGTTACAAATAGTGCAAGGAATAAGGGTAGGACATTAGATAAAGTAATGAGTAAGATTTAGTACTAGAATTAGCATGGCAATGTAGACTCTATTCCAAAGAAAACTATGGTGTCCATGAGGTTGCATATGGAAAACAAAGGAATAATATCATACAAGGACTTGCACCTGGGTTATAACAAAGACTAGGAGGATGACTGGAATTTAGATTTAGAAGAGGAAGTAGAGTTTATAATTTCATATGAGATTAAGGAGCTAATGAAAGTGCATCTGGTGATACCTGTTTTTGTTGATGAATGGCGAGACTATTGTAGACTGTGGAGGAAGGTAATCATCCTGACTTTGTTAGGAAAGAGATTGAGCTATAGATATTTGAAAGCTAGATTATTGAAATTATAGAACTTATCAGATTTTGAATTGATAGATATTGAAAACAATCTTTTTGTTGCAAGATTCAGTAGTGACAGAGACTATCAATATGTCTTGAACTAAGGGCCCTGGCTGATTATGGAGCATTACCTAGTTGTGAAGCTGTGGTCTCTAAATTTCGCCCCAAATCAAAACCAACTGGGGAAAATTTTAATCTGGGTGAGAGTACCCAATCTTCCTATTCAATATTACAATAAACACTTTCTCTAAAGGCTCAGAAATCACATAGGGAGCACATTAAAAGTGGATACCAACACACTTTTTGCAAGTCTTAGTGATGAAGGCCAAGTAGAACAAGGTCGCTTTGCCAGAATTAGCATGGAGATAGACCGAAACAAGAAATTGGTTTCCAAAGTGATTGTGAGGAATGCGATTTACGTTGTAGGGTATGAGGGCTTAAATTTGATCTATTTTGCTTGTGGGAGATATGGGCACAAAAAGGATGACTATGGCATAAATTCAACAATAGCAACTAGAATAGAACTGAAAAAAAAATGAGATGACCAAAAAGAAAAACATACCATCATATCAGAACATACCACTAGGGGAGGAGTATGGGTTGTGAATGCTTACTAGGAAATTACAAAGGCAATGCGCTGGAGTTGGTAAAGCATTAAATCTTCAGGGATTTGTCACAGGCCAAGGTAAACTGCAGTATGACTCCCATATAGAAAAGCCAATGAATAGGTTGAGGTTCAGAACTATAGCAGGACGAGAGGAAGATTTGATGGAGACTAAACGAGCATATTTGCAATGGGGAGGAGGAGTTATGATCAATTGTGGGAGAAAATTTTAGAAGTGAGACTACCAACATTAGGAAAGGAGAACATTAAGCTAAATAATGTGTAAAAGCAGGTCTTACATGTCAATGAAGATCATTTAACCACCTTAAATGTTGAAACTCCTAACAAACCTCTTAGGTCAGAGGCAGATACGCAAAGAGGAGGTATAATAAGCCCAATGAACTCATAGCCCAGGCCCAGAACATACACACACACCTTGTAGTGTAAGGAAGTGTCTATAAAAATAATAATAAAGACAAACTAAAGGCCCAAAGTAGGAACACCTCTTTGTTTAAGAGGTCAAGAGGATAAGGCCTAAGTAAGGGGGTCCATGAGGCAGTAAAACAAATCAGTGAGCCTTCTAATCCAAATGACCCTAGGGATAATAGCATAAACTTGTGGCAAGAGAGTGAGGGGAGTCAAACGGTGAAACTGAATATAGTAATAGAGAAGCAAGACATGCTTCAGCTTATGAGATACATATAACAGAATCTTCATGAAAGTGGCGTGCAGGATATGTTAGAGATGTGTAGAGCCTCGAAGGTCTACAACAAATCTTTTGTAATAGTTGTATGGCCTATTTCAACACCCACCTCCTGTTCACTTTATGAATATTGGTATTTGGAATTGTAGAGGGGCAGGATAGAAAACATTTGATATATAAGTTAAAGATTTAAGTTAGATAAATGAGATTTTGATGCTTTGCATTCTTGAACCTTGCATCAATGGGTTCAAAGTGGATAAGGTGGTGAGAAGATTGGGGTTCAAGGATTGGATTAGAATGGAAGCTACAGGGTACGTAGGTGGTATATGGTTATTGTGGAATGATGATGTTTTTGAGGTAGAGCACATGAAGTCAAATGACCAAATTATCCACTGTCATGTTTGTATGCCTTACTTCTAAGAAGTCATTTTTCTTCTCTGGGGTCTATGGTGATACTAATCTATATATAAGACTAAGACTCTGGAAAAGCTTGGAAGAGATCGCAGAGGACATGATCGACCCATGGCTTGTGATGGCAGACTTTAATGCTTATTTAGAGATCGATGATAAGTGTAGAAGGAAGTATCATAATTAGATAGCTATGCGCCAATTCTCCTAGTGTACCAAAAATACCCACCTGATGGATTTAGGTTTTAATGGCTTAGATATAAAAGGAATTAATGGAACATATGGATTGGGCCTTCGCTAATCTTGCCTAGACCCAATGATTTGAGAACTCTAAAATGCACCATTTGCTAAATTATAGGTCTGATCACAATTTAGTCAAGGTCTCAATAGAAGGAACTCATGTTAGAAGGAAAAGGAATGAAATGTTTAGATTTTATGCAGCATGGTTATTAGAAAGCTCCTTTGCTACTATGTTGAAAGAGGCATGACAGGGAAAGGACTAGGTTGATGGGTCTCTACTTTTATGTCTACAGCTAAGGAATGCTGCCATAATACCATAGGTAGCATTTTTTCTATGAAAAGGAAGGTCCTTAGTTGGCTGAATGGCATTGTGTCTACATTGAGCAAGAAAACCAATCCACTTATGATTAAACTCCAAAAAGCATTCTGGGAGGAGTATAAGAAAATCTTAACCTAATAAGAAATCATCTAGTTCTAAAAATCTAGATGTAACTAGCTATTATGGGGGGATCAAAATACAAAATTCTTCCATGCTACCACTGTGGTTAGAAAGAGCAAAACTAACATTAAAACCATGAAAGGTGACAGTGGAAATTGGATTGATAACCTTATGGCCTAAGGGAGTTTGGCAACTAATTTCTCTAAACAGTTGTATTCAAAGGAACTAGGATTCAAACCTAAACTTCCCATCTCTAATTGTTTCCATAGCTTAACCAGAAGCGATCTTGATTTCATTTAGAGGTCTATCTTAGATACAAAGATTATGAATGTCGCCTTGAGTATTAGCTCATACAAAGCTCCCGGGCTTGATGGTTTGTAGGCTATTTTTTTCCAAAGCCAATAGGATATTATTGGAGAAGCTATTTGTGATATGGTTAAAGGGGCATTCAGGGACCCAAGCTTTATTGGGTAAATCAGTCAAATCCATATAGCTCTGATTCCTAAAATGAAAAAACTAGATATGATGAAGGATTTTAGACCCATTTCTCTGTGCAATGTTGTATTCAAGATCAATACTAAGATTATAGCAAATTGTCTTAAGAATTACTTAGACAAACTCATAGCTCCTAATTAAAGTAGCTTCATCCCAGAGAGATAGAGTAGTGATAATATTATCATCGCCCAAAAGGTCATCCATTCCATGAAAACTAAGAAGGGGAAAAAGGTAATGTTGTTGTTAAGGTTAATCTTGAGAAAGCCTATGATAAAGTTGACTAGGAAAAAGATACTCTTTCATTAATAGGATTTAGTGATAGTTTCATTACTATTGTAATGGCCTATATGTCAAGTTGTCAGATGCATGTGCTATGGAACGAGGAAGTGCTAGAGAAGTTCAGACCTTTTAAGGGAATCTGAAAAGGAGACCCCCTTTCTCCTTACCTCTTTTTGTTGTGCATGGAACGTCTTGGTCACTGTATTGAATGGGAAATGGAATGTAATTATTAGAGACCCATTTGGCTTTCATGAAATGGGCCTTTTATATCCCATCTATTCTTTATGGATGACCTTGTCCTATTTACAGAAGTTAATGCAAACTAAATCAAAGTGATGAGAAAGTGTATTGATATCTTCTATGCATCTTTAGGCAAAAAAATCAATCTTTCAAAAACTAAGATGTGTTGCTTCTACAATTCCAGTTTCAAATGGCCATGTTTTTTAGCCAAACTTTAGGAGTCTCCCTAATGACAGACTCGGTAAATATCTTGGCATTGCTCTTTTGCACTCTCGAGTCTTAAAATCCACATTCAAATACTTATATGAAAAAATTAAACATAAAGCTTTCGTCATGGAAGGGAAAACTCCTTAACCTTACTGTGAGAAACACCCTTATTTAAGTAGTGGTGGCTGCTTTACCTTATTACTCTATGCAAACTATAAGGCTCCCTATTTCTGTCTACGAAGATATTGAGAAAGCTAGCAGAAATTTCCTTTGCCACTTATCAGCTAAGAAGAGGAAACTCCATTTAACTGCTTAGGAAACTGTAATTATTCAAAGCACAAAGGAGGTTTGGGAATAAAAAATTTAAAAATGTAAAACAAAGCCTTCATTATTAAGTTATATTGGTCTTTGGTATAGAAATTGATGCATTATGGGTTCATATCCTTAAATTTAAGTATGGATGTGGAGATCAGATGGTGCCCTTAGTTCAAAAATGTAGAAATGCTTTAAATGTTTGGGCAAGCATCTCGAAAACCTAGCCTAAGTTTTATAACTGATTGGTGTGGAACCTTAGTGATGGAACTACTGTAAACTTCTGGTATGATCGATGGAGTTCGCTTGCTGAACCAATAATAAATTATGTCATGAAAGCGGTGTCTAAACACCTCCTTCATGCTAAAGTTAAGAATATAGTCTTTTCTTCTAGGGTGTGGAACCTAGATGCTCTTCACTACCTTGTTCCAATAAACATCCTTATTGCCATCACTCATATGAATCTCCCAAGGCCCATCGAGAGGGAAGACATCATTAGTTGGAGGCCTTGGAGGATGGGATGTTCTCCCCTCACTCAGCCTACTCTAGCTTGATGGAAGAGAACAATAGACCATTGCATGCTATGTGGAAACATATTTGGAAGTGGGCGGGCCCTGAAAAGATACGAAGTTTTTTGTCTAATGGCTCATGACTACATACACAAGAAGCTCCTCTGCATGAAATAGGGAATCTTGAACTTTGTCGAGTGCCCATTTGAAGATGGGGAAGTCGAATCTACAATCCATTACTTGAGAGATTGTGCTAGGGCAACCCAACTGTGGAAGAAAGTGGTCGAAAGAAAGTGATGGAATCTATTTTTTAATCTCCCTCTTCAAGCTTGGTTAAAAATGGAACCCTTAGAAAGACATAGGTAATGTGGGAGTTAGATACCTACCATGGCAATAAATGTATGGGTATATGACTTAGTTCTTATGGATATCATGATGTGACCTCATGTTTAAGGGAAGGGCTGATTCCATTGACAATATCTATTTCAAAAGCCTACAATAGGTGGATAGAAACATAAGCATTGAAAATAAGTAGAAGAGAATGAGGAAGCAACGCGTGACTTAGCTTGTGGGGTAAGAGAAACCAAAGGAAAGATAGTTCAAGATAAACAATGATAATTCAATGGAGAAGGATGGATCTATTTCATGTGACAATCTCATTCAAAATGAGTTAGGGGATTGGTACATAGGGTTTGGGTGCAACCTAAGAGTGTATTCCATCACATGCTCGAGGCCTTACAAAATACTATAAGGGTTGAAACTTGCTTGGAAAAATAAACTGAAAAAAGTGATCCTACACACTGACTCAAAAATTGCGCTTCTTTTGATTCAAAACAATTGTGATGAGGAAGAAAGAAATGCAGTCTCTGTGGTTACCAACGGTGAGTGGTAAGAGACTATATAAGATTTAATCAGTCATGGGCACAAACCCAATTTACCTTCCCCAACTTTGTCTCCGATATCAAGTGCGTTTAGAAACGCGTTTTGCAGGGTCAAAACCATACGTGTGTTTGGAAACGCGTGTGTTTTGAAAATGCGTTCGCGTGTGTTTAAACGCGATCTTTAAACGTAAATTCAAACATACGCATCATCCTATTTTCTTCTTCCGTGCTTTGCTCTGCTTCCAATTCTTTGTCAGTCTCAAAGAAATTTTTAAATTTGAATTATTTAGATTTGATTTAAATAATTTATATTTTTTAATTTAAATTTTGATTATTTTTAAAATTAATAATTAAAAAATTATTTTTATTTTTTATTTTACTTTCTTTTAAATAAAAAATAAAATTTAAATCATCTGATCCAGATTTAAATTATCTAAATTTGCCCCAACAAGAGTAACAGAAGATCTGCTTTTGGCCTCCCCTGCTTGGACCAGTTTGATGCAATCATTAATGGAGGTTGCATCAGCAATTTCTGAAGGGAAGTCGAAGTTAGCGTTGGAGATCCTAAATCGTTTATCACAGTTTCAAACAAGAATGGTAATTTAGATTAGAGAATGATGGATTATATGGTTTCCACATGGATGAACGCACAGGAAAAACCGCCTTCCATAGTAGAGCTTTTCAGCAGAGAAGATGCCAAGTCGACTTAGTTGCTCCTCAGATACTCTCTGTGCTTCAAGGTCGGGTTCATGGCGGCCAATCATGCAATGCTCGAAGTCGTATTAGAGGAAAAACCAGTAAACGGAAACAAGATCCACATAGTTGATTTTGACATCCAACAGGGAAATTAGTACGTGAATCTTCTCAACGCACTCTCTCCACATCATAATGAGAAACCAGCGAAGGTGAAGATCATCATCATTGCAGAAAATGGCACCAAAGAGATGTTGAAGCACAATGGCATGTTCCTCTCTATCTTTTGGAGGCCAAACGGTATCTTGCCTACCCTTTCTTACTTGCACAGTGACTTTTGACTGATTATTTATAATATTTTTAAGATTAAACTCATCATTAAATTAATAAAGATATTAATTTATATTTTATTGATTTAATTGTAGTCAAATGGATAATAATTAAATATTTTTTAAATATATATATTAAAATCTTAATGTAACAAATAAAAATTAATAAATTTTAAATATTTAATTATTAATTTAATATTTTATAAAATATTTGAAAAGATTTTTTTAATTGAAAAACAAAAATATGTATAATTAAAAGTTAAAATTATTTATTATTAAATTTTTGGAGTTTTCAAATTATATTAAGATTACATTTATCATTAAAAAATAAAAAAAAAATCAAAAAATAAATGACAATTTTAGCCAAATACCTTAATACTTGAAAAAAAATATTGTTAAAAGATGAAATATAATAAAAAAAAGTACTAAGTACATAATTTTTGTTTCTTTTATATTCTTTTTTTTAATTTCTTTCTCTATTAACCTCCTATTTTCTTTTAATATTTTTATTTTTAGCTTTTTAATTTATTTAAAATGAATTATTTTATTTTATAAAAAAATATTTTAAAAAATTTTAGTAACTGATTCAACTAGTTTTTAGTCAATTTGATTTTGATTAATTTAATTAACTTTTTATCAATTCTTTAGTTAATTAATTTTTTAACCAACTCTTTGAGTAACTTGTATAATTTATAGGCGTCATGTAAAATAATTCCTAGCAAGAAAGCCATTTAAACCTTCCAAACAATTTTCATTGTTTTCCTCTCCTTTTCACTCTCTTTTCTCCCCTTTTTATAAGTAACAAACAAAGTGTAACTGTATCATTTTAGTATTTCTTTTTCAATTCACATAACTCATTTTTAATTATCAATTCATATAGAACATAATATTCATCAAATAAATAAATTTAATATATAATAAATTAAAATAAAAACTAAAACATATAAACAAAATACATTCAATGTAGGGTTTACTTTTTAAAATTTAGAGTTTAAATTGTATTTATTTTGATTCATTTGTGTTTTTAATTATAATTTTTTTAATTTAATCAATTAATTTTTGTAATTGATTGCTCATTCATTATAAAAATATCCTCATCATCTAAATCAGATGTTAATTTTAATCGACTTAACATTCTATGGAAAAAAAATTATACTTAATTACATCCATCTTTGCCTCCTGTTGCAATTTTTCCTAATCGATTAATAGTACTAAATACAATTAGAAACAAGAGTTAAGATGAGTAATTTAATTTTTTTAATATTAAATTAATTAGAGATATTCAGACAAAAAAAATCTTATAATGAGTCAAATATATGAAAAAAAACCAATTATAAAAATTTATTTATTTAAAAATTACGATTCGTGACAAAAATTAAGGTGAATAAATGTTTCCTTTAAATTATATAAACGATGTCAATGGCTTTTGACCATAATAATGCCAAAAATGATCGCCGATAGAATATGTGTAGGATATCATAGTATTTTGGATCCATATTTAGCGAATAAAAAATTAAATAAAATTATGTTTTAAAAAATTTTGCTCGTCTCGGCTTGCTTTGCAGGCCAAGACTTGATTGTGTCAATTCGTAGTTAAATTGACGGGGTCATAAGTAAACCCAGTCTAGATTGTTGCTCCAGGTAGTCACCCATGATTGATCCATGTGTGTAGCTTTATCCTCTAATTTTTCCACATCACTTTGTTTTTTTTAATCACACACGTCTTGTCCTTACGCTTTTTCTTCCTTTCCTCATGCATATTGTTGATTGATATGTTCACTCATGATTATAATAAATGGGAGAATGTTGGAGACTTTACCATAATATAAGATTTTGTTAAATCAGATTAGAGTTAGTGAGACATGATATTTGAAACTCATATTTGTATTTATTAAAATTTAAAATGATGTATTTGTTTTTATTTAAAATTATTCACAATTTTAGCCTCAATATTTAGTGAAAAATTCTCCAAACTGATTTAATCTAAAAAATAATTCTTAATTAAACTTCTAATAAGTGGAGTGAATTGCCTCTCATGCTGCATTCTATTATATTTTATTTACTCATTTTTTTGAAATTTCTTAATCAATCCCTTAGGAGGTTATTAATTCAACTCAAAAGGTGAAAGTCATCCCAAAATCAAAATTTTGAATCAATTAACTTCAAGGTTTGTTTGTAATCATAACTTATATGTCTTTTTGTCTTTTATTTTTAATATAGTATGATTTCATAAAATAAATTGCATGACACCGTGTTAATGATAACAAAATAAATAATTTAAATTTAATATAATCCAAATATAATTGTCTAAACAATAATTTGTAATATCTAAAAGGAAAAATTATATTTATGATTCTTATAGTTTCATTCAATTTTTATTTAGTCCCTATAATTTAAAAAATTATAATTGGATCTTTATGGTTTATAAATTTCTTAATTTAGTCTCTATTGTTAAAATTTTATCAAATTTATGTTAAATTTTGCTAATGTAATTAACCATATACTATTTTGATACTTTGAATATATACGATTGATGCTAACAAAAAAGGTAAAAATTTATAATAAAATAAAATTAACTTACATATAAGATAAAATGTTCATAAAAATATAATGATAAGGACTAAATTAAAAATTGAGTGAAACTGTAAAGATCAAAAGTATTATTTTTCCTATTTGAAAGCTCATTCTTTTATTTATATTAAAAATTTTAATATACATTTCATTTTCAATATATTAGAGTAACCAAACTCTGTTTTGCCTTTTCATGGTATTATGAGACACTAGGATAACGACATGAGAAAGAATATCTCGTTTAGTAGTAAGGGGAAGAGGGAGATGAAGAAAGAATCCTTTTTTACATCTTATTTGATAGCCATATATTATTCAAATGTTAGAAAAAGAGATAGAATCCATTTCCACATGAACCGAGGATAATTATAGTGTCTAATTTATACAAAGTCCTTTTATGTCCTTTTCATCATTATTTTTTGTTACTTTTTAAAGTAAAGGCCTGAGAGTCATTTCTCCATCATTTTTTTTTTCATTCCAACACTATTTTTATCATGAATGAATTCCCTGCATTTCATGGTGAGATGCACACATTGCATCTCAATAAAACAACGTCGTTTTGGCATTTAATCTCAACCATCTAAAAAATCAATAAAGCCAACATACATGACGTCAACCATTTCTTTCTCACCTCTCTGCAAATCTGAGCTGTTTGTTTGCTTTAATCCTAGTCATGCCCTTAAACTCCAAAGCAGCCCTTTTCAACATGTAGCTGTGCACCTACTTCCTTTTTGAAATGCCCAAATCCGCATCAATGGATCAAAACCCACTTTCATGGCCAATTCCAATTCCACACTTTCTTCTTCTCCTTTCACAATCTCTCATGAAAACTTTTCCCTCTCTCGCACCTCCCACCTCAATCGTTGAGAGCTCCTTAACTATTGTTGCACTATCTCGATCAACTTTTCAAATGATATAGAAACTTCTACTGGGTCTCATGGAGGAGCTCAAGACCTAGTACAGAGTACTGCTACAAAGGTGGCAATTTTGAAGGCAACAGTGAAAGTAATAACTATAAGCCATGGTAATGCACTGAGACAAACTTGATAAAAAGCATATTCCTTAACATCCAAAACCTAATTAAGTTTGGCTTAATGTTTTATTAGTCTTGTGCTTTTAAACTTTAGATTATGGCTCATTTTGGTATCAAAATTTAGTTCATGAGTTGTAAGTACAAATTGCGTTATAAAGTACATCCTCCTTAGAGTACAAATGTTTGAAAGCTTCACTTATGGCTAATTAATTTAAGTTTTTTTTATCATTGAATATTATTCTTGTAGATAATGGATATTCTTGGATATGACTCATCCAGATCAGATCGAACTTTAATCTATATTCTAACTCTGGGAGTTATGGAAGCATATAGAAATCTTGGAATAGGTATAAGATTCACTCACTCTAAGTTGGTTTGAATTCTTGGTGGTATAATTTGTAGTCTAATTTATGCCTAATCTATAGCTTCTTCATTGATTGGGGAGGTCATAAAATATGCTTCAAGCATTCCAACCTACCGCATGTAATTTCTTACAAATAACCTAGCAATCTATTTATACAAGAAAATGTCTTTCAAGTGTGTAAGAAGGCTGCAAGGACTTTATTTAATCAATGGACAACATTATGATTCATACATATTCCTATACTATGTAAATGGGGAATTATCTCCTGGCTCACCATTGTAAGTACATAATACCTTTTATGTCTTGATTTGTTTAAACTAGCTTTATAGTTTTTAAATGAACCTTTCGTTATGCATAGTGTAAAAGTTATTGCCCTTTTGCTCTTAATTGGAACATGAGTTCTCAAGTCTAAACCATTTTGGTCATCTAAACTGATTAAGCTGCAGGGGTAAGGGTCTTGTGTATTCTTTATTGATTTATACATGTTTAAACTTGAATGTTTTCTAAACACATTTTATATTTATGTGCTAAATTGTTGTTTAGCATGGTATTGTATCATGTGGTTCATGTCAAAAAGGCAAGTCATTTCAAAAGTCTTGTCTTCAATCTTTATTAGAATTAGGTTACTACGCTTTGCATTTGAACACTGTTTTATTGTTTTAAGGAGGAAATTACCCTTTTATCCAAAATAAATAAATAAAAAGAGGATATTCACCCCAATCAAATTCATATTTTTTAGCTTTGATAAGGAACTTATATAAGGGTAATATTATTATTGAATATTTTTAAATATTTAAGTTTTCTTTTAAGCAAATATACAAACGTAAGTAGGTAGATACTTTTGCTTTTTCAAAAGGCGAGCTTAATTGTATGGTGAATGTTGATATTTTAAAATTATGATCTTTGCAAAGTCTAGAAAAGAAAAATTTTGTCTTCAATCTTTATTAGAGTAAGTTATTAAGATATGTACTAAAATTAACCATTGTTTTAAAGTATTAAGGAGAAAATCACCCTCAATCAAGGATTATTGATTGAATTTGTTAGAATTTTATATAATGATGCATTATGATGCCTTATGACAACTATTTGGTTTGCAAGCTGGTTAGGATTTTTATGCTTAATTTGCATACAGTGGTTTGCAAATTAAACATTACTAAGAGGATGGCAATTTCAAAGGCAATGGTGAGAATAATAACTATAATGGTTCCAATAGTTAAGTTGATTTGGATGTTGTGAACAATTTAAGAAAAAAATTGTGTCTAATTCCAAGCAAAAGCCTTATGAGGCTTGCAATTACATTATCAGGGGGTCTCTTTTTCTTAATTTTATTTTCAAGTTAGACTTATTCCATAGTGAAACTTGGAGAAATTAATAATTTTACTAAAATTACTTTTGGCAAATATGTAAATAAAATACTCAACCAAGATTATGTATATTTAGAAATTGTTAAGCACTATTATGCTATATAATGGTCAAGTTATAGACCAAACATACTTTTAAAGTGGTCCTGATTTCTTTTAGGATATTGTCATCAAATTCGACTTGGATTTTAAAAACATAACTGCTCCTATTCTCATACATGTCTCAAATGCAAGTATATTGGATAAGTACACTATGAATTATAGAAAAGCTCTACTTAGTGTTTAATACTCAAAGCAGATACTTCTTTTTTCTTCTTGAATTTATAATGGAAAATGCTATTGCTGATTGGTGACATTTCTTTTTGTTTGTGTTTATATGAACTTTAGGACTTTAATAGATCTCCATGCTTTTAATTTGTCAATTATGTATTGATGGATTAAGCTAGCACAGATAAGTGGCATTACAGCATGAAGAAATTACATGATAGATAATACTTTCATAAAGAAATTACATGGCATTGCAACATAAACTTGGTGATCAATTACATACTATCAATGCGTGCAACCTTGATGATACTGTCAAGCCTTATTTTGTTGCCTCATTCTATTGCTTGATTATGCTTCTTCATTCTGCTGATATGGTATGCTTTTTGAAGCTCCATGTGCAAAGAGAAATCAAGATGCTTAAGAAAATGGACAAGAATATGCAATAAAGAAGAACAAGAATAAGATACCTCAATGCATGGGGAAATCAAGTAAGAACAAGAACAGCTAAGGAATATGATATACTTCAATTGAAAGCAATATGATGGAGAATTGCACTAGTGTTATATTATATGGTGTTAAATAGTTTAATGTAATGAACAATATCACTATGCAACCAAGAGTTCAATGTTTTTTTAATAAAATTTATTCTATTATTGCCCCACATAAAGCATTGTGATTACATAATTATTATGTACCATTTGAGAAATCTTAACTGAAATACAGTGCTTCCAATGATAACATGGGATAATGAAAAAGTGTCTGCATTACAAACCAAACATTAATTTCAGTATAAGCACCTATTATTAAGTATTAATAACTTAATTGCTCTTACCATCTATATTTTAGTATATGTAAGTGCAATCTCATCTATTTAAGGGCATGCATACAGTATTGGATGTGGTATATATGACACTTGAGGTGCTGAGTGTAATATGTCATATTGAATTTGATTGTCCTAAAAGAGAAAGCCAACATTAAGATATCAACAACACTACTCATAAAATAGATATACACACATCTACCCATATTGTAGATTGTTGCAATTTGAATCTCTTACATGGTTTGCTTTTCATCTTTTCTTTGGTAAATTCTCATGCCAACTCTTTGGTCAATTCTTCCTCCTTATCTTGCCTCTCTTCTTAAATCTTAGGCCTTGTGCAATGCACTTTAGGGGCAATGCCATAGAAGCATTACCATCATTATATAGACTCTTTTATTTTGAACAAAGCTTCATGACTTACTTACTCAATTCCAATATGCCTTTATACACCAATGAGAATGCTTGTAGATAGTGGGATGCCTTGGTATATAATCTTATTGCCATAGGACAGAGTTGTCTATATTGTCTTATGATTTGAGACTTCGGATCTACTTCGACCTCCTGTCCCCTAATATCATATATCATACTAATGTGTGCTTCTTTTATCCTTCTAGTAAGAACATATTGGTCAAAAAAAAATTTCACATCTAGCATATCATATACCTTCAAAGCATGATAACATAATATTTCTTAAGCATCAAACTTTTGACAACTATAAGAAATTAACTAGATCCTAGGATCACATTTAACTCTCATTTCTCCCTCTTTGTTAACCATTTTAATAACATATTCAAACATTAGCTGACTTTCATTTTTATATTTTATGCAACTAGCAATATGCAAGTCCCATTGTGCTTGAAATAATTTAAAGAGAGGGGATGTGTAAATTTGAACAAATTGTTGTAGCATAGAAGAACTTTACGCAATCAATCTTGGCAATTTTTAGTGTGAATCAAAATTATACTTCTACTCATTATATTTGTTATCATTGACAACTCGTTCAAAGTACTTAAAGAATTTATCAATATCCAAATCTAGTTTTATACAACTCTTGACATTGAAATTCACACTTTCACTAAGTTGTATGGTACACATGCCAAGTGTGAAAACATTTTTCATATAACAAGCTACCCATTTCTCCTTGATCTTGTAAACCAAACTTAGCCATGTATTTTCATGCACATTGTAAGTGGATAGCAAGTTACTCCATGTTCTCTTAAATTGTATTTCCTCCAAGTACTTGAACATGCATTTTTTAAAATCCCCTCAAAAGATGTTATCAATATTTCATCAAGCTCCTCAAATGCTTGACGTTATTTTGTATTAAATGCTATGTGTACAATCCATGCTTCATATCTGGAATGACTTTACACAATGATCTTACCATTGTAGCATTTTGATCACTGAAAATAGTTGGAGGTTTTTTTTTCTCCTGTGCCTCCAAGAAAGTTTCAAGTAGCCACTTAAAAGACTATCGTTTCTTCATATAACAATGCCACCCAAAAAATAACCACTCCTTTGTAGTAATTAAATCCTAAAAATATTGTAAATGGTCTATAATCATGGTTCATGCCATAGGTTGTATCAAATGACATCACATTATCAAAATAGGTGTAGTCAATCAACATCATTGCATTAGCATAAAAGATATTTATTATCTGCTTTTCCATATCTATTTGATAAGTATGATAAAATGATCAATTTTTAGATAACTATTGTTGGAATTATCGAAGCAAACAACTAGCTTCTCCATACACCATGCTTCTTCATCTTTTAAACTTGAGATAATTTTTCATATCCTTACAAGGTGTTACTAAGATTACTTCTTCCTCCGGCATGCATACTCATTAATTGAAAAGATACTTTTTATTGAAGACCAAAATCATCTATCAAATCAATCTTGTAGGCTTGAATATTAGTTAGTTTGCGTTACCAGGCCAACATGTGCACTTTTTCTGAAAAGATGAAGTGGATGATTATACTTATCGACAAAGTCAATGACTTTATATTTTCCATTCACCTGTGTAACTATCATTTTTACTTTATAATTGGCCTTAATCTCTTACCAAGGATTGGTAGTCGTAAAATCTCTCTTGTCTGTTCTTCGTAACTCTTCTTTGCAACAAACATATTTATAAAAAGTTATGAAACCATCTTTCCTATTCTTGCTAAAATTATATTTCCTAACACCAAATTTAGTTCTCCTATTGTACTCAACCCAACATTGCCATGCTTTCTCTAGGTTATTAAATTATAGACCAAGCCTAGATGTTAAATCACATTCTATAGATAAATAAATGGTACTTGAAGAAAATATAAACAAGATAATATACTAATCAATAAAACTGGAGATCATATCAAGGTATATGCACAAATATAAACAAGATAATATAATAGCCTATGAATTAACATTTCAAAAATATAATCAACCTTGTCAAACAAGCATAGCATATTAAAAGTTAAAGCAAGCAGCAATGTGAAAAGTGAACTATGTATGTAAAAACCAAGCATTTATATAAATAGCATATCATGGTAAAACTAACATAGTAAGCTTTTATTACTTGTTTCTATCACAACTTTACTTGCTCTTGGATTTGAAACAATGGAAGTTTAGATATAAATTATAAAAAAACTTAAGGATCAAAATTTAAGATAAAAGTGTACTTAGATAGAAGTAAAAATCAAAGTAGTGAAAATTTAAAAAAAAAATAGCTTTGAAGGATGCTAAATAGGAAGGAATGTGGATGAGTTAGTTATCATCTTTTATACCCTAAAACAAGTTCAAAATGAGTTAATTTGCTATTATGATCCTTACTAAAAATTAACAAAATATGTGACCAAAATTTAACCTTGTAGACAATCCTGATAATAAGGGCTTGGCATTTTCCTTCTACATTTGCACAAATAATATTTTTGGCTATCACAATTTAGTATGATTACTATAGTATATCAAGAATATATTATTTTAATGCCATCACATAAGTTCAACAAAACTCATTGAGGAATAAAGTCTTTGCAATTTGGACTAATTGGTAAGTAACATGTATTTTTTTACTGGAATATCTTTATAACTTTGTTTTTTACTAAGTCAACTAGTTTTATATCAAGGCACTTGAGAGAAGTTACACATCATCTCATTTATATCATCTTTGTAATACAACACACACTTATTAACATGAACATCAATTTTTTGAGCAGAAAAAACAAGTCTTGATACTAGCTTCTTTATTTTGTATCAATTATCATATATGAATTATTTGGTTGGCAACTATCTTTTTAAGACTTGCAAACCAATTAAAACTATACTGTGACGTATTGCCATCACCCTAATATTCTTATGACAATAGATAGCTTAGACTAATTATTGCATTTTGGCCATAGTACTTTTTTCTATGCATTTAATAAATCAAAAAAATTTTGGACTTTTAAATTTGACAATTCTTTAACATGATTAATATTATTATCATAAACTATTTCATCATAGCTACCAACATGATGACAATAGATAGCTTAGACTAATTATTTCATTTTGGCCATAGTACTTTTTTATATGCATTTAATAAATCAAAAAAATTTTAGGCTTTTAAATTTGGCAATTCTTTAACATGATTAATATTATTATCGTAAACTATTTCATCATAGCTACCAACATTAAAATTAGAACTAATTGCATCAAAGATTATTCTTTCATAATTATTATTATGGTCCTTATTTACTAATCCTGAATTATATAAAATTATTCTACAAATATTATCAAATTAAAAAAAATTCCACTACATTAAATGACCAAAAATATTATCACAAAAAATTTTGATATTAATTTTTAAATATTATCCAATAATAAATATTTCTCCATTATATTATCACAAAAATATTCAATAAATAATAACATTAGATACCAAATAACATTTCATAAAAATATTATCAAGTAATTATTTATACATATCTCTTAAAGAAACTGAAATCAAAACTCCAGTCAAACAAATTTGGCAATGAAGAAATTCTAAATGAATGCAATAAAATGAAAGAAATTAAAGAACTGAAAATCACATAAGAGAATTGTGAATGTGGAGTAAGTAAGAAATAAAAGAAAGAAAAAATAGAGAATAAGAGGAATAAAGAATAAAATATTGAAAGAATAGTTTATATAACTATTGATCAAACGGCTAGTTTTTAACAGTAAAAAATACGTAGAAATAGTTAAATTTAAGTAAGAAACATTTACTTTTTTAAAAGCTAAAAAAAAAATTCAATCACCCTAGAGGTCGACAAAAGCTTGAAATGTGTAGCTTTTTTCTTAGTTTTTGACAGATTTTTTTTAATCTTTTACTGTTTAGCAGGGTTTAATGACTAAATTTTTTTCATTCGACTAAAATTTAGTTTGAAATCATGTAGAACTTTAAAAAAAAAATTATCATATCAGTCAAACACATTAGTCGGAAATTGTGAACATTGATGTAGTTCCCATAGGTAGAAAATTTAATTAACCCACTTGTTATCTTTTAGTTCTATCAAATGTCAAGTGTCACTATTATTTTATAATCAAGGGTTGATTAATTGGTTAAAAAAATTGTGATTTCTAGTTTAATTATTCAAATTTAAATTTTGAGAGTTAAAATTTAAAATAATTTAATTTTTTTAAATGCATTAGATCATATTAAAAGCATGTGCTTAAAATCACCATGTGAAAAATTTAGTTTCAATTAAAGCTCAATTAATACGATAATATCTTATTGTATAACAATATATCAATATATATGTATCGCTATAAAGCCCGTCTGGTACCACGTTAGAAAGTAAAAGTTAAAGGGATTTTACGGCCAAATGCATTTTTAGGAAAATAAATGAAAAGTAATGACTTGTGCACTTTTTTCATTTTTGGCGCTATTTTTGAGCAGTATTTTGTAGGATGAACTTGTAATGACTCTTGTGCCCCTCTAATCACACAAAGCTAACCAACCCATTATTTGTCCTATCTTTTTCTTTTGTTGTGCGGTCCTCTCTTTTTATTTCACCTTGTGGTCTTCAAACTGAAGAATAACAAGCATGAATGGAAAAAAACAGTCAGATGAATAACTGAAAAACATGAAAAACATAAAAAATATTGTAGCAAAAACCAAAAACTAAAAAAAAAAATGTAACAGGAAAAAAGTAACAAATTGTGAACATTTGTAAAATATAATATGATATTTTTTAAACTATTGATTAATTATTTGTAACCTAGAAAAATAAGTAATAGTGCTTTTAGAAGAAATAAATAATAATAATAATAGAAAAAATTAATTATAAAAATAATTAATAGAAATTATGCTTTTTAAAAAATAAGACTGTTATTTTGTAAGTATTATTTTACATATTTTAATTTGATAAGCATTATTTGTAATTTTATATACTTTAATAATAAATTCAAAAATACAATTTTCAGGGGCAGTTTTGTCATTCTCTCCCACTATAACAAAGAGCAAAAATTTCAATTGAAGTATTGGTGGAAAAGAAAACAATTTACTTTTTACAAATTTTAAATTTGTATAACTTTAAAAATGATGCTCACTTTAAATAATGAATTTTGATTAAAATATAAAAATTAAATTTCACTTGTGATTAAAATTTAGTTGGCATTAAAAAGTACAAAATATATATTAACTAATATATGATATTAAAAATAATAAAATATATAATTAATAAAAATAAATTATAAAAAAAGACTAACAATTAGTCATTCAACCAATCAGACAGCTTAGAATGAGAAATAGTCAATAATCTATATATAAAACATTGCAACAATGAATGCATTACATATGCATTGATATACATATATATTATTTATTATATATATTTATTGAAATATATTAATAAATTAATAAATATTAAATTAATTTATGT
Source organism: Erythrophleum ivorense (assembly GCA_026724425.1). Lineage (NCBI taxonomy): Eukaryota > Viridiplantae > Streptophyta > Magnoliopsida > Fabales > Fabaceae > Erythrophleum > Erythrophleum ivorense. Next base: position 6,998,564 of record JAIUCV010000018.1, read on the forward strand.
TAAAATAATATATATTATTAAAATAAATATTTATTTTTATTATATTAAAAGAATAATTTGTAAATATAAATAATTATATAAAAAATAAATTAACTATAATTATATATAAAAATATTTTTTTACATATTTTTTAATTTAAGAACATTTTAGTTATTTATCAATACTTATTTTTTATTCTATTAATATTTTTATCTTATCAAATATATTAAAAAATATTTTTTATTATATTAAATATAATTGATTCAATTACATTCTATTTGCTATTATTTTTTATTTTTATTAAAAAAAATTATATAAACTTAATTATTATGACAAACATGATGCCTTTGCGAATTGTATGTTAATTAGGGGTAATCAAAATTAGATCCAAATTAATCAAATTAAATTAAACCAATAAAAAAAAGTTAAAATTGGTTTTGGACATTACAAAACCAATCTAATTAATTTGGTTCTCGATTCTATCAAATTTTGTTTGGTTAAAACCGAAATAACAATTTTTCCTTTTTTCTATCGATTAACCAAGCCCAACCCATGCATAAGTCTTTTATTAATGTAAAAAAATTAGTAATATATTTTTTATTTATATACATTTAGATGAGCTTATCAAATAAATTATCTTTAAAATGTCATCCTTTATTTTAATTTTAGATATGATATTCATTTGTAACTGTAAAATAATTAAACATAATTACAAATAATTCTTTTTTTTAGAAAAATAATAATGGATGATAATAAATTATTTTAACATTATTATTAGTCAGAATGTTAAGCAATATATAATATTAGGAATCAAATTCTATATATTATAAAAAAAATCTTAAAAAAATAAAATCAATTTTAGACAAAAAAAAAATCAAATTGGACCAAATCAAATTAAACTAAACAAAAATTAAACCAAATCAATTAGAAGTCGAAATTGATAAAGTTTAATAAAATACTAATACTAATTCGATAAGTCCACTTTAATTTAATTTTCGTTTAAAATAAAATCAATCCCAAACTACAAATACCCTTCCTTTAAGTGTCAATGGGCAACCCCATCCATGGACCTTATAACTTTTTCTCTCACGTCTATGGCCACTTTCTCCGCTCTTCATCTCACCAGATTCAAAAAGTGTGGGGTCCAACCTAAAAAGGCTTGCGACCCAAAAATGAATACGGATCTTTTGCAATGAGCATCCGTGAATTGCTCTTGAAGTGAAGTGAGAAGATGTAAAGATAATTTATTGTTAAAAAATTAATATTTAAAAATATAAATAAATAAAATAAAAAATATATGTAATACTTCAGAAATAATTTATCTTTTTATATTTTAGAGATCCAAACTCCCCAAAAAACACTGCGATGAGTGTTCAATTTCTTAATCAATGTATAACAAAGTCTGCCGGACGTTGTTTACTATTTATTGGCTTCGAAATAATAACGGGCTTCTTTTCTCGAATTGCGTTCCTCTTTAACTTTTGTTTCTTTACTGCTTTTTCAAACTTTAAATTGATGGACACTGGTTTTTTTGTAATTACACAGAACCGGACGCTAATCTGCTCTATGACATTGTTCCCAGCCTCTTCCATGCAAACTCTTTTCCCAGGGCCGGTCAGGAATCTTTCCTCATAGATCTGCTTCGATGTCAGAAAACCCCAATTGCCACTTTCAAATTGCTAAACTCTGATGCTCTCTCTCTCTCTCGTTCGGGTATTTACATTTAACCCTCCTTGCTTTTGGTGTTTTGCAGGACGAGAATTTGACAAAACTTTAAAGGATAAATTATATACGTATTTTTTTTTTAAATTTCGTTAACATTATATAATTTTTTTAAAAAAAATATATAATTTTTTAAAATAAAATTAATTTTATTTTTTTGATTAAAATATTTTTTATTAAATTAAATACATATTTTTTAATTTAAAAAATTTTCAACAAAAAACATTTTGATCCAAAAATTTTAAAATTAAATTAAAATATAAGATAATATTTATTTTAAAAAATTTATATATTTTTAAAAAATAAAAATGTGATATAATTTATTCAATTTAAAAAATATTATGTATTTCTTGTTCTCAAAATAAAGATTTTATTTATTATTTTCAAATACAATTATTGAAAAAAATACTCTTAGTATGAGTGTTCATAGATTTGATTTGATTTGATTTTAAATCAAAATTATATTAATATTATTTTAGATTTTATCGATTTTGACTTTTAATTAATTTGCTTTGATTTAACTTAATTTGGTTCATACGTTTTTTTTTTGTCTAAAAGTGATTTGATTTTTTTTAAAAAAATTATTTTTTGTAATATGTAAAATTTAACTTTTAATTTAATCCATCTCTTAATATTTTGATCAATAATAATATTAAAATAATTAATTATTATATATTATTTTTTCTTAAAAAGTATTCCTCATAATTATGCGTAATTATTTTACAATTGTAATTAAATATCACATGTAAAAAATAATAAAATACTAATAATTTTAAGATAACTTATTTGATAAATTTATCTAAATGTAAGTAAAGTAAAAAAAATTATTATTATTATTTATTGATAAAAAAGCTTATGCATAATTTGGACTTAGTTAATATAAGCCAAAAAAAAATATTGGTTTGGTTAAAATTGAACAAAATTTGACAAAACCAAGAATTAAACCAAACTAATTAATATTTTATAATGTCCAAAATTAATTTTATTCTTTTAATTAATTTAGTTTGATTTTGTTTAATTTAATTCAATTCAATTGATTTGGATCGTGTTGAGAACTCCTAACTCCCATACAATAATAGTTTGGAAGTTGTTAGATTTATTTAACTTTAATTCAAAAAAAGTAGTTATTGCACAAATTTTAACTCTTAATATTAATAATTTACTGTGCATTAATGCTTTTATTATTTTAAAAATTAGCTCATAGACTCAATAATTTTTATAGACTAAAACTACGTAAGCATACAATTCAAGGGTTAAACTGTAAGTTTATTAAAAATATATTTAAAAAATTTATAGCTAATATCTCAATTACTATAAGTTAAAATATAAATATATTTAATATATAACAATAATAATCTTCTTTTTCTTTATCATATATATACATTATAAGCGCCATTATAAGATTTTTATTTTAAACCACACAAATATTTAATAACTAATACCTCTAACATTCTGGATCAATCCATTAAGACAAATTTTATGAGACTTTGTTCTATCATGGGCGAGACATATTTGTTAACTTATTTATTAAAATTTGTACATGATAATGTCTTTTTATAAAAGAGGGACAATATCCTAGCTACTGATAATGAGAGTTTTGGCCCGCCATAGCCGTTGATTTGTCTTTTTCTAATAAATGCTTCATTGTATAGGACCCATGTGATAGGTAAAAATAAATGAATACGTTTAACGGAGACATCTGTCGGCTAAAAAACTCACTGAATCTGATAGAATCAGTTTTTAAAATATAAATATCAACATAAAAAAAAAAAAGTCTACTTATAAAGTAGGTCAGGATTATATTTTTCTTTTTTAAAAGCTGGCTTAGCCCGGTACATATATATATATATATATATAACTAAAATTTATTTATTTTTTATTATTAAATTTAAATGCTCTATTAATTTAACATAATAAGTTTATTTTTATTCAAATATAAAACTTTATGCTTTTGTAAATTGAGATGTTATTTGAATTAATAAAAAGGTTTATCAAGAAATTGGATAAAACAACTCTAGATAATTTTAAATATGTTTAGTTTTGTTCAAATTTAATTTAAATATTTTTTTTATAAAAATAGTTTGTTGAAAAAAATTTTAATAAAGAACAAAATTCTGTTGTTTGCCTTATAAACGTGTTTCATAATAATAATTCAGAGAAAGTAGTAAAAAGTATGTATTATTATGTTTAAAATTAATTACATATAAATTTTATTTTTCTTGAATTTTTTTAATATAATAATGCTATAATAAAATTGTATAGATCGAAATTTTGTAAATATTTAACTATATGTTAAAGTCTAAAAATTTGTCTAAAACAAATCCAGAAGAGTTTATCAAATTTAGACCTAAGCCTACTTTTTTAAACAATTTTTTTTTTACGAGCACAACTTGTGATCAAATTTAATTTAATGTCACTGCACATTTAACCAATGAAATTATTATATAAATTTTATTATTATATTAATTTAATAAATACTTAAAATTATATTTTTTAATAATTATTAATATTCATATTAAGTATAAATTTTGCCCACTTACAGTTTTCTTTTTGGTTGTGCCTCTAGACCAAAACCTCGCTAGGAAAACTGCCACCTTTGCTCAATCATTCACTTGCCAGAAAGACGCATGCGTCTCCTCCCCTGTTCTACTTGTCGGTGTAGTCGGGATTGCTGCAGACATGGTCGGAAAATATGCGTATGAGAACAAAAAATTGGAGTGTTCTTTTCATGTTGATTTTTTATTAATAAATATTAAAAAATATTTTATTAATTGGTGATACGTAGGTGAAGTGTTTTTGTTTCTGAGTAATATTTATGAAGATATAATATATTTGTTTCTTAATAAATGAAATATCAAAATTAATAAAGTGTTTTTTAGTTTTTTTATTTACCTAGGATTATTTTGAAATTTTAATTTTTTTTTATTTTATTTGTATCTCATTTATATTTAACCAAATATAAAAAATAAAATTATTACTATTTCTTTTTATATCATATCAAATATATTTATGGATTATAGAACTCATTCTTATTCTCAATATATCTCCGATTCTTATCTTATCAAAAACTTATCTTATAGAGACCTATAGGGTAAATATTTAGATTTGGAAAGGTTAACCTCTCAAGAGTTAACCATTTGAGCCATTAATTAAAATTTTTTTAGATTTTTATTTTATTAATAAAAATAAGTGTGTAGAAACAAATATAAATATATTTGATTTGATGTAATGTTAAATATATAAAAGAAAAATTAATTAATTAATTAAATGAAATAGATCAGAAATGATTATTATATTTTTTTCTTTTAAAAAATAATAAAAAATAAATATTTTTAAATAATAATTATAATATTATAATAAATATTTTAGGAAAAATTATAATGCCTTTACACTACATAATAACAGACATACGATTATAAATAGATCCTGATTGCACGCACTTTCACAAAGGGGGAGTGCTTGCTAGCCGCGGAGGAATGGAGGAGAGGAAAGACAGAAGACCTCATTGCATGGTTTTGGTTTTTCCAATGCAAGGTCACATCAATCCTATGGTCCAATTCTCAAAGCGTTTGGATCACAACGGTGTGAGAGTCACAATGGTCACCACTCGCTTCGCGTTGAAGAACTTACACAATAAAGAATCAACTTCCATTGCACTTGAGAGCATCTCTGATGGCTATGACAGTGGAGGGTTTGCAGAAGCAGAGAGCGACAAAGCCTATGTCGATCGCTTTTGGGAAATAGGGCCAAAGACTTTTGAAGAGCTTTTAGAGAAGCTCACAAGTTTTGGGAATTCAGTTGATTGTCTTGTGTATAATTCGTTCATGCCTTGGGCTCTTGAGATTGCCAAGAAATTTGGGGTAATTGGAGCTGTGTTTTTCACTCAATCTTGTGCTGTGAACAGCATATACTACCATGTCCATCGAGGAAACTTGAAAATCCCTCTAACGGAGCCTCAAATTTCACTTCCTGCATTGCCAACACTTGCTCATTGTGACTTACCAGCTTACTTGTATGTTTTGGGATCCTATCCAGCTTTCACAGCCATGCTTGTGAATCAGTTCTCTAACATTGAGAAAGCAGATTGGGTTCTTTGTAATTCATTTTATGAGCTCGAGCCAAAGGTAAGTAATTCATACTTGTTAATTTCTTCCAAGTTAGGTATACCCTTTTTTGCTTTTTAAGTATGGGAAGCTTCTAAAGAATTGTGACTGAATTCCATCTTGTTGAATAATCTCCGATGTCAGAATAATGTCCAATTGCCATTTTCTAATTGCTAAACTCTGATTCTCTCTCTATCTGTTATCCTTGGAAAGTGCAGCTCTTCTCTATTATCTATCTTGCTAATCTCTCACAGGTTGTTCCTTTTCTTCTACCTTCATTCTCTTTTCTTGCCCTTCTTCATCAGCTCAAGTATATCTTGGCCCTTCAATTTCGTACCTCCATTATTTATCTTCGTTCTTCTACCCTCTTCATTGCTTTACTTCAGGAAGCATTTCTCTTCTCCACATCTTCGAAATTTCATTCCCGAAGAATTTTTTAAAAATTTTGGAGAAAAAAAAAAGCCCGTACACATTCTTATTTATTTGTGTTACTTTTTTTTCCACAATTTACAAGAAAGAACTTTACACCATTCTTACACTTTTTCTCAAGCAGTTCCCTCGCATCTAATCTTTTTTCAAGTATTTACATTTATGCTGTTAACGAAAACACTTTGTTCTCCTTGTTTTTAGTGTTTTGCAGAACAAGGGTAGACAACACTTTAACTATGTTCTGTACTTCTGGTTCCCAAAAATAACTATTTTATATTCTGTTTTTTTTCAAACCACAATTATTGCAAACAACACTTTCAAACAGTAATTTTCATTTTAAAAATGAAAAACTGTATTTGAGAATAGCAACCAAACAAGTCAAACATTTTTTTTAAATGTTTACTATTAAATTTGTTATAAAAGCATAATTTTTGGAGAATTTTTTAACCACCTAATTATATTGTGTTAAACTGCCTAAAGTTTTTATTTGTTATATTTTTATTAGGGAATTAATAGTAAACGTCTAAAAAATGCACCTTAAGTATATATATTTAACTTTGGTCTTAAAAAATTAGCCAGTGCATAAGTTTATTCTTAAAATTAATAAACTTACTGTGCATTATTAGGTTTTTTTATATATTAAGTCTAGGATGCCAAAAGGACTAAAGTGTAATAGGTTTATTATTTTGAAGATTAACTTATATATTCACTAATTTTTAAAAACTAAAACTAAATAGACCTAGAATTTAAAGACCAAATTCTAAGTTTACTCAGCAATATTTAAAGAATTTATGGTCAACATCTCATTTACAAAGTTAAAATGTTAATATAATTAATATATAAAAAATAATAGTTTTCTTCTTCTTTTATAATATATACACTTCTAAGAGCCGTTATTAGATCTTGAATTAAAAGGACACAAATGTTTAATAAATAATGCCTCTAACATTCTGGATCAATTCTTGAATAAAAGTTTTGAGCAGCCTTCGTCGTACCCGACACTAGATATGTTTGTTATTTATTAAAAGTGTGTGATACAGTATCTTTTTTTAAAAAAAAAAAGAGAGTGACTAAATATCACGGCTTCAAAGATGTTTATATTACATTTTCTTAGGTGACTGATTGGCTGGCAAAAATCTTGAGACTCAAGACTATAGGGCCAACCATACCATCTATGTTCTTAGACAAGCGGCTCCAAGATGACGAGGGCTATGGTTTTAGCCTTTTCAAGACAGAAAATGATGCTTGTCTGGAATGGCTGAGTGACAAGCCAAGTTGTTCTGTTGTTTATGTATCATTTGGTAGTCTAGCAGCTCTAGATACTGAGCAAATGGAGGAAATAGCTTGGGGCTTGAAGGACAGTGGGATTTACTTCTTGTGGGTGGTACGAGCATCTGAGCAGCCTAAGCTGCCCCAGGGGTTTTTGGAGATTTCAGGGAACAAGGGGTTAGTGGTCAAATGGTGTCCTCAACTGCAAGTATTGGAGCACGAAGCTGTGGGTTGCTTTGTGACACATTGTGGGTGGAACTCCACATTGGAAGCTATGAGCTTAGGTGTTCCAATGGTGGCAATTCCTCAATGGGCTGACCAACCCACAAATGCCAAGTACATTATGGATGTGTGGAAAATAGGAGTAAAAGCTGAGGTTAATGAGAAAGGAATTGTGAGAAGAGAAACTGTGAAGAAGTGCATAAAGGAAGTGCTGGAGACTGAAAGAGGCCAAGAGATGAAGAGAAATGCCCTCAAATGGAAAACGCTGGCTGCAAAGGCTTGTGATGAGGGTGGAAGTTCTGAAAAACATATTGAAGACTTTGTGGCAAGTTTGACTCCCTCTCCCCAGTGCCCAAAATGAAAAAAAGAGGGGGGAGGGGAAGCAATTCCTCCAATGTCTATTTTATTGTATGAATTACTGGACGATGTCTTTTAAGGAAGAGAGGCTATTCATGCCGTTCTAAGAGGAGCATCACGTCATTTAGATTTGATCAGTTGTCTAGATTTTAATTTTTTTAATATCAATTATTATTATTTTTAATTGACAGTTGAAATATTATTTTTATTTTGTATTTTTTTAAGTAAAAAACATTTTGAAAATAAAATTTAGATAATTCAAATTAAATTTGAATAATTTAGATCTGCTCCTTCAGAATCTTGGTTCAACTATTCATTTGTTCAAGCCTGCACCAAAAATAAAAAAGAACTTCTTTGCTTTTGTGGCTTAGCAATAATTCACCATGATTTTTCATGATCTCACATGATTAGTGTGTTAAATGTCACGGTTATTTTATAACCAATGGCTGATTTGCTGGTTAAAAATTTGCGCTTTCTACTTTAATTATTTGAATTTAAATTTTGAAGGTCAATATTTAAAATAATTTATTCTTTTAAATATATTAGATCAATATAGGAGTGAGCGCATAAGATCAACCTGTGAAAAATTATATATATGTATATATATATATATATATATATATAATTTTTATGACAAACATAACGCCTCTTTTTAATATCGCACCCCATTACATATCACGAGCTAATATGTTCATTTCTTTGGTAACTTCGCGCAGTGTGTTAATCTGCAATCCCATCCATTGAGCCCGTGGCTTCTCTCTCACATCTATGGCCACTTTCTCCCCTCTACGCCACACCAAATTCAAGAACTGTGGGGTCCAACCTAAAGGGCTTGCCACCTAAAAACATTTGGATGGGCGGTCAATTTGTTAATCTGCTTTATGCCTCATTGTTCTCAATCTCTTTCATACAAACTTTTTCCCCTAGGGCTGGCCAGGAACCCTTTTGTCGTAAATCTCCTTCGATGTCAGAATAATGTCCAACTGCCATTTTCGTGTATCTAAATTTAGCCCATTAACGAAAACACTCTTGTTCTCCTTGGTTTTAGTGTTTGCAACACTTCAATAGATATTCTGTATTTTCTTGTTCTCAAGATAAAGATTTTATTTATTGTTTTCAACCACAATTATTGAAAACAGCACTTTCAAACAATTCGAAGTTGTTAAGTGATATGCTTAACTTCAATTAAAAAAAAATAGTTATTGTACAAGTTTTAGCTCCTAATATTAATAAACCTACTCTACAATTGTGCTTTTATCAACTTTATAGGTTTCAAAATGATTAACATACAACAAATTTATTATTTTGAAGACTAATTCATGCATTCAATAATTTTCAAAGGCTAAAAATAAGTAAAAATACAATTCAAGGATTAAATTATAAGTTTACTTAATAATATTTAAATAAATTTATGGGGAACATCTCAATTACTATAAGTTAAGATATAAATATAATTAATATATAACAATAAAAGTCTTCCATTTCCTTTATCATATATACATTTGTAAGAGCCATTATAAGATTCTTAATTTCAACGACACGTAAATAATGCCTCTAACATTGGATCAATTCATTAAGAAAAATTTTAAGAGATTTTGTTCTATCTTGAACGAGACATATTTGTTAACTTATTTATTAAAAAATGTACAAGATAATATCTTTTTGAAAAAGAATGACCACATCCTAACTACTATCATACACTAAGGGCTCATTTGGTATAATGTATAGCATAATGCCTTATAGGATAAAACCTAATAGGATATGGTCTAATAAAATTTTAATACTATACAGTATTTGGTATGATTTTATATAAAATAATATATTGTATAAGATAATACTATCATTTATTTGATGATATACTATATAACATTTGATAGGATAAAAAGCAACCATTTATTTACAATATATACTATATTTATCTAAATTTATTTTATTATATTAATTTTTAGAGAGAAAGTATGAATGAATGGGGTTCTATAAAGTACATGACGATCTAACGACCTAGGCGATCTAATCCTGCTTGCTCACATCAAGCTAAATAGCTAAAAAATAACTTGGACAAACTATATCAAGTTAATCATGTTAGCCAATTTCAGCTAGTATGACTTAATCCTATGAATTCTTTTAAAAAATATTTATTTTATAAGAACATATATGAAAAATTTTTTAGGGGCAAAATATAATTTTATAAGAACTTATATAAAGTTTTTATTTTTTAAGAGTCAATTTATAATTTTTACCAAACATTAAGAAAAAAAAAGTAGCTTAGTTAGCTTGAGAAATTAATTTAGCCCATCCTTAGACTAAATCAATTAGATCGAGTTCAATACTAAATCAGTTTTTGTGTGACTCATCCTAATCGTATTAATTTTTTAAAAAAATTAATTTAAAAGGACTTATATAAAAAAATTTATTAATAAAATATAATTTTATAGGGACTTATATGAAAATTTTATTTTTTTAGGGTCATTTTATAATTTTTACCAAAAATTTAAAAATGGTCCAAATAACTCGATCTTAATTAGTATTAATTAAACCCAATAGGCCTAGGCATTAGATCTAGAAAAAATTGTTTAATGTAAAATCAAACCGAATATCAAACTACTCTAATACCCGGCCCATATTCAACCTTATCGGGTTAAGCTAAAACCTAACCTAACCTAGCCAATAAATATCCTCATAAGTGAAGGATTAAAATCAAAAAGTATTAAAAAGACTTTATATATCAAAACTTAATCAGATTTAATCCCATCTCCCAAGACATAATTATGTTATACATCATTTTGATGTATAAGAGAGGTATGATGTATAAACTTATACAATACATTACTTGCACCAAATAAGTGATAAGTCTATAATGTATTATATTAACTTATACTATCTGGCATTATATGGTATACCAAATAAACCCTAAGTGATATCCTGTATTCTAAAAGGAGGTAGAATGAAAGGGATAAGAAATCCATAAAACAATTCTATTTAGTATACATTTTACAAGAATAGAAAAAGAATTTCTTTTCATTTTATAAATAAGTAAACCAAGCATAATTATTATGCATAATTTATATAAAAATTATTATATTATTATTCTATTATTATTATTATTATTATTATCATTATTTTCTCATTTCAAAATTATTTTTAAATGAGGATATGAGAGTTATTTTTTATCATTGTACTATTTTTATCTAACATAATATATAAATAGAATGACATTTCTATCATAATAAAAATAATTATTTTATTTAATTTACATCCTTGTTTCTTTAGTTTTAATCTCAATAATTTTATGTATCACACAGGGTATGAGAGTTTTGGCCGGCTAGAGCCATCAAGTCAAAATCCAAACTTGCCATTTAGTGAGTTGTCTTCATCTGATTAATGCTTCATTGCGTAGGACCCATTAGATGTGTAAAAATAAACGAATTGATTTAATGTCACTGTATATTACACAAGTGAAGTTGCCATATATGGTGCACAAGAATTTATCCTTTTATATACTAATGTACAGATTAACTTGATTTATTTTGACATTCTTATATCTATTTATAATTAACTTCATCAATTTACATTTACTAAAAGGATATAATATTTGGATAAAATTTGCCATTAGGTTTTGAAAAAATTATAACATGTGAAGGAATTTTCTTAAAAGATATAATCATATAGAGCTGGAAAAACTTAAAAATTATAGGGTGAATCTCGAGATTCGGAAAAGCGAACCTCCTAAGAGTTAAGAGTTTTAGTCATTAAAATTGTTTTTAGATTTTCATTTTATTAATAAAATTCAAATAATAATCTAATAAATTTAATAGTCAGTCAATATTTAAATTCATATTAAGTTGAACTTTCTATAAATTTATTAAAAAAAATACAGGGTTTGAAAAAATAGAGATGCGGAAACAAATAATAGACAAATGATTATAAATAGATTCAAAATCACACACATTCACGCAATTGGATCTCCTACATCTCCAAAGGAGATGCGGAGCCTGCTTTTCCTCGAAACATCGTTGCTTCCTTCCATTAAATCCCGTCTACACATGCAATCCAACGAACAAGAATGAGTCACGCAGCTTCAGAATCAAAACGCACTGTTTCTACATTAATGAAACTATGCGTTTCAATATGAAATTTTCAGAAAAAAAAAGTATCAAGTGATGAGTATATTTTACATATTTAAATAGATATAATTTTAAAATTTTAAGTAATATAAATTTTAGATATTATATAGATAATAAGCTGATTCTATATATATTTCTTTCTATAGAAAATTATGTTACATAACTTATTTATATTCTCTTTTTAATATTTATGCAGAAAAAAAATAAAAGAAGAAAAGAAAGAGATATGTTAGGAGGAATAGTAGGGGACGTATAAGCATAACACATACGTAGAAGATACGGCAAAGAATGCTTATAAAAGTAAAGGTTACGAGCACACAAAAGATAACTTAAATTCGAGTTCTATTTTTGTTCCTCTTTTCTCATATTCTACTCATTATCTTTTTTCTTTCTAACTTTTTACTAGTATTGATGTTGGATTGAATTGTTATACTGGTTGATATGTCTAATTTTTAGGAAAGGTGTTGCCAGATTTTTGACAACCTCCAAGTGAATTATAAGATATGCAAGTGTATTTTTAAAACATTTGGGTTGTATAAGATGGCTTAATTTATGGTGTTATAGTTGGATTTGGATCCTTAAAGCTTGTTAGGCTCAACTAATCACTAAATTGGTTTAGTTTATATATTGGTTATGGCTCAACAATTTGGTTGTGACGATAAAGTACAACTCACAATACCCAATAAAGTACAAATAGTAGTTCATAATCTAATTTTAACAAAACTTAACCCTAACTAGTGTTAAATAAAGTTACTAGCTTTAAGGGTCTATGAGTTAAGTTTTTGTTCTTTAAATGGATTTGTGGACAGCCTACCTATTATATACTACTCATAAGATACAAAAACCCATTCCATTTATACATTGATTAATTACTAAATTAATTATTTAATATTATTAAAATATAATCTATTAATTAGTCTAATAAATAATCAAAGCTAATCTATGAGTCAATTAATTTTTCAACAATCTCCCATTTGGATAATATTAATCAATTGTTAGATCAAGCAAGAACAAATAAACATAATATATACCAAGAATATTAAATAATTACTATGCACTATAGCAAAATAAAAAAAAAAAGAAATGGCAAACAAAAAATATTAAATCCAATAGGGAAAACAATACTGAAATGCCAACAAAGTGTTAAAATTGAATTAAATAGAATAGTAAAAGAAATATGTCCAAAACACTTGCTTAACTAAATGTTAAAATACATCAAATTGTTCTTCAAGAACACTACTTAGATTCCTAATAAACCAATACATCAACAAAAAATTTCATTACACCCAAATGAGATAATTGTAAATGTCTATTTGGCACCTTTTAACAAAACAACTCCTCTAAACATCATAAAATATATACAAAGGCTGAGGTAGCTATTAGTGTTTACATGATACTTATCATAAAATAACTCCTCCAAAACATCATTGGATGTACAAAAAGGTATATCTCAAGTCATTTATATAAATCGCATAATCTGAATCCAATTAGAAGGGGATCATATATATTTTAAGTTAACATGCAATCCTAAGTACCTTGTAGGTACCAAGTGATTTCTCCAAAACATCATTAGATGTACATAAAGGCATATCTCAAGTCATTTATATAAATCGCATAATCTGAATCCAATTAGAAGGGGATCATATATATTTTAAGTTAACATGCAATCCTAAGTACCTTGTAGGTACCAAGTGATTTTTCTAAGTAGCTTTCCAAAAAATCATAAACAAGATTACTCAAGTATTTACTAAGTGCACTAATTAACAAATGTTATGTTTGGATGAGGGCAAACTTGAACAAACATGAAACTACCAACACAAGTAAAAATGGAATACTTTCTATTTAAGTTCTCTCTATGTAATATTAAGAACACTAATATTTAGATGACTTCTGACCTATCTTGATAGGTATACCATAAAAGAAACAAGAGTACAAATTGAATTTCTTAGACACTTAGTTAACCAAAGTTTATTGAATCAAACTCTAAATATCACAAGACTTGTCTTGATGGGTTTATATTCCAACAACATAAGAGGTGTCAATAAGATTTTCATTTCAAAAGTGCCAAGAAAATAGCCTAAAAGTATGTTATCAACATACATCACAAGAATTAATAAAGAAGTATGTTTAATCCCTTAAATATACATTGATCTGAAGTACTTATAACAAAATCAAAAGATACTACAACCTTGTCATATTTCAAATAGTCATGTCTAGAAACTTGTTTAAGCTAATAGATAGATCATTTGATTTATATACTAAGTGCTTTTTATATATTTCTATAAAACCATCTTGTTGAATCATGTAAACATCCTTAAACAAACTTTAACACAAAAAGGGCAATCCAAACATTTTTATGGTGGGAACTTGAAATAAAATCTAATTAATGTCATAATCTTTCTATGATCATCTTTAATAGACAATAGTAGGAAGTCACATTTAACCAAATCTTTTTCTCTAATTATAACCATTTCAATCTATCTAACTTGAAATCTTATAGTGTCTTTTGTAACCCCATGATAGGTCTTAAAAACACATTTATAGCCAATAGCTTTATAATAAACTATTAATTTTATAAATTCCCATATTATAAACACAGCAGAAGAAATAAGACCTACTTTATTCATAATTAAGAATATAAAATTCTTAAATCTTTATCCTTTGTTTAAGAAGAGACACATTAGCATAAAAATGAGGGCAAAAACTTCACTAACATAAAATCCTACCAAACATAGGATTTATGAGACAAGTTAAGAATATAACAAGTTCTATCATAATGGATACCATAAGATCTTAGTTCACACAAAAATAAATTTGTTCCCACTTGCATTTGGTAAATAATATTTACTAATATTTTATTAAACCAAAGGAATATATCAAGATAGTGAAAATTATATATCATGTTAACACACCTCATTGTTCTTATAAATGCTTACCACGGGTCTTACTTAGAGTTCTTACAAAAAATAATTGCATGGGTACAATAGCTGGAATAGCAACAACATAGGAAAATTTAAATATGTGTATAACATAATTCTAAATAAAAATTCCCTTTAAAATCTAGCTAATACAATCATAAATACAAAATTGTTATTTATTTTGATTCGGCTTAAGAGTCTCAAATCATAATAAATCAAAAAAACTTAATAGGCATAATATCTCTAATACTTTTGTATCGATAGGGTACATAAATTAAGATATCAAATGAAATGTACCATAGTCTTTAGATATTAAAAATAGAATGTTGATATTATTTATAAAAAAAATCCTTGATACAAAAGCCTTACACAATTAGTGTCTTAAAATTTATAACATTTCTCATTTATTGTAATCCTTATATTATCAAAATTATACTAAATAATATCACACCGATATAATATGTCCATTACTTATATAATATATCCCATATAAATCAATAGCCAAAGTTTTAAAAAAATATATTCATCATTAAAAGTTAAACACAATTTATATGATTTATCAATATATATATATATATATATATATCTTTGTTACAAATGGCTAATGCATTTTGCACAAAATTTGACAATTTAATTATGAACTAAAATATTATGAGACACTTATCACTATAAATGTGAAAAATTGCATAGTTTTAATTTTATAAATATATCTTTAATTTTTTTTGCAAAATATAAGGGCTTTCTATAACAATAACAATAAGATACACCAACAATGTTATATCAATAGTGCATATACACTGTTAACGTAATTTGCCTAGCAATACTTATGTAGCAAAAATTGATAGGGATATTCTAATATACGTGTGTGTGTGTGTGTGTGTGTGTTAATTAAATTAAATATTTCAATTAAAACTAAACACCCTTACGACTAGTTTCATGATAAGTGAACTTATAATTACAAAGTATTAATGGCCAAAATTATCTTATAGCTAATAAAAGGCATGCTATCAAACTCAATGTAAGTAATCTTTTTGATATTTTATAACAATTGAGCATAAGAGAGTATAAACATGTAATTTGGATGAGATGATATACAAAATACACGTGTTATTGTTAAGATTGTGACATCAAAAATATTTGTGGGCACATGTTATAAAATTACATCTAAAATCATTTATTTATAAATTTTTAAGGATGCCACTTAATAAAAGAGTAGAATTTATCAACAATTTTGTCACATGCTATTAGTGTCAGTACCATATATCAATTTTATAATATATTCCTCTCCTATATGGAGATTATCGATATATATATATATATATATATATAAGCAATTTTGTGAGTGGTTCAGCCTAGAAATAACATTCACTTTCATTGTTAAAGCCCTTGAGGATTATAACAATTACTCATAAATTTTTTTCATCTCTATTTTTTTTCCTTTTTAGGCTCATCACAAAGAAAAATGTCAGAAGTTGTCCAAAACTAATTTTTTTATAATTTTAAAAAAATTAAATAACACCAAAATAATTTTTAATAAAATTACAAATGTGCTAAAATTGCTTAAAATATTTTTCTGAATAGGACTAAAAATTTAAATAGCAATTAAATTAATTTTTCATTCCAAATGTACTAAAATTGTCTAAAATAATAATTTTTCATAATTTATTTTGTCCAAAAAATTAATTATAAGTCAAAATAGAAATTAAATTAATCTATAAGACTAATAAAAAAATTATGGACAAATCCAAAATCAGGCCCCAACATTTTCTTTCCAAAATCGACCAAAACAGGAGAAAGTATCAGGCAAACTGTAGTGATAACTCGAGGGACCTATTCCTAATCCCATAACTTAATGTATCCGTCAACAATCGTCGCATCCTTCCTAGAGTCATGTAATTAATGGTGTAGTCAAGAGCAATTTCAAATCGATTGAACCAAGCCACTAGTGTCCATTAGCTTTACTTCTTGTGCATGAGTGTGATGTATACATGCTAAAACACAGATGAATCGTTGCTTTTGTAAGAAAAATTAAAAAACTATAATCATAAGAATAGCAAGATCCAATTCAAAAGCATCACCTGCAATCTAACATAAACAGACCCCGTAACTTATTTTCAAATCAATCAAGTTTTGTAGGCACAAATCAAATCATTAGTATGAATACTGTTTGACCAACTTACACTAATATCAGAGGATTTCAAAAGCCCCTTCCACTGCCCAAATGAAACTTGCACGGGACTTTTGTTTTTCGCTCGACTTCAGTTGCTTAAAACATAGTAGGAGATTCAGTAACAAAGATTCAAGCATTATAACCAAGAGAAATTGAACAGATCTGAAACTTTTTTTTTTCAAAAGAAAACCCAGTGTGGAACAAAGAGATCTACTTCTATGTACCTGATATGATGCACATCTGATCCTCCAGGCTTCTAAGGATGTAGATCAGAAAGCAAATATCTAACTACAGATACGAAAAAATAAAAAACCTTACGCAAATCAATCTCAGAAGTTGGCAACAATAACCCAAAATCCCAGATACGCATATGTAATATTCGGATGCAGAAATTTTTTTTGAAACAATATCGCAATAATTAGTAGTATACAAAATGGCTCTAATACCACTTGTTATAAAAGGTACAGGACATAAGGTCAGATTATACCAGACAAAGTACTAGAATCCATAATAGGACCGTAGACCGATGGGGCAGACTATAGCGTACCTAACAGAGTATAGAGGCAGAGGGTAGATCACAATCTGAATAAAACCTAACTCTAATTAATGTTAAATATGGTTATTAACTCTAATTAGGCTGAGATTCTTTTTTTTAAAAAAAAAAATAAATTTATAGACAATTCATCTATTCATAACATACAAAAAAAATGATTAATTACTAAATTAATTATTTAATAATATTAAAATATAATATATATTAATTAGTTTAATCATTAATAAATGTTAATTTATAAATCAATTAATTTTCCACTTTTCTATCTTTTTAACTTTTTTTTTCATCTTTTGCAAGTTAAATATTCTAATCTACACACCAAAAGAGGGTGAATTGGAAATTTCACTATTTTTCAAAAAACATAAACAACCAATACTTAAATTATAAATTAAGCAAGTAAATGATGTGAGCCAACTGCAACACTTATTAGAAGAATTGCTGAAACAATAAGTGGAAACATAAACTAGCAAATGAACATTTCAAATCATTTCGGAACACAGTAAACAATAATAGGAGCAAGATACGGAGCAAACAAATGATTGCTAAAACAACGTGTATGTCAATTTCAACTAGCAAATGCACAACACCTTTAATACATGTTAAAGTAGTATTTTTTAAGGCCGTGAATGTTGGCTTTGAGATTTTCCTTATTGGCTTTATAGTCCATACAAATTTCAGCATGTGATTGACTTCAGCTTTGAATTCGAAATTCCTCTTTATAGAAATCCCCTCAATTCATTTGGCCGTTGGGAATCTTTTCCATTTGTGGAAAGTTGGCTAACTCCCAATAAGGTATCAATCTAGAATATCAAGGCTGCCATGATATCAATTGAAAATCAAAACTAGACTTAATTCCATTTAAATTTAAACCATACTTGCCAATGCTTAAGATATTATCATCCAGTAATTAAGTACAATGATTTGCTTTCATTAAAACCAATTTATTGGCCAGAACACCTTCGATTCATATGATCAATACTAATGGTGATAAACTCATCAAAGGCGGTCTCAAAACCATTTAAATTGCATCGCTACATTTCTTGCCAAACCTAGCAACAAATTTAGCCACACGTGAAACTCTAATAGTTTAAAATTAGCTTTTCTTTATACCCACTGGACTTAGGGTCTTTTCTCTCAGCTTAAAACCTGCTTGTCACAGATTAATCAGCTTGGAAATTAAGCTTGCCACTTTAAATGCTAGTACTTGAACGTTTACTTTCTAACTCAATTAACAAATCAATTTCAAATTATAAAAAGTAATTTGAGATGCTCAGCGTAGGATCTTTTAAAAAATTTGTAAAATTAATGAAAATGGACTCCTTTATGAATCGTTTTCTAGAAAGAAGATAGGAAGCAATTTTATTCACAATGAACATTTGAGGGAGGGATGGGTTTTGTTCGACTGGACTACAGCAATGTTATAAATTTTCTCCGGGTGGTTGCGACTGAATTCTAATTGATAGGATATATTATTAATTTTTCTTTGAACATTTAGATGATTTTTTACTAATATTTAGTAGGAAATCAATGTTCTATGGTAAAATTAAAAAAATTATGCCAAATATTGATTAAAAATTAAAAATTAAGTAGAATTTGATTGGCCAATTGACCAAAATTCTTTTTTTTTTTGGTTTGGCCAACCAAAATTCGATCCACCTATATGACAAAATTTCGGTTAGGCAAGCCCAACCACCAAAAATGTGGTTAGGCTTTCCCAACCGCATTAATTATATTAATAAAATAGTAATATATATTATTAAAATATATAGTTTTATATAAGTTAAAATGTTATTAATTTAATTATTAATTTTATATAATCTATTTATATTTTATTAATATTTAATATAATATGATTATTATTGGATATATTATTAATAATACTTAATATATTATTATTAATATTGAATATATTTATATAGAATCTATTTTAACTTAAATTAATTATACTAATCTATTTTTTACTCTTCAAAAATTTAAGAGAATTTTATATTAATAATGGATAAGTCATTTATTTTTATTTTAACACTTATTTGATTGTTAAAAATTAAAATGACTCTTTTTATAATTCATTTATTATTTCTCTTGTCTTTTTGGAACACTATTTTTCTCTTTTCTCTTCTGTGTTCTTTATTTGTTTTTTCTTCTTTTCTATTCTATATGTTAGCTAATCATTCAAGTTTTTCTGTTCGGATTTCTTTATCTAGTTTCTCGACAATTATTTCATTGTTTCAATTTATCCAAGAGGTACATATAAATAATTCCTTCATGCTATTTTTTCTTTTATGAAATAATATTTGTTATTTACTGATTATTTTTGTTATAATATAGCATTGAAATATTTATTATTGGATAATATTTATAAATTAATATTCAAAATTGTTGTGATAATATTTTTTCCTTGGAGAAAATTTTTTGTTTGATATTATGTGAAAGATGATATTTTGTTTACTAGAAGTTTGTAAGATAATATTTAAATTGTTTATTATCATAGAAAATCCTGAAAATCGAAGATGGACGTATAATATATTAAATCTTGGTTGTAAAAGATATACTAATAAATTTTTATAGGAAATATAAGAGTTTATTACTTTTGCTTGTGAAAAATGACCTATAGATCTAATGCCTTGAGGTGTTAAATCAAGAAGTGATATTAAGTCCATTTATATAATTCTTTTTAAAAGTTTAACGAAGAAGGCCCAATAGATCTCCCTTATATCTGAGGCTTCTCAAGCCCCAGTAATAGTATTTGAGCCTAGTTTGGCAAAGATAAGTATGGAGATGTGGTAGCCTAAGTGGATGGAAATCCTCCTTTGTATACTTAAAGCAAAAGGTTTTGTGGCTAGGTATAATCATATGAAGATGGGGAGGCACACATTTAGAGCAAAAAGTTCAAGGGTAAGGCATGGACACAATGTTTGAGGCTCCCTTAAGTCTTAATATAAAGTGAACTTAACTTTTGGTGAAAAGACTTAGAGTGATAAGAACTAGCTACTATGGGAGTGAATAAGCCAAAAGTTAAACTCACTTTCACACTGAAATAGATAAAAACTATTTGTAAGTTTTAGACATTTGACCCAAAACCTTAAAACATTAGGTCTATTAGTCATTTCCATTATATGCCCCTCCTTTAATTCAATTTTATCTAATAGTGAGACTTCTTTTTGAGATAGATGTGTAAGATGGAGATGAAAATAAAAACAAAATGAAATTATTAGATAAAAGGTAATTCATATATATATGCTTTGTTATTAATATTAATTATTAAATAATTTATCATTTATTTATATTAATTATTTAAAATGATTAATTATTAAGTAGTAATTTTTACTATATTAAATCATCTTATAATATATTTTATAATTTTATTTAGTTTAAATTTAAAATTTTTACTTCATAAAATTATGCATTATATATTAGGTTAATAAATTTAATATATATATATATGTATATATTAAAATAATATAAAATATATTTAAAAAATCACACAAAATAGCAAAGTTATGGGCAAAAGTGTAAGAATTGTGAAATTTTCAAATTTTATCCTATGAAATCATAACACGACAAGATTTGAAATTCCTTTCTTTAAATGCACAAGTTATACTTATAAAAAAATATTTTTGACCAAAATATGGTTGTATAATTTCTGACTAAAATATGAAATATGGTCAAATAAGTGTCTGACTATTTTTTGATAGGTGTCCAACCAAAATATGGTTGGATACTATTTTCTTACACAAACATGGTTAGATGTATCTTTGGAAAATAGTGTTTCTGAATTTTTTTAAGTTATAATTTTATTTTTAAAATAAATAATAAAAATTAATTATATTCTTTTTATTTTAATTTTTTAAATAATTTGATTATTATTTATATTAATTAAAATAATCTATATAAAATATACTAAATAATAAAAATTTATTAAATATTAATATATTAAATATTAATAAAATAATAAAAGAAATTAAAAATCAAATTAATAATTTAGAATTCTATATTCTATATTTCTATATTATAAAATTTCAAATTTCTTGTAAATAATAATAAAGCTATCAAATGAATTATTAATTGTAACATCCAGTCCCCTCGTAAATGTGAAAAACACAATGTTCGATTTTTCCGTAAATATCAGAAATGGGCCAAATATAAAAGAAAGTCCTCGAAATAGAAGAAATTAGAGCCAACTAAAGTTGTGATAAAATTTTAAATATTAGAAAATGAGGATTTGAGGTTTAAAATGTCCAAAAACCAGAGTTAAAAGAGCTTAGAAAATTTGCCGAAAGAAGTAGGGCATTTTTGTAATTTCTGAAAAATTTTGAAAACTCATAAGAGGGCTTTTTAAATAAAAATTTTGAGCTTTTCGGGGTTCTCAGAGGCCTTAAAAACTATGGGAACCCCTATAATAGTTGAAACCCCTCCGGTGTGCGATTTCGGCTGTCAGTTGATTAAAACTTTAACCAAACGATTCAGAATAGTTTCAGATCCTTTTTGAGTGATTCCAAAGGCATTATTATGATTAAGAGCCTAAGAAATATGATAGAAAAGACAGTTCTTAGAAAAGATTTGAAATTAGCCCAAAAGAACAAAACTACGAAGAGGGACTAAATTGCAAAGTTTAAAAGTTGCTTAAATGAATTCCTAGGCTCATAAAAACGTCCCACCTCTGGTCAGATCTCTTCACCAATTCTCTCACACATTAAAACAGAATTAAGAATGGTTGAGAGTGGTGCACAAGAGGGGAGGCCATGGAAGGAAGAAGAAGCTTTGAAAAGTGTAAGTTTTAGCCACTTTTTCCTACTCCTTGCCTTGTTAAACTTCTTCTCCTCTTCTTCCTCTTCCTTCTAATGGTTTTGGCATTTAATTTGGTGCTATTTTGGGGGCAGAACAGAGAGGGAAATTTTGAAATTTGAGGGAGTAAGCCAAGCAAGTGGAAGAATAAGCCAAAGGAACCAAGAAAGTAAGGTAAAATCTCTACTCTTTGCTAGCTTCTTCCTCCCCCTTCCCTTGAAGGTATTTCATCCAGCAAGGAGCCCATCTCCTAGGAGCTGTGGTCTATCCAAATCATGGAGGGATTAGAGGTTTTAGAGGGCAAGGATTAAGAATGAACTAATAGAATCAAGAAAGGGATATTAGGAAATAAGATGGAACCATTAGGGATCTAAATGCTCCCTTGCAAATCTGATTTTATCTAAGAGTTCCCAACCCTATGTGAATATTTGTATAAGTTCTTAAAAACCTTAGAGAGCTTCCCACATGCACTTCCCATCCAAGAAAGTAAAGAAATTGCAAGAAAAACTAATGAACTTTAAGTTGAAAAAGTGTAGTGCATTTGAAGGCATTGTAAAAAATGATTTGATATATAAGTTTCCTTGCATGTGTGAGTATTTGATTGAGCTCTTAAGACCTCTAAGAAGCCTCCCAAGTGTGTCTCCCATCAAGGAAAAATCAAGAAGGCCATGAATTCTTCTTCCTTCTCATGTCTCGGCCTAGGCTACTTGAATAGGTTAAGAAGTGTTTAAATTCATTCTAACCTTGGTTTGAGCCTTTTCTTGATAGTAGAAGGTAGGAGAAACTCTTGGAGAAAATTTAGAAGCCATGGATTGGGTGATAAGGCAATGGCTTCCATAATGTGACCTTATGAAGCAACTTGTGTCTAGGCTTTTGTAAATGAATAAGTAATGGTTCCAAGGACCTTAAATAAGGTCAAGAGGCCTAGAAATGATAAGAGAATAGAGCCAAGAACTTGAATCATGATGGTTGCTTCAATAGGCCATTTATGGAATTATTATGTGACTTATGGAACCAAGTATGTTATTAAATATAAGTTTAATGTCCTAACTTGTTTCAAGAGTGTAATTAGCTTTCATATGATGTGTTTAGGTCAAGAGAAATGATTTCCACCCTCTTGGATGTGTGAGGTCAAGGAAGAGGACTCAAGGCTTAAGGAAAAAGTGTGTAAATGCAAGCAAGGTAGCTCTCTATCTTTTTTCCTATGCACGAATGAATGTCTACATTATTTTTGAATGTGTGTATGAGTTATATTTTAGTATCATGTCTATGTTCCATGGAACCATAGTATTGCATTATGTATTCAAATTATGCCTATAAATGTTGCATTGGTTGGCTTGAATGTGAAGAGGCCAAGAACCTTTTATCTTCGATGAGGATGAGCCAAGAACCCTTAGAAGTGGTTGAGACCAAGAGAAAGTCTTCCAAGAGCAAGGCTTAGTTCAAGGCCTTTGAGAAAAAAGGTGAGGTAAGTTTAAGAACCTTGAAGAAAGTGGGTGAGGCTAATCCATTCATTTGGCAAGCCTAAGTATGTTATGTGTACTTTGTGTAAATGCCAAGAACGTATTTTGTACCATTTTCCATATTAATATGTCATGCATGCATCCTTAAGACTTGTATTACATTCTTTATGTAAGATTGAATGGGAGATGAACTATTGGGATTCTTTGAATCTCATTCCCTCCTCTCTAATATCCTAACATGCTAGGTGGAGCCAATGAATAAGGAAATGGAAGTCACCAAGTGAGGAGATGAAGTCTTGATCATAAAGCTTTTAATTTTGTTTATGTTGTAACCAAAAGGGTGGCATATGATGTAATCTTTTGTTAGAATTGATGCACAATGAATGGAACATATGTAAATATCTTAATAGATGATGTATGCATGAAATTTTTGGATTAATGGGATGTATTGCAATTTTTGGGTATGGAATGCCAAGACTAGCCTTATGGAAATGTGTCTATGGTATGGGGTGAGAGTGTGAGTTCCTGAATTCTGGGTTTGTACACCTTTAAAATAAGTTTAAAATGTCATTTTGGTGCAATCTCACATGCTCAAATGGCTACACAAGTTTGGGAAGCAAATTTGGACCTTTTGACACCATTATAGAGCTTAAAAATGACCAAAATGGAACCCCATGAAGGAATTTGCCCATAAAATTTTGCAGACATGTAAGGCTCATCAAGAAAAGCTAAAGTTCAGAAAAATCAGAGCTCTATAGAATTAATTATGAATTTTCAAAGTTCAGATTTTTCTGCTGTTATGAGGCATATACTGTTCATAGGGTCAAATTTGCATTCTATGTCATCTGATGGGAAAATGATGTCCAATGCTTTTGAAATTTTATAGACATAAACTAAAGGTCATAAGCTTTTTTTGGCCACTTAGATCACCTCATTTGGAGGTCTGAGCAAATAGTTATACATTTTTGAAATTTGCTGTCAGTAGCAGTGACATCCTAGGAGTTCAGTCACTGTTCTATAGATTTCCCATTACTAAATGTATCTGTTTCATTCTGAAATTATTTTTATCATAAATTTAACATTTTTAGCTTTCCATAATGACTAAATTTGTATGATTTTGATTTTTATAAAATTAGTTATGAATTTTAGAAATTTATATTAGTAATCTAAAACAGCAGCCTAAGCAGTAGCGACCTCAGTAGTTTTCAAATGTCGAACATCTTTCCCTTAATGATTCATGAACTGAAAATATTTTTACCATAGGGTAGACATCCAGAGCTTTCTAGAATGGTAAAGTTTTTTGGTTTTTGATTTTTGTAGAATTAATTGGATATTTTCAAAATTTTCTGCAGAATTCTGTAACAGTTCCAGAATTCAGTCTGACATTTGGACCATTTTGGATGTCAAACGCCATCTGTGGTGAATGTTATGGTCTGGGCATATTTTTAGTGTAAAGTATACATCCATAGCCCCCCCAGAATGACTAAGATTATATGATTACAATTTTTTTAAAATTAATTATGATTTTTCAAAGTTTGGACAGAATAAGGGGCAAATTTGGCTGAAATTAAACAAACTCATTTCATACTCCATTTCGGTTTTCATGAACTATGAGCATGATTTTATGATGCAAATGAGTTGTAATGATGTATTTAAGTATGCGAATGTGTAGCATGAGCTCCCATGATCTATGTGACATAAAATGCGAATTTTTAAGTTCGAAACAACGCAAAGGAAGTCATTATTTTATCTCCTTTTTTCTGATACTTTTATGAATATAATGATATAAGGTATGTGGATATGATGAGATGAGCTAGAATTCTATGGTGTTACATTAATAATCTATAAATTAATAATAATAAATTTAATTCTTATTTTGTTTTTTAGTATCTTTATTTCATAAAATTATATATTATATATATTACAAAATTTGAAATCTTAAAAAAAAGATCAAAATGAATAAAAAAATATGAATTAAAAAAATTCTAATATGAGAACAAAGGCACTAACAACAAAAGTTAAGATCTTGTGAAATTTCAAACTTCCCACCAATAGATAAAGGTGCAAATCTTAAAAAAGAGAGAAATTAATTTTAAGCAGGTTAGATTTTCTATAAATAAATTTGCAAGTTCTGTTTTTCCTTTGTCTTTTACTCTCATCATTTTTTTTTGTTCAGCTCTCTTTAGCCTAGTGGTTCAACTTTCTTTCACTAGGTTCAACTCTTTTTCTTTAGTCTCTTCATCCTCTTCTTTTCTCTCTCACTTACTATCTATTCATCTTTTCTCTCTCTATTGATTTTTTGTTTTTTGGTCACTCATTTTTAGATTATTGTTGATTTGATGTTTCTTTTGCATGTGAACTTTTGATAATTTCCTGGTTGAAATTTTTTTATTTCATTTAATGGTTATTGATATATTTTTATTGAAGTTGATTAGTTTGATTTATCTAGTTGATTATAATGGGATATAAATTTGTACCTTTTTTTTTAATTTCGTTCCTATCTTTTATACATTACAAGATTTGATTTGAAATTATGATTTGATTTGAAATATTTGAAGTTTTAATTTGATTTGAAATGTTTTAAAGTTTTGATTTGATTTAAAATATTTTTTAGGAATGAAGAACAAACACTAGAAATAATCAAAGAGGCAATCCTAAAACCCCATAAATGCAAAAGTGGAAGAAGAGCACAAGCAAGAAAGTCTAGAAATACATAATAGAACGAACAAAAAGAACCTAAAAAAAGTGAAGAACATGAATAATAATAATAAGAATAATAATAATAACAACAACAACAACGAGCAACTAAAATAAATGACATAAAATTTTATTAATTATGAATAATCATAATATAAAATTTTCAAATATTATTAATATTATTAGTTTATTACAATATATAATTATTATTAATATATAAAAATATTTAGTATATTTAATAAAATTATTAAAAGCTTTAAACATTAATATTTTATTAAAGAATAAAAAAATAAATTGTTTCCTCCAAAGTTGTGGTCGAATATATTTAACTAGATTTCGATAGTTTATTAATTGGACATGTGTCCAATCTAAACAATTCCAATAGCCCATTGGTCAAACATATATTTGACTAATGGACACATGTTCCAACCTTTTTTCTTTTAAAAATTTTATGATTTTTTAATTAAATAAATTAAAATTTATTTTTTAATTATTATTTGTATTAATTAGAATACTTATCATTAATTTTCATTAATATTATTTAATAATTAATTATTATTATTTAATTTATTATATTACATAATTTATTATTTGTTGCATATTAGATAAACTTTTTTTCATAAGTTAAAAAGATGAATTGATGTGACAATTTTAAGAGATAAAATAGAACTATTGTGTAACACTATCAAGTGATTCTAGTTTAGTTGAAAAAATCAAGGTAATTAAAACCAAACCGAACTGGCTAGTTGGAATGGGAATCAGACCTTGGTCTAATTCAGACACTCCTTAAAACTAACGTTTTCAAGAACTTGTTAATGCTAATCAAAAACTGAGTTTGACTCATTGATTTTGGGCTAGAACCAGTGCAGATAAATTAGGTTGAACTAGTTCTTCTTATAGACCTTCCAAATTCAATAGTTGGAATTGAACCCGCACCTACTTCCTTCTGAAACATTCATGGACCATTTAGCCCACAATGCTTCTTTGTCTTATATGTGTAAACTTTTTATATAAATTGGTTATCAAATGCATTGTTGGCTTTGCTTCAAGAAAAATGCTATTTCTAATCTTGAACCCATGTACCTTTATTTCTAAAAAAAAAAAAAAACACACACACACACACACCCCATTTGAGCTGCACTGCATCTTGCATTTGTGTGTGTAAATTTTGTTATCAATAGATTATTCAATAGGTAGTTGGCATTTTTTGAAAAGTAATAATAAAAAATTAATATATTAAATAATTAGTTCTTATGATGTCTTAGTTTCAATATTTTTTTCAATACATTAATATTTGATGATTATATTTATTAATAGATAAATTATTTTAGGCTCAAAATTTAAAATTAAAAAGTTAACCAAATTTAAATATTATGTTATATTTGATTTATTTTTATACATAATTAGTAATAAAATATTTCCAATTTTATTAATTTTTGTTTATTATTATTTATGATACTAAATTTTTAATATTAATATATTATGTATTTATTTATTTATTTATTATTAGTTCAATCAAATTTGACCATAATTCAACCAATAAACCGTGAACTAATATTTTTACTAGTTAAATGACTAGTTTAATTTTAAAAATATTAAAATATATATTAAAAATAAAAAATTAATTGATTGGCAAACAACTAATTTTAGTTGAAAATCATATATTTTTTAGTAAAATTCATAGATTTTTTACTAAAATTCATTTTTATTACAACTCTTTTTATCAATAGTTTTTGTTTTTTTGTAATGGTAGATGATGCAACCTCTATCACATGCATCAGATGTGGTAAGTGAAGATCTATATAAGCATTACCTAGTGACATATCAACAACTTGTTAGCCAAGTTAGCTTCAAAGTCCCAATTTCATGATAGGTCTTAATGTTAGGGATTGAATAAAAAACAATTAGCAAATGTAATGATTGATTTTGATAGAAAGAATTATAGCAATCAAATTCAAAATTGGGGTAAACTTTAGGAACCAAATGTATAATTTTCAATTTATATTAGTGTTACATAGTGAGGTAGTGAAAATACACAAAAGAAAGATTGAATATGATTGCACAATTGCAAAACACAAACATACACAAAGAGTATATTGAATAATTGCCTTATTGATAAGTAATTAAAAAATAACATCATAGGGTATTTATAGGAAATTGGGAAACACTACTCAACTCTAATAAATAAGGAAATAAATCCTAATTAAAAGGAACTGAAAACAAATGTCACAAAATAAGAAAGTCTTTGAAAACAAGAAAATGCATACTAATAGGAAAGTCTTTAAAAATAAGAAATTTCTTAAAATAGGAAGATTTTATTAATTAAGAAGCTTTAGAAGTTAGGCCACTTATTTGGACTTTTACTTGCGCTTCCTCTTTGACTCTAATAGTCTAACTAACTCATAAACTTATCTGCAATGTGCTTCATGTTAGTCCCCTCCCATTAGAAAGAACTAACCTCACATTAGGCAAGATATCCAGGTATAATAGTTTCATCTAATAGATGAAATAGGAATATGTTTGTCATATTAAATGTCTTTGAGATCCCTATCATGTCTGGTAGGTCCACGACATATGCAATATCACTTATTTTCTTCATTATCTAGTATGGACTGTATTTATTGGCCTATAACTTTCTGTAAGAACCTACAAGGAACTACTCTTTTACAAAAGCACCATCACTTGATTACCTTATGCAAATATTTACTTCTTGCAGTGTTGGTTTGTAGTCTATTTATACTTGGTACTAGTTTATTATAAACATTGTTACACTATCAAGGCTTACATCTTCTTTGTCTCTCTGAACATGGCTTCCATTTCTTGTTTAGACTATGAAATTGTAAGGAAATTCCATCCCCTCCATTTTAAAAGATTTGGTTGTAGGACTTCCTTTCATTAGTAGTAATTTGTGCTTGGCACCATCTCTTTCTAGCTTGTATGTGTTCTCCCTCCATCATGCTGGGCCACTAATCATACTATCTTGGCCTACTAAAGAGTAGGTGGCTTGCATCCATACCCACCATGTTAAAATACACTTCATCCTTATACTTCCTCATAAAGAATGACACTTTACATTACTCAGTCACTGATATTTTCTCCACCATTTTAATTAATGGTACATGGGTTTGGGTGCTTCTTTATCTTCAACCTTAATTTTTCTGCAACCACATTGCCAATGATATTCTGGCCACTCCTATTGATGATAACATCAAATTTTTTTTTAGTAATGGTGCATCTAGTTTGAAACAATTAATGGCATTGCATGTTATCCTTCTATTTTGGTGACAACTTCATCCTCCTCACTATATAACTTTATCCACCATCATTATCTTCACAATCATATACATCATCTTCCTCTCTGTCTAGGCTACAATAGACTATCATTATCATATCCTTCCTTGTCTATTATATGAACCACTTTTTTTGAGAGCACATTCATTAAATATATGCCTTAGTTGATTATATTTGAAACATTTTCTTCAGATTGGCCTAGCATTAGGACTTAATTATATATTCCTTACATTTGTCACATTTGGTTTTCCTATAACCTTCTCTTATCTGCTTTGATCACTATACATGGGTGCCTCTTGAATTGCCTTTCTTTTATGGTTAAGTGCTGTATAACTCTTTATGTTATAACTCTGGAAGGAATAATTTAACAAAATTTTCTTGAATCATTAATTTAGCTTTTAAAGCAATGTTCTAAGTCTCTGAAAGATGTCACACTACTTGCATGTCTATTTTTTCTTTAACTGTTAGTTTAATCCATCCAGGTATCAAGCAACCAATGATCCTTTAGATTCACTCAGGCTGTTCCTTTTCACTAGTTTGAGGAACTTGGCAATATATTCATGCATAGATCTCTAGTGTTTGGTGACACTCTAGTATTGCTAGAACAAGATTTATACATAGACTAGGGGAAGAAAATCTCTCTGTAGTAGTTGCTTCATCTTGTACCAAGTTCATTGGGTTTTCACAATTGCTTTATTCTCATAATTCTTCCTAGATTGATGTCTCTCCCTCAAGGAAGACACTCCTAAGCAAGCTGCACTTACTTTCCCTCTGGTATCTCCATGTACTTAAAGAACCTGTCTATCTTTGCAAGCCAATTGAAAAACTTTTGAATATTCAAATTTCTATTAAAACATGGAATATCTACTTTATGTATAAACTCACAGTTGTCTCTATCCCCATGACCATTCCACCTATATACACTATGCCTTATAGGCTTCACGAAATACTCATCCTTCTCTTCATTTGAATCCTTCATGTAGACTAGTTGCCTATGTTGTTGTGTAGCAATGACTATTGTGTAAAATTTGCAAGCAAACAAATCGCACAAGTAATATAGAGAAAGTAGATTGAGTATCATCCCATGAGAAAGGTGGATCAAATACTAATTCTGAAAAATTAATACTATTATCTAGAAGATCACTACAAGTAAATAAATTAAGAGTTAAGGGAAAGCAAATATGCAAAAATAACCAATGAGACAATCTAATGGTAAAAGGCTTTAGGATTTAGATTTCAACATCTTTTCTTATGGATGAATTTGACTAAATTATGTAATTTTTTTTATCTTAATTAATGACTGATTCCTTAAATTATGTAAAATTTCCTTTCAAAATAAATCACACGTATTTATAATAGGCTTATGTCTACTCTTATGATCATGTGCTCTAATATAAATCCATTATAACTCTATAGACCTCAATGTACCCCTATATTTAGTAGCTTTGTTGGCATGTAAGTTACAATCCCACCTAAACTAGATTATTATTTCTAGAAACCTATGCCTAAGTTTACTATTTAGATAATCCCCTACAATGATTCACTTTTTGGTTCTTTTCACTATAGATTTAACATTCACAATAAGTGATTGGCAAATTGCAAAAGAAATTAAAAGTTGAATAGTAAATTAATTAGATAAACAATTATTACATGAGTATAATTAGAATTCAAATATACTTAAAAGACATATCCATCCAAACCTTAAATCTAAGGGATTTAGTCACTTATAATGAATAATAAGATAAAAATTAAATGAATCCATGAAGAAAGGAGTAGATTAAAAGAAAAAAAAGTATTGATGGCTACAATATTCGATGGGAATTCTAGATCTTGGTGTCACAATTATTCTCTAAAACTCTTTTCTGTTGATTATAGCATCCTAGCTAGAATGATTTTTAGAGGGTATTTATGCATAGTTTGTAACACCATAGCTTTTTGGCCTTTACTTTATAATCCATAGGCTTATGGTTACATATTCACATGAAATTAATACATTAAACGACGAAAATTATGTAATGAAAAATTCCTCTAATTCATGATTAGCTTTAGGGAGCATGTGAACTCATCAATATTATTTTCCATCCATAACATATCCATACGAGTCAGAAATGTCCCATTTTATCTCATATATCTAGGGTTTGGATCCATACAACACAAAAACCAGAATTTACTCTTGGGTTGCCATTATAGCTTTTTGATATGAACTTTGAAAAATCATAAATAATTTTAAAAAAATTGAAATCATACATATAATAACTTTGTGAAAATATATAGATGTTAACTAATGGATAAAAATAGTTCCAAAATACAAAATACCATCTGAACAACAAAAATAATGGAAAAATACCAAAGGTACCAACTGTGTCTTGATATTGAACATGAATTTCAAAAATTCAGTTCTCCTTCTACAAAGCTCTAAATGATGTGCCTTTAGTGGCTATGGAAAGATTATGATGTCTAGTTTATACTTACAAAATTTTATGAGCATTGGACTTCCTTTGTCCTACTCGTGACTTAAAGAAGAAAATTGACCATATGAATAATACACATACCAATTCTGTATAATTTGACCAATTTTGAAAAATCATAATAAATTCCCTGGAACTCCAAATTGAGTGATCTTTAGCTCTATGAAAATTTCTAGATGAGACCTATTTACTGGCCAAGTTTTATGGAAAAACTCATCAATTTAGTCAGACTTTAGTTCATCTCAATATTTGGTTAAATTTGAAGTCTATAATGAGTTCCATATGTACCACATGCTCTTCTTATCTTTCCACAACCACTTGAGTATGTCTAAAAGTATAAACATTGCCTAGGGAAGTATGCCAAATGGTTCAAATCATCATAGAGCTCGATCTCATCATACCACATGCATTCATACATATGACCATAAGGGTGCTAAGATGTCAATCTCCAACATAGGCATTCATTTAGCTTCAAGATTGATATACACATCGTAATGACATACATTTGAATTTGTTCAAATAGTTACATCTCATATACATCATGTATTTACAAACTTTGACATCAAATTACATTCAAAGCTATGCTATTGTCAAAATATAGCTAATCATACTCCTTGGCTCCCATTTTTGCTTCCTTAAACTTCACCTAAACATGGTTAGATAGAAAATTAGGATGAGTGAGATTCAAAGAATCTCAATATCTCTTAACACTTTCAAACATACATAATAGATACATATACATGTCAAAAAATACATGCATGGCATTTAAGCTACTAGCGAACATATATAAAGCATTTTCCTTATCACAACAACTCATACATATTATACATAATCTCTCAATGGCATTAGTCTAGTCTCACCCATTATCAAAGGACTTTTGACTTAGCCCCACTCTTCTTGAGACTTTTAGCTTTGTCTCACATGTTCCTTGGGACTTTTGGCTTATCCTCACCTATGCTAAAGAACTTTTAGCTTAACTATACCCATTCAAGCCATATTACATACATAAGAAGAACATTGGTACTATAGCAAGTAAGTAATAGCTAGAAACATATCTCATGGATCAAACATACACACAAGCACTCAAAGACAAGAAAACATCCAAATAATATATGAGAAAAAGGTTATAGAACTACTTTGAAACAAGATTCACACATTTTTCTCTTTGATTATTCTTCTCTTCTCTCGACTAAACACTTGCAACTAGGTGAAGCTTAATTCTTTTAGTCTAAACACATCAAATGGGACATAATTATATCATTGAAGCAAGCTCTAACATCACATACACTCTATGTAAGGTTACTTTCTTATAAGGCTTTATTATGTTTCCATGCAAGGCATAATGAAACAACTATTGGAATTCATGATCTTGGTGCCATTTTCTTCTTCAATCTAAGTCTCTTGACTCCATTTGGACTCCTCAAAATCATCACAATTTCATTTCAAGGAGCTCACACCTTAGTTGCTTCTTTATGTCTTAAAATGAAGCCTGTATCTCTATCTTCCAAACTATGGTTTTAATTTCATTCTAAGGCTTCCTTTGATGTTCATTAGTCATATTTAGTCCCTTCCTAGCTTTAGAATTAAAAAGTAATCTCCTTAGGTGCCTTATCTAGTCTTGGCCTAGACATGCTCTTGATTTGGCACCCATGGAGTTTGCTTCATTTCTTTTAGGGAATTTCCACGTGTGAGACTTCCTAGGTATCTTGAGAACTCATATATACTCTTAGATAACCTAAATTATCATTGAAAAGTCTCTTACATATCAAGATACAACAAAAACCCTAACTTTTGTAACTTTAATTCTAATGCTTCTTCTTTGAATTCCTTTACATATTCTTGTTCCTCACACTCTAAAACCTATGTTTCTTCCTTGTTAAGACCAAAATTCACTCCTTCTTGCTTAGGCTCAGTGCTGGCTGAAGCCTTAAGGAAGAATAACATACAAAAGAAGCATGGAAGGCCATAGAATTACCTTGTATTCAAGCCCTTTTTCAAGAGTTCTTTCCGTTGCTTCAAGCTTCTCCTTGAAATTGAGTTATCTCTTTTGGAACAGCCCCAAACCAGCCCCAATTAAGCCATGAAAATCATAGGAAGGGAGAGGAGGAGAGGAACAACATTTATGAAGGAAGAACCATGAAAATCCAAGAATTTCTTTACCTTTTTGCTAGTCTTTCCTCCCTTCTTGGCACCCCTCTTGTGCGTCCTCCATAGCTGGTCTCATCTCTATTTTTTAGGCAGAACATATGTCAGTTAGGAGAGGAGGAGAAAAGGGACGTGACTTATAAAGGAGAGTGCTTCTTAATTTTTTTTTAAAAATTCCATCCTTGTCTCTTTTTTTTGACTATTTCTTTTTGG
Source organism: Erythrophleum ivorense (assembly GCA_026724425.1). Taxonomy (NCBI): domain Eukaryota; kingdom Viridiplantae; phylum Streptophyta; class Magnoliopsida; order Fabales; family Fabaceae; genus Erythrophleum; species Erythrophleum ivorense. The sequence continues at coordinate 7,033,472 of JAIUCV010000018.1, forward strand.
GCTCATTTTAACTCCTTTTTTATAATTGTCTTTTCCATCATAAAATTTAAGTTTTCTAACTTATAAAATGCTTTTGATTTTATTCAAATTGGATTAAAAATCATCTCAATTGAACCAATCAAAATTTGGGTCAACTGACACTCTAAAACAAAAATCGAAGGAGTTTAAACCATTATAGGTATTTTTATAATTTTTAGAGCCTCTGAGAACTCCAAAAAAATCAATTTTCCAATTTAAAAATCACTCCTTTGAGTTTTCTAAAAAGTGCCTGAAATTATGAAAATGCCACTATGCTTTTATTAATTTTAATTTAGCTTTTTTGGCTCTGTATTCAAGGTACCTTGGGCCTTGTATTTCTATTATTTGAGGTCTATATTATTGTTTTAATTTTATTTGGCCTCAATCTTTCTATTTAGAGGAATTCTTTTTATAACCATTTCATTTTTGTTGTTTTAATGAAAACCAGACATTATATAATTGCCCTAGAGTTCTCAAAAAGTTCCCAAAAATACCATATAACTTTCCAAGAATTTTGGAGTTATCTTAATTCAATTAGGATTTAATTTTTTGATTTTATTCTTTAACTTGGCAACCTCTTCAAAGTTGCTTTCTTTACAAAAGATATAACTCCAGATATTATCTTTCCATTGCACTAGATTTTGCAGAAAAAAGGCCCATAGCTCAAGTTATGAGCTAAAAATTGACACTGCCTTAACCAATTTGCCCAAACTCAGAATCTCCACCTCTTAACCCATTTATTCCTTTAAAACAAACCTATTTTAACTTAAGCCTTCATGAAAGTTGTAGCTCTAGATGTATAGGTGATTTTGGGTTTTTGAATTACTTGATTCCAATATAAGAAACCTCAAATTCAATTTTTTCAAAAGTCAAAAGTTGAACAAAAATCCTCACCCTATCAAATTTTGGGCTTTTGAATTACCTGATTCCAATATTGAAAGCCTTAGATACATACTTTTAAAGAGTCAAAGGTTAACCAGAAATCCTACTCGTATCAAGAGTAAGGTAGTTTTTCACACTAGAAGCCACATGTAACATTCTTAAAAATTAAGATTTTTTAATATTTTATGAAATGAATCTATTTTAACCTAAAACGAATGAATTCAAACAAAATGATTTTATATATGAAAAGTACAAGACAAATAAGACCTATAAAAATTTTTAGGTCAAAGGGGGTCAAGGGACAAAATTATCATTTGTCACCAAGATAAACTCTTATAATTTTTTCATAAAGGTAAGGAATTAAGAACTAGCATAATATATATATCATCATATAGGAAATAATGTGCAAAAAATTATAAAATTTGTTCTATAAAATTTTGAGATCATTAGAACCAAAATAGCCTCGAATGATTAAAAGCTTATATCGAACCAAATTGGACCTCGAAACTCGAGTTAACTACCTCAAGAAGTCTAGCATAGAAAGGGCTACCGAATGGCGGTGATAGAATCTAGAAATATGAAGTTAAAATGGAGATATAAGTTAAAAATGAATAGAAGTGCTTGTCTACTACCCTTGTATTAGAGACAAAATTGTCATTTAGATCCTACATAATAAAATAATGAGATAATAAAATAAATGACTAAGGAATATAAGTGGGACCCATATTGGTATAAATAATATTAAAATATAATCAAGGAAGTAAAGACCCTAATTGAATAAAATATTATGATGAACCTTTGAAAGAACACATTAGAAAAATAGTGACATTTTCATAAATTTTGGCAGAAAAGGAGATGATGTGGCACCATGTACAGGGAAAGAGATGATGTGACACCATGTGTAGGGGAGATTTTTAAAGACTACATGTATTATAATGATGATGCTTACATCAGTAAATCTTAATCAAAAATAGTAATTGCACATTTTATGAAAAAATGACCGTTGATATCACTGCTGACTTTAGTAGTAATTATTATAAAATTAAGTGATTTAGTTAATTTAACCAAATAGGATAGTAACTATAGTTAAATTATAATTAAAAAGAAGATTCAATGGTAGATATTCATTTTTAACAAAGAATATGATCTTAGCTATTAAAATGATCCATTGGTTTACATTTTTTCTTATTTTTAGAAATTAAATCACAACCATTCATCTAATTTAAAGGCTCATATCTAGTCCTTAAAATCAAGATTTAATCATAGCCATCAATCTAATCTAACAGCTTGAATCTTTCATCATAAAACAAAATTAAATCATAGCCAGTCATTTAAGCCAAATTACACTTAAAGACTCACACACACTTTACACAACCCTTGTTCTCACACACACACACATATTCAGTTAAAAAGAAGAAAAAGGAAAGGACGAGCTTAGGCAAGAAGAGAAGAAAAGGAAGAAGAAAGAAAGAAGGAGGGAGAAAGGGAAAAATGAAGCCGTAAAAAATACGTTAACATAGATTATTTCTCTTCTCCTTTGCTTTTCTTTCATTTTTTACCATGGATTTCTCTCTTCTTCTTCTTCCATGCTTCGACCATGGCAAGAGCAAAAACGAGTTCTTGAAGTTTGATGAATCCTTGCCAAGAATGGATGAAGAATTTACATATATAGTAAATGGATTCATTTACTTTAAGAAAATTCCTAATTTTTGGAAACTTTTCTATGATTTATGAATCTTTGATTTTGAAGAAACTATGGAAGGAATTGAAGAGAAAATAAATGTGAGAATGATAGAAGAAGGCTTAGGTGGAAGATTGATTAATATAATTTTGATTTTCATGAAGATTATGGCAAGTTGTTCCTTGGATTTCATCTTGACGGAAACTTAGAAAATTTAAGAAATTCCTAGAAATTGATTTGGAGTTTTTGTATATGTATCTTCATTATGCAAGGATTGTCAATCGTTAACAAAAGAATATGGAAATCTCATCCACACATAGCTTCAACCTCACCATATAATATAGCTAGAGAAATGTTTTTCAAAATCCAATTAAGTTAGGTAATTTACACTAAAAATAAGGCCTATAGTGAAATTTTAGTGAATCATGGATAACTACATAAAAATTTAACTTTTTGGAAGGAAGTATTGACCATGAATTGTGTGAATTTTTAACTGTGTTATTAGAGGTATTTTGAATAATCTATATCATTTAATATGCTTTATATGCTGCCTAAATTACATTGATATTTATTTTGTAATTTTTGGAGCTTATTTGTGAAAGATAGAATTTTATAGAGTATTATGTTAACATTTAATTAAATGGTAAATATTTGTTCTGGTGATATGCTGCTTGAATTCATGTTTATATGGCTGTGTGTTATTTGGTAAAGGATTGGCTGGTATGAATTATGGCAGAGTTTGCTTGATTAGGGGATAAGCCTTGTGTGTGTCAAAGTTGGCACTGGACAACTGCTGTTGTGCTAAATGTCTAATTTTAAATAATTAAGATGCTTGAAACATTTAAAATAACTAGTTAGAACTAATGAGAGTCACTCAAATATTTTAGACCTATTTGGACTTATTAGGTTTTATTAAGCCTTCATTGTACCTAAACAAGCCTATTATGACTATACTGGACCTTGACGTTGGACCCTAAATTTGAACTATTCTAGACATAGAATGGGGCCTAAGACAAATTTGGACTTAAAAAAAATAGAAAGATAATTTTAATTATGTAAACATAATTTTTTCAAACTCCAATACACTGATATATTATCAAGATTATTTGAATATGCATAGAGTTGTATAAGGCATTTTTTCCCAAATATATCTATTATATCTTGACCAAATAATGACTTGGATGACATATTATTATGATATTTTGATATGACTTTCCTTGGGTACCCATTACGGGATGCCTCAGTAAAGAAAGCAGGGGTGAGCTTGTTAAGTCATGGCAGTGTAACATGATCTGGGTATTGAGTCTGTTTATGCCAGTGCAACATGATCTAGATATTGAGCATGGTAGTTTCCAAGGCCTAATAGTCAAACTAACACAGAAATATAATATTTGAACTAATTATTTGTTGTGCTTCCTTGTCATGTCTATATTGGTTTATTTGTGGGATGTGAGCTTGAATTTGTTAATATTTTATTTAGATCATGTTTTAAACTGAAATGTTAGAAATCTTGAAATTCACATGTTATTCTCTGTTTATGTAATCATATGAAATTTTTTTTAAATTTGTTATTCTTTATTTATATTGAATATTATGAAATATTGCACTATCCTCTGCTTATATTGTTATTGTAAATTTAATTATTCTTTGCTATTCCGTTTACCTTAATCTTTATTTATAAATTGAACGTTTGGCTTTTTTTCATAGTTATTATATTGTATTAACTATATTTATATTATTAAGAAAATTATTTCTTACTTCGTTGTGATTTATATTTTTTTTAGATGCGCATCTGTGGTGTGACTCTAGAATCTTGGTAGAGTGAATCCAATTTCCAATTTAGGGATGGATATTTGTCATCCATAACATCCAGATCATATCATGTGATGAAATGATTCATGTTATCCTAATTATATTCATGGCAACGGGGGAATAACAGACTCCCCCAATCCCTATGGGAGGGGTGCCTCCTCCATTCCCATGAAACGAAGATTAAGACTGCTGACACTTTTCTTTTTGTGGATAGGGGACTAACTATCAGAGTTCTTTTTGTTATCTGGAGATTTCTTTTTGGGTAATTTTAGATTGAATCCTTAGTGGTTCTATATGATTTGCACTGTTATTGACCCACTCCCTTATATTCTGGACAAAAATTCAATATATACTAATTGTAGTATATTTTTGTTATATGTGATTATTTGTTATATTAAAATAGGTTTAGTTTATGCATAGTGAAATTTTATACTACGATAGAATATTTATAGGGTTATAGTAATTAAATATAAATTAATTGGTCTTTTGCACTTAAAAAAATTTCATTAAAAATTGGTAATTAAAGAAGGTGTTACACCACATCTGGAGGTTTGAATGGACATGAATTTTGGCTTATAATACCACTCTATAAAGCTTAAGATGTCCTCTACAACTTTTCTGAAGGCCTCATTCATGTTTTGGACTTTTAGCCTAGTGAAAAACTTGTAACAAGTAACAAAGGTTAGAAATATAAAATGTTAAAATTTTCTAATTTTAAACTCAACTACTCCCAATTTTTAATTTATGTCCTAAACACAAATATCAGCATTAATAATCATAATAAGATATAAATTATACTAAATAGACAAATTGTAAGGAAAAATAAAAATGTGAGATAATGTATCTATCAATAACCTTATCAATTGGTTAACTATGAACAATATGTTCTTTGCTATGTGGCCTCTTATAGTCCTTATCCTTGTTGGTTCCCATGCTCAAGGCATTAAATCAATCCATCACCTTTTCAAAGCACTTCTTCAGACATTGGAATCAATGATTAATTCATTGCTCCATTGCCTTATGTACCACCTCAAGATCCATTTTAGTTCGTGATGTCTTAGCCCTTTGGTCTCTACCATGAGAACTACTACATGTTGCAGCCATTTCACATGCCATCAAAATAGATGAGTAGTTGAGCTTTGATACCAACTGACACAGTGAAAACATGTGAAAGAAAAATAGAACATGCTTGCACAATTGCTGTAACACCATAATTCTATCTCATCTCATGCCTTTGAATAGCATAATTATCATGAATACATACACATAATTCTCATAAAGGAGGCATGAAGATTTGGACTTCTATTTGCAAGTCATCATATCCAAAAATCCATTCGGTGTCACGTGGGCTGTGTGAGCTCATTCTATGTATCCTCATATTTATTTGTATGATTAGAACTCATTTCAATCACAAAAACTAGGTTTCAACCCATGGAAACCAAAAAGGGATATGAGACATGTAGATTCATTTTCGGCAGACTTGGCCTCATTTCTGGGCAAAGTTTGGAAATTCAGAACTAAATCCAGAAAAATCGAAAACATGTAATCTTAGTCATTCTGGAAAGCTTAAGACGTCTACTTCATGCTAAAAATATGTAGAAGTCTCAAAATCTCATATATAATGCGTTTGACAAGCGAAATCATCTACTGGTCGGAGGGGTTCCTGATACTGTCACAGTTTACTGATATGGACTTCAAAAATGTCTAACTAATTCCACAAAAATCCAATGCTTGCAAATGATATCACTATGGAAATATGTGGATGTTAAATAGAGAGTAAAAATATCTCCAGATCAGTTCATCAAGCCAAACTCCCAGAAATCGATGGAACAGTACCTCGGGTCTGGCAAGATGTCTGATACTGGGCAGAACCTTCGAAAATGCATATCTTCCTCTCTGGACCTCCAAATGAGGTGATCTCGGTGGCCACAGAAATCTTATGACCTCTAGTTTATTCATATAAAATTTCATAATCATTGGATACCATTTGACCATCAGGTGACACAGAATTCAAAACTGCCAGTATGAACAGTACCCCTACCAAAATCCATGAAAAATCCCAACTTTAAAAATTTATCAAATATTCTCAAGGTCTCCGAAAATTATGATCTTTAGCTTCCCAAAAGGCTCTTAATGAGACCTAATTGCATGCCAAGTTTCAGGGCAAGACTAACTCATTTGGCTAAAAAATGGCATAGGGTTCCATTATGGTCAATTTTGGCTCCATATTGGGTACCAAAATTTCCAAATGGATTCCTCTTGGTCTTGGCACCTTTTGGGAAAGTTTAAAAGCATATTTTAGACTTGTGTGAGCTGCCCAAAGGGTCCCAAATCTCATGCATCTCATTTTGGCCATTCAATCCACATTTATACACATTTGCATCAAACTTCCAATTTGCATAACTTGGCATTACATACCCAAATTCATTTCTAAAGTTCATACATCATATCCATACATGTATACATCACATAATATCATATTTACATGTGTCTCAAGGGTCATGTGACATTTACAATAATCATATACATCATTGAACTATCATTATGGTTCCAAAATAGCTAAAATAACACATAGGCTTGTCAATCTCCTTCTTTCATGGTTGTTGGCTCCCTTCACCATAGCTACTTGGTCCACCTAGCATTTTAGAGTATTGCAGAGGAGGGGATGAGATTCATAGAATCCCAATAGCTCATCTCCCATTCCATCACACATAATATGTGCAAGCAAGTTTCATATATGCATGCATGGAGAAAGTAGAAATCATAGGCATTTTAAAGCAACTTTGGCATGTGAATCAATAATGCAAGACATTCAAGAGCTCACTAAGTGTTTGGATTGGCCTCACACTTCTCCTCATAGATTTTGGACTTGCCTCACCCATTCTTTAAGCTCTTTGGACTCAACCATACTCTTGGGAGCCCACTTTGCTCTTGGGAGACTCTTTACTTTGTCTCAACCAAGCTCAATGGTTCTTGGCTTATCCTCACCAAAGGGAAAAGTTCTTGGCCTTTCCACACTCAAGCAAACTCACACAAATATCATGTAATCATTCGAAAACATAACATAGCATCAAGCATAATGGCATATAAAGGTATGCTAGCATACTTTTCTTAGCTTGAAAATACACATACACACATTCTAAAACAAGCTAAACACACATCCATGCATGAGAGAAGGTGGAGAGAGCTACCTTGCATAATTTCACACACTTTTTCCTTAGCTTTCAACCCTCCTCTTTCGGCCACACACCCACAATTTGGTGGAGATAGTTTCTCTTGGCCTAGATACAATTTATGGGAGCCAATTAGGTCTATGAAATATATTCTAAGGCTACATCACTTGATAAAACACTAGATTGCTCTATAGGCTCCATTATGGTTCATAATCACACCTAATGAAGCAACATCCATCAAATGACTTCTAGGCCTCATTCTTTCTTTTCAATTATGATTCTTGACTCCTTTTAAACCTCTTGGAGTCATCACATCATTAAAACAAAGGGTCTAGCATCATGTTGCTTCTTTAGGTCCTAATATGGAACCTATGGCACCAATTCACTTTCTTTGAGTTCTAAATTTTTTCTAAGGCCTCTACTCATCTTCACTCATCACCTATGACTCAAGAATAGCCTTAGAAAAATTTAAAACTTTCCCTAACTATAAGAACTTGCATAGGCCAAGACTATGGGGGGAAGAAGAGTTCATGGCCTTCTTGATTTTTCCTTGATGGGAGACACACTTGGGAGACTTCCTAGAGGTCTTAGGAGCTCAATCAAATACTCACACATGCAAGGAAACTCATATATCAAATCAGTTTTTGCAAAGTGTTCAAGAGCTCTACACTTTTCTAGCTTAAAGTTCATTGATTTTTCTTGCAATTTATTTGCTTTCTTGGATGGGAGGTGCATGTGGGAAGCTCTCTAGGGGTCTTAGGAGCATGTTTAAATATTCAACTAAGTCTAAAAACACTCATATAAAATCAGATTTGCAAGGGAGCATTTGGATCCCTAATGGTTCTATCTTGTCTCCTAATGCTCCTTTCTTGTTCTATTGGTTCCTTCTTAATCCTTGCCATCTAAAACCTCTAATTCTTCCATAAATTGGGCAGAAAACAGCCCCTAAAAATTGGGCTCATGATGCCCAAATTCGTGCAAGAGGAAGGGGGAGGAAGGAACTACCAAAGAATGGAAGTTTTACCTTATTTTCTTGTTTTCTCTTGGTTGCTTTTCACTTGGCTAGCCTCCCCTCACCAAATCCGAAAATTCCACCTCTGTTTTGCCTTCAAAACAGCACCAAATTAAATGCCAAAACCATGAGAAGGAAGAGGAAGAAGAGGGGAAGAAGTTTAACAAGGCAAGGAGTAGGAAAAAGTGGCTAAAACTTACATTTTTCAAAGCTTCTTCTTCCTTCCTTGGCCTCCCCTCTTGTGTGCCACTCTTAGCCCTTCTTAATTCTGTTTTAACGTGTGAGAGAGTGGGTGAGGAGATCTGAGCAGAGGAGGGACGTTTTTATAAGCTAGGGATTCATTTAAGCAACTTTCAGAATTTGCAATTTAGTCCCTCTTTGTAGTTTTGTTCGTTTGGGCTCATTTCAACTCCTTTTTGAAATCCGTCTTTTCCATCATATTTCTTAGGCTCTTAATCATAATAATTGCCTTTGGAATTACTCAAAAAGGATCTAAAACCATTCCAACCATTCGGTCAAAGTTTCAGTCAACCAACAGCCGAAATCGCTTACCGGAGGGGTTTCAACTGTTCTAATGGTTCCCATGGTATTTGGGACCTCTGAGAAGCCCAGAAAGCTCAAATTTTCCATTTAGAAAGCCCTCCTATGAGATTTCAAAATTTTCCAAAAATTACAAAAATGCCCCTACTTTCCTCGGCAAATTTTCTGAGCTCTTCTGGCTCTGGTTTTTGAGCATCTCAAACCTCAAATCCTCATTTTCTAATATTTAAAATTTTATCATAATTTTAGTTGGCCCCAATTCCTCCTATTTCGAGGACTTCCTTTTATATTTAGCCCATTTCTGACGTTTACGGAGAAACCGAACATTGCGTTTCTCACGTTTACGGAGGGACCGGATATTACATTTCTCCTCCCCTTAAATAAATTTCGTCCTCGAATTTTAGGGGTACACTTTCTCTTACTCTTTTATATTCTGTTTAACTGTTCCTTTCTTTCCCTTCTTCCTGGCTCCATATGCGTTTCTCTCTGGTTTTACTTGTTTAAGTTTTCTCTCAGCCAGGGAATTTTCATTATTGACCTGTAATTAAGGCTCTATGATTATAGAGTACTAGTTAATTTTTCTCATAAGGGAAAGAAATTTCTAACTCTAGAGGCTTATCTTGGGAGAGTTTACTAATCATATAGGGTCAATGTTAACTCGTTTGCAGGATTAACGTTTCTTTCAGTGGACTCATTTACACATCTTGGGAGGTAACTTATTTCATATCACATCTCCTGTATCCTCTCTAAATGGCTTCTCATAATATCTTATCATCTTTTCTGATTATTAGAGCCATCAGAGGTTTTTGTCTGTTTACTATTTTGAAGTATACTGTCCACTGTTCATATCTGCGTTCTTTCTTACTAGCTCATCCCATGATTACAATTCATATCTCTTTCTGTCATAGGCCTCATATCGCAACTGCTTACTGAGATTACAGCTCCTTTGAGGAGTTTCTGCTTTTAATGATCCTAGTTTATCTATTTACTAGTACATCTGTCTTTGTACGCTAGGACTTTTTCTCACTTTCTTTGCTCACTTACAGTGGCATTTTATAGTCCCTTCTTCCAGTACTGATAAGCCTAACATGTGTGTCTCATACTGGCACCAAAGAGCTACTACCACTGACCACTATTGAGTTCTGTTGGGATGCTAGCTATTCTCACAGTTTTACTCACTGGAGATATATATTACCACCTACCTTACATAAAAACTGCACCTGACCCCTTTCTGAATACATAAGCTAACATGTAGGGATCTCTCTATCCCTCGGTCAGGGCTACTATCTGCTAGGTAGTGGTTCATCTGGCTCTAACTTTGAAAAGCTAATTTCTTGCTTTTCTCATCCCATACACTATGCTTATCTCTAAAGAGAGCTAGTCAGTGGTCTAACTATCTGAGTAAAGCCTTCATTCTCTGTGGCAATGGTCTACCAGACTTAGGAGGTTTGTAGCCTCTGAGACAAAAGTTAGTTGAAACTATACTGGTCTCTAAGGCAAATTACTCTGTAAAACTATCTTAGGCTGTCATCTCACCAGAGAACTATCATGTTGTGGCTAGGGCTCTCTATAACTCTGTGGGATCTACTGTGACCCCTGGGTCTACTGCGACCTCTCAGAGCCCTACTAGGGTCTACTGCAACCCACTGTGACATATTAGGACCTACTGCGATCCATCTCTGGGAGATGTCAAAGCCTAAGATCACTGTATCTGATAGTGAAATACATACTCACCAAGTCCGGTAACTATCGCCCATAATAGTTGAGGCTAAACTCAGAGGTACATCATGCTCTTCGTGCGAAGTGGGTTCTATGTAATCTGATTCTCTAGGATCCTGTCATACTAATACTAGGGAGCATTTTAAATTATTATTCATTGCTCCTCATAGGATCCTCAAATTCCCACTTTAGCCCCTTTTTCTTGGGCTTTCTTTTCTTACTCTATTGACTCGCTTACTTTCATATACTTATTTTAGTCTTCCTCTCATACCCTGCAGTTTGTAACTATGCCCACGTTCTGCTTTTAAAGTGCTTTGGCACTAGGGCATCTCACACACTGAATGTGGCTAACATCTTTGGCAAGAGAGAGGCTATGCACTGGTCCCTTCTCATTTCATTTACATATATTATAAGGGACTCAGGCTATGCATACTAAATCTAGACATTTCTACTAGGGATTCCTTTCTACATACTTTTCTTACTATTTTAGTATTCTTAGAATCCCTTTACCTTTCTTCTCTGACTCATCTCATTCTTTAACTAACTAGGATACTCTTCAATTACCGGGACACTTTTGTGAGTAATGTCATCGTTTGCTATGCACTCAAGTCACATTACTACTAGGTTGATCAGGCCTACTATCATGTAACCATTGTTGCAAGCAAACTATAACATCAAACACTAATACATAAGCGCCTCATGATTGAGCTCGAGGCCACTAGCGCTTGTATAGTACAAGTTTCCCAATAATCTAAAGTATTCCTCTCGTACTTTTCTTTATCTGTCCTATTCTCGTAAGATACTCGGGGAAAATTAGATTCTTTTTCTGCTACATCCCGAGATCTCTCTGTATTACCTGGCTATTTTTACTTTTGGCCATATCATGCTAGAAGGGCATCTATGCCAAGAACAAGTGCTTTCTGAAGTACTCAAGCACATTAACTGAATATCTATTCTTAATCTAATATATCCTCGGCTCGTAAAATATTATATCTTCTCTTTCTACCTTTCTTATCCTCTTACTTAGGTAAAAGGATGTTTTACTACTGGCTATTTCTGTTGCCAGTGCAAGTTTCTTTATGCTTGAGAGCACCTGTATTTTCTCGGGTTCCTCTACTAATTTACTCTCTATAACATCAAGGGGGTCAAATTTTCGTTCATACTCTTACTCTGTCCTTAACTAGACCATCCCTTGGTAAGAAGGATTTTATTTCACATAATCCCAGGAATTTCATTCTATGGTGCTCTCGGCTTACATTCTCTCTCTATGTAACACTAGGCTTACCTTTTTAGGCTATCTCTACCTTTCTCGAGCTTCCTCAAGGGTACTAAGGCACTAATTGTCTGTCTCAGCTTATTTCTATGTTTGGATTAGAGTGGGCTTTCTCTCTGTTCAGTCTCTTTAGCCTCATCCCCAGGAGCACAGTATGCTATTTCTAGGGTTCTGCTGACTCAATCCAGAACACATTTTCTCAATGTCTGGATCCTACCTTACTGAACCTCATGCTCTACTGGGTGCTCTAATCACTCACGTGCCTTAACCCCATATCATTCTCATATTAGGGAGCTCGTCTGACTAACTATTGGACTCATATATGTTTACTTTACTGGGCTTAGCTTACTCATTTAATCATTACTACAGCAAGGGTATCTTTTCTGTAGTTAATTTCTTAACCCTTCTTCACTTCCCTTTATGACTCAAGGGGGTCTATCTGGAGAAATTTACTAACCACTATCGAGTGGTTTCCCCGACTCAGGGTGTCTCATCTTTTCTTTCTCGATCCAGGGAGAACTTTCACTAAGCTCTTCATTCACATATCTCACCTGGAACGATGCTACTAGTCATCTTTCCTAAGCTTTAGCTTATGCTCTGCCTGGGTCAGCCATCTCATTGGACCTGTAACTTACTAACTATTCTCATTCTTTTCTGAGTCTTTATCACTAGGTTACTCATACTTACTTCTAGGTGTTACCTATAAGGTACACCTTTCTAGGTCACTCACTATGTGCTTCACTACTAGTAGCCTTATCTCACATTATTTCAAGGGTACACTAGCATTCTATCATTCAGTGTCTCATAGGGTAGCATTTTAGGTTGGAGTCAACGCCTTAAAAGCGGCTCTCAACAACCTTATCATTCCTGTGTCTAACTTTCTCTATAATGAGCTCTTTTCTCAAGCTCATTTACTAGGCCCACGGATTTCTTACTAATCTTTTGTAACTTTATTCAATATCCTTTTCTCTACTTATGCTAGGGGTTCCCACTCTCTATGGGTTGTCTGACCCCTTATCAACTCATTTCTCAAGTTGGTCTGAATATGACCAACAAGGCATTCTGGTGTCATTCGTTGTGGCTAGCACATCATTCGTTACGGCTAATTAGCCTCGGGTTCATTCTCATTTTCCTACCTGAGTATTGACCACGTCCAACTTCTCTAATGGCCGTGGCGAGGAACTATCTAGATTACCTTGCTGCTATCTGGAATAATTAGTCACGGCTAACAGCCTCTAATTGGCTTACTTTTCTAGGGATTGAATTTTCATCTTTAGCTACCAACCCGAGCCTCATTGTCTCAATATCTAGCCCATCATCAAACTAGAGGATTCTATCTCTTGCTTCACCTGTACATGACTAATTGTAATCTCAGGGCTGTTGGGCTCTAGGGTGTAGCTCGTAACTCAACTTCTGGCCTGAGGGACTTAGCTTTTTGGGCTCTGGAATTCATCTAGACAATTGGGTATTGTGGCTAAGGGGTGACTCTTTTCTCATTCCCCTCTAAACTGATCCTGTGCAGCTGCAATCTCATCTCATACTGTACTGCATTACTACTTGTCTCTACATTATGCGAGACAGCTAGGAATGGCCTGAGTATGACTATCAGGGAAAATTAGGCCTCAAATACTTTCTCTAGCAAGCCTTTTCATATCCACGAGGTCATTTCTCATCATTTATGTCTAGGGCTTGCCACTGATCCCGGCGAGCTATTACATCTCATCAGGCTCTAGCCGTCGGATCACTCAGCTCCGCTCAAGCTTAGCTCTACTCAAGCTACTCTAGAGGCCTCTCTTTCCCGGTGTCACTAGCTACTCTAAGACCATCATACAACTTAGTTATCATGAATAAAGCCACAAACTACTATCACACATCCACAATGTCTCATACATGGCACTACCTATCCATTCGAGCCTTTATATAGCCATAATACTGCTTTCTCAAGCCAAATCCAATCCAAAAGAGCCTGGAACTTTGCTCTGATACCAATAAATGTAACACCATAATTCTATCTCATCTCATGCCTTTGAATAGCATAATTATCATGAATACATACACATAATTCTCATAAAGGAGGCATGAAGATTTGGACTTCTATTTGCAAGTCATCATATCCAAAAATCCATTCGGTGTCACGTGGGCTGTGTGAGCTCATTCTATGTATCCTCATATTTATTTGTATGATTAGAACTCATTTCAATCACAAAAACTAGGTTTCAACCCATGGAAACCAAAAAGGGATATGAGACATGTAGATTCATTTTCGGCAGACTTGGCCTCATTTCTGGGCAAAGTTTGGAAATTCACAACTAAATCCAGAAATATCGAAAACATGTAATCTCAGTCATTATGGAAAGCTTAAGACGTATACTTCATGCTAAAAATATGTAGAAGTCTTAAAATCTCATATATAATGCGTTTGACAAGCGAAATCATCTACTGGTCGGAGGGGTTCCTGATACTATCACAGTTTACTGATATGGACTTCAAAAATGTCTAGCTAATTCCACAAAAATCCAATGCTTGCAAATGATATCACTATGAAAATATGTGGATGTTAAATAGAGAGTAAAAATATCTCCAGATCAGTTCATCAAGCAAAACTCCCAGAAATCGATGGAACAGTACCTCGGGTTTGGCAAGATGTCTGATACTGGGCAGAACCTTCGAAAATGCATATCTTCCTCTCTGGACCTCCAAATGAGGTGATCTCGGTGGCCACAGAAAGCTTGTGACCTCTAGTTTATTCATATAAAATTTCATAATCATTGGATACCATTTGACCATCGGGTGACACAGAATTCAAAACTGCCAGTATGAACAGTACCCCTACCAGAATCCATGAAAAATCCCAACTTTAAAAATTCATCAAATATTCTCTAGGTCTCAGAAAATTATGATCTTTAACTTCCCAAAAGGCTCTTAATGAGACCTAATTGCATGCCAAGTTTCAGGGCAAGACTAACTCATTTGGCTAAAAAATGGCATAGGGTTCCATTATGGTCAATTTTGGCTCCATATTGGGTACCAAAATTTCCAAATGGATTCCCCTTGGTCTTGGCACCTTTTGGGCAAGTTTAAAAGCATATTTTAGACTTGTGTGAGCTGTCCAAAGGGTCCCAAACCTCATGCATCTCATTTTGGCCATTCAATCCACATTTATACACATTTGCATCAAACTTCCAATTTGCATAACTTGGCATTACATACCCAAATTCATTTCTAAAGTTCATACATCATATCCATACATGTATACATCACATAATATCATATTTACATGTGTCTCAAGGGTCATGTGACATTTACAATAATCATATACATCATTGAACTATCATTATGGTTCCAAAATAGCTAAAATAACACATAGGCTTGTCAATCTCCTTCTTTCATGGTTGTTGGCTCCCTTCACCATAGCTACTTGGTCCACCTAGCATTTTAGAGTATTGGAGAGGAGGGGATGAGATTCAAAGAATCCCAATAGCTCATCTCCCATTCCATCACACATAATATGTGTAAGCAAGTTTCATATATGCATGCATGGAGAAAGTAGAAATCATAGGCATTTTAAAGCAACTTTGGCATGTGAATCAATTATGCAAGACATTCAAGAGCTCACTAAGTGTTTGGATTGGCCTCACACTTCTCCTCATGGATTTTGGACTTGCCTCACCCATTCTTTAAGCTCTTTGGACTCAACCATATTCTTGGGAGCCCACTTTGCTTTTGGGAGACTCTTTACTTTGTCTCAACCAAGCTCAAGGGTTCTTGGCTCATCCTCACCAAAGGGAAGAGTTCTTGGCCTTTCCACACTCAAGCAAACTCACACAAATATCATGTAATCATTCGAAAACATAACATAGCATCAAGAATAATGGCATATAAAGGTATGCTAGCATACTTTTCTTAGCTTGAAAATACACATACACACATTCTAAAACAAGCTAAACACACATCCATGCATGAGAGAAGGTGGAGAGAGCTACCTTGCATAATTTCACACACTTTTTCCTTAGCTTTCAACCCTCCTCTTTCGGCCACACACCCACAATTTGGTGGAGATAGTTTCTCTTGGCCTAGATACAATTTATGGGAGCCAATTAGGTCTATGAAATATATTCTAATGCTACATCACTTGATAAAACACTAGATTGCTCTATAGGCTCCATTATGGTTCATAATCACACCTAATGAAGCAACATCCATCAAATGACTTCTAAGCCTCATTCTTTCTTTTCAATTATGATTCTTGACTCCTTTTAAACCTCTTGGAGTCATCACATCATTAAAACAAAGGGTCTAGCATCATGTTGCTTCTTTAGGTCCTAATATGGAACCTATGGCACCAATTCACTTTCTTTGAGTTCTAAATTTTTTCTAAGGCCTCTACTCATCTTCACTCATCACCTATGACTCAAGAATAGCCTTAGAAAAATTTAAAACTCTCTCTAGCTATAAGAACTTGCATAGGCCAAGACTATGAGGGGAAGAAGAGTTCATGGCCTTCTTGATTTTTCCTTGATGGGAGACACACTTGGGAGACTTCCTAGAGGTCTTAGGAGCTCAATCAAATACTCACACATGCAAGGAAACTCATATATCAAATCAGTTTTTGCAAAGTGTTCAAGAGCTCTACACTTTTCTAGCTTAAAGTTCATTGATTTTTCTTGCAATTTCTTTACTTTCTTGGATGGGAGGTGCATGTGGGAAGCTCTCTAGGGGTCTTAGGAGCATGTTTAAATATTCAACTAAGTCTAAAAACACTCATATAAAATCAGATTTGCAAGGGAGCATTTAGATCCCTAATGGTTCTATCTTGTCTCCTAATGCTCCTTTCTTGTTCTATTGGTTCCTTCTTAATCCTTGCCATCTAAAACCTCTAATTCTTCCATAAATTGGGCAGAAAACAGCCCCTAAAAATTGGGCTCATGATGCCCAAATTCGTGCAAGAGGAAGGGGGAGGAAGGAACTACCAAAGAATGGAAATTTTACCTTATTTTCTTGTTTTCTCTTGGTTGCTTTTCACTTGGCTAGCCTCCCCTCACCAAATCCGAAAATTCCACCTCTGTTTTGCCTTCAAAACAGCACCAAATTAAATGCCAAAACCATGAGAAGGAAGAGGAAGAAGAGGGGAAGAAGTTTAACAAGGCAAGGAGTAGGAAAAAGTGGCTAAAACTTACATTTTTCAAAGTTTCTTCTTCCTTCCTTGGCCTCCCCTCTTGTACGCCACTCTTAGCCCTTCTTAATTCTGTTTTAACGTGTGAGAGAGTGGGTGAGGAGATCTGAGCAGAGGAGGGACGTTTTTATAAGCTAGGGATTCATTTAAGCAACTTTCAGAATTTACAATTTAGTCCCTCTTTGTAGTTTTGTTCGTTTGGGCTCATTTCAACTCCTTTTTGAAATCCGTCTTTTCCATCATATTCCTTAGGCTCTTAATCATAATAATTGCCTTTGGAATCACTCAAAAAGGATCTAAAACCATTCCAACCATTCGGTCAAAGTTTCAGTCAACCAACAGCCGAAATCGCTTACCGGAGGGGTTTCAACTGTTCTAGGGGTTCCCATGGTATTTGGGGCCTCTGAAAAGCCCAGAAAGCTCAAATTTTACATTTAGAAAGCCCTCCTATGAGATTTCAAAATTTTTCAAAAATTACAAAAATGCCCCTACTTTCCTCGGCAAATTTTCTGAGCTCTTTTGGCTCTGGTTTTTGAGCATCTCAAACCTCAAATCCTCATTTTCTAATATTTAAAATTTTATCATAATTTTAGTTGGCCCCAATTCCTTCTATTTCGAGGACTTCCTTTTATATTTAGCCCATTTTTGACGTTTACGGAGAAACCGAACATTGCGTTTCTCACGTTTACGGAGGGACCGGATGTTACAATTACTAAACGTAAACAAGAACAAAGAGTATATTGGATAATTACTTTATGGATAAGTAATTCAAAAAAAAACATCATAGGATATTTGTAGTAAACTAGGCAACCCTAGTCAACTCTAATAAATAAAGAAATAAATAAAAACAAATGCCATAAAATAGGAAATTCTTTGAAAACAAGAACATGCATAATGATATAAAGTCTTTAAAAAATAACAAACCATCTAAAATGGGAAAATCTTAGAAGTTAAGAAACTCTAGAAGTGAGGCCACTTGTTTAGACTTCTACTTGGTTTTCCTCTTTGATTTTAGATGGTCCAACTTGTTGATAAACCTATTTGCAATATGCTTTGCATCACATAGTGACATATTAGTAGTCCATTGGCCAAGTCATTTTAAAGTCACACCGTCATGACAAATCTTAATATCAAGAACCAAGTAAAAAATGATAGCAAATTGTAAGGACTTATTCGAACAACAAATTATAAGGATCAAATTGAATACATGGACAAATTATAGTGACCAAATGTTAGTACAAAAAAGTGCTTTTGAGTGATGAGTTTTAATGGCATCTAAAAAAGTTGTAGCCAAAAGTATGTTTTTAGCTTTTTTGGTAATTGCAAAAAGTTATTGGTAATAATATTACTTATTTTGACAAAACTTTTAGTGGCGACACAAAATAAGTCGCCCCTAAAAGTAGTTTGTAACCACATTTTTGTTGATCTCTAGTCACTATGAAAGCCTTGAAAACCTTTTTAGGTCAAAGAATTAAAAAAAATCTTGATACTAAAACTTTTAGTAATAACCCTTAAAGGTTACTAAAAAAGGAATTTTTGTGGCAACCCATAATCATCACAAAAAGAGCTTTTGTGGTGACAATATTGTGGTGTAAAACAAAAGATCCTTTATGAGAAACTAAACATTTTTTTTCATGACATACTAAACTATCACAATATATATAGTATTCTATCATACACTAAATTACTACCGCATATATATATATATATATATATATATATATATTATTTTTTATTTTTTATACATAATTATTTTAGAAGTGAATAATTTTATTTTTAATTTTTTTAAGAAACTAATTTTTTTGAAAGAGATATTGAATCATATATATATATATATATATGTATGTATATTCTCTATCAGATTTATTCAATTATGAAATAGCAAAATCATGCGAAATTAAAATGTAGACAAAGAAAAGTTTATTGAATAATCTGTCTATTGATTAAATTTATGCAAATCAATAAATAGGTATTTATATGAAGGTTAGAAAACTCTAGTAAACTCTAATAAATAAAGAGAATAACTTCTAAACAACTTCAGAATAAAAAGGAAATAAAATAACATCATAAAATATGAAACAAATGTATGAAAATAGAAAATAACTAAAATGACATCAACAGTGAAAAATAAGAAATTTTAGGGGTTAAAACAACTTCACTTAAGTAAAGCCTAGTTGCCATGTGAATATGCCTAAAACAAGCTTTTTGAAATGGTATAACATAGGCAAAAACTTTAACCAAATTAAAAGTCATGGCCTTTCAAAAATATATTAACCACTAAGCTTTTCCTTATTAAAAATTATTTTAGTATATATATAACATAATTAATATAAATAATTATAAATATTAAATTATATTTATTATTATGTTAATCATAATATCAACAAAATTTATTCTTTTAAAAAAGTTAAAAGCCAACCATGTTAGCTGATTAAAATTCAATTAGCCAACATAGTGTGTGTTAACAAACACATTGAGGCTCTGTTTGGTTCACAGTAATGTGAATATAATCTTTTTATATAATTTGTATAATATTTATTATACCCTTATACTTATTATTCTATCTATCAAATTACTTTTTTAAAAGTAGGGGTAAAATAATTATTTTTTATCTCACATATCCATATTTTATATTTCCTTTACCATTATATCCTCTAACCAAATAGAACATGAGTTTTATAGTTAATTACAAATTATTCTTCTTTCATTTGATATATATGATTATTAAAATAGAAATGAAAATAAAAAGAGATGATTGTAAAAATAAAAAATAATCTTCATACTCTTATTTCAAGAAATAAAAATAAATATTATTAAATAATAATTATACTAACTTAATAAATACTGTTCAAAACTTTTTAATTTCAATTTCAATTCCATTGAGATAGCAAACATCCCATTAGCCAACTAATATCAACACATTAGGTGGGGCCCCTTAGGATGTATGGAAGATTCCTTTTCTTTTTTTGGGGTGAATTTCATAGAAAAAAGTACAAACAAAGATTGATGAAACGTACAAAATACAAAATAATGCATCAGGAACGGTGACAAGTGAAAAAAAAAGTCACGGGTTTTATAATGTAGTAATTGATTTTCAAACTTGATATCATGTCTAACATCTATATATCTATATAAAAATATATAAGAGTTATATTGTTCGCAAGTTATTTATTGTATAATTTTTTATTGGGTTGCGTATTGATATACTGTTCATGTTACATATTATTTATGTACTTTTTTTTATCTAAATTTTTTTATGAGACTCATCGGACTTTTTTGAATTTCTTATAGAATGTAGTCACTAATATATACCGCAATATACTTGATTTATTTCTTTGCAAGGCAGAAGCCCCCCTTATCCAAAACGATTGATATAATTGAGGTGGTTGGACTTGCGGTTTAGCGACAACCTAACCAGAGATTTGCTTGAGATATGTTCTCTATTGAAAACGAGGGAACAGCAAAACTAAACAAAAGAAAACACAGACAAACATAGAAGAAGCAATCTCAGCCACGAAGTATGGATGTCAGAGTCCATCAAAATCAAACTAATAATGATGACAAAGCTTTTAAAAAGTAGGAAGAATCACAAATAAAATCTGAAGTTTGAGATATTTATTTTAAAAAGTTTATTATCATTATTTTAAAAAAATGTACTACTACTTTTAGTAAAAATCCAGTAGTTCAGTCATAATTTTTTTTAAATATTTTTTAAAATAAATATTATAGACTTCAAATTTTTAAATATAATTTTTTTTTAAAAGTATGAAAAAAAATGTGGAATAAGATGTCATCATGTGCGAAGCAAAGTCTCCCACTCACTAGCTAACCTAACCCTAGAAAAAAAAAAATCACCCCCTGGCGCCACGTAATAAGAGATAGAAAAGATGTTATATATGTAGAGTCTCTCAAAATCGAAATATTAAGAGTAAATTAGTAATTTTCTGATGGAAAGAAGACTGATTTTATAAGTTATTCATCTAAAGGGTAATTATTTCAATTTTATTTTATAATATTTTTTAAAAGGTCAAATTAAAATATTAAATCTAGTGACTTTGCTAGATGGATAGACAAAAATAATTGAAAAAATTATTGAAGAACAAATTAACTTGAGGAAGTTGCATTTCAGAGGAATACATTAAAAATAATATTCTATTATTAATGATAAAAAAGATTCTAAATAAGTATGGGTAAAATGTAGAATAAGATATCATTAATTATATGCGAAGCAAAGACTAGCAATTAGAAAAGGTGATTAGATCAAATGACAGGCTAACAAAGAAGTTGGCGTTCACATGATTATCCTCCTTTACCTAACAGCGCTAACAACCACTGCCAGAACTTCATAACTTGGTTTTCTGGTAACTGGTTATGCCTAAGGCCTAATTAAGGCTCATAGATGATACATACATTAAAATCAAATTTCTTAAGCCATCAATTTAATTTTGACCAAAAAATTTATTATAATTAATTTAATTCTTAAAAAATTATAATAACATTAATTTAATTTTGCATACATTATTTTATTTAAAAATAATAATAGCAAACACTTAAATTTTTTAATCAAAATTTAATTAAAAAAGAAAGTTAGAAATATACCACTTACCACTTATATATGTTGTAGATAAAAATACATTCTTCCATTTTCTTATTGTGGAAGAGAAAAAATTAATACAACACTATAAAAATTTAGATTCTTTGAAGTTATTTCATCTGAAGTGAGAAGAGGACAGAGAGGAAAAGGTGAGTCCTACATTGTGTGAGACCCACGTATCAGAAGTGAGACTCACTCTTCTTTCTCTGTCTCTCTCTTCACTTCACTTCAGGTGAAATAATTTCAGAAGATCCAGACTCATGTAAAGAGCTGAGGTTAAATGATAGATGTTGATAGGTAGTTTTTTATTATAATCTGTATATGAATCATTAGACCCGATCGCTTTAACCAAAAATGTCGTTATTGACCGACACACTCAGTAACCCCACCTAACAGCAATCATCTTCTGAAGAAGTAGCAGCAGAAAGATAGAAGTAGAACTAAGGTAAACATATGCCGAGCTGGCTCGGTTTTATGCCCCGCCTGATTTTATAAATTTAGGCCTGGCTTATGTTGGCTTAATCAAATATCACGTTATTTAGTTTGATTGATTTCTTTAATTTTTTTGAAAAATTTAAAAATTTTAAATGTTTACATTTTTATAATTTTATTTGGTCATTTTGAACATATAATTATTTATTTTGATATAATTTTATAATATTTATAAAGTAAAATTAAAAAAAATGAGTTCAAAAATTTTTAAAAATAAAGATATAAAAATAAAATTTCAAACATTTATAATCTAAACTTAACGGGCCATTTAATTTGCCGTGAGGTAAATACATTCTATTTGCATAATTTATATAATATCTATTATATTTTTATAATTATAATTTTATTTATTAAATTATTATTTTAATTATTAAATTAATTTTTTAAAAATAAAGATCAAATAATTATTTTTTATCTTGTTTATTTTTATTTATTTATTTTTGACATTATCTTTGTTTTGACATTTTCTGACTAAGCGGTCCTAATAGTTCGTTTGTTTCGTAGATAGCCAGTGACAGTTGTACATTGGCCCCACCAGTGAGCCAATACCTAGAGCCGATCATGTCATGACCCCACCCATATATACTTGTCTTAATAATAATTTGTTCGTTAAATATATTTGGCAGCTACAGGTCTTCAAATTGGCGATGCAATCTATTATCTATTCTATTATATATATATATATATAAAAGAGAGATTTTTTATTATTATAAAATTATTGTTCTTAAATTATTATAACTTTTTTACTTTATATATTTTTTATTTTTCTCATATTCCTGTAGAACTTCAATCCTGTGCAAGGTCTTGAGACTATAATTTTTTTCCTTTGTTTTTTGGCTTTTTGTATGGGCATCGTATCAGTTCACTATCTTTTCGATTTTTCATACGATGCTGTAGGTCCATTTAGTGAGATACTCATACCGTATGCTTTGCACGGTTTGAGTTTTAATTTAATTGTCTTTTTGAGAAAAAAAAACATAAAATATTATTTGGGTGATATTTTTTTGATATATCAAATTAATAAATATATATACGGAACCGATGTATATTATTATATTCAAACATGGAATGAAATTCTTAAAATGTCTGTCACGATTTTAATACTAAGATATAGTCATAAAATCTAAAATATTAGGTCCAACCTCCAACGTTATCAAAGGTAGCAACTATTTTAGAGTTGATTAAGAAAACGAAAAGAAGGGTTCGTGTGAACTGTAGCGCTTTGTACTACCTCGCTTGTTACGTAAAAATGAAGACATACAAACACACCCGCACCTCCGAAAAGACTGTTCAAAAATACTATTTGGGCCTCCATGTTATTTTTGTGCCAGGCCCGCCCTGAAAAATGACAAAAAACATGGGCCCAACCTTAGTTTTCATATTGTTTTTAAAAACAGGCCCTACTCATTTTTTAATGAATTCATTTCGTGATCAAATCTTATCTAATGTCAAAAAAAGTGAAGGATATTATTTAAATAAAAAAAATATTAAATATAGTTTAACTAAAAAAATTTTAATATTATTAATAATCACACTTGGACTCTGTTTAAGATTGTTTTAGAATTTTGTACTTATTTTGAGATTTTTTTTTTTCAAATGGGATTCCATATAAGGCACATTAGAGAGAACAGTTTGATAAATACTTTTTATAGACAAATTACTGGAAAGAACGTAGGTTTAGAAGAGTAGGTAATAAAAATATATTAAAATATTAATTATAATAATTAATGATTTTGAGCGATTATATTTTAAGAAATAAATTATTTCTGCATCAGTTTTAAAGTGAAAAGTTTAAATTTTTTACTTTCTTCTGGTACCAGAATAGTTTCTATTACCACTTAAAAGTGATTTTTTTTTTAAATTAGGCCAAATATCTCGTTTAACCGAAATAAATAATTTTTTGAAAAATAAACAGCTTGTTCTGTTGGCCAAACAAACTCCGTAAGTTGTAAATATAACGTATGTTCAGGCTATTAATGGAACAAATCTGTGATTGAAGCCAATAATAGTCCAGTGTCCAGTCCACTTGCTGTTCTTGCAAGCTACTTAACACAACTTCCTTTCTAGTCATTAGGCCACTTTTAATTTGCATTTATACCCCAACTTCTCAACACCAGCTGCACAAAGCTTCCAAGGCAATTCGAGTCAGTACTTAACACTTTCCAGTTTCAACATGGGAAGCCTTTCGGTACTCTCTCTTTTTCTTTCTATTCTTCTGAAGAAAAACATTTCCAAATTTGATTTCTCATGCTTGTTGTGATCAACATATTATGTTTTAACAAGTGCAAATAGTGAACAATGGCATTTCTTAATCAAATTTAAAAACCGCCCTTAGTAGTTGTTTTTTACTTGCTTTGCATGTTTATTGCTCAATATGATGTTGAAGCTTGCAGGCTAATCTAATTTTTGTGTTGCGTTTGTGGAAATGAATGTCATAAATTAATTACTCGGAGACCTCCAATTTACAAAGGAGTATTGGTGAAGTGGCGAGCAGTCCCACACTTCTATGCACTCCATTAATGGGAACCACAGTGGATCAGATGCTCATTGATATGCGAAAGGCCAAGGAAATTAGCGCTGACCTCGTTGAGATCCGCCTTGATTGCTTGAGAAGCTTCGACCCAAGAACAGATCTTCAAACCCTTATAGAACAGAGTCCTTTGCCCACTCTTGTCACTTACAGGTGGAGACACACTCGCTTTGATGCAAATATAGTTTCGATTAGCCAATGGTATGGTCTCAAATTCAAGTGTACTTCATTTTGGCGCTCATGCAAATAATAGTTTTACTCTTTTTCAGACCAATTTGGGAAGGTGGTCAATATGAAGGAGATGAAACCAAGAGACAGGATGCTCTTCGTCTAGCTATGGAATTCGGTGCTGATTATATTGATGTTGAACTTCAGGTACCTGTACAAGAAAAGGGATAGTTTCATGTTAGTCAAGAAGGAATTTAAGTAGGAGGAGTGAATTGGATTTCAAAATTATTTTTATTTTTTAAAAAGTTATGATTCTTTTAAGATACTTAGATAATGAATTTAAGAACATAATTTAAATGTAAAAGTAAAGCAAGTAAAAGAGAGAAAATAAGATACACAAGCCATTTATCTTGACTTTGATAAAGATCTACTGTGTCTAATGTCTAAATATAAGGCAAAGAATTTTTATTAATCATAAGTAATCACTAAAAGTATGAAGCAAACTTACACAGTACAGGTTTAGTTTTCTAACTTTTATTATCCATTTTTAAGATAATCTCATAGATACTTGACTATTACACTTTTTTTCATTCCTTGAAGTTTTTTTTTTTGACTTCATTAGATTTTTTTAAAGCTTTTTCAGAATTCTAAGTACCAATGTTTTTAAATTAAACTATTCATTCAATTGATAAAAGTACTTTAATAATGATCATATATATATATATATATATAAAGTTGTGGGGTTGATATTGTTTATAACATTAATTGTAATGTCACGTCATGATGCACTATTTGCATATTGTTTTATACGGTTCACACAATGTTCTGTTATTATTTGACATTGTTCATTCTATATTTATTTTTTGTATTTTTTTCATGGAACCTACGTTTTTCTCTTCTTGGTGGGACTGGGGTTACTATTAGTAATTGAATATATATATATTTATTTAATTTGATATATATTAAAAATCTTACATAATAAATAATTTCAATATATATTGAAATTATTTAATATAATAGATCAGATTTTAAAGATAGAAACTAAATATACACAATGGTATGGTCCTTTTTGTTTTGTTTTTGATTTTTTTTGTTTTTGGCTTTTTGTTTTATTACTATTTCATCTTCTTTAAAAATGTGCCCATCCTCTGATTCTCCATTTTGTCATATCCATATCTCTTATTCGACTTCTCCGACACAGTCCTACTCCTGGGTTGAGAGAGAGGGGATAAACAATGAGACTAATTCCCCTTCTCTTTTGACTTTTGTATCGTGTTTATCCTTTTATCATCTAAGATAAGAAAAGGAACCATTCGCCTAACAATCTCAACACTTTAAGATGGCGGTGACGGTTTCATCGGAGCTATAAACAATTACTTTCGGCTCCTCTTCCAGTTTCCCAACTTCCTTTGTCTTAACACTTTCGGGGTTATAGGTTATCCTAGTGAGATAGAGTCTAACAAATCTGAGATTAGATTTCAAATTCTAAGCCCTTCATTTACGAAGAGCAGAGGAACCAGGAGAAGCGTCGATGAAGGCGATGGGTATTTCAGGGTTGAGAGAAAGAGTTTGTCTTTGAAACTGGGTGAAGAAGTAGAAGCTAAGAGTTCTGCTGCCGGCAAAAATGGCCACACAGTGCAGGGAACAAACTTTAAGATAGTCAATCTAAAGTCCCACGTAAGGCAGCGAACAAAGAGCTAAGAAATGCATAAAAGCAATATTTTTAAAATCGAATCAATAATTAAACTGATTAGATGCATCGATTAATGGTTCATTAGTTAAATTATGATTGAATTAATAATAATTAAATATATATTTTTAAAATTTTATATATTAAAATTTTAATATGATAAATAAATATTACTAAATTTTAAATATTTAATTATTAATTTAATATTTTTTAAAATATTTAAAAAATTATTTTTTAATTGAAAAACAAAAATCACCTATAGTTAAAAATCAAGAGTATTTAATATTGAATTTTTAGAATTATCAAATTGTATTAAGATTTCACTTATCATTAAAAAATAATAATTTTAGTCAAACATTTTTATATTTGAAAAAAATACTACTAGAAGATGGGATGTAATAAAAAGGAAGTATTGAAAATAACCAAATATGTGCCTTTTATTGCTTTTATATTCTCTTTTTTAAAAATATTTTTTACATTCAACCCCTTCTTTCTTCTAGTATTTTTTATTTTTAATTTGTCAAATTTATTTAAGATAAACTATCTTATTATATAAGAAAAATTAAAAAAAATTGTTCATAGGTTCAAACTTATTTTCGACTGGTTTAGTTTTAATTGGTTCAGTTGGCTTTTGACTGGTTTGATTGATTCTTTGATTGATTAGTTTTTTGAATCAATTGAACTAAACCAGGGATCGATTTTCGGTTCAACCAGTCGAACTAACCAATTTAGTCTACTTTTTTTATCTATGGATAACAGGGATGCTCTTTAACTTGGCAAGTTAGGCTTCTCTTAAAATGTGGTTCCAAATAGCAATCAGATTCGTTTTAATCGGTTTTATTAGTTTTCAATTAATTTTATTAGTTTTGATTAGTTTTTTAATTGATTAGTTTTATGAGCAAACTAAATTGGTTCGGTGATAGGTTTGTTTATCTAGATTTTATAACATTGTTAAGCACTGCAAGGTAACTTTACATGTTTAACTTTCTAGTATTATAACTTTTATCGTATCACTAGGCTCTTTTCATAAAGTAGTTAGAAACTTGAGACAAGTTAAGCACATAGGTTCACTAAGAAATTTTTCTAATACAAGATTAATTTACAAAGAGCAAATTGTATGATAAAGCATAGTGAATTCAAACGATAGTTTTTTTTTTTTCTTTTTTTCCTTTGTTATCTTTCTTCTTCAAATTGTCTTCTTTGAATATGGCAACTTTTAGTATATGACTGCTAGATAGTAGGTTCCTTCATTAATTACACAAATTTACCCAAATGTTTAAGAATTTTTGTCTTGAATACTCCAAATCAATTCATGATTATATCAACGAATTTTTTTTAATATTAAATAACTTTTAATGTGAAAATTGTTGACTCCATTAAATGTACACATTTTAGATACCAGCAAACTTGAATAAATCTTTATCAGTGCTACTTCTTTCAGAAAAAGCTATTTTTCTTATCTTGCTTTTTAATTCTTCAAACTTTCCTTTTTTTATTCTCTAATCAGGAGTCATTAAAGTGTAGGGATCATAAGATAATATCAATCTAATTCAATCTATATTTATATAAAATCCCGTGGTTTGTCATTGTTCCTTAAGCACGTTTCATTACTGTTCATGTGTTTTTTCTTTTCTTTTCCTTTTATACTGTTTGTGAGACCTACGTTTTTTCTTTTTATTTTCATGTGGAACCCATTGAAATTTTTTTGAATTTCCTGCAAGTACAGGGGGTGGTTCCTAGTTAATATTAAAACGATTCCATATTAGAATCAATGAAAATCTTTCCATATTTAAAACCTTGACTCAATTATCAAATAATTTGAAAACTTTCCATTTAAGAATCCTAAAAAAACTTTCCTCAAGTGAGACATAAAAAACATTCCATATAAAACTAAATCATATAATATCTTCATTAATATTGTTTAAACACATTTTAGACCATGTGATAGTAGTTAAATCAACAGATCATCCTTGCCCAAGAGCAATATTTTTATAAATTACAAGTTCGGCCCAATTAAATCAATTTTCCAAAAATCACATTTAATTCAAAATAGTTGACATAATTAAAACCAAAAAGATCCAACATTTCAAGATAAAATTAATATATATATATATATATATATATATATTTTGTCAAGATATGATAATTACCGTTACAATTTGACTCTCATCACTTGTATGTAGGTTGCTGATGACTTCATCAGTTCTATATATGGAAAGAAGCCGGATAATTTCAAGGTGATAGTTTCTTCACACAACTTCCATAATACTCCATCATCTGAGGCCATTGGAAATCTGGTAGCAAGTATACAAGCTGCTGGAGCTGACATTGCTAAGGTTGTGACCACTGCATTGGACATTACAGATTGTGCTCGCATTTTTCAAATCACTGTGCATTCTCAAGTGAGTCAGTTACATATATATAATTGCATTCCCTTTGTATTGTAGTCATGCACTTGTTGTATTTTCCTTAAGAATTTTGTGATAGGAAAGTATGAAAAATTTGCAGATCCCAACAATAGGAATAGCTATGGGGGAGAGGGGTTTGATTTCGTGGTTACTCAGCCCCAAATTTGGTGGTTATCTCACTTATGCTGCGCTTGAGACGGGTGCTATCTCAGTTCCTGGGCAACCAACAGCGAAAGATTTGTTGGAACTGTACAATTTTAGGTTTATAAGGCCTGATACTGAAGTGTATGGACTTATAGGAAAGCCAGTAGATCACAGCAAGAGTCCTCTTTTGTTCAATGCAGCCTTCAAGTCAGTTGGTCTTAATGCAGTTTATATGCACTTTTTGGTGGATGATGTGGAGAAATTTTTCAATATCTACTCTTCTCTTGATTTTGCCTCTGGATGCAGGTACTTAATATATTTGATGCCAAAAAATATTGTGACTTTACAAATATTAATAATTAGGAATTAAAAAAAGAGAGTAAATTATATAGATCTCTTTTAAATTATATAATTTGTTGAAATTACTTAAATCTTACATGTATTTTTAAAATATACACAATTTTTTTTTTAAAAAAAGAACAAATTACACAGACTTCTCTTAATTTTTTTTTAAATTACACAGACTTTTTTTTTTCTATTTTTAAAATATACAAAAAATTTTTTTAAAACAAAAAGTAAATTATACAAATTTCTTTTATTTTTTTTTAAATTACAGAGACCTCCCCTCTATTTTTAGGAGAGGTTTGTATATGTTTTTAAAATAGAAGAGAGGTTTGTGTAGTTTTAGTAAAAGTTAAAGGAGATTTATGTAATCTACTCTTTGTTTTAAGAGAAATTTTTGTATATTTTAAAAATAGAGAAGAAGTCTACCTAATCTCAGCAAAATTCAAGAAATGTTTGTATATGTTTTGAAAATAAAAGGAAAATTTATGTAATTTTAACAAAATTCAAAAGAAATTTGTGTAATTTACTCAAAAGAAAAAGAAATGCTAGTCTGATTCAGCTTAAGGCATTCCAATAAAAATTTCAGCTAGTTTTATACAGTAGCACCTAAAAGTAATGCAACTTAATTGTGAAATGCAGTTGCACAATGCCTTATAAGGAGGCTGCACTTAAATGCATGGATGAGATTGATCCTACTGCCAAGGTACTGATTTTTCTTTCGTTTGAAAAATAAATGAAGAAGAAGCTAGAAGTAAATTATTTAGCAGAGTAATCAGAAGTTATCTGAACTTGTACTAATCCTCAAAATTGGTACAGAAAATAGGAGCTATCAATAACATTGTGAGGAGACCAGACGGAAAATTGGCAGGTTTCAATACTGACTATATTGGTGCTATCACTGCCATTGAAGATGGATTACGAGGTTTTTAATTTATTTATGCATCAACTGCAAATTGATGCTGGAGAATATTTTGAAAGTCATGGTTTATTTGATTGGTGTTTCTCTTTTATAGATTTGAATGGTGCAACACCCGGTGGTGGATCGCCCTTGGCCGGCAAGCTGTTTGTTGTATTGGGAGCTGGTGGTGCGGGGAAATCACTCGCCTATGGCGCTGCACAAAAGGGAGCAAGGGTTGTAGTTGCTAACCGCACATTTGGTAAAATATTACACTTACCACTCCATTGTAATGTTAAATGAAGTATGAAACCTTGTGGTGACATTGAGTTGAAGGCTTCTCAAAAACCAACTATGCATGTGTCAACATTTGACTTCATCAATTCGATACTAAATATTGATATACTTGTGGGAACTCACTGCAGAACATGCTGTAGATTTAGCTACAAAAGTTGGAGGAAAAGCAATGCCTCTGAGTGAAGTGGGAGACTTTCATCCAGAAGAGGGCATGGTGTTAGCAAATGCAACTTCTGTGGGACTGAAGCCTAAAGTTGACGAGACCCCCATACCAAAGGTTTATTTGCTCCTCCTCACCTGGATTCTTATTGATCTTCTTTTGTGCTTTATGTGTGTGTGTGTGTGTCTCTCTCTCTATATATTAATTTGCATTTATCAATTAAGTTGTCGTTAATTTTTCATGTATGTTTAAACTTGCAGCATGCTTTAAAGCATTACTGCCTAGTGTTTGATGCGATCTACACGCCAAAGGACACAAGACTCTTGCGGGAAGCGAAGGAAGCTGGCGCTGCTATTGTGTATGGCACAGAGATGTTGATCCGCCAAGGCTTTGAACAGTACAAAAACTTCACTGGTTTGCCTGGTAAGTAACATGAAAGAAACTAGCCATCAAACACTCTCAGTTCCCTCATTTCCTCGTGCTACTATTTTGTGTGCTAAATTAATGAGAAGTTATCGTAATTACTTGTGTTTCATCATCTCTTCAATTCCAGCACCCCAAGAATTGTTTAGAGAGCTGATAGAGAAGCACGCATAATGGCAATGCTGCAGCTTCCGAGTGACTTCCATTTTTACACTCGGTGACTGAGAGGTTAATGCCGACCCAATTCTGAAATCTATCTTAGCTAGGCTCAACCTTGTCGATGCCTATCTATATGCAGCAATAATAATTAATGTTGTAACATGTAACGTTATATATGTGTTGGATAATGTTCCGTGTACTCTTTAAATTATTTTCATCTTTAAGGGATATGGAAACAAGACTTCGAGTCTTTTCTATTGAGATTTAAGAAACAATCTTTCCTATTTCTATCTTTCACAAATTTTTATGCCTAAAGTTTTACCTTAATCAATTCAAGTGCACAAATCGGAGGAAAGGAAATATTAATAATCAGCTATGGACCATTCAGGGACAATGTCAACTCATCAGTCATATACTAGCTAATTAGTTGACAGGGTTTTAACCTTGCATTGTTTATACATTCAGAAGTAGGAAATCAAACATATGCAACATTCAGAAAGCAATTTTCTATTGGGTTGGACAATAATAGAAACATTGGGAACAAAAAATTCCAGGTAATAATAATGATTTTTTAGTATACATTTAATTCTTAAATTTATAGACCCACTTAATTTTAGCTCCAAAATTTATAATAGTACACAAGTTGATTCTTAAAAATATATAAGCCATTGTATTTTAGTCTTTTTTTTTCTGGTTAAGTACCCCATAGTTGCTATCCAAATTTTGCATCATGTGTCATCTTTCAAGGAAATAAGTTTTTTTAGATAGCTTATAACTTTAAATTAGGACAAGAGAATTATATATCTTAGATTTGTTCAATATTAATTTGTTTTACATATGAAAAAAGCATTTTTAGAGTTCTATAGACCCTTCATTAAAGGGTGATTTTCACTTAATTAGACTATTATAGGTCAAGTAAACTTTAACGTATCAATTGGATCAATTAATCGTGGCAAAATTTACATGGTTGCTATATGAAACACTTGATGGAGTAACTAGTTAGTTTGCAACAAGTTAGATAATCAGGGAACTAATTTACTCACTCTAAAACATTCAAAGATTAAAACTAGGTGATCTATAGATTTTGGAAAACCTCCCACTTATTCTAGAACAGATAGTTAGGAGGATTCCCAGCAAGTTATAGATAGTATTGAGAAGATTTGCAGAGCTTTGAGTTGTTCGAGTGCTAAATTAATAGAGTTTTTTGGGTTTCAGTTACAAGATGCAGCCTACTTGTGGTTTTAAACTTTGTTGGTGAAAGGCCAATTAGATCACCTCCAATGTTATGGGAAGAATTTAAGGGATTTTTTATGGATCATTTCTTGCCACAGAATGCCTATGATGCTAGAGTTAGAGAGTTAGAGATAGGTATCAAGCATTAGCGTTAATGACTATGATATCTATTTCACTCAATTGTCTCAATACATCTAACATTTAGTCCCTATTGAAAGGGATAGGATTAAGAGGTTTGTGAATGGTTTGCTTTGATCATTGTACAAAGTGGTAGCTGTGCAACAAAATTTGTTTCCCTCTTATTTAGCTACTGTAGATTGTGCACAGATGATAGAGATAAGGGATAGAGAGGATGATACTTCTTAGAGGAAGAGGAAGCATGATGGTGAGAGAAAATATAAGGTCAGTTCCTTTGCAAGTGGATTTTCTCATAGGGCTAGACTTTAGGGATATTAGAGACCTAGCCAGACTTTCGCCGGATTTTCGACTCCATCTTCTACTAGCATTGTCAGGTGTGGGGTACCTTATGGGAGTGTGAGGGCCACACCTTCCTCAGTTCCTACTCAACCTTATTAGGATAGGAGATCTTATTCTATTTGCAAAAAGATGCATTTTGGGCCATGCCACAAGGAAACGGGAGCATGTTTTCATTGTGGGCAAGTAGGATGTTTGGTGAGAGATTGCCCTCAGTGTTACCCCGAGTCTAGTCAGGGATTAGTTCAACCTGTTAGGTAATTTTCAGTAGGGGCTTAGTCTAATGGTAGAGTTATCACTTAGAGTGGAAGAGGTAGTAGTAGTTGGGTAGCTATAGGTAGGGGTCAAACAACTACAGGTCATGGTAAGACTTAGGTTTTTGCTTTGAATAGACAAGATGCATAGGCATCCAATACCATGGTGACAAGTACACTCACAGTTTGTTCCCATGATGCTTATGTATTATTTGATCCTAGCTCTACACATTCCTATATATCCTTATATTTTGTAAGCAAAATTAATTAAGACCCTGCAAAATTAGACCATCCGCTACTAGTTACAACCTTAGTGGGAGAATTAATACTAGTTAATTAGGTGTATAAGGCCTGTGTGATTACTGTGGCAGATCGGGGGATATCAGTTGATTTAATGGTGCTCATATTAGTGGCGGAGCCACGTTGCTCTGAGAAGGGGCATATACACCCCCTCACCTTGGAGAAATTACAACTAAAAGGATATAAGTTTTAATATTTTGCACCTTCTACTCCTAATATTTTGCACACCCTACTCTTTATATTTTTAATTATTATATTTTAAATTAAATTGCACCTCTTGGCCCAAGGACTTGGCTTCGCCATTGGCTCACATTAACCAATTTTGATGTGATACTTGGAATGGACTAGCTAGCTTCTTGCCATGTAACTTTCTAGGTGAATCTTCTCTCATTATACAGATGTGAAGTGCCAAATAACCTAATATCTACTATAAAAGTTCACAAGTTCTTAATAAAGGATTGGCAGGGATATTTGGTAATAGTTAAAAATATGAGGAAGTAGATTCTGGCATTGAAATAAGTCTTAGCGGTGAGACAATTTCTTGATATTTTTTCTAAGAAATTACAAGGGTTATCCTTAGAGAGGGAAATTGAATTTTATATTGATATACTACTTAGTACTCAACCTATATCTATCCTTCCTTATAGAATGGCACCGATGGAACTTAGAGAGTTAAAGAATTAACTGCAAGATTTGTTAGACAAACTCCATAGGGTACTCCTAAACTTTTTGTAAAGAAGAAAGATGGTTCTCTCCATTGATATGTGGATTATAGGCAATTGAGCTAAGTGACAGTGAGGAATAAATATCCTTTGCCTCGTATAGATAATCTATTTGATTAGTTATAGGAAGCTCAATGTTTTTCAAAAATTGATTTGCGATCGGGTTATCATTAATTGAGAATAAGAAGGGAAGATATTCCTAAAACTGCTTTTAAGGCCTAATATTGTCATTATGAAAAAAGTGATATTGTTTGTATTAACTAATACACTAGTTGCATTCATGGACTTGATGATGAGTTTTTAAGCCTTTTTTGGATTGATTTGTCATAATCTTCATTGATAACATTCTAGTTTATTCCAAGAGTCAGGGAAAGCATGAGTAGCAATTGAGAATGGCAATGCAAGTGATAAAGGGAACACCTGCTGTATGCCAAATTTTCTAAATGTCAATTTTGGCTGGAAGAAATAGCCTTTTGAGTCATGTGATTTCAAAGGATAGGGTACAAGTAAATCCAAGTAAAGTGGAAGTAGTTCAAAAGTAGCCGTGACCTATTACTGTTATGAAGATTCATAGCTTCTTAGATTTGGTCGACTATTACTGTTGGTTTGTTAAAATTTTTTCCAAGATAGTTACACCATTGACAAGATTAACACAGAAGAATGTAAAGTTTCAATGGTCTAAGGCTTGTGAAGGAAGTTTTCAGAAACTCAAAGATTGTCTGACTTCTGCACCATTTTTTATGTTACCATTTGAGGGCTATGTCATATATTGTGGCACCTTCAAAGTAGGCTTGGGATGTGTTTTAATGCAACATGGTTGTGTGATAACTTATGCCTTTAGGAAACTTAAGAAATATAAGTAGAATTATATGACTCATGATTTGGAGATGCTTATAGTAGTCTTTAATCTTAAAATTTAGAAGTATTATCTAGATGATAAAACTTGTGAGATTTACACAGATTAAAAAAGCATCAAATATATTTTTCAACAGCAAGATTTGAATCTAAGACAAAAGAGGTAGATGGAGTTGCTTAAAGATTATGATTGTACTATTTTATATCATCCTAATAAGGTTAACACAATGGCCGATGCCTTGAGCAAGAAGTTTGGGTCATATTGTGGAAGCAAGAAGGCCCTTGATTGCAAACCTTCACAAGATAGAAGGTACAAGGGTTCGAGTTGAAATTAAAGAACAAAAAGTATTTTTAGCTTATGTACAACTTTGTTCTTCTTTATTTGAGAGGGTGAAAGCAACTCAGGTCAAGGATGCATAGTTATGTAGGTCGATAGATGATGTCAAAAGTAGGAAAGAAAATGAGTTTATCCTAGACTTAGATGAACTTTTATGGGTTGGCACATGGTTGTGTACCAAATATGAGAGATCTAAGCAAAGAACTTATGGAAAAGGCTCATTGTTCTTTGTATACTATCATTCAGGTTCTACAAAAATGTATCAAGACTTGAAACAAGCGTACTAGTGGGAATGTATGAAGAAGGATATAATAGATTTTGTTTCTCGTTGTTTGGTGTGTTAGCAAGTAAAGGTTGAATATAAAAGCCTACAAGGTTGTACCAATAGTTGGAGATGCTAGAGTGGAAATGGAAAACAATTATAATAAATTTTATAACTGAATTGCCTAGAACAGTGAAAGGTTATGACTCTATTTGGGTGATTATTGATAGGCTCACTAAATTAATGCATTTTCTTCCTGCAAAGACAACTTATGACATTACAAAATATGCACAATTTTACTTAAATGAGATAGTGAAGCTTCATGGTGTGCCAATGTGTATTATCTCTGATCGAAAGTCGTAATTTACATCTTGATTCTAAAGAGCCTTTTAAGAGGCCATAGTATTAGATTAGATCTTAGCACTACTTTTTCATCCACAGACTAGTGGACAATTAGAAAGGACTATACAAACTATAGAGGAGATGTTGAAGTCGCGTGTTTTAGATTTTGGTGGTAGTTGGGATAATTATTTACCTTTGGTAAAATTTACTTATAATAACAATTACCAAGCTAACATTCAAACTGCACCCTTTGAGGCATTATATAGAAGACGATGTAGATCTTTAGTTAGGTAGTTTGAAGTTGGAGAATCTAAGTTATTAGGGCTTGACCTAGTGCAAGATGCATTGGAAAAGGTAAAAATGATCAAGGAGACATTGATAGTAGCATAGAGTAGACAAAAAGCATATGTAGACCATAGACACTGCGATTTGGAGTTTATGATTGGCGATTATGTGTTTCTCAAGGTGTCCCCAATGAAGGGTGTGATAAGGTTTGGGAGGAAAGAAAAGTTAGC
The DNA here is from genome assembly GCA_026724425.1 of Erythrophleum ivorense. Classification (NCBI taxonomy): domain Eukaryota; kingdom Viridiplantae; phylum Streptophyta; class Magnoliopsida; order Fabales; family Fabaceae; genus Erythrophleum; species Erythrophleum ivorense. The sequence continues at coordinate 7,070,354 of JAIUCV010000018.1, forward strand.
CCTAAGATATATAGGCCCATTTGAGATGTTCGAAAGAGTAAGGGCAGTAACTTACCATTTAACTTTGCCACCTGAGTTAACTAATATTCACCTGATATTTCATGTTTCAATGTTAAGGAAGTATATACATGATCTGTAATACTAGCATACCATAATTCATATTTAGGTTGTAATCCATGAACCATAGGATTACTCAAGAAAAAGACATAAAAATATTCTATTTTCTTGCGTTGTGTAATGGATAAATTTTTTGTTCGGCATTTCGTGGACCAAGGGAACTTATTAAACTCATTCACATATTTAATTATACTAATACAATTCAAAACCATCTAAGGAAGTGGCTTGGAACTCATACAAGTGGGTGAAACACACTAATTTCCACGAATTAGACATGATCAGATTTTTTAGTTTTTCTGTCACAACTTTGAAAATTTATAACTAAATCCAAAAACATCAAAATCCAACAAACTTTACCATTCTAAAAATTTCTGGATGTTTACCCCATGGGAAAAATAATTTCAGTTCATGAATCATTAAGAGGAGAATGTTTGATATCCGAAAAGCCACTGAGGTCACTGCTATCTTGGCTATCGGTTCAAATTACTGATATGAACTTTTAAAATTCATAACTAATTCTATAAAAATTAAAATTATACAAATTTAGTCATTTTGGAAAGTTACAGATGTTAAATGTATGATAAAAATAATTCTAGAAAGAAAAAAAAATACTTTTAGCCATTGAAAATCTATGGAATAGTGACTGAACTTAGAGGATGCTACTATTATTGACAGCATACTTCAAAAATGCATAACTCTCTGCTCAGACCTCCAAATGGGATGATCTTAGTGGCCACAGTAAGCCTATGAACTCTAGTTTATGTATATAAAATTTCACAAGAATTGGACATCATTTGCCCATTGGATGACACAGAACACAAACCTGCCAGTGTGAACAGTGCACATACCAGAACTAATAGAAAATCCCAACTTTGGAATTTCATCAAATATTTTGTAGACCTCCGAAAATTATTTTCTTTAGCTTCCCAAAAATCTCTCAAAAGCTCTAATTACATACCAAACCTCAGATCAAGAAGAGCTCATTTGAATAAAAAGTGATATAGGATTCTAAATTGGTGAAATTTGGCTCCATATGAAATACCAAAATATCCAAATAACTTTATTTGGAGTTTGGCACCTTTTGGGCAAGTCTAAAAACATAATTAGGACTTGTGTGAGCTGTCCAAATAGTCCCAACCTTCATGCCTCTCATTTTGGCCATCTCACCCACTCTTATGCACATTTCCATAACATCATTCAAGAGACTACATTGACATAACAAGTTCATTTTACATTCTAGTATTTACATGCCATAATTTCTCACTTATACATGATACATCAACACATTTATACATATTCATGACTTCATAAAACATGTACAATATGGATTTACAATTATGTCATTCTTATGGTCTTAAAGTAACAAAATTCTCACATTTTAATGTCAGTCCTTCATCTCTCATGTGGTTGGCTCCCATTGCCTTGTTCCTTGGGTCCACTTAGCATATTAGATCATTGAAGAGGAGGGAATGAGATTCAAAGAATCCCAATAACTCATCTCCTATACAATCATGCATAAAGAATGTAATGCAAGTCTTAAGGATGTATGTATGGCATATTAATATAGAAAATGGTGCAATATACATCTTGGCATTTACACAAAGTACACATAACATACTTAGGCTTGCTAAATGGATGGATTAGCCTCACCTCCTTTCTTCAAGGTTCTTGGACTTATCTCACCATTTTTCTCAAAGGCTTTGAACTAAGTCTTGCTCTTGGGAGACTTTCTCTTAGTCTCAACCACTTCTAAGAGTTTTTGGCTTATCCTCGCCGAAGGTAGGAGGTTCTTGGCCTCTCTACATTTAAGCAAACCAATGCAAATATTCTAGGAATCATTTGAATACATAATGTAATACTATGGTTCCATGGAACATAGGCATCATACCAAAACATAATTTATAGCTTAAAATACATGTACACATATTCAAAGATAATGTAGACATTCATTCATGCATGGAAGAAAAGAGAGAGAGCTACCTTTGCCATACAAGCATACTTTTTCTTTAAATTTCCCTTCCTTCTTCTCAGCCTAACTAAAAGCTTAGGGGGCATTGACTTCTCTTGGCCTAAATGCATCAAAAGAGACATGAATTACTCATGGGAATAAGCCTTGGCATTATACACACTTTACATGATGCTACTTTGGTCTATGGCCCCATTATGCTTCCATAAGGCACTTAATGAAGCAACTACAAGAATTCATGATCTTGGCTCCCTTCTCTCCTTCAATTTATGATTCTTGATTTTATTTAGACTCCTTGGAGTCATCACACAATTATTTTAAGGAGCTTAGCTAGGAGTTGCTTCATTATGCTACATTATGGAGCCTACACTTCCATCTCACTATCTATAACTTCTAAAATTTTTCTAAGGCTTCCTCTTATCCTCTTCCATCATACATGACCTAAAAATAAGCTTGGAACAAAATAAAACTTCCCTTTGGTACTCTTTCTGGCTTAGGCCAAAACCATGCTCCATATGAGTACCAAGTGGGTTTGCTTCCTTTTCTTGATGGAAGATGTATATAAGAAGCTTTTTAGGGACCCTAAGAACTCATATAAGTTCTTAGACAATTGAAAATGCTACTAAGAAGCTTCACACAAATCATAATGCAACATACTTCCTAATATCCATATCTTACATTCTAATGCATTTCAATTAATTCCCAATCTTGTTCCTCTCCCATCCAAACCTCTAGTTTACTCATGTTTTAGTCTCAATTTCCTGTTCTCCAATAATTCCCCTAGAATGGCAGAATAAATGGGGAGAAGAAAAACAAAGAAAGAGCATGTATTTCAAGTGGTAACTTACCTTGTTGGATTCCTTGTTCCATAGAGAAAATTATGCTATCAAAAGTTTCCTCAAAATCCTCCCTTCTTCCAAGAAACCAGCCATGAATTTGCCCCTTTTTTGAAACTAAAACCACCAATGGAAAGGGCTTGAGGAAAGGAAGAATATTGGTAAAAACAAGACCATGAAATTTGGTGGATTTCCATACCTTTCTTGCCTCATTTTCTCTTCTCTCTCCTCCCTCTTTAGACGCCATACTAGACTTGTTAGAGTTGTTGGAAGTCGGTGGTAGAATGAGGAAGAAAGGGTGTGCCACTTTTAAAAAGAAGAAAAGGGATTTTTGTAACTTTTAACCTTATTTACATTTTTACCATTGTACTTTGACCAAGCTATTTGAACTCATTTTAGATCCTTTTTTAGAATCGTCTTTTTCATTATAAAATTTAGGTTTTCTAATTTATAAAATGCCTTTGTAATCACTCAATTTGGATTAAAAACCATTCCAAACTATTCGGTCAAAGTTTTGGTCAACCAACAGCCGAAATAGCTCACCAGAAGGGTTTCAACTGTCATGAGGGTTCTCATGATTTTCAGAGCTTCTGAGAATCCCAGAAAGCTAAAATTTTTTATTTAAAAAGCTATTCTGTGAGTTTTCCAAAAGTTTTTCGTATTTACGAAAATACCACTAGCCTTTTAGCAAATTTTTCGAATCACTCCGGCCTTGGTGTTTGGGCAACTCAAGGCTCAAATCCTTATTTTCTAGTATTTAGAATTTTATTCTAATTTTAGTTGGCACCAATTCCTTCTATTTCAAGGACTTTCTTTTATATTTGACCTATTTTTGACGTTTATGGAGAAACCAAACATCGCGTTTCTCACGTTTACGGAAGGATTGGATGTTACATGATCCCTTCCATGTTTTGTAGACTCGAGATGTTCAATTGGATATGGGTTTGACATATGAAGAAACCCCCATGGCAATTTTGGATAAGCAGATTAAAAAGCTATGCTTAAAGGAAATTGCATCTATAAAGGTACCATGGCACTGTCATTAACAAGAGAAGGCAACATGGGAAGTAGAAGCGAAATGCATGCAAAGTATCCCCACTTGTTTGAGAATTGAGGTTAGTTCATGGACTCAAATTCGGGGATCAAAATTTTTCTAGGAGGGAGACCCATAAAAACCCAAAGACAAACTTTTAATGGATGATAATGATAAATAATAAATTGATAACAACATTAAAATGGGTGTACATTTATATGGGGGCAAATTATTGAGCTAGAACCACTCTTTTTTTTATCTTGATTGTTTAGAATATTCCTCTATATACTTTAATAATAAAATGTTGTTAGAAGTAACTAAATATGAGGCTTGGGTCTAGTGGTAGCCAAGGGAATTTTCATCTCTCTTGTCTCAAGTTCGAGCCTTAACTAGATAGTAGCTTAATTTTTTGTTCCTGTCCTTCTTCTTAGGTCATTTTCTATTTTACCAAAAACACCTTACTTATATAACTAGGAAGCTAGTTTTTTTTTGTCTTTCTCCTTCTCCTCCTCTGATACATGCTTCACCCAATGGGACCCGTGTTTTTTTTAGACAGCAGAGGGAGGGTAAATACCATCAAAGTGTCCTTCCCTTAACTCCAACTTCATTGCAACTCTGCTCCATTTTTGCTTCAGTATTTGAGTGTTCTGGTCCTACTGCATTGGTGCTCTATTGTTACTTCTTGGTAGCCACGTTTTGTGTAGATTTGCTTCCCTCTTAGTCTACAATTCTAGCTTCTTAGTTATTGGCTTATTATCCTTCAAGGCTTCTTGTTTTTCCTAGTGTGTTGTCATTCTTCCATATGGCTTTAAAACCTACTCCTCACGCTCTTTCTTCCCCTTTATGGTTCTCCGTTAACCAGAGTAGATTAGGGTGTATAGCTATTATTTTTTTTTCTTTTGTGTGGCTTGGCTAGGTAAGGCAAGCCATGGTAAGAAAGGTGATGGCAGAAGATTAACAATATGTTACACTTTCAAATTGGCCTCCAACCTGTGGGTATCCCTACTACAATGTGTTCTGTGGGCACATTTTGTTAATTAAAATGAAATCAATTTTGTCCTATATTTTATATGTAGCTCTACTAAACCACAAACAAGATCCCTCACCCTTCGTAATTGATGTATAGTGGGTTGTGTTGAGAATGGAACTTTCTTTTGATATAATTGTTTTGTTGGGCTAATTATAGAAATTTTAAGAGGTTTAAATTTTAGGGTAGACTTTGTCAAAATTTCTACAAAAGTCATATATATATATATATTTAATTATGTTTAATATAAGTATGACTTATAGTTATTTTTATTGGTTGTATTATCTGGTATTAAATTATGGAGATTTCCAATAAACATTGGTTAGAATCCTAGTTTTAGTTAGGTTTACGAAAGAGAAATTGTTTATCTTCCGTACTAGCCATAATTTTGGTTTTAGGTGTGACAATATATTATTAATTATGAGCATAAGCAGTGGATACAAAGTGAATATTATCTGAGGATTATTAGCTAATAAATTCCACCCATTTACATCATCTGTCATAAGGTAAGTTAGCAAATAATGTACCAAAAATAAATAACATTAAAATAGCAGGCGCAAGAACCTTTGGCAAGTAATTTTGCTTTTAAGTAGGTCTCCCATTCCTCACCTAAACAAAAAAGAGGGGGAAGGGGCTAAAGACTAATCAGAAGATCTTCAAGTGCACAATGAAAGAGACATAAAAATAAGAAAAGGAAACTGATAGTTACATTAGCCATCCTTTATGGTTGCTAAATATTAAAAATAAGAAAAGGAAACTAATAGTTTTGTTTGTGAACGTGAAGATAATGGAAGTATAGCTTTATTATATGTGAGAGACTACAAAAGATTCCAATGTATTATTAAATTCAATTCCTTTTTTCATTGGGTGAGTAAGCTACTATACATTTTGATTTAAAACAAAGACTTTTCCATCTCAGCTTTACTTATCTTTAAACTGTGTGAAAACTGTGAAGATTGTACATCAGCCTCTTCTCCTGTGTAACATAATAATGAGGGTAATTAGCCAAAAAGAAAATGTAAATTGTAATTGTAAAAGCCCAGACCACAAGAGAATCAAAGGTAATATTAAATAAGTAGAATTCATATAAGTTTAGCAATGAATCTAAGTAACCAGAAGCTCTTGAGAGAGGACTACTGGAGGCAAAAGGCCACGCATGTAATGAACATCTCTTTCTTTCTTAATGAAGGTAAGTCCTTTGTTGTAGCATGGATCACGCAGCAAAGTGCATCCACTGTAACATAAACTATACTTTATTAACATTTATTTTACATTTTATTAATTAATTTGATCTCTCTCTTTCTCTCTCTCTCTCTCTTTCCCCTACCTAGCCTAATGCTCCAAACTAGAGAATTTGTCGAAACTTGGAAGAAAAATGAAGTAAAGGATTTTTTTTTGTTTTTCTCTAAATCAAGTCTTGCCAAAACTTAAAACCCCACAAATAATAACATCACATAAACTAGTAAAGCACATATCCGAAAACACAGAGATTAGTAGCTAAAATATTTGTAGAATTGAAAGAAAGTAATGCAGCATTCTTGTCTCCTCTTTTCATATCTCACCATCCTTCATTCTAAATAATCTCGAGATGATCATTATAGTGTGTGAAAACAGTGAAAGAAACAAAAGATTTAAGCAAGGAAAGGTAGTACAATAATTTATATGCCAAGTGCAGTACAAATCCAAATAGCATTTGAAAATATATTATTTGAGCCTAATATTAAAAAAAAGACTCCCATCAGATCTAAAAATGCAAAAGAGTAAAAAACCACTCAAATTTGGAATTTGAACACAATTCAACACCTCTTTAACTAGCAACCAATCAATGCATCTCAAAAAATTTAAAAAAACATGTTGAAAGGAATACCACAAAATGGTTGAGAATGAAAAAGAAAAAATGAAGAGGAGAAACTAAATGGTAGTGGAAGATGCAAAGAAAAATGGAAGATTTGATGGATGGACAATAGGTGATGGTTGGATGGATGCTTTAAGCAAGTTCAAACTAGTTGAAAGGCAGTAATGGGTTTTAATGGCAGTTGGTGCAGCTAGGCAAAGGGGCTCATGCTTCTTTATGGCATTGCAAAGAAAGGCAAAATTTTCTGTTGCAAATCTATTTTGTTATCGGGAGGGAAAGGGATTTTAAAAATATTTTAGCAGTGGTTGCAACAATAGTTTCTAAAATCAACCATTATTTCAGTAATGGTTTATAAAGGGCTACTATTTTTCATAAACCGCTATTTTTTAACAATGGTTTCTAATATCAACCACTACAATTTAGCAACAGTTGGTCAACAACTACCACTAAATTGCAATGATTGAAGAAACCATCATAGTGTTTAATCCCAACTGTTATGATACAACTGTCGCCATTTTTTTTTGTAACACCTCTCATTCATCTCCCCTATTCTCCTCTTTTATTTTCTAAATCATGATTTGTGAGTTGGTTAACAAAAAGGCAACAGTCTATTTAGGTGAAGATTAGAGAGAGTGAAGAAGCTCCCTTCTTCATCATTCTGCAATTTTGATTTTGAATTCACTACATTTTGATTGGCATTTGAAGAGTAATTCCTCTATTCCAAATATATTATGTTGATTCAAATTGATTTTGGGGCGTCTATGTTGATTTTATTTTTTTCTACTATGAATTTGGATGATTACTATTCTATTGTTGTATGTATCATGGATGAAATCAAGTTTGTGTCCAAGAACTAGCAATCTTTAAAGGAGAATTGCCTTAGTTGTTTATATGACTTAAGGCTTATTGATGCATGTGCGGTTGGAGGGATTTCTGACTTGTTGCTAAAATTAAGACATATAGAAAGTTGTTCATTGCTTGGATGAGTTTCTGACTTGTTTTTCATAAGAATAATGTTAAGGATTATTTCAGTTTTCATGATCTAGGGTATGTCACATGTTTGTGTTTTGTGTGCTTTATTCTTGTATATCAAATGGTCTTGTGTCTAGTATAATTTTCCTATGCTACCATATTTTGGTACATAACAAGTACGTTTTGAGTTTTGCTTACAGTGCCTTGTAATTTAAGGTTTATGTTTGCTACCTCTGTTTTTATGGATTGATACCATAAGACTAATTACTTAACTCTTAATTTTCCATTTTAATTAAGACATAAAAATACAAGTAATTCTCAATCTCTCATACTCTCAACATCTCACCCAACAAAGAAAAATCATGCATTTTAATTTCTATTTTTTTCTTTTTCATTTTTTAAACACATAAAATGTATAAATGGCTTTTTTAATACTTAATTATATAGTAATTAAAGATAAAAAAAATTCATTTATCATATTTTTATTAAAAATTGATAATAAATACATAAAATTATAATTTTTATTTTAAAAAAACAATTCACATTCTGTAAACGTAAACACATGTTAAATACCACCAACATATATCATGTATTAATTTGTCACCAATTATAAATACCATTGACAACAACTAGTATGCAATTTTTAATTAAATCACTATTATATAAACTTTAGCTCTTTTTAGTTTATTATCTTTAGAAGTACTTGAGAATATTTAAAAGGATTAAGTGAATTTTTAGACTTTGCATTTGCCAATAAGAGTATAGAGGGTAAAATAATGTTTATGTCTTAAGTGTAACTTTAAGAAATGGGATATCAAAGAAGATGTAAATGATCACTTGATTGTTAAACCATTCTTACAATGGTACACTTTTTGGGTTATGCATAGTGAGAGACATGGTGGAGAAGAACCTCTTACAAAATCTTGAGTAAGGCCACAAATAAGAGAAGATTGGATTTATGAGGATGACTCTATGAATGACATGGTCTGTGATGCATTCAGGTTTGATCATGAAAACAAAAGTATGGACGAAGTTAAGGGTCTAGCTCCACTCTCTTATCGAGAGAGAAATGAATATGCTAAAAAATTTTGAGTTAATCAAGGATGGGCAACAAAATATGCACAAATTGTACGAGAAATGCTCAAAAAATTATCTTTCTTGGTGAAACTATATCACATTAAGTGTATGTGTGAAATAAGTAATAAGGCTATATCTATGATATTGGATTTATTGGTAGATGGTTTTAAATAAGCAAAGATTCTACCTTCTTTTTATGAAACCAAGATAGATAACAATAAACTAAGGCTTGACTACACAAAAATTCATGTATATCTAAATGATTGTATGCTATATAGGGGAGAGGATGAGAACAGGGATATGTGTAAAAAGTACAACACATCTAGATAGAAACCAAAGAGCAAGGGTGAAAAGTAAAAGAATCCTATAAAGATTTTTTAGATACTTTCCATTGAAACTAGTTGCACAGGTTGTTTATGTCATCTAAGATGACTGAGCACATGAGATGGCATTACCATAAATAAAATAGCAATGGCATAATAAGGCATCAAATAGATTTGGAGGCTTTGAGGAGATTTGACATAATGAATCCCTTGTTCACCTCAAATGCTCATAATGTATACCTAGGCTCAACTATTAATGGTTCCAATCCATTTAGCAATTTAGGTACAAGTTACAACATTTGGCCAATGATTCTTATGCCTTACAACTACCCTCCCTAGATGTGTGTGAAATAGAGTTCATTCCTTCTTTCAATGATAATTATAAGATGGAGAGTATTAGGAAATGATCTAGATAACTATCTATAACTACTAATAGAAAAATTGATAGATTTGTGGGAATATAGGGATTGATGTAACACCATAAATTCTAACTCATCATATCATATATACATGCCTCACATCATTATATTCATGAAGATATAAGACAAAAAGGGGAAAAATAGTGACTTTCTTTGCGTTGCGTCGTACTTAAAAATTTCATTCAGTGTCATGTGGATCGTATGAGCTCATGCTATACATTCTCATATTAAAATATATCAATACAACTCATTTTCATCTCAAAATCATGCCCACAACTCAGAAACCGAAATGGAGCTCAAAATAATCAAGTATATTTTCGGCCAGATTTGGTTTCTTTTCTGGTCAAACTTTGAAAAATCAAAACTAATTCTAGAAAAATCGAAATCATGAAATCTTGGTCATTCTAGGAAACAATGGATGTATACTTCACATTAAAAATATGCCCAGACTATAACATTTATCACAGAGGGCGTTTGACATCCAAAATGGTCTAAAGGTTAGACTGAATTTCAGAACTGTCATAGAATTCTGCAAACAATTTTGAAAATGTCTAATTAATTTCACAAAAATTCAATCCATACAAATGATACTAATCTAGAAAGCTATAGATGTTAACTAGAGAGAAAAAAAATCTCCAAATCAGTTCATCAAGCTCAAGGCTTAGAATTTGATGAAACAGTAACTCTGGTTGGGCAAGATTACTGATACTAGATAGAAATTTCAAAAATTTATATCTCCCTCTCTAGACCCCAAAATGAGGTGGTTTTAGTTGGTATAAGTCACTGTAAATGTCTAGTTTATGTGTATAAAATTTTGTGGTAATTAGACATCATTTGAGGCTTGTGTGATGGAAAACAATTTCAGACCAAATGAATAATGCAACAACCAGAAACCATAAAAATTGCCAATTTTGAAAAATCATCAAATATTCTGTAGACCTCCAAAAATTATGATCTTTAGTTTCCCAAAAATCTCTTAATGAGACCTAATTACATGCCAAATTTTAGATCAAGACTAACTCATTTGGCTAAAAAGTGATATAGGATTTTATTATGGTCAAATTTAGCTCTATATGGGGTACCAAATTTGCCAAATGGTTTTCCCTTGGTTGTGGCACCTTTTGGGCAAGTCTAAAAGGACATTTAAGACTTGTGTGAGCTGCCCAAATCATTCCAAAACTCATGCATCTCATTTTGGCCTTTCATCCTACACTTATGCACATTTCCATCAAACTTCCAATTTGCATAACTTGGTATTACATATCCAAATTCATTTCTAAAGTTCATACATCATATCTATACATGTATACATCACATAATATCATATTTACATGTGTCTCAAGGGTCATGTGCCATTTACAATAATCATATACATCATTGAACATCATTATGGTTCAAAAAGGGTAAAAGCTAGACATATGAATGTCAATCTCTCTTCTTCAATGTTGTTGGCTCCCATTGCCATAGTTACTTGGTCTACCTAGCATGTTAGAACATTGGAGAGGAAGGGATGAGATTCAAAGAATCCCAATAGCTCATCTCCCATTCAATCATACATAATATGTGCAAAGCAAGCTTTACAAATGCATGCATGGAGAAAATGAAAATCATAGACATTTTTAACACAAGCTTGGCATGTGAATCACTCATACAAGATATTCAAGAGTTCTCCAAGTGCTTGGATTGGCCTCACACTTCTCCTCATGGATTTTGGACTTGCCTCACCCATTATTTGAGCACTTTGAACTCAACCATACTCTTGGGAGCCCACTTTGCTTTTGGGAGACTTTTTACTTTGTCTTAACCAAACTCAAGGGTTCTTGGCTTATCCTCACCATAGTAAAGAGTTTTTGGCCTCTCCACACTCAAGAAAACTCAAAAAACATCATACATTCATTTGAAAATATAACATGGCAAACAAGATCATGCTAGCATACTTTTCATGGCTTGAAAATACACATGCACACATTTTAAAACAAACTAACACACATCCATGTATGAGAGAAGGTGGGGAGAGCTACCTTGCTTACATTCACATACTTTTTCCTTAAGCCTTGACTCCTCTCCCTTGACCTCACACACCTAAGAAGGTGGAGACCATTTCTCTTGGCCTAGACACACCAAAAGAAACATGAATTACTTATGGGAATAAGCCTTGGCATTATACACACTTTACATGATGCTACTTTGGTTTATGGCTCTATTATGCTTCCATAAGGCACTTAATAAAGCAACTTCAAGAATTAATGATCTTGGCTCCCTTCTCTCCTTTAATCTATGATTCTTGACTCTATTTAGACTCCTTGGAGTTATCACACAATTATTTTAAAGAGTCTAACTAAGAGTTGCTTCATTATGCTACATTAAGAAGCCTACACTTCCATCTCACTATCTATGGCTTCTAAAATTTTTCCAAGGCTTCCTCTCATCCTCTTCCATCCTACATGACTCAAAAATAAGATTGAAATAAATTAAAACTTCCCCTTGGTACTATTTCTAGCCTAGGCCGACATTATGGAAGCATTTAGGGTTTAAGGGGTTTCCAATTTTTCCTTGATGGGAGAGTCACTTGGGAGGCTTCTTAGAGGTCTTAGAAGCTCAATTAAACACTTACATAGCCTAGGAAATTCATGAATCAAAATAGATTTTACAAACTCTTCAAGAATCCTACACTTTGCTAACTTAAAATTCAATAGCTTTTACTTGGTTTTCTTTGCATATTCTAAATTTCCACACCCTAATTCATGTGATTCATTCTTATTTTGGCAAGAAATTTAATACTTCATGGCTGGTCTTACATGGGGGGAATTGAAGAGAAGAGGAGCAAGGAGACCTAAGCTTGGGAAGTAGCAAAATACCTTGGATTCTTGGTTTTCTTAGCTCGTTCTTCACTTGGCTAGCCTTTCCTCACCAAATCCGAAAATTCCACCTTTTTTCTACCTTCAAAAAAGCACCAAATTAAAATGCCAAAACCATGAGAAGGAAGAGGAAGAAGAGGGGAAGAAGTTTAATAAGGCAAGGAGTAGGAAAAAGTGGCTAAAACTTACACTTTTCAAAGCTTCTTCTTCCTTCCTTGGCCTCCCCTCTTGTGTGCCACTCTCAACCCTTCTTAATTCTATTTTAACATGTGGGAGAGTTGGTGAAAAGATCTGACTAGAGGTGAGACGTTTTTATAAGCCTAGGGATTCATTTAAGTAACTTTTAAAATTTATAATTTAGTCCCTCTTTGTAGTTTTGTTTGTTTGGGCTCATTTCAATTCCTTTTTGAAATCTATCTTTTCTATCATATTCCTTAGGCTCTTAATAATAAGAATTGCCTTTGGAATCACTTAAAAAGGATCTAAAACCATTCTGAACAGTTCGGTCAAAGTTTCGGTCAACCAATGATTGAAATCACTCACCGGAGGGGTTTCAACTGTTCTAGGGGCTCCTATGGTATTTAGGGCCTCTGAGAACTCTAGAAAGTTCAAATTTTTCATTTAAAAAACCCTCCTATGAGTTTTCTAAATTTTTCAAAAATTACAAAAATGCCCCTACTTTTTTCGACAAATTTTTTGAGTTCTTCTGGCTTTGGTTTTTGGGCATCTTAAATCTCAAATTCTTATTTTCTAATATTTGAAATTTTATCATAATTTTAGTTGGCCCCAATTCCTTCTATTTGGAGGACTTCCTTTTATATTTGGCTCATTTTTTACGTTTACGGAGAAATCGAACATTGCATTTCTAACATTTACAGAGGGACCGGATGTTACAATTGAAACTGTTTATTCTTATATCAATAAAGTCTTCAATATGTGTGTAGTTGTAATGAAGACTGTTAGTCATTTTCTAGGGCTTAAAACATTGTCTAAGTGAAATATGCATATTGGGTTAATTTGGTTGGATTTGAATGTCTAACATTGACATCCAATAACTGAATCAATTTAATTAATTTTATCAAATTTGGATCTAATTAATCAAATTAATTAGTGGAATTTAGTTAAATTAAATAAATTCAATTGGTTTAACATTAGATCTATTTAAGTGTACTCAATCCTAATATTCACCCCATATTGAATTGTGCGAAGCCTTATGTTGCGCCTCTTTATTCATGTGCGAGGCTATGACATTGAAAAATGGTATCATTATGGCTTTAGAGCTAAAGTTGGATAATGTAATTTTCAAATTTGATAACAACATTTTGGTAACTCTTGTGTAGAAAGGAGGCTACTATCTTGAATAAAGGTGTTCAATTATTATGGAAGATATTTTTTTTTAGTAGGAAAATTTCGCCAAACTAGATTCAATGTCTTGTATCTTTTTCTTATGCATGTATTTAATGAATTATGTTTCTTTTTTTATGCTTGATGGCCTATGTTTTATGTCTATCAAATGTCTTATACTAGTTTATGATTTTTTTTTTTGGGCAAGAATCTTAAAGATGAAGAGGATTTTGAAGAAGAGTAGTTCAGACCACACACATGCAAAGGCACTATAGGTACTTCAAGCCCTAGCTCCAAAGATCCCTTGTTGAGTCTAATTGTTAGTGCTAGTAACCAATCGAGGTACATGGATTCTGCAATCGAAGGTCCAACCACCCAACCAAACATTGATGATATTCATTACTTCCTCATTGATGAAAAGGAAAGAAAACAAGAACAAGCTAGTGAGCTTGCACGGTAAGAAAAGAAAAGAAATTGGATGGTTTAAATTGAAGGACAATAAGACAAAATCCTTTAGTGCATTGAATTCATTTAATCTAATTTAATTTATGTTTGGATTTGTTAACTTTACTTCTATATATGATGCAGGACAAGTAAGACCAATGAGCCTAACTTCCCGAGGGGTTTGTCTCCTTCTTGAAAGCCACAAAGTTGCTATGCAATGGAATGACTAACCCTAACTTATTAAAGAGAGTGGTGGATTATTAGGTGTTTTCTTAGAGAATGTTGAGAAAAGCTTCACAACATTTCCCTTTAGCTACTCTAGTTGGAGGAATGTTATGGCTTAATGCAAGAACAAGATTTATAAGAATACTATACATGTAGCATATTAATTATTAGACTATTTGATGGCTCGTTTATGTCCATTTATATTAATTAACAATTATGTTTTATGCTGCAAACACCCATTATCCTTGATAATAAGAAGCATAAGAACTACAATATTAAGCTTATGGGGGGCAAGTGGAGGTAAAAGAGGAAGGCCCTATATGACAGAAGGCAAGATGGAACAAGAATGAAAGATGAGCTACTACAACTAGTTACTAATGGGCTTCTGAGGAAGGAATAGGTGTCATACATTTAGTACTAAGAAGACATGAAGAGAAATGTAATAACAATTTTTTCAATATTTTTAATACTTTTGATAGATATACTTATCGTATTTTTACCAATCACTAGGTAATCATGCAGAAAAATAAAGAAAATATAAGAAAGCAAATGATTCTGCACATTGGTGGATTAAAAAGCCTTGCAAGAAAAAAGGCCAACATGATGAGATATTGGTAAATAGTATCGATGAATTTTTTATGTAATATGAAATGTTACAATATTTGTCTTATACGTTATAGGAGGTTGAGTGTAAGGCCTAGTCACCCAAGGAGATGTAAGCCATAAAAATGGAACTCTTGTAAATGAGGAAGTTAGAGCCATCATTGTAAGTATACAAGCTATATAGGAATAAAATGTTGACTATTGCTTTTGGTAATTTGATGCATTGCTAAAATGTTTTATTGTTTTCCATGTTGCTTGAATTTGCAAGAGAAGATATTATAGATTTTGAATAAGTGATTTTCTTCTCAATAGATCTTAAGCTAACATTCATTGGCCTTGGCTTTTAGGAAGCCAAGAGCACCCTACTCAAGTTTGATGATTGGGATTAGGTACTTGCTCATCCTAAGTATTTGGTCAGTCTATTTGCTTTCACAGTGTAACATTTGGCTTAAACTAAACTAGAATGCTATGATATAATGAAAGAGAATGCTAGAATAAAATAAATTAAGGCTAATCAAGGATAGAATATTAATCAGAACATCTAGAAATAAGGATATGAAATCATTAATAGCCCAAAATTGAAGATAAAATAGCTAAATGGAATAAATGGAATATACAGCGGTAAAATTGTAATTTAAGGTAAAATTTTAAAAACTCAAAGAAAAAAGTCTTAAATGATAAAGTTAAGTGCACTAGGGTTTTTAGAGGTTATAAAATTCATAAAAACCATCAGAATGGCTAAAACCCTATTAGTGTATGATTTAGGACGTCGATTAACCAAAACTTTAACTGAGCTATTCTAAATTATTTTGAATTTTATAAATTTTAATGTAAATATTTTTAATAAACTAGAGAGTTTAAATTTTTATATAGAACTGATGATAGTAAAAAAATGATTTAAAATCAGCTGAAATGGTGGAATTAAAGTTTTGAGACGTTATGAGAATTTTATGAATTGTTATAAATCATCCATTTTCTCCTTATATTCAGCATGGTACTCTTTAGCCCTTCTAATCAACTTACTTTTGTCTAGAGCCATCAGCCATTCACATATAAAAAGAAAGGAGAAAAAGGGGAAAAAAGGCAAGAAAGGTAAGAAAACTTGTACTTTTTCATCTTATGGTAGTTAGAAACCTTCTCCTCCTTTTTGAGCTCTTTCTATTGATGGTTTTAGTCTCTTGAAAAAAGCTTTTTGGTGGTTGAACACTTGGAGAAAGAAGGGAGTTTGTAGCAACCATTTATGGCATAGAACTCTCCATTTGACAAGAAATAAAACAAGGTACAATGCCATATAGTAAACTTGCTCCTTCCTTGAGTTCCATGAGAGTGTAGGTTCGGCCTAGATGAGAGCATGCTAGAGGGAGTTTAATTTTGACTTAAACTTGATAGGACTAAGGATTTTAAAGCATGAAGATTAAGATTATGCAATTGGAATCAATTAAGAAGCTATAGAATGTATGATAGAGTAACTAGGGTTTTGTTTACACCTTGAAAATTTTAAAACCCTAGGAAGACATTTCAAGCCATGCAAGATTATATCTAAACTAGAAAGAAGCCAATAACTTCCACATGTGCCAAAGTCCCAAGAGAAGTCACAAAACTCCCAAAACCCTTCATTATGGCATAAGCTCGGCCAAGCTCCATATTAAGTACTTAGAGAGTGCTTTGATGGATTCTAATGTTTTAAAAAAGCCTAAATGTGATGAATAAATATTAATAAAACCATTATATTGAATTTAAAAGCCCTAAATTAAAAGGTAAAATTTTAGGATTTAAATAAGCCTAAAGAAGCAAAATAGTCTTAGGCTTGTTTAATCAAGCTTATAATGGCCCAAATGAGTTCTATTAAGGTTATGTGACTCATAGCAAGTGAGAGTTTGGAGCCTAAAAAGTGAATTCCAAGAGTTGCCTTTTAAGGAATCTAAATTGGCTTAAAGTAGTATGTTGAGTTCTTAAGACTAGATGATAGTAATATGAGTTAAAGTGGATCCTAATGACTTATTTTGCCTTACATATTACTATATGTAGGTTAAGCTAGCCTGCACTAACCTATTTGTGGGTGCCAAGTCAAAGAAAGCCAAGGAAAAGAGAACTAACAAGCAGGTTAGTGGTAGTTCCAAGTCTCCAAAGTTATAAGGTAACTTTATCTCTCTATCTTGCATACATTTGATTGTTAAAATGAGTTGTGATGCTTGCATATGTAGTTGTTTGATGTATTCATAAGTTATGCTTTGATATGATTTACATCATGAGTTTTATGCATGAGTATTGAAAGTTTTCTAGCTCTTAACTCCATATGGCAAGGAATTAAGTGCAATATCTTTTCCTTAACCCATAAATGATTTAATTAAGCCCAGGCAGTATGTTTACTTACCATGGCTTAACGAGAAATGAGTTTTTATGCCAAAAGTTATATTTGAGTTACATGATACATATAAATCACATGCTTACACCATATGCATTGCATTTCCTTCTTTGTTATTCTTGTATGCATTGATTTTGTTAAGATTTGCTTCTAACATTTTCCCCAAAGTCTCATGCACATTCCCCCCACTAACCATTTTAGGCTCTCCAAGCAAAGGAAAGGAAATAGAGAAAAGCTAGACTTTAGAAAATCATGTAATAGGGATTTTGTATGTACCTAAATGTGATGTATGTATTGGAACCATATGGCTAATATACATAGTGTACTTATGATAACTCATGATGTATATGAAAAGATTTTGTAATAAAAACATAAGTATAACCTTGAGAACATGAATATGAACCATTTTGATGTATGGTTTGGCTATAGGTACATGACTTATGGATTATATGTAACTTTGGATGTTGAATGATCACATTTTGATGTAATCCTTATTTTACGCAATAAACCTTATTGGATGGATGTTTAGGATGATTAAAAATCTATTCAAAGTGGGAGAGTGCAAATTAGAGGCTAATTTGATCATTTTAGAATCAAATTTTAGTTCAAATGAGTTATAAATTGTACCTCTACCCTTGATGGTTTAAATGACTTAGTTTGGGGCCAAAATTTGGTATGTAATTAGAGAATTTATAGATTTTTCTAACAAGTTAAAAATAAAAATTTTTAGAGTTATACAAAATCATGTATGAATTTTTGAAATTAGCAAAATTATGTAGATTTGCATTGGTATTGTAGCTACTAGCACAACTTCTATTTTCATGGTTTTTGAGTAGTCAAACAAATTCTTTTTCACTTGAAATTTTTACAACATAGAGCTCATATCACAAGCTTTCCATAAACGCCTAATTTGCGTAAATTGGAGTTACATAACTCAAGTTATAATTTTTTTAAAATTTAAGGCCTTGTTATGTCAAAGAGGCCAAATTAAGCTATGTGGCTTCCATATGCAAATAGGATTCAAGTCTTAGTTTTATTAATCAAAATAAACTTGTCTATGGTGATCATGAGTAAGGAAAAAAGGAATTTAAATTTTGACTCTGTATAGCTCTAGTTGGAGTATAAAACAGCTAATTGCCATTGCTATAAGTTATGCATTGATTATAATTTTGTCACCTTTCAATAGAAATGGTATGAATTAACTAAATAAAGCTAGTTATGACATATAGAAAGGTTTCACCTTCTAGTCCTTCTTCCATAAAGTCAAAGCATGAGGTGCAAAAACTCAAAAGAGAACAAGAACAAAGCAAATTACAACAGCAACAAATGATGCAACTTAAGTGTTCATCCTTTAAAACTTCTAGGGTTAGTAGCCACCTAAACTAGCTTGCCTTAACGTTCCTATGGTAATATTATAACCTTTTTACTTTTACTTAAATTATATGAATGAATATTTAGTTTATACAATCTTTAGTTTGTTATTTATTTATTTCACTTTTATATTCAAGCACTAAGTAGTCAAGAAAGTGGAAATCTTGCAACTATAGCTTAGTCATGAAACTCATTTGACAGGGATAATTAATTTAGTATTTTGATTATATTTGAACTTTGATTATAATTAAATATATTTGAATTTTAATAGTAAATTATGATTAAATCTATATAACACTACAATTGTGATTGAGTTTTAATGGTAAATTTTGATTGAATAGCTGTATAGGTTTGTACAACTATTATTACAAATAGGGTAGTTAATGTATAAGTTATTGATTTTTTTAAAAAATAAAAATAAAAAGAATTAAACTAGCGGTAATTTAAGGCTAAAATATTTGCAAAATGTAAACGCAATGACTCCATAGCCATAACTAAACCAATCTAGTTTAGCTGTGAATTTTATCAACCATAACTAAATCAACATAGTTTAGCCGCAATTTTTACAAACCGCTGCTAAACCACAGTTAGCTGCTGTTATGGCATAGCTATTTGCGATCACCTAATCACAATTAAATCTAAAATGGTAATTATGGTTACCCTAAACTGTAGTTAAACCGATCGCTACAGATGATTTTGCTATGATTTGGAGAACAACTACTAAACCATACAGTCACAGTTTAAACCGCGATTAAACCTTAAAAAAAAAAAAACCCTGCAACGTTTTAACAAACATGGATCTTGGCATTTGTCTCCTTCATTTGGGCCTTTGACAATTGCATTGAACAGCAAGGCCTCTTCAAGGAAAATCTGATGCAGTAACATATTAGAACCAAATCAGATTTTCTTATCTTGAATTCCGTTGATTCCTTGTTGCACGTTATGCATAAGATGTCCTCTTTTTGGCCTTGAATGTTGGCTTTAAGATTTTCTTTATTGGCTAGACCATACAAATTTCAACATGTGATTGTTTGTAGTGTAGCTTCCGCTTTGAATTTGAAATTACTCTTTATTAATCTCCCTTTAATTCATTTGGCCGCTGGGAATATTTTCCATTTGTGGAGAGTTGGCTAGCTCCCAATAAGGTATCATTCTAGAATATCAAAGCTGCACGATATGAAATTTGGAAACCAAAATTACAAATCTAGCCACACATGAAACTCTCATCATTTAAAATTAGCTTTTTTTTTATATCCACTGAACTTTGGGACCTTTTCTCTTAACTTAAAACTGCCAATCACAAATTAATCAGCTTGGAAATTAAGCTTCCCACTTTAAATGGTGATACTTCAACATTTACTTTTTATGGAATTAGATTAAAAAAATGATGTTTTATCTCGGATGGCATTTGGTATTTTAAGAGAGGCGATATTTGGTGTTGAATAGATACGAAGAAAGGGAGAGGATAAGTTGAAAACTGATTGATAAAGAGAGACGTGTCTCTCAATTCAACGCTCTTTGATTGCTTATGGATTGCTACAACAATTGCTGCCCACTCGGCTCAATCCGGCTCCTTCCAATTGGGGATTTTTGCCAATTACTTAATTAAGTAATTTGAACGATTTAATGTGTTTTTAATTTAAATTATTATTTTTTTAAATTTTATAATTAAAAAAATATTTTTATTTTATATTTTATTTCTTTTAAAACAAAAAAAAATTAAAATAAAAAAATTAATTAAATTTAAACAGGATATATCTTTTATTGTACAATTAACAAGACTGCTTAAGTATCTATTTTCCACTTGGCTTCTTTGTATAAAAGAAAAAGTCAGTTGCTTCCCTCAATTGTTGGGAGAATGAAACATAAGAATCATAATTGAGTAACACTAATATTAAAAATTAAATTTTTCTTAAAAAGATTGAAGAATCAAAACTATTAGTGATATTTTTTAAAATCATTTTTTATATTTTTTAAAATTATAATTTAATTTTTTTATATTATAAGAATGTTTTAAATTCATTATTATTAAATAAATATAAAAATTAACATTATTATAATATCAAGAAAATTAAATTGTAATTTAAAAAATATAAAAAATTTGTAATCATTAAAAAATTAATTTTTAAAATTTTTTATTATCATTTTTATTAAATTATAATAATTGTTTGTGACCAACATTTGTTTTTTTCAATAACAATTTGCATCTGTCTCACTACGATTATATCTATTCCTAGCTTCATCATGCCGCCACCCTCCGTCGGTTCTAGAGTTTACAGCTTATATATATATATATATATATATATATATATATATATATATATATATATATATATATTACAATTCGGATCATCCACCGTCATGCATGGGAGTTGCTGGAAGATTCCCGTGGTTTCTTAAAATTTTCAGATTATCTTTAAACAACTTTTTATCTAAATTAACAAATCAATTTCAAAATGCAAAAAATAATTTAAGATGCTAAGGACCTTTCATAACATTTGTAGAACTAGTGAAAATGGACTCCGTCTTTAATCGTTTTCTAGAAGCATCAAAGTCAGCAATTTTTGTCAAAATGATCCATGAAAAAAACATGTGGGAGGGATGTGTTTTGTTATAGGAAAAATTAGAAAGAAGGATCCATATTAATAAAAAAAGTATAATAAAGGATTTTAAAAATTAATATTATTCTATAGAACAAAATGAAAATTGATGGACAAAAATACTCTTATTCTGTTAAACTAACCATTTGAATATAAACACTATCCTATCTTCCAAACCTTACTCTCTTCCTCCTCGACCCTCCATTGCCATTGCCTATTGATTCACTTTATCAATGGTTAGCTATCTTTCAACGATTTCTCTCGCAACTGTTTACTGAAATTCCTCAGATGGTTTTTTACTAGACAAGTTACTAAAATACTTATTCTTTGACAGTTTGTCCCTCACCTGTAAGACCTAGCATTCGACGGGTTCTCCCTTGCTTGCAAGGGCTCTTATTTGAAAGTGTTTTCCGCGCACCATGACCTCTTCTTCTTTTTATCTTGGTGTGCTCTGCAAATCTGTAGGAAGCAACAATGAGCAAAACTTGTCTTTCTTATTCAACAGCTCATAAGGTTTGCAATTTAATTCCCTCTAAGATGTTAGGATTTACATGTTTTCACTTCAAATTCCAAATATTTCTGGATTTTGTTAGTCAATAGAATTTGGGCAGTGAAAGACTACAGTAAAGAGACTCTGGATTTAGAATTGTAGATATCAAATTCTTGCTAGCTTTGGGTGATTGCTATTGTGTATTAGATATTGTTGATTTCTTTGAAACTTGAATTTAGGATAAGTTTTGATAATACAACTTCTCTTTCATTGTCTGTTACATTCTAATACTTGGTAGCTCATGGGTAAATGGTTGTGGTTTTCAGGAAGAGTTGGATAAGTTTCATATCCAACTGATGTGGGGCCTAGTGAACTATCCATTAAACAAGTGTCGTGGTGATGTAATGGTCTTTGCAATGGCAACAAACTAAGGGAAGCAAACCAAAAATACATGATACATTAATTGTTTCCTCCACTAGATTTTGTAGTATTATGATTATAGACAAGGACATCTTGATGTGAGCATTGTAACAAAGTGGCTATAAATATTTGATGCTTATGATTATAATAAGATTACGAAATTTTTTGAAATTCTTTTGTCTACTACCACAATAGTCTATTTTCTTAAAATTTAGTAAGTCATGTCATTAAACTTGGGATTTATGGTCTTAAACTCAATTAGCCTAAACATGAGAGTAAATTCCTTAAATTCTACTAGTAACGTCCTTAAAATTTATAGTAACAATTCTAAATTACACTAATAATTGTACTTTAAAATGTCTTTGAAAGTAGTGGTAAATTTCCTTAAATCTAGTAATAACACCCTTAAACTTTATAGTAGTAGCCGTAAAACTTTATACCCTGTAAGAAACCTAAACATGATAGCAAATTTTCTGAAATCTAGTAGTAATAACCCTAAAATTTGTAGTAATAATCCTAAACCACACTAGTCACTATACTTTGCAAGGTCCCTAAAAATAGTGATAAATTTTCTTAAATCTAGTAGTAACATCACTCAATTTCATAGTAATGATACTAAAACTCTTATTGTACAAGGAGCCTAAATATGGTAATAAATTTCCTAAAATCCAGAAGTGACAACCCTAAATGTTGTAATAACACCACTAAACTTTGCAATAATAACACTTAAACTCTATACTTTGGAAGGTCCCTAAAAGTAGTGGTATTTTTTTTTTAAATCCAGTAGTAGCACTCCTAAACTTCATAATAATGGCCTAGAGCCTAAACATGATAATAAATTTCTTAAACTCGCATAATAATATCTCTAAATTTTGTAGTAATGGTCCTAAACCAACTAATAACTATACTCCAAAATGTCTCTGTTAATTAGTGGTAAATTTGTAACATAAAGCTTCATTTTCATTACTAATACAAAGTCTGATATTACTTTTCTTGTAACTAATACATACACAAATAAATATTACATACAATTGTTAATAGCCCAAAAAACCTAAACATGTCACTAACGCATGTATAAAAAAAATGAGTTATATCTACCCATGTACAAGGAAAAAAAAAGAAGAAAACCTAACTTCATCACATTCAAAAAATAGATTATATCTATCCATATACAAAAGAGAGCTTAACTTCTATATTTTCAAAAAATAGGTTCTGTTTGCCCATATACAAAAAAGGGCCTAACTTCTACACATTTAAAAAATCACTGATAATTTCTTTCATAAAAGTCATAAATAAAACCACCAAGGAGTTACTTTTACAACATTAGGATAAAGAATGATGGGAATTTTTGCACCTAACTCAGTTATGGCCTGCCTTTTGGCAACAAAAATACCAGTACTAAACCTTGTCTTATATAGTGCTTGTCTGAATTCAACAGTATTTAGAAAAATTTGTCCAGACCTAATAATCAAATCTGTCTATTTGGCAGAATT
This sequence comes from Erythrophleum ivorense, assembly GCA_026724425.1. Lineage (NCBI taxonomy): Eukaryota > Viridiplantae > Streptophyta > Magnoliopsida > Fabales > Fabaceae > Erythrophleum > Erythrophleum ivorense. The sequence goes on from JAIUCV010000018.1 coordinate 7,094,192, forward strand.
TAGCTCAAGCATTGGTGCAGGGGCATTCTGTATTGCGCATGGATAAAGTAAAAGGTCTTAGTTGGAAGGAGGCCCGACATTAGAATGAATCGAATTTGAATTCATTTTGCATTTTTATTCAATTAATATTTTGTTAGACTAGGAAGTGGCACCAAAGTATAAAGATTATAACATACAATGGATATTTATTAGATAGTTATAAAAGGTTAACTTCTTACACTATTATTGATTAGAATGATGATACTTTAGTTCATTCCCCATTCATTATATGTGTGTGTGTGTGCATATTAATCATTATATTTGATTAGTTGTTGCATACCAATATCATCCGCCATGTCTAATAGCACAAAGGGATCAAAATTTAAGGTGTATTTTAATTGCATTTCATTGTCATCTCAATCCATACATAATCTTATTACTCTCATTAGTTCTTGTAATGATATCCCTTTCTCTATCAGTCTTCCACCTATTCTACCCCCTCATAGTGGATCTTTCCACTTAAATCCCTTAAAATTTGTTCATCTATATGAAAATAATAGAACAATTCACCTAACATTTGATTTTCCATCATTTGATTATCACAACTACACCAAAAAATAAACAATCTTCAGGCTTGTCCATCATTTTTAAAACCAAAGTAACAATATCAATAGAAATAAAAGCTAAAAGTAGGTAATAATATGTCTAACAGTTCTTTCAAATGGTCAAAAACATAAATAATGATAGTAAACTACTAAAAGTCCTTGTAACTCCAACCCAAATACTGTATACAATGCAAAATATCCTTAACAAGCACAAGAACAAGAAAACATTACCATTAACCATGGGAATTTGAGAGACATAGCATATCATAAATTGATACACACTAGATCCTACAAAAAGGCCTTCAATATTAGTAGATTAATAAGTCTCTCTAACTTGTTCTGTTCTACTCACGCCTTGACTGTGAGGAGTAACAAATAACGAGATTGGAGAAAAAACTGGTGGGATAATAAGAGGAATATATGAAGGGTGGAAGAAATAGGGGGAGGAAGAATGAAGAAATGAAGAGAAGAAGGATGACGAACTAAGTGGAGGAAGATCAAGGAGGAAGGCAGAACTAGTGAGGAACAAAAATGACAAAAGAAGAAGAATGCACGGCAGGAGTAAATGGTGCGGGATTCATGTGGCTTGTTTAACAAAGCAAGGGCATTTTTGCCTATCATATTTTATTTGGTTCTGCAAAATAATATCAATTTTTAAGGTCTCTTATTATAATTTTTTGTTGATCTAGGTCTTTCTTTCTAATTTTTCCTTTGTTATAATCAATGACATGGGTTCCTTCTCTTGTGCTTCACATGCATCAAACATGGCAAGCGAAGTTCTATTGACACATCAACACTTTGATAGATAAATTAGTTTTAAAATCACGGTGTCAAGATGATCTTCACATTAGGGATTGAATAAAAAAATGATTAGCAAATTGTAACGATTGATATAGCAATCAAATTCAAAACTTAGACAAGCTTGTCGAACGAAATGTATAGTTTTCAAAGTCTATATATTAGTGTCGTATAGTGACATTTTATTAGTTTATTAGCCAAGTTATTTCAGGATATCATGACAAATCTTAATCTCAAGAACCAAATTGGAAATGATAGCAAATTGTAAAAAACTATTTTGAAAAATAAAATTAAAAGGGGAAATTGAATAAAGGGCAAACTATAGAGACCAAATATGTGTATAAATGAAATATAAGAGTAATCTATAAATATTAAATGTGTGTATGTAAATTGAATACAGACTAAATAAAAAAATTAAATATGTGTGTAAATGGAATAAAGGGCAAATTATATGAACTAGGCATGTTTGGTTGCTCGATCGGAAAAAGAAATGGAAATTGAAAATTTAGTGAAATATCATTTTTATTTTTATAATTATTAGTTAATATTATTTATTAATTATTATTTAATTATTAAAAATAAAAATATTATAGATATTTTTTATTTATAAAATTATTTTTTATTTTTATTTTTTATTTTTTTGTGTAACAAATGATCTAAAACGTGTTGTATGTGAGAGAGAGAGAGAGGGAGAGAATTTAATACAAGGATAAATTATAGGAATAAAAAATGTGTGTATGCGTGTCAAAATTATAGCATTCAAGGATTCACACGGGGCAATTAGGGAATTTCAGTTTTGAAGGGACAAAATTAGATCCCATCCAATAGCGATAGCTACATGAGAGAAGATGGGTAGGCCTCAATTGAATAGGGTGCACACCATGTCACTTTTCAAAAGGTTTTTTGAAGTATATAGAATTATTAAAAATAAAAATAAAATAATTATATTTGATTAAATAAAAATAATATTAAAATTAAAAATTAATAAAAATATTTTTATTTAAAAAAATAATAAAGACATAATAAATTTTATATAAATTAAACACAACTTCTTTCGATTCACATATTTATTTGAAAAATAAATTTTATTTTCATTTTTAATATTTGGATAATATTTCCCGTATAAATGGCTTCTATCTCCAGTTCCCTCCCCCAGAGGCTATTAAATGCGGTGTTACTATCTCGAGAAAATCCCCATCTTATGTTGGGATTCGGATGAAGGACAATTTGTTCTCATCAAAATTTTGTGGACGAGGACTGAGTACGGGACCTTGTCCCCCCGTCCTTGATATGTTTATTTAAATACATTTATAATTGATTTATCTTACATTATTATATTTGTCTTTTTTTATATTTTTACGTTTTCATCAGTTATTAAAAAAGGCATAACAAATTAAGACCCTCAAGTACTCATTCTGTTTGATCTCTGCAGCCTACCACCATCTCTGGAATGATCCTCAAGTGTGAACTCTAAAACACTGGAAGAGTTCACGGCGCCGTTCTCCTATTAGTGGAAGATTGCCGCTGCTCTTGGAAGATCGTCCCCATCCTCAACAAGGTGAGTTTGCTGAGGAGCACTCCAATGATTTAGGGGAAACCCAAATAAATCCTTTTTGTAGGGGACCAAGGCATGTAAATTCAGAGGATTTGGCTTTCTTATTTTTGTTTGTTCGCTTTCTTTTCTAAAAATTAATAATGATGGTCATGGTTTCATTGCAGCCATACGTTTGCAAGCATCCCATATGGATGCTTTCGAGAAGTTGTTCTATTATGAGGCATACCTATTTCCTACTTCCAGCAAATTGTGATGTGATAATTGAGTATATGAGTCCTAGGTTTGTTTTGTTTTATGTAGCTTCTTTTTAAATAAACTTTCAAGTAAGAGCTGGATACGTGCAGAATTTTTTTCTAATTTTATTAAAATTTACTAATATTTTACTATTTGTTAGGTGGTGTTTTTCTTAATATATATATATATATATATATATATATATATATTGGTTTGGTATTGTTTTAGGGTCCCCGTTTATGACCATAATATCTAGGTCTGCTTTATAGCTTCTTTGCATGACCTGGATGGAGGAATATTTTAAAATCAGATGGAATATTCTTAAATTCCAATGATTCGCATATTTCTCAAATTACCGTTTTGAGGAGGTGATAGGCAGTTAATACATGTTTAAAAGAATTGACTCTTTGATGGAGAGGGTGTGAGTTCTAACAGACTATTTTTAGCGTAAGAGGATTCCTGACAAAAAAATTTTCCCAAAGAATTACTACTATTGAGATTCGAAATTTGCCATATAACTGCCCTTGAAAAGGCTTTCTTTTCTACTCCTTTTTCAATTTATGTTTTTTCAGGTGTTTGCAGTTTTCAAGTTTCGTATCTAGGCTTCCAATTTCGATCTTGAGAAAAACTATGGCTGAAGGTATGTTTAATTACGTATCATCTCTTCTTATAATATTATACAGAATACAATTACATGTTCTTGAAGCAAACATATTCATAGCATGTACAGTTGAAGAGATTGTTATGTGTTGGTTGATGTAGGGAATTATAATATTTTTCCAATGTCTCATCTAGTTAACCATTTACCTGCTGGCTGAATCCCACAAGGCCTACGCTGAAAGCTTGAAGGACTAAAGGCCTCCGCTGAAAGCTTGAAAGACTACAAGAGGCCGGACTTCAGTAGCCAAGATTCTTTCTTAATAATTCCTAGGGCTCCTTCCCCTCTGACACCATAGCTATCCAGACATTGGGACCCATCACCGTAATTAGCTTGCACGGCAGTTCACTCCTAGACAAGTGATTCAAGCGCAAGACTTTGTGGGAAATGTTACATTTATCATGACGTTGACGTTTCAGGATTAAAATTAATTTAAATTCATATTGAATAACTTGCTATCTTTTAAATTAATTTTAGTCCTGAAATGTCATTGTCATGAATTCAAATTGAATCACTTGCTATCTTTTAAATTAATTTTAGTCCTGAAATGTCATTGTTACGATAAATGTAACATTTCCCACAAAGTCTCGTGCACCATATACATTGAACTCAACTATGTTTCTATACATCATGGGAGTCCCCTCTAATGCATAATATTAAATCACTCATGACAGCTTGAACTCGTTTTCACACTTCACGCCAAGGCATAACAAGGAAGACCTTTTTTTCTCCAAAGCAAGGCGCAATGGTGGAGAGGATGCCTTTTCTCTAGAGTTTGGAAGAATAAAGCAAGGTGCATACGTTTTTCCAAAACTTTTTCATATTTATTTTATTATAATTTTAATCGCACTTTTTCTTAATTTTGATTAATTTATGTGATAATTTTTATCACAAAAATTATATTATTGATAATACTTTTGTTCTTCCTTTTGTTTTTTGCCAGGCCATAGCTATCAAGTCAAAATCTAAGCCAGCCATTTAGTTATTTGTAATATGATGTGTAAAAATAAGTGAGTTGATTTTATGTTATCGTGTATCGTACTAATGAAGTGGTATGATGTGTGATGTGCAAGAATTTCCCCCTTTACAGATGTATAGATTAATTTGATTTATTTTATACATTTTTATATCTATTTATAATTAACTTGATCTATTTGTATCTAATAAAGAACAAGATTTAGATAAAACTTCTTATATTTTTTCTATTAATTTCTCCAAAAAAAAAATCATAACATCTAGAGGAACCTTTTTTAAAGACCTAATCATTTAGTGTTAAGATTTGAAATACTTCAAACCTATAGGATAAATCTCCAGATTTGAAAAGCTCGACCTCTCAAGAGCGTTTTGGCCATGAGGATTTGTTTTTTGTTTTTTGTTTTTTTGGATTCTCATTTCATTAACAAAATTCAAATAATAATCTCAAAATAAATCTGACAGCCACCCAAAATATCCATAGTCATAAAAAATTAAGCTCTCTATACACTTACTAAAAAATATAAAATATAAAAATAATGCTATGTAGAGAAAAATAATAGATAATGATTATAGATAAATCCAAAACACACACATATATATCCACGAAGTGAGAGTACTTGCAAGCAAAGGGGGAATGGAAGAGAGGCAAGACAGAAGAGCTCATTGCTTGGTTTTGCCTTTTCCAACTCAAGGTCACATTAACCCTTTGCTCCAATTCTCAAAGCGTTTTGATCATAAGGGTGTCAGAGTCACATTGGTTGTCACTCGCTTCCTGTGCAAGACCTTACAAAAAAAATCAACTTCCTTTGCTCTTGAGAGCATCTCTGATGGCTATGACAGTGGAGGGATTGCAGCAGCAGAGAGTGACAAGGCATATGTCGATCGTTTTTGGGATATAGGGCCAAAGACTTTTGAAAAGCTTTTAAACAAGCTCACAAGTTCTGGGAATTTAGTTGATTGTGTTGTGTATGATTCGTTCATGCCTTGGGCTCTTGAGGTTACCAAGAAGTTTGGGGTAATGGGAGCTACTTTTTTCACTCAATCTTGTGCTGTAAACAGCATATACTACCATGTTTATCAAGGAAACTTGAAAATCCCTCCAAGTGAACCCGAAATTTTACTTCCTGCTTTGCCAACACTTGCTCCTTGTGACTTGCCATCTTTCTTGTATGTTTTGGGAACCTATCCAGCTTACACGGACATGGTTGTGAATCAGTTCTCTGACATTGAGAAAGCAGACTGGGTGCTTTGTAATTCATTTTATGAGCTAGAGCCACAGGTAATACTTGTTAATTTCTTCTAAGTTAGCTATTACTATTCAAGCATGAGAAGCTTTCCAAAGCATTGTGAATAATGAATTCCATCTTGTTAAGTAGTTTGTAGTATACTTACGTTTATAAAAGTCCCTCATCAATTTGAAAGTTGGAAGCATGTATAAGGGGTCCGTATAAGGAATATCCATTTACTAAGTTAAAATATAAATATAAAAAATATATCATAATATATAATGTTAATTTTTTTTTTCATCATTTATACATTTTTAAGAGCAAATATGATCTTTGAATTTTAACTCGTTAATGGTTAAATGAGTTAAACTCAATTGTACTATTTTAAAGATGTCCTTAATATTAATTGATTCTTTTTTTTTTTGGCATCATTTTATTATTGAAAAGTTTGATTTTGTTTCAAACCGAAAGATTATATAGTATTTATTTATTATCACTGCAAAGATAAAATTGAAGCAAAATTAGACATTTAAGGAAAAAGTAATACAAAAACTTTTGAGGGAATCAATTGACAAGTCATATTTGGTGACCACAATAGAGGTCAACATTTGTTAAATAACTAATATCTCGTACATTCTTGATCAATTCATTAAGAAAATCTCAAAGCTTTGTTTATTTTAGAAGAGAGCTGTTTATTATGTTTCAAGAGAATGTATTCAGGCAATATCTTTTAAAATGAGTATATATCGTACTTGAAAGCTGTTCATTATATCTTCTAACATATCTTAGGTGGTTGATTGGCAAGCAAAAATCTTACCACTAAAAACTATAGGACCGACCATACCATCGATGTTCTTAGACAAGCAACTCAAAGATGACAAAGGCTATGGTTTTAGTCTTTTCAAGGAAGAAAATGATGCTTGCATGAAATGGTTGATTGACAAGCCTAGTCGGTCTGTTGTTTATGTCTCGTTTGGTAGTTTAATAGCTCTAGACAATGAACAAATGGAGGAAATAGCTTGGGGCTTGAAGGATAGTGAAAGTTACTTCTTATGGGTGGTAAGAGCATCTGAGCAGCCTAAGCTCCCTAATGAATTTTTGGAGATTTTAGGGAATAAGAGTTTGGTGGTCACATGGTGTCCTCAACTACAGGTCTTGGAGCATGAAGCTGTGGGTTGCTTTGTGACACATTGTGGGTGGAACTCCATAATAGAAGCTGTGAGCTTTGGGGTTCCAATGGTGGCAGTTCCTCAATGGTCAGACCAACCCACAAATGCCAAGTACATTATGGATGTGTGGAAAATGGGAGTTAAAGCTGAGGCTGATGAGAAAGGAGTTGTGAGAAGAGGAACAATGAAGAAGTGCATAAGGGAAGTGATGGAGACTGAAAGAGGCCAAGAGATGAAGAGAAATGCCATCAAATGGAAGACGCTGGCTGCAAAGGCTTGTGATGAAGGTGGAAGTACCAGCAAGCATATTGAAGACTTCGTGGCAAGTTTGGTTCCCTCTCCTAAATGCCAGTAAGGAAGAAAAAAATAGCGAATATGATTCAATCATATGAATTACTATGATATGTGTTTAAAGGAAAAGCTTATTTACTAGTTCAAGTTTGCACACACACATACAGATAAAAACATTCTCTTTTCTTTTATGGCTCTGTAACAATTTAATATTGTTCCATGATTTTTAAAGATCTCAGATGAATAGCCCATGTGCACCAAACTAGCACATGATTTACTAGGTGTTTTTAATTTAATTGGTTTTAAGTGTTAAAAATTAATCTAGAAAATTTTAGTGATATATCTTACATGCAGCCTATTTTAAAATAAATAAATATTTAGACACAGTGGATAACTGGATATCAACAAGTGGAAGAAAATTTGACACGTGATAGTGAATGAAATCATGAAATATGAGTGACTGCCAAGGCGCAGGTCCAGATTGCAAGAAGTCTCGAATGAGAATTTAAAATGTATGTTTGCCAAGAATGTAAACTGACTTGCTCCACTATGTATGGAAGTGTGATGTTGGTCTGAATTATAATGTATTTGGTGTAATGATTCATGACAAGTAATCAAAAGCATATTTCCTTACACGTCCTTTGCCCCTTAATACTATACTCTTCTAGTTTTTCCATGCCCTTACATGAACTAAATTTCATACACTTTGCGAAAAAATTCATATATTTTAATGTATTAATTTGCATTACGTAAATCTTTATTTACTCATTTCATGTTTTGTGCATCATATGAACTTATCATTATCATCTTCTATTCATAACACATCCATACAAATACAAAATATCACAAAATGTCCCAAAAGTCTCTGGTTTGGCATCATACATAAGAAAACTCAAAATTTATTCTCGGGTTTGCTATGATAGCTTTTTTACAGGAACTTTGAAAAATCATAATTAATTCTAGAAAACTTGAAATCAAGTAAATGATAGCTTTCTAGAAAGCCCTAAATGTCAATGAAAGGATAAAAATCATTCCAGATCACAACAACATCAACTGGACCATGAAAAATAATAGAATAGTACCAAAGGTCCAGCTGCTGGGTCTGCTATCATAGGTTTCTGATATAAACTTTGAAAATTCATAAGTAATTCTAGAAAATTCCAAATCAGGAAAACCATGCTATTTTGGAAAGCTCCAGATGTTAACTAATGATTAAAAATAATTCCAAGCCAATACAGTGGCCTTTAGCCCACAGATATTGACGGAACAATACCCAAGGTTAGGCTACATTATTGGTACTATCATGCAATTTCAAAAATTTCATGAGTATTAGATTTCATTTGGCCCACTTGTGACACAGAAATATAAACTAATAATATGAATAGTGTTGTTACCATTTCAGTAGAATTTTTCCATTTTTGAAAAATCATAAAAAAATTCTATAGAGCTCTAAATTAAGTGCTCATTAGCTCTATAAAAAGCTCTAGATGAGATATATATACATGTCAAATGTCATGAGAAAATTCGACCATTTAGTTAGTTTGGGGTTCAACTCAAGACTTGGTCACTTTTTTGGGGTCATAAGGGATTTTTAAAGCACCATTTCACTTTCTTAATATTCCATAGCCATTTGAGCACGTCCCAAAGCACAAACACAGCCTAGGGAAACATCTCAAATGATCCAAAATATTATGGAGCTCAATCTCACCATGCCACTCACACTTAAACATATCATAGAACCTAGGTGGCAAAAATCTATACATCAATTCATTTGGTCCTAAAATTCATACATACATCATCATTATACATATTTGGATGTGTTCAAAAGCCTACATCATACATACATCATGAGATTAAAATTTTTGACACCAAAATGCTTTGGAAATGCCCATTCTCCTACTCCTTTGTAAAAGTATCATGCTCCAAGGCTTTGGCCTCCATCATTTGGTCTTCTTGGCTTATCTAGGCATTGTTAGACATTGGAGGGGGAAGAGTGAGATTCAAAGAATCTTAATAACTCTTTACCATTTCAAAATACATAATAGATGTATTTTCAAGTCTAAGAATGCATGCACGGCAATTTAAGCTATTAGTAAATATACATAAAGCATTTTCCATGTTCAAGAAACCCATACATATCATACATAGGCTCTTAAAGGTATTAGTCTAACCTTACACATGTTCCTTAGGACTTTTGAACTTACCTCACTCATTTTCAAGGGACTTTTAACTAAACCTCACTCTTTTTGAGACTTTTAGCTTTATCTCACCCAATCCTAGGGACTTTTGATATCACTAAACCCATTCAAGCAAAAACACATTTATAAAGCATATTTCAAGAACATCATGGTACCATAACATGTAAGAAATAGTTAGAAACATTTCTCATGCCATAAACATATATACAAGCTGTAAAGTCCCACATCAGATAGGAAGGTCCTGGGCTAAGGCCTTATAAGTGGGAGCGAAGCTCTCCCCACTAACGGCGTACTTTTCCCATGAGCTTAGTGAGAAGGGAAAAATCCCACTGAACCGAGAAGGCAGGGTCAAAGACCCACGAACCGGGAAGGCCAAGACAATATCATTGGAGGCTTTATAAGTATGTTGGTATCAGAGCCGGCCTAGCCACATGTGCAACCTGAGAACAGGTTGGCCCCAAAAGGGGGGTGGATTGTAAAGTTCCACATCGAATAGGAAGGTCGTGGGCTAAGGCCTTATAAGTGGGGGTGAAGCTCTCCCAGCTAATGGCACGCTTTTCCCGTGAGCTAAGCGGGAAGAGACAAATCCCACTGAACTGGAAAGGCAGGAACCGAGAAGGCCGGGACAATACCGTTAGAGGCTCTGTAAGTGTGTTGATATCAGAGTCAGCCTAACCGCATGTGCAACTCGAGGATGGGTTAGCCCCAAAAGGGGGGTGGATTATAAAGTCTCACATTAGATAGGAAGGTCCTGAGCTAAGGTTTTATAAGTGAGGGCAAAGCTCTTCCCACTAACGGCGCGCTTTTCTCGTGAATTAAGTAAGAAGGGACAAATCTCACTGAACTGAGAAGGTAGGGTCAAAGACCCATGAACTGACAAGGCCAGGACAATACTGTTAGAGGCTCTGTAAGTGTGTTGGTATTAGAGCCGGCCTAGCTGCATGTGCAACCCGAGGACAGGTTGGCCCCAAAAAGGGGGTGGATTGTAAAGTCCCACATCAGATAGGAAGGTTCTAAGCTAAGGCCTTATAAATGGGGTCAAAGCTCTTCCCACCAAGGCGCACTTTTCCCATAAGTTAAGCGGGAAAGGACAAATCCCACTGAATCAGGAAGGCAGGCTCGAGGCCACGAACCGAGAAGGCCAGGACAATACCGTTAGAGGCTCTGTAAGTATGTGTCGAAGACCTACGAACTGAGAAGGTCGGGACAATACCGTTGGAGGCTCTGTAAGTGTGTTGGTATCAGAGCCAGCCTAGTCGCATGTGCAACTTGAGGACGGGTTAGCCCCAAAAGGGGGTGGATTGTAAAGTCTCACATTAGATAGGAAGGTCCTGAGCTAAGGTCTTATAAGTGGGGGCAGAGCTCTTCCCACTAACGGCGCGCTTTTCTCGTGAATTAAGTAAGAAGGGACAAATCTCATTGAACCGAGAAGGCAGGGTTAAAGACCCATGAATTGACAAGGCCGGGACAATACTGTTAGAGGCTCTATAAGTGTGTTGGTATTAGAGCCGGCCTAGTTGCATGTGCAACCCGAGGACGGGTTGGCTCTAAAAAGGGGGTGGATTGTAAAGTCCCATATCGGATAGGAAGGTCCTAGGCTAAGGCTTTATAAATGGGGTTAAAGCTCTCCCCACCAAGGTGTGCTTTTCCCGTGAGTTAGCGGGAAAGGACAAATCCTATTGAATCAGGAAGGCAGGGTTGAGGCCACGAACCGGGAAGGCCAGGACAATACCGTTGGAGGCTCTGTAAGTATGTGTCGAAGACCTACAAACTGGGAAGGTAGGGACAATACCTTTGGAGGCTCTATAAGTGTGTTGGTATCAGAGCTGGCTTAACTGCATGTGCAATCTGAGGACGGGTTAGCCCCAAAAAGGGGGTAGATTATAAAGTCCCACATCGGATAAGAAGGTCCTGGGCTAAGGCCTTATAAGTGGGGGTGAAGCTCTCCCCACCAATGGCGTGCTTTTTTCGTGAGTTAAGCTGGAAGGGACAAATCCCACTGAACTAAGAAGGCAGGACAGAAGACCCATAAACCGGGAAGGCCGAGACAATACCGTTGGAGGCTTTGTAAGTGTGTGTCGAAGACCCACGAACCGGGAAGGTCGGTACAATACCGTTGGATGTTCTATAAGTGAACAGAGCCTCCAACGGTATTGTCCCGGCCTTCCCGGTTCGTGGACCCTACCTTCCTGGTTCAGTGGGATTTGTCCCTTCTCGCTTACCTCACGAGAAAAGCGCGTCGTTGGTGGGGAGAGCTTTGCCCCCACTTATAAGGCCTTAGCCCAGGACCTTCCTATTCGATGTGGGACTTTACAATCCACCCCTCTTTTGGGTCCAACCCGACCTCGGATTGCACATGCAGTTAAGCCAGCTCTGATACCAACACACTTACAGAGCCTCTAAAGGTATTGTCCCTACCTTCCCAGTTCGTGGGTCTTCGACACATACTTACAGAGCCTCCAACGGTATTGTCCTGGCCTTCCTGGTTCGTGGCCTCGACCCTACCTTCCTGATTCAATGGGATTTGTCCTTTCCCGCTTAACTCATGGGAAAAGCGCGCCTTGGTGGGGAGAGGTTCGACCTCACTTATAAGGCCTTAGCCTAGGACCTTCCTATTTGATATGAGACTTTACAATCTATCCCCTTTTTGGGGCCAACCCGTCCTCAGGTTGCACATGCGGCTAGGCCGACTCTGATACCAACACTATAGGGCTTCCAACGGTATTGTCCCGGCCTTGTCGATTCGTGGGTCTTCGACCCTGCCTTCTTGGTTCAGTGGGATTTATCCCTTCTCGCTTAACTCAAGGGAAAAGTGTGCTGTTGGTGGGGAGAGCTTCGCCCCCACTTATAAGATCTTAGCCTAAGACCTTCCTATCCAATGTAGGACGTTAAAATCTACCCCCTTTTGGGCCAACCCGTCTTCAGGTTGCACATGCAGTTAGGCTGGCTCTAATACCAACACACTTACAAAGCCTCCAACGGTATTGTCCCGGCCTTGCTAGTTCATAGGTCTTCGACCCTACCTTCTCGATTATGTGGGATTTGTCCTTTCCCACTTAACTCACAAGAAAAGTGTGCCGTTAGTGGGGAGAGCTTCACCCCCACTTATAAGGCCTTAGCCCAGGACCTTCTTATCTGATGTGGGACTTTACAATCTATGCCTCTTTTGGGGCTAACTCGTCTTGGGTTGCACATGCAACTAGGCCGGCTCTAATACCAACACACTTACAGAGCCTCCAACAGTATTGTCTCGACCTTCTTAGTTTGTGGCCCTTCTTGCTTAGCTCACGAGAAAAGCGCGCCGTTGGTGGGGAGAGCTTCGCCCCCACTTATAAGGCCTTAGTCCATGATCTTCCTATTCGATGTGGGACTTTACACAAGCACTTACAGACAAGTAACATCCAAGGCATGCATGAGGAAAAAGTTAGAGAGCTACCTTAGAGCCAATGCCACATACTTTTTCTTTGAATTTGTCTTCTCCTTTTTGGCCAAGCTTATGGAATTGGGTGGCACTTGATTCTCTTTGTCTACACACATTAAATGGGACATGATTCAATCATTGGAACAATCTTTGGCTTTATACAAACTCTATAAAGGCTTACTTTCTCATATAGCTCTATTAAGGTTCCATACAAGATACAATGAAGAAACTATTGGAATTTATGATCTTGGCTCTATTTTCTCCTTCAATCTAAGTCTCTTAACTCCATTTAGACTCCTTGGAATCATTATAAATTCATTCTAAGGAGCCTAGCTATAAGTTGCTTCTTTATGTCTCATTATGGAGCCTACATCTTCATCTCATAATCCATGCTTTCTAGAATATTTCCAAGTCTCCTTTGATATTCTTCTATCATATCTAGTCCCATTCTAGCCTCAAAAAAATTTAAAGGTGCTCTAAGCCTCCTTGGCCTAGACATAGCATGTGTATGGAGCCCATGGACTTTGGTTCATTTCCTTGAAGGAAATGGCACTTGGGAGGCTTCCTAGATGTCTTGAAAGCTCATATATACTCTTAGACAACTTAAATTATCCTTAGGAAGCTCCATACATGTCAAGGTGCAAGTGAATCCCTAAACTTTGTAACTTTATTTCTAATTCATCTTAATTGGATTTCTTTGTATACACTTGTTCCTCAAACTCCAAAACCTATGATTCTCCCTTGCTAGGACTAGAATTTATCCCCTAGAGAAATGGGCTGCATGCTGGCTGAAACGTCCCAAGGCAAGAAGACAAATAAGTGCAAGGAAAACAACAAAAGTTACCTTGGTTCTAGGCTTGTTTCAAGAGCTCTTTCACTTGGTATAATCCTCTCCTTCAAATTTCGAATTCTCTCCTTTAATCTAGGCACAAACTAGCCCTATATCATTCATGAAAACCATAGAAAGAAAGAGGGGAAGGAGGAAAACAAAGTTTGTGAAGGAGGAACCATGAAAATCTAAAAATTTCTCACCTTTTTGCAAGCTCTTTCCCTCCTTCTTTGCTCCTCCCTTGTGCATTAGTTGCTATTGGTCTCTCCTCTATTTTTAGATGTCTAAAAATGTGGGTGAAGAGAGGACTGAATAGGAATGTGTATGAAGGAGCCAAAGGGTCACTTTTTGTAACTTTTTCACTTTTCATTTTAATCCTTAAATCATGATTTCTTCATTTGGGCTCATTTCTACTCCTTTTCAAAATCTGTCTTTTCTATCATAATATTTAGGTCTTCTAACTTACAAATTACCTTTGGTTTCACCTAAATTGAGTTTGAAACCATTTTGAACTATTTGATCAAAGTTTTGATCCATCGATGACCGAAATCACTCATTGGAGGGGTTTTAATTGTTCTAGGGATTCTTATAGTTTTCAAGGCCTTTGATAACCCCAAAAAATTTAAAATTTTTATTTAAAAAGTCCTTCTATGAGTTTTCTAAAGTTGTCAGAAATTATGAAAATGCCCAACTTTTTTTCACAAATTTTTCTAGCTCATCTGGCTTAGGTTTTAGGGTAACTTAAACATCAAATCCTCATTTTTCATTATTTAAAATTTTTTCTTAATTTTATTTGGCCTCAAATTATTTTATTCAAGGGCTTCCTTTTATATCTGGTGAGTTTCATACATTTACGAAAAAATTGGATATTATATTTTTCCCCTCTTAAATAAATTTTGTCCTCAAAATTTAGGAGTAATCTCACCTAACTTTTCTCATATTTTCATTAATTAGCCCTTTCTTTCCCTTGTTCCTGGCTCTATCTACCTCTTGTGAAGGCTAAGCGCTTTTTAATTTCTTCTTGCTAGGGAATTTACGTTACTCTTTATTATATCTGATTCTCTCTCTCTTTTTCATTACTACGGCATATGACCTGCTCTTATTATAAGGGAAAGTAATTTTTGATACTGAAATATACTCTAATATCTTTTATCTATGAAATGGGAGAGCTTACTATTTTGCATTTGATTAGTTTTAACCCGTTCAGAAGGGTTGACTTTCTTGCTTAGTCGATTTACTTGCGCATGCTTTGGGAGATAACTCATTTAGTATTAAATCTCCCTTATCATCTCCTAATGGCTTTATGTAAAGTCTCATTATCTTTTCTATTCATTAGTAGCCATTAGAGACTTCTATATGCTTACTTAACTTATTTAAGTGTTTAGTCCACTATTTCACTTCACTTTCTTTCTTACTAGCTCATCCCATGGTCATGATTTATAGTTCTTTCCATCATAGGCCTTAGGTCTTAATTCTTTATTGGGATTATAGCTCCTTAAAGGGGTTTTACTCTTAATTGTCCTAATATCATTACTCACTATCATACTTACCTTTTTAGGCCTAGACTTTTCCTTACTCTCTTTATCTACTTGAGAGTGGGTATCATTTAGTCCCTTATCTTAAAAACTAACTAGCATGACTCTTTAACTTTTCATACTAACATTGAAGAGCAACTACCACTGATTGATATTGAATACTTGTGGGATGCTAACTTTTCTCAGAGTCTCAACTACTAGAGACGTGGTCTGCCACTTACCCCATATAAAGAACTGCATTTACTCCCTTTCTAAAAGCATGGTTCTGGTAATAGGGATCTCTCCCTATCCCTTAGTCAGGTTTAATATTTGTCGGGTAGTGGTTTATCTAATTATAACTCTAGAAAGCTACTTCTGGCTTTCCTCATCCCACATACTAAGCTCATCTATCAAAAAGGTTTAGTCAGTGGTCTAATAGTCTGAGTATAGCCTTAGTGTCTCTGGTGGCAATAGTCTATCATACTTATGAGGTCTTTAGTCTCTGAGACAAAAACTGTCTAAAACTATATTGGTCTTTGAGACTAACTAATCTATAAAAACTATTTCAGATTGTAATCTCCTCAGAGAATTGCTGTGTTGTAATAATAGGATCTCTGTAATTCTGTGGGATCTACTGCGACCCCTAGGTCTACTGGGACCTCTCAAACCCAGACTGAGGTCTACGGCAACCTACTATACTGTACTAGGATATACTACGATCCATCTTTGAGAGATTTCAAAGCCTAAGATCATTGTATCTATAAATAAAACACATGCTCACTAATTCTGACAATTATCGCCCATAATCTCTAAGGCTAAACTTAGATATCTGCTATGCTCTTCATATAAAGTGGATTCTATATCATTTGCTTCTCTGTTGATCCCATAGTGATGATACTTAGGAGTCTCTTGAGTTTCACTTACTACTCCTTATAGGATCATCAGGTTCCTACTTTAAGCCTTTTCATTCAAGCTTTCTTTCTTTTTTTTACTATTGCTAGCTTACTTTACTTGTACTCATTCTAACTTTCCTTTTGTATCTGGCCATTTCTGACTATGCCTTTGTTCTACTTTCAAGTGCCTTTAGCACCAGGGCATTTTACGCATCAAGTGTGCCTAAAGTCTTTTGCAAGATAAAGATCATACATTAGTCCCTTTTCATTTCATTTAGTTATATCATAAGGGACTCATTCTATATATACTAAACTTGTGCTATCTAACTTTTTACATTCTACTATTGCCAGCACATTCCATTTACATCATTATATATTAGGAATTCCTTTCTGCATGCTTTTCTTTATAGTTCTAATATCATTGGAATCCCTTAACTTCTTTTCTCTAGCTTATGTCTTGATTTAGCTAACCGGAATACCTTTCGATTATTGAAATACTCTTTATCATTGATGCC
Organism: Erythrophleum ivorense; assembly: GCA_026724425.1. NCBI lineage: Eukaryota > Viridiplantae > Streptophyta > Magnoliopsida > Fabales > Fabaceae > Erythrophleum > Erythrophleum ivorense. Next base: position 7,111,052 of record JAIUCV010000018.1, read on the forward strand.
ATTATTTCATATGACACTCGGAGAAAAGAGGACTCTTCCTCTGGTTTCTTATGAAGTTTTTCTACTCCATCCAAAGGTCACTTTACGTTGCCCAGTTATCTCTATTTAGGGCGTTATATTGTACTTTATGGACATCCATACTAAGAATAATCGTGCTTACTCAAGCACTTATTCATGTCACCTCTACATCTGTTCTTAATTTATTATGTTGGCTTTGACGTCATCACATGTTCTCTGTTTTACTTTTACTATCCCATTACTCATATGAAAGGGTTATTTGTTACTTCTGTATTCCTTGATATTTTTTTGCTTCTTTATACTCAAGAGCATTTTTTGTTATCTTTCTGGGTTCACCCTTACTTACTCACTTTCAGCAAAAATGGGAAGGTCTAATTCCTCTTATTCTCTGGTTCTATTTTTAATTAAACCATTCCTCTGTAAAGAATTTTATTTTATGTAAACCCTAGAGCTCATCTTCTGTAAAGCTTTTGCCTTACATTTCTTCTCTATATAATACTGGACTTCACCTTTTTAGGTGGCTTCTGACTTTCTTTAGCTCCCCTGGGAGCATTGAGGCACTAGTTGCTTGTCTCAACTCTTTTCTACATTCTAATCAGAGAGTTGGGTCTTCTTTTTGCCTAACCTTTTTAACTTTCATCTCTAGGAGCATAATCTACTAATTTTAGGGTTTTACTAACCCAATCCAAATCATATAACCTCAAAATCCTAGATATCTGTTATTGGTAACTTTATGCTCCACTCAGTACTCTTACTATTCATGTGCTTTTACATTATGTCAGTCTCATATCAAGGAAGCTTACCTGATTAACTGTTAGACCTTTATCTATCTACTTTTACTATGCTTATTTCTATTAACTTTCATTTAGTCACTATTAAAGTGAGGACATCTCTTTTTGTGTGCTAGCTTTTCAACTCTTCCCTACTTTCTTTGATTTTTGTACTTACTAATTAGGGGTCTATCCTTTGGGGATTTTACCAACCACTACTGGGTGGTCCTTCATCTCATCATGTCTTCTTCTCCTCTTATTACCCAAAGGAGAACCTTCGTTTAGTTCCTATTCTGAATTATTTTCTCTTTACATTGAAGTTCTCTTTCTTACCTATCTCAGCTTTCTTGTGAAACTCTACTTATTGCTTCTTTTAAGCTCCAGCTTATGCTCAGCCTGAGACATTTATCTCACTAAGGTTATAACTTACTATAGATCTAATTAACTCACATAGGCTTACTGTGAACTGCCACTTTTGGACTTTTCTTTTTGTCCTCTCTAAACTTCTCACACTGAGCCCATCATGTTCAGCTTAGGGCATCATTACTAGAGTATACTTTTGTTGTATATGCATAACACCCTCTTGCATATACATACATACTCATGACAGGTTCCACGCCCTTAGAATTCATGGCATTAACCCGTTGTTCATTATCACACAGGGTAGTATCCTATGTTGGAGTCAATGCATTATGGGCGAGTTTCTACAACCTTACTACTCCTATGCTTGATATTCTACCTTTGGTTACTACTTAATCTCAAACATTCTCAAGCTAAGCCATAGAACATGTCGATCTCTCCCTTAGACTCATGCATTAGACTTGCTGCTCATTTATTACTTAACGATTCTCTGTGCCTACTAATGGGTCATTTAATTCTCTTTCACTTTGTTCATGCTAGGGGTCTCAACTAATTGTGCTCTGATTAACCCTATAATAGTTCATTTCTTATATTAACCTGAATATGACCAATAAGGCCTTCCATATGGCAATACACTCCATCATCACTAGTACTTCCTTTCTAGCTATGTGATCCGAGCCTTAACTGCCTTTGCATTCAGCCCACAATCAAGACTAGGGAGTTTTGCCTCTTATAGCCAATTGATATTTGGGCTGTTAGGACTCTATAGAGTATTGCCTATAGACTCTAGCCTTTGGTTTGAAGGAATAATTTTCTAGGCTCTCTAATTCACGGAGACATCTAGGTGTCATGGTTGGGGGAGTAACTCTCTTTCATTTTCTCCTTCTAAACTGATTCCGGTGCAGTAGTAGTTTTACCTCATACTATGCTGCACCACTTCTTGTCTCTGCCTCAGGCAACACATCTTAGAATGGCTCGAGTGTGGTAACCAGAGAGGATTATGCCTTTCATAATTTCTCTGAGCAAGCCCCTCTTACAGCTACATATTAATCTCTTGTTACTAATACACCCGGCTTGCTACTAATCCCGATGAGTTACCATAACTTATAGAACTCCAGTCATATGATCACTTAACTCTACTCTAGAAACTCTAGAGGCCTACCTCTCCTAAGATTCACCACCTACTCAAAACCATTCTACATAACTGAGCATAAATCATAGATATATGCCACATTTGAACACCCACCATACCTTTTACAAGCCTACACATGCTTGTACAAGCCTACACGTACTTATAACATCACTTCCTCAAGCCATATCCAATCCTAGAAGGCCTGGAACTTTGTTTTGATATCAATAAATATAATACCATACTCTTCTAGCTTTCCCATTCCCTTACATGAACTACGCTTCATACAATTTGCAAGAAAATTCATATATTTTAATGTATTAATTTGTGTTACGTAAGGCTCCATTTACTCATTTCATACTTTGTGTGTCATATGAACTTATCATTATCATCTTCCATCTATAACACATCCATACAAATAAAAAACGTCACAAAATGTCCCAAGAGTCTCGGGTTTGGCATGAAACATAAAAAAATTCAAGGTTTATTCTCGAGTTTGCTATGCAGCTTTTTAATAGAAAATTTGAAAAATCATAATTAATTTTAAAAAAATCAAAATTAAGCAAATGATCACTTTCTGGAAAGCCTTGAATGTCAACTAAAGACTAAAAATCATTCCAGACCATGACAATATCAACTAGACTACGAAAAATAACAGAACAATACCAAAGGTCCAACTACCGAGTCTGCTATCATAGGTTTTTTATATAAACTTTGAAAATTTATAAGTAATTCTAGAAAATTCAAAATTAGGCAAACCATACCATTTTGAAAAGCTCTAGATGTTAAATAATGATAAAAATAATTCTAAACTAATGCAGTGGCCTTTAACCCATGAAAATTAATGGAACAATACCGAAGGTCAGCCTGCATTACTGATACTGTCATGCAACTTCAAAATAGAAAACGTATAATGTCTAGTTTTTGCTTGTAAAATTTCATAAGCATTGGATATGATTTGACCCACTTGTGACACAGAAATATAAACTGACCATATGAACAGTGCATTATCATTTCAGCAGAATTTTTTTATTTTTGAAAAATCATAATAAATTCTCTAGAATTCCAAATTGAGTGTTCTTTAGCTCTATAAAAGCTCTAGATGATACCTATATTCATGCTAAATTTCATGAAAAAATTCATCCATTTAGTCAGTTTGGGGTTCAACTTAAGATTTGGCTACTTTTTAGGGTCATAAGGGATTCTTAAGGCACCATTTCACTTTCTTAATATTCCATAACCACTTGAGCATGTCCTAAAGCATAAACAAAGGCTAGGGAAGCATCTCAAAATGGTCCAAAATATTATGGAGCTCAATCTCACCGTGCCATTCACACTTATACACATGCATATTATAGAACCTAGGTAGTAAAAATCTATACATCAATTCATTTGGTCCCAAAATTCATGCATACATCATCATTATACATATTTGGATGCGTTCAAGAGCCTACATCATACATATATCATGAGATTAAAATTTTTGGCATCAAAATACTTTTGAAATGTCCATTCTCCTACTCCTTTGTAAAAGTATCATACTCAAAGGCTTTGGCCTCCATCCTTTGGTCTTCTTGGCTTACCTAGGCATTGTTAGACATTGGAGGGGGAAGAGTGAGATTCAAAGAATCTCAATAGCTTTTTAGCCTTTCAAGCATATATAATAGATGTATTTTCAAGTTTAAGAATGCATGCATGGCAATTTAAACTACTAGTAAATATAATATTTTTCATATTCAAGAAATTCATACATATCATACATAGGCTCTCAAGAGCATTAGTCTAGTTTTATCCATTTTCCTTGGGACTTTTGGACTTGCCTCACCCATTTTCAAGAGACTTTTGACTAAGTCTCACTCTTATTAAGACTTTTGGCTTTGTCTCACCCAATTTTAAGGACTTGTGGCTCATCGTCACCCATGCTAAGGGACTTTTGGCATCGCCGAACCCATTCAAGCCAAAACACATTCATAAAGCACATTTCAAGAATATTATGGTACCATAACATGCAGGTAATATTTAGAAACATTTTTTATGGTACAAACATATATACAAGCACTCAAAGACAAGCAACATTCAAGGCATGCATGGGGGAAAGGTTAGAGAGCTATCTTGGAATCAATGCCACACACTTTTTCCTTGAATTTGTCTTCCCTTTTTTGGCCAAGCTCATGTAATTAGGTGGCACTTGATTCTCTTGGCCTACACACATTAAATGGGACATGATTCAATTATTAGAACAACCTTTGGCTTTATACAAACTCTATGGAGATTTACTTTCTCATATAGCTCTATTATGGTTCCATACAAGACATAATAAAAGCAACTATTGGAATTCATGATCTTGGCTCTATTTTCTCCTTCAATCTAAGTCTCTTGACTCCATTTAGACTCCTTGAAACCATCATAAATTCATTCAAAGGAGCCTAGCTATAAGTTGCTTTTTTATGTCTCATTATGGAGCCTACATCTCCATCTCACAATCCATGCTTTCTAGAATTTTTTTGAAGGCCTCTTTTGATATTCTTCTATCATATCTAGTCCTATTCTAGCCTCAGAAAAATTTAAAGGTGCTCCAAGCCTCCTTGCCCATGACATAGCAAGTGTATGGAGCCCATGGCCTTTGGTTCATTTTCTTGAAGGGAATGTCACTTGGGAGGCTTCCTAGATGTTTTAAAAGCTTATATATACTCTTAGACAACTTAAATTATCCTTAGGAAGCTCCATACATGTCAAAGTGCAAGTGAATCCCTAATTTTTGTAACTTTATTTCTAATGCATGTTAATTGGATTTATTTGCATATACGTGTTCCTCACACTCTAAAACCTATGATTCCCCTTACTAGGACTAGAATTTATCCCCTAGAGAATGGGCTGTATGCTGGTCGAAACATCCCAAGGCAAGAAGACAAAGAAGTGCAAGAAAAACAATGAAAGTTACCTTGGTTCTAGACTTGTTTCAAGAGCTCTTTCACTTGGTATAATCTTCTCCTTCAAATTCTATTCTCTCCTTTAGAACAGGCACAAACTAGCCCCATATCATTCATGGAAACCATAGAAAGAAAGAGGGGAAGGAGGAGAACAAATTTTGTGAAGGAGGAACTGTTAAAATCCAAAAATTTCTCACCTTCTTGCAAGCTCTTTCCCTCCTTCTTTGCTCCTCCCTTGTGCATTAGTTGCTATTGGTCTCTCCTCTGTTTTTAGATGTCCAAAAATGTGGGTGAAGAGAGGGTTGAACACGAATGTGTATTAAGAAGCCAAAGGGTTACTGTTTGCAACTTTTTCACTTTTTATTTTAGTCCCTAAACCATGGTTTCTCCATTTGGCCTCATTTCAACTCTTTTTCGAAATCTTTCTTTTCTATCATAATATTTGGGTCCTCTAACTTACAAATTGCCTTTATTTTCACCCAAATTGGGTTTAAAACCATTCTAACCTGTTTGGTGAAAGTTTTAGTTAATCGATAGCTGAAATCGTTCACCAAAGGAGTTTTAACTATTCTAAGAGTTCCCATAGTTTTCAAGATGTCCGAGAATCCTAAAAAGCTCAAATTTTCAGTTTAAAAAGCCCTTTTATGGTTTTCCAAAATTGCCAAAAATTACAAAGATACCCTAATTTTTTTTCACAAACTTTTTTAGTTCATCTGGCTCGAGTTTAAGGGCAACTCAAACCTCAAATCCTCATTTTTCATTATTTAAAATTTTTTTCTAATTTTATTTGGCCTCAAATCATTTTTTTCCAGGGGATTTCCTTTTATATCTGATGAGTTTCGTGCATTTACGATGAAACCGGATATTACAAGTTCTCTCTTTTTTATCCTTTTTACCATTATAACCATTTGAAAATACCAAATACAAAGTGAGCTTATCTCGACCAAACCATGGACAAGGGAATAAAACCATTCAAACACAATAATTACAGGCATAGTCTAGGCCTAATAGAGAAATTGAAGGAGAACTAAGCAAATCAACATTCCATACTTAATTCCATGCACAAATCTCAGTTGTGAGAGAAAGAAAACAAGAGAATTTGGTACAACTCTATCCTTGATCAAATATTCATTTCATCTCATAAATTAATTGTCAAAACATCCTAGTTTAGTATATCCATACACTTTCTTTTCTTAAGACATACTTATACTAAACCAAGGGCAATATGATACAACAATAATATTCCAATAAGGTTTAACATCTTAATTACAATACATTTGTAACACCATATTCCTTTAGTCCTTCCTCCCTTAAATAAGCTTCATACATGTTGCATTCATGGGAAAAATCAATAAATTTAATGCATTATTTTACGTTGTGTAAAACTTCAAAAATTCATCTTAAGCTCTATGGATCCCATGAACTTTCCAACATCATCCTCTACTTATAATCTATCCATACAAGTCATAAACAATATAAAATATCACACCCATTTCGGATTGGAAGCCACACACCAGAAAATAAAGGAGCTTGCCTCAAGTTCAGATTCCATCTTCCTGATATGAAGTTTGAAAAATCATAATTAATTCTAGAAAAATTGAAATTAAGTATGTGATGGCTTTCTGGAAAGCTCTAAATGTCAACTATAGGTTAAGAATTATTTTAGGCTATGAAAACATCACTAGGCCATGATTGATAACAGAATAACACCAAAGATCTAGTTGCCCAAGTTTACTGTTATAGGTTACTGATATAAACTTAAAAAATTCATAATTAATTCTAGAAAAATCAAAACCCAGAAAACTATACCATTCTGAAAAGTTATGGATGTCTAGGATAAAAATAACTTTAGACCAAAATAGACACATTCACCCCACGAAATTGGATGGAACAGTACTAGAGGTCTTACTGCATTACTAGTACTGACCACCAACTTCAAAAATTCATTTCTCTCTCAATATAAATCCAAACGGGTTGATCTTAGTGGCTACAAAAAGCTCATCATATCTAATTTATGCCTATAAAATTTTATAGGTATTGGATAACATTTGGCCCTTAAATGACATAGGAGAAGAAATTGACTATATGAACAATATAATGACCATTTTAATAGCTTTTTTTTAACTTTAAAAATTCATAATTAATTCTCTAGAGTTTCAAATAACGTGGTTCTTAGCTCTTCAAAAATATCTAGATGATACCTATATGTAGGCCAAATTTCATAAAAAAAATTCATTCATTTGATCAGTTTGTGATATAGGGTGCCAAAATAGCCATTTTAAACATCATATAGGGTCAAATGTAAACCAAATTTGCTTCTACCTTGCCCATGACCCCTTGAGCATGTGAGAAAGCTTAAATACAGCCTACTAAACTTGTCCAAGAGGTTCAAATATTCATACATTGCAAAACCACTACCCCACTTGTTTATATACATAAGATTTCACAAGCTCATTAAGGCATATCAATGTCAAAAACATACATTCTCCTTCCTATGCTTCCAATTTCAATACATGCATCATATATCCATATATTTACATGTGTTCAAATGTCTACATATCATACACAATATGAGATTACATCATTTGACAACATTATGTCCACAAAATGGCTATTTAGCAAATTCTTTGTCAAAGTTCTTGTCTTCAAGAGTGGTGGCTTCCATTTCTTGGCTCACTTGGTTCACCTAGACATGTTTAGACAATTGAGAGGGAAGAGCGAGATTCCAAGAATCTCAATAGCTCTTAACCCTTTCAAGCATACATAATAGATGCATTTACAAGTCAAAGAATGTATGCATGGCAATCTTGCAACTTATAAACATATATAAAACATTTTTCATGTTCAAGAAGCTCATACACATCATACATAGGCTCTCAAGGGCATTGGTTTAGCCTCACCCATTTTTTTAGGGACATTTAGACTTGTCTCACCTACTTTTAAGGGAGTTTTAACTAAACCTTGCTCTCTTAGAGACTTTTTGGTTTTGTCTTATCCAATCTTAGGAACTTTTGGCTCATCCTCACCCTAGCTAAGGGACTTTTGGCTTCACCAAAACCCATTCAAGCCATAAAGAATTCATAAAATCATTTTAAGCACATAATGGTACCATAACGTGTAGGCAATAGCTAGGAGCATTTCTCATGGCATAAACATATATATACACATCCAAAGACAAGAAAACATCCAATAATGCATGAAAGAAATGTTAGAGAGCTACCTTAAAGCCAATGTCACACACTTTTCCATTGAGATTTCCCTTCTTCTTGACCAAGACTTGTTATTGGGTGACCCTTGGTTCCTTAGCCTAGACACACCAAATAAGACATATTTAGATCATTGACATGAGCTCTAGCTCTATGTAACTCCTATATATGCTTACTTTCTTATTTGCTTCCATAATGCTTCCATACAAGACACAATGAAGAAACTATGGAAATCCAAGCTCTTGGCTCCTATTTCTCATTCATTTTAGGTCTCTTGACTTCATTTGGACTCCTTTGAGTAATCACACATTCATTTGAAAGAACCTAGCTATAAGTTGCTTCTTTATGGCTTATTATAAAGCTTACACCTCCATCTCACATTTCATGGCTCCAAAAATTTTCCAAGGCTTCCATGGATGTTCTTCTATCATACTTAGTCTCATTCTAGCCTTGGAACCAATTAAAACACTCCCCAGGCCCTCCTTCTTGTCAAGGCCGAGATATACATCATGAAAAGAGCCCATGGACTTTGCTTTGTTTTGTTGGAAGAAATGGTACATATGCAACTTCCTAGGGGTCTAAGAGACTCATACCATGTCTTACATAAGCTAGAATACCTCTAGGAAAAATCAGATTTCATCATTTATTTCAAAGCCCCAAGTTGTGCTAACTTGAATTTTAAGGCTCCCTTTTTGTTTCCACTTGCCTATTCTAAATTCCTACACTTTAAATCACTTGTTCTTCCCTTGATATGGTCAAAATTCAACTTCCTTTGGATGGGCTCTAGGTTGCATGAAATTCATATGGAGGAGAACAAGCAATAAGTGCAGGAAAAGCCATGGAATTTACCTTGTTTCAAGACAATTTCAAAAGCTCTTTCCATTGTTTCATGCTCCTCCTTGAAATTCTAAGATCCCTTCTCTAGACTAGACTTCAAACAGCCCTATATACATCATAAGAGCCATAGGAGTAAAGAGAGAATGAGAGGAATAAGATTAATGAAGGAAGAGTTATGAAATTCCACACTTTTCTCACCTTTTCTTGGATTTCTCCTTCCTCTTTTCCCTCCTTTCTTGTACATTTCTTTGGGGCCAAACCTCCTCTGGTTTGGGCAACAACTAAGTCAGTTAAGAGAAGGAGCAAGGAAGGACGACATATACAAGGCATGTTTGTTAAAATATGTTCTTCAAAAATCCTTTTTTTGTCCCTTTTCTTGACTTTTTTATTTTATACTCATTTTAGCTCCTTTTTTAGAATTATCTTTTCCATCATAAAATTTAGGTTCTCTAACTTATAATATGGCTTTGGAATCACTCAATTTGGACCAAAAACCTTCTCGAATGAAAAGGTTATAATTTGGGTTAACTGACGTTGTAAAACGTCGACCTAAGGGGTTTGAACCATTCTAGGGGTTCCTATAGTTTTTAGGGCCTCTGAGAACCCTAGAAAACCCATTTTTGTCATTTAAAAAATCTCTCCTTTGAGTTTTCTAAAAAGTTCTTAAAATTATGAAAATGCCATTATACTTTTGACAATTTTATTGAACTACTTTGGCTCTAGTTTCTGGGCACCTTGGGTCTTGGATCTTCATTTTCTATTATTTAAAATTTTATTCTAATTTGATTTGGCCTTAAACCAATCATTTCAGAGGATTTGCTTTTATATCTGGTGTGTTTCGCACGTTTACGGAGAAACCAGACATTACATTTCTCATGTTCATGGAATAGTAGGACGTTACAACATTACAATAGAATAACATAATCTAAGTAAATAGCCCTAATATCATATCCATTACAATAGGCTATTTCAAAAGAGGACTAACTACACAAGCTCACGACTCTCAAGAGGTAACTTGTTTGCCCTTATTCTTTGCACTACTATCACTTGGCATGGGTTAAATTGCATATAAAGAGTGAGATATGTAATCTCAGTAGCAAATTCCATCATTCAAAGCATACATAATATCACTCAAGCAAAGGAACACAAGCATGCACAAATACCATCATAAAGGCACTTAAATTGGCAATCATATACACTAGTTAATGGCCATTGCTCATGAACTTACATGCTTTCTCTTGACTTGGGAATAGATATTGTGCTTAATTCTCTATCTCATCATACATGATGCTATAAGCACCCCTAGGCACAAAGGCCCATAAAACATAACATACATAGCCAATTCATACCATAAAATATTTTATAATTGCAAATAGACAATGACATACGCTACGAGAAATTCTTCAATTTCTAACAATAAATTTCAATAGGAAACAGTCGAATAATCATGCTGTCAAACAAGACAAATGTTGTTGTATAAGCTGTTGTTATTTTAGTTGTGGCAAATTTTTTGCTATAGCTTGGTCTATCACAATTTATTCCTTTTCTCTTTCTCTTATGCATCTCTTAATTTCCCATCCCATCATTGTCTAATTAATAAATATAAATTTTGCTACAAAAATATATTTACTATAAATATAATATTAATAAAAAATTGATTAAAAATTAAAAAAATTATGTGTATAATAATTAATTTAATTTAATTAGTTAATTATTTATTGATCACATAATTAATTAATTTATTAAAAAGGAATTCCTTTGTCAAGCACATGTCTAACCACTATAATGTCAAAAATTGTTTTTCCTTTTAAAAAAAATATTTATAAATTTTTTAAAATTAATAAATTAAAAAATATGTTTAAATTTAATTCATAAAAAATATATTTTACTAATAAATAATAATATATTTTATTTTATCTTGTTAAAAAATTTTATTTTTTATATATTTATAATAATTAATAATTTATTTTGTATAAATTTTTTTAAAAAATAGAACTGCTTAGAATTAATAATAAGTTAAGGTATATTTAATTTTTTTCTATTATTTTTTTAATTTTAGTATTTTTCTTGTGTTTCTTTTTTGCCATCTTCTAGGTTTTAATTATTCTCCATCGTTTTTTGAGTATTAATTCACCCCACATTTCTTTTTTGCATCTTTTTACTTTTAGTTCCTCTCTTATCTTTTTTTTTTTTCTATATTTGCTAAATTTTACTTCTCCTCCAAAATTCTCAAACTCATGCATGGTATTCTCCATCAAATTTTATTAATTTTGGATTGTTTGATAAACAAAAACAAATTTGAATAAAAAAATCAAATAATAAATAAATAAAAATAAAAGAAGGAATATAACTAAATACAAAATTTTAACATGAAAATTCATACATAAAAAAATTCAAATAATTACTTGCAAAACAAAGACAATAATAACTCAAAATATAACAAATACAAATAGATGAAAAAAAGAAAATTAGAACAAAACCAGTAATAATGTAAATGAATCTAATAAATAAAAGAGGAAATAAAAAATTATAGCAACAAAAATGTACCAGCTAAAGAGCTGACAAATGAACGACAAATAAAACTAAAGAAATAAACAAATTCAAATGAAAGTGGTTGAAATATATGTAAAGAGAAAGAAGAAAAAAAGTGGTGAAGCAATTGATGTGAAAAGGAGAAAAATATAATATGAGACAAAAAAGTTGAAATTTATAGATAAAAATGAAAAAAAATATTAAAATAGTCAAGCTTGGTTCCGGCGCAAAATTATCATAATTTTTGTTATTTCACACTTGCTAGCGTTTATCTCTTTTTGCTATCTAATATATTATAACTTATATATATATTATTAAATTAAATTGATCTTATATATTATTAAATTTTAGTATGTGTAATACATTATATATTATTAGCTAATATATATACAGATATATATATATATATATATATATTATAAGTTAACATATAATAAAATTTATTAACCAAATATATATAATATATAATATTATATAATTTTGTGAAATAAAATTTTAAATTTAAACAAAATAGAAAAAATATCTAATATAAATTTAATTACATACATTATATTAATATAAAATTTACAAAATTTAACAATCATCTTCATTCTCATTAAATTTATGATCTTTATTCTCATTATTTAAATGAGAAGTATCTGGTTTATAAAGAGAAATTGGTCTAACATCATCTTGATATTATTGTTGTGAAAAACATTGAACGATACTTTTAAACTCATCTAATTCTCGCTGAAACTGTTCAATTTGTATTCTTTAATTTTCAAGTTAGGTATTATAAGTTTGTTGAGACAAAATTATAAATTCATTCCTCACAAGTTATTGGATATAAGAAGAGTGAGGATATATTAGATATTGAGTATCAGTATATTCTAACATAGGATTTATTAATATATTGTCAGACATACTCCCAATACCATAAATTGAGCCTTTTTTTAACCCTTCCAATAGCCTATAGGCATTCATCTAACTTTGAAATACTTTCCCTGTAATATCTGGTTCTTTGAGAATGAGAGGAAATGCAGAAATAACATGAAGTATGGTAACGGACCTAGTTAATTTAAGGGCTGAGATAACATCTCGTCACTTGGGTCCAAGATCTTGTCGACAAGATCCTGTAATTTATAGTGCAAATTCTGAGACCTTGTCGATAAAGTTTTCGCCAGTAAGTATAAGGTCTTCTTGTATAATGTGTTAAAGCTTGTATGGTATGGAATTGGATATGGAAGGCTTTTTAAATGAAATTTTTGAGTTTTTTGGGGTTTTCAGAGGCTCTGAAAACCATGGGAAGCCCCAAGACAGTTAAAACCCTTCCGGTGGATATTTTTTAACGTTGGTTGACCTGAACTTTGATTGATTCATTCGAGAAGGTTTTACCTCTGATTTGAGTGATTCTAAAGGCATTTTACTAAATTGGGAACTTAAATTTTATAATGGAAAAGACGGTTCTAAAAAAGGAGCTAAAACGAGTTAGAAATGAAAACGCCAAGAATGAAGGGCAAAATGACAATTTTTGAAAAAGTCCTTTTTAAACCCATATATATATAAGGCGTCCTTCTTTTCCTCTCATTTAGGTCGACCAAGTTCTGCCCAAAAATCAGAGAAAATCAAGTGAAGGAGGAGCACAAGAATAAGGTAAAGGAGAAGGGAAAATTTCAAGAAAAAGGTAAGAAATTGTTAGAATTTCCTAGTCTTCTCCTTAGGAAATCTCTTCTCCTCCTTCTCCCCTTTCTCCCTATAGTTTTCTTAAAGTTTTGGTGCTATTTTAAGGTCAGACCAAGGAGGAAAAGTTTGTATTTGAAGAGAGGAAGCCAAAGAAAGGAAGATTCAAGTGAGAAAATAAGAAAAAATAAGGTAAATATTCTATCCCATGGTAGATACTTCCTTCCCCTTCTTCTCCTTATTTTGCCCTATGTATGTAGATGCAAGAGGGCTGGAATTTTGAGGAGAACCAAGGATGATTTCCATGAATTTAAGAGAGGAGAGTAAGAATATGCAAAGAAACCTAAGTAAAAACCATGAATTTGCAAGATAGAAAAGTTAGGGTTTTGATTGCACCTTGAGCTCTATCATGAACCCTAGACATATTTTATGAATTCTAAGTGTTCATATGAGTTCTTAAGACACTAAGAGAGCTTCTTACATGATTCTCCCATCAAAGGAAGCAAGGAAACTCCATTAGTGCCTTATGGAAGCATAGCTTCGGCTAAGGAGAGTCCATGCATTTAGGGAGTGTTAAATTCCTTCTAAGCTTAGTTTTGTATCATGTATGATGGGAGAGTATAAGAGGAAGCCTTGGAAAGAGTTTAGAAGTCATAGAAAGTAAGATGGCCTTATGTGTTTCATAATATAGCTTAAAGAAGTAACACCTAGCTAGGCTCCTAGAATTGAGTATGTGATGACTCTAAGAGGTTTAAATGGAGTCAAGAATCATGAATGAATAGATAGAATGGAGCCAAGATGATATTTTCTAAAGGTTACTTCATTAAATGTATTATGGAACTATCAAAGAACCTTATGAGTCACCTAGCCTTTCTAATAATTATGTGGCCTTAGACTTTGCTTCAAGAGTATAATTAGCTTCTATATGATGTGTCTAGGCCAAGAGGAATGATCTCTACCTTCTTAGGTGTGTGAGGTCAAGGGAAAGAATTCAAGACTTAAGGAAAAAGTATGCAAATGCAAGCAAGGTAGCTCTCTCCACCTTCTTTCATGCACAGATGTGTGCTTACATTGTCTTGAATGTGTGTATGTATATTTTAAGCCATGAAAAGTTTTCTAGTATAATTTATATACCATGGTACCATGATGATGTATTATATTTCTAAATGATGTTTTATGTGCTTTCTTTAGTTTGCTTAAGTGTGGAAAAGTTAAGAACTCTCTAGCATGGTGAGGATGAGCCAAGAACCCTTATAATTAGTTGAGACAAAATAAAAAGTCTTCCAAAAGTAAGGTTGACTCCTAAGAGTAAGGTTGAGTCCAAGAGCCTCTTAAAGAATGGGTGAGGCAAGTCCAAAATCAACAAGTGAATGGGTGAGGTCAATCCACTTATTTGGCAAGTTTTTGTATACTATGTATGACTTGCCCAAATGTTGAAAATGCTTCTTCAATTATTGCACATGCTAATATGCCCATGTATGTATTTGTGAGACTTGTATTGCATGCTTATGTGTGATTGAATGGGAAATGAGCTATTGGGATTCTTTGAATTTTATCCCCTCCTCTCCAATGTCTTAACATGCTAGGTGAAATAATTGAGCAAAGTATTGGAAGCCACCAAGCTTAGAAGAAGAAGATGGGCATCAAAGTATATGAATATGCCTAGTTTTGCCTTCTTTTAACCATACATACGGCATATGATGTAATCCCATAATGAAAAATTGTTATGTAACCATATAAACATATGTAAATACTCAAATGTATGATGTATGAATGAAATTTGATGCCAAATGTATGAGATAACATGTTTTGGGTATTGAATGGTAAGTTTAGCTCTTGAATGGTTAGATAGATTAGTGTAATAATGGAAGTGGAATGACCAAATTGAGATGCATAAGGTTTGAGACCATTTGAGCAGTTTATAAAAGTCATGTTCATACTTTTAAACTTGCCCAAGACGTGCCAAACTTAAGAGGAGACCATTTGGACCAAAGTAACTATTGATAGGGAGCAAAAATGACCATTTCATGAGGCTATATCACTTTTTGACTAAATGAGCTCTTCTTGATTTGAGACTTGGCATATATCTAGATCTTGTTGAGAGCTTTTTGGGAAGCTAGAGTTTAGAATTTTCGGAGGTTGAGAGAATATTTGATGAATTTTCAAAGTTGAAAAATGTTTTGGTTTTGGTCTGTGTACTGTTCACTCAAGTCCAAAAATGAAATATGCCACTCAAGGGGAAAATGATGTCCAATTGTCAAGAAATTTTATAAAGAGAAATTAGACACTCCCAGTGACTTATGCCAACTGGAAGCACCCCATTTGGATGTCTAGAGAGGGAGATATGCATTTTTGAAATTTCTGTCCAGTATCAGGCATCCAAAATGACCTATATTAATGTTTGATTAGTTTTCAATGACTGGTATGACGTTATTTTTCCCTTCTAGTTAACATCTGTAACTTTTTAGATTAGTATCATTTGTATGCATTGTATTTTTTTGGAATTAATTGGATATTTTTAAAGTTTGCTGCAGAAACCTGTGACAGTACCAGTAGACAGCCAGACCTCTGTCCCTTTTTGAATATCAAGCGTCCTATGTGTGATGATTCATGGTTTGTTCATATTTTTAGTATAAAGTAGGTATATATAACTTCCCAGAATGGCAAAGAATGCATGATTTCAATTTTTTTAAAATTAGTTATGATTTTTCAAAGTTGGTGGCAGAAAAGCCAAAATTTTGGCCGGAAATGCAAACATGAGTTTCATGTGTCCCCTTGCTTTCCACGAGTTGTAGGCTAATTTTGGGGATGGAAATGAGTTGTATTCATGTATTTAAGTATGAGAATGTGATAGATAAGTTCATGTGCCCAAGGGACTCCGAAAGAAAGATTTTACCGCAGAGAAATGAATCTTGAATCTTAGTCCCTATGCCATTGTTTTGCTTCCCATAGAAATTATATGAAATGAGGCATGAGAATTGCATGAATTGAGTCTTAAAAGTATGGTGTTACATTCCCCTCTACTTTCATAAAAATTTTTAAAACATGTATACTCATATTAAAAAACAAATAGTATAGTGAATCAAAATTCTATTAATAAAATTATAATTACAAATATAAATTAAATATCAAAACATAGTTACATAGACAGCTTGAGATTTTCTATCATTCCAAACTCTATTGTTTTGATAAGTTTTTAAGAAGACCTCAAAATATGTTGGTAGTTTTCTAGCTCTTGTGCCTACAAAATAAAATATTAACATTAATAGATAAATATATATTTAAAATAGTTAATAAACATTTAGAGAAATAAAATTGATTACTAATATTTTGGCATGTTTAAGCAATGAAATAAAAATCCCCAGTATGTAACGGTGAACTAATTAGAACTAAAGGCTTTATTTTTTCTTATTTATTCTCGAAGTGATTGATATTTTGAACTATTCCGCTTTGCACATAACTTATCCCAAATAGATTTTCCAATATAATTAGGTTTTTTTCTCCTATTTTGCATGCATTACCAATTAAACCCCTAAGTTAATCAAATACTTTATTCTTTCAATTCTTTTAGATTTTATTAGTGTTCTCAGGTCTCCACTCATAATATTTTTTTAAAAAAATTAGAGGTTATAATTATTAAAAAAATACATGATATTATAATTATATAAAAATATAATTAACAAAATTTAGCTTAAATTTAGCAAATCATACTATTTTATACTCGCGAGGAACATGTTTCCTGTCAAACCATCACAATTTATAAGCCTTTATATGCTAAAGAGAAAACCTTGTACTCTGGCCGAAGACCCTATCAACAAGGTCTCAAATTCCTCAATGTAAAATACAAGATCTTGTCGATAAGATCTTAGATTTTATTTACAAGATGTGGTCCCAACCTTAGAATTCCTTTGATTTAATGCCAAATCAATTGTAGTATGTGTGTTTAACCAAAAATATTATCACATGGGGCATAAAACATTCCCCATCAAGGACTTTCATACCTTTGGTGAGGGAATTAATCACTTTCAAGGGGCAAATTTATTGAATCTTGCCCATATGGCCCATTTAAACCTACCTTAAATTATTTCCATCCATAACATACTTAAATATACCAGAAACAACTCAATTTGAGGCTTACAACATGGATCAAGAATCATTTCTCATGGATTGGAACCAAAAACCAAAGAATTTCACTTTTACTCTTAAGTTCCAATGGCAGTTTCCTGATAGTAACTTTGAAAAATCATAACTAATTTTAAAAAAATTGAAATCAAACACATGATAGCTTTCTAGAGAGCTCTAGATGTTAACTTTATATTAAAAATAATTTCAAGCTATGAAAACATCATTTAGACCATGTTTAATAATGGAAAAATGACATAGGTCAAACTGCCTAGCATTTTTGATACAGTTTACCAATATAAACTTCAAAAATCCATAACTAAATCTACAAAAATCCAATCTAGGTGAATGGAAAGCTACATATATTAACTAGAGGGAAAAAATAATTCCAAACCAATTTAAAAGCCTTCAGACCTCAAAAATTTATGGAACAGTAGTTGAGGTCTGAATGCGCCCCTAATATTGACCTAGAATTTCAAAAACTTAATTCTCCCTCTACAGACCTCCAATTAAGGTGCTTCTAGTTGGTATAAGTCACTATGAATGTCTAGTTTCTCTTTGTAAAATTTCATAGTCATTGGACACCATTTGGCCCATGAGTGATAGAGGTGAAACTACTAACTATTTGTATAGTAACAGAACCAAAACTGTCAAAAATTGTCAACTTTGAAAATTTACCAAAAATTTTCTAGAGTTTCAAATAATACACACTTTAACTTTCCAAAAATTTCTTGACATGGCTTATATGCATGCTAAATTTCAAGTCAAAAAGAGCTCATTTGGTCAGATCTTGACATAGCTCTAGAATATGGTGATTTTAAGACTATAATAGGGTCAAAAGTGGTCCATATGGCTTCTTTTAGATTCTAACACCTCTTGGACAAGTTTGAAAGCACAATTACATCACATATGAACTACCCAAGTGGTCCAAATCACCATGCATCTCAATTTCACTATGCCACATGCAAGAATACACTATCATTTATAAGCTATCAAATGTCCAAATCTCCCATTTACATTGATTTGGTACCAATTTTGGTTCATACATCATTCATATATACTTTTACACTTGCTTAAATGTTTACAACTCAAAAATAATATCTACATAAGTATTTTGACATTCCTTTACATTCAAAAGCCATACAAATTACATAATTGTCACAACATAGGCAATTATGCTTCTTGGCCTCCATTCTTGGGCTTTTGAACTCCACCTAGACAATGTAAGATGGGAGAGGGAATGGGGTGAGATTCATGGAATCTCAATAGCTCATACACTTATTCAAGTAAACATTCAACGCTTGCAACATGTCAAGGAGCACAAATATGCAATCTAATATATCTATAAAGCATTCAAATCATATTTCCATGCCACAAAATCATCACAAAGTCAAGAATAGGCTCTAGGGACTTTTGGTTTAGTCTCACCATATTTCTAGGACTTTTGGATTAGCTTCACCTTTGGCTTAGGGACTTTTGACTTAGCCCTACCCATTTATGAGACTTTTGGCCTTGTCTCACCTATGCCTAGAGAATTTTGACATCTCCTCACCCGTAACAAGGGACTTTTGGCATCACCTCACCTTTGTAAGCAATTTCACAATCAAAGAAACATTCAAGAAGCATATTGGTACCAATGCAATATCACAGCATCAAATGGCATGTCTCAAGATACAAAAGCACAAACAAGCACACAATGACACATATACATCCAAGAACGTAAATAAGAATAGAGTGAAGAGATACCTTGGTGGAAATCCAAGCTTTAACCTTGACTTATTCCTTCCCTTTCTTGGCTACATAACCAAAATGAGATGGAGTTTGATTTCCTTAGCCTAAAAACAACAAGTAAGACTTAATTACTGCCTTGGAGCAAGCTAAATCATTAAACTCACATTTAAGAAGCACATTTTGTTCATTAGTCTCATATTGGATCCATTAGTGGCCTAATGAAGCAACTACTATAATTCAAGTTCTTGGCTCCATTTTCTTCTCATATTTAGACCTTTTGATTCCATTGAGACTCCTTAAAGTCATCACACACTCAATTCCTAGAGCCTAGGTTCATGTTGCTTCTATAGATCATATTATGGAATCTATTGCCTCATCTCCCAATCTATAGCTTCTAAATTTTTTCCAAGATTTCCTCCCACCTTCTTCCATCATATAAAGTCCCAAAGCAAGTTTAGAACAAATAAAAACACTCCCTAGCCTATAGTTCTTGCCTTGGCTAAAAATAGCACACCATTTGGAGCCCATGAAATTTTTTATTTTTCCTTGATAGGAGAGATGCTTAGGAAGCTTCTTAGGGGTCCTAGGAACTCAAAAAAATATTCACACATGTAAGAAAATTCATGTATTAAATCATTTTTTCCAAAGTGTTCAAGAGTTCTTTATTTTTCTAACTTAACTTTCACTTAGCTTCCTTCTAATTTCTTTGCATTTTGTAACTCCCCATGGTCTAAAACCCAAGATTCTCTCTTGTTTCTGGACAAAAATTCCTCCCTAAAATGGTTCTATTTTAGGCCGTGGCACTGAAGGGAGAGCAAGAAGAAGAAGAAGCAATAAGAAGAAAAAATTACCTTGTTTTCCTTGACTCCTTCAAATGCACTTCCACTTGGCTTAGCTTCTTGAATTCCCAAACTTCCTTCTCTAAACTAAGGCCAAAATAGAACCATATGAATATCCAAAACCATAGAAAGATGAAGCAAGAAGAGGAGAACAAAGTTTAAAGAAGAAAGACCATGAAATTCCTTAAATTTCCATACTTATTTCCTTGATTTCTTCCTTCTTCCTTGGCTCTCTTGGTGTGTCCCTTTTCCTAGCTCTCTCTTATGTTTTGGACAAAGCACTATGTTGGTTACATGGGAGAGAGAAGAGGACGCCACTTTTGAAAGAAGAATGGAGAAGAAATTGTTAAAAGAAATGACGTTTATGTCCCGCGTTCATGGTATTTTTGTTTTATCTCCTTTTTGAGAATTGCCTTTTCCATCATAAAATTTAGGTTCCCAAATTTATAAAATACCTTTGGAATCACTCAATTTGGAATTAAAACCTTTTTGAATGAAATGGTCAAAGTTTAGGTCAATTAACATTAAAAAATATATACCGAAGGGGTTTTAACTATCCTGGTGCTTCTCATAGTTTTCAAGGCCTTTAAGAACCTCAAAAACCTCAAATTTTTCATTTAAAAAGCTTTCCTGTGAGTTTTCTAAAAAGTGTCCATATTTACGATAATGCCACTAGACTTTTGGTGTAACGTCCTGTATGTTGTACAATCATCGGAATAGGCAAGTTTGAAAAGCAAGTCCTTTGAAATGAGTGATTCAAGGCCAAATAAAATTTGAATAAAATTTTAAATAATAGAAAATGAGGATTTGAGCCTTGAGTTGCCCAGAAATTGGGGTCGAAGTGATTTAAAAAATTTGCCGAAAGGCCAGTGGCATTTTCGTAAATAAGTGTAATTTTAGAAAAACACCTAGGAGGGCTTTTTAAATGGAAATTTTGAGTTACCAGGGTTCTCAGAGGCCCCAAAAACCATGGGAAGCCCTGAGACAGGTAAAGCTCCTCCGGTGTACTCTTTCCGATGTCAGTTGACTTAAACTTTAACCGGTTCGTTCAGGAAGATTTTAGCTCCGATTTGAGTGATTCCAAAGGCATTTTATTAAATTGGGAATCTTAATTTTATGATGGAAAAGACGGTTCTCAAAAAGGAGTTAAAACGAAGCCAAACCAAAAATGCCATTATGGAAGGGCAAAAATGGAAACAAATTTGACAAAGGAAGCTTCCAAACTCCCTTTTTAAGTCACGTTCAGCTCCCCCCTCTCTAAACCAACTTTCTTCTGCCCAAATCTCAGAAATGGAGCTGCTGTCTTAGGCGCACAAAGGGAGGAAGTTTTGGAGGAAGAAAAGCCAAAGAAAGGGTCAGAAAGTGTAAGATTTTCATGTTTTTTTCTCTTGAAACTTCATCCTCCCCTTCTTGCTTCATCTTTCCATGGTTTTAATGTAATTTTTGGTGCTGATTTGGGTCCAGATCAGAGGAGGAAAATTCGAAATTTAAGGAGGAGAAAGAGGGAAGAGGAAGGGCTCTTGAAGGAAGCTTGATTATAAGGTAGTTTCTCTCCCTTTGTTGCTTCTTTTTCTCCTTCTCCTCTTCCATGGTAGGATGTCTCAAACAGAACCATGAAGAGGGAAGAGTTTCTGTTTTATAATCCAAAAGAATCCATCAAACTAAGTCATGAGAAGATAGATTATACCAAAGAAATGCATCAAAAACTAGTAAAATTCAAGTTGAAAAAGTGTAGGGTGATTGAACATAAGTTAAAATCTGGGTTGATTCAAGACTTCCCCATCATATGTGAGTGTTTATTTGAGTTTCTAAGACTCCTAGGGAGCCTCCCAAGTGCCCCATCCATTAAGGAAAAATCCCAAACTCCATGGGTCTTTAATGGAAGCATAACTAGGTCAAAACCCATAGAGATAGCTAGGGGATATTTTAAATGGTTCCAAACTTGATTTGGGACTTTATATGATAAAAGAAGATAGGAGAAACCCTTGGGAAAAAATTAAAAGCCTTATGTTGGGAGATGAGGCAATGGCTTCTATAATGTAACCTTATGAAGTAACATGGACCTAGGTTTGTGAAAGTGAGTGTGATGGCTTCAAGGACCTTAAATGAGGTCAAGAGGTCTAAATATGGCAAGAGAATGGAACCAAGAATGTTAATTATAGTAGTTGCTTCATTAGATCCTTAATGGAACCATATTATGACAAACAGTCCAAAGTGTAGTCTTAAGAGTGAGTTGGATGTCATAATTTGATCCAAGAGTATAATTTAGTGTTGTTTATTGTGAATAGGACAAAGAAATCTAACCCCACCTCCTTGTGTTTGTGGAATCGAAAAGGAGAAGAAACAAGTAAAGTAAAGCTTGAATTTGCACCAAGGTAGCTCTCCACCTTTTCTTATTACATTTTCTTGTTGCATATGGTGTCATTGTGTGCTTGTGTGTATGTTTATATGTTTGAGACATGCCACTTGATGCTATGTTTCTATTTTGGTACCAATATGCTTTCTTGAATATCTTTGAATGATGGAAATGGATCATAAGGGTGAGGTAGTGCCAAAAGTCCCTTAATGTGGGCGAGGAGATGCCAAAAGTCTCATGGCATGGGTGAGACAAGGATAAAGTCTCTTAAATGGGTGAGGTTAAGTCAAAAGTCCTAAAAACTAAGAGTGAGGCAATCCAAAAGTCCTAGAAATGGGGTGAGGCCAACCCAAAAGTCCCTAAAGCTCATTCTTATTCTTGACATGTGTTTGTGACATAAAAATGTGGAAATTGAATGCTTCATCGATTGAGTAGTTGCATACTTGTACCTTTGACATGTTATATGCCTTGAAAATGTGTTTGAATAGGTGTATGAGCTATTGAGATTCAATGATCTCACCCCCTCCTTTCTCTCATCTCATATGACCTAGGTGGAATTCAAGATCCAAAGGATGGAAGCCAAGGAGCATAAATCTCCATCTCTTGGCAAATCTTTCTATTTTGATGTACTATGATGACTAGAATGTAAAAGTAGATATGTAAATGTTATTTTTGAGCCATGACACTTTGAACAAGTGTAAAACTATGTAAAGTTAGTGTGTGTATCAAGAATAGAGTTTAATGAATAGAATTATGTATTTTTTACCACTTGGGAGCCCACTTGTGTATGTATGTTTATGGAAGTGGCATGGTGAATTTGAGTTACATGAGGGTTCAGAGCTTATGAGGGACTTATTTATACTCTATTTATGCTTTCTAAGTTACTCAAATGTGTGTGGAACCATGGATAGCTCATTTGAACCAAAGTTGCCTCTTGTTGGAACCAAAATTGCCACAAGCTTGAGCTATGGCAAAGTCTGACCAAATGACCTCTTCTTGACTTGAAAATTTGCATACAACTAGATCTTGCCTAGAGCTTTTTGGGAAGCCAAAGATCATGTCATTTGGAGGTCTGTGAAATTTTCTATGATTTTTCAAAGTTGGTATCAGAATTTCGGATTTGCACTGGTACTGTTCATTTGGTCAGTTGTGAAATTATGTCATCCGAGGGGCAAAAATGATCCAATAGCTACGAAATTTTATAGTTAGAAACTAGGAATTCACAGTGACTTGTAGCAACTAGAAGCACCTCATTTGAAGGTCTGACCTGAGAGATATGAATTTTTGAATTTCTAGGACAGTAACAATAGCATAACATGACCTGAGTCACTGTTCCATTGAATTTGGGTGGCTAAACGTGCTTTCTTTGGTCTGAGTCTATTTTTACATAAATTTAACATTCATATCTTTCCAAATTGGTATTATTTGCATGGATTGGATTTTTGTGGAATTAATTGGACATTTTCGAAGTTCATAGCAGACACTTGCATCAGTATCAGTAGCTGTCCGAACCTTTACCCCTTTTTGCATGTCAAACGCTTTATGTGTTATGTTTCATGGCCTGGAAATATTTTTTCATAAATTAGACATGTGTAGCTTTCCAGAATGGCCAAGAATGAATGATTTCAATTTATTTCAATTTTTCTATAATTAGTTATGAATTTTGAAACTTCCTATCAGTAAGCTGAACCAGTGGCCCAGATAGCAGCAACCCCAGTGACTTTTTGGATGTCAAATGTTTTCCCCTTAATGATTCATGAGCTAAAATTATTTTTAACATAGGGTAGACATCCAGAGCTTTCTGGAATGGTAAATTTTGTTAGGTTTTGAATTTTGTGGATTTAGTTATGAATTTTCAAAGTTGTGACAGAAAAATTAAAATTCTGGCCGAAAATAATAGTATGAGTTTGATACTCCTCTTTGACTTCCACGAGTTGTGGGCCAATTTTGGTGATGCAAATGAATTGTATTTATGTAATTAAATATGAGAATGCAATATATGACCTCATATGGTCCGCATGACACAAAATAGAATTTTCATATGCAACGCAACGCGAAATAAGGCATGATTTTAATGCCATTTTCCATTCCCTTTTGTGCAATTCATCATGTGAGACATAGAAAGGATAGGAAGCATGGTAGAAATATATGGTGTTACATTTGGCAAATTTTTTGAACCACTCTGGTCCTGGTTTTTAGGCAATTCAAGATCAAATCCTAATTTTTCAATATTTAAAATTTTATCCAAATTTTATTTTATTTTTAAATCACTCATCTCAGGGGACTTGTTTTTCAAACTGACTTATTACGGTGTTTTTACGAAATACCAGACGTTACATTTCTAATTATTTTAGCCCCTTCATATTTACTTTTAAAAATAGTTATTATATATGCATAAATTTCATTATTATTTGATGTAAATTGTAATATTTGGTTCTTCGAAAACATGAGAAAATGCCAGAAACATAACGTTCGATTTCTCCGTAAACGTATGAGACTTACTGGATACAAAAGGAAGTCCCCTAAAGAGAAGGAGTTGAGATCCAATAAAATTAGAATAATATTCTAGACTTCAAATAATGATGATCCAAGGCTAAAGGTTCCCTGAAACCTAAGTTAGACTAACCGAACGGAATTTAACGAAAATGTAACGAAACATAATGACATTTTCGTAATTTTGGGTACTTTTTAGAGAACACAAAGAGGGAGTTTTAAATGGAAAAAATAAGTTTTTCGGGGTTTTCAGAGACTTTAGAAACTATAAGAACCCTCAAAACAGTTAAAACCCCTTCAGTTTACAATTTAGAATGTCGATAGACCTGAATTTTGACCCTTTTATTCGGGAAGGTTTTAGATCTAATTTGAATGATTTCAAAGGCATTTTATAAGTTAGAGAGCCTAAATTTTATTATGGAAAAGACAGTTTTCAAAAAGGAGTTGAAATGAGCCTAAAACCAAAAAGCCAAGAATGAAGGGCAAAATTGAAAATTTTGAAATGTCTTAAGTGGGTCCTTAGCCTATATATATCACACCCCATTTCTTCCTATCACCTTGGCTGACTTTCCTTTGCACCAAAATAAAACCCTAAGCTCCTTGAAGTGGCACACCAAGTGGGAGGAAGAAAGGAAGAGAAAACTAAGGAAAAAGGTAAGAAAATCTATGATTTTTCATGCTTCTTCCTTCACCAATCTTATGCTCCTCCTTTTCCTCTTTCTTTCTATGGATTTAGTGATGTATTTGGGTTTGTTTTAAGGTTAGACCAAGGAGGGAAATTTTGAATTTCAAGAGGAGAATCCTAGCAAAAGGAAGAACATCCAAGAAAGGCTAAGAAAACAAGGTAGTTTGGTTGTTTTCATGCTTCTTCTTCCATGTTCTTCTTCTTGTGCATTTTGCCCTATGTATGGATAGCTAAGAGGAGTTGAAATGTTAACCAAACTAAGGATGAATCTTAGAAAAATGAGTGAGGAGAATAAAAATATGCAAAGGAAACAAAGAAAGAACCATGAAATTGCAAGATAGAAAAGTTAAGGTTTTAGTTGTACCTTGGTTTGTAATATGAGTTCTAACCATAAATTAACATGTTTAAGAGTCCATATGAGTTTCTAAGACACCAAGAGAGTCTCCCACATGCTTTTCCCACTAAGGAAATCAAAACAAATCCATTGGTGCCATATTAAAGCATAGCCTCAACCTAGCATGGAAGGAGCACCAGGGGAGTGTTTTAATTTCTTCCAAACTTGATTTTGTATCATATATGATGGAAGAGGATGAGTGGAAGCCTTGAAAAAGTTTTAGAATTCATGGATAGTGAGATGTAGCTATAGGTTTCATATTGTGACTTAAAGAAGCAACACCTAGTTAGGCTCCTTGAAATGAATGTATGATGGCTCGAAGGAGTTAAAATGGAGTCAAGAGTCATAGATTAAGGGAGAGAATGGAACCAAGATTATGTTTTCCCAAGGTTGCTTCATTAGGTACATTATGGAACCATAAATAAGCCATAGGAACAATCTAGCTTTTAAAGTGAGTGTGTGGCTTTAGAAATTGTTCTAAGAGTGTAATTAGCTTCCATATAATATGTCTAAGCTAAAGGAATCAAGTCGCACATCCTTGTGAGTGTGTGGCTGAGGGAGAGGAAGCATTTCAAAAGGGAAAAGTGTGCATTTATAACCAAGGCAGCTCTCTCTTCTTTCTCTCATGCATAAGTGGATGTTTATTTTGTCTTTGAATGTGTGTGTGTGTATGATTTAAACCATGAAAGATATTTTAGCATGTATCTATATGCCATGGTACCATGATGCTTTGTTATACACTTGATTAATGCTTTATGAACATGTTTTGGTTTGCTTGAGTATGGTAAAGCCAAAAGTCCCTTAGCTAGGGTGAGGATGAGCTAAAAGTCCCTAAAAACAAATGAGACAAAGCCAAAAGTCTCTAAAGAGTGAGGCTTAGTAAAAAACCCCTTTAAGAGAATGGATAAGACAAGTCCAAAATTCCCCATGAGAAGTGGGTGAGGTTAAACCATCTTCTTGGCAAACGTATACATGCTTTATATGACTTCTTAAATGCAAGAAATGTTCCATGAAGAATTATGCACTCCATGATATCCATGCATGCATTTTTAGACTTTGATTTACATTATTTATGTATGGTTGAAAGAGAGAAGAGATATTGGGATTCCTAAAATCTCATTCCTTCTTCCTCATTGCCTAACATGTCTAAGTGGACCAAGTGAACCAAGAAATAGAAGCCATCAAGCTTGAAAGAAGAAGATTGACAAGAAAATGTGTTATTTTGCTTACTTTGTAACCATTTTGATGGCATATGATGTAATCTCATGATGAATATGGTGTATAATCATTTGACCATATGTAATTACATGAATACTTGATGTACAAATGAGATTTGATGCCATGTGAATGATGTAACAATTTTTGGACATTGAATGGCAAGATGAAGCATATGTGTTCTTGTGTATAACTAGAGTGAGAGTGTGAGTTTGTAAAATCTGAGTTTGTGCACCTTTGAGACATGTTTAATAGACCATTTTGGTACTTTTCCACATGCTTAAGTGGCCATGAAAGCCTTGGAAACAAATTTGACCCTTTGATGACCCTTTAAGAAGCATAAAAGAGCCATTTTACAACCCTATTGCACAATTTGACTAAATGAATGAATTTCCTCATGAACTTTGGCATGCATATGGATTATATCTAGAGCTTTTTAAAAAGCTAAAGATTAGATTATTTAAAACTTTGTGGAATTAATTATGAATTTTTAAAGTTGCCAAATTTTAGTTGTTCTGGTATAGTTGCTGTTCATATGGTTAGTTTTTTCTCTTGTGTCATTTGAGGGGCAAATGGTGTCCAATGCTCATGATATTTTACATGCCTAAATTAGACATGATAAGCTTTCTATGGCCACCAAGATCACACTAATTGGAAGTCTATGCAAGGAGATATGAATTTTTAAAGTTTTGTGATAGTACCAATAGTGCCAGATGAGTTTGGTTATTGTTTCATCGATTTCCAATAACTAGAAATTTCTGTTGTAGTCTACACTTATTTTTAACATAAAATAGACATCTGTAGCTTTCCAAAATGGTAGTGTGCTTGATGTTAATTTTTTTATAATTAGTTATGATTTTCCAAAGTTCATGATAGTAACCTGGCACGTCAATTTGAGGCTGAACATGTGATTTTTATGTATATGGTTCATGATCTCGAGTTTTTGGCCACATCTTGAGATGGTTTTAGATTGTAAGTGTGTAATTAAATAGGAGAATAAGATAGATGAGTTCATATGGCCCACGGGGTACAAAATGAGAATTTTGTCCGTTACGCAATGCAAAAATAATCTATTATTTTAATAAAATTTTTCTTAAGAACTTGTGTGATTCATGAAGCGATGCTTAGAAACGAGATGAGATGAGGTAAAGGAATATGGTGTTACATAAGCCTACATAAATTAAATATTTATTAGTTAATTATTAAATTATAAAAATAATTAAAAAATATAATAAAATTGAAATAATATTATAAAAATTAAATAATTACTCATCATCATCAGGTTTAATATATTGCTTTTGAATAGAAGTTAGAGCTTAGGACTCTGGAGTTGGATCTTAAGACTTTGAAGGAGTATATTGAGATCTTGATAAACCCTTGCAAGATAATGATACTTGTTGATACATTAAATAAATTAATTTGGAAAAAGCAAAAAATATATATGAATAATTTTTTTTTAAAACATGAAATCAAAATAATTTAATAAAATAAACTACTCTTACTTCTACTCATTTACTTATGATTTGTATGTTGATGTGAATTGCCTTGTGCATTAGATGACAAAGTGAGGGTGTGAGAGAGACGAAAGAGATTTGTGAAATGGGGTGGAAGATGTAACATTCGGTCCTTCATAAATGATGAAAATAAGTCAATTATAAAAGGAAGTCCTCTAAAACGAATAAGTTGAGGCTAAATAAAATTAGGATAAAATTCTAAATAATGAAAAATGGGGATTTGAGACTTAAGATGCCTGGAAACTCGAGCTAGAATAGATGAAAAAATTTAGGAAGTAATTTTTGAAAATTTTAGAAAACTCACAAAAGGGCTTTTTAAATGAAAATTTTGAGTTTTCCGTGGTTCTTTGAAGCCCCGAAAATCATGAGAACCCCTAGAATAGTTAAAACTCCTCCAATGAGTGATTTCGATAAATGGTTGACCAAAACTTTGACTGAATAGTTAAGAATAGTTTCAAATCCAATTTGAGTGAAACCAAAGATATTTTATAAGTTAAAAGACCTAAATTTTATGATGGAAGAGACGATTCTCAAAAAGGAGTTGAAATGAGGACAAATAGAGAAACTATGATTTAGGGACTAAAATGAAAAGTGAAAAAGTGTGCTAACTTTACTTTTATGCTCCTTAAAACACATTCTAGCCTTTCCCATCCTTCATAATTGACTTCCTTAGCTCTAAAATAGAACCAAGGTAGAGGAGAAGGTGCACAAGATGGGGGAGGGAGGATGGGAGAAACTTAGCAAAAAGGTAAGAAAATTTCTAGTTTTTTATGCTCATTCCTTTACCAAACTTGTTCTTCTCCTTCTCCTTTTCATTCCTATGGTTTTAATGGTTGATTTGGGACTAGTTTGTGGCTAGTCCAGAGGAGAGAACTCAGGATTTGAAGGAGGAGTTTGTAGCAAGTGAAAGAGCTCATGGAAAAGGTTTGGAATCAAGGTAACTTTCATTACTTTCCTTGCATCTCCTTGTCTATTCCTCTTGGGTGATTTTCATCTTGCCATGGACCCAATCAAGTGGAGATGAATTTTGTCCAAATTAAGGTAGGAAGAAGGGTTATGGAATGTGAGGATTAAGAATATCCAAATGGAATTAAAAGAGAAGTTTGAAAATTCAAGAATGGGGACCTAGGGATTTTGAGACAATTGGAAAATTTTAAATTTTTCTAAGGATGTTTTAGCTCATGTAAGAGCTTGAATGAGTCCCTTAGACCTCTAGAAAGCCACACATGTGCCAAATCCCTAGAGAAAAGCAAGCAAACCCATGGATGCTCCAAGTATGCTCATATCTCGGCCTAAGCAAGATAATGGATGTAGGAAGTGTTTTAAATTATTCTAAGCCTAAAATGAGACTAGATATAATAGAGGAACATCAAAGGAAGTCTTGAAAAAAATTTAGAACCCTTGGTTTATGAGATGGAGGTGTAGGCTCCATAAAGAGACATAAAGAAGCAACTTATAGCTAGGCTTCTTAAAATGAATTTGTGATGATTCCAAGGAGTCTAAATGGATTCAAGAGACTTAGATTGAAGGAAAAAATGGATCCAAGGTCATGAATTCCCATAGTTGATTCATTGTGTCTTGTGTGGATTCAAAATTGAGTCTTAGAACAAAGTAAGCTTCCATAATATGTGGGTGATGCTAAAGCTTGTTCCTATGAGTGATTCATGTCTCATTTAATGTGTCTAGGCCAAGAGAATCAAGTGCCACTTAATTCCATGAGCTTGGCCAAAAAGGGGAAGACAAATTCAAGAGAAAAATGTGTGACATTAGCTCCAAAGTAGCTCTCTAACCTTCCTCACATGCATGGCTTGGATGTGGGCTTGTCTTTGAGTGCTTGTATGTATGTTTGAACTATGAAATATGTTTTTAACTATTGCTTACTTACTATGGTACCATTATACATCTTGAAATGAGTTTATGAATGTGTTTTGGCTTGAACAAATATAGTTAAACCAAAATTCCCTTAGCATGGGTGAGGATGAGCTAAAAGTCCCTAGGATTGGGTGGGACAAAGCCAAAAGTCTCAAGAAGAGTAAGACTTAGTCAAAAGTCCTTTGAAAATGGGTGAAACAAATCCAAAAATCCTAAAAAAGTTAGGTGAGGCTAGACTAATGCCCTTGAAAGCCTATGTTTGATATGTATGAGCTCATATGACTAAAAAAATGTTTTATGTATGTTCATGAGAAGCTTGTATGACATGCATGCATTCTTTAACATGTTTTAACATCCATTATGTATGCCTGAAAGGATAAAGAGCTATTGAGATTCTTTGAATCTCATTCTTCCTCATTTTCTATCTAATCATGTCTAGGTGAAACTCAAGG
Source organism: Erythrophleum ivorense (assembly GCA_026724425.1). Taxonomy (NCBI): domain Eukaryota; kingdom Viridiplantae; phylum Streptophyta; class Magnoliopsida; order Fabales; family Fabaceae; genus Erythrophleum; species Erythrophleum ivorense. The sequence goes on from JAIUCV010000018.1 coordinate 7,142,166, forward strand.
AAGTAAGAATGGAGATCAAGAAGCATGAATTGCCACACTCTAACAAAATAATAGCTTTTAATATAATGTAATGTCAAAGTATGTATGTATGAGTAGTTTATAGCATGTAAACTATTAAGCATGTATAAAAGTATGTGAATATCATGTATGAATGGAAATTAGAACCAAATGTGTATTTATATGGATTTTTGCTGTTCATGTGCCTTGAGGATTATGTGTATAAAGGCAAGTAGAAAGGTGATTTTGAGATGCATGGTGAATTGGACCATTTGACATGCTCTCATAGGCTGCATTTGTGCTATGGAATGTGCCCAAATGGTTGTGGAGTTATTAGAATACCATTTGGTACAACTTTGATCCATTTATAGTGTTAGAATTGGCATAATCTTGAGCTAAACCACAAACTGACCAAATTGATTAGTCTTGGCATGAAATTTGGCCCACTTATAAAGATTATCTAAAGTTTTTCATAGATTTAAAGAGTATCCAATTTGGAGCTTTAGAGAATTTATTATGATTTTTCAAAATTGGCCAAATTATGCAAAAATGGTATAGTTACTATTCATATGGTCAGTTTATATTTCTATATCACTCATAGGTCAAATGAAGTATAATACCTATGAAATTTTACAAACATAAACTAGACATCATAAGCTTTCCATAGCTACCAAGATCACCTCATTTGGAGCTCTGTGGAGGGAGAAATGAATTTTTAAATTTGCATGATAGTACTAGTAATGCAGCTCGACCTTTGATACCATTCTATCAATTTTCGTAAGTTAAACGTTATTTTCTTGATCTAGATTTATCTTTAATCATTAGTAGACATCAAAGATTTCTAGAATGGTATGGTTTACTTGATTTTGATTTTTTTAGAATTAGTTATGAATTTTCAAAATTTATATCAGAAATCTAGACATGCCAACCCAAGAGCAAAACTTGATTTTTCTTTTATATGGTTTCAAACCCTAGATATATGAGATGAGTTGTGATGTTTATGACTTGAATGGATATATTATGGATAGAAAATGATGTGAATGAGTTCACATGGTCCCAAAAGCCATGAATCATGAATATGGCATCCCAATTATGCAATTATACATGCTTAAAGTATATGTCTCCTTACAAATATGCTTCAATATGGATGAGATATATTGAGATAGCCTATGTAATTATTTTGTAAAGGCTATAAGGCTAAGGTATTACAGAAGATACACATATATATAATATTAAATATTAAATATTAAATATATAAACACATTAATCTAATCAAACTCTAACTTTATATACAGTGTACTATATTGAAAAGTCATATCAATATACAAATATCTACACATTATTAATAATAAAATTATAAAAAAATTGAATACAAACATAAAAATTTATGTATTATTATTATTTTCATTACAAATATTTTCGTAATAATTTTCATATGGATTAATATGTTCTATTTTATTTTCTAAAAATTATAAATTATAAGGGCATAACACTACTAAGATCTGGATATAGTGTGCCAATATCTAGATATGTTCCATCAAGAGAAAATATAGCTCTAACTTCACTTACATATTTCCTTTCATAATCTAGTATTTTATATCTAAAACAAGTTATTGGATCTCCTTCTATTCTTAATGACATATTTATAAGGCCATAGATCATTCCTCCAACTTTTCTTTTTCCAGATGCTTGCATCTAAATATTTTTTCTTTAGATAATTGTTGCGATAATATTAATTTCATAAAGGAATATTTATAGTATTTGGATTTGCAACTTTAAGCTTGATATATTGATTTTGAACAAAAATCATAAAACATGAATTAATATATATTATTGACAAATAGAAATTAAATATATAGTTGACTATAAATTTGCTCTTATAAATATGGTCTCCAATTTGTTATTAATCCACTTGTCATCTTTATTATAACACCATAATTTCTAACTCACTTCATGCCTTTAGATAACTCATTTCCAAGAATCATATAAATTTTCAAAGAAAAAGGCATTAAAATAATAACTATTTAGCGTTGCGTCGTGTATAAAAATTTTATTCTGTGTCACGTGGACCGTGTGAGTTCATACATTGCATTCTCATATTTAATTATATGAACACAACTTATCTGCATCACCAAAAGTGGTCTACAACTCGTGAAAATCGAAGGGAAGTATAAAACTCATACTTGTATTTTTGGCCAGAATTTTGTCATTTCTATCATAAACTTTGAAAAATCATAATTAATTCTAAAAAATAAAAATCATGCATTCTTGGCCATTTTGGAAAGCTATACATATCTAATATATGACAAAAATATGTCTAGACCATAATATCTAACACAGAAGATGTTTGACATTCAAAAAAATTCAGAGGTTAGACTGTTTACTGGTACTGTCACAGGTTTCTGTAACAAATTTAAAAAATATCCAATTAATTCCAAAAAAAATCCAATCCATGAAAATGATATCAATATAGAAATCTACAGATGTTAGCTAGAGGGAAAAAATAACTCCATGCTAGTTCAGACATGCACAGACCTCAAAACTCAATCAAACAATACCTGAGATCAGTTTGAGTGTATAATACTTTGCAGGATCTTTAAAAATTCATATCTCCCTCTCTAGATATCCAAATGAGGTGCTTATAGTTGGCACAAGTCACTGAGAATGTCTAGTTTCTCTATATAAAATTTTGAGGCAATTGGACATCATTTGAGCCCTATGTGATAGAAATCATTTTTGGACCAAGTGAACAGTGCATCAAACCAAAATTAAAATTTTTGTCAACTTTGAAAATTCATCAAATATTCTCTAGACCTCTGAAAATTCTGTTCTTTAGCTTTCCAAAAATCTCTCAACAAGCTCTAGTTACATGCCAAGTCTTAGATCAAGAAGAGCTCATAAATAAAAAGTGATATAGGGTTCCATTATAGTTAATTTTTGCTCCATATAAGATACCAAAGTGTTCAAATATTCTCTCTTAATATTTGGCACCTCTTGGGCAAGTCTAAAAGCATAATTATGACTTGTATGAACTACCCAAATGGTCCCAAACCTCATGCATATCAATTTGGCTATCTCACTTGCATTTGTACATACTTGCATCAAACTTTCAAGAAGCACAATTTGCCATTACATACTCAAATTACATTCTATCATTCACATAACATATTCTCTCATTTCTACATCACATCTTAACATAATTACATATGTTTCAAAGGTCATAGACCATATACAATAATGGATTACATCACTAGACATCAATATTGCCTTAAAGAACTAAAAATTATGCACTTTGATGTCAAGCTTTCATTTCTCATGTGGTTGGCTTCCATTCCCTTGATCTCTTAGTTCACCTAGCATGTTAGATCATTGGAGAGGAGGGAATGAGATTCAAAGAATTCCAATAACTCATCTCCCTTTCAATCACACATAAAGTATGCAAAACCAATCTTGAAAATGCATGCATGGGCATATTTCATAACATGAACATTCAAGAAGCAATCTTAGCATTTAAGAAAGTCACACATAGCATCCATAGGCTTGCCAAGTATGTGGATTAGTCTCACCCATTTACTTGTGGATTTTGGACTTACATCACCCATTCTTTAAGAGGTTCTTGGACTCAACATTACTTTTGGGAGTTAACCTCACTTTTGGAAGACTCTTTACTTTGTCTCAACTAAACTTTAAGGGTTCTTGGCTCATCCTCACCATGCCTAAGGGTTCTTGGCCTCATTGAGTATAATGAGGCCAAGAACCCTTAGGCATGGTGAGGATGAGCCAAGAACCCTTAAAGTTTAGTTGAGACAAAGTAAAGAGTCTTCCAAAAGTGAGGTTAACTCCCAAAAGTAATGTTGAGTCCAAGAACCTCTTAAAGAATGGGTGATGTAAGTCCAAAATCCACAAGTAAATGGGTGAGACTAATCCACATACTTGGCAAGCCTATGGATGCTATGTGTGACTTTCTTAAATGCTAAGATTGCTTCTTGAATGTTCATGTTATGAAATATGCCCATGCATGCATTTTCAAGATTGGTTTTGCATACTTTATGTGTGATTGAAAGGGAGATGAGTTATTGGAATTCTTTGAATCTCATTCCCTCCTCTCCAATGATCTAACATGCTAGGTGAACTAAGAGATCAAGGGAATGGAAGCCAACCACATGAGAAATGAAAGCTTGACATCAAAGTGCATAATTTTTAGTTCTTTAAGGCAATATTGATGTCTAGTGATGTAATCCATTATTGTATATGGTCTATGACCTTTGAAACATATGTAATTATGTTAAGATGTGATGTAGAAATGAGAGAATATGTTATGTGAATGATAGAATGTAATTTGAGTATGTAATGGCAAATTGTGCTTCTTGAAAGTTTGATGCAAGTATGTACAAATGCAAGTGAGATAGCCAAAATGAGATGCATGAGGTTTGGGACTATTTGGGTAGCTCACACAAGTCTTAAATATGCTTTTAGACTTGCCCAAAAGGTGCCAACACCAAGGGAAGACCATTTGGTAAGTTTGGTACCTCATATAGAGCCAAATTTAACCATTATGGAACCCTATATCACTTTTTGGCCAAATGAGTTAGTCTTGCCCTAAAACTTGGCACAAAATTAGGTCTCATTAAGAGCTCTTTGGGAAGCTAAAGATCATAATTTTTGGAGACCTAGAGAATATTTGATGAATTTTCAAAGTTGAGATTTTTCATGGATTCTGGTATGGGTACTGTTTATACTGGCAGTTTTGAATTCTGTGTCACCCGATGGCCAAATGGTGTCCAATGCTTATGAAATTTTATATTCATAAACTACAGATCATAATATTTCTGTTGCCCCGAGATCACCTCATTTGGAGGTTTGAGCAGTGAGTTATGCATGTTTGAAATTAACTGTCAGTATCAGTAGCACCCCATGAGTCCGGTTACTGTTCCATAGGGTCCAGCTGACTAAACGTATCTGTTTCATTCTAGAATTATTTTTACTATCAATTTAACATTTGTATCTTTCCAGAATGACTGAATGTGTGTAATTTCAATTTTTATAAAATTAGTTATGAATTTCAGAAATGTGTATTAGTAAATTGAACAATAGCCCAGGCAGCCAGCGACTCTGTAGCTTTTTGGATGTCAAACGTCCTGTGTGATGAATTTTATGACCTGGGCATATTTTTAGTGTGAATTAGACATCCTAATATTTCCATAATGACAAATATTGCATGATTTCGAATTTTTTAGATTTAGTTATGATTTTCCAAAGTTAGGTCAGAAAATGGAGCAAATCTGGCCGAAAATGTGCTTGTTTATTTTGAGCTCCATTTCGGTTTCCATGGGTTGTAGGCATGTTTTTGTGATACAAATGAGTTGTAATAATGAAATTAAGTATGTGAAAGTATAGTATGAGCTCACACAGTCCACGTGACACCAAATTGAATTTTTTTGACATAGTGCAACGCGAAAAAAGTTTATTATTTTCATCTCCTTTTTATATGATCTTGTGGGATTGATAATACAAAGCTTATAAATGTCATCAAATGAGCTAGAACTTATGGTGTTACAGCTTGTTCTACAAATACAAATGCATCAAAATTTTCATATCTCCTTGTATATTTCATTTTAATAATTCCATAGTCTTTGTGTATCTTTACCCCTCGATTCATAATTAGGTCAAACTAATCACAATAAAATAGTACTATTTTTTCTTTGCAAGTTCTTCTGGATATTGTAATCTTATTGCCATTTTAAAAATGCCAAAATCATCATTCTCTCCATCTTCTCGTGTTCCTTTCACACAAACTCCATTATTTATTGTTTTCTTCCCAATATTCCAATTATCGGTGTGAAACTTGTATCCATTTAAAAAATATCCTGACCATCTCTGCATATCTCTAGAAAAGGTCCTTGAGCTAAATATTTCAAATATATATTGTCTCTAGATGTTGGTTGATTAAGAACTTATTTGACATAATGAAATTAAGATATAATTATGCAAGAAAATAAATAAATAAATGTATACATATATAAATAAATGTATAAATAATGATGTCACCCTGTAATACCATAACTCCTCAAACTTCAACTCATGCCACAACTACAACTTTAGTAGTGGATTTATTGGATATTGGTAACCAAACCCATGCATAAATGTCCATGAGAATCATTTTCACTTAGTTAAAATTTTCTCCATCCATAACATACTCAAACATATCAGAAATAACACAATTGGAGGCTTACAACACGGATTGAGAACCATTTCACATGAAATTCTATTTTTTGCTCTTGGGTTGCCATGATAGTTTTCTGATATGAACTTTGTAAAATCATAACTAATTTTAGAAAAATCAAACTCAAACACTTGATAGCTTTCTAGAAAGCTCTAGATGTCAACTAATGACTAAAAATAGTTCCAAACCAAGAAAACACTATCTGGATCACAAAAAATAATAGAATAGTACCAGAAGTGTTTGCTATGTCCTGATACTAACCATAAAACTAAGAAATTTGGTTCTCTCTCTACAGAGGTCCAAATGAGGTGTTCTAGTGGCTATGGAAAGATTATGATGTTTAGTTTATGTCTATAAAATTTCATGAGCATTTAATTTCATTTAGCCTTTAAGTGATATAGAAATACAAACTGACCATATGAACAGTGCACATACCAAATCTATAGAATTTTTTCAACTTTGAAAATTCATAATTAATTCTCTAGAGCTTCAAAAATAGTGGTTCTTAGCTCAACAAAAATCTCTAGATGAGGCCTATATTCATGCCAAATTTCATCCTCAAATTCGTCCATTTGGTTAGTTTAGGGTGTAGGTTGTAAAAGTAATGTTTTGAGAACCAAAAGGAGTCAAAATGATACCATATGCTATCTTACTCCAACCACAATCAATTGTGCACATTTAAATGGCTAAAAACAGCATATAAAGGATGTCTAAGTGGTCCAAAACCTTATGCACCTCCAATTCACTCTCTCACATCCACTTATACACATGTACAACTAAGCTCAAGGGTGGCAAAATTTCACATACTCATTCATTTGAGCTCAAATATGATACATATACCCTTTATACATATATTTACACATGTCTTAACTTTTACATCTCATGGACATCAAATAATTACATACTTTGACATAAAATTCCATATATTCCTATGCTATTGCCAAAATACTATCTCTTGCACTCCTTGGCCCCCTTTCTTTACTCTATGAGCTTCACCTAAATAAGATTAGATCATGTGGGGGAAATAGTGAGATTTAAAGAATCCCAATAGCTCTTTTACCTTTTCAAACATACATATATTATGCATTTTCAAGTCAAGGAATGCAAGCATACTATAAAATTTTCTGGAAAACATACATAGCCATTCTTCCATATTACACAAGTTCATACAAATTAAACATAGGCTCTAAGGGTTGTTAATTTCGCCCTACCCAACTCTTTGGGAACTTTTAGATTTGCCTTACCTACTTTTAAGGACTTTTGACTTGGCGTCATCCCTTCTTGAGACTTTTGGCCTTGTCTTACCCACTTTTGGCCTTACCAAGCCCACTCAAGCCATTATATATTTCAAACAAGTTCAAAAGCACATCATGGTACTAAGATACTAAATCAATGGCTATAAACAATTCTTATAGTTCAAACATACATACAAGCAATCCAAGACAAGCAACAAATCAAGAAATGCATGTGAAAAAGGTTAGAGAGCTAGCTCATACTAGGAAATATAACTTTTCCCCTTGCTTTTCCCTTACACCTTCTCAGCCAACACACACCAATAGGGGAGTTCTTAATTCTCTTAGCTTAGACATATCAAATGAGACTCAATTACACTCTTGGAACGAAATCTAACTTTACACGAACTCTATGGAAACTCACTTTTCCTTAAGGCATCAATATGGCCCATATAAGGTATAATGAAGCAACCCCTTGAATTCTTGATCTTGGCACTAAACTCTCATTCATTATAGATTATATGACTCCCTTTACATTCATTGAAGTCATCATAAACTCAATCTAAGAAGTCAAACTTTAGGTTGCTTCTTTATGTCTAAATGGGACTTAAACTTGCATCTCACAAACCAAGTTTTCTAAATTCAATTCATTAGTTCTTCTGCGATCTATAATTCATGTCTAAGCCTCTTCTACCCTTAGAATAAAAAAAACTCTCCCTAAGTACATGATAGCACCCAAGGCTGAGACACACACATAAGAAAAGCCCATGGAGTTTAATTGATTTTTCTTGGGGGATTAGCTCATATAAAACTTCTTAGAGGTCTAAAGGACTCATACCATGTCTTACATAAACTAGAATATCTCTAGGAAAAATTAGATTTTATCATTTGTTTCAAAACCCCAAGTTGTACTAACTTGAATTTCTTGCTTCTCTTTTTTATTCAAATGGACTAATATTAATTCCCACACTCTTAAACACTTGTTTCTTTCTTGTTAAGGTCAGAATTCATCTCCCCTTAAGGGAGCTAGGTCTGACTAAAATTACTCTAAGGAAGAACATCTAAGAAGAAGCCAAAAGGATCCATGAAACATACCTTGTTTGTTTCTTTTTTCAAGGAGCTTTCACTTGCTACAAGCTTCTTCTTCCAAAACTCTCTTCCTCTAATTAGGCTAACCTCAAAATAGAACCATATCAGCCTTGGAATTTATAGAAAAAAAGAAGAAGAGGAGGAGGAGAAGAAGCTAAGCATAGAAAAAGGCAAGAAGAAAGCATGAATTTCTCACCTTATTCACAAGTTCTCTTCCTTCTTCTTCCTCACGATGGAGTGCCCTTGGAGCTCTCTCCTAATTTGTCCACACTAGTTCATTTTGATGGAGAGGGAGTGTAACAACCAGAAAAAGAAAAGAAAAGAAAAGAGAAAAGAAAAGGGAAAGAAAAGAAAAGCTAAAAATTTTCGAAGATTGAAAATTTTCTAAGTCTGCTAGCTACAGCCTAGCTATAGCGAATGTACCTGTTCGCTATAGTGAGAAATGGGCTAGCTATAGCGAGAATGCCTTCTCGCTATAGCGAGAATGCTTCTAGCTATAGCAAGTGCGGGCATCCCATACAAAATCCAGGGAGTTGCTCACCGTAGCGAAAGCTATAGCGAAGGCAGAGGTCTGGGACAGACACGAGCTCGCCGTAGCGAGGGTTATGACTCGCTATAGCGAGGGTTAATCCGAAAAAGCGTGAAAAGTAAGATTTTGACTTTTTAAAGAGTCTAAACTCTTTCTTTCTCTTAGAACCGACCTAAGCTTCGACCAAGGAGAGAGAAAAGAGATGTGGAGAGAGAGAGAGACCTAGAGAAGCAAGGAGACCAAGCAAAGAGGTGAGTAATCTTTAGATTTCCATAGCTTTTCTCCTTAGCATGTTGTTCTCCTCCTTTTGCCTTCTCTTTCTATGATTTTGGAAGTTGATTTGGGTTTGGTTCAGAAGAGGGAAGTGGAAAACTACTCTAAAAGAAGGGTAGAACTCCTATATCTTCATTTCTTCTTCCTTGCTTTCTTCTTTGAGAGCTTGAGAGAGGAAGGAAAGTGAGTAGAGTTCTAGAGTTTTAGAGAGAGAATCCCTAGATCTTACAAGGGTAGTGGGGGTTTTGTTTCGGTGAAGAGCCCCTTTAGCCTTGTGAGTACTTATTTGAGTTATGAGAGAATGATTTGGTGCTCTTTGTTGTGCCTAGGCTCAAAGGAAGCAACTTCGTCTAGTTGTGAGTGCGAAATCAAGAAGGGAGAAGATAAATTGAAAGGGAAGACTTGTGTTATCCGATAAGGTAGCTCTCTACTCTTTCTTGTTGCATTCTTGGATGTGTAATAGTCATTGTATGCATGTGTATGTGCTTTTATGATGAGATATGCCATTGATGTTTCCTTGATGCATTGGTACCAATATGCTTATGATATGAATTGTGTAAATTGCTCGGGTGAGGTGGTGCCAAAAGTCCCTTGAGACAGGTGAGGTGGAGCCAAAAGTCCCTAAACCAAGGGTGAGGCCAAACCAAAAGTCCCAAAGCTCGGGTGAGGCTAGACCAAAAGTCCCTAGAGCCTATTCTTGGCATTGACATGATATTCATGGCATGAAACACATATGTTGTGTTATTGTGACTTGGTTGCATGCTTTGACTGGTTTATATGCCTTGATTGCATCTTGAATGAGTATGAGCTATTGAGATTCCCTGAATCTCACCCCTTTCCCTCCCCCATCTTGACATTTTAGGTGGAGCTCAAGGAGAACCAAGTGCACCTTATGGAGCCTAGTTGAGCATACTTAGGGAGATACGTAGTGGTTTTAGTTCTTTTGTTGTAAAAAGGTGCCAAAATGAATATGCACCTATCATTTTTGAGTTGTAAATATGTAAGCATATGTAAACACATGTATAAATGATATATGAACTGTGGGAAGAGCCAAAACAATGAGAATGTAAAATGTGGCCCTTTTGTGGCTTACATGAAATGATGTATTTTGTTCCGTAGCATAGTGATTTTGAAATGTATGATGACTTGGGTCACTTAGACAATTCATATATGCTATATTTTTACTTTCAAACTTGCCCAAGAGATGCTAGAGCATGTAGGAGGCCATTTGGACCCATTTGGACCCGTTTAGAACCATTTTGGGTGCCAAAATCGCCAATTTTGTGAGCTCCATCAAAGTATGATTGGATGAGCTCTTCTTGATATGAAATTTGGTATGCCTCTAGAGTCTATTGAGAGCTTCTTGAGAAGCTAAAGTGGGTAATATTTGGAGGTCTAGAGAATATTTGGTGAATTGTTGAAGTTGGGAAATTTTAATGGTTTTGGTCATGGTACTGTGCAATAAGTCCAAAAATGAATCAATGCCATTCATGGACCAAATGGTGTCCAATTGTCATGAAATTTTATGAGTATAAACTAGATATCTACAGTGACCTATACCAACTAGAAGCACCTCAATTGGAGGTCTGTAGAGAGAGAAACGACTTTCTGAAGTTCTGTGTCAGCATTAGGGAAGTTTCTGACCTTCGTTACTGTTCCATCAGTTTTCGAGGTCTAAGAGCTCCTGAACTGATCTGGACTTATTTGTTTCCTCTATTTAACATCTGTAGCTTTCCAAATTGGTATAGATTGCCCATATTGGATTTTTTTGGAATTAATTACGAATTTTCAAAGTTCATGACAGTAAACTGCACCAGTATCAGGGACAGCCGGACATCTGACTCTTTTTCGATGTCAAAGAGGGTCCAGACGTTAAGATTGTGGTTGGGAGTCATTTTTAGTGTGAATTTAACATCCCAATATTTCTAGAGAGCTATGATTTGCTTAATTTCCATTTTTCTATAATTAGTTATGATTTTTCAAAGTTGGAGCCAAAAATCTGAGTTATGGGCTCATTTGATAAATTGTATTTTTTTGGGTTTTGGCTTCATACCCGTGGTTTATGAGTTGTCTGAGGCTATGTACAAGTCTTATAAACGTAATTGAATAGAGGACGTGAATGATGGGTTCACGGGACCCACGGGGCAAAATATGACTAGTTAAACCCTAACTTAAAGCTATAAAATATCACGGTTTCGGTCATTTTCTTTGGAAATCATATGAAATTAAGCCTAGAGGAAGATGAATTGGAGTTAAGATATTATGGTGTTACAGGGAGTGGCTAAGTCTAAACATGCTTATAAGACCAAAGAGGTAAAGTTATCCTACTTTTTCACTTTTTAATTTAGTCCTTAAATCATGGTTTCTCCATTTGGCTTTATTTCAACTTCTTTTCAAAATCTGTCTTTTCCATCATAATATTTGGGTCCTCCAACTTATAAATTGCCTTTGGTTTCATCTAAATTGGGTTTAAAATCTTTCTGAACTATTCAGTCAAAATTTTGGTCAACCCTTTGTCGAAATCGCTTATGGGAAGAGTTTTAATTATTCTAGGGGTTTCCATAGTTTTTAAGGCCTCTAAGAACCTTAGAAAGCTTAAAATTTTCATTAAAATGCCTTCTTATGAGTTTTGTAAAATTTTTAAAAATTACAAAAATACTCTAACTTATTTTCGTAAATTTTTTTAGCTCTTCTGGCTCGAGTTCTTGGGCAAATCAAGCTTTAAACCTTCATTTTTAGGGGTCTAAATTATCACTATAATTTTATTTGACTGCTTTTCTTTTACTTTAGGGGACTTCCTATGAAAATCGCACATTTTTGGCTATTTTTTGACAAATCGGGTGTTACACACCTCACACAGAAGACTTAAAAATAAAGACCTTTAAGCAAGAGTTAAAGAGAGTAAATTCACCCCACACATGAGCTTTTATTTTTAACTATGCATTTTAATCTATTCAAAAACCTAGATAACCAAAATAGTCAATAAGTAGTTAAACACAATAATAAAAGGATACAATATAAACTAATTAGAAATTGTTAAAATGCCACATAAGTAGCAATTATCTTTTAAAGGGATACATCTATTCGTACTGAACTGGTTCACCAAACCAAGCCTCAAATGACAATTAGATTGGTAAATGTTCCATAGAATTAAAGAATCTTGGTGGAAATATATTTTTTAACTTGTAAAGAATAATAAAAATGTTTCGCTCCATTTGCATTACATCATTAACCTTCAATGTCATTAAACATAGTTCTTTAAAGAGTTGACTCAACTTAGTTCTAGACTTCCATATTTGCTCAAGAAGTGTATTAAAAGTGATTGGCAGCAAGCATTCTTAAAAAAAGTGACAATTATGACTTTTAAGTCCAAATAACTTTCTTTCTTTTGAATCCATACATCTTGATAAATTTGAAGAATAACCATTGGGAATTTTCAATTCTTTTGCCCACTGACAAATAGGTCTTCTTTGATCTAATATGAGTGTAAATTTAGCTTTTAGTTTCACTATTTTTCCATTAGCTAATTCGTGCAGCTTTAAATCTTTCCACCTATAATATTCTTTTAAGTCTATCTTGACTTTTATGTTATCTTTGGTCTTCCTTTTGATATCCACAATAATATTAAATGTATTGTTAAACACAATTTTTTCTATGTGCATGACATCTAAGTTATGTTGAATCAACAAATATTTCTAATACAAAAGCTCCTAAAATATATTTCGTTTCATCCAATTATGATATTGTCCATAAGCTGCTAATCTAAAGCCCTTTGATGTACTATGCTAGGATAGATCTTCACATGTTGCCACAATTTTTCTCCATCTAGTCTCGGGCAAGAATGCTCATTTTCAACTCCATTTTCTTGAAAGCATCTTTATTTCTCTTAAAAACATAGTTCTTGGGTAAAAACTATTGATGACAATTAAATTAAAAGTTTTTCTCCTATGCTTTAGAGCAAAAGCTTTTGAATTACTCATACAATAAGGACAAGCCAATATATTAGCTATCCTTTATCCCAACAACATCTTATATGCTAGAAATTCATTTATTGTCTACATTAAAGCTACTTTTATATGAAAATTTTACTTCTTTGAGATGTTATAAGTTAATACTCCTTCTTCCTATAATAATTTCAACTCATCAATTAATGATTGCAAAAATACATCAATTTTAATCTTAGGATTTTGTGGTTTAGGAATGATTGCTATAAAAAATAAGTAAGGAGCATTTATACATAACTCAGGAGAAAAATTGTAAAGAGTAATTATCATAGGTTAACATAAATATGACTGGTTATATGGAGTAAACCCATCAACATATAAATCTGAATATTTCATGGCTCTATAGTAAAATCAGGATATATCTTATCAAAATATTTTCATGCTTCTCCTAAGGGCTGGCCCTGCTCAACCAAATCAGGTTGGGTTTGGCCGGGCTAAAAAATAAAAAAATAAAAATTTAGGGTTGAGTCAAGCCACACCCAGCTTGCCCTTAAAAGCCATATTGGCCAGACCCGACCAGAAAAAATAAATTTTTTTAAAGATATATATCATTTTAAAGATAAAATATAATTTTATAAAGAACTATATAAACATTTTCTTTCTTAGAGGTTATTTTGCAATTTTAATAATAATTTTAGGCTGACCTTAAAGGACATATTGGTCTAACTAAGCCCAAAAAAATAAAAATATTAAAAAAATATTTTTTTTATAAAGATTTATATCAAAATTTTAATTTTTCTATAATGATTTATATAAAAAATTTTAAAATTATTTTAAAATTTTAATAATCAATTTTTTTTTTAAAAATATGAGGCTATCTAGTATTGGCCCCCACCTACCCAATATTAAACTGGGTTGGGGCCGAGCTTGGACAACAGGCTTCAAGTTTGAAACTCATTTAAAATCGCGCCTAGCATTGAGTTAAGTCAAAGTCTGACTGACCTTGCCTATGAATACCCCTGGCTTTTCCATCAGATGGATGGCACAATACACTTTCATACCTTTTATTATTCCAATACCATCGCATAAGCTTAGCAAATCTCACTGAAGCATACAAACTTTAGAATCTAAGGGTAATTGGTAAATAAGGCATTCTTTTTACTATAATCTCTTTCGAGCTTTTTCTTCAACTAGGTTAACTAGTTTTATATTGAAGTGTTTTCACAATTTGCATATTGTCTTATCTATGTCATTTTTATAATATAACATAGATCCATTAATGCAAACATCAATATTTTGTGTAGATACACCAAGTTTTGATACTAATTGCTTAGTTTGGTACAAATTATGGAATACAATACTATTAGATGGGAAACTATTTTTCATAAAATTTTCAAATTGATTAAAACCATATTATGACATATCATTATAAGCTTTAATGCTCAATATTTTTACAGCAACAAACAGCTTAAACTGATTATTATATCTTGGCTACAATGATTGTTGATATACATTTAATAAATCATAAAATTTTAGGCATCTACATTTGAATATTTTTCAATATGACTAATATTATTATAATCTACTTCACTAATGTTACTAGCATCAAAATCAGGACCGCATCAAAGATCATTCGTTCATAACAATTATTATGATCTTCATTTACTAAACATGATGAGTTACATGTTTCAACATTAATGTTACTTATTGGAGATGGTTTAATCTCATCATGACATGTCCACCGCTAATATTCAAGTTGAAATCCTCTTTTACAAAGATCAATTTTTACTTCATCAATTGTAAGATATGCTATATTTTTATATTTAAAACTGAGATATCTAATTTTTTTCTCTTCTTGAATTTGGTCCTTTTTCACAAGTAAATCTAATAAACTTTTTACTCTTTGTAAAAATTCATCAGCATATCCTTTAAGTCTAGAATTCAACCTATTGTATATCCATCTTCAATTGCTACGAATTTTTATTTTTTCCGATAATAAATAATTTAAATATTATTTCACAATTCCTGTTAAAAGAATTTATCTTACAAATATTTTTAAATAAGTGAATTTTCCATACATCACTTAAATTATTATTACCACCCCAACTTTTAAATTTTAACTTATAAATCTAAAATAATAATATTTCTTTACTATATTATCACAAGACAAAAAATAATTAATAATGTAAAGCAATTATTTATAAAATACATTATTAAACTAAATATGTACAGTTACGTCTTAATCCTTAAGCAAACAAATCTCTAGAATCAGCAAAACTTACCTAAACAAATATCACTAGCATAACTCAAAGCAATGTAGTAAAGTCAAAGAAAAATTCAAAATTACGAAGAGAGAAAAATAGAGTGGTGAGGTAGAAGAAAAAGAAAAGTTAAATGAATATACATATATATATATATATATATATATGAAAAATGCACAACAATTATCATATCTAATGGCTATTTTTCTAACAACTTATTTTTAATCGTTGAAAGATATATATATATATATATATATACAAATACGACAGCCAACCTCATTGTTATTATATAAAATATAATTTATTGTTATATTATACTATACTATATAATTTATATACAATATATTATTATAATATTATTATATACCTTTAAATTTTTTTAAACAATAAATAATAAGAAAAAATAAATACATTTTAAACTTTTCCATATTTTTAATAAAAATTTTATTTTTGTAACATTATTTATATTTATTTATATATTTATTAAATCATAATATAAATTATAAAACATTTGGATTAAATTATTTTAAATTTATTATTATAATAATATAAATAGCATATTATTATATATATAAAATAATATAATATATAAACATATATATATAGCAACAACAACTACATTGTTATCATTATATATATAACATGTTTTATTTATAATAATATATATTTTTCTTATATAATTTTTTTAAAAATAAAAAATATAAGAAAAATAAATATATTTGAAATTGATTCATATTTTTTATAAAAATTTCTATTTTTTATTACATCATTTATATTTATTTATATATCTTACATAGTATAATAATTGATTTATTAAATAAATATTTTTATTTAATAATAAATATAAATAATATAATTGGTAATATAATTATAATTTAGATTATATTATTTTTAATTTTTATATATTAATTAGTTAAATTTTAAATTTACTTCAATTTACATTAGATGTTTTTAACTATATTATATTATTATTATTATTGTTATTTTATGGATGATAGTGACAGAAGATTGGTTGCTAATACTTTACTACTAAAATAATTCCGCTGCCACTTGTCATCTTTGCTAGTTTTTATTATTTTGGTCAGTTTCTTACTTTTTTATTATTTTTTTCTTACATTTTTAGCTAACTTTTTAAAATGTAAAAGTGTGAAAAAAAATTAAAAATTAATTTTATCATAATTCTGTCACATCCTTTGATTGGAAATCATTAAATTGTTATAGTAATACAAGCATTTCAATTACCAAAACAACATATATGCATACAAAGAAAGAGTAAAATTGTTATCTTAGAAGGTTACCACCTAATGTCAAGCAAATCTTTCCAACTTTAAGCCCAAGAGATTCTTCTCCTAGGTGTGAGGTCTCCTAAGCACGACTAATCAACTTAAAAAGCCTAAAACAATATATTGGATAGCATAGTAAGCAACTAGGCATTTAACCATGCAAAACTCCATACTTAACCTAAACTAAGCATGTAAAAAAGGGTTCCATACCACACTTTAGGTTCCAAAACATTTTTAAACTTTCTTGACTCCATAATTAATCATATCATGGTCTAATAGTGTGTTTAGTTCTGCGTTTGAAAGGCTCAAAACTATGTTTACGAGGAAGTAACAATTTGTTACTTCTACACAAATGTGGTTTTGAAACGGAATTCCAAACACGCACTAAGACATGCCACTCAAATGATCAAACTAGGCTAAGACTCATAAAGTTCCATTGTTAGTATACTTTTTGTCATTTCCTCTATCTTAAGCCAAAATTAAGACTTTCAATTGGTGAGGTTTTCTAGGCACATTAAGCTTTCTAAATTTCTTATATTAGCCCAAGAGAATATTTTTAAGTGTCCACTTGGTCTAATTCTTCCATCTATATACATAACTCAAGTTTATCTTCTTTAGCTATAAAACACAATATTGCACCTAGCTTAGGACCATTCCATTTTCTTGGTTCAAGTTCCATTTCACAATTCAAATGATATTCCTGGATCAAATAAATTACATATGGATAACCATAAAAAAAAAAATTCAGTCCAAGCATTAACAATCCCATCTCTTGAATCAAAGAAAGGCAATTTCCAAAGAATTCACAACTTTAGCAAAATTTAGTTTCATATTGACTCAAGACTACTTCTAATTCACTTAATTAAGTCTCCAATATTACAATTTACATTAAAGCATTTCCAACAGCTCAGACTTTGCCTTTGGCTAACACACACACACACACACACTAGACCCTCCATGCAATTTTCCATCAAAACCCATTCAAAACCTCATCTAATTCTTGTGTTCTTGACACTGATCTACACTTACATCTATGAAAAGAAAACATATCATAACTTCATCATATTGGTTAAAATTTCAACTCTCTTGGGTTCATTCAAAACCAAAATTTCAAACTACCAAATCACATAGAAAAGGTTTAGGATGTTACCTCAATCTCCTTTGCATGACTTTCTTTTTAAGATGACCAATGGATGGAGCATGATTAGCTAGTTAACTTCAACTTCTCAAGATAAAAATTACATTAATGAAAAGCTCTTGAGGAGAGAAAGAAAAGTTACAACTATGAAGAAAGCTAAAAAGGTCAAAAACTTCCTTAAATTCCTTGGAAACCAATCTTCTCTCTTCTAGCAATTTCTTCTTTCATTTTTTGTTTGATTTTCAAAGCTATTTCTCCCTCTTCCCTTTTGGACCATTAGTCAACCAAAGCAAAAAGGTGAGAAAGGAATGCACAATTCCCAAAGCTTATAAGTGACATATTCTTGAACCATTTTATCCCTTATTTGAATTTTTTTGGATCTAGCTTATGAATCAAGCGTTTTTATTTTATTTTGTTAATTTATTTATTTTATTGATTTTCATACTCAAAAATATAAATTGTGAGCCTTTATTAGTTTAAAATTGTCAAATTTACCACTATGCCATTAAATTTCTTGATATGCGTAAAATTAGGACTTTAGCTTATTTTGATTATTCTAAGGTTTCTAATAACTTTATACAGAAAAATAATTTATTTTCTCATTATATTGCTATTTTTTACATAAATACTATTTCATCCTTATTTCCTTGCACAATTCTTCCAGGCACCCCTTAACAAGCCTAAAGCAAACCTTTGACGTTTCTCTTTGTTTAATTAGGCTTTTACTCCTTTTCATCATTTTCCTTATTTTTATCTTAAAATTTGTCCATGATTGGTGCTAAACCAAACCAAATCAAACCTTTAAACACCCTTATATATTAGAGACACATTGAAACCTTTTTCCAATATACCAACTATATTCAGCTATCTCAACACCTGATTGGACCACAAGAGGGTTTCAGAAGACAAGATTCTCTTCTGATAATTCCTAGGACTCCCATCCATCTTAGACCATCATAGCTGTCCAGGGACATTAGGATTTATCATTGTCATTATTCATTACCTTCTTCGCATGGCAATTCATTAAGTATATTAACTTTCAGCAGTAGTATTCAACTCAAATTAAATATCTTGATAATTATCTTTTTGAATAAAGTTTAGTTCTATCAAATGTCATTGTTGAGAAACAGGTAACGTTTCTTTTGTCTTATCTTGGCCAGACATAAAAATTGGACTTTAATGTAATCTTAATATAAGTATTATCGATGGAATTTTTAATGTCATTTTATATTAAAAAATTTATTAAATACTTACCGCTATATATATGCAAATACTTACCACCAAATACATGGAGCCAAATGTAACTAGTGTTCCAAACAATATAAAGTCACATATTCGCAAGTCTTAACCACCATTACAAACAATGTAACAAGTGTTAAACTGTTAATGCACGTCATTCTTAAGAATAAACTCAATAAATTATCTTTAATAAATAAAACTATTAGTAATTTTTGGATACGTCAACCCTTTTAATAATTTTAATTTGTTTGTTCTCTCACATAGCCCTCGTCATCTCTCACAGTAAAACTGGTTTTATCTTTTGGAGCTATCACTAATAATTAGCTATAAGCATCCATTCACTTATTTTCTCTTATCACGCTTTTATCCTTTAGTTTTTTAGCTTTTCTTTTAGAATATAAATCTTTTTGGCTCTATGAGCATATAAATCTTTTTGGTTCTATCTTTTATAAGGGATTTGAGAGATATATTTCAATATCTGCTTTCCTTTCTTGGTAGATTTAAAAAAATTTTCAATCTGCCGATATGCTTTTCTTGATAAATCAAACATTTTTTAGTCTTATTTCAATTGGTATTTTAGTCCTGTCTCGAAATTTTCTGTATTTTTTTATTTTCTTTAGTTCAGAATCTTATGCAATTATAATAAGTTGTCAAATCTAATATATCAAGTTGATGAATGTGGTTATCTTGTTGCAACACCACTGATGACGGTGAAAAGTTTTCATCCCAAAGATAGTGTTAAAGGAATTAACAAACTTTTATTTACTTTTTAATTTAACAAGCAAATTATAAATATTCATTCGTTACTATTATGTTTAAGATTTCTGTAATTCATCCAGTGCATTTCAATGGAGATTTTATTTTTCAAAAAAGAAATCGTTTATCATTATTTAAATAACTCTAAGCCATCAAAAATTAAAAAAAAGATAGGCTCAACATGTCAAAACATTTTTAGATTCTAGTCACAAGTGAATTGGAATTAACAATATATATATAAAAACATTCATGCAATCAAAATATATTTTTTGAATCTAGCCTTATTAAAATTTAAAAAATGGGAGAAAACTCTGGTGACGTAGGGGGCAACAAGGAAGAAGATGATCTTATGGCTCGTAGCATCATGATACTCAGATCCGGCAATGACATGGAGTCGGCTATGGAGAAGAACTCAGAAGGTTGTTTTGAAAATTAAGGGAGGTCCAATTTCTCTGCCCAGGCAGAGAAAGCTTCCTTAAATGAAGAGCCTTTGAATGATACAGTGCGAAATATACCAAGAGAAATGTTGTCTTACAAAGAGAATCTTAGGCTTCAATGGGGTTGATAACCGGGATGTTATGGAAGAGGAACAAAATTGGGGTTTTGAATCTGATGAGGATGATGAAGTGGAGATATCACAGGAGACCAAAGATCTAATGGAGATCCATCCTGTAATCCCGGTCACTGGTGAAGAATGGAGAGAATATTGTCGCGCATGGAGGAAAACCTTGGTGTTAACTCTACTGAGAAGAAGTTGTGTTGTCGCTTTCTCAAGTCTAGATTGCTGAAACTATGGAACCTGAAGGACTTCGAATTAACTGACTAGGAAAATAACTACTCTTTAGCTCGGTTTTCTAATGTTACACACTAAGAAGCACTGATACACGTACGCTTATCGGGTACGACATGACACGATACGTAAGATACGGCAATTTCTAAAATTCTAAGATACAGGAGTATATATATATATATATATATATATATTTAATAATCTAACACATTACATAGATGAGCAGAGGCATTTGTTATTTGATGAGAAGTTTCTAATGAGTTGGGTTGGCACATGAAATGGATATGTTAATGGCGTTTGAATGCTTAAGAGTAATCAAAGCAAAAGCAATAGATGAAGCAAAATAATAGCATAAGCTTATCTCTATATCCTCTTAAGGCTGTGTTCGCTACTATCACGGAGGAACTTATCAAATAGGTAAGCAATTTATACTCACATCCCACCAAAATAGGAACTTATCACGGAGGAACCACTGAGGACTGAAACGCACCAGTAATCATCGAAGAAGAAGCACTGAGGATCAAAACTTTTGAGACAAAGCATTGAGGTTTGAGACGAAGCAGCAATCATCAGAGCAGATGAAGCAACACGGAGGACCGAAACGCACCAATAATCACTGGAGAAGAAGCACTGAGGATTGAAAACTTTTGAGACCATGCATTGAGGTTTGAGACGAAGCACTAAGGATTGAAACACATCAGCAATCACCAGAGAAGATGACGAAACACGGAGGATTGAAACACACCAGTCATCGGAGAAGATGACGCAGCACGGAGGATCAAAACATTTGAGACAACGCACTAAACTATTGACAAAGAAACACAGACGAAGGGGACGCGGAGGAAGCAGGGCTTTCGAAGGGAAAAATTGGTCAGCTACAGAAAGCGACGTTGTTTTTGGGATGGGACGTTTTGGAGCCGTTTCTACACCATTTCGAAGCTATTTCTGAGCTGTTTCGATACGTATGGAAATGTTTCGAAATGCAAAAAAGAAAAAAAATATGTTTCAAGTACTTTTGTACCCAAACGGTATGTATATCCATACCAAATACATATTTGGTATAGGTACGGCTTATAAATAACCGTACCTGTGCTTCCTGCCAATTTGTCTTGAATGAGAGCCCTTAGATAATCATGGAGCAGTACTCGGTGGTATAACGATGGACCCCAGAATTTGATCCTATTCAGAATACCATTAGCAAGATTGCAATCTTGGTGCGTATACCCAATCTCTCTATCCAGTATTATAGTAAGCACTTCTCATGAACACTGGGGAATAGAATTGGCAAGACTGTAGAAGTTGATTCGAATACGCTTTTGGACCAACAGGGGAATGTGGTCAAGATCGAGAGAGGCCATTTTACTCATATTAAAGTAGAGATCGATCTCCCCAAAAAAAAAAAAAAAAGAAATTAATTTTTAAATTCGATGTAAGGAATTCAATTTTCACTGTGGAATATGAGGGCTTGAAACTCATTTGCTTCGTCTATGGCAGACATGGCCACAAGAAGGATGCTTGCCTGAACGTGCAGGTTCCGGCAAACCGTTCGGACATTAACAAAAACCGTCCACCGACTGCTTAACCTCAGCAGCATATCAACTCTTTGGCTAATCGGAATATTCTGAGTGAGAAAATCTTTGGCCCCTGGATGTTAGCTCAAAAAACGGTGAAACAAACACATTTAAACAACAGATCTCCTGATTTAAGGGAATGTAATAGATCGGAATCTCTTGTACAGTTGGATCATGAGGTCATAGCAGCAGAGCTTTGAGATATGCGGCCCTTCCTGAATTGGTTCGGATGAACAGATGACGGATCTTAATAGACGTACCTTAAATGACGTGGTAAGTCTCGCTGAAACAAAGAGATCATTGCCCCGACACCCACCCTTAGAGCCCTGGTTCAATCAAATCTTTGATTATCTAATTGTAAAAAACGTGCATTAGCAATTGCCTTTATTTTGGCTGTATTTGGTATGATATTAAAGGAGTATATTTGTATATTTAATTAAATAAAATTAATAAAAAGATAGAATACAAGATTAAATAAATGACAAAAATATCTTTATTTAAAAGAATAAAATTAATTTACACTAAAAATTAAAAAAAAAATCTCTGGTTTTTGACAATTCAAGGGCAACGCCGATGATCTCAAATCCCGTCCATCTCTATCCATCTCAAATGTCCATTGATCTAAACTCTTGATAGAGATCTATGGTCCTATGATCCAGATCTAGCTTTCCAGTTTCAAACCAAACATGTGGGAGATGGCACTACCAATGACGTCCGAGCACGATAGTCCATGACTAGCAGCACCCTTCGATCATTTGCCTCATTGCTCTCGCCGACCTCGCAAGTCCATGCCTCATCCACATCTAGATCCGCTACACGAGGTGGATGGAACCAAGGTGGGAAGCAGGTCAAAGGGTGTGGATAGCCAGGGGCAACATCAGCCTTTTTCATTTTGGCTCCAAGTCAATACCTCATCCCATGCTTCACATTCAAAATTTCCATTGCAACGTTCATAGTGCTTGGCCTTGCCAGCCACTGGACCAGACGGAATTTTGTAATGTATTACATTTGTGATGCTGTTTCCAATGCTAAACCAAACAAAACCTTAACAAAAGCCACGTGGAGGATACGGAGATACGTGCAAACAATCATGCGATTGTGAAAAGCCCAAATTCCACTACTGCTAGGCCGAATGAGTGTAGGGACGAGATGGTGAAACTTTTGAAAGGAAAGGGTATTAGCAGGATTTATAATGTTGTGCAAGGTTCAATTACAAAGGCCAGCCATAAACCCAAAAATGCTGATGGGAAATCTGAAGTTGAGGTTGCTTCGATTGAGCCCTTTGAAGTTTTGGGTAGCAAGCCCAAGTTGAGGACCAAGCATGCAAAACCCTCTAATGTCACTAAAACTATCAAAATGATGAATTATGTTCAACAATCCTTGATGAAGGGTGATGACCGCAAATAAGAGACCTATGGTGCCAGGGATTTTTCTAATAACTTGTGAGGCTCTTCTTTACCTTTACGTCTTTGTTTTTTTACTTCCAATGAATTTTGTCTGCTAAAACTGTAGAGGTACAAGTGTAAAGACTTTTCCCTTTCATATCAAGGATTCCATTAATATGCATAAGATCTCAATCTTAGTGCTTCTTGAGCCCAGAATTAGAAGGCATCACCCTAATAGAGTAGTAAAAAGACTTGGTTTTACAAACTAGATCAAAGTTGAGGCTATGGGTTATGCAAGTGGTAATTGGTTGCTTTAGGATTGTAGCAGGGTAGAAATTAATTACATCTCATCCCATGTCCATGCCTTTCCCTGCATAGTTAGGATTTTATCTTCAAGAACTTCTTTTATCCTTTTTTTTTTGGTTGTTTATGGTGATCCTATTTTGACCAATTATTGTGGACGTTGGGAAGATCTCATGTTGCTGGCTCATAGTATGGTTGATCCATGGCTTGTGTTTGGTGACTTTAATAGCTATCTTTCTTTTGATGATAAAATATAGGGGTGCTCACCTGAACTAGTCTTCTATGATTCATTTCTCAGTTGCATCTCTGATTTAAATATGATTGATCTTGGCTTCAATTGGTCAAATTTACTTGGGAGAAGGGGAACTTGAAAGAAAAAATTGATTGGGCTTTTAGAAATTTGTAAGGGAATTTGGCCTTTTCATAGGCTCAAGTTCATCGTCTAATTAAAAATGGGTCAAACCACAGACCTATCCTTATTGCTCTAGATGCTATAGTAAATAGGCAAAATGTTCCTAAGCTTTTTAATTTTTAGGTTGCTTGGCTCCTTGAGGATTCCTTTTTTAGAAATCACCTCTGACTCTCGATGTAACCTTGATTGGCTTGAAGGGGTGTCAAAATTCTCTAACACTGCTACCTCTTGGAAGTGAGATAAGGTAGGTACTTTTTCCTATAAGAAGAAGAAAATCTTAAATCATTTTGAGGGTATTGAAAAGAAGTTGGCTAGTGATTATAATATTTGCCTTTGGCATCTTGAACAAAGCCTTTAGGAAAAATACAAAAAAATTCTTACTCAAGAGGAACTAATTTGGTGCCAAAAGACTTGATGTATAATTGGTTGAATTGGGAGGATCGTAATGCGAACTTTTTCCATGCTTCTACTGCCATAAGGAGGAAATATAATAATCTATAATTCATCAAGGGCAAAAATGACCAATGGTGCACCGATCAAGCGACAATGAAAAATATGGCTTCTAGTTTTTTTAGCAAGCTTTATTCTAGAGAGGGTGTAAATACTAGTTCTTGTATCCCCAATGGATGTCCCAAATTGAGTGTGGAAGACTTGAAGCCTATTCATAGAAAAGTGACTGATCTAGAAATAAAACATACTTATTTTAGTATTGGGGCATTCAAGGCACTGGGCCTAGAAAGACTTCAAGCGATCATCTTTCACACCTAATAGAAGATAATCAATAATTTTATTTGCCACTTTGTTAAAAAAGTCTTTTAGTTCCCTGATACTATTCGCCTAATGAATGAAACTCGCATTGTTCTCATTCCAAAAACTGAGAAATCAGAGTCCCTTAAAGACTTTATACCTATTTCTTTATGTAATGTGATTTTAAATTGTCACTAAAATTTTGGCAAATCGTATTAAAGGCTTCCTCGACAAGTTGATAGCACTTAACTGGTGCAATTTTGTCCTTGAGAGGCATAATAGCGATAATGTCATCATTGCCTAAGAGGTTATCCATTCTATGAGACAAAGAAAAAAGGCTATGTGGCAATGAAAGTTGATCTTTAAAGGGCTTATGACTACATTGATTGGGCTCTCTTAAAAGTTATTCTTGAAGAAATTGGTCTCTAAGATAGTTTGGAAAATGTTATCATGACTTGTATATCTACTTGTAAAACGCAAGTGCCCTAGAACGAAGATGCTTCGAATCCCTTTAAACCTTCTAGAGGTGTGAGACGAAGGGATCCACTATCCCCCAATCTTTTTATTCTCGATGTAGAAAAGTTAGGCCACTATATCAACTAGGCTATCCAGAATAAGTTATGGAAGTCAATTAAACTATCTAAAGGAGGTCTGTCCATATCTCATTTGTTTTTTGCTGATGATCTTTTTCTTTTCTCTCAAGTTTCATTTGATCAAGTGGAAATTATGAGAGATTGTATGAAGTTCTTTTGTTTAATCTCTAGTTAGAAGATGAATCTCGCCAAAACTAAAATGTTCTACTCCAAAAATATTCATTTTTTGAGAGCTACTAGCCTTAGCCATACTCTTGGCGTTTCCTTAATAGGTGACTTGGGTAAGTATTTGGGAATTCCTCTTTTACATGAAAGAGTCACTAAAGTAAGCTTCTAGTTTATCTTTGAGGGGTGGAAAGGAGAATGTCTTCTTGGATGGGGAAATTACATAGCTTTGTTGGGAGAACTACCCTAATCAAATATGCAACCTAGTTATGCGATGCAAACTTTGTATTTTCCAAAAATATGTTTACGAAGACATTGAAAAGTGTAGAAACTTTCTTTAGGGCTCTGCTATTGTGCAAAAGAAAATCCACCTTGTTTTATCGAAGGATGTTTGCAAACCAATGAGATTTGGGGGACATGGTTTAAAAAATCTCAATTATCATAATGAGGCCTTCATTATGATATTATTTTGGGAGCCCATTTGCAATAAAAATACTCTTTAGGTAGAGGTACTGAGACATAAATGTGGCTACAGAAATGGGTTGTTACCGAATGGGAAAAAGAAGATCAACTCATTGAATGCATGGAGAGGCATTAGTAGAGTTTGGGAACAATTTTGGAGAAGTTTAAAATGGAATGTAGGTGGTGGTATTTCTATGAAGTTTTGGCTTGATCGCTAGATCTCATTACCTCACCCCTTGGTGAACTATGCATTAGTTAACCTCTCTGAAAGCCTATTGAATGATTCTGTGAATGATACAGTGTCACCTTCAGGAGGTTGGTTAGGTAGCAACTTTGCTGAGTTTCTCCCAGCCAACATCTGTAATGAAGTGGAGAATACCCTTCTTCAATCTATCCGCAACAGGGATAATGGTATATCCTGGGATGGCAACAATGGGTCCTTTACGGTAGCTTTGGCTGACAGCAACTTGCTCGACCTTTCTACGTCGCATTCCGATAATTCGTATAAAGAACCGACGTACATGTAAATATATATATATATATATATATATATATGAGAAGTTTGACTTTTCAAATGGGTGTTTTGAAGCTGCCACGTATCAGTTTTTTTCTTCCTTTTGCAATTTCTTGATATACCCATTTTTCATCCACTTTAAGCTGGGCTTCACGTCATTTTGCTTCTCACAATTTCTGCAGCACAGAACCTACACCAGCTTCCATCCTGTTGGTCAGAAAAAGTAGCAAAATTTCGCTGGAAAGAACTGCATCTTCTCTCCCCTGTTCATCGTCATTTTTGTTGTCTCTGGTTTGATTTTATGCTGCTGTTGTTTTCTCCTTGTATTTGCTGAGTTGTGCTGCTGGTTGCTGGTGAATTAATGCTAGAAAAATCTTTTCCCCAGGTTTGGAGTTTCTGCCGTGTGTATTGTTTCTTCTGGTCTCATCTTCACAGCGTCTCCCTCCCCTGTTTTTCTAGTTCTGTAACGCATTTTTTGGTGTGTGGCCAACCGGGGAAAAGTGTTGCGCAGACGAAAAAAAAATTTGGTGTAAGAGGATGAGTTTAGTTGGAGCAATCATGACTTCCTTCATGCTAAAATATATTTCAACTTTCCTATACGGTGATTAGTTCCATTTTCTGCATATACTTCCTGATCTAAAACCAAATTTCATTGTGCTTCTTACTTGCCAATTCTTATTTGTGCAGAATAAGCTCCTCTCTAGCGTGTTTTGCTGCAGAAAGGATAGCCTTGTGTGGTATGAATTTTTTGTTATGTCTTGGTTGTTGAGTTTAGCTCCTTAATGGAATTAGGGAAGACATGACATAAAAATTGACATGGTTATATTTTTCTTCCTCTCTTGAACGAATTTTAGTCTTTGAATGAAGAATCCAAAAATGCTCTACTGCCATATACGGACACATATATATACAAATCTATATCTTTATATATGTATATTGTGTGTATTGTATGGGTATCGAGGGCATGGAATCGAGGAGAGGATGGTAGATTTAGTTCCTTGAAATCATATACATATCTATAGCATGCTAAGGGAATGAAGAATAGATACCAATATTCTTTTCTTTTCCTAGAATCTTGTTCAAATAGGCTAAGCTAATGAGATAAGTTTCAGTTATTCACACTCTAAAATCTGGTGAACGGGTATTATAGGGTATTCAGGAGATTGAGTCATAGCTGAGGAGTGGGCAGGGAATTTCGATATCATCTTAGAAGGTGAGTAAGTAATACGGATCATGAGTAACTCGTATTTGTTATTTTGTTACTAAGTTTCCTTGCAGTGTTCTAACATTTGGAAATCTATTTATGGAGAGACATCTTTAAATGTCCTATCATATGTATGTTATTTGAAATTTGATTTAAACATGACATTTTGTAAATTTAAGACTGTTTGAGTTATCTGCAAACTCTGGTATTGAACTTATGTGAAAGATGCTCTGTCTAGAATGCTATTTGGAGAAAATGTATTATTTTACGAGGTTATCTACTTAGAACCCTGTAGTTAACAACAGTAGATGTTAGCCCTGGTGCATCATGATCTGTACCTCAGCTAGCAGGGGTGTTGCTAGCCCCATGTGGGTAGCTACCACATGTGGAGTCATTTTATTTTCGCAAGCAGAGTGCTTTATGTCTGTGGTTATTCTCCGCCCGAGCTATGTGCTTTGCGTCTGTTTCAATTTGGTTCTGCTTAGATACTTTTGGTGCAAATTAAAAAAATGATTTGCATAAAGCTTGTTTTATGCGTTATATATTATATATATATATTTTACGGGCATTGTCCCTATTTTTAAGGGTTGGCATTATTTATTCATTGAGTATCAAACTCACTTTTTTTTTAATTTTTTTTCTCAGATAGCAGTGCAGACCCTAGTCTACCTTCAGCAGCTTACTAGTTGTTGATCTTTCGTCTATTTCTTTTGGCGAGCCTGCAGTTGTTCATGTGGGTGCATTTTGTTTATATGCGTGTAATCTATTTTGTTCTGAACATTGTAAAGTTGGCTCCACTAAATCATAGATAGGGTATTCCCACTCCTTAGAAGTTTATTTTTGGTCTGAATGAATACGAGTTGCCCCTTTTGGGTGTATTGTTTTAGCTGACAGATTGTAGAAATATCGAGAGGTCTGAATTATAGAGGAGACTCTACCAAAATTTCTACAAAAGTCACCTAAAAGAAAAGCTTATTTGTTTTCATTATATGAAGTTACAACTTAGAGATACTCTCTAAATTTTGAGAAGGTTGATAATACAAATAGACTTGTGGTAGGGGATGGTTTGTCTTCTGCGCCAACATACTTAAATTTGTGGGGTGTGACAATTTGGAAGTGGGACACTCCAGAGAAGATTAGAATTTTCTTTTGGCTTCCGGCTCATGGTCGACTACATACGATGGGCTTCTGCCATCGGAGAAATATGTCTAAGACTAACCTCTGCCTTTTCAGTGGCAGCGTTCCAAAATCTGAATCTCACTGTTTGAGAGACTGCAACAGGGCTCAGCGAGTTTGGAAGGACTAGATTCACCTTACAGTGATTGTGTCTCATTAGCCGTGGAATAGCCTTTTTGCCTACACTTGTTGGATTATCTGGACTTCTAGATGCTGCATTATTCTGAACAATGAGAAATTTTCTCATGAAGATCTTTTTTACTCATGCATTAGAAGAACCCATGAGGATATCAACTTGAAGCAAAAGTGTCAAGAGCTACAGCTTTGAAGTTGAGAAATTAATTGGATGGCAACCTTCAGATCCTAATCGGGTTATGGTTAATGTTGATGGTTCTGTTTACAACTGTAATGCAGCATCATGTGGGGGCCTCATCAAGGATGATTTTGGTCGATGGATCGAAGGATTTTGGTTCGATCTTGGTAACTGCTAATTCACTATAGCTGAGTTATAGGGTATTACGTCAGGCCTCAAGCTTGCTTGGGATCTTAATTGCAAAAATGTTGCTTGTTCAAGCAAACTCTCTCATCACTGTGACACTTGCTAATAATATGTGTGACCCCAATTGCCCCTACTATAATTTGGTGGCTAAAATTAGAGATATTCTAGCATGTACTGGGAAGTTAACCTTCTACTCGTGTATCGTGATGTGAATTGCAGTGCAAATTGGATTGCAAATTTTGCCCATTCTCATCTTTTAGGCTTTCATAGGTTTTTATACCCCTTCCTGGTTGTGTCATCTGCTTGCATGTAGACTTCCAAGGCATTACTCTCCCTCATATGATAAATCTACAATTTATTTTTTGTTTGGGCTTTAACTACTTCGTTATTCAGAAACAACATATAAATACACACATACACACACACACACACACACACACAGACATATTTAAATGATAAAAATTTTAAAATTATGTATGATAAATATTGAATGTAATAAACTCACAAATTTCTATACAAGAATACCTTCGAACAAAAATGTCATCTTAAAGTTGCACTCAAATATACTATAATCACAAAAAGGCTGAGCTATGAAGAACTCAAATTGTAACACCCTAAAAATTTTAATTTCAATTGGGTCCCCATTAGCTTAAAAATTAAGAGTATAACTAAAGGTGAAACATAATAAAGTAAAATAAACTACTTTAGGATGGGAAATAGTGGTAGCATAAGTTGGAGCAAATTTAAGAGTTTTGAAGTTTCCCAAAGAGTAAATGGGAGTGATACAAGGACTATATTAAATTATTTTGAACTTGTTAGGGGGCCAAAGTCCAATTTTACCCAAAGTATAAGAAATAACTCAGCACCACTCATTTCTTCTTCATTTTCACTCTCTATTACATGATTTATCTTCTCCAGCCCTGAGTTCTTCTTCTTGTCTCCTTGCTATCTCTATGAACCTTCTTCTTCTCCATTTTCTTTCATACTTCTCCCTCTTAGCAGCCCTGTCTACTGTGAAGATAGCTCCTTAACCCTACTGTAACGAGTTCTTCCTTTCTCTATCATGGGCAACAGTGTGGAATGGGGGAAGTGCTGGGGTTTCGAGCTCCATGTGAGTTGCATCCATTTCCCTTTGTTTCTCCTTTAATTTCTAGGTAAATACCTATCTTCTTTCTTCATTATTACTATTGAAGTTCAAACTGTGCCCTAAAGGATTAAGCCTATGAAACTTGCTTCATTACATGTTTGACATAGGGGCAAATGTCCTCTTCGAAGAATAGAAGGAATTAAAGCCTTCCTTGATGGAAGTATTCCTAATTTCTTTCTTGTGACTATCTGAGGAAAAAGTTTAGGTTGAGGATTTCTCTCTTGAGATGGTAAATTAGTGTGTTAAATAGAGTTAGAAATTCCATAAGCATAAATTTCAAAAGAAATTTCCAAATTGCAACTTAGCTTATTCTATTTTATAGATTATGTTGGCTTAAGGTCTAGGGTAAGGGATGACAAATTACTTGAACAAATTTTAGAAAGGTGGAGTTTTAATTATATAATTTTTTAAATGGTAAGGGAATTGAAGGACTAAGGAAAGGAAATTTTGTTAATGATGTAACTTGGAAGGTTAAATGGTAAAGCTGAAAAGGTTAAAAAACCTTATGTTAAATAGGACCTAAATGTTGGGTTTAAGTGAGAAGGTCCTACTTGTAACATATAGGAGTCATAATTTTAAGATAGATAATAAAAATAAGATTAATTTGACCTTATTTGATTTAATGTGCTACTGAGTGACGTAAATTGTTTATAGGTATTTTAGGAAATTCTGGAGACAATCCCACATCAACTGCTTAGTTGAATTAATGCCTAAAAGAATTTACGGTGTCACCTTATGCTATAAGTAGATAATACTTGCTATGGATAAATTATACTACTTGTTCATTTTAAGCCAACAGAATGGTAACTTTGATTTCGTTACTCTGTGCCTACAAGAGAAATTTTTATTTTACGAAAAGGATTATGACCCTTATTAAAGTTGAATTAATTATTATTTGTTTAGAAATTAAATATTAATTATTGTTATTTACATATTTTAATTGTTGATTAATTAATTAAATATATACTTGGGTAATTACTTATTTGATTATTTTATCCATTCTTTTAAGCATATGGTAGTGTTAAAATCAGAAAGTAGTCTAATATAAAACCTTACAGCTAACAATAGTAGTTGTTAGCTTAGTGCACCTCGGTCCAAACCCCAGCTAGTAGGGGTGTTGCTAGCCGTGTGTGTTGGCAACTACACATGGATCTGTTTGATTTTGATGAGCGTAAAGATTTATCAAAGTTCTAACATAATTTCTACAATGGCCCTTTACTATGGTATACTAACAATGTTAAATGGCCTATAAATAATGGACTTATTTTTGACAAATTGGGATGCCATTCAAATCACTTCATTAGCAATGAATTTAGATTGTGACATGACAATGATGTAAAAGGAAATATAGACAAGTGTATAATAGTTCATTATAAAAAATAAAAAAGAGAAAATTGTATCTCTTTCTCTCTTTCTCTCTTTTAACTACAAGTGTAATTTTTACTAATGTAGAAAGTGCATCCATATATGATTCCTTGTTGAAACTTTGGCCTACTCCAAGATTATGTTGGTGATTGTGCCTTAGGCCAATCATTGTATTGCAAACATTGTACTTTATTAAGAAATAAGAGTTTTCTTTTACATTATTATATTGTTTGCATGTTCTATATAATAATATCTTTGGATAAATTATATAGATTATCCTAAATATCCTTAGGCGATCATCATTGTGGGAATGATGATAAACTAAGATTAATATAATTTTGATTGATGATGATATGTTAATCATGTATATAGATATAAATCAAAATCATAGGCACTC
Source organism: Erythrophleum ivorense (assembly GCA_026724425.1). Classification (NCBI taxonomy): domain Eukaryota; kingdom Viridiplantae; phylum Streptophyta; class Magnoliopsida; order Fabales; family Fabaceae; genus Erythrophleum; species Erythrophleum ivorense. The sequence continues at coordinate 7,174,860 of JAIUCV010000018.1, forward strand.
GTTAGGGAACAAGATGCTGGATCGACCCGTTATGAGATAGCTACATGGATTAAGTCATAAGCGTATCTCATATATAATCGTATTATTGAGCCCTTAAACTTGAGATCACCATAATTTCTAACATGAGGAACACTATTTTTTGGCATAGTCAAAAGTCATTTTTAACTGGGTGATCATAAAGGCTATGATCGGGTATAGTGGAATTCATGTAAAAGAAGATGAGTGGTCAAGATAGGATTTATCTATCTGATTAATAGAGAGATATCTCTGGACCCATAGATGAGTGAGACTGAGAAATGCATGGTCGTGCTCGAATGAAAGGGTTTCCATTTGTACTATCAATCTGCACGTAGATCGAGAAAGCGACGTCAAGTATGATGAGGATGATATTTTCATGCCTCATACTTGATCTAGATATCGTGTGACAAAAGAGATGTGATAAGGTCATATGACAGGTTGTATCGGATCATCGATCCCTATATGATTTAGGTAGTCACAATGTCTTGCTAGAGACTGCTAGTGACTTGTGGGCCAAATAGTGTTATTAGCCCACTGTCAACATCATATGGGCTTACAGAGTCACACACAAGAACGAGTCAATTTGAGCTAAAATGTACAAATTCATTGAATCTGAAATTGCATCTAGATTCAATGAATGTCACGTTCAATCTAGGGTGGAAGAATTTTATAAATAAATAAATATATATTTGATATATATATATAATTTATAAAATTCAAAATATATATATATCCTTTAATTAATTTAAACTAACTAGTTTTAAATCCAAATATATATGATAGATTTAAATTTAAACTAATATGATAATTTAAATTTAATTTATGAAATAAATTAAATTTGAATTAAGTTCTAGATTTATATTAAATAATTAGTTAAAATTTAAATCTATTAGATAGATTTAAATTTAAACTAATCTATTTAATTCAAATTTGATTTGATTTAAAATAATGTATTTTAAATTAATCAAACATATCTGAAACCCTAATACAACACCTCTATAAAAAGTTAAGAGGTTTGGGTTTCCTAGAACTATAAAACAAAAAGAAAAACCCTAGGGAGAAAAAGCATATAGACGGCGTACGGACACTATATGGACGCCTAGAAAGAGAAAGCGTACGGACACTATACGAACGCCTAGAGAGAGAGAGAGAGAGAGAGGAAGAGGAGAGTGTCTTCTTTACCAAGAACGTATACAGACGTTGGTAAAAAGGCACTAGCACGCCATTTGAGTTGAGCATCTATTCCTGTAGATACCAGTAGAGGGAGCAGATCTGTAGATCAATTCTTAAGATCCGACGGTAAAAGGTAAATATTTCTAGATCTACTTGTTTTAAATAACATTGATGGATCCATGGGAAGGGATTCAAGTTTTAATTTTTCACTGCGCATCCCAAAAATTCCTAACAGATTAAACCAAAACTATTGAAACTAATAAATACTGTATAGAATAAAAGCTAAAAATTAGGCTTACCAATTAACAGTATGAACCACTACTCCATTGCCAGTTGCAACAATTTTGTAGTGTATTAAGGACAACTTTTGCAATGCCTCACTCTATTAAAATGAAAAAAAAAAATGCTATTTCATGATTAAATATGCAAATTCAATTACCAGATGTAATTGCAAGCAAGTTAGAGACTAAGTACATGCATTTTGAATGTCTTTCTAAGAAGCAATTAAATGCATATAGTTAATAAAAATATAACAAAGCAGTTAAGTCTAAGGCTTGTAAAAAGAAGCTTACACAATACATGGTAGCAACTTGATGAGAACAAAAAATGGGGATAATATTTGATATATTTTATATGCCTTTATCTTTCATGACATCTTTTAGAATTTTATTGAATATCATTTAACCAAGCAATTACTAACACACTGAACATTAGAGGGATGGGAAAAGATAGAAACATATATATCTAATATGATCATTGTTTTCTAGACAAAGGAATTATAGCAAAATGGTTATAGTATTAGTAGGATGTAGTTCAAGAAGCTATATCTGTAATTTAGTAAAAAAAGCCAACAAATTTGTGTTTAGACACTTGATTTGATAAGTATATAGCATAATCTTCTATTTTGTAATAACTAATTAGTTTAATGGAGATGCATGGCTAGTTCAAAACAAGATGGTCACATTACCACAAACTTCATAATCATTATTCACCTTACAGCTCCATTGAGTCCAAAAGAAATCATCCACTTTAATTGCTAGGTTCATGATTGCACCAGATATAAAAGCCTCTATGTGAAGCTTTAGAAATATTAAAAGGAAATTTCAATGCTTAGTAAAGTTAGGAATGCTTGGAAATTTTCATTATTGATTTATTCTTTAAAAAAAATAAAAAACTACCATCCAAACATGAAATCAATAATAATGTAGCATAATGGTTGAATCAAGCAATCTTATTGCATACCCATTTGTGCTAAAAATATATGACTTATTCAAATTCCTTGAAGCATAGCTTTGCAAAATCCCTAAAATTGCTTTTATTATTTGAAGTTAAATTAATTAACTATTTGAATATCTCTCTTTATATATATAAAAGCTTTAAGATGTGTCAATTATTCATCTTCTTAAGTGAAAATTGCATCAGTTAAAAAAAATAATCTAGAAAGAAAAAAAAGGGAAACAACTGCAAAATGGAAAAAAAGGAAAACAACCACAAAGCAATATAGGAATGTAGCTAGAAAATCAATTGTAGAAAGGCATGGATTCAAAGTTTCAAGGAAGAAAAGAAAGGGAATACATATAATTAGCTTCACTATACAACTCCTCTCAGAGGCAAGTTCAAATGTGAAACTGTGAAATTCTAGTAAACATATAGTGTTAAAGGTCTGGGTCACAATAGATGATTGGTTGGTGTTATTTGTCTAGACCAAAGTTGAGGTAGGTGGCATTGACAATTAGAAGGAGTTTGAGGGCTCAAGGGATTTTAAGTGTGGGGGGAGGTTACAAGTCTTTAAGAATATTGAAGGTGGAGCTCGACAATTTGTTGAGGCATTTCAAATGCCCCTAACTTTGGTTTTTGTAATACCATATCTATCTAGGATTCAAATAGTGGCTTTATTAGCTAAAAGTGTCCTTTTAAACAAGATAATTACTTTTAATAGTGGAATTTACAGTCATTAAAAGCCAAAATAATTCATCTTTGGCTAAATGGACCATTTGGGTTTACCAAACTCATTTATCATCCATAACATACTTATTAAATTAGAAATAACACAATTTGAAGCTTAAAACTCAGGTCCAAGGCCTATAACACGAAATCACATCATTCTTGCCTTTTTCCTTGAAGTCCATATTTTGATACAAAATTTAAAAATTTATAACTAATTTTAGAAAATTTCAAATCATGCAAATTATAGCTTTTTAGAAAGTTCAGGATGTCATCTAGCTATTGTAAAAATTTTAGATCAAAACAACAACATTTGGACTACGAAATTCAATGGAATAGTGATTTGGATTGGGGGCATTCCATGGTGTGCTAGAATTTTCAAAAATTCATATCTTTTTTTGTATAAATCCAAATTGAGTGCTCTCAATGGCTATGAAAGCTTAGGATGCCAACTATATGTTTGTAAAATTTTATGAGCATTGGACTTCATTTAGCCTTTGAATGACATAGAAAACCAAATTGACCACATGAACAGTAACCGTGACAGTTTTTGCATAATTTGGCCAACTTTGAAAATTCATAATAAATTCTCTAGAGCTCCAAAAATAATGTTCTTTAACTTACTAAAAATCTCTAGATGAGACCTATTTACTTACCAAATTTCTTGTAGAAACCCATTTGGTCAATTTGTGGTTCACGTAAAAAAATGGCACATTTTGGGATTTAAATGGTATGAAATGGTGTTAAATGGCCTCTTACACATACCATGGCCATTTAAGCACGTCCAAAAGCATAAATACAACATATAGGAGCATCTTAATTGGTCTAAATCATCATACATCTTAAAACCACCTTTCCACTTAGTTTCATACACATATACACTAGGGTCCCATGATGTCAGAAATCCATAAAACCATACATCTAGCTTCAAATTCCATTCATACATGATATTACATACTTTTATATATGCTCAATAATTTACATCTTATAACACCATCTACTTCTAGCTTTCCTTTAAAATTCATAGCATTTTACTAGCTTGGTGTTATGATTTCCAAAGAAAATAGTATATTTAATTGCATTTTATTATGTTACGTAGGATTTTAAAAATTTATCCTAAGCTCTACAGACCCCGTGAACTCCTCAATATCATCCTGTACTCATAATCCATACATAAACAACATAAAACATCACATACAACTTGTAACATCTGGCTTCTCCATAAACGTGAGAAACTTAATGTTCGGTTTTTCCATAAACGTGCGAAACATACCGAATATAAAAGCAAGTCCCCTGAAATGAATGATTTAAGGCCAAATAAAATTAACATAAAATTTTAAATAATAGAAAATGAGGCTCCAAGGCCTAAGGTGCCTAGAAACTAAAGTTAGAGTGGTTCAATAAAATTGCCGATACTTTTTAGAAAACTCAGGAGGAATTTTTAAATGGGGAAAATGAGTTTTCCGAGATTCTTAGAGGCCCTAAAAATTACAGGAACCTCTATAATGGTTCAAAGCCCTCCAGTTAATGTTTTACATTATTGGTTGACCCAAACTTTGACCAGTTCATTCGGGAAGGTTTTAAATCCAAATTAAGTGATTCCAAAAGTATTTTATAAGTTAAAGAACCTAAATTTTATGATAAAAAAGATGACTCTTGAAAAGGAGATAAAATGAGCCTAAAATAAAAATTTAAGCAAATAGGACATAAATGGAATTTTTATGCAACAATTTTAAGAAATTCTTTCCTGTATGTGGTGTCCTTCACCTCTCCCTCACTTAGTTGACATATGATCTACCCAAACCAGAGAGAAAGACCAAAAAGGAGGATGCACAAAAGGGAAGCCATGGAGGAAGGAGAAACTTGCAAAAAGGTATGAAAATCCTTAGTTTTTCAAGCACCTTCCTTCACCAAATTTGTTCCTCTCCTCCTCCTCTTCATTTCTATAGTTTTTATGATGCATATAGGACTATTTTATGGCTGGTCCAAAGGGGAGAACTCAAAATTTCAAAGAGGATCTTGAAGCAATGGAAAGAACTAATGAAAAAGTCTTGAATGAAGGTAATTTTCCTAGCTTTCCTTGTACGTTCTTGTTTGTTCTCCATGATGCTTGTTCGTCCAGCACTTAGCCCATTTAAGAGAAAACAAATTTTAACCTACCCAAGGGAGAATCATGGGTTTTGGAGTGTGAAGAACAAGTATATGCAAAGAAATCTAATTAAGATGCATTAGAAACAAAATTACAAAGATTAGGGATTTGATTGCATATTGATGGGTAGGAGACTTCCTAATGATAATTTGGGTTGTCTAAGATTATGAATGAGTTCTCAAGACACCCAAGAAGCCTCCCATATGCCAAGTCCCCAAAAAGAATGAAGCAAACTCCATGGATGCCAAACCAAACTCATGTCTCAACCAAAGGAGGTTCACACACCTAGGGAATGTTTTAATTTTTTTCTAAGCTTGGTTTAGGACTATATGATAGAAGAATATAAGAGAAAGCCTTGGGAGAAATCTAGGAAGTTTAGATGGTGAGATAGAGGTGTAAGTTCCATAATGTAACATAATGAAGCAACTCCTGGCTAGGCTCTCCAAAATGAGTGTGTGATAGCTCCAAGGAGTCTAAATGGAGTCAAGAGTCATAGATTAAAGGAAAGAATGGAGCCAAGATCATGAATCCTTATAGTTGCTTCATTAGGTACTTTATGGAACCATAATTAAGCCATATAAGGAGTGAGCTTCCATAGTGTGTGTGTGTAGTGTTAAAGTTTGTTTCAAGAATGTAATTGAGTCCTATTTAATGTGTTTAGGCCAAATAAATCATACTTCACCCACTTACAAGTGTGTGACTAAAAGAAGGGAAGAGAAATCAAGGAAAAATGTGTGTGTTTGCATTCAAAGTAGCTCTTTAACCTTTCTCTTATACATGCTTAGTTGTATTTTTGTCTTTGGATGTATGTATGTATGTTTATGCCATGAGAATTGTGTGTAGCTATTTTCTACATGCCATGGTACCATTATATGCACAAATTGTGTTTTATAAATGTGTTTTGGCTTGAATAAGTTTGGTAAAGCCAAAAGTCCCTTAGCAAAGGTAAAGATGAGCCAAAAGTCTCTAAGATTGGGTGAGACAAAGCCAAAAGTTTCAAGAAGAGTAAGGCTTAGTCAAAAGTCCCTTGAAAATAATTGAGGTTAGTCCAAAAGTCCTAAGGAAAGGGGGTGAGGCTAAACTTATACTCTTGAAAACCAATATATGATGTGTATGAGTTTTTTAGACCTAGAAATTGTTTTATGAATGGCTACTTGCACTTAAATCTTCATGCATGCATTCTTTAACTTGAAAATATGTCTATTATGTATGATTGAAAGGGTTAAAAGCTATTGAGATTCTTAAAATCTCACTCTTCCCTCTCCAGTATCTAACTATATCTAGGTGGGCCAAGGAGTGGCAGCCAACAAGCATTAGAAGCAAGACTTTGGCATATGTTTAGAGAAATAAGTCTTGTAAATGTATTTTGATGTCAAGAATTGTAACCATGAGTTGTATATATGATGTATACATTTGAGCACACTCAAATATATGTAGACATGATGTATGGAGTGGTTTTGGGTTCATATGAATAAGTATATATGATTTGGCCATCAAAGACCCATTATGTGTTATGCTTCCAATGTGTATGATTGCATGTAGCATAGTGGATAATAGCTCGATATTTTGAACCAAATGACATGCCTCTCTAGGCTGTGAATGTGGTTTTGGTCGTGCCTAAGTGGCCATAGATAAGGAAGAAAGCAATTTGACCCCTTTCTGAACCAATTGAAATATCAAATTTGACCATTTTGTGTACTGAACCAAAATATGACCAAATGAGTGTTTTTTTTCATGAAATTTTGCCAAAGAGTAGGTATCATCTATAGCTTTCCACATAGTTAAAGAGCACCTAATTTGGAGTTCTAAAGAATTTATTATGATTTTTCAAAGTTGGGAAAAATATGTTGAATGGTAGAGTGCATTTTTATATAGTCAGATTTTGTTTCCTTGTCACTTTTAAGTTAAATGGTATCCAATGATTATGAGATTTTATATTCATAAACTAGACATCAAAATATTTCCATAGCCATTAAGATCATCCTATTTGGAGCTCTGTAGAGGAAGAACCAAACTTTTGAAGTTTCATGATAGTGTCAGGAATGCAGCAGGACCTCTAATACTATTTCATAAATTTTCATAGGCTAAAGCCATCTATTTTGGTCTGGATTTAGTTTTAGCCTCTAGTGTACATCTATAGCTTTCTAGAATAGTATGATTTTCTAAGTTTTGATTTTTCTAGAATTAGTTATGATTTTTTAAAATTTATATCAATAACCTATGATAGCAAATTTGGGTAGCTGGACCTTTGGTGCCTTTTGTTGTCAATCATGGTCCAGTTTATAACATCCAAGGTTTTAGAATTTTTCTAAGTCCTGCTGCTATAGCCAGGATGCCTGTTAGCTATAGCCAGAATGCTTGTCAGTTATAGTGAGAATGCCTGTTCACTATAGTGAGGGTGCCAGTTCACTATAGCGAGGATACAGTCCGCTATAGTAAGTTTGTGTTCTATACAAAATTCAGGGTGTTCCTCGCAATAGTGTAGCAATAAGTTCTCGCTGTAGTGAGGGTTGTTTCCCACTATAGTGACCTCATTTAGGAAAAATTGTAAAAAAGTGGAATCTTGCTTCTTAAAGAACCTAGAAGCCTCTCCTTTCTTCTGGCCGACTTTGGGCTAGCTAAGAATAGAAGAAACTCTGCCTAAGAGAGAGAGAGAGAGAGAGAGAGAAATTCAAGAAGAGCCAAGAAGGATCAAGGAGAAAGGTAAGAGAATTCTTAAAATTCAAGCTCCTTCCTTTGGCAAATTCATTCTCCTCTTCCTCCTCTCCCTTTTCATAGTTTTGGTTGTTGAATTGGTTTTATTTTGAGCCACGTACAAAGAGGAGAAGTTTAGAAATTCCAAGAGAAGGCCAAGGCAAAGGAAAAGACTCTTGAAGAAGCAAGGAAAAGAAGGTATAATTCATAGTTCCATTTGCTCTTCTTCCCTTGCTCTACATGTGTGATGTTTCAGCTAAGGAGAAAGCTTAAGAGAAGGGGTAAGTTCTGACCTAGAACAAGTAAGAAGCTATTGATTTAAAGTGTGAAAACCTAAGAATGACAAAGAAATTGGAAGAAAAGCTAGTGAGTTTCAAGAGAGAGCAACTAGGGATTCTTAAACATATTGTAAAATCTATTTTGATCCAAGGATTTCCTAGCCTATATGAGTGTTTGTTTGAGTTCCCAAGACCCTTAGGAAGCTTCCCAAGTGCCCCTTCTATCAAGGAAAGATTGGAAACTCCATGGACTCCAAATGCTCTTCATGGTTCAATCTAGAGCACTTGAGAGGATTAGAAAGTGTTTTAATTAGTTCTAAGCTTGGTTTGGGACCATATATGATGGAAAAAGATGAGAGGAAGCCTTGGAAAATGTCTAGAGATCTTAGAAAATATGATGGAGGTATGTGTTCTATATTGTAGCATAATGAAGCAACATATAGTTAGGCTTCTTAAAATATATATATGATGGCTCCAAGGAGTCTAAATGGAGTCAAGAGTTATAGAGTAAGGGAGAGAATGGAGCCAAGATCATGAATTCCCAAGGTTTCTTTATTAGGTGCCTTATAAAACCACAATTGCACATTATGAGTGCCAACGCTATTCTAAATATGGCTTTAGTAAATGTTCTAAAAGTGTAATTGGATCCCATTTCATATGTTTAGACTAAAGGAATCAAGCTCCACCTCCTTATAAGTGTTTGACCAAGAGAGATGAAGAAATTATGAAGAGAAAAGTGTATTCTTATGCACAAGGTAGCTCTCTCTTCTTTCTCTTATGCATACTTGGGTGTTTTTCTTGTCTTGAATATGTATATATATGTTTAAAGCCATGACATATGTTTCTACGAATGATCACATGACATGGTATCATGTTGCTATGTTTATGTACTTGAAAGATGTTTTCATGAATGTGTTTTGCTACTTTAAGTCCCTTAGCTAGGGTGAGGATAAACCAAAAGTCCTTAAGAGCGAGTGATACAAAGCCAAAAGTTTCTATAAAGAGTGAGGCTTAGTTAAAAGTCCCTTAAAAGTGGGTGAGATAAGTCCAAAAGTCCCAAATAGGATGGATGAGGTTAAATCATTGTCTTGGCAAGCCTAGGCATGATTTACGTGACCTTTTGAATGAAAGAAATGTTCTATGTATGCTCATGATTTTCAAGATAGCTATGCAAGCATTTTTAGACTTGAATTTGCATCTATTATATGTGCTTAAAAGAGAGAAGAGCTATTGGAACTCCTAGAATCTCACTCTTCCCTCCCCATACCTAACATGTCTAGGTGGATCAAGAGAGCTGGAAAATGAGAGCCACCATAATTCAAGACATAAAGATTGGCAATGGAGTTGTAAAATTCTTATATTATAGTTATATTATTGTCAAATGATTTATCTCTATGGTGTATATGATGTATAAGCTCTTGAACATGTATAATTACTGGGATATGTGATGTATAGATGAGAATTGGATTCAAATGAACGATATTGTATGATTTTGTCATAGAAATGCCAAGATATGCATGTATGTCTATTGTGTACAACTTGGAGCAGGAGAGTGATTTTGTAGGATTTGGGTTGTTGGACCTTTTAAACATGTTTGATAGGTTCTTTTCATGCTTTCCCACATTCTCATGTTGCCTTAGAGGTAGTGGAAGCAAAGTTGGACCGTTGGAGACCCCTTAGATGACCCAAAAGGACCAAAATGCAACCCTATGTCACAAACTGGAAGTATTTTTAGCATAAATTTAACATTTATTTATTTCCATAAAGTTATGTTTTGTTGGATTTTAATTTTTTTAGATTTAATTATGAATTTTCAAAGTTTGCCCCAGAAAATTGAAATTTGGATATGAAATTGAACATGCATTTTTTGATGTGTAGGGCTCTAAATTTGAATGGCATGAGATTTTTTATGATGTTTATAACTTGTATAGATGGATTATGAGTATAGTATGATTTTTGAAAATTCATAGGATCCACGGAGTATAAATTTTTTTTTTGAACTCACCTAACGTGAAATATGGCATTGTCTTAATGCTTGTTTTTTTTTTCTTTGTGAAGTGTTATGCTAAGGATGTGAAATCCTTGCAAATGTATGAGGAAGGCTAAAGTAAGGTTAGAAGTATTATGGTGTTACACAGTTGATGTTTCCATGGCCTGGAATGATTTTTATCCTACAGTTGACATTCATAACTTTCCAGAAAACTATCATTTACTTGATTTCGATTTTTTTAGATTTAATTATGAATTTTCAAAGTTGATGACAGAAAGATGTATTAGTAAATCCTAGGCCAAAGCATTTATTTTGTGTATGATGGTTCTAAACTTGAGAAGAATGGAATGTTTTGTGATGATTTTGATTTGCATGAATGCATTTGGAGTAGAAAATTATATGAATGAGTTTATATGATCCATGAGGCATAAAATGGATAATCGGGGTCTTACGTAACGCAAAAATAATGCATTATTTTATTGCATTGTTTCATAAATCTCATATATAAGGCTTCTTTGTAAAAAGGAAAGACTACAAAAGAAAGACTAGATCACTATGGTGTCACACAACTCGGGTTGCAAGCCACACACCAAAAAAATTAAAGGTTGACCTCGGGTTCAACTTTTTAGATTTCTGACATCAACTTTAAAAAAATCATAATTAATTCTAAAAAAATAAAAATCAAACAAATAATTGCTTTCTAGAAATCCCTAAATGCCAATAATGGGTTAAAAATGATTCCAGACTATAGAAACATCAATTGGAGCTCTAATGACAATAGAATAACACCAAAGGTCCAATTGCCCAGGTTTGCTGTCATAGGTTTTTGATATAAACTTCAAAAATTCATAACTAATTCTAGAAATATCAAAATCTAGCAAACCATATCATTCTAAAAATTTTTTGATGTCTAATTTTGAATAAAAATGGTTCTAGATCAAGGAAATGGCATCTAATCCACGAAAGTCATTAGAACAATACTAGAGGTTAGAATGCACGATTGGTACTATCATAAAACTTTAAAAATTTGGTTCTCTCTCTACAGATCTCCAAATGGGGTGATCTTAGTGGCTATGGAAATATTTATTGTTGTAAAATTTTATAGCCATTGGATACCATTTGATCCATAAGTGACAAGGAAACAAAATCTAACCATATGAATAGTGTACCCTACAATTCATCATATTTTTCCTAACTTTAAAAAATCATAATAAATTCTCTAGAGCTCCAAATTGGGTGTTATTTAGCTCTGTGAAAAGCTCTAGATGAGACCTACTTTTTGGCCAAATTTCATGAAAAAGCTCACTCATTTGGTTAAATTTTGGTTCAACTCACAAGTTAGTCACCTTTTGAAGCATATGATGGTTCCTAAAGTGCCAAATGGCTTTCTTTATTATCCATAGCCATGACCAAAACCATATTCATAGCCTAGGGAGACATGCCAATTGGTTCAAAATATCATGAAGCTTATTTTCACTATAACACTTGCTATCTTACATATGGGAATCACATCATATATGAGCTCTTTGGTGGCAAAATCATACATACTTATTTATATTCTCCCAAATTCATTACATAATTCACATACATTTAAGTGTGTTGAAGTATTTAAATCATATATAGATATCATGGTTACAATTCTTGACATTAATATGCTATAAAATTGCCTATTTTCCTACGTCCTTGTCAAGAATTATGCTCCAAGGCATTTGGCTTCCATCTTTGGTCTCTTTGGCCCACCTAGACATGAGTAAGTATATGGAGGGGGAAGAGTGAGATTCAAAGAATCTTAATAACTTTTAACCCTTTCAAACATATATAATGGATGCATTTACAAGTCAAAGAATGCATGCATGACTTTCAAGCTACTAGTGAACATATACATAGCATTTTCCATGTTCAAGAAACTTCTACATAACATACATAGGCTCTCAAGGGCATTGGTTAAGCCTTACCCATTTTCCTTGGGACTTTTGGATTTGCCTCATCCATTTTCAAGGAGCCTAGCTATAAGTTGCTTCCTAATGTCTCATTATCAAGTCTACACCTCCATCTCATATTCCAAGGCTTCCTTTAATGTTCTTCCACCATATCTAGTCCCATTCTAAGTTTGGAACAAATTAAAACTCTTTCTAAGTGACCAGACTTGCTTAGGTCGAGACATGACTATGATTTGGTGCCCATGGAGTTTGCTTTATGTTCTTGAAAGGAATGGCTTATGTAAAGCTTCCTAGGGGTCTAAGGGACTCATATCATGTCTTACATAAGCTAGAAATACCTCTAGGAAAAATCAAATTTTATCATTTGTTTCAAAACCCCAAATTGTGCCAACTTGAATTTTAAGGCTCCCTTTTTGTTTCCAATTGCATAATCTTAATTCTCACACTCCATTACCCTTCTTCCTACCTTCATTTGGACAGAATTCATCTCCATTTGGTGGGGTCCATGGCTGAATGAAAATCACCCAAAAGTAACAGACAAGGAGATGCAAGGAAGAACCATGGTTCATACCTTATTTCAATGCTTTATTAAGGCCTTTTCCATTGCTCCAAGCTTTTCCTTGAAACTTTAAGCTCTCTCCTCTAGATCAGACCCAAAATAGCTCCATATGAGTCATGAAAGCCATAAAAAGGAAGAGGAGAAGGAAGAGAATAAAGCTTGTGAAGGAGAAACCATGAAAATTTAAAGATTTCTCACCTTTTTGCAAGCTCTTTCTCTCCTTCTTTGCTCTTCCTTTGTGCATTAGTTGTTGCTGGTCTCTCCTCTATTTTCAGATGCCCAAAAACATGGGTGAAAAGACGGCTGAACAGTAATGTGTATTAAGGAGCTAAAGGGTTACTTTTTGTAAACTTTTCACTTTTCATTTTAGTCCCTAAACCATGGTTTCTCCATTTGGCCTCATTTTAACTCCTTTTCAAAATTCATCTTTTCCATCATAATATTTGGGTCCCTAAATTGAGTTTGAAACCATTCTAAACTGTTCAGTTAAAGTTTCGGTCAACTGATGGCCGAAATCGTTCATCGGAGGAGTTTTCAGCTATTTTGAAAATTTTCATGGTTTTCAAAGCCTCTAAAAACCCCAGAAAACTCAAATTTCTCATTTAAAAAAGCCCTTATATGGGGTTTTCAATTTTTTCATAAATTACAAAAATGCCCCTTTTTCACAAACTTTTCTACCTCTTCTGGTTTGGATTTTTGGGCAACTAAAATCTCAAATCCTAATTTTTTATTATTTAAAATTTTATCCTAATTTTATTTAGCTTTAAATAATTCATTTCAAGGGACTTGCTTTTATATTTAGTGAGTTTTGTGCATTTATGGAGAAATCGGATGTTACATAAACAACCTAAATTACCATTAAAAAGCTTTATAATTGCTAAGGTGTATTTAAATCCCTAATTACCATAACTTGTTATCTAATGGTTCTTTTTGAATTCTAATTATTTCATTGGATTCCTTAGGCTTCAAAACCCTTATTCCTATCAAGTTCAAGTTGAGATAAAGTCTCTAACATCTCCCCCCTAATCTAGCCAAAATGATGAAGGAGAAGAAAAGCCATGAAGAAGCATTCAAGTAATGGTTTTCTTACCTTGTTTGCTAGCTTTTCAAGAGCTCTTTTCTATGCTTCCAAGAGTTCTCCCAATTTCTCTCTTCCTCCTACTAAACCAGCCATGGAACAACCCCAAATTAATCACCAAAACCATGGTAGAAGAGAGGAGAAAAAGGAGAAGAGGTTTAGTGAAGGAAAGAGTATGAAAAAGTGACCAATTCTTACCCTTTTAAGCTTGCTTTCTTCCTCCCTTGCCCTCCCTTCCTGTGCACCTCTTGGGACAGAGCACAAATCTTTTTTTTACCAAAGAAAGTTGGTTGTGAGGGTTGGAGAAGAAAGGGACATGATTTAAGAAGCATAAAGGCTCATTTATAACATTTTCCAAAATTTCAATTTGGTCTCTTATTTTGGTTCTTTCCATTTGGGTTCATTTCAACTCCTTTTTGAAAATTATCTTTTTCATTATAAAATTTAAGTCCTCTAATTTATAAAATGGCTTTGGTTTTATCCAAATTAGATTTAAAACCTTACCAAATGCTTCGGTCAAAATTTTAGTCATCCGATGACCAAAAATGCAAACTGGAGGGGTTTTGACCATTCTAGGGGTTCCTATGACTTTTAGGGTCTCTGAGAAAAACAGGAAACTCAATTTTCCCATTTAAAAGTTCATCTTTTGAGGTTTCTAAAAGTTGCCTAAATTTATGAAAATGCCACTGCCTTTTTGCCAAATTTTATTTAACTATTCTGACTCTAGTTTTTGGGCATCTTTGGCCTTGTATTCTCATTTTTTGATGTCTAGATCATTGCTCTAATTTTGTTTAGCCTCAAATCTCTCCATTTAGGGGACTTCCTTTTGTAACTAATTCGTTTTAGGCATTTTTAGAGTAATAAGGTATTACAGTTTTTGTGCCAAATCACTGTTAACACATGTTAAGACTCATTTTTTAATTTCAAGTTTTCAAATTATAGTTCATGATTTTACTTGGGTTTGGTTGACCATTGCTAAATATGTATAGTAAAATTCTTCTTTTTTAGTAGTGCAATCAGATATAAGTGGTAAGTATTATAGAAAATATAATGAAACTAGACAACATCTAGGTCTATTTTCTAAATTCTTTGAGAAACATGACATATGTGTTCAATACATAATATCAAGTATGCCAAAACAAAATGGCATTAGAAAGACATAACCAAGCATTAATGGATATGGTTAAAAGTATATGATAAGTAAGTCATCTTTACCCATTTCCTTGTGGATGTATTTGCATTAAAAACTACCATGTATTTGTTTAATAGAACCTTTAGTAAGGTAGTTCCAAAGACAACCCTCTAAACTATAGACTGGTAGGAAATCCAATGTAAGGAACCTACACGTTTATAAATGTGAGGCAGAGATAAGAGTCTATAATCCACAATAAACTAGATGTAAGAACAATCAATGGGTATTTCATTGGTTATCTAAAAAATCTAAAGGATATATGTATTTTATTATCTTAACCATAGCACAAGAATTACTTAAATTAGAAATGCTAGGTTAATTAAGAGTGGTGAAACCAATAGGAGTGAAGCTCCATAAAGTGTGAAAATTAAGGATATGAGAATGTGCAAAGTCCCACATCGAAGAGGAAGGTCTTGTGCTAAGGTCATATAAGTAGGAGTGGTACTCTTCCCACCATGGATGTGTTTTCCCAGTAATGGGAAAAACAAAACCTAGAGAGATGTGACCGGTTGAGGTGCCTTTAGTTCGGGACAATATCTATGAAGGTTCTGTGTGGTGTTTGGTATTAGAACTAGTTTTGATCTAGGGACCTATGGGTTATAGGCCCACCACGCTTCCGCTGCATATGTAAATATCATGTATGAATCCATTTTGGAACCAATTTGACATCCATGAGCCTTGATATGCATGTGTAAATGAACAACTAGGAAGGTGGTTTTGAGTTCTATGATGATTTGGATTATTTGGGATGCTTCTATATGCTATGTTTATGCTTTTAGATGTGCTCAAATAGTCATGGTATGAGGAAAGGCCATTTGGTGCACTTTGCCCCATTATAGTTTCCAATTTAGCTACTTTTATTACCTGAATCAAAGTTTGACTAAATGGATGAGTTTTTGCATGAAATTTGGCAAGCAAAAGATCTCATCTATAGCTTTTCACATAGCCAAAGAGGACCATTTTTGGAGCTCTAGAGAATTTATTATGAATTTTTAAAGTTGCCCAAATTATGCAAAAATATAATGTTCCACATCAGATAGGAGAATCCTGAACTAAAGCCATATAAGTGGGAGTAGTACTTTTCCCACTGTGGGCACATTTTTCTAGTGATGGGAGGAACAAAACCCAAAGAGTTGTGACTAATTGAGGTACCTCCAATTCGGGACAATATCCATAGAGGCTCTATGTGGTGTTTGGTATTAGTGTCGACCTAGCTGCGTGTGCACCTCGAGGATAAGGTGGCCCCAAAGGGGGGTGGAAATGTAATGTCCCACATCGGATAGAAGCATCCTAGGCTAAGACCATATAAGTGAAAGTAGTACTCTTCCAACCATGGACTTGTTTTCCCAGTGGTGGTAGGAACAAAACCCAGAGAGGTGTGATTGATTGAGGTCCCTTTAGTTTGAGACAATATCCATAAAGGCTTTGTGTGGTGTTGAAATGTAATATCCTACATCAGATAAGAGGGTCTTAGGCTAAGGCCATATAAGTAAGAGTAGTACTCTCCCCATCGTGGATGCATTTTTCTAGTGATGGGAGGAATAAAACCCAGAGAGATGTGACCAATTGAGGTGCCTCTAGTTCGAGACAATATCCATGGAGGCTCTGTGTGGTGTTAGTGATGCATTTTCCCATGGAATCGAGAAGAACAAAACCCTAGTAGTAGAGCCTAGTTTTGGACATGGTCGATGATAGCCATTATTTTTACAATAGATTTCGCAAGTGTATGGATCATTTTTGTAGTATATTGAATCAAGGCCATTCCACAGAGAATTGAATTAGACTCAATCAGGCCTAAGGAAATTCATTTTTTTTAAGTCAAGACAAGCAACTACCAATGTAAGAAATTAAAAGAAAATGAATTTAAACTAGTACTAAGCGTAGGATTGTTCTAATGAGATTAATCACTAAGGAGTATCCTAGGTTTCTATCCCTTAATTGCCACTCATTGAGTTGCTTAATTAACTGGTTAATTAATGATATGAAAGTTAAGGAGAGTAAGTGAGCCCAAGCGTCTCTTGAACCACTTAAACTTCTATCCTAGTTGATTGCAAGTCTCCCTCACAATTAATTAGGTTAATTGTATTCAATCCTTTTCACTACTTAGGGCTTTTGAGTATACTTCTTTACCTAAGAACAAAACTAGAATGACCTAATCTTAATTCTAAGTTGCTTAATCAACTAGTCCATTGAGATTTCCCTCTTTCAAGAGCTACCTCAACCCCCTAATTCCATAAAAGAGATGGTCAAACTCTTAAATGAAGCATAAAAGATAGATTAAGCATTTAGATCATTAATCAACTCAATTTAACCTTGTAAAATCTCCATTACATGGTAATAGGTTCAAGTAAACCTAAGATCTAAGAAATCTAGCCACACATGGCTCTACACATTGCAAAAAAAAACTAGAAACTTGAATAGACAAGGAGTTATGAAAGAAAAGATGGAGAATATAAGAAAACTCGGTAAAATCGCATTGATTCGGCTACCAATCTTCAACCTAAGCTCCTTCTCTTCAAACCCTAGCTCCTTGGTGCATTTTTCTCCTTAAAAACTCTCCTCTAGGTTTAAAATGATGAAACCCTAGCTGCCCATTGCATTTTTAGTCCACAAATTAAAGTTGTACATTTTAGTAGCCGATCTCACTATAGCGAAGGGTGTCTCTCGCTATAGCGAGAACTTATAGGTTTCCAGATCCTTACTGATCTCGCTACTGCTTGCACTATAGGTAGGAGCTCCTTGGATTTTATATGAATCACAACATCGTTATAGCGAACTGACTTCCTTGCTACAGCGAATAGGCATCCTAGCTACAGCAAACTGTGTACTCGCTGTAACGAGTAGACTTAAAAAGCTTGCCTTTTGAACTTCTAGCATCTTTCCCTTTTTTTCATTCCTTTTTAGCGAATCTCTATCTTTCTCCTAAGATAAAAATCAAAATCAAATAAAGCTCAAAATATTGCAAATGATATGTTTTATTCATTTTCTTTGATTGGATAAAAATTTATACAAGGTCACTCAAGAAATAGGTAATTTGACTCCCTAATCCATCATAAATACACCTTTCTTTTACCAAAATTAGGGAGTCATCAAACTCCCCCATACTTGTATTATTGCTTGTCCTCAAGTAGTTCTTAAAGATATCAATCAAAGTGGCTACTAACCTAATTCCTCTCCACAATTGGAATCTAATCAACTAGAATTAAGAATTCCCCCACACTTAGAATGAAACCAGGGTCAGAAGCAAGGATTCAGCAAGGCTCAAATTGAATTCCATTAATAGTGCAATCATAGTAACACCCACGTTACATCTAAAGTGCGTGTGTGTGTGTGTGTTCAACAGACAGTTTTGAAGCAATCAAGTGGTCTCATTAATAACCACAATACATTTTCAAGACCAATTCTTATTATCTAGTCCAACTTCAATCGTCAGAGTTAATTAAGAGAGGTATAGGGCTTTATTATCCAACAATGTATCAATTTCAACACAACCATTCTTCTTTATTTTCTTTAGTAATTTCTTCTTCTTTTTTTCCATCCTCCTACTCGTTTCTCTTAATCCTTTTTACATGAATGACAACATTGATTATGAAGCCACTCAGTTACTCAAATTAAGGAATTGATTCTGAATGCTTAATTGCATACTCTTAGTTTCACCACTGTTTGACACGAAAGCTCACACTTTTTAGTGTAAACTCTTGGTAACTAAGTGATTTCAACCATTGGAGTAGAAATAATTTTTTTTGACACTATAAATCTCTCTTAAATGATAATCAGATACCCCTTCATGAGTAGATAAATTAGAATAACCTAAAAATAATTGAGATTAATTAAAAAGGGCCTGAATTACTTCAATAACCATCTTGTTAAAAAGTGCTCCTATTAAGGGTGTTTACTACAAATTGCATTACTTAATTTGTTCAGTTCAAATTTGCTCAACCTTCAAATTTTGTGTCTCGTATTCATCTAAAGCAAGGGGAAACTAAATCTAAAATCATTGGTCAAAATTGTGGAGGCATTATGATGAATTAATTATGATTATGATTATGATTATGATTATTTTATTTAGATTTGCATATCTACCTAGCCTATATCTACCTTTCCCCCACACTTAGGAAGAACATTGCCCTCAATGTTAAAGCAAGAGATAACCAACATCAGAAAATTAGAGATAAACTAGGGTAAAGGGAAGGGATAGAAGTAGAAAGAGAGAAACAGAAACTCCCCTGACATAAAGAGTTAAGTAAGAGAAAGAGTAACATGAACAAATCTTGTATCTAGGAGACAAAAATAGACAACAGACCAAGCAGTAAAGAGTAAGTGAGCATTAGATAAAAAGAATCAAATATATAACTATTAATTGAAAAATCCAAAAAAAGTGATTAGAGGGTATAGTTATCCATATACAGTTATCCCAAAAAGATAAAAAAACAAAAAAGATCATGCAATTAACATATGAACACTACGGGTCAGAAGGACCAGGCATATCCTGCGATGCTGGGTCTTGTGGAAGAATGATAACAAATGACTGAGAGACCTCTGGAGGTAGCGGTGGAGGCGCAGGCATGAGATAATCGATAAGCATTTGTAGCTGATCCTTTATTAACAGGACATGCCCCTCTAGTCTTCTAATAGAGTCTCTCACCTAACCCTCAAATGGAGTCTGAGGTGGTGCATCATGCATCATGGGTTCTGGAGCATCCACTCACTATTGTAGGGGAGGTAGAGATGCTTCGTGCTATGGTTATGGCTATGTCTGCTGTCTTTGGGGTCTTCCCAGTTCATCTTTCATGTTATTGTACTTGAAAGACCCCTTTAGTTTAAATTGGGCATCATTTTTAGACACCTGGCTCCCCTTATTGAAAGTAACTCAATGAACATGTAAGGGTATGCCAAACTTGCCCTATCTGACCTTAAAATTTGCTTAAAGTTTAAGATTATAAGGCAGGGAATATTTACCCGCTTCCTTGTCATAAAGCAATAGGTTAGAATAGCCCTTTCCTAGATCATATCGGACCCATAGGAACTGGTCAACACATTACTAGTTAACTGCAGCCAATATCGAGCAGGTTTATTTAGTTGGTTGACTACGTACACTTTGTTGGTTAGCCTTGCTTGACCTTCATTGGCTATAGTCGTCTCCACTTCTTCCCATGGAATGAACTACTGATTGTCCATATAAGTTTGGAAGGCACATTGTTCCACATTCGGCAATTTATAAAAGTCCTAAATGAATTTTTCATTGATTTTGACCTATGCTGATCGATAATAGTATTCATCTTCGTCTTCCTCTGTGTCTTCAAAGTTGGTATAAAATTCATGGATCATCAAGGGGATCTGATGCATAAGCTTTTTAGTGAAGCCTTGCGGGCCATGCCATTCGAAGCCACTAAAGGTTAGATCCAATGGATGGGTGTAATGAATGTAATTTTCGTAAAATGACAAAATGAGCCATATAAAAGCAAGTCCTCTGAAATGAGTTAGATAATGTCTCAAAAAATTTGGGTAGAGTCCTAAACTCCTAAAAATGATAATTCTAGCTCAAACGAAGAGAAAAACAGAGTTAGGACAAAAAAAAACAATTTGTGACAAAAATTGATGAAACATAATGGTTTTTTTGTAAATAATTGAAAATTTTGGAAAAATACATAGGAGGACTTTTTAAATAGGAAATTTGAGTTGCCTAAGGTTCTCAAAGGCCCTAAAAACCATAAAAAGCCCCAAGATCAGTAAAACCTCTCCGGTGTACGTTTTCTAACATCGGTGAGCCTGAACTTTGACAAATTTGTTTAGTAAGGTTTTTAACTCCAAATTGAGTGATTCCAAAAGAATTTTATTAAATTGGGAACCTAAATTTTATAATGAAAAAAATGGTTCTAAAAAAGGAGCTAAAATGAAGCCGAAACAAAATTATCATTACGGAAGCACGAAATTAAAATTTTTGGAAAAGTATGCTTCTAGAAACTCTCACACACTTCTCCTTTCTTCTCTCACCTTTTTAAGTACAAAATTTTCTGTTCAAAATACAGAATATGATATGCTCTCTTAGGCGCACAAGAAGGGGAAGAAAAGGAAGAGAAAAATCAAGAAAAAGGTAGGTAAATCCATAGAATTCATGCTCTTTCTTCTTCCAACCTTGCTTCTCTCCTTCCATGCTTTCTTTCTATAATTTTCTTAAGATGATTGATGTTGTTTTTGGTCCAGCACATAAGAAGAGAGTTAGAATTAATTGAGAGGAACCCAACCAAGGAGAAAAAAGTATTGAAAACAAGCTTAAACCTAAGGTAAATCCTTGCTTATGTTGCTTTCTCATCTTGCTTCTCCTTGTGTATGATTTCGGCCTTGTACAGAACCATTAGAAGGGGAGAGTTCTATCCAAAAGCAAGAGAGAAACAAGGGTTTTAGGGCATAGGGAGATGGAATATGGCAAGAAATTCTAAGGAAAATCAATAGAAAACAAGTTAGAAAAGTGTAAGCTTCTTTAGGGTTTTGTGAAATCTAATTTTGTGTGAGTAATTTCTTGGCTATTTGAATGTTTCCTTAAGCTCTTAAGACCTCTAGAAACCCTCCTAAGTGGCTCTCTCATTAAGGAAAAATTTGAAACTCCAAGAAGCCCTTCCATGGTACTAGTTTTGGCCAAGCTAGGTTCAAGGGGCTAGGGAGTGTTTTAATTTGTTCTAACCTTGGTTTGGGACCTTATATGATGTTAGAAGATTGAAGAAACCATTGGAAAAAATTTAACAGCCATGGATTGGAAGATGGAGCAATGGTGTCCATAATGGTGTCTTAAGAAGCAACTTGATTTTCTAATTATGCAAGTGAATGTGTGAGGGCTCCAAAGACCTTAAATGAGTCAAAGAAGTCTAGAAATAACAAGAGAATGGAGCCTGGAACTTGAAATATGAGAGTTGCTTGATTGGGCCAATTATGGAACCATTATGCCACTCATAAGACCAAGTATATATTCAAGCTTTAGTTTAGTGTCTTGGCTTGCTTCAAGTGTGTGATTATGTGTTGTTTATAGTGTTTAGGCCAAGCGAACACTAACCGACCTAGGTGCACTTGTGAAGCCAAAAAGAGGGAGGAATAAGACAAAGGAAGGCTTGCAAAATTCAAGGTAGCTCTCTACCTATTCTCCTTGCATTCTTGTGTGCATATGTATGTTATTATATGCTTGTGTGTGTTCTTGTGACTTGATGATATGCCATTTGATGCCTTGGCATTACATGGTACCAATGTATCTTCTTAAATGACTATGGTTGTGGAAATGGCTCATAAGGGTAAAGTGATGCTAAAAGTCCCTTAATAAAGGTAAGGAGATGCCAAAAGTCTTATGGCATGGGTGAGACAAGGCCAAAAGTCTCTTGGAATGGTGAGACCAAGTCAAAAGTCCCTAGGCCAAGAGTGAGGCAAATCCAAAAGTTTTAGAAATGGGGTGAGGCAAAACCAAAAGTCCTTAGAGCATGGTTTTGGCTTGAATGTGAATAAGCGGCATGGGAATTGTGACTTTGCATACTTTATAGTTGCCAAACCTTCCATACATGTACTTAGATGTATATATGGCTTGAATGTGTGTGTGAATGGGTGTATGAGCTATTAAGATTTTTGGAATCTCATTCCCCTTTTCTCCTCCCAGCTTGAATTGTCTAGGTGGCTCACAAGAACCAAAGAGAGCAAGCTAAGAGCCTTGAAGGGCTATACTTTAAACTTATGTAGTCTTCTTTGTGTATAAATGCGAGAGTGACATTGTACATGTTATTTTTGTAATGTAAGACCATAAACAAATTAATATTATGTATGAATGATGTATGAACCTTATATGGTGTCAAGACAATGGAAATATAGAAATTGAACACCTAGGTGCATACTTGAATGTATATATTCTTGGGTGTGAGATGGTCAAAATGAGATGCATGATGTTTAGGGCTATTTGGGAAATTTTTATAAGTCATATTCATGCTTTTAAACTTACCAAAGAGGTGCCAAACTCAAAGGAAGGCCATTTGGACCAAAGTGACATTTTATGAAAAGCAAAATTTGTCAAATTGGTGAGTTATGTCACTTTTTATCCAAATGAGCTCTTCTTGGTCTAAGATTTAGCATGTATCTAGAGCTTGTTGAGACCTTTTTAGGAAGTTAAAGTGTAGAATTTTTGGAGTTCTATGAAATATTTGGTGAATTGTTAAAGTTGAGAAATTTTTTTAATTTGGTCACTATTACTGTAGCTATGGTCCGAAATCAAAATTCTATCACTCATAGGGCAAATGATATCCAATTGCCAAGAAATTTTATAGATAGAATCTAGACCTTCCCAGTGACTTGTGCCAATTAAAAGCACCTCATTTGGATATCTAGAAAGGGAGATATTCAGTTTTAAATTTGCTATCCAGTACTAGGTGACCAGTCAGACCTTTGTTACTATTTGATTAGTTTTCAAGCTCTGAATGCTCTTGGCTTGGTCTAAAACTATTTTTTCCCTCTAGCTAACATCTGTATCTTTCCAAATTGGTATCATTTGCATTAATTATATTTTTTTGAAATTAATTGGATATTTTTAAATTTATGACAGTAAACTGTATCAGTAGCAGGGACAACCAAACCTTCATGGCTATTTGATTGTCAAATATGGTACAAAGGCTATGTTCATGTCCTGGAATTATTTTTACTGTGAATTTAACATCTAGAGCTTTCTAGAAAGATATGGTTTGTGTGATTTAGATTTTTTTATATTTAGTTATGATTTTTCAAAGTTGCCCCTGAAATCTACCATTATATAGCTGTGGGAAACAAATAAATTTTTGGATTTTTGACCTTTGATTCGTGGTTGGTGCCAATTTTTGAGAATTTTATGACTTATATGCATGGAAAATAATTAGAGAATATTGTTGATGAGTTCATGGGGTCCTGGAGATGCAAAATGAAAAATTTATCTACTATGCAACGTAATTAAATTCATTATTTTAATGTATTTCTTAAGATTCTTTGAATGAGTTGTATAATCTCACTTATGAGAAGAGGTTCAATATTAGAATATAATATGGTATTACAATGGAGCTCATAGTATCTATCTTCAATGACTCTTTGATCTGAGAAGAGGTGTTCAAACCAGAATTTAGCTCTTGAGGAAGCAAATCTGTCCTTATCATATGGTTTTTTCTTCTGCTTTGAGGAAGATGCTTCAGCTATTTTCATTTACTTTTTTGGAGCCATACAATCTGAAAACAAAATAATATCCAAAATCAATCCAGTGTAAATGAGATATAGCAAACTAACAATGCATTCTTGATCAAATGATAGGTAACATCCTAAACAGTAAAGTATCCACAAGATGTTAAAGTATGGCAATTACAAAGGAAACAGGTTATAGAAAAGAAAAATACATTTCAATTCAATTTTAAAGTCCACATGATATGTGATTGGTCATCTAAGAGTAGGCAAGTTATTAAGGGTAGAGAAATTAAAGTAGACAAGGTAGTAAGTTGCATAGAATGAAATGGCAATTTCTGGAAAAAGCATTCAAACTCATTATAACGAGTTTATCCTCGCCATGGTGAGAAAGATCCTAATTCCCAAAATTGCAGTTTTTGCCCTTAAAACCCCAAAATAATGCGAACCTCCTACACAAAAATATGTGATGAGTAGAACAAAACCATAAATTGCTAGCCTAGGTATCCCTATTTATGCAATCAAATGCAGAGACTTTCGCAGCCCTAAATGCAACAGAATAAGCAATAATAAGCAGAAATTGAGGAGACGAAGGACGAGCAACGTACCTGATGTGAGGAGAAGAGTAAATGAGGGGAATGGGGATATGAAAAGCAAGAATTTTCGCAGAAGAAGTGAGGAAGGAGATGGAAGGGAGAAGAGCACACAATAGCGAAGGGAATGGTGAGGGAAGGAGAAGGGTTAGTGGAAAAAATATTATTATTATTATTTTAAAATTAAGCTGATGGCTAGGGACCTCACTATTGCCTAAGCAATAGTGAGGAGATCTCTAGAAAATGTACCATAAACAAAATGTCCCTTTCTCGTAATAGAGAAGTTGCTCCATCACAGTAGCGAGTATACTTGGGTGATTATGGTAAGCCATAGAATCTCGCTATAGCGAGAAACTCTCTGGTATTTATATTAGTCCATGGGTGGAATGAATTCACTATAGTGAAATTGCCATCACGCAATAGCGAACACACTTGAATATATTTCTACAAACCATAGCTCTCGCCATAGCTGGACAATAGCGAGAGACTCTCTGGACTTTGTACCAGACTGACAGGGAACTCACTATAGCAAAAGGGTGATCTCACTGTAGCAAAAAAAATTGATATCCCTTAAACACACTTTGGCTCGCCACTACCCACGCCATAGTGAGAAACTCCCTGTTTATTGTACCAGACATAGAACAAGCACACTCATAATAGCGAATGGGCCTCTTACCATAGCGAAGAACAAAAATGTTGAAATTTTAAAAAAAACTAAAGAAGAAATCCTACCTGATTTTGTTTAATCCTCTAACATATTTCCTTTCACTTAGGATAAAATTGAAACTTGAATGAAGTGAAATGAACATAGTTACTAAATGAAAAAGGACTCTCTATATCTTTTAACTGCTTCATTATTATGTTTTCTTCAGAGAAGGTTTGTCCAAGACACTCCAATCTTGCAAAATCAACACAAGGATTAAAAATTCAAAATCCCTTCAACAAAAATTAAAATAAAAGAAAAACAAAAGTTGAAATGTTAAGAGTTTGGGCTGCCTCCCAAGAGCGCTATGTTTAAAGTCTCCAGCCAGAATATTCCCAATACTCAAGGAGGTGTTGCGAAGCTCTGAACCATCTTGTGCTGGTTCCATTCTCTCCCAAGATATTGTTTGAGTCTTTGACCATTGACCTTGAATTGATCCTCTGATCTTTCATCTTTAATTTCCACTGCTCCATGAGATGCAACAGCAATCACAGTATAAGGGCTTGACCACTTTGATTTAAGTTTCCTAAGAAACAGCTTGAGTCTTGAGTTGAATAGTAACACTTGTTGTCTTGGTGTGAAAGTCCTGTGGAGAATGTGGCGATCATGCCATTTTTTAGTTCTTTCTTTATAAACCCTTGAGCTCTCATATGCCTCTAAACGAAATTCTTCTAATTCATCCAGCTGAAGTATTCTTTGAGTACTTGCCAGTTTATAATCAAGATTGAGCTGTTTGATGGCCCACCAAACTCTATACTCAAGTTCCAAGGGTAAATGGCAAGTTTTCCTATAAACAAGTCTATAGGGTGACATCCCTATGGGTGTCCTATAAGCGGTTTGGTATGCCCATAATGCATCATTTAACTTGTCAAACCAATCCTTTTTGCAATGATTAACAATTTTTTTCAATATTCTTTTGATTTCCCTATTAGTAAGGTCACACAAACCATTGGTCTAAAGGTGGTATGCAAGAGACATTCAATGATGCACTTTATATTTAATTAATAGATTCTTGAGTTATTTATTGTGAAAATGAGTACCTTCATCAGTGATAATAGCTCGAGGCATCCCAAATCTAGTGAAGATGTATTTCTTGATAAATTTGATCACTGTGTTAGAATCGTTGGCTATACAAGCCATTGCTTCAGCCCACCTGCTCACATATTCCACAGCCACTAGTATGTAAAGATTACCTCGGGATGAAGGAAATGGGCCCATGAAGTCCATGCCCCATACATCAAATAGTTCAACTTCTAAAATCCCAAACTGTGGTATCTCATGTCGCCTTGAGATGTTCCCTGTTCTTTGACATTTATCACATTGAGTAACAAAGTTGTGAGCATCTTTAAACAACATGGGCCAATAAAAACCCGATTCCAACACCTTATGTGCAGTCTTTTAACCCCCAAAATGACCCCCATAAGCTGATGAATGGCAGGCATAAAGGATAGCATGTTGTTCAATTTCAAGCACACACTTTCTAATCATAGAATCAATGCACCTTTTAAAAAGAAAATGCTCCTCTCAGACATAGTAGGTTACATCATGCAGAAACTTCCTCTTTTGGTAATGACTGACATTAGGCGATAATACATTACACACAAGGTAGTTTACAATATCGGCT
Source organism: Erythrophleum ivorense (assembly GCA_026724425.1). Taxonomy (NCBI): domain Eukaryota; kingdom Viridiplantae; phylum Streptophyta; class Magnoliopsida; order Fabales; family Fabaceae; genus Erythrophleum; species Erythrophleum ivorense. The sequence continues at coordinate 7,201,960 of JAIUCV010000018.1, forward strand.
TACCATGGAATGTTAGTTTAGCTTACTACATGAAATACTTATTCATCGGGGAAACGTTCATCAATCATGGTTCCATCTACATATTCAAACTCTTGAAACAAACGTGACAAATGATTAGCTACCCGATTATCATTGCCCTTCCTATCCATTATCTTCACATTAAATTCTTACCAGAGAAAGACCCATCTAATTAGCCTCAGTTTTGACTCTTTTTTACTCAATAAGTATTTAATGGCCGCATGATCAATATGTATAGTTACATTAATACCTATCAAATAAATATGAAATTTACTGAAAGCAAAGACCATGGCTAACATTTCCTTCTCAGTTATGGAATAATTTACCTAAGCACCATTTAAGGTTTGACTAGCATAGTAAATGGGATGAAATACCTTGTCCTTCCTTTGACCGAGAACAGCTCCTACTACATAATCATTTGCGTCGTACATGAGTTCAAATAGTTGATTCCAGTCTGAAGCTATAATGATAGGCGTAGTGATCAATCTCTGCTTTAACTCTTCAAATGCTTTCAAGCACTCATTGGTAAACTGGAAGGGTATGTCTTTCTCTAAAAGTTTACAAAGCGGCTTTGCGATCTTTAAGAAACCCTTAATGAACCGGCGGTAGAAATCAGCATGACCAAGGAAACTCTGGATCTCCTTCATATTAGTGGGTGGTGGAAGGTGCTCAATCACTATTGTTTTAGCACGATTCACTTCCAGACCATGCTTAGAAACTTTATGACCCAAGACAATTCCTTTAGTGACTATGAAATGACATTTCTCCTAATTTAACACCAAATTTGTTTCTTCACAATGCTTCAAGACTTGTGCTAAATTTGCTAAATACATTTCAAATGATTCTCCAAAAATAGAGAAATCATCTATAAAAATTTTCATGGTATGTTCAATGAAATCTGCAAAGATAGACATCATACAACTTTGAAAAGTGGCCGAAGCATTACATAACCTGAATGCTATCCTACGAAATGCAAAGGTGCGATGTGGGCAAGTGAACGTTGTCTTTTCTTGATCTTCTAAGGCGATTGCTATTTGATTGTCTCTGGAGTATCCGTCTAAAAAATAGAAATATTGTTTCCTAGCAAAGCGATCAAGCATCTGATTAATGAATGGGAGGGAAAAATGATCCTTGTGTGTTGCTTCATTTAACTTCCTATAATCCATACAAATCCACCACTCAATAACCGTTCTGGTGGAAATAACCTCGTTCTGGTCATTCTTTACCACTATCATTCCTCCCTTTTTAGGTACACATTGTACCGGGCTACTGTTAGAGATAGGGTATATGATCCCTGCATTTAACCACTTTAGTATCTCCTTCTTAACTACTTCCTTCATGATTGGGTTTAATCTCCTTTGCCCTTCAATGGATTTCTTGTGCTCATCTTCTAATAGGATTTTGTGCATCACTATTGCTATGCTGATGTCCTTGATATCCGTAATTGTCCAACCTATAGCTAATTTGTGAGTTCTAAGTACATCAATTAACTTTTGCTCTTGTTTCTCATTCAAAGATGCATAAATGATTACTGGTAAGGAATCACCCATTCCCAAATAGGCATACTTCAAATGAGACGGCAATAGTTTCAACTCCAACTGTAAAGATTCTTCAATAGACGACTTCATTGATGGGGTCACTCTAGCTTCCAATTCCAATAATTCAAATTTCCTCGAAGAGTTTAACCAATGGGAATTTCCATGTATCATCATCTTGCATTCATCCATCTCTTATTGTTCAATTATGTCTAGCTCATGTAACAATACCTCTAATGAGTCTCTTTCTTTATATGTTTCCAGTACTCCTTGAATGTACTTCTTATAAATCTTAACCTGAAAATAGTTGTCTGTCTGATCAAAGAACTTTAAGGCCTTGTTCATATTAAACAAAATCTCCTCATCCCCTACTCGCAACTTAATTTCACCTATCTCCACATCAATTAAAGCTCGAGCTATTGCCAAGAAGAGTCTACCCAGCAAAAGAGGCAACTTCCTATCCACTAGTATGTCTAAGATGATGAAGTCAACTAGAAAGATAAACTTATCCACTTTAACTAGAACATCTTCAATAATACCTTTTGGCTTAAATAGGCTCTGATCCACTAGTTGTAAAGTAATTGAAGTGGGATGTACTTCCCCAAGTTAAAGTTGTTCAAAAATTGTAAGTGACATTAAATTCACACTTGATCTAAGGTCACAAAGAGCTCCGCTTTTAAATTTGTTTCCAATAACACACGACACTGAGAAGGTACTCGGGTCCCGTAGCTTAAGAGGAAGCTTACTGAGAATTATTGCATTGCATTTTTCTGTAAGTATGACTATGCCCAATTCATTCAACTTCTTTTTATTACTTAACATCTCCTTCAAAAACTTGGTATATAAAGGCATTTGCTCTAAATTTTTCGCAAATGGGATGTTAATATGAAGCTATTTGAATATCTGGAGAAATTCCTTGTATTTCTCCTTTAAGGTCTTCTTTTGAAACCTTTGCGAGAAAGGAAGAAGAGGTATTCTTTTATAAGGTTCTACTATCTTCTCTTCACTTTTATCTTCTATCTCTACATCCTTATTTTTCTCTTCCTTTCTTAACTCTTCTTTTTTCTTTTCTGGTTCAGTCAACTCCACATCTTTCTTCTAAATGACTTGATCCCCTTCACTTATCAAGTCTTTCCTAGATTTGTGAACTTCAGGTAATTGCTTCCCACTACGCAAAGTGATTGCTTTACATTCTTCTTTCCCTTCTCGTCTAGGATTAGGAACTGTATTGCTTGGTAATCCACCTTTCTTCATTGTATTCAACTCTGATGCTAATTATCCAATTTACATTTTCATGTTTTTCATTGCTTCCTTTGATTCAGCCATAAACTGCATCATCATCTCTTTTATACCTGATTTCTTTTCTTGAATGGGGACTTGTTGCGTTAGTTGTTCTGTAAATCATGATGGTCACATAGGAGCTACTGGTCTAGGTCCAGAGAACGATACTTGATTCAAAGATGTACCTTGAATCCATAAAAAGTTCCAGTGGTTCTTCCAACCAGGATTGTATATATTAGAGTATGGGTCATTGGAACCCTTTGTGGATTTCCAGCATAATTGCACGACTCGAAGGTAGTCCTTGTTGGACATAATTCAAAAGGGTATGCTTCCCCATAATAGTCACAAGAATTGGTTGGCATGTGTACTACATTAACTCCTGTATAGTTGTTATTTTTCTAAACTTGGAGTACCAATTGATCAAAATTCTTGTTCATGGATGCAAGCATTGCCACTATTTGAGAAGTGGCATCCTCTGAACTTCTCTCTACCATTTTCATCGGTCTCTTCTCATTAGAAGACTATGCATGCTTGGCTATTAGATCATCCAGATATTTTATCACATTGTTCATTGGTTGTCTTTCAAAGTTTCCATTTGTCACAAAACCCATCAAAGTCTTGGACTCTAAGGTTAACCGCGAACAAAATATTTGAACTAGGACCCATTTGTCCTTATTATGGCTCGGGCATTGTATGACTAACTATTTAAATCTTTCCCATGCTTTATACAAATTCTCACTCGGCTGTTGTCTGAAATTAGTAAGTGCTGCTCTGGCATCCACCATCTTGTAATGAGGGAAAAAACGTGCTTGAAATCTTTCTTTTAAGTCCTCCTATGTCGTGATTGAACCTTCAGGCAGATTATTCAGCCACTCCTTGGCCTTCCCTTGTAGAGAAAGGGGAAAAAGCCACAAACGAATCACATCCTTTGGCACAACATTTTGCTTGAAAGAGTCACACACCTCCAAGAAAGCTAAGTGTGTCTATTAGGATCCTCTGGTAAAGTACCACTGAATTGTTTGTTCATTTGCAACATTTGCAACATCGTTTGTTTAATCTCAAAGTTATTGGTTTGAAATTCTGGAGCTTTGATACCTGACTAATATCGTTGATTGTTGTGACTGAGAAAATCATTCACCCCTAGCCTTTCATACTCCTCTTTAATCATGGCTGAAATTTTTCTCTGTCCTTCTCCTAGAACTGAATTTCCTTCTTCAATATAGGTTACCCCTTGTGGTTTAATAGGAGTTTTCTCTTGAGTTTTAATTCATTCCAGCTCTTCTTTTTCACTGAATATGAGTTCTATAGGTGAACTCTCAGCTATAATATCTTGGATGTTTCTGGTCTTTAACTTAGATCTCACCTTAGTTTTTGCCTTGGGTGGCATAAACTATAGTACTTGCTAAACAATATATCCAGAAGTTAAGTCTCGATAACAGAAAGAAATTAACTAAACAAATAAAAATCTTGAACTAAAACTACTAAGAATCTCCTTAGTCTAAAGAAATCTAACTCAATTCCCTGGCAATGGCGCCAGAGAATTTGATGGCCACTATTTTTGCAATAGATTCCGCAAGCGTATTGATCGTTTTTATAGTATAATGAATCAAGGTCATCCCATAGAGAATTAAATTAGACTCAATCAAGCCTAAGGAAATTCACTTTTGTTTAAGTCAAGACAAGCAACTACCAATGTAAGGAATTAAAAGAAAATGAATTTAAACTAGTATTGAGCATAGGATTGTTTTGATGAGATTAATCACTAAGGAGTATCCTAGGTTTATATCCCTTAATTGCCATGCATTGAGTTGCTCAATTAACTGGTTAATTAATGATATGAAAGTTAAGGAGAGTAAGTGAGCCCAAGCATCTCTTGAACCTCTTAGACTTCTATCCTAGTTGATTGTAGGTCTCCCTCACAATTAATTAGGTTAATTGTATTCAATCCTTTTCACTACTTAGGGCTCTTGAGTATACTTCTATACCTAAGAATAAAACTAGAATGACCCAATTCTAATCCTAAGTCACTTAATCAACTGGTCAATTGAGATTTCCCTCTTTCAAGAGCTACCTCAATCCCCCAATTCCACAAAAGAGATGGACAAACTCTTAAATGAAGTACAAAAGATAGATTAAGTATTCAGATCATTAATCAACTCAATTTAACCTTACAAAATCTCTATTACATGGCAATAGGTTCAAGTAAACCTAGGATCTAAGAAATCTAGCCACACATGGCTCTACACATTGTAAACAAAACCATAAATTCAAATAAACAAGGAGTTATGAAAGAAAAGATGGAGAATATAAGAAAACCCAGTGAAATTGCATTGATTTGGCCTACAATCTTTAACCCAAGCTCTTTCTCTTCAAACCCTAGCTCTTTGGTGTGTTTTTCTCCTTAAAAACTCTCCTCTAGGCTTAGAAAGATGAAACCCTAGCTACATATTGCATTTTTAGTTCGCAAATCAAAGCTATACATTTCAGTAGCCAATCTTGCTATGGCAAGGGGTATCTCTCGTTATAGTAAGAACTTATAGGTTTTCATATCCTAGCTGATCTCGCTACTACCTATGTTATAGCTAGGAGCTCCCTAGATTTTGTATGAATCACAACTTCGCTATAGCGAACTGACTCCTCGCCACAGTAAATAGGCTTCCTTACTATAGCGAACTGCGTACTCACTGTAGAGAGTGGACTTGAAAAGCTTGCCTTTTGAATTTCCAGCTTCTCTCCCTTTTTTCATTCCTTTCTAGCAAATCTCTACCTTTCTCCTAAGATAAAAATCAAAATTAAATAAAGATCAAATATTGCAAATGATATGTTTTATTCATTTTCTTTGATTGGATAAAAATTTATACAAGGTTACTTAAGAAATAAGTAATTTGACTCCTTAATCCATCATAAAATATACCCTTTCTTTTACCAAAATTAGGGAGTCATTAGTCAAACTAGAGACAATAACGCTGGATGCTCTATATAGAGGTGGTATTATAGCAAACACCACACACAGCCTCTGTGGATATTGTCCCAGACTGGAGGCACCTCAATCGTTTACATCTCACCGAGTTTTATTTCTCCCATCACTGAGAAAACGCATCCATAGTGGAGAGAGTACTACTTCCACTTATATGCCCTTAATCTAAGATTCTCCTATTCGATGTGGGACATTACAAAATGTGAGTGCCTTTGACTTGTACTTCCAAAGTGATTGTTCCTTAAATTATTAAACCATAAAACAATGAAGAAGAATAACTAATTGATGATCCTATAATTCAAAATGAACTTGTAGTAGAAGAACCAAAAGAGATAATATTAAGAAAATCTCAAAGGGAAAGAAGACCTATTATCTCAAATAATTATGTGGTTTATTTATAAGAGTTAGAAGTTGACTTGGGAATTAATAATGATCTAGTTTTGCTTTCACAAGCCATTAATAGTGATAATACTTATAATTGGTTAGATGCCATGAAATAAGAGTTAAAATCTATGGAGCTGAGTGAAGTATGGGACCTTGTGGAATTGCCTAAAGGTTGCAAGTGAATTGGATGTAGATGGGTTTTTAAGACCAAATGTAACTCTCATGGTTACTTTGAGCATTACAAGGCCAAACTTGTTATCAAAGGTTTTACTCAGAAGGATGGCGTTGGCTACAAGAAAACCTTTTTACCAATTTTTAAGAAAGATTTCTTTAGAATTATCATAGTATTGGTAGTTCATTATAATTTGGAGCTGCATCAAATGGAAATGAAAGTTGTTTCTAATTGGGAATTTAGAGGAATAAGTTTACATGGATAAACCAATGTGATTTTAAGTTGAAGAAAAAGAACATATGGTGTGTAAACTAAAGAAATCAATATACAGATTGTAATACTCACTAGGTAGTAACAAGAAATAATAGAAATTCAAAATAATAAATAAACAAATATTAATAATTACATTAAGAGAATAAGTTAGATTGAGAAAATTGTTGTTGGAGATAAATAAAGTAATTTTTTAACTTAAAAAATATCTTAGGCAATATTAAGTTTCTAAAAAAATTATATTAATTGCTTCATTTTAATTCCTCATTTGCTGCATTAAGTTGTTCACAAAATGGCCACCTACTATCTTATTTCTCCTCATCTTATTCTTCATTTCTATTTCCTTTATATCTTAATTCTCTTACTTAATTCTATACATGATAGCCTCACCACTTGATATCTCTTCATTCTTATCCTGCATTCTTTCATTTTTGCTAAAGGTGAAGTGTACTCCAAAAGCTTATATATTTTCCTATTTTGTTATGCATCTACTGTAACACCTGGTTTCCTGAAAAAAGGTCAGAAATGTGAAAATTACAAAGGAAGTCCCCTAAATCAAAGGGATAGTAGTCAAATGAAATTAGAGTAATAATATAGACCCTTAAAAATAAGAATTTGATATTTGAGTTTCTCAAAAACTCGAACTAGATGAATTAGAAACATTTTTGAAAGAATGTTGGGGTACTTTTATAATTTTTAAAAATTTTGAAAAACTTATATGATGACTTTTTAAATGAAAAATTTGAGCTTCTTAGGATTTTCAGAGGCTCTGAAAACTATAGGAACCCCCAGAATAGTTGAAACCCCTCCAGTGAGCAATTTTGACCGTCAGTTAACTGAAACTTTGATCGAATGGTTCAAAATAATTTTAAATTTAATTTGGGTAAAACCAAAGGCAAAATATTTAAATTTAAATATTTTGATGGAAAAGATGAATTTAAAAAAGGAGTCAAAATGAGGCCAAATAAAGAAGCCATGGTTTAGGGACTAAATTGAAAAGTGAAAAAGTAGCATAACTTTACTTTTTGGGGTCTTATACCACGTTCAACTTCAGCTAATTCCTCTCCACTAAAATGTGCTGGTCTGGACAAATTTGGAGAGGGCTCCATGAGACACAAGAGAAAGGAAGATCAACCAAGTGAAAGAGTAAGATTTTTAAGGTTTTTCATACTCTTTGCTTCCCTAAACTTATTCCCTTTTTTCTCTTCTCTCTTTCTATGGTTTGATTCTTTATTTTGGTGATGGTTGTGGCTAAGGCAGTGGAGGGAGGAGGAGATTTGATAGAACTCATGGGAGCATGAAATAGAGCTCTTAAAAAGTTAACAAATGAGGTAAGAAAACCATGGACTTCTCTTGCTCCATCTTGTTTTCTACTCTTAGTCATGTTTGGGTCAGACCTAGCTCACTTAAAGGAAGATGAATTTTGACCTTAGTAAGAGATAAACAAGTGTTTGAGAGTGCGAGAATTAAGAATAGTCCATTGGAATCAAATGGGAAGCAATGAAATTCAAGATTAAGAATCTTGGGGTTTTCAGACAAATGCTTAAGTCTGATTTTTCCTAGAAATATTTTAGCTTATCTAAGAGTTTGTATGAGTCCATTAGACCTCTAGGAAGATTTTTTAGAGCCATTCTCTCAAGGAAAAAGCAAACAACTCCATGGGCTCCTTTTATATACATATCTCGGGCCCAAGGGAGTTGGAACACCTAGGGAGAGTTTTTTTTTCATTCCAAGGTTATAAGAGGCTTAGATATGAATTATAGATACTAGAGGAACCAATGAATTGAATTTAGAAAGCTTAGTTTGAAAGTTGAGGTTTTAGGTCCTAATTTAAGTATAATGAGGCAGCCTAGACTTTGGCTTCCTAAAATGAGTTTGAGAGGGCTTCAATGAGTTTATATGGAACCATATGGTTTAGAAAGAATGAGAATTGAGAGCCAAGGGCATGATTTCAAGTGGTTGCTTCATTATGTTATATATGGACCATAATAGTAATTTAAGACCAAGTGAGCTAGTTTAGAGTTCTATAAAGCTAGAATTGGTTCCAAGGATTGATTTAAGTCTCATTTGATATGTCTAAGCCAAGAGAATCAAGATCTCCCTAATTATGTGTGTTTGGCCGAGAAGAGCAAGTAAAGTGCAAAGGGGAAAACTTGTGCTTTCTAGTCTAAGGTAGCTCTCTAACTTTTCTCATATACATTCCTTGATTTGTTGCTTGTCTTGGATTGCTTGTATGTGTATTTGAACTGTAACGTCTAGTTTTCGTAAAAAATGACAGAAATGGATATGTTTTAAAAGTAAGTCTTCTGAAATGAATTAGTTAAGGTCCAGAAAAATTAGAATAATGATCTAGACATTAAGTAATGAAAATAGGAGGTCAAAGGTACCCTGAAACAGAGGCTAAAATAACTAAACGAAAATTAACGAAATTGTTACATAAAGTAATGGCATTTTTGCAATTTTGGGCAAATTTTGGAATACTCATAGGAGAGCTTTTTAAATGGAAAGTTTGAGTTCTCCTAGGTTTTCAGTGGCCCTTAAAATCATGAGAAGCTCTGAGATAGTTAAAACCCCTCCAATGTATGTTTTCTAATGACGGTTAACCTAAACTTTGACCTTTTCATTCGGGAAGGTTTTAGCTCCAATTTGAGTGATTCCAAAGGCATTTTATAAGATTGAGGACCTAAATTTTATGATAAAAAAAAATACTTCTCAAAGAGGAGCTAAAACGAACCGAAAATGAAAATGCCAAGATCAAGGGACAAAAATAAAATTTTTGGAAACAATTCATAAACCCTACCTATATATATACCCCACGTCCCACTCTTCTCTTCATTTAGATGATTTCATTTCTGCCTTAAACCAATGAAAACACCTAGAGAGTGAGGCGTGTCATACCTTATTTTATAACCCTTTTTCTACTACAATTACCTCATATATTACTTAGAGAAGTCAACGGAAACCTGAACTGATAAAATTTTTTCATTTTAAAACTTCCTCATACAATTTCACTATCCATTTGGTCATTTCCAAATTCTTATCTAACTTTGAAAATACATACTTAATTATAGAAAAATCTATGAGGTTAATTCAGGGCTCTACTTCAATTTTTCTAAGCCATTTTACACGGGGAAAATACTTACTTAGTAGAGTGCATATAAATTTGTATAAAGTTCCCCCTACAACAAATTGGACAGTTTTACCCCTCATTGGTCATATTATTATTTTGCCTTTATATAAGTATAAGCATTCTTGTATCTTATGCACGCTAGTCATACTCTTTTTACTTCAGGGTTAGGTGTATACATGGCTTTCCATTTCATACCTAAGTACCTTACAGTATCCAGTATCATAACATAACTCATGCATGCAGTAATCTAAAATATTTAATTACATAACAAAATGTGGTGCATAAAAGTAAGGTCCTCGATTTATGTCTCCACATTCTTTGCTCTTTCTTTACTTGAACTCGGACCTAGCATGGGTTATATTTGGGGTGAGATTATGAAATCTTAGTAGTAGTAAACCAATCTCATTCAGAAGCAAGCATGTAAGTACATAACATGATGCCAGTCAAGATGCCACATATCGCATAACAATACAAGGAATTTCATACAAGGCCAAGCACAATCTAAGTATACATGTCTCATCTTATATCATAAATGACAACTTGATATAGCATAACACTCATCATTATACAAACATACAAACTTAAAGAAAGAGAGAGGAAAACTACTATCTTAGCAAACTTTGCTCCTCAATCCTTGGGACTTGATTTACTTGCTTTTGGAGTTCCCAAAACGACATCAAACCCTATAATCATAATGATAACTCATTATAATCAACACAAAAACCTTAACTTATAAAATGGGATGACCCCTTTCAAACTTAATGGGACTATTGGAATTGGAAAAATCTAACTCCTTCCCATCCCATTCACTATGGCCAAATAGTATGCATTTCTTGGCCAAAAATTAGGAATTTTATCCCATGAGCTTTGGGGGCTTTCCCATAGGTATTCCTAGCTAAAAGCACCCTTTTTAATCCATTGGAATAGATAAAATCATGAAATTCCAGCCCCAACATCACGTTTTGGTCATCACATAATCTAGCTCTGTTTTAAGCTCAAAGTGCATTTCTTTGGTTCTAAAAATTCCATAACCTTTTCCTTTATGTTTTAGGACTTGAAATTTGGTATACATGACTTTAAGACATCAAGAAAACACATAAAAATTTTGGGAAAACTCGGACAGCATCTTCCCATGCTTTCTATTTTCTCAAAAATTACAATCTTTGTGTTTTCCAAAGTTTCAGCACATAACAACAATAACTAAGCTCATATGGCCTTCATGTTCAACATATAAACTTCATTTCAAGGCCTTAATATTCAACATATAAACTCTATTTCTAATGATTCATATGCTGTCCAAAAATAACTCATAGCTAGGGTTTAACAAAACTAACTTAAAGCATTTGATTTACAAGTATAAGATGGAGAAAACTTACTCTTTAAGCTTAAGCCTTGCTTCCTTTGCTTTTCTCACACTAAAATCCTTTCTCTTCCCACTTAGAGCAACATTTCACCTTGAAGAAAATATGAATATACAGCTGCCCTTTGGAGGAAAAGGTTGGAGGATGGAGAAGATGAAGAAATTTGGTGAAAAATAATGGTAATTTTACTTAGTTTCACTTCATCTTCCACTTTTTCTCCCTCCCTCTCTCTCTTCATGTTTTTCTCTCCTCCTCCCTTGTGTGTGGCATGAAAATGGTGGAATGGAGGTGAAGGAGATGAATTAGGATGAAGTTAAAGGGTCATGCTAAATTTGGACCTTTGAATCAACCTTTTCAAGATCAAATCCTAGCCTTCTATTCCTTTTTCTTTTGATTTTCTAATTTCATAACTAAATATCTTCTTTCAAAAATCTTTGGCCACACACTTGGATGACTTTTCTTAGCCCTTAAGTTATGGATAGTAACCATGGTTAATTTCCTTAACTCATCCATGGTCTACTTTTAACTCAACCATAGTTAGTTTCTAACTTAACTATGGTGAATTCTTTAACATAACTAAAATCATTTTCTTCTCTCCCTTTCATTTTATATTTATATTTGGGTTTCATTTTCTCTAAAATCCTAATTATATCTTCTTTTCTCTTGTTGGACCTTTAGAATCAGCTATTGGGCCTTACCGCAGTCTAACATTGGTGTTTGGGCCCAATTAAGGTTTTATGGTACAATACATATCTTTAGACTTTTTAAAATTTACAAATATTATTTTCTCCACTTTCTGGCCATACTGAGCTTCAAACATGGTTCAGGGGCCCTTAACCTCAATCCTCACAAATTTCGGTGTCAATCGGATACCCGGGTCTATAGGTGTAATTTTCACCGTTCTGTATTATGATTGTGCTATAAACTTTTCATTTACTGTAATTCTGTCCCTGAAACTCCTTCAGGGTTTCTTAACCCTTTAGCTATTTTTATTTCTATAGTTGTCACAACTTCCTTTTTCTATTTTGCTCATGACTACTGATCAAGATAACCAGATCTTAGACTGGATCCCGCCCGGCCATCCAGACAACTTGGCATCATTAGACCCGTCTCATCAAATTGAGTTTAACCGTGGGTCACGAATTTCTAAGATTCTTACCCGATTTTTTGATATTCGTGCTTAACGCCACGAATGGAGGGTGAAATTAGAGTTCCTTAAACTTTAGGGCAATTTATACATTTTGCCGGCATATAACTTTTCTTTGCATTTTAGTCCTTGGCTCTTTCATACTTGACTTTGGAGGCTCTTCGGAAACTTTTTCTGATCTCTTTTTTTTTTCATCTATTTTAGCCCCAATTTTAGGGCTCCTCTAGCCTTGAATCATTATTATTTACGGTCTAGAATATTATTCTAATTTTATTAGACCTCAATTTATTCTATTTGGGGGACTTCCTTTCATATCCAGTAAATTTCGTATGTCAACGGAGAAACCATATGTTACGTTTCTCGCATTTTCTTATGTTTTCTTGAATTTTTATAAAATCAGATGTTACAAGGCGCATAAGGGAAGAGAGAAAGAGAGAAGAAAAAGCAAGTGGAAGCTATGGATTTTCTTAGTTTTTCCTTAGCAAACTTCTTATCCTTCTTTTTCTCTTCTTTCCCATGGGTTTATTGAGGCTTTTGGGTCTGTTTTGAGGTCAGACCAAGAGGGGAAATTTTGAAATTCAAGAGAAGAAGCCAAGCCAAGAGAAGAGCAAGCAAAGGAAGCCAAGAAACCAAGGTAATTTGCAATGTTTCAAGCTTGTTCTTCCATTTCCTTCCTTTTGTGTGCTTCGCCCATATTAGGGACAGCCGTAAGTGGTTGAATTTCTAGCCAAAACAAGAGTGAATCTTAAGAAAATGAGGGAGAATAACAAGAATATGCAAAGGAAACGACCAAACAATCATGGAATTTTAAGATAACAAAGTTAGGGTTTCAAGTGCTTAACCAAAATTCTATTTTGATGCAAGAATTCCTAGGCTAAAATGGATGTTTGGATGAGCTCCTAAGGTCCTTAGAAAGCTTCTCACATGCATCTTCCATCAAGAAAACAAAACAAACTCCTTGTTTCCTCTCATGGTCCATAGCTTCGACCTAAGCTAGAAGGAGCGTCATGGAGTGATTTAATTTATTCCAAGCTTGGTTTTGTATCATATATGATGGGAGAGGATGAGAGGAAGCCTTGGAAAAATTTTAGAAGCCATAGATTGTAAGATGTAGCTGGTTCCATATTGTGACTTAAAGAAGTAACACCTATTTAGGCTCCTTAAATTAATTGTTTGATGGCTCCAAGAGGCTTAAAAGGAGTCAAGAGTCATAAATGGATGGAAATAATGGAGCCAAGATTTTGTTTTCCTAAGATTGCTTCATTAGGTGCATTATGGAACCATAAATGAGCCATAAGAATAACCTAGCTTTTAAAATGAATGTGTGGCTTGAGAAATTATTTCAATAGTGTAATTGGCTTCCATATTATGTGCCTAGTGTAACACCATAACTTTCTAGCCTTTCTTATACAATTTCTATGCCTCATGCCATGCACTTCTCAAGAATTACAAGAAAATGGCATATAAAATAATGAATGATTTTGCATTACGTAGGGGATAGAAATTCTATTCGATGTCACGTGGACCATGAAAATTCATGTTTCACATTCTCATATTTAATTATATAGATACAACTCATTTCCATCACTAAAAGTGGCCTAGAACTCTTGCAAGGTAGGAGAATACATGAAATTCATGATAGTTGCCTCGGCCAGAATTTTCCCATTTCTATTACAAATTTTGAAAAATCATAACTAATTCTAGAAAATTCAAAATTATGTATTCTTTTCTATTCTGGAAAGTTACAGATGTCTACTTTATGCTAAAAATATGTATAGGCCATAAAACATCACACAAAGGACTTTTGACATTCAAAATGATGCAGAGGTCAGATTAACTATTGGTATTGATTCAGGTTTCTACTATAAATTTCAAAAATGTCCAATTAATTCCAAAAATATACAATCTATGCAAATGATACCAATCTAGAAAGCTACGGATGTTAGCTAGAGGAAAAAAATAACTTCATACCAGTTTAGATAGGTCCAGATCTTGAAAAATAATTGAACAATAACCTAGGTCTATTTGAATGCCTGATATTGGGCAGAAATTTCAAAAATTCATATCTCCCTCTTTAGACATCTAAATGGGGTGCTTCTAGTTGACACAAGTTATAAGGAGTGTCTAGTTTCTCTCTATAAAATTTCATGGCAATTGGACATCATTTGCCCCATGAGTGACTGAATTTAATTTCAGACCTAAGTGAACAATGCACTGAACCAATTTCAGAATTTTTTCTAACTTTGAAAATTCATCAAATATTTCATAGACCTCCAAAAATTATGCACTGTAGTTTCCTAAAAATATCTCAACAATTTCTAAATGTATGCCAAATCTCAGATCAAAAAGAGCTCATTTGGACAAAAAATGGTATAGGTTTCCAATATGGTTAATTTTAGTCCATATTAGATACAAAATGTGTCCAAATAGCTTCCCTTGATGTTTGGCACCTCTTGAGCAGGTTTAAAAGCATGAATATGACTTGTATGAACTACCCAAGTGGTCCCAAACCTCATGCATCTCAATTTGGCCATCCCATTTCCATTTATACATGCATTTCCATAATGCAAGTTTGTCATTACATGTCCAAAATGCATTTCTATACATATAACCTTAGCTCTTATTTATACATGATACATTAACATAATTATACATGTTCATAACATCATGGGACATATACAACCATTGATTATAACATTTGCCATTCATATGGACTTAAAGAAACAAAATTTAAACACTTTCTTATCACAATCTCATCTCCTAAGGTGTTGACTTCCATTGCCTTGTCCACCTAGCATGTTAGAACATTAGAGAGGAGGGAATGAGATTAAAGAATCCTAATAGATCATCTCCCTTTTAATCATATATAAAAAATGCAAAACAAGTCTCACAAATGCCTGCATGGGCATCATAGAGTGTGCAATCATTCAAAAGACAATCTTGGCATTTGAACAAGTCGTACATAGCATACATAGGCTTGCCAAATAAGTGGATTAGCCTCACCCATTCTTTAAGAGGTTTTTAGACTCAACCTTACTCTTAGGAGCTAACCTCACTTTTGGGAGACTCTTTACTTTATCCCAACCAATTCTAAGGATTCTTGGCTCATCCTCACCATGGCTAAGGGTTCTTGGCTTCACCACACTCAAGCAAACCAAAGCAAGCATAACAAATATCATTTGAAAACATAATGCATCATCATGGTACCATGGCATGCAAAATCATGATAGAATACTTTTCATTGCTTAAAACACACGTACACACATTTAAAAATAAACCAAGCATACATTCATGCATGAGAGAATAAGGAGTGAGCTACCATGGATGTAACCACATACTTTCTTCCTTGAAGAATTTGCTCTCCCTTCCTCAGCCTCACACACACAAAGGTGTGGGAATAATTTCTTTTGGCCTAAACACAATTTATGGAAGCCAATTAGGTTTATAAAATTAATTCTAAGGCCACACATCTTCTTTAAACACTAACTTTGTCTAATAATCCCTTTATAGTTCCAAGAATGCACCTAATGAAGCAACACCCATCAAATAAATTCTAGGCTCCATTCTTTCTCTTCATACATGATTCTTGACTCCTTTTAAACTTCTTGGAGTCATCACACAATTAAAACAAAGAGCCTAACTATATGTTGCTTCTTTAGGTCATATTATAGAACATAAGGCACCAACTCATTCTCTAGGCTTCCTAATTTTTTTCTAAGGTTTCTCCTCATTTTCATTCATCATATATGACTCAAAAATAAGCTTAAAAAAATTTAAAACTCTTTCTAAGTATGTTGACCCTTTTAGCCTAAGACAATGAAGCATAATGGCCTTCATGGACTTTGCTTTGTTTTCTTGATGGAGGAAGTACATGTGGAGACTTCTAGGGATCTTAGGAGCTCAGTTAAACTTCCATTTAGGCATAGAAATTAAGGTATCAAGTCATTATTCATAAGGAGCATATGAAACCCTAGAATTTCTAACTTAAAATTTCATGGTTATTTGTTAATTCCCTTTGCATATTCTTATTCTCTACACTCTTTTTCCTAAGATTCACCCTTGGTTCTATCCAAAATCTAAGCCCTCCTATTGCTTCTTGAGTGGGGCGAACCATGGAAAGAAGAGGAGCAAGGGGTAGCAACCATGGAAGAAAAAATTACCTTGTTTTTCCTTATTTTCTCACTTGAATCCTCCCTTCTTTGCCTCCTCTCTTCAAATCCGAATTTTTCTATTGATTTCTCCCTTAAATCAAATCCATATACTTCAATATAATCATGGGAAATAAAGGAAGATGGAGGAGAAGAGGTTTGTAAGAGAAAGAGCATGAAAAACTACCAAAAATCCATACCTTTTAGCTTTGATTTCTCCTCTTCTTCCTCTTCCTCTTGTACGCCACTCTCCTAGGGGTTTTTCTCTGGTTTAGGGCAGAAATATATGAAGCTAAGTGAGTGGAAAAGTGGGGCGGCCTATATATATAGGTGGAGGAAGAAAGACTTTTCAAAAATTTTTATTTTACCCTTCATTTTTGGTATTTTTGTTTCTAATTCATTTTAGCTCCTTTTTTAGAATCATATTTTCTATTATAAAATTTAAGTTCTCAATTTAGTAAAATACCTTTGGAATCATTCAAATTGGAGCTAAAACTTTCCTGAAAGAATCTTAAATTCAAGTACACTAACATTGGAAAACGTCCATTGGAGGGGTTTTAACTGTCCTGAGGCTTCCTATAATTTTTAGGGCCTCTGAGAACCTTGGAGAACTCAAAAAATTTATTTAAAAAGTCCTCTTATGTGAATTCCAAAATTTTCTCAAAATTACGAAAATGCCATTACGTTTCATAAGTTTTTCGTTAAATTTCATTTCTTTATTCTAGCTCCATTTTTCTTTCCCTCTGAGCCTAGGATTCTCATTTTTAGGAGTCTAGAATGTTACTCAAATTTTTTGAGACTTTAACTAATTCATTTAGGGGGACTTACTTTGAAAATGTACCAATTTTCGTCGTTTAACAAAAACGAATATTACATCTAGGCCAAAGGAATCCAGTTCCACCTTCTTGTGAGTGTGTGGCCAAGGGAGAGGAACCAAATTCAAAGAGAAAAGTGTGCATTTGTAACTAAGGTAGCTTTCTCTTCTTTCTTTCATACATGAGTGGATGTTTATCTTATCTCTGAATGTGTGTATGTATGTTTTGAGCCATGAAAGATGTTTTAGTATGTATTTATATGTCATGGTATCATGATATTATGTTATACACTTAAATGATGCTTTATGAACATGTTTTGGTTTGCTTGAGTGTAGTGAAGCCAAAAGTCCCTTAGCTAGGGTGAAGATGAGCTAAAAGTCCCCAAGAATGGGTGAGACAAAGCTAAAAGTCTCTAAAGAGTGAGGCTTAGTCAAGAATCCCTTAAGAAAATGGATGAGACAAGTCCAAAATCCCCCAAGAGAAGTGGGTGAGGCTAAACCATTTTCTTAGCAAATCTATGTATGCTTTTTATGACTTCTTGAATGCAAGAAAAGTTCCATGAATGATCATGCACTCCATGATATCCATGCATGCATTTTTAGACTTGGATTTGCATTCTTTATGTATGGTTGAAAGGGAGGAGAGCTATTGGAATTCCTAAAATCTCATTCCTTCCTCCCTATTTGCTTAATATGTCTAGGTGGACCAAGTAAGCCAAGGAATAGAAACCACTAAGTATAAAAGAAGGAGATTGACATAGAATTGTGTAAATTGTCCATTTTGTGGCCATATGAATGGCATATGATGTAATCCAATATTGTATATGATGTATGAGCTCATGAACACTTGTAAATGTATAGATATATTGTATATGCATGAGAACTAGAGCTGTATGAATGATATTACATGATTTTGACATGGAATGGCAAGGAAAGGCTTATGGATTGTTGTGTATACCTTGGGGGTGAGAGAGTGAGTTTGTGAAATCTGGGTTTGTTCACCTTTGAGACATGTTTAATAGAACTTTTTGGTGCTTTCTCATGTGCTCAAGTGTCCATGAATGTCTTAGAAGTTAATTTGGACCATTTGAGACCCATTGAAGGCACAAAATTGACCATTTTGGAACCCAATGTCTAAATTTGACCAAATGAATGAATTTTCTTATGAAATTTGGCATGCATATAGATCTCATCTAGATCTTTTTGGAAAGTCAAAGAATAGATTATTTGGAGCTCTTTAGAATTAATTATGAATTTTTAAAGTTGCCAAATTTTAGCTGTTCTGGTATGGTTACTGTTCATATAGTTAGTTTCTTCTCCTACATCATTTGAGAGATAAATGGTGTCTAATGCTTATGAAATTTTACAGGCATAAATTAGATATGATAATATTTCTGTATCCACTAAGATCACCCCAATTGGATGTTTGAGCAAGGAAATATGAATTTTTAAATTTTTGTGACAATACTAATAGTGCTAGATGAGTTTGGGTACTATTCCATTGATTTCCAGTGGCTAGACTTCCCTATTTTGGTCTAGACTTATTTTTAACATAAAGTAGACATCTGTAACTTTCCAGAATAGTATAGTGTGCTTCATTTTGATTTGTTTAGTATTAGTTATGATTTTCCAAAGTTGATGATAGAAACCTGATACATGAATCCGAGGCTGAACATGTAATTTTTATGTATATGGTTCATGAGCTCGAGTTTTTGGCCACATCTTGAGATGGCTTTGAGTTGTAATTGTGTATTTAAATAGGAGAATGAGATAGATGAATTCATATGATCCACGAGACACGAAATGAAAAATTTATCTGTGACATAACACAAAAAATCCATTATTTTTATTACATTTTTCTTGAGAAAGGAAGCTAAATCAAGGAAATGTGCTTGGAATAATATGAGATAGCCTAGTTAAATACGGTGTTACATGAATCGTGAGATTTATTTATAGCCATTGATTTAGTGTCTTGGTACCATGATGTGATTTATGAACTTGTTTTGATGTGTAATGGCTTGAGTGGGCTTAGTGATGCCAAAAGTCCCTTAAGATGGGTGAGGAGGAGCCAAAAGTCCCTAAGAGTGGGTGAGATAAGGCCAAAAATCTCAAAAAAGAATGAAGCCAAGTCAAAAGTCCCTAGAAATGGGTGAGGCAAATTTAAAAGTCCTAAGAATTTGGATGAGGCTAAACCAACAACCCTTAGAGCCTATGCTTGAATTGTATGAACTTGTATGACATGGAAAAATAGTTATGTATGTTTTCCAGAAGGTTTTATGGCATGCTTGCATTCCTTGACTTAAAAATGCATCATATATGTATGTCTTAAAGGGTAAAAGATCTATTGGGATTCTTTGAATCTCATTCTTTCTCCACATATTTATTTTTACTTAGGTAAAGCTCCAAAACCAAATGGAAGAGGCAATTTGGCTTGAGGTGGAAATATTGACACTAGAATATGAATTTTTGGTACTTGGATGTCAAGAGTTTTGTACAAGAGTTGTATGTATGATGTAAATGGTTGAACATATGTAAAAACACGTATTTATGATGAATAAAAGGATTTTAGAACCAATTGTGTATGTATGTATGTTTTTGACATCTACATGCTTAATTGAACACTTATAGCTTTGTATGTAAGAGCAAATAAGGAAGTGGTTTTGAGATACATGAGTAATTAGACCTCCTAAAAAATTTTTGTATGTTGTTTTTAACTATTCTCACGTGCTTAAGAGGTCATGGTTAGGGTAGGAGAGCATTTGAGTTGAATTTGACCCCATTTGGTGCCTAAAAAGTCAATTTTTGCACCCTATACTCTAAGATGACCAAATGAATAAATTTAAGCTTGAAATTTGACATAAATATAAGTCTCATCTAGAGCTTTTTTATGAGCTAAGAACCATATTATTTTCTAGAGAATCAATTATGAATTTACAAAGTTGGGATAATTATGCAGATTTGGTCTAATTACTATTTATATGGTTAGTCTATGTTTCTATGTCATTCAAGAGTCAAACGAAATTCAATACTCATAAAATTTTATAGGCATAAATTAGACATGATAATATTTCTGTAGTAATTAAGAGCACCCCAATTGGAGCTCTATAAAGGAAGAACCAAATTTTTAAAGTTGATGGTCAATATCAAGATGTAGCTAGACCTTTGGTATTGTTCTATTTTTTTCTTATGGTCCAGATGGTGTTTTCTTGGTCTGAAGCTATTTTTACTCATTATTTAACATCTATAGCTTTCTAGAAAGCTATTATGTACTTGATTTGGATTTTTCTAGAATTAGTTATGATTTTTCAAAGTTCATATCAATAAATTGTTTCTACAACCCGAGAGCAAAAATGCAAATTCATGAGAAATGGGTCTTGATCCATGTTGTAGGCCTCAAATTGTGTTGTTTCTAATTTGTTTGGAAATGGTATGGATGAAAATGATTTGAGGTAAATTTAAATGAATCATGTGGGCAAAATTGAACAATTTTGGTATCCATAAGCTTAATTTCCGTTGCTAAAGCATGCAAGCTCCATACAAATGAGTATGTAATGCTTTGAATATTATGGTATGGGGTGTATGACCTTATGGTATTACATCTACTCACTCCAGCAAATCCAAGGCTCCTTTCTCCTCACTACTTGGAATTGCTGCAATGCTCTCCTAAAGCTTCTTTTCTACCTTATTTTTGTGTGCTCTTTTTTGGCTATCATATATTCCCATCTTGGTTGCCTTCATGCCTTTTTCACCATCTCATGAAGCCTTATTCCAACTGCCTTAGTTGT
This sequence comes from Erythrophleum ivorense, assembly GCA_026724425.1. Taxonomy (NCBI): domain Eukaryota; kingdom Viridiplantae; phylum Streptophyta; class Magnoliopsida; order Fabales; family Fabaceae; genus Erythrophleum; species Erythrophleum ivorense. The sequence goes on from JAIUCV010000018.1 coordinate 7,222,982, forward strand.
AATGAAATGCACTTGACTTTTCAATTGGTAAGTTAGCTTATTTTTTAACTAGTTGCTTCATAAAAAGCCATTAAATTTGCTTCATTTCCAAGCTTATTTTTTCCAATAGTTACTACCCTATGCTTCAGTTTCATCTTGCATGTAGAACAACTAAATTGGTAACCTTCTTCATTTTTTTTGGTAGCCACACTCCAATTATGGCTAGCTTCCACGCCCTAAATAGTTTAGCCTTGGCTTTCTTCCCTTTGTATCATGAAAACATAGTGGTTAGGTATAGCTTAAGTGTTGGCCAAATTTGGGGCCTTGAGAACTCTATTTCACTTGTTGAATTTATCCTCCTCTTCTCCCTTCTTTTGCTCTCCATGGTTTGGAGGAAGAAATCCCTATTTTATCTTTTCTTTTAGTTAAGCTTAAAGTGACCCTAAGTTGGGATTCTATGATTATAGGATGTTTTAGGCTACACTAGGAATTTGGGTAAATTATCCACTAACTCAACTCATTGCTCAAACTCCTGATGGTAATGTTCAACCCATTTGATGCTTTAGGAATTAAATTGGAAGAAGTTGAACAAAAAATAATTAAAGGCAAAAGTAATGCTTTATGTTAAATAATTTAGCTTACTTAACGTATTAGAATTAAGTGGAGAAATTATAAAACTCGTAATTACTGTGAAAAGAACAATTAGACCTATTAGTGTGTTAGAAGGTTACTATATTAGAAATAAGATTGTATTAGTGGTAATAGGATTGCTTATCTTACCATCATCACCACTTAAATTCTCAATTAAGTGAATTGAGACCTAGGTATTGTAAATTAAATGCTAAGACTAATATGGGTAAAGTTAGATATAATAGTGAGGATTTATGATCATAAGGGAGTGGATTTAGGTAGACATTTGGGTGAGGATCAACTTGCTAAAAAATATCTAACATTGACCTCTAAGACCAAATTTTAAACACTCTTATTATGTTGTGAATGAATTTAAAGACTTACGTAGGGTGGCTAAAGTTAAGGTTAAGGTTTGGCAACTAAGTAGAAAGAATAGGTGAAGGAGTATAAAGAGATTATATTGCAACTTAATTCTTAATTATTAAAGTTTAAGGGTGAAACAATGAAATAATTCCTAAGGTTGGGACACTATTATTAACTGTAAAACATGATTTATGTAAATTAATGGACTGGCTAGTAATGGTATTAATACTATAGGTACTTTTAGGATGCTTTGTGTAACACCATAACTTCTAACTCATCATATCATATATATACATGCCTCACATCATTATATTCATGAAGATATAAGGCAAAAGGGGAAAAATAGTGACTTTCTTTGCGTTGCATGGTACTTAAAAATTCGCATTTGATGTCACATAGACCGTGGGAGCTCATGCTATACATTCTCATATTTAAATACATCATTAAAACTCATTTTCATCATAAAATCATGCTCACAGCTCATGGAAACCGAAATGGAGCATGAAATGGGTTTGTTTAATTTCGGCCAGATTTGCCCCTTATTCTGTCCAAATTTAGGAAAATCATAACTAATTCTAGAAAAATTATAATCATGCAATATTAGTCATTCTAGGAAGATATGGATGTATACTTCACACTAAAAATACACCCAGACCATAACATTCATCACAGAGGGTGTTTGACATCCAAAATTGTCCAAAAGTCAGACTGAATTCTAGAACTGTCACAGAATTCTATAGAAAACTTTGAAAATGTCCAATTAATTGCAAAAAAATAAAAAAACTAACAAAATTTACCATTCTAGGAAGCTCTGGATGTCTACCCCATGGTAAAAATAGTTTTAGTTCATGAATCATTAAGGAGAAGGCGTTTGACATTCGAAAAGCTATTGAAGTTGCTGTTGCCTAAGCTGCTGTTTCAAATTACTGATATAAACTTCTAAAATTCATAAATAATTTTATAAAAATAAAAATCACACAAATTTAGTCATTATGGAAATATGAAAATCTTATATTTTTGCTAAAAATAATTCTCGAATGAAACAGATACATTTAGTCATTGGAAATCTATAGAACAGTAACTAAACTCTTGGGGCGCCACTACTACTGACAACCAAATTCAAAAATGCATAACTCTTTTTTCAGACTTCCAAATGAGGTGATCTCAGTGGCCACATAAATATTATGACCTATAGTTTATGACTATAAAATTTTATAAGCATTGGACACCATTTGCCCATTGGATGACACAGAATACAAATTTGCCATTGTGAACAGTACACATACTAGAATCCATAGAAAATCCCAACTTTGAAAATTCATCAAATATTCTCTAAACCTCCAAAAATTATGTTCTTTAGCTTCTCAAAAATCTCTCAAAAAACTATAATTTCATGCCAAATATCAAATCAAGAAGAGCTCATTTGGACAAAAAGTGACATAAGGTTCTAAGATAGGAAATTTATGCCTCATATAGGGTACCAAAGCGTCTAAATGGCTTCTTTCAATGTTTGACTCCTCTTGGGTAAGTTTAAAAGCATGAATATGACTTGTTTGAACTCCCCAAGGGGTCCCAAACGTCATGCATCTCAATTTGGCTATGCCACTTCCACATATACACTAGTGCATCAAACTTTCAAGAAGCAAAAATGGCCATTTCATACTCATTTTACATTCTAGTATTCACATGCCATAATCTCTCATTCATACATGATACATCAACATATTTATACATATTCATGACCTCATAGAACATATACAACCATGGATTACAACATTTTCCATTCATATGGCTTTAAAGTAGCCAATTTCATGGACTTTAATATCCTACTCTCTTCTCCCAAGGGGTTGACTTCCATTACCTTGCTCTCTTGGTTCACTTAGCATGTTAGAGCATTGGAGAGAAGGGGATGAGATTCAAAGAATTCCAATAGCTCATCTCTCATTCAATCATACATAATGAATGCAAACAAGTCTCATAAATGCATGTATAATCATATGGACATGTGCAAACATTCAAGAAGCACTTTCATCATTTAAGAAAGTCATACATAGCATACAAAGGCTTGCCAAGCAAGTAGATTGGCCTCACCTAATTTCTTATGAATATTGGACTTGCCTCACCCATTCTTTAATGTATTCTTAGACTCAACTATACTCTTGGGAGTCCACTTTGCTTTTGGGAGACTCTTTGCTTTGTCTCAACTAATCTTAAGGGTTCTTAGCTCATCTTCACCATAGCTAAGAGTTCTTGGCCTCACCACACTCAAGCAAACCCAAGCATACATCAAAATATCATATAAAACATAATATGTCATCATAAAATCATGACATATGAAATCATGCTAGCATACTTTTCATGGCTTGAAAATGCACATACACACATTCTAAGACAAGCTAACACACATCCATGCATGAGAGAAGGTGGAGAGAGCTACCTTGCTTGTATTTACACACTTTTTCCTTAAGCCTTGAGTCCTCTCCCTTGACCTCACACACTCAAGGGGGTGAAGATCATTTCTCTTAGCCTAGACACATCATATGGAAGCTAATTACACTCTTGAAACAAGCTAGGATATTAAACTTATATTTAAGAACATACTTGGTTCCATAAGTCACATAATGGTTCCATAAACGGCCTATTGAAGCAACCATCATGATTCAAGTTCTTGGCTTCGTTCTCTTCTTATTCCTAGGCCTCTTGACCTCATTTAAGGTCCTTGGAGCTATTACATATTCATTTACAAAAGCCTAGACACAAGTTGCTTCATAAGGTCACATTATGGAAGCCATTATCTCATCTCCCAATCCATGGCTTCTAAATTTTCCCCAAGGGTTCCTCCCTCCTTCTACCATTATAAAAAGTCTTAAACCAAGGTTAAAATGAATTAAAACACTTCTTAACATATTCAAGTAGCCTAGGCCGAGACATGAGGGGGAAGAAGAGTTCGTGGCCTTCTTGATTTTTCCTTGATGGGAGACACACTTGGGAGGCTTCCTAGAGGTTTTAGGAGCTCAAACAAATACTCACATATGCTAGAGAATGCATGAATTAAATCAGTTTTTACAATGTGTTCAAGACTTCTTCACTTTCCTAACTTGAATTTTACTTGCTTTTCTTCCCATTTCTTTGAAATTCTTAGGTACCCACATACTAAATCAATGGATTCTTGCTTGTTTTTGGGCAACAACTGCTACCCCATAATGGTTCTATTTTTGGTCATGACTCTCACATACAAGAGGCAAGAAGAAGAAGCAAAGCTAAAAGGATATCTACCTTAAATCCAAGCTTCTATCAAGAGTCTCTTCCTTTGGTCTTGGTCCCCTTTTGAAAACTCTAATCCTTCCCCTATGGTTCAAAGCCAAAACAAAACTATTTCATCCACCAAAACCATGGAAAGATGAAGTAAGAAGAGAAGAACAACTTTAAAGAAGAGAAAGCCATGAAATTGCTTGAATTTACCTATCTTTTTTGGCTTTCTTCTCCCTTCTCTTATGCTTCCCTTTGTGCGCCTCTTTCAAATCTATTTCAGACTAAAAAGAACTTCAATGGAGAGGAAGGAAAAGGGCTGGACGTTATTTTAAAAGCAAAAGGGTGAAGTTAACATACTTTTTTAACTTTTCATTTTAGTCCCTAATCCATGGTTTGTCCATTTGGTCTCATTTCAACTCCTTTTCAAAATATATCTTTTTCATCATATTCCTTAGGCTCTTAATCATAAGAATTGACTTTGGAATTACTCAAAAAGGATCTGAAACCATTCCAAACTGTTCGGTCAAAGTTTCGGTCAACTAACAGCTGAAATCGTTCACCAGAAGGGTTTCAACTATTCTAGGGGTTCCCATGGTATTCAGGGCCTCTGAGAACCCCGAAAAGCTTAAATTTTTTGTTTAAAAAGTCCTCCTGTGAGTTTTTCAAAAATTTTCAAAAATTACAAAAATACCCCTACTTCCTTTGGCAAATTTTCTGAGCTCTTCTGGCTCTAGTTTTTAGGTATCTTAAACCTTAAATCCTCATTTTCTAATATTTAAAATTTTATCATAATTTTAGTTGGCCCCAATTCCTTCTATTTCAAAGACTTCCTTTTATATTTGGCCCATTTCTGACGTTTACGGAAAAACCGAACATCACATTTCTCACGTTTTACGGAGGGACTGAATGTTACACTTTGATGTTAACTATACATCCAATGGACAATAGGAATATCCTAGCATTATTAGTTCAGTAAGTAAATAACATCCTATTGAAATTTATCAATTATATTTGTCTTGCCACATCATTTATATTCTTTTTGAAAAATCAAAATTTTTCCTTAGTCTGGAACTTTTATTTACAACATGGATTTACCAAAAAGTAATTTTTTGTTTTTGGTAAAATCCTTGATATTGAAAAAGGTTGATATGTATATGGAATCAGTGGGAGAAATCCTAAAAATTTTAATTACAAGTTTTTATGTTGATTACTTGCAAGATTTACTTATGTAAAAACTGAGTAGTATAACTCTATACATGACAAAAAAATTTTTATAGAGAGATTGGAAGCAAGACACAGGTTACTAATGACAATTTTGTTAGCCCTTGGCACATATTGGCTAGTACCCAATTAGCATGGGGTACAATAGATAATAGCCTCATGTGATGACCATCCCACATGTAATGGAGGGATCTTATTTTCAATGAGTTAAGGACTTACGCTAGATTTATGTGAACTATATGTCCATGACATATTGGTTACTTACCCATATGAGTTACATGCCCTTGATGACTATTTGGTTTTGTAAAGGGTCCTTCTAATAAAATTGTTTTAGAGAAAAGTTTCTGAAAGACCATTGATTTAAATTTGAAGTTGCATGCTTATTTTATGATTAATATTGTTTCTCATCGATTTATAATTTTTATAGGAATAAAAGTTTATTTAAAATGCTTTTATGTTTAGGTGCTTATAATTACTTAGCCTATTGAAAGGTATGGATTTCTAACATTGAGATAATCTAACATGCTTATTACAATATTTCAATAGTTAAATCATTTACCATGTTTTTCTTAATTATTAAATTGATTTATTGTAGGATGTTATTTACTTATTTAGTATTTGGAATTTCATATAGTAGAGTCGCCCCTGAGCCTTTCTCAACTACTTAGAGTTAATTATTTTTCATTCTAGTGAGCCTTACATTGATCAGGCAGGCAAAGTTCATTTTAATGTATTTGATTTGTTACCTTGTTTATATCATAGATTTAGCTCCATATTACTCAAAAGCAAGATCTCCCATCTTGTTAAACTTGATTTAGTGGATATGTATGAGAGCAAAGCTTTATTGTTTGTTTGGCTATGATGATTGTATAATTGTAGAAATTTCAATAGGTCTCAAATTTAGGGTAGACTTTGCTAAAATTTCTGCAAATAAATGAACCAAGAGTTACTTTAATGATTTTGGAATGAAGTATAGACATCATGTTATGATTGATTTTCTAGTTACAATAGTTGTTTAGAGCTATAACTTGAATTTAGGAAATGGTTAGTCTTTGAGGTTGAGGCTTATAGAAGTAGTATTTACCCCATTCCCTGTGCTGATCATACTTTTCTTTTTGGGGTGTGATACAAACATAAACAAGTATCCAAGAAATGGTATCTCGAGTTCAATGATATTGTTGTATTCTTTAGATGTAAACAAAACACAGTTGACTTGTGTATATATCTAAAGGTTAGTTCAAGTAAATTTATTTTTTTTTACCATTTATGTTAATGATATCTTGCCTGCAGCTAATAATCTTTGACTATTACATGAAACTAAGAATTTTCTTTCTAACATCTTTGAAATAAAGGATATGGGAGAGGCAAACGATGTAATTAAGATGGAAATATTCTAAGATAGATTATAAGGATTGTTGGGCTTATTTTAATAAGCATATATCAAAAGTTTTAGAGAGATGTACAATGGAAATTTGTTCAAAATTTCCTATTCTAATTTAGAAAAGAGACAAGTTTAGTTTCATGTAGTGTCCAAAGAACATGTTTGAAATGGGAACAAATGGAAGGACTTTCTTATACATATGTAATTAGGAGTTTAATGTATTCCCAAACATTTACTAGATTAGACATCGACCTTGAAGTTGGAATGCTAGGTAGCTGCCAAAGTGATCCATAATTGGATCACTAGAAAGTAGCAAAGAAAGTTCATTGGTCTAATCACCTTAAGGTGATTGGATATTTGTAATGTCTAGTTTCATAAAAATGAAGGAAATGAATATGTATTAAAAGCAAGTCCTTTTAAACAAAAAAGTTAAGGCCTAGAAAAATTAAGATAATAATCTATACATCAAATAATGAAAACAAGAGAGCAGAGGTACCCTGAAACAAAAGCTAAAATAATCAGACAGAATTTAACGGAATAGTTACGAAACGTAATGGTATTTTTGTAATTGCAGGAAATTTTTAGAATACTTATAGGAGGGTTTTTTAAATAGAAAATTTGAGCTCTTTGAGGTTCTCAGAGGCCTTGAAAATCATGGGAAGCCCCTGAGACAGTTAAAGCCCCTCTTATGTACGTTTTCTAATGATGGTTGACCCAAACTTTGAGCTTTTTGTTCGGGAAGGTTTTAGCTCCAAATTGAGTGATTCCAAAGGCATTTTATAAGTTAGAGAATCAAATTTTATGATGGAAAAGATATTTCTAAAAAGGAGCTAAAACGAATCTAAAACAAAAATGCTAAGAAAATAGGACATAACAGGAATTTTTAAGAAACAAATTTTAATCCTTTTCTTTTTAAATGGTGCATCCCACTTCTGATCATCTTAACTGACCTTCTTGCTGTCCAAAATAGAGAGTGAGACCAAGGGAGAGAGGTGCACAAGAGAAGGGAAGAAGAAGAGGAAAACAAAGGCAAAAAAGGTATGAAAATGATGGAATTTCTTGGTTTTTCCTTTAGTAAACTTGTTCTCCTCCTTCCCCTCTTCCTTTCCATGGTTTTATTGAAGTATTTGGTTCTATTTTGACCTATAACTAGAGGAGAGAAGTTCAAAATTCAAAAGGAGAGCTAAAGCAAAAGAAAGAGCATCCAATAAAAGCTAGAATTCAAGGTGAGTTGTTATTTTTCATGGTTGCTTCTCCTTGCTTTTCTTTGGGTGTGGTTCGACCACTATTTGGATAGCCAAGAGGGAATAGTTTTTGAATCAAACCAAGAGTGAAACTTAGAAATTAGAGTGTGAGAAACAAGAATATGCAAAGAAAATAAAGAAAGAACTATGAATTTGCAAGATACCTAACATAGGGATTCAATTGCACCTTGATTTGTAGGAAAGTTTCTAGCTATAATTTAAGGTGTCTAAGAGTTTGTATAAGTCCCTAAGACATGAAGAAAGCCTCCCACATGCATCTCACATCAAAGAAACAAAATAACTTCATGGACTCCTTAAGGAAGCAATGCTTGGGCCTAGACTAGGAGGAGGACCTAGAAAGTGTTTTAAATTTTTCTAAGCCTAGTTTTGCATCATATATGATGGGAGAGTGCGAGAGAAAGCCTTGGAAAAAATTTAGAAAGCCTAGGAAGTGAGATGAAGGTGTAGGTTCCATAATGTGACTTAAAAAAGTAACTTATAGCTAGGCTCCTCAAATTGATTATGTGATGGCCCTAAGGAGTCTAAATAGAGTCAAGAATCATAGATGGAAGGAAAGAATGGAGCTAAGATCATAAATTCTTAGTGTTGCTTCATTAGGTGTTTTATGGAACCATATTGAACCACATCAGTGCCAAAGTTCTTTTAGAGTGTGTGTGGCATTAGAGATTATTTCAAGAGTGGAATTAGATCCCTTTTGATGTGTTTAGGCCAAAGGAATCAAGCTCCACCTCCTTGTAGGTGTTTGGTCAAGGGAGAGGAAGAAATTTCAAGGGATAAAGTGCGTTCTTGCATTCAAGGTAGCTCTCTCTCTTTTCTCTCATGCATCTTTGAGTGTTTTTTTATCTTTGAATATGTGTATATATGTTTATGCCTTGAAAAATATTTCTAGCCAATGTTTAAATACCATGGTACTATGATGCTTTGTTATGTTCTTGAAAGATGTTTTTATGAATGTGTTTTGGCTTGCATTAGCTTGGTGAGGCCAAAAGTCCCTTTGCAAGGGTGAGGATGAGCCAAAGGTCCATAAGAGTAGATGAGACAAAGCCAAAAGTCCCTAAGAGTGGGTGAGACAAAGCCAAAAGTCTCCAGAAAAGTGACGCTTAGTCAAAAATCCCTTGAAAATGGATAAGGCAAGTCCAAAAGTCCTAAGGAAAATGGATGAGGCTAAACCATTGTCTTGGCAAGGCTATATATGAAGAATATGTCTTCTTGAATGTGAGAATTGTTCTATGTAGGTGTATGAATTTTAAGATAGTCATGCATGTATTTTTGGACTTGAAGTTGCATCCATCATGCATGTTTGAAAGGGTGAAAAGCTATTGGGATTGTAACATCCGGTTTTTGAAAATGAGAGAAAACACGAGAAACATAACGTACGGTTTCTCAGTAAACGAACGACATTCACTGGATACAAAAGGAAGTCCCTCGAAATGAATTAGTTAAGGTCCCAAAAAATTTGGGAAGCATTCTAAACTCCTAAAAATGAGAATCTCAAGTTCAGACAGAAGAAAAAACTGAGCTAGAATGAAAAAATGAAATGTAACGAAAGATTGACGAAACGTAAGGGCATTTTCGTCATTTTAAACAAAATTTAAAATTCTCATTAGAGGGCCTTTTAAATGAAATTTTTGAGTTTTTCGGGGCTCTCAGAGGCCCTAAAAACCATGGGAAGCCCTGGGACAGTTAAAACCCCTATAGTGGACATTTTTCAATGTCGATTGACCTGAACTTTGACTGATTCATTCGAGAAGGTTTTAGCTCCGATTTGAGTGATTCCAAAGGTATTTTATTTAATTAGGAACCTAAATTTTATGATAGAAAAGACAATTCTAAAAAAAGAGTTAAAATGAGCCTAAACGGAGTAAATAGGTGCATAAGGGCAAAATGGTCATTTTGAAAAATTATAAAAGAGGCTTCTTACCGTAAGATTATACCTCATCACCTTCTCCAAGCTTCCATTTGCAGAAAAATGGATAGCAATAGTGTCACATTAAGAGGGGAGAGAGAGAAGAAGTTTAAGCTTCCGTTTAAGTAAGTAAACGGCCATGTTTCATCCCGTGCCAGTTAGGAAAGTTGTTTTTCTCTCTAAGAGCTCTCTAATGGTGGTTTTCTTTTCTTAAAAACTTGAAGATTTAGGTCTAACCTAAGCCAAAAAGAAACTCTTTTTAAGAAATCAATTGGTGAAAAATAATCTATGCGAAGAGAGCTCTGTTTTAAAGTAAGACTTCACTTGAAACACTTGCAAAATCTTATGTTTTCAAGTCATTTAAGCGTAAGTCTAGAGAGAGAAAGTGAGAGAGGAGAGTTTTTCTTTATGGATTCTTGATGGAACCAAAGGTTATGGAGTGTGAGGATTAAGAATATACAACTAGAATTGAAAAGGAAGCTTAGAATGCAAGTTATGAAATTTAGGGATTTGGTTGCACCTAGGCTAAGATGAAGGCTTCCTAGTAGTAATTTAAATTGTTTAAGAGTATATATGAGTTCCTAAGACACCAAGAGAGCCTCCCACATGCTTCTCCTATTAAAAAAATTAAAAAAAAACTCCATTGGTGCCTTATGGAAGCATAGCTTTGGCCAAGGAGAGTCCATGCACCTAGGGAGTATTTTAATTCCTTTTAAGCTTAGTTTTGTATCATGTATGATGGAGAGTATGAGAGGAAGCCTTGAAAGAGTTTAGAAGTCATAGAAAGCAAGATGGCCTTATTGTTCATAATATGGCTTAAAGAAATAACACCTAGCTAGGCTCATAGAATTGATTGTGTGATAACTCCAAAAGGTTAATGAAGTCAAGAATCATAAATGAATAGATAGAAATGGAGCCAAGATGATGTTTTCCAAAGGTTGCTTCATTTAATGCATTATGGAACCATAATAGAGCCTTATGAGTCACCTAGCCTTTCTAGTAATTGTGTGGCCTTAGACTTTGCTCAAGAGTATAATTAGCTTTCATATGACGTGTCTAGGCCAAGAGGAATGATCTCCACCTTCTTGGGTGTGTGAAGTCAAGGGAGAGGATTCAAAGCTTAAAGAAAAAGTGTACAAATGCAAGCAAGGTAGCTCTCTCCACCTTGTTTCATGCATAGATGTGTGCTTACATTGTCTTGAATGTGTGTATGTATGTTTTAAGCCATAAAAAGTATTCTAGCATGATTTTATATGCCATGGTACCATGATGATGCATTATGTTTCTAAATGATGTTTATAATGCTTATTTTAGTTTACTTGAGTGTGGTGAAGCCAAGAACCTCTAGCCATGGTGAGGATGAGCCAAGAACTCTTAAAATTGGTTAAGACAAAATAAAAAGTCTCCCAAAAGCAAGGTTGACTCCCAAGAGCAATTTTGAGTCCAAGAACCTCTTAAAGAATGGATGAAACAAGTCTAAAATCCACAAGTAAATGGGTGAGGCTAATCCACTTTCTTGGCAAGCCTTTGTATGCTATGTATAACTTGTTCAAATGTTAAAAATACTTTTTAAATGTTTACACATGACCATATGCCCATGCATGTATTTGTAAGACTTGTATTGCATACTTTATGTGTGATTGAATGGAAGATGAGTTATTGGGATTCTTTGAATCTCATCCCCTCCTCTCCAATGTCTTAATATGCTAGGTGGAACAATTGAGCAAGGTATTGGAGGCCACCAAGCCTAGAAGAAGAAGATTGGCATCAAAGTGTATGAATATGCCTAGTTTTACTTCCTTTTTAGCCATACACATGGCATATGATGTAATTCCTTGATGAAATTGTTATGTAACCATATGAGTATGTGTAATTATGTTGATATATTATGTATAAATGAGAGTTAAGGTCATATGCATGAGAATGTACAATTCTGACATGTAATGGTAAACTAGCATGGTGGAAATATATGCATAAATGGAGTTGGAATGGCCAAATTGAGATGCATGAAGTTTGGGACCACTTGGGAAGTCCATACAAGTCCTATTTATGCCTATAAACTTACTTAAGAGGTGCCAAACACTAAGAAAGACCATTTGGGCACACTTGGTTTCTAAAATGGACCAAAATTAACCATATTGGAAACCTACACCACTTTTTATCCAAATGAGCTCTTCTTGGTTTGATATTTTGTAGACATTTAGAGCATGTTGAGAGATTTTTGGAAAGCTAAAGTGTAAAATTTTTTGAGGTCTATGGAATATTTGATGAATTTTCAAAGTTAAGAAATTTTCTGAATTTGGTCTAGTGCACTGTTCATTCAAGTCTAAAAATGAATTCTATCACTCAAAGGACAAATGATGTCCAATTATCATGAAATTTTATAGGGAAAAACTATACATTCCCAATTACTTGTGCCAGCTACAAGCACCCCATTTGGATGTTTAGAGAGGGAGATATGAATTTTTAAAGTTTCTATCCAGTATCAGGCGTCCAAACTAACCCAGGTTATTGTTTGATTGGTTTTCAACACCTAGACATTCCTAAACTGGTCTGGAGTTATTTTTTCCCTCTAACTAACATCTGTAGCTTTTCCAGATTGGTATCATTTACATGGATTAGAGTTTTTTAGAATTAATTGGACATTTTTTAAGTTCACAGCAAAAAACTAAATCAGTACCAGTAGCCAACCAGACCTCTAGACCTTTTCAAATGTAAAAAGTCTTTTATGTTGTGTCTCATAGCCTGGACATATTTTTAACATAAAGTATACATGTGTAGCTTTCCATAATGGCTAGGAATGCATGATTTCAATTTTTTTAAAATTAGTTATGATTTTTCAAAGTTTGTGACAGAAGTTAGAAAATTTTGGCCAAAAATGCATATATGAATTTTATGCTTCCCTTTACTTTCCACGAGTTGTTGGACACTTTTGGTGATGGAAATGAGTTGTATTCATGTAATTAAATATGAAAATGTGATATATGAGCTCACATGGTCCACGAGGCATCGAATGAAAATTTTATATACGACACAACGCTAAATAATGCATTATTTTAATGTCATTTTTCCTACTCTCTTATACAATCCATGATATGAGACATGGAAGTAGCATAAATTGAGTTAGGAAATTATGGTGTTACAGGGATTCCTAGAATTTCACTTTTCTCTCTCCATTTCCCTAACATGTCTAGATGGACCAAATGAGCAAAGAAATAGAAGCCACCATACTTGAAGGCAAGAAGATTGACAAAGAAGTTGTTAAATGTTTGTATTGTAATTATTTTGTTGTCAAAAGATGTAAGTTCATGATGTATAAGAGGTATACCTACTTGAACATATGTAAATACATGGATATATGATGTATGTATGAGACTTAAAAGCATATGAATGATATTGAATGTTTTTTTACATTGAATGGCAAAGATGAGCATGTAAGATCATTGTGTGTGTCGATAAGTGGGAGAGTGATTTTGTAATGTATGGATATTTAGACCCTTTATACATGTTTAGAGGTATGTTTTGTTGCTTTCTCACCTGCTCAAGTGACCTTGGAAAAGCTAGAAGCCAAAATGGATCATTCTTGACCCTTTAAGAGGCATAAAAATGCCATTTTGTAACCCCATATCACAAACTGACCAAATGGACGAATTTTCTCATAAAATTTGGCATGCATATAAGCCTCCTCTAGAGTTTTTAGGAAGCTAAAATGTGGATTAATTGGAGCTTTAGAGAATTAATTATGAATTTTCAAAGTTTCCAAAAAGCTACTGAACTGGTATAGTTACTATTCATATAGTTAGTTTCTTTTCTTATGTCATCTAAAGGTTAAACGGTATCCAATGCTTATAAAATTTTACAATAATAAACTAGACATAATAAGCTTTCCATGGCCACCAAGATCACCTCATTTGGAGGTCTGAGCAAAAAAATATGAATTTTTAAAATTTGGAGACAGTACTAGCAATGCAGCAGTACCTTTGGTATTGTTCCATCGATTTTCAGTGGCTAAACACTTCTATTTTAGTCTAAACCTATTTTTAACTTAAGTTAACATCTGTATCTTTCTAGAATGGTATAGTGTGCTTGATTTTGATTTTTCTAGAATTAGTTATGAATTTCCAAAGTTGGCACTAGAAATATGGCAACTTGGGATTCTTGTGACATTTTGAGATGATTTTGAGTTGTATGAATGTAATTTAATTAGAGAATGGTATGGGTGAGTTGAAATGGTCCATGAGGTGTGAAACAAAAATTTTAAGTCTGACGTAACGCAAAATAATTCATTATTTGAATTGAATCTAGAAATGAGATGGGGAAAGGCTAGATGAATATGTTGTTACAATATTCATATTAAAATTTTACTAGTTATGTAGATACAAGTAGAAGGAAATCCATTTTTGGCTACTTGTATCTTTTGGTCGAAAGAGCCATCTCATAGAAGATAAGTTTGTGGCATGCTTTGAAGCCACTATCCATGGTTTATGACTATGGAATTTTATTTTAAAACTTGGAATTATTGACAGTATTGCTAAGCTACTAAAAAATTATTGTGGCAATGCCATAGTTATCTTCTTTTCTAAGAATGACAACTATTACAAGGCTACTAATCATATGAAATTGAAAATACTTTGTCATTAAAAAAGAAGTTTAGAAACATAGAGTGTCAATAGAACATATTAGCATTAGTCTTATAAAAGTTGATCCTCTCACAAAAAGGTTATCGTACAAGACATTTAATGATCATGTTATGAATATAGGCATTATTGCTAATAATGATTGTTGAACGTTATGATTGATGTTCTATGTTAATGTATTTTGACACATTCAGAGCTTTTTAATGGATATGTTTATGATTTTTTTATTAATTAAATATCCTATATATGATTGAATTAGAATAATAATGATATGTTTGCTTTTATTAAGGACATTATGTTGGACCAATTATGTACTTCTCATTTATAAGTCATAATAAGGAAAAGAGACTGATATAATAGCACATATAATGAAGTATTTTGAATAAACAAAAGTAAAAGAGGCCAAGAGATAGAAACACAATTTTCTTCTTACTAGAAAGGATCAAGAAGATTTATTATAGGCTTAGAATAATTAAGGAATATGAATTAATAAATGTAGTTTACATAATTTTTTTTACTGCATTTATGTTGTTTATGAAAAATTATGAGATTCTAAGATTTTGTGGATTATTTATAATTCATGAATTTTATCATTAGGAAAACAATAGACATCAAGAGGCCTTATCATTGAAGTATAGGGAACAAGCTTACCCACATCTAGTAAACCAGCAAAAGAAGAGCCAAGAAATGCTTGTAAATGGTGTTCTTCAACTTGGCAATTCATATATATTTTTTCTTAACTTTTAGGCAATTCCAAACTAGTGACCCACTCATTTTGATAAGTTCTACCAGTTCTTTAGCAAACATATTTTAAAGGTTAACCAAATCGAATCAGTGATCCTTTCACTAGTGTTTTTATCGGATCGACTGATGCAATCCAATTTTCTCAATATTGGTATTTACATTTCTCCAATTAACAAAAACACTCTTTTTTCTCCTTGTTTTTAATGTTTTGCAAAACAAGAGTTGACAACACTTAAAAAGATATTATGAATTTCTTGTTCCCAAAATAAAGATTTTATTTACTATTTTCAACCATAACTATTGAAAATAACACTTTCAAACAATCCGGCTTTGAAGTTGTTAGGTCTCTTTAACTTTAATTCAAAAAAAAAAAGTCATTGCACAAGTTTTAAGTCCTAAAATTAATAAACCTATACATTAGTGCTTTTATCAAGTTTAGGAATGCCCAAAAAAAAAACTAATGTTCAACAAGTTTAATATTTTGAGGACGAATTCATCCATTCAATAATTTTCAGAGACTAAAACTAAAAAAGCACACATTTAAGGATTAAATTGTAAATTTACTCAATAATAATTAATAAATTTATGGCAAACATCTTAATTACTATAAATTAAAATATAAATATAATTAATATATAACAATAAGAGTCTTCTTTTTCTTTTATCATAAATACATTTATAAGAGCCATTATAAGATCTTTAATTTTGAACACAAATGTTCAATAAATAATGCCTCTAACATTCTGGATCAATTCTTAAAGAAAAATATTAAGAGACTTTGTTCTATCTTGAGCAAGACATATTTGTTAACTAATTTATTGAAAATTGTACAAGATAATATTTTTTTGAAAAAGAATGACAATATCCTAACTATTGATATATGGTAAGTGAAACCTGGATCCCCTGCAATAGGGGTTCTTACTATAGGGGGTGCAGTAGCTTAATTTTTGGCTTTTTTAATTTTTTAATGATTATTATTATTTTGTTTTTGAAGGTTTAAAGTTTATAATAGAAGGTAAAAATTACAACTTTGAGGATAAAAAATTTAACTGTGAGAAAAAATTATACTTAAAAAATTTTAATTATGTGGCACAGTTAAAATTTTTGAAGTATACATTTTTCTTACAATTACAATTTTTACCTTTTATTTTAAATTTTAAACCCTCAAAAACAAAAATTAAAAATAAAAAAGTCTAAAATTAGGCTATTGCATGGCGTGCAATAGGATCCCATACTGTAGGGGATCCTAGTGCATGCTAAGTGAGAGAAGGTAAATCTCTAGATTTGAAACCAAGAATTTGTCCATTAAAATTGTTTTTAGGTTTTCATTTTATTAATAAAAAATTCAAATTATAATCTTAATAAATTTAATAGTTGCTCAATATATACATTTATAAAATCCAAACTTTTATAAATTTACTAAAACAATAGAGTTTGAGAAAAATAGGTATGTAGAATCAAATAATAGATAAATGAATATAAGCAGATCCTAATCACACGTACACAAAGTGACAATACTTGCTAGCCAAGAAGGAATGGAAGAGATGAAAGATGAAAGACCTCATTGCATGGTTTTGCTTTTTGCAGTGCAAGGTCACATCAACCCCATGGTCTAATTCTTAGTCAGCCTAATTGGTTGAATGGAGGAAAGGGATTATGTCTTAAATCATAAAATTTAAAATTTTAAATATTTATTATATTTTTCAATTATTATATAACATTTTTTTATTTTTTATTATTTTTTAAATAGTAATATATAAGCTATTTTCTACAATCAAAATTATTTTTTATTTTATTTTTCATTTCATTCAATTCTATTCTATGTATCAAATGCATCTAAAGCATTTGGATCAAAGGGATGTGAGAGTCACCATGGTCACCACTTGCTTTGTGTTGAAGACCTTACATAACAAAGGATCAACTTCCATTGCACTTGAGAACATCTCTAATGGCCATTGTTGGCTCAAGGTTGTAGATCTAAAACTTTTATGATAGTAAGCCTGAATATTATTTATGTAAAAGCCCATTTGAATTCTTTGGCCTATTTTTTGGATTTCATATAGCCCATTATGTATTCCTTGTTTCAGTCCACAATGTATCTGATTTAAGACATTTATTGTCATGACCCAAATTTACTAAAAGTATTCCAAAATCGCTTAGATTATAAAAAGAGACCCTAAGAATGAAATGAAATAAGGTAAGATAGAGCTAGATTAATAAACAGAGTATCTAGTAATGAAGGTAAGGATCTAGAGGTCGTTAGAAATCAAAGTTGAAATAGCTAAACGACTTAATATGGAACATAGTAGCAGAAATCATAATTTCTGGCAACTTCTCAAAAATTTAAAGAAATGATTTTCAAATGATAAAATTGAGCTCAATAGGATTCTCAAAGACCCTAAAAATCATGGGAACCATCAAAATAGTTAAAACTCTTATTATGTGCGATTCCAATAAAGGGTTAATCAAAACTTTGACTGGAGGATTCGGGATGGTTCTGAATCTCATAAAATTGAAAGAAAATATGTTTAATAAACTAGAGGACCTAAATTTTTATATAAAAAAGATAGTTCTAAAAAAGGATCTAAAATGAGCTCAAATGGCATAGTCAAAGTGTAGTGACAAAATTGTAAATATAGAAATTTTGAGAAAAAGCTAAATCACTACCTTGTTGCTCCATATCAACCACGTCATTTACCCCTTTTCATTTAGATATGACTTCTAGCCCCTTGAACTAGAACCTCTATGGCGTAAAGAGAGAAGGAAGAGAGAGAAAGGAAAAATAAGCATGGAAGGTAAGGAAAAAAGCTTTTTTTTCATACTTTTCCCTTCACAAATATGATTCCTCTCCTCAAAAGCTTTCTTTTGATGGTTTTAGTTCTTTAAAAAGACCATCTTTGTGGCTGGTATGTTAGAGGAAGGAAGGAGTTTGAGGAAAGCAAGCTAACCATAAGATTCTCCATTGAATAAAGGAGCTATCAATGTATGAAACTATGTAAGATTTTTTATATTTCTTTGTTCTTCCCTTGCTCTATGGTTTTGTCCAGCCATAGAACTATATGATGGGAGTAGGTTTTGCATGGGAACAAAATAGAACCAAAGGTTTTGAAGTATGAGAAATAAGAATATGTAATTGAAAGCAACTAAAAATCTATAGATTGCAAAATGTAACAATTAGGGTTTCAAATGAACTATAGAACATTTGGAACCATAGAGGAGTATTTTAAGCTATATAGAACCATAATTAAGCTAAAGAGAAGCTAGAGAACATAGCCATGCATTAAAATCTAAGAAGGAAGAAAGAATACTCCAAGTTACCTCCATGCATGACATGTCTGGGCCTAGGAGCACTTGGAGCACTTAGAAAGAGTTTCTTTTTTAGGTTCCAATAATTTATGAGACTTAGAGATGAGAGGAATAAATAATTATGGAACAAATGGATTGAATTTAGAAGCTCTAGAATGAAAGTAGAAACTTTAGGGCCTAAAATGGGGTAAAGAAGCAAGTAGGCTTTAGACACTTCTAGCTAAAGATTTGATGGCTCAAATGGGTTCCATTGAGGTCATGTAGCATATAGCCTATGGGAAATTGGAACTTAAATGAGGAAAAATGGAAGTTGCTTCCTAATGAGTTTAAATGGACCTTAAAACACAAGTTAGACTAAAATGAGAATAAATGTTAGTAATAAAGCTTTGAATGGATCCAAATGGGCTAATTTATATTATGGATTCATGCTTGTAGGCCTAACTAACCCAAACATACCAAGTTGTGGATGTCAATTGGTGGAAAACCAAGATAAAGAACAAAAACAAAGGGTTGGTGGCAATTCGAGCCTCCATTAAGCCTAAGGTAGATTTCTCTCCACCTGCATGCAATTGAGTGCTTGAATGAGTAGATATGCTTGTGCGTTTTGTTGCTTGATACTTTCATGAAGTATGACCCATTATGTTTTCATATGAGCTTTATGAGCATTTTATGTTTATGAAAGGTTTATGTGATGGCTCCTAGCTCCCCATGGCATGGAATTAAGTGTAGTAGTTCTTCCTTGGCCCTCGGTTGAGATTAGTAGAGCCCAACTAGTTTTATGATGTTGCCATAGCTAGAAATGAATGAATTTTTATGTTATATGATGCATATAATTTACATGATGCATGTGCATAGTATTCTTGCATCACATACATTGTATTCACTCATGGCATTCTTGTTTGCATTGAATTGGATGAGTTTATGCTACTGAAATTCCCCTCGAATCTCACCCCCTCACTCCCACTAACATTTTTACTTTCCTCAAGCAAAGGAAAAGAGGTTGAGAGGCATTAGAACATAGGAATTGTTGTATTATAAAGCTTGTAATGCAAATAGTCTAACTTTTAATAAGTGTTTATGTAAAACTAGACAAATATGTATAGATGATGGTTATTTATGTATTTAATGATGTTTATGAATGGAACCAAGCATTTAAGGATGAGAACATGTATGTTAGTTATGTGAATGTATGATTTGGCAAAGAATGGTTAAGATAACGTATGGAATGTCATTGGAAAGCATGTGCTAGTTAGGTTTCAAGGGGTTAAATTTTGATCCAAGTCCTTTGGCATGATATGGAATAGTTAGAAATGTCATTTAGGATGATTAAAACTTGCTCTAAGTGGAAGAATTCCATTTGGATGCCAAATGACCCAAAAGGATACCAGGGTTAGGCATAAAAAGACCATAAACAACTCCTATACCCAAAGTAGCCCAAATGACCTAGTTGGAGTTTAAGATTTGGCATGCATGTAAACCTTTAAGAGAGTTTTCTGTCAGGCTAAGAACCATAATTTTTAGAGACCCACAGAATATTCCACGAATTTCCAAATTTCCAGAAATTAGATAGAATAGTCCATGTTACTGTTCATATGGTAATTCTAGTTTTTAGTGGATTTAAAGGGCCAAATGAACTCCAATACTCATGAAATTTTTAAAATTATAAGCTTTCTAAGGCCACTAAGTTAAAAAAGAGTTGTATAGAGGAAGTTATGAATTTTTGAAAATGAGAGTCTAATGATGTCCGAACATTATGGCAATATATGATATGCCATTTTTTTTGTGAAACAAAGAAGCTCAATTGCTCCTAAGATTTTACAAACTTATAGAAAATAATATAAGCTTTCCATGGCTCTTGAGACAACCCAATTTGGAGTTGTGTAGCTTAAGATATCCATTTTTAAAGTTTAGGTCTGTCATATGCCCTCTATTTCTACCAGTGTTATTATTATATTGTATTTGATAAGGCAAATGAACTTAATTTCACTTGAAATTTTTATAGCATATAGTTCACATCTAAGATTTCTATAGAAACCAAGTTTGCATGATTTGGACTTGTATAGATTAAGTTATGAATTTTCAAAATTAGTGCATATTTTTGGCCACTATGTCCACTTTGGGTTTTTGATCCTTTTAAGGGGTTCCATGAGCTAAACATGTTAAAATGAGTATAAACAAATTTTTTTTATGATGAAAATAAGTTAAGGAAAAGAAAGAATGAAGGTTGAATCCCTATAACTTAAATTGACTCATAAGTGGCCCGATTTAAGTGTTGAAAACTATGAATGGATGTGAATCTTTGCTGGAAACTCTATAATTAATATGCATGAGTTGGTTAGATAACTTGTAAAGGATAAAGGGCTTCAAACCTTGTCAATACAAGAGCTGAGTTAAGATCTTGTCAATAAGGTCCAAGATCTTGTCGACAAGATCTTATATTCTATAATGTAAAATCTGAGACCTTGTCAACAAGGTTTTTTAATAGTAAGTACAAGGTCTTTTGATGTAATAAATTATAGCATATATTATGTGATAGTATGACATTGGTCTAGCTATACTAGTTTACTAAATGACAAATTAATTAATGCATAAATGACAAAAGACTTATGGCTTTTGTGTAAACTAAGGTTAAAACAGAGATACTTTCTACTGCAGCTGTCTCTAATTTTTACATAAAGATGAAATGTTTTTCTAAACCATGTATTGAGCTTTATAAGAGAATTTATGGTGAGCTGACTAGATGAGTTGCATGGGAAGAGCTCTATTACTGACATTAGCTGCAAAGATGAAAGTATGTGAACGTTTGAAATGAAACAAGACTACTCTAGCTAAAAAGAACGTTAAATAATCAGATTTATCCCTAATGGCTAAGAGATGTTGAAAGCTTATATATATGAGCAAATTCAAGTGCAAAGATAAGAAGTATTATAGAGAAAAACAAAAAGAAAGTGCTTTGAATTGAAAATCTTTGCTTAGCGTCTAGTATATCTACTTATTAGGAGTAAAATATTTTAAGCATTGAAAGAATCCTAAAACGAGAGATAAAATTACTTCAACAAATTCTTTGTACAAGTTTGAGTGATTTAGTTAAGGGTTAGCTATATAAAACTAACTTTTCTAAAAAGTTTAAGGTAAGTTTGGAAACCTGTGTTAGCAGTGAGCATGATGTAAAACCATTGTCTCTGTAAGTTTATTGATTATAGTAAGAAAATTCCTTAAAGTTTTAAAGGGATTGGATGTAGGCTAAAGGGGGTTGCACCAGGATAAATCTCCCTATAATTTTCTCTCCCTTTACTTCTATTTATAGTTTGCTGAACTTACCTCCTTTACCTTTGGAGGACCTCTGTTTAAGCTATTTAATTTGCTTGTGTGCTACTTCATTTTCACATTTCAATATGTTGCTCTATATCACTATCAACGCCATTTATTCTTGAGAAGATTGTTACTATATTATACATATATACTTTTCTGCTTGCCCTCTATTAAGTTTGTTGGCCTTTAGTTGAATATTGTTTATATCCTCCATTTTTTATGCATTTAATTTTTGGAGTCACTCGGTTCTCCATTTTAATAAAAGCAAAAATTTCATTTTTCACACATCACATCTACTCACCAACCTTTAGGTATGATTATCAATTGATATCAAAACTAGTCTCATTTGATTATGTCTAATAGTCTAGAGAAAAGGTCTATTATTTTTGTTGAAGAAAATGGCTACCAACATGCTTAAAGGAGCTTATTTCCAAAAGGGTTTTTAAATTGTCAGACCACCTTATTTAACAGGAAAGAACTTCTCATATTGGAAGAAAAGAATGAAGATATATATATATATATATATATGCACTACATATTATTTTTTGTGGGAGATTATTGAAGAAGGACTAAATATGCCAAAAAATGTGGACCTAACAATGGGAGCCATTGTTGATAAACCCAGAAGTAAGTAGACTAAAGATTATATTAAACTGATACAATGTAATTATTGTGGTAGAAATATTCTGTCATGTGCCATTAGTAGACCAGAATATGATAGAATCTTAAGCTATGAAATGGTTAAGGAGATGTGGGAGAAACTCATTGTCACTCATGAAGGAATATCAAAGGTCAAAGAAAGTAATTTAAATTGCTTGTGTACAAATATGAACTCTTTCATATGAAAGAGAGTGAAGATGTTAAAGAAATGTATAACCAGTTTGCCAAACAAGTTGGAGATGTAAAAACTTTGGATCATAAATATACAGATTATGAGCTTAACCGAAAGATTTTTAGAAGTCTACCATAGAAATGGCAATCTAAGGTGGTCTCCATCGAGAGTGAAAATCAACAAGCTCTCTAATATGATGAACTTTGAGGAATACTCATTTCACATAAGAAAAATCATTTACAAATATATGAGTTAGAGTACAAAAGAAAGATGATGGCACTAAAAGCTGTTGCTATTGAAGAACCTTCTACTAAAGAAGATGAAAGTGAGCTAGATAAACAAGACATAGCTGTTTTTCTTTAAGAGGCTAGATAAGTATGCAATGAAGAAGAAAGATCTCTAGAAGACTAAAGAAAATACCTTTAAAAGCAACCAAAAAAGGAAGAATTAGTGAAGAACACTATCACTTGCTACGAGTGTGGGAAAAATAGACACATCATAACAAAGAATCCATAATTGAAGAAGAAATATGCTAAATCATTTGGAAAGAAGAAAGTTATGGTAGCTTAAAGTGATGATGATGAGGAAGAGGAAGGTTTACATCTCATAAATATTATATATATACATACTTTAACACCAAATTAAATAAAATCCTATTCTATTATCAAAGTATCATCATTCATACTCTTTGACTTCCATTCTTTGCTCTATGAGACTCACCTAGACATGGTTAGACATGAAGTAAGGAAGAGTAAGATTCAAATAATTCCAATAACTCACTCACCCTTTCAAGCATACATATATGGTATATTTTAATGTCAAAAAATGCAAGCATGCTACAAATGCTTCTAGTAGATATACATAGTCACATTTTTAAGTCACATGAACTCATTCAAATCAAACATAAGTTTTAAGGACTTTTAGTCTAGTCTCACCTAATTCTTTGAGACTTTTGGATTAGTCTCACCCACTTTTAGGGATTTTTGACTTAGTCTCACTCACTCTTGAGACTTTTGACTTTGTCTCACCCATTCTTAGGGACTTGTGGCTTTTCCTCACCTACTCTAAGGGACTTTTAGCACAATCTCACCCATTAACAGCCATACACATTCAAATTGTCATTCAAAAAACATAATGGTATCAAAGTATGAAACCAATAGATATAAATATATTTCATAGTTCAAACATACATACAAGCATTTAATGACAATTAAACAACTAAAAAATGCATATAAAAAAGGATGGAGAGCTACCTTGAGTTAAGAAGCACAAACTTTTTCCTTGAACTTTGCTTCCTTTTCTCAGCCTCACATACACACCTAGGAGGATCTTGATTTGCTTGGCCTAAATATATCAAATAAGACACAAACACATCATTGGAGCCCATTCTAGTCTTATATTAGCTCTACATAAGCTTATTCTAACTTATAGCATACTTATGGTTCCATACAATGACATAATGAAGCAACTCATATAATCCATGATCTTGGCTCTAATTTCTCACTCAATCTAAATCACATGACTCCATTTAAAGTCATTAGAGTCATCATAAACTTATTTCAAGAAGCCAAACATCAAATTGCTTATTTATGCCTAAAGGAACCTTAAACTTCTAACTTTTAAAATATGATTTCTAAATTTAAACCAATAGTTTCATTGGTATTTATTATTCATATCTAGACCATTTCTATCCTTGGAATTAAAGAAAACTCTTTTTAGGTACCATTTAGACCCTTTGGCTGAGATATATAGCAAGTGAAGAGCCTATAGAGTTTCATTCAATTCCTAGGGAGTTTGGTATCCATGAAGTTTCCTAGGTCTCTTATGAACTCATGCATACTCTTATATAAGCTAGATTACCATTAGAAAGTTTCAAATTCTAGTTGCAACTAAAACCCTACTTACCATAACTTATTTTCTAAAGCTTTCTTTTAGTTCCAATTACATATTCTTATTCCTCATGCTCTAAAACCCTTTATTCCTACCTTGTAATGACCTAAATTCATCCTCTCCTAGATGGGCCTAGGTTTGGCCAAAACTCACAAGGAAGAAAGAGGTAAGATGAAGCAAAGTTACACCTTAAAACTTGCCTTGTTTTCAAGCTTTTCAAGAGAACTCTTTAAAGTTTTTAAGCTTTCTTTAAATTCCTCTCTTCCTCCTACTGAACTAGCCATGAAATAGCCCCAAATAAGTCACCAAAACCATGAGAAGAGATAGGAGAAAGAAGAGAAGAAGTTTAATATAGGAGAAAGTACAAAAAAGTGGCCATTTCTTACCTTTCCAAGCTTGTTTTCCCTTTCCACTTTTCCTTTCCTTGTGCACCTCTTCAAGGTGTCTTAGAATCTAGTTTGAGGTAGAGCAAAGTTAGTGGAAATGAGAGGAGAGTGTGGGATGTGGAAATAAGAAGCAAAAAACCAAGTTATAACACTTTTTTCCAATTTAGTCCCTAAACTTAGTTTTTTTCCATTTAGGCTCATTTCAACTCCTTTTTTAGAACCATCTTCTTCATCATAAAATTTAGATTCTCTAGCTCATAAAATGCCTTTGGTTTAACTCAAATTGGATTTAAAACTTTACCAAACTATTCGATTAAAGTTTTAGTCAACTAACACTCTAAAATGCATACTAGAAGAATTTCAACCATTCTAGGGGTTCTTATAATTTTTAGGGCCTCTAAGAATCTCAGAAAATTCAATTTTTCTATTTATAGATCCCTCCTTTGAGTTTTCAAAATGTTACCTGAAATTACAAAAATGCCATTATCTTTTAACTTAATTTTATTTAGTCATCTTGACTCCGGTTTTAGGACATCTTTGACTTTGTATTCTTACTTTTAGATGTCTAGATTATTACACTAATTTTGTTTGGCCTCTAATCATTTGCGTCTAGGGGCTTCCTTTTGTAACTTATTAGTTTCAAGCCATTTTAGAAAAGCAGGTATTACATGAACCATGCTCATAAAAAATGATCTTGCCAAATACTTTTAGATTAAAGCCATAAATACTGTTTGTCATATTTTGAATTGTTGCATCACAAGAACAATTGTTAAAAAGATTCTATATGAATTGTGGAAAGGTAGAAAACCTAATGTTAGTTATATTCATGTGTTTAGATGTAAATGTTTCATTCATAACAACAGAAAAGATAACTTAGGAAAGTTTGATGCTACAAGTGATGAAGGAATTTTCTTAAGATACTCAACAACTAGTAAAGCATATAAGGTTTATAATAAAAGAACAGTGGTAGCTAAAGAATCTATGCATGTGGTTTTTAATGGTACTAATCCCTTTGTGAGAAGAACAATATATATAGATGAAGATGAGCATATTGTAAGTAGAAATCAGTTAAATAAGCAATTAAATCCTAGTCTAACAAACAAAATAAATGAAGGATGCAAGGAAAGCTACACAAATCTACTCAAAATTGCAAATAGAAGTTAGAGCGAGTTTCACCCCCCAATTAATAAAACAATTCAAAAATGGAGCAAAGATAACAAAAACAAAGATTCTCATCAACCTCTTGAGGAAAACAAGAGATGTGAGTAAGACTGACAACTTAGAAATGGTGAAGAATCTATGAATAGTCAAAGATCTAATCCACTGGAATTTGTACTAAGAGAAATTAGATTGCCGAGAGAGTGGAGACACTCGTCCACTTATCCATCTCAATATATTATTGGAAATCCAAACGAAGAGATGCGCTCCAAATCATCTTTCAAATCCAGTAAAAATAATATTGTGTTGCTATCTCAAATTGAACCAAAAATTGTAGAAGAAACATTGGGAAATGAAAATTGGATAATTGACATGGAAGAAAGAATTGCATCAATTTGAAAGAAATAAGGTGAGGAGATTGGTGGAGCAACTTGATGGAGCCTTTGTAATTGGATCAAAGTGGGTGTTCTGTAACAAATTTGATGAGCAAGTAATGTAATCAGAAATAAGGTTAGATTAGTAGCCCAAGGTTTCACTCAATAAGAAGTTATAGA
Source organism: Erythrophleum ivorense (assembly GCA_026724425.1). NCBI lineage: Eukaryota > Viridiplantae > Streptophyta > Magnoliopsida > Fabales > Fabaceae > Erythrophleum > Erythrophleum ivorense. Next base: position 7,249,798 of record JAIUCV010000018.1, read on the forward strand.
CTTCAATAAAACCTACGCTTCTATTGCTAGATTAGAGTCTATTAGCATGTTACTTGCGTGTGCTTCTTTCATGAATTTCAAATTATATCAAATGGATGGTAAAAGTCCATTCTTGAATGGATATATAACTAAAGAAGTGTATGTTAAGAAATTCCCAACTTTGAAGATAAAAAACTACCTAACCATGTGTACAAGCTTTCAAAACCCTTTTACTGCTTAAAACAAACTCTCGGAGCTTGGTATGAAAAGTTGAGCACTTTTCTTATAGAAAATGGATTTTCAAGAAGGAAATTTGACGCTATCTTTTTCATTAGGAAAAATAATAATGAATTTTTACTCATACAAATTTAAGTAAATGATATTATATTTGGCAGTACTAATAACTCTTTGCAAGGAGTTTATTGAACTAATGAAGCAAAAGTTAGAAATAAGTATGATAGGGGAGATAAACTGTGATTGAAAAACTGTATTAGTTTGTAAAAATATTATTATAAGTAGGGTAGTTAATGTATAAGCTATTGGATTTTTTAAAAATAAAAATAAAATATTTAATTTAGCAGTAATTTAAGGCTAAAATATTCACAAAACTTAAAATGTGGTTACTCCATAACCGTAATTAAACAAACTTAGTTTACTTATGATTTTTACAAATAGCAACTAAGCCAACCTAGTTTAGCCGTGATTTTTACAAACCGCAGCTAAACCATAGTTAGCTACAATTATGGCATAACTACTTGCGATTACCTAACCATAGTTAAATCTAGAGGGGTAACTATGGTTACCCTAAGCCATTGTTAAATCTATCACTATAGATGGTTTTGCTACGGTTTGGGGAACCGCTACTAAACCCTATAGCCATGGTTTAAACCGTGGCTAAACCTTTTAAAAAAATAAAAAATATTGCAACTTGGGCGTGTTTTAATGAATATGGATCTTGGCATTTGTCTCCTTGACCTGGACCTTTGACAATTGCAATCGCAAGGCCTCTTTAAGGAAAATTTGATGCAGTAACATATTAGAACCAAATCAGATTTTCTTATCTTGAATTCCCTTGATTCCTAGTTGCACGTTATGTATAAGATGTCCTCTTTAAGGCCTTGAATGTTGGCTTCAAGATTTTCCTTATTGGCTAGTCCATACAAATTTCAACATCTGATTATTTGTATTGTAGCTTCCGCTTTGAATTTGAAATTACTCTTTATTAATCCCCCTTTAATTCATTTGGACGCTGGGAATCTTTTCCATTTATGGAGAGTTGGCTAGCTTCCAATAAGGTATCATTCTAGAATATCAAAGATGCATGATATGAAATTTGAAAACCAAAATTACAAATCTAGCCACACATGAAACTCTCGTCATTTAAAATTAGCTTTTCTATATCCACTGAACTTTGGGATCTTTTCTCTTAACTTAATACAGCTAATCACAAATTAATCAGCTTGGAAATTAAGCTTGTCACCTTAAATGGCAATATTTCAACGTTTACTTTTTATGGAATCAGATTAAAAAAACATGATGCTTTATCTCGGATGGCATTTGGTATTTTAAGACAGGTGATGTCTGGTAATGAATAGATACGAAGAAAGGGAGAGGATATGTTTGAAACTAATTGATGAAGAGAGACGTGTCATTCAATTCAACGCTGTTTGATTGTTATGGATTGCCACGACAATTGCTGCCCACTCGGCTCAATCCGGCTCCTTCCCATTGGGCATTCTTGCCAATTACTTCAGTAATTTGATCGATTTAGATTTTAATGTGTTTTTTTTTAAATTTAAATCATTAATTTTTTAAGTTTATAGTTAAAAAATTATTTTCATTGTGTTTTACTTCATTTAAAACAAAAAAAAAAATCAAAATAAAAAAATTAACTTGAATTTAGATGGTTTAAAATTTTTAATTAAGCAATTGATAATATTGCTCAAAAATTCATTTTCCACTTGACTCCTTTATATAAAAGAGAAAGTCGGTTACTTCCCTTAATTGTTGACAGAATGAAATATAAGGATCATAATTTGGTAAAAATAATACTATAAAAATAATACTAAAAATATTCAAAATTAAAATTCTTTTGAAGAATTAAAGAATCAAAATTATTAGTAGTATTTTTTAAAATTAGCACTTATATTTTTCAGAGTTGTAATTTAATCTTTTTTATATTATAAGAATATTTTAAATGTATTACTATTATTGAATAGACATAAAAATTAACATTATTATAATATCAAAAATAAATAAATTACAACTTTAGAAAATATAATTAATTTTTAATCATTCAAAAAAAATTAATTTTTGAATTTTGTTATTATTTTTTTATTAAATTAGAGTAATTGTTTGTGACCAGCATATTCTTTTTCTTTCCTTTAATGACAATTTGCATCTGTCTCACTATGGTTACATCTATTCCTAGCTTCATCATTCCGCCACCCTCTAGTACCGTCATTTCTAGAGTTTACAGCTTTTATATATATATATATATATATATGTATGTACGTATATATACATACAATTCAGATCATCCACCGTCATGTATGGGAGTTGCCAGAAGATTCACGTAGGTTACCTTTTAACAACTTTCTATCTAAATTAACAAATCAATTTCAAAATGTAAAAAATAATTTGAGATGCTAAGAATCTTTCATAAAATTTGTTGAACTACTGAAAATGGACTCCGTTTTTTAATCGTTTTCTAGAAGCATCAAGGTCAGCAATTTTAGTCAAAATGAACATGAAAAAAACATGTGGGAGGGGTGGGCTCTGTTATAATAGATGACGGGGCTTCCCTCTTGTGCTTCCCATGCATCAAACAAGGCAAGTGAAGTTCTATTGACACGCCTACACTTTGTTAGATAAATTAGTTTTAAAATCACGGTGTCAAGATGATCTTCATATTAGGGATTGAATAAAAAATGATTAGCAAATTGTAATGATTGATCTGGAAAGAAAGAACTATATATAGCGATCAAATTCAAAACTTGGACAAACTTTAAGAACCGAATGTATAATTTTTAAGTCTATATATTAGTGTCGTACAGTGACATATTATTAGTTTATTAGCCAAGTCATTTCAAGATGTCTCGACAAATATTAATCTCATTCTGTTTGATCTCTGCAGCCCACCACTCTCTCTGGGAAGATCCTCAAGTGTGAACTCTAAAACACCGGACAAGTTCACGGCGCCGTTCTCCTATTAGTGGAAGATTGGCGCTGCTCTTGGAAGATCGTCCCCATCCTCAACAATGTGAGTTTGCTGAGGAGCACTCCAATGATTTAGTTGGATGAACTTTTCATTTCATGATGCTGATTTTGCTTGGGGAAATCCTTTCTGTAGGGGACTAAGGCATGTAAATTCTGAGGATATGGCTTTCTTAATTTTGTTAGTTGGTTTTCTTTTTTAAAAATAATAATGATGGTCATGGCTTCACTGTAGCCGTACGTTTGCAAGCATCCCATATGGATGCTCTCAAGAAGTCGTTTTATTGTGAGGCACACATATTTCCTACTTCCAGCAAATTGCGATGTGATGATTGAGTCTATGACTCTTACGTTTTGATTTGTGTAGCTTCTTTTTAAATAGACTTTCAAGTAAGAGCTGGATAAGTGCAGAATTTTTTTTTCTAATTTTATTAAATTTTACTAATATTTTACAATTTGTTTGGCTGTGGTTTTCTTTATATATATATATATATATATATATATATATATTTGTTTTGTAGTGTTTTAGGGTCCCCGTTTAAGACCATAATATCTAGGTTTGTTTTGTAGCTTCTTTGCATATGACCTGGATGTAGGAATATTTTAAAATCAGATGGAATATCTTAAATTCCAATGATTCTTATATTTCTCAAAATCAGATAGGCGTTTAACATATATTTTAAAAAATTGACTCTTTGATGGAGAGAGTGTGAGTTCTAACAGACTATTTTTACAGGAAGAGGATTCCTGACAAAAAAATTTTCCCAAAGAATTACTATTATTGAGATTGGAAATTTGCCATATACTGCTCTTGAAAGAGGCTTTCTTTTCTACTTCATTTTCAATTTATGCTTTTCCAGTTGTTTGCAGTTGTTGATTTTCGTATCTAGGCTTCCAATTTGGATCTTGAGAAAAACTATGGCTGAAGGTATGTTTGATTACGTATCATCTCTTCTTATAATATTATACAGAATACAATTACATGTTCTTGAAGCAAATATATTCATAGCATGTACAGTTGAAGAGATTGTTACGTGTTGGTAGATGTAGGGAATTCTTATAGATTCCATTTCAAAGGTAGCGAGCATGAATAGTAATGAGAAGAGTACATGAAATAAGTGTGGAAAATTAAAATGATATTTTACATTATATGAAGGGCTGGCAAAAGTGAACGACCAGATGTGAAAGTGATGAGAAGCGAGGGAGAGAGAAAATTTGGAGGAAGTGCGTTAACTGTGGAAAGGAATGCGGTGAATTAGTAGCTTTTTAGGGCGTGACAAATAGATAATTGATGATAATGATTGACACTTCACTCACTTTTTCAAACCCACGTCAACATAAATCCAATGCTAACCATCTTTCAAGGACTTTGATGTCCAGATGCAGCTCACTGACTGTGTCAGTATTCGGCATATGTCACTGTCATGCCTTCACCACGATTCATAACAATTCACCAAACCATCATTATCGTCTTATTAATGAGACTATATATATATATATATATTTCAACTTATTGAACATATTTTGTCATTTAATATACGTTATAAGAAAATCTTTATCTCTTTTAATTTATGTTTAATTAAAAAATTAATATTTAGTATAAGATATGACAATAATCTTATTTTTTAAAATAATTATTATACAGAAAATTAATTTTATTAACATAAAATATAAAATAGAGCCGAATATGTTTGCACGGCAATTCACTCCTAGACAAAGGATATTATGGAATTTGCATCCAATTCAAATGGAATCACATTTGTCCTAAAATATCATTGTCATGATGAACGTAACATTTCCCACAAAGTCTTGTGCAGCATATACATTCAACTCAACTTTCATGTGAGTCCCCCATAATGCATAATATTAAATCACTCTAAATGACAGCTTGAACAAGTTTTCACACTTCTCCACGCTAGGGCATAACAATGAAGACCTTGTTTTTCTCCAAAGCGAGGCGCAATGGTGAAGAGGATGCCTATTCTCTAGAGTTTGGAAGAATAAAGCAAGGTGCATGCGTTTTTCTACAACTTTTTCATATTTATTTTATTATAACTTTAATTTCACTTTTTTCTTAATTTTGATTAATTTATGTGATAATTTTTAACACAAAAATTATATTATTGGCAAGACTTTTTTTCCCTTTGTTTTCTCTTGCCAGGCCATAGCTATCGAGTCAAAATCCAAGCCAGCCATTTAGTTATTTGTCATATGATGAGTAAAAATAAATGGGTTGGTTTACTGTTATCGTGTATTGTACAAATGAAGCCGTATGATGTATGATGTACGAGAATTTCTCCCTTTATAGATGTATACATTAATTTGATTTATCCTTTGACATTTTTATATCTATTTATAACTAACTTGACTATTTATTTTTATTAAATAACAAGATTTAGATAAAATTCCTTATATTTTTTCTATTAATTTCTCCATAAAAAACAATAACATACGGAGGAACATTTTTTAAAGATCCAATCATCTAGTGTTAAGATCTGAAATACTTCAAACCTATGGGATAAATCTCCAGATTTGGGAAGCTTGACCTCTCATGAGTGTTTTGGCCATTAGGATTTTTTTCGGATTATAATTTCATTCAAAAAATTTCAAATAATAATCTCAAAATAAATCTAACAGCCAATCAAAATATCCATACTCATAAAAATTAAGCTCTCTATAAACTTACTCAAAAATATAAAAACAATGCTATGTAGAGAAAAATAATAGATGATGATTATAAATAGATCCAAACCACACACATATATCCACGAAGTGAGAGTACTTGCAAGCAAAGGGGGAATGGAAGAGAGGCAAGACAGAAGAGCTCATTGCCTAGTTTTGGTTTTTCCAACTCAAGGTCACGTTAACCCTATGTTCCAATTCTCAAAGCGTTTGGATCATAAGGGTGTCAGAGTCACATTGGTTACCACTCGCTTCCTGTGCAAGACCTTACAAAAAGAATCAACTTCCATTGCTCTTGAGAGCATCTCTGATGGCTATGACAGTGGAGGGATTGCAGCAGCAGAGAGTGACAAGGCATATATCGATCGTTTTTGGGAAATAGGGCCAAAGACTTTTGAAGAGCTTTTAGAGAAGTTCACAACTTCTGGGAATTTAGTTGATTGTGTTGTGTATGATTCGTACATGCCTTGGGCTCTTGAGGTGACCAAGAAGTTTGGGGCAATGGGAGCTATTTTTTTCACTCAATCTTGTGCTGTAAACAGCATATACTACCATGTTTATCAAGGAAACTTGAAAATCCCTCTAAGTAAACCCGAAATTTCACTCCCTGCGTTGCCAACACTTGCTCCTTGTGACTTGCCTTCTTTCTTGTATGTTTTGGGACCCTATCCAGCTTTCACGGAGATGTTTGTGAATCGGTTCTCTGACATTGAGAAAGCAGATTGGGTGCTTTGTAATTCATTTTATGAGCTTGAGCCAGAGGTAAGTAATACCTGTTAATTTCTTCTAAGTTAGCTATTACTATTCAAGCATGAGAAGCATTCCAAAGAATTGTGAATAATGAATGCCATCTTGTTAAGCAGTTTGAAGTATATTTGAGTTTATAAAAGTTCCACATTAATTTGAAAGTTGAAAATGTGTATAAGGGGTTTGTATAAGGAATATCTCGTTTACTAAGTTAAAATATAAATGTAAAAAATATATTATAATATATAATGGTATTTTCTTTTCTTTCATCATTTATACATTTTTAAGAGCAAATATGATCTTGAATTTCAGGACACAATTGTTAAATGAGTAAAACTCTATTTTACTATTTTGATGATGTCCTTAATATTAATTGGTTCTTTTTTCTTTTTTCTTTTTTCTTTTTTGGCATCATGTTAATATTGAAATGTTTGATTTTGTTTTAAACTGAAAGATTATATAGTATTGATTTATTACCACTGCAAAGATAAAATTGAAACAAAATTGAATATTTAAGTAAAAAAAAAATACAAAACTTTTGAGGGAATCAACGGACAAGCCATATTTGGTGACCATAACCAAAGTTGACATTTGTTAAATAAATAATATCTCGTACTTTCTTGATCAATTCATTAAGAAAAGTTCAAAGCTTTGTTTATTTTGGAAGAGACTAGTTTATTATTTTTCAAGAGAATGTATTTAGGCAATATCTTTTAAAATGAGTCCATATATATCGTACTTGAAAGCTATTCATTATATTTTTTTGACATATCTTAGGTGGTTGATTGGCAAGCAAAAATCTTACCACTAAAAACTATAGGACCAACCATACCATCTATGTTCTTAGACAAGCAACTCAAAGATGACAAAGGCTATGGTTTTAGTATTTTCAAGGAAGAAAATGATGCTTGCATGAAATGGTTAATTGACAAGCCTAGTCAGTCCGTTGTTTATGTCTCATTTGGTAGTTTATCAGATCTAGACATTGAACAAATGGAGGAAATAGCTTGGGGCTTGACAGATAGTGAAAGTTACTTCTTATGGGTGGTAAGAGCATCTGAGCAGCCTAAGCTCCCTAAGGAATTTTTGGCGATTTTAGATAATAAAGGTTTGGTGGTCACATGGTGTCCTCAACTGGAGGTCTTGGAGCATGAAGCTGTGGGTTGCTTTGTGACACATTGTGGGTGGAACTCCACAATAGAAGCTGTGAGCTTAGGGGTTCCAATGGTGGCAGTTCCTCAATGGACAGACCAACCCACAAATGCCAAGTATGTTATGGATGTGTGGAAAATGGGAGTTAAAGCCAAGGCAGATAAGAAAGGAGTAGTGAGAAGAGGAACAATGAAGAAGTGCATAAAGGAAGTGATGGAAACTGAAAGAGGCCAAGAGATGAAGAGAAATGCCATCAAATGGAAGACTCTGGCTGCAAAGGCTTGTGATGAAGGTGGAAGTACCAACAAGCATATTGAAGAATTTGTGGCAAGTTTCATTCCTTCTCCCAAATATTAGTAAGGAAGAAAAAATAGTGATGCTTTTCCCTAATATAACTCAATCATATGAATTACTATGATATGTGTTTAAAGGCAGAGCTTATTTACTAGTTCAAGTTTGCACACATACAAAGAAAACATTCTCTTTCCTTTTATGGCTCTGTAACAATTTAATATTGTTCCATGATTTTTAAAGATCGTAGATGAATAGCTTATGAGCACCAAACTAGAACATGATTTACTAGGTGTTTTCAATTTAATTGGTTTTAAGTCTTAAAAATTAATAAATAAAATTTTAGTGATATATCTTGCATGCAATCTATTTTCAAATAAATAAATATTTAGACATGATGGATAACTAGATATCAACAAGTGGAAGACATTTTGACATATGGTAGCGAATGAAATCATGACATATCAGTGGCGGCCAAGGAGCTGGTCCAGATTGCAAGAAGTTTATAAAATGAGAATTTAAAATGTATGTTTGCCAAGAATGCAAACTGACTTGCCCCACTATGTATGGAAATGTGATGTTGGATTGAATTATAATGTATTCAGTGTAACAATTCATAACAAGTAGTCAAAAGCATATTTCCTTACATGTCCCTTGCGCCTTCAATTCTCTCCCTTCTATCCTTTTTACCACTATAATTTCATTCAAAAATGCCAAATACAGAGTGAGCTTATCTCAACCAAACCATGGACAAGGGAATAAAACTAGTCCAACACAATAATTGAAGGCATATTCTGGGCCTAATAGAGAAATTAAGGGACAACTAAGCAAATCAGCATTCCATACTCAATTCCATGGACAAATCTCAGTTATGAGTGAAAGAATATGAGAGAATTTGGTACAACTCTATCCTTGATCAAATATTCATTTCTTCTTATAAATTAAGGGTCAAAACATCCTAGTTTAGTATATCCAAACATTTTCTTTTCTTAAGACATACTTATACTAAACCAAGGGCAAAATGATACAACAGTAATATTCCAATAAGCTTTAACATCTTAATTACAATACATTACAATAGAATAACATAATCTATGTAAACAACCCTAATATCATATCCATTACAATAAGCTATTTCAAAAGAGAATTAACTACACAAGAAGTTCCTCCAAGCTCATGACTCTCAACAGGCTACTTGTTTGCCCTTATTCTTTGCACTATTATCACTTGGCATGGGTTAGATTGCATATAAAAAGTGATATATGTAATCTCAACAGCAAATTCCACCATTCAGAATATACATAATATCACTTAAGTAAAGAAACACAAATATGCACAAATACCATCATAAAGGCACTTAAGTTGGCAATCATATACACTAGTTAATGGCCATTGCTCATGAACTTACATATTTTCTCTTGACTTGGGAAGAGCTACTGTGCTTAATTATCTATCTCATTATAACATCTAGGTTTTCATAAAACTACTAAAATGAATTAGTTTGAAAAGCAAATCCCTTGAAATGAGAGATTAAGGTCAAATAAAATTAGAATAAAATTTTAAATAATGGAAAATGAGGATTCAAGATTTAAGATACCCGAAAACCCAAGCTAGGGTAGTTCAAAAAAATTACTGAAAGCATAATGGCATTTTCATAAATACGACCAATTTTTTGGAAAACTCACAAGAAAGCTTTTCAAACGGACAATTTAAGTTTTCTAGGATTCTCAGAGGCTCTAAAAACTATGAAAAGTTATGGGACAGTTAAAACCCCTTTTGTGTATAGTTTTGAATGTCTATTGACCTAAACTTTAACCTATTCATTCAGGAAGATTTTTAATCTAAATTAAGTGCTTCCAAAGTTATTTTATAAAATAGAAGACCTAAATTTTATGATAAAAAAGACAGTTCTAAAAAAGGAGTTAAAATGAACCTCAAATGAATTAACCAAAAAAAGGATGTAAACGACATTTTTTTAGAACAAATTCTTCTTATTTCCTTCACATAAGAGGTGCCCCACATCCTCTCCCATCCAACTGACTTTTTATTCTGCCCAAACTAGTGGAAGAGGCTAAGGAATAAGGCTCACCAAAGGAGGAAGAGAAGAGGGGGAAAAGCAAGGAGAAAAGGTATGAAATTTAAGACATTTCCTAGTTCTCTCTTTAACAACTCTCTTCCCCTCTTTCCTACCTTTCTTTCTATAGTTTTGGTTAGTGATATGGGTCTGTTTTGGCCTTAATTTAGAGGAATAAAGTTAGTCCTTGAAAGAGGAGGCTAAGGCAAAGAAAGAAGCTCTTGAGAAAAGCTAGAAACCAAGGTAAATCCATTGCTTTTCATACTTCTTCTCCCTTGCTTCTATGTGTTTATGTTTCGGCCACTTATGGGATAGCCAAGGGGGAGTTTTTTTTGAACCAAACCAAGTGTGAAACTTTGGATTTAGAGTGTGGGAAACAAGATGGTGTAAAGAAATCCAAGAAAGAATCATTGAAATTCAAGATATAATTTCTAGGCATTTTGTTGCACCATGGTTTATGTGAAGCTTTCTAGTGGCATTTTCAATTGTCTAAGAGTTTGTATGAGTTCCTAAAATATCAAGGAGCCTCCCACATGCACCTCCTATCAAAGAAACAAAACAAAGTCCTTGGGTGCTAAATGGACACAATGTCTCGGCCTAGAGGGTTCATGCACCTAGGGAATGTTTTCAAGTTTTCTAAGCCTGGAATTGTATCATATATGATGGGAGAATATGAGAAAAGCCTTGGGAAAAATTTAGAAAGCCTAGGATGTGAGATGGAGGTGTAGGTTCCATAATGTAACTTAAAGAAGCAACATATAGCTAGGCTCCTCAAAATGATTGTGTGATAGCTCCAAGGAGTCTAAATGGAGTCAAGAGTCATAGATTAGAGGAGAGAATGAAGCCAAGATCATGAATCCTTAAGGTTGCTTCATTAGGTGCTTTATGGAACTATAATTGAACCAAATAAGGAACCAAGCTTTTCGAAAGTGTGTGTGGCGCTAGAGTTTATTTCAAGAGTGTAATTGGATCTTATTTGATGTGTCTAGGCCTAAGGAATCCTACTCCACCCACTTACAAGGGTGTAGCCAAAGGAAGGGAGGAGAAATCAAGCAAAAGTGTGTGTGTTTGCATTCAAGGGAGCTCTCAAACCTTTCTCTCATGCATGCTTAGCTGTTTTTTATCTTTGGATGTGTGTACGTATGATTTTACCATGAGAAATTTTTCTAGTGATTTTCTTCATGCCATGGTACCATTATGTGCATAATATGTATTTTATGAATGATGGTTGACTTGAATGAACTTGGTAAAGCCAAAAGTCCCTTAACAAAGGTGAGAATGAGCCAAAAGTCCCTAGGATTGGATAAGACTAAGCTAAAAGTCTCAAGAACAGTGAGGCTTAGTCAAAAGTCTCTTGAAAATAGGTGAAACAAGTCCAAAAGTCCTAAGAAAAAGGGGTGAGGCTAAACCAATGTTCTTGAAGGCCAACATATGATGTGTATAAGTTTCTTGTATATGAAAATGATTCTATGTATGGTTCTTAGTAGGAAAATGTCTATATATGCATCCTTTAGCTTGAAAGCACGGCTATTATGTATGATTGAAATAGTTAAGAGTTATTGAGATTCCTAGAATCTCACTCTTCCCTTTCCATTGCTTGAACTGTCTAAATAGACTAAGTGAACAAAGAGATAGAAGCCACCATACTTGAAGAGAAGAGATTGACAAAATAATTATGTATCTAGCCATTTTGTAAACATATTGTTGGCAAATGATGTAACCCCATGTTGTAAATTATGTGTAGCCACTTGAATATAAGAATATACATGGAAATATGATATATGTATGGGAGTTGAAAGCATATGAATGAGAATAGATGTTTTTTACATTGAAATGCATAGATGTGTCTTTAAGAACTTGTGTATATGAACAAGTGGGGTAGTGGTTTTGTGATGTATGGATATTTGGACTCCTTAAATAAGTTTAATGGACATTTTAAAGCTTTCCTACATGCCCAAATGGTCTTGGTTCAAGGGGAAGACCATTTAGCACATAAATGAACCATTTTATGATAAAAAATTACTCATTTTGTGAGCTGAACCCTAACCTGACCAAATGAGCAATTTTGAGATTGAGATTTTGCATACATAAATCTCATATAGATCTTTTTTTTACTCTAAGAATCTATTTGGAGGTCTATAGAATTTCTTATGATTTTTCACAGTTCATATTAGAAGTTGGTTTTGGTCTGGGCAATGTTTACTTGAGCAAATCTAATTTTTGAGGGTCAAACAAGGTCTAATAGTTCTAAAACATTACGTGGTGAAATGAGATATTCACAATGATTTGTAGCAACTAGAATCATCTCATTTAGAGGTCTGTAGAGAGAGAAATGAATTTTTGAACTTTTACATTAGAACCAGTAATGCCAGTTAACCTTATGTATTGTTTCATTATAATTCAATTCGCAAACGAGCTTAACATGGTCCAAAATTATTTTTCCCATAAAGTTAACATACATAAATTTCCACAATGATATATTTTTTTGGTTTTTGATTTTTCTAAAATTAGTTATGAATTTTTGAAATTCATATCAGTAACCTATGATAGCAAACTTAGGCAGCCAGACCTTTTGTACTTTTCTATTATCAATTATGGTTCATCTGGGTTTTCATGACCTGGAAAGATTTTTAGCCTATAGTTGACATCCAGAGCTTTCCAAGAAGCTATCATTTGCTTGATTTTGATTTTTGTAGAATTAATTATGATTTTCCAAAAGTTTGTGACAAAAACTTAAATTCTGGACTTGAGGCAAAATGCCATTTTTCCATATATATAGCTCCTAAACCGAAATGTATGGAATGTTTTACAATGTTTATGACTTGTTTAGATGGAACATGAATAGGGGATGATATTGGGGAGTCCACGAAGCAAAATTTGAATTTTTAAAGTACTACACAATGCAAAAATATTTCATTATTTTATTGCTTTTCTTGTGAAGCTCATGTTTGAAGCATGTATAAAGTTTAATGTATGGGAAAGTGAGGCTAAAATAATATAACATGAAACTCATCATACATGATGACATAAGGCAGCTCTAACCACAAAGGCTTATAAAACAACACATACATAGCCAATTCATACCATAAAATATTTTATAATTGCAAATAGACAATCATATACACTACTAGAAACTCCTCAATTTCTGACAGTAAATGTAATGTCCGGTTTTCATAAAAACAACGAAAATAGATACATTTTCAAAGTAAGTTCTCTAAAATAAATTGGTTAAGGTCTAGAAAAATTAGAACAATAATTTAGAAATTAAGTGATGAAATTAGGAGGCCAAAGGTGCCCTGAAATAGAGGTTAAAATAACCAAATGGAAATTAATGAAAAAGCTACGTAACGTAATGGAATTTTTGTAATTTTTGGTAAATTTTGGAATTCTTATAGAAGGGTTTTTTAAATGAAACATTTAAGTTCTCCGAAGTTCTTAGAGGCCTGAAAACCATGGGAAGCCTCAAGACAGTTAAAGCCTCTTCGGTTTATGTTTTTTAATGTCGATTAACTCAAACTTTGATCCTTTTTTTTAGGAAGGTTTTAACTCTAATTTGAGTAAGTCCAAAGGTATTTTATAAGATTGAGGACCTAAATTTTATGATGGAAAAGACAATTCTCAAAAAAGAACTAAAACGAATCAGAAACAAAAATGCCAAGATTAAGGGCAAATTTGAATTTTTGTGAACAATTAGCTTCTTGAATACTCTTTAAAAGTCACGCCCCTTCTTCCTCTATTTTGCCCAAAAATAAAGAGGGAGACCAAAAAACTTAGGCACACAAGAGAGGACAGAAAGGGAGGAGAAGAAGCTAAAAAAAAGGTATGAAATCAATGGAATCTCTTAGTCTTTCCTTTAGCAAAGTTGTTCTTCTCCTTCTCCTCTTTCTTTCTATGGTTTTATTGAAATTTTTGGATCTGTTTTGAGGGCAGAACAAAGGGGAACTTTCAAAATTCAAAACAAGAATCCAAGCAAAGGAAGAAGCATCTAAGAAAGGCTTCTTTATAAATGAATCATGTGGCTGCTCCATTTAATTCTTTCTCACATGGTTCTAATCTCCCTTACCACATACTCTTCACACGTAAGCTAACGTGATCATCTCATAACCCATAGCGTCTACTTAATTATGTGAGAACCTTTCTCCAACTCACTAACTCGAAGCTTCATGCATTATTCCAATGTAATTCCTCAACTCATGTTGCTCTTGTGCATATGTGGGCCCCACTGTGAATGGATGATGCATTAGAATATAACATAAAAGAATTCATCCACACTTCATGCTATCTTCAAGTCTAGATGTAGCTTCCTCTCCACTTAATCTTTATATGCTTCTTCATCTTGCTTGCTTCGAATGTATTTAATTTCTATTCTCTTCAACTCTCCAACTCGTGGCTTCTTCTAACTTCTTCCCATGTTATGCTTCTTCTTTATGTGGCTTCTTAATGCTTTTATTTTCAACTCTATTGCTGCACACATGCACTTCTCTTCCATGAAAATTCCAATCCATAGCTTCTTTTCTCTTGTGTTTGTTCCTTCCTCTGCTTCAGCCACGTCATTTTTTTCTTCTTCATTTAGCTACAGCTTCTTCATGCGTTCTATCTTCATTTAAACTTCAGCCCAAGCTTCTGTATGCTTATGTGCTTGTTCTACTCAAAAGCTTCTTCTTCTCTGTTCTGCCTCTGTATGTGTGTGTATTTGAGCTTTTTTTATTTCTTCATACTTGACTTCTCCCTCTTCGCGTTCTACTTTAGCCCATGCCTCCTTTCAGATTCTTTTCATCTTTTGTTGCTCAACGCATTACTATTCAACCAGCACCCCTCTTCGCGTTATTATTTACGTTGGTCTCTATCACCATGTGGCTTGTCTCCTTCTTTTCTTTCCCTGCTTCTTCCTTCTTTCAAGCTTGTTGTTCCCTTACCTGTGGCATGTGTGTTAATGCGAGGCTCCTTTGGCATGTTTATTCTGCTCCCAACCATGCAAACCCAACTTCTTTATTTAACTCAGCTCATTCAGCTTGTGTTGCTTCCTCTCTTCATGCTACTTGTTCCCTCCAACCCCAACATGTTGTTTCTTCTCTTCAACTGCCTTACATGTGACATGTAGGAGTGTGGAATGGATACCTACATGTTTCTACATGGAAGGATGGTTGTAAATTGAAGGTGTATGCATGGATAAGTGTTGTACAAGTGTGTGAACCTGTGGCTTCCTTACATGCTAAATGGAGTGGGTGCAATGTTAAAGTTGTGATGTATGTGTGGAAAGTGTAGCTTAAAGTGAAGCAATGTGGGTGGAGAGGAATGAATGAAAGGATGGAATGCCTAGCTAAATGGATGTGTGTTCAAGTGAGTTAAGTGAAGTATGTGAAAGTGAAGGTTGATGTGAGCTTAAGAGCATGCATAGATGAGAGTGGATGTGTGTAAATGATGCATGTGGGCTAGGCAACAAGAGAATGAAGCTTATGCAAGATTTGTGTTAGCTCTGCTCTTTCCTTCTCTTGTTCCCACATTGATTTAAGCTTTCCATTCTCCAATTTTTAACTTTACAAAAAGTACACTTGAAGCTCAATCTTTACCTTCTCTTTGTTAATTCAAATTCTCATTCAAGCTTCAATTGCCCATTAAAATCTACACAAAAGAATGAAAAATATTGAGTGAAATTATCCACAAAATTATTTTGAAGAAATTCATGCATTAAAACTCAATAATTTTGCAAATTGATTCATAAAGTACATAAATGGCTAATGAAATCAAATTCTACCTAATTAAACCCCTAAAGCCATATTTGGACACTAAAATGCTTAAGATAAGGAGAATAAAATGTATAAAAAAATCATGTTTATCGAGGAAGCACATAGGGAGACTTTTAGGGATCTTAAGAGCTAATTTAAACTCTCATTTTGGCATAGAAATCAAGGTATCAAATCATATTTTGCAAGAAACATATGAAACTCTAGAATTTGCATCTTGAATTTTCATAGTTTTTTGTTAATTTTCTTTGTATATTATTAATCTCCACACCCTTTTTCCTAAGAATCACCCTTGGTTCTGCCTAAAATCCAAGCCTTCCTATGACTTCTTGAGTGGGGCGAACCATATGGAGAAGGGAAGCAAAGGGTAGCAACCATGGAAAAAGAAATTACCTTGTTTTTCCTTATTTTCTCACTTGAATCTTGTCATCTTTGGCCTCCTCTCTTCAAATCCGAATTTTTCTCTTAATTTCTCCCTTTAAAATAGATTTATAAACTTCATTATAATCATAGGAAACAAAGAAGAATGGAGGAGAAGAGGTTTCGAAAGGAACAAATATGAAAAACTACCAAAATTCCATACCTTCAAACCTTCATTTCTCCTTCTCTTCTTCTTCTTCTTCTTCTTGTGCATGACTCTCCTAGGGTTTCTTCTCTAGTTTAGGGCAGAAAAATATGAGGCTAAGTGAATAGGAGAGTGGGGCGCCCTATATATATAGGTGACAGAAAAATGACTTTTCAAAAATTCTTGTTATGCCTTTCATTTTTGGCATTTTCGTTTTTGATTCATTTTAGCTCTTTTTTAAGAACTGGCTTTCTAATTATAAATTTAGGTTTCCAATTTAGTAAAATGCTTTTGGAATCACTCAAATTAGACCTAAAACTTTCTCGAACAAATCCGTCAAAGTTTGGTACACCAACATTAGAAAGCGTCCACCAGAAGGGATTTAACTATCCTGGGGCTTCCCATAGTTTCCAGGGTTTCTGAGAACCCCAGAGAACTCAAAACTTTCATTTAAAAAGCCTTCCTATGTAAATTCCAAAATTTGCTTAAAATTATGAAAATTTCATTATGTTGTCAAAATTTGTTTCTTCATTCTGACTCTGTTTTTCTTTCTACTAAGCCTATGATTATCATTTTTTTAAGTTTAGAATGTCACTAAAATTTTTTGGGATCTTAACTCATTCATTTCGAGGAACTTGCTTTGAAAATGCACCCATTTTTGTCATTTAACAAAAATCAAATATTACAAATACAACTCAAATCCATCATCAAAAGTAGCCTAGAACTCGTGCTAGGCAAGAGACACATAAAATTCCATGAGGTAGCCTCGGCCAGAATTTCATACTTTTCTATCACAAACTTTGAAAAACTGTAACTAATTTTAGAAAAATTAAAATCATACATTCTTTACCATTCTAGAAAGCTACTTTATGCTAAAAATATGCCCAGGTCATGAAATGCCAAGTAGAAGATGTTTAACATTCAAAAATCACTCAAGGCCACAGCTGCTTGGGCTACTATCATAGCTTATTGTCATAAATTTTGGAAATTCATAACTAATTGTACAAAAATCTAAATCATGCCAATTTAGTCAATCTAAGAAGTTACAAATGTTAAATTTAAGGTAAAAATAACTCTAGATCATGCCAAGTCCATTCAGGAACTGAATTATAATGGAACAGTACTGGAGGTCCAGTGGTGTTACTAGTACTAATATGAAACTTTAAAAATTCATAACTTTCTTCTCAGACCTCCAAATGAGGTGAACTTGGTGGCCACATAAAGCTTGTAACCTTTGGTTTATTCTTATAAAATTTCACAAGCATTGGACACCATTTGGCTACTGGATGATATAGAACACAAAACTGACCATATGAACAGTATACTAAACCAAAACCCAAAAATTTCTCTACTTTGAAAATTTATAATTAATTCTATAGAGCTCTAATATTTCTACACTTTAGCTTCCCAAAAGGATCTTAATGAGCCCTACATGTCTACAAAATTTCATGAGAGGATTCATCCATTTGGTTAATTTGTACTATAGAGTTCAAATTTGATCATTTTCATAGTCTTAACTAGCATCAAAGTGTCCAATTGTGCTTCCCAAGCTTGTGTGGCCACTTGAGCATGTGGGATTGCACCAAAATGACTCTATAAACTTATCTTAAAGGTGCATAAACCTAGATTTCTCAAACTCTCTCTCTCACCCCATGCCATACACAAGATTTCATACACTTTCTCTTGCCATTCAATACCCAAAAACTACATTATCATTCATATGGCATTAAAGCTCATACATTCATCAAATATATGGGTATTTACACATGTTCGAATGGATACATAACAATTTCATCATGGGATTACATCATATGGCATGTGTATAGTTACAAGAGAGACATAACTAGGTCATTTCATACATTTTGATGTCAATCTCGTTCTTCTAGGTTTAATGGCCTCCATTACTTTGCTCAATTGCTCCACCTAGCATGTTAGGACATTGGAGAGGAGAGAATGAGATTCAAAGAATCCCAATAGCTTATCTCCCATTCAATCACACATAAAATATGCAATACAAGTCTTGAAAATGTATGCATGGGCATATTGACATATGCCAGCATTCAAGAAACATCCTTGGCATATGAATAAGTCACACATAATATACATAAGCATGCCAAGTGAGTGGATTAGCCTCACTCATTCACTTGTGGATTTTGGACTTGCCTCACCCATTTTCTTTAAGAGTTTTTTAACTCAACCTTATTCTTAGGAGTCAACCTGACTTTTGGGAGACTCTTTACTTTGTCTCAACTAACTTTAAGGGTTCTTTGCTCATCCTCACTATAGTTAGAGGGTTCTTGGCTTCTCCACACTCAAGCAAACCAATACAAACATATAAAACATCATTTAAATGCATAAAAAATTATCATGGTACCATGGAATAAGAGTTCATGCTAAAATACTTTTCATAACTCAAAATATATATACACACATTCAAAGATAATGTAAGCACACATTCATGCATGAGAGAAGGTGGAGAAAGCTCCTATGCTTGCATTTACACACTTTTTTTCTTGAGCTTTGAGTCCTTTCCCTTGACCTCACATACCCAAGGAGGTGGAGATCATTCCTCTTGGCCTAGACACATCATATGGAAGCCAATTATACTCTTGAATCACATTCTATGGCCACACATTCATTAGAAAAGTTAGGTAACACATAAGGCTCTTTTATGGTTACATAATGTACTTAATGAAGCAATCTTTGGAAAACATCATCTTGGCTCCATTCTCTCCATCTATTTATGATTCTTGACTCCATTTAAATCTCTTAGAGTCATTACACAATCAATTCTAGGAGCCTAGCTAAGTGTTGCTTCTTTAAGCCATATTATGAAATATATAAGGCTATCTCACTATCTATGATTTCTAAATTTTTTTCAAGGCTTCCTCTCATACTCTCCCATCATACATGACTCAAAAATAAGCTTAGAACAAATTAAAACTACCTCTAGGTGCCATTTCTACCCTAGGCTAACGCATATACTCTTCTTGGCATCCTTAGAGTTTCTTTTCTTCCTTTTCTTGGAGTCTTAGGAACTCATATGAACACTTAAAAATCAAAAAATATGGCTAGGATTCATAGTAGAATTCAAGGTGCAATCAAAACTCTAAATTCCATAACTTACGTTCTAAAGCTCCCTTTTCAATTCTCGTTGTATATTCTTAATTCTCACACTTTATAACCTTTGGTTCCACTAAGAACACATAAAAAACTCTCTTCCTCACTTTCTCTCTCTAGACCAAAACTTAAATGGCTTAGAAACACAAGATTTTACAAATGTTTCAAGTGAAGTCTTACCTTAAAACGGGGCTTTCTTTGCGTAGATTATTTTCCACCAATTGATTTCTTGAAAAGAGTTCCTTTTTGGCTTAGGTCAGACTTGAATTTTCAAGTTTTTAAGAAAATAAAGCCACCATTAGAAAGATCTTAGAGAGAGGAACAACTTTCCTAACTGGCGCGGGATGAAACGGGATCGTTTACTTACCCAAACGGAAGCTTAAACTTCTTCTCTCTCTCCCCTCTTAATGTCACACCATTGCTGCCCATTTTACTTCAAATGGAAGCTTGGAGAAGGTGATGAGGTGTAGTCTTACTTAAAAAGCCTTTTTTATAATTTTTCGAAATGACCATTTTGCCCCTATGCTCCTGTTTGCTCCATTGAGGCTCATTTTAACTTATTTTTTAGAATCATCTTTTCCATCATAAGATTTAGGTCCTTTAATTTATAAAATTCTTTTGGTTTCATCCACATTAGATTTAGAACCATCCCGAACAAACTGGTCAAAGTTTTAGACAACTAATGTTGGAAAACATCCACTGATAAAGCTTTAACTGTCCTGGAGCTTCCCATGGTTTTCAAGGCCTCTGAGGACCTTGGAGAACTCAAAAATTTTATTCAAAAAGCCCTCCTATGAGAATTCCAAAATTTTCTCAAAATGATGAAAATGCCCTTATGTTTCGTCAGCCTTTCATTCAAATCCGTTTCTTCATTTTAGCTCCGTTTTTCTTTCCTTTTGAGTTTGGGATTCTCATTTTTAGGAGTCTATAATGCTTCCCAAATTTGTTAGGACCTTAACTAAGTCATTTCGAGGGACTTGCTTTTGTATCTAGTGAATTTTTTATGTTAACAGAGAAACTGTACATTATGTTTCTCGCATTTTTTCTCTTTTTTAGAGAATTGGATATTAATTTAAAACTTTTTATTCTTACACTAATGAAGTCTTCAATATGCGTGTAGTTGTGATGAGGACTATTAATGATTTTTTAAGGCTCAAAACATTGTCTAGGTAGAATGTGCATATTAGGTTAATTTGTTTCGATTTAAATGTCTAACATTGACATCCAATAACTAAATCGATTTGATCATTTTTATCAAATTAATAAGTAAATTTAGTTAAATTGAATAAATTAAGTTGGTTTAACATTAAATCTATTTAAGTGTACGCAATCCTAATATTCACCCCATATTGAATTGTGCAAAGCCTTATATTATGCCTCTTCATTCATGTGTGAGGCTATGGCATTGACAAAGGGTATCATTATGGATTTGGAGTTAAAACTGGATAATGTAATTTTTGAATCTCATAACAACATTTTGGAAACTCTTGTGTAGAAAGAAGTTTATTATCTTGAATGGAGGAGTTTCATTATAATGGAAGTTATTTTTTTAGTAGGAAAATTTCACAAAACTAGATTTAATGTCTTCTATCTTTTTCTTATGCTTGCGTTATGAATTATGTTTCTTTTTTATGCTTAATGGCTTGTGTTTTATGTTTATCAAATGTCTTATGATAATTTGTGATTTTCTTTTTTGGACAAGAATCTTGAAGATGAAGAGGTTTTTGAAGAAAAAGAGTAGTTCAAGTCCCACACGTGTAGAGGCACTGCAAGTACTTCAAACCCCACACTCTAGAGATCCTAGCCAATCAAGGTACATAAATTCCATAACTGAAGGTTTGACCACCTAACCCAACATTGATGATACTCATTACCTCCTCCGTGATGAAGAGGAAAGAAAACAAGAATGGGTCAATGAGCTTGCATGACAAGAAAAGAAAAAGAAATTGGATGGTTCAAATTGAAGGTCAGTAAGACAAAATTTTTTTAGTCCATTGAATTCTTTTAATCTAAATTTGAATTTGTTAACTTTACTTCTACATATGATGCAAGACAAGTTAAACCAATAAGCCTAACTTCTCGGGGGGTTTGGCTCCTTCTTGAAAGCCATAAAGTTATTGTGTAATGGAATGAGCAACCCTAACCTATTAGAGAGAATGGTGGACTATTGGTGTCTCTTCTTAGAGAATGCTATAAAAAGCTTCATAACATTTTCCTTTAGTTACTCGAGTTAGAGGAATGTTATAGCTTAATACAAGAATAACATGTACAAGAATACTATGCATGTAGCGCATTAATTATTAAACTATTTTATGGCTGGTTCATGTCTATCTATATTATTTAACAATTGCATTTTATGCTGCAAACACACATTGTCCTCAATGATAAAAAGCATAAAAACTATTGTATTAAGTTTATGGGGGGCAAGTGAAGGTAAAAGAGGAAGGACCTATTTAACAGAAGGTAAGATGGAACAAGAAAGAAAGATGAGCTACTACAACTAGACCATGACATGAACACGTAAGCTGACAAGCAACTCAAAGATGACAAAGGCTATGGTTTTAGTATTTTCAAGGAAGGAAACAATGCTTGCATGAAATGGTTAATTGACAAGCCTAGTCAGTATGTTGTTTATGTCTCATTTGGTAGTTTATCATATCTAAACATTGAACAAATGGAGGAAATAGCTTAAGGCTTGATAGATAGTGAAAGTTACTTCTTATGGGTGGTAAGAGCATCTGAGCAGCCTAAGCTCCCTAAGGAATTTTTGGAGATTTCAAACAATAAGGGTTTAGTGGTCACATGGTGTCCTCAATTGGAGGTCTTGGAGTATGAAGCTGTGGGTGGCTTTGTGACACACTATGAGTGGAACTCCACAATAGAAGCTATGAGCTTAAGGGTTCCAATGGTGGCAATTCCTTAATGGACAGACCAACCCACAAACGCCAAGTATGTTATAGATGTGTAGAAAATGGGAGTTAAAGTCGAGGCAGATAAGAAAGGAGTAGTGAGAAGAGGAACAATGAAGAAGTGCATAAAGGAAGTAATGGAGACTAAAAGAGGCCAAGAGATGAAGAGAAATTCCATCAAATGGAAGATGCTGGCTACAAAGGCTTGTGATGAAGGCAGAAGTACCAACAAGCATATTGAAGACTTTGTGGCAAGTTTGGTCCCCTCTCCCAAATACTAGTAAGGATGAAAAAATAGTGATGCTTTTCCTTAATATAACACAATCATATGAATTACTATGATATGTGTTTAAAGGCAGAGCTTATTTACTAGTTCAAGTATGCACACATTTAGAGAAAAACATTCTCTTTCCTTTTATGGCTCTATAACAATTTAATATTGTTCCATGATTTTTAAAGATCTTAGATGAATAGCTTATGAGCACCAAACTAGCACATGATTTACTAGGTGTTTTTAATTTAATTGGTTTTGAGTCTTAAAAATTAATAAATAAAATTTTAGTGATATATCTTGCATGCAATCTATTTTAAAATAAATAAATATTTAGACATGGTGGATAACTAGATATCAACAAGTGGAAGAAAATTTGACACGTGGTAGTGAATGAAATCATGACATATGAGTGGTAGGCAAGGTGTTGGTCCAGATTACAAGAAGTCTATAAAATGAGAATTTAAAATGTATGTTTGCCAAGAATGAAAATTAACTTACCCCACTATGTATGGAAAGTGTGATGTTGGTCTGAATTATAATGTATTGAGTGTAACAATTCATAACAAGCAATCAAAAGCATATTTCCTTACATGTCCCTTGCCCCTTCAATTCTCTCCCTTCTATCATTTTTACTACTATAATTTCATTCAAAAATACCAAATACAAAGTGAGCTTATCTTAACCAAACCATGGACAAGGGAATAAAACTAGTCTAACACAATAATTGAAGGCACAGTCTAGGCCTAATAGAGAAATTAAGGGATAACTAAGCAAATCAGCATTCCATACTCAATTCCATGGACAAATCTCAGTTGTGAGTAAAAGAATATGAGAGAATTTGGTACAACTCTATCCTTGATCAAATATTCATTTCTTCTTATAAATTAAGTGTTAAAACATCCTAATTTAGTATATCCAAACATTTTTTTTCTTAAGACATACTTATACTAAACCAAGGGCAAATGATACAACAGTAATATTCCAATAAGGTTTAACATCTTAATTACAATACATTACAATAGAATAACATAATCTATGTAAACAACCCTAATATCATATCCATTACAATAGGCTATTTCAAAAGAGAACTAACTATACATACAAGAAGTTCCTCCAAGCTCACGACTCTCAACAGGCTACTTGTTTGCCCTTATTCTTTGCACTATTATCACTTGGCATGGGTTAGATTGCATATAAAAAGTGATATACGTAATCTCAACAACAAATTCTACCATTCAGAGTATACATAATATCACTCAAGTAAAGAAACACAAACATGCACAAATACCATCATAAAGGCACTTAAGTTGGCAATCATATACACTGGTTAATGGGCATTGCTCATGAACTTACATACTTTCTCTTGACTTGGGAAGTGCTACTATGCTTAATTCTCTATCTCATTGTAACATCTATTTTTTCGTAAAACTATCGAAATGAGTCAGTTTGAAAAGCAAATCCCTTGAAATGAGAGATTTGAGGCCAAATAAAATTTTAAATAATGGAAAATAAGGATTCAAGATCCAAGATGTCCGAAAACCCAAGCTAGGGTAATTCAAAAAAATTATCGAAAGCATAATGGCATTTTCATAAATATAGGCAATTTTTTGGAAAACTCATAGGAGGGTTTTTCAAATGGACAATTTTAGCTTCCTAGGATTCTTAAAGGTCCTAAAAACTATGGAAAGCCTTAGGACAGTTAAAATTCCTCCGATGTATGGTGTTGAATGTCGATTGACCCGAACTTTAACCTCATCATTTAGGAAGATTTTTAATCTAAATTAAGTACTTCTAAAGTTATTTTATAAAATAGAGGACCTAAATCTTATGATGAAAAAGACGGTTCTATAAAAGGAGCTAAAATGAACCTTAAATGAATTAACCAAAAAAGAGATGTAAACAACATTTTTTTTAGATCAAATTCTTCTTATTTCCTCCACATAAGAGGCACCCCACATCCTCTCCCATCTAACTGACTTTTTGTTCTACCCAAACTAGAGGAAGAGGCCAGGGAGTAAGGCTCACCAAAGGAGGAAGAGAAGAGGGGGAAAAATAAGGAGAAAAGGTATAAAATTTAAGACTTTTCCTAGTTCTCCCTTTAGCAACTCTCTTCCCTTCCTTCCTACCTTTCTTTTTATAGTTTTGGTTGGTGATATAGGTTTACTTTGGCCTTAATTCAGAGGGAGAAAGTTAGTCCTTGAAAGAGGAGGCTAAGGCAAAGAAAGAAGCTCTTGAGAAAAGCTAGAAACCAAGGTAAATCCATTGCTTTTCATACTTCTTCTCCCTTGCTTCTATGTGTATATGTTTCGACCACTTATGGGACAGCCAAGGGGGAGTTGTTTTTGAACCAAACCAAGTGTGAAACTTAGGATTTAGAGTGTGGGAAACAAGATGGTGCAAAGAAATCCAAGAAAGAATAATTGAAATTCAAGATATAATTTCTAGGGATTTTGTTGCACAATGGTTTTTGTGAAGCTCTCTAGTGATATTTTCAATTGTCTAAGAGTTTGTATAAGTTCCTACGACATCAAGGAAGCCTCCCACATGCACCTCCCATCAAAGAAACAAAACAAAGTCCTTAGGTGCTAAATGAATGCAATGTCTTGACCTAGAGGGTTCATGCACCTAGGGAATGTTTTAAAGTTTTCTAAGCCTAAAATTGCATCATATATGATGGGAGAATAATGGAAGAAGCCTTAGAAAAAATTTAGAAAGCCTAGGATGTGAGATGGAGGTGTAGGTTCTATAATGTAACTTAAAGAAGCAACATATAGCTAGGCTCCTCAAAATGATTGTGTGATAGCTTCAAGGAGTCTAAATGGAGTCAAGAGTCATAAATTAAAGGAGATAATGGAGTCAAGATTATGAATCCTTAAGGTTGCTTCATTAGGTGCTTTATGGAACTATAATTGAACCAAATAAGGAACTAAGCTTTTCTAAAATGTGTGTGGTGCTATAGTTTATTTCAAGAGTGTAATTGGATCCTATTTAATGTGTCTAGGACTAAGGAATCCTACTCCATCCACTTACAGCGGTGTAGCCAAAGGAAGGGAGGAGAAATCAAGCAAAAGTGTGTATGTTTGCATTCAAGGTAGTTCTCTAACCTTTTTCTCATGCATGCTTAGTTTTTTTCTTGTCTTTGGATGTGTGTACGAATGATTTTACAATGAGAAATTTTTCTAGTGATTTTCTACATGCCATGGTACCATTATATGCATAATATGTATTTTATGAATGATGGTGGGCTTGAATGAACTTAGTGAAACCAAAAGTCCCTTAGCAAAGGTGAGAATGAGCCAAAAATATATAGGATTGGATATGACTAAGCTAAAAGTCTCAAGAAGAGTGAGGCTTACTCAAAAGTCCCTTGAAAATGGATGAGACAAGTCTAAAAGTCCTAAGAAAAAGGGGTAAGGCTAAACCAATGTTCATGAAGGGCAACATATGATGTGTATAAGTTTCTTGCATATGGAAATGATTCTATGTATGGTTATTAGTAGGAAAATGTTTATATATGCATCCTTTAGCTTGAAAGCATGGCTATTATGTATGATTGAAATGGTTAAGAGCCATGGGATTCCTAGAATCTCACTCTTCCTTTTCCATTGCTTGAACTGTCTAAGTAGACCAAGTGAACAAAGAGATGGAAGCCACCACACTTAAAGAGAAGAGATTGATAAAATAATTATGTATCTAGCCATTTTGTAAACATATTGTTGGCAAATGATGTAACCCCATGTTGTAAATTATGTGTAGCCACTTGAATATAAGAATATACATGGAAATATGATATATGTATGGGAATTGAAAGCATATGAATGAGAATAGATGTTTTTTACATTGAGATGCAGAGATGTGTCTTTAAGAAATTGTGTATGTGAATAAGTGAAGTAGTGGTTTTGTGATGTATGGACATTTAGACTCCTTAAACAAGTTTAATGGACTATTTTAAAGCTTTCCCACATGCCCAAGTGGTCTTGGTTCAAGGGGAAGACCATTTGGCACATAAATGAACCATTTATAACAAAAAATGACCCATTTTATGAGCTGAACCCCAACCTGACCAAATGAGCAATTTTAAGGTAGAGATTTTGCACAAATAAATCTTATATAGAGCTTTTTTCTAGTCTAAGAACCTATTTAGAGGTCTATAGAATTTCTTATGATTTTTCAAAGTTCATATTAGAAGTTGGTTTTGGTTTAGGCACTATTTACTTGAGCAGATTTAATTTCTAAGTGTCAAACAAGGTCCAATAGTTCTAAAATTTTACATGGTGAAAAGAGATATTCACAATGATTTGTAGCAACTAGAAGCATCTCATTTGGAGGTGTATAGAGAGAGAAATGAATTTATGAAGTTTTACATTAGAACCAGTAATACCAGTCGACCTTGTGTATTATTTCATTATAATTCAATTCAAAAACGAGCTTAACATGGTCCAAAATTATTTTTCCCATAAAGTTAACATCCATAGATTTCACAATGGTATATTTTTTTAGGTTTTGATTTTTCTAAAATTAGTTATGAATCTTTGAACTCATATCAGTTACCTATGATATCAAACCTAGGCAGCCAGACCTTTTGTGCTTTTCTATTGTCAATTGTGGTTCATCTAGGTTTTCATGGCCTGGAATAATTTTTAACCTATAGTTGACATCCAGAACTTTCCAAGAAGATATCATTTGCTTGATTTTGATTTTTGTAGAATTAAGTATGATTTTCCAAAAGTTCATGACAAAAACTTAAATACTGGACCCGAGGCAAAACGCCATTTTTTCTTATATGGGGCTCCTGAACCGAAATGTATGGAATGTTTTACAATGTTTATGACTTGTTTAGATGGAATATGAATAGGGGTTGATATTGGAGAGTCCACGGGATCCATGAAGTGAAATTTTAACTTTTAAAATACTACACAATGCAAAAATATTCCATTATTTGATTGTTTTTCCTGTGAAGCTCATATTTGAAGCATGTATAAAGTTTAATGTATGGGAAAATGAGGCTAAAATAATATAGTGTGACACTCATCATACATGATGCCATAAGGCAGCTCGAACCACAAGGGCTCATAAAACAAAACATACATAGCCAATTCATACCATAAAATATTTTATAATTGCAAATAGACAATCACATACACTACTAGAAACTCCTTAATTTCTGACAGCAAATGTAATGTCCAATTTTTGTAAAAATGATGAAAATAGATACGTTTTCAAAGTAATTCTTTTGAAATAAATTGGTTAAGGTTTAGAAAAATTAGAATAATAATCTAGAAATTAAATGATGAAATTAGGAGGCCAAAGGTACTCTGAAACAGAGGTTAAAATAACCAAATGGAAATTAACGAAAAAGCTACGTAATGTAATATCATTTTTATACTTTGGATAAATTTTGGAACTCTCATAGAAGGGCTTTTTAAATGAAAATTCTAAATTCTTCAGGGTTCTCAGAGGTCTGAAAACCCCGTGACAGTTAAAGCCCCTCCGGTTTATGTTTTCTAACATCGATTGACCTGAACTTTGACCCTTTCATTTAGGAAGGTTTTAGTTCTAATTTGAATGAGTCCAAAGGTATTTTATAAGATTGAGGACCTAAATTTATGATGGAAAAGACAATTATAAAAAAGGAGCTAAAACGAATCAAAAACAAAAAATGCCAAGATTAAAGGCAAAATTGGAATTTTTGTGAACAATTAGCCTCTTGAATACTCTTTAAAAGTCATGCCCCTCTTCCTCCATCTCCACCAACCTTATTCTGCCCAAAAACAGAGAGGGAGACCAGAAAACTTAAGGGCACAAGAGAGGAGAGAATGGGAGGAGAAGAAGCCAAAATAAAGTATGAAATCAATCAAAATTTCTTAGTCTTTCCTTTCTCAAAGTTGTTATATTCCTTTTCCTCTTACTTTCTATGGTTTTGTTAAAGTTTTTGTGTCTGTTTTGAGGGCAAAACAGAGGGGGGACTTTCAAAATGCAAAAGGAAAATCCAAGCAAAGGAAGAAGCATCCAAGAAAGGCTAGAAATCCAAGGAAATTTTCTACTTTCTAAGCTTGAATCTCCTTGTTCTTCTTCCCTTTCATTTCGCCTCATGTATGGCTAGCCAAGAAGGAATGAAATTTAAACTAAACCAAGGATGAATCTTACAAAAATGAGGGAGAAGAACAAGAATATGAAGGAAACAACAAAATAACCATTAGATTTTAAGATAGAAAAGTTAGGGTTTCAAGTGTTCCTTTAAAATTCTATTTTGATACAAGAATTTCTAGGCCAAATTGAGTGTTTTGATGAGCTTCTAAGATCCCTAGAAGGCTTCTCATATGCATCTTCTATCAAGAAAACAAAGCAAACTCACTTGGTGTTCATATAGTGTATAGTTTTGGCCTAGGCTAGATGAAACACCAAAGGGCAATTTTAATTTATTTCAAGCTTCCTCTCCTTTCTTTGGCCTCACACACACCAAAGTGTGGAAATGATTTCTATTGTCCTAGACACAATTTATGAAAGCCAATTAGATTCATGAAATTAATTCTAAGGCCACACAACTTGCTTAGTCACTAACTTGGCTCATTAACCCCTTTATGTTTTCAAAAATACACCTAATGAAGCAACACTAATCAAAAAGTTCTAGGCTCCACTCTTTCCTTTCAAATATGATTCTTGACTCCTTTTAAGCTTCTTGGAGTCATATACAATTAAAATAAAGAGCCTAACTACATGTTGCTTCTTTAGGTCATATTATTGAACATAAGGCACTAACTCACTTTCTATGGTTTTTAAATTTTTCCTAAGGCCTTCCCTCGTCTTCACTCATCATATATGACTCAAACATGGGTTTAGAAAAATTTAAAACTCTCCCTAGGTATGCAAACCCCTCTTGGCCGAACCTAGGAAGCAATTTGCTCTCCATAGAGTTTGCTTTATTTTCTTAATGGAGGAAGTTAAGAGATCGTGTCGCGTAACTCTCAAAATAAAACTAGGTTGGATTAAATTTTATAGTTAGTGGCACAACCTAGGTCATCTCCATTAGAAATAGAGTTCCTATTTAATTAGGTTTTCTAAGTGTATAAAGATCCTAGAATTACCTAATTTAGGGGGATTTTTTATCTAATTAAACTACCTAAAATTTAATTGAAATGAAATTCCTAATTGCTTCCTAATTGTATGAATTATGATTGATAATGGGCTTGTGACTAGCTTTGGATTCATCCCTTGGTATCCACTATCCTTATCCTAATCCAATTGTAATTAATTCTGGTGTAAGAGTTCCTAATCATGTCCATGGCAAATGATCTTGAATTACCATCCAAGATTCAAGAAATTGACAAGATAATGTTGAATTGAAACCTCAATCCCGCGCTAAATCATTATTTCTTGCCTTTAGGGTCAATGAACACTTGAATTGAATGATTAATTAATCAATTAGCTTCTGAATTAACACCCTAGGAGATTCAATTAACTAATTAAACTCCAATAAATCCTTAAATTAGACAATTAAGCACATCAATTCTCACATTCATTTTATCAAACACCTTGATGGCTTACATGGAAAATTAGAGGAGAAATAAAAATTTTAGTATTTAATCTAATCAATTAATCAACAAAAAGGTTTCCTAATTAGTCTCTAACTAGACACTAATTATAGACAATGCATATTCCTAATCAAATACAGTCTTAACCAAGATAATATAAGAGAAGAAAAGTCCTAGAAAAATAAAAAAATCTTAGCCAAAATTCATTTATCTCTATGGATTCAAGCTTCTCCAAGGTTGTCCTCCTAGCTAGCCACAAAGGTGAATCAAGCTCTCATGGAATGGAGGTGGAGATAGAATGGGAATGGAGGATGAGAGGCTATGGCCAGAAGGAGTGTGGTCTCTGGATTATAGCGTGAATGACAATGGAATGGTCTATCTGGATTAATGAATTATGCGTTTTTTAATTCCACAATGGATAATGTATCTTAAATCAATGGATGAGATGGTGTGTGTTGAATCAATGGATGAGATGCTGCCCCTATCTTTTTTAATAAATCACGTGCCTTCCATGCTTTTATTCTCAGCCTCTCCCTCATATGTTCTGCCTTTCTCTTATTTTATTACAACGTGGCTTCGTACTCCATGTTAACTTTCTAAATCATTCAACTTAGGAGCCCACGTCAGCTTCAACTCCCTTTACATGGTTCATTTCATTTTCACTTCAACTTGAGCTTCCTAAAACCCGTAGCTTAATTCTTTGTAAATGAATCACGTGGTTGCTCCATTTAATTCTTTCTCATGTGGTTCTCATCTCCCTTACCACGTACTCTTCACATGTAAGCTGACGTGATCATCTTATAACCCATAGCTTCTTCTTAATTACGTGAGAAACTTCCCCTAGCTCACTAACTCGAAGCTTCATGCATTATTCAAACGTAATTCCTCAACTCGTGTTGCTTTTGTGCATATGTGGGCACCACTATGAATGGATGATGCGTTGGAATATAATATAAAAGAATTCATCCATGCTTTGTGCTATCTTCGAGTCTAGACATAGCTTCCTCTCCACTTGATCTTTACATGCTTCTTCTTCTTGCTTGCTTTGAATGTATTTAATTTCTATTCTCTTTAACTCTCCAACTAGTGGCTTCTTCCAGCTTCTTCCCAGCTCATGCTTCTTCTTTATGTGGCTTTTTAAGACTTCTCTTCCATAAAAATTCTAGTCCATAGATTCTTTTCTATCATGTTTGTTCCTTTTTCTATTCCAGCCACATCATTTTTTCCTCCTTCGTTCAACTTCTTCATGCATTCTGTCTTCGTTTAAACTTTAGCCCAAGCTTCTGCATGCTCGTGTACTTGTTCTACTCAAAAGCTTCTTTCTTCTCTGTTCTGCCTCTGCATGTGTGTGTATTTGAGCTTCTTTTATTTCTTCCCACTTGACTGCTCCCTCTTCGTGTTCAGCTTTCAGCCCATGCCTCCTTTCATCTTCTTTTCATCTCTTGTTGCTTAACACGTTACTATTTAGCCAGCTTCCCTGTTAACGTTATTATTTACGTTGGTCTCCCTCACCATGTGTAATATTCGATTTTTTGAAAATAAGAAAAATGTGAGAAACGTAAAGTATGATTTTTTCTTAAACAAACGAAATTCACCGAATACAAAAGCAAGTCCCCCGAAATGACTTAGTTAAGGTCCCAAAAAATTTGGAAAGCATTCTAGACTCCTAAAAATGAGAATCCCAGGCTGAGATGGAAAGAAAAACAGAGCTAGAATGAAGAAAAGAATTTGAACGAAAGGTTGACGAAACGTAAGGGCATTTTCGTCATTTTAAGCAAATTTTGGAATCCTCACAACAGGGATTTTTAAATAAAATTTGACTTTCCCAGAGTTCTCAGAAGCCCTAAAAATCATGGGAAGCCCCGGGACAATTAAATCTCCTCCGATGGATGTTTTCTAACGTCGATGTACTTGAACTTTGACGGATTCGTTTGAGAAGGTTTTAGCTTTGATTTGAGTGATTTCAAAGGCATTTTACTAAATTGGGAACCTAAATCTCATAATGGGAGAGATGGTTCTCAAAAAGGAGCTAAAACGAGTAAGAAATGAAAATGCCAAAAATGAAGGGCAAAATTGAAATTTTTAAGAAAGTGGAAGCTTCTTGAACACTCTTTAATTTTCTTATTTCTTCTCCCCTTCATTTGCACAACCCATTCTGCCCAAAAACTAGAGAAAACACCAGCTCTCTTAGGCACACCATGGAGGAGAAGAAAGGAGGAGAAAAAGCAAGGAAAATGTAAGGAATTTCATGGTTTTTCATGCTTTCTTCATTCCAAACCTCTTCTCCTCCATTCTCCTTTGTTTCCTATGATTATAATGAAGTTTATAAATCTATTTTAAGGGAGAAATTAAGGGGAAAATTAGGATTTGAAGAGAGGAGCTCAAAGAAGACAAGATTCAAGTGAGAAAAAGCAAGAAAACAAGATAATTTCTTCTTCCATGGTAGCTACCCTTGCTCCTCTTCCTCCAACATTTCACCCCACTCAAGAAAACCTAGGAGGGTTTGATTTTTAGGCAGAACCAAGGGTGATTCTTAGGAAAAAAAGTTGTGGAGATTAAGAATATGCAAAGAGAATTAACAAAAAAACTATGAAAATTCAAGATGCAATTTGTAGGGTTTCAAAGGTTCCTTCCAAACTCTTAATTTCTATGCTTAAATAAGTGTTTGAATGAGCTCCTAAGATCCTTAGAAGTCTCCCCATGTGCTTCTTCCATCAAGAAAACAAAGCAAATTCCATGGAAGCCAAAATCTTCCATAGCCTCGGCCTAAAGGAGTTTATATAACTAGGGATAGTTTTAAATTTTTCGAAACCCATTTTTGAGTCATATATGATGAATGAAGATGAGGGGAGGCCTTAGGAAAAATTTAAAAACCATAGAAAATGAGTTGATGCCTTATGTTCCATAATATGACCTAAAGAAGTAACATGTAGTTAGGCTCTATATTTTAATTGTGTGATGACTCCAAAAGACTTAAAAGGAGTCAAGAATCATACTTGAAAAGAAAGAATGGAGCCTAGAATTTATTTGATGGGTGTTACTTTATTAGGTGCATTCTTAGAAACATAAATGGGCTAATGAGTCAAGCTAGTGTCTAAGCAAATTGTATGACCTTAGACTTTGCATCAAGAATATAATTAGCTTCCATATGACGTGTCTAGGCCAAGAGGAATGATCCACCTTCTTGGGTGTGTGAGGTCAAGAGAGAGGATTCAAGGCTTAAGGAAAAAGTGTACAACTCATATAGTCTTTAGTTTGTTATTTGTTCATTTCATTTTTATATTTAGGCACTAAGTAGTTAAGATAGCGGAAACCTTAGAGCTGCAACTCAACCATGAAAGTGCTATTGTGATTGAGTTTTAATGGTGAATTGTAATTGAACAACTGTATTAGTTTGGTAAAACTATTATCATAAGTACGGTAGTTAATATATAAGCTATTGGATTTTTAAAAAATAAAAATAAAAATATTTAATTTAGCAGCAATTTAAAGCTAAAATATTCACAAAACTTAAAACGTGGTTACTCCATAACTATAGTTAAACCAACTTAATTTATCTATGATTTTTACAAACAGAAACTAAGCCAACCTAGTTTGGTCACGATTTTTATAAACCGCAGCTAAACCATAGTTAGCTACAATTATGGCATAACTACTTGTGATTACCTAACCACATTTAAATCTAGAGGGGTAACTATGGTTACCCTAAGCCGTTGTTAAATCTATCGCCACAGATGGTTTTGCTACGGTTTGGGGAACCACTACTAAACCCTATAGTCACGGTTTAAACCATGGCTAAACCTTCAAAAAAAATAAAAAATATTGCAACTTTAATGAATCTGGATCTTGGCATTTGTCTCCTCGACCTGGGGCTTTGACAATTGCACTGGATAGCAAGGCCTCTTTAAGGAAAAGCTGATGCAGTAACATATTAGAACCAAATCAGATTTTCTTATCTTGAATTCCCTTGATTCCCGATTGCACGTTATGTATAAGATGTCCTCTTTAAGGCGTTGAATGTTGGCTTCAAGATTTTCCTTATTGGCTAGTCCATACAAATTTCAACATGTGATTATTTGTGTTGTAGCTTCCGCTTTGAATTTAAAATTACTCTTTATTAATCACCCTTTAATTCATTTGGCCGCTGGGAATCTTTTCCATTTATGGAGAGTTGGCTGGCTCCCAATAAGGTATCATTCTAGAATATCAAAGATTCATGATATGAAATTTGAAAACCAAAATTACAAATCTAGCCACACATGAAACTCTCGTCATTTAAAATTAGCTTTTTTATATCCACTGAATTTTAGGATCTTTTCTCTTAACTTAAAACAGCTAATCACAAATTAATCAGCTTGGAAATTAAGCTTGTCACTTTAAATGGCAATATTTCAACGTTTACTTTTCATGGAATCAGATTAAAAAAATGATGCTTTATCTCGGATGGCATTTGGTATTTTAAGACAGGTGAAATCTGGTAATGAATAGATACGAAGAAAGGGAGAGGATATGTTTGAAACTAATTGATAAAGAGAGACGTGTCTTTCAATTCAACGCCCTTTGATTGCCGATGGATTGCTACAACAACTGCTGCCCACTCGGCTCAGTAATTTGATCGATTTAGATTTTAATATGTTTTTTTAATTTAAATAATTAATTTTTTATGTTTATAGTTAAAAGATTATTTTCATTGTGTTTTACTTCATTTAAAACAAAAAAAAAATCAAAATAAAAAAGTTAACTTTAATTTAGATGGTTTAAATTTTTTAATTGAGCAATTGATAATATTGCTCAAAAATTTATTTTCCACTTGACTCCTTTATATAAAAGAGAAAGTCGGTTGCTTCCCTTAATTGTTGGCAGAATGAAATATAAGAATATTAAAGAATGATACTAAAAATTTTTAAAAATTAAAATTTTTTTGAAGGATTAAAGAATCAAAATTATTAGTAGTATTTATCAAAATTATCACTTATACTTTTTAAAGTTACAATTTAATCTTTTCTATGTTATAAAAATATTTTAATTTTATTACTATTATTGAATAGACATAAAAATTAACATTATTATAATATCAAAAAAATTAAATTACAACTTTACAAAATATAAGTAATTTTTAATCATTCAAAAAAATTAATTTTGAAGATTTATTATTATGATTTTTATTAAATTATGGCATTATTTTGTGACCAACATTATCTTCTTTTTTTTTAAATAACAATTTGCATCTGTCTCCCTATGGTTATATCTATTCCTAGCTTTATCATGTCGCCACCCTCTAGTACCGTCATATCTAGAGTTTACAGCTTACACAGACACAATTCAGATCATCCACCGTCATGTATGGGAGCTGCCAGAAGATTCACGTAGAATACCTTTTAACAACTTTCTATCTAAATTAACAAATTAATTTCAAAATGTAAAAAATAATTTGAGATGCTAAGAATCTTTCATAAAATTTGTTGAACTAATGAAAATGGACTCCGCTTTTTTCGTTTTCTAGAAGCATCAAGGTCAGCAATTTTTAGTCAAAATGAACATGAAAAAAACATGTGGGAGGGAAGGGTTTTGTTTTAATAGATGACGTGGCTTCCCTCCTGTGCTTCACATGCATGGCAAGTGAAGTTCTATTGACACATCAATACTTTGTTAGATAAATTAGTTTTCAAATTACGGTGTCAAGATGATCTTCACATTAGGGATTGAATAAAAAATGATTCGCAAATTGTAACGATTGATCTGGAAAGAAAGAACTATATATAGCGATCAAATTCAAAACTTGGACAAACCTTAAGAACCAAATGCATAGTTTTCAAGTCTATATATTATTGTCATACAGTGACATATTATTAGTTTATTAGCCAAGTCATTTCAGGATGGACAAATATTAATCTCAACAACCAAATTGGAAATGACAGCAAATTGATAAAAAAAACTTTTTTGAAAAATAAAATTAAAGGGACCAAATTGAATAAAGGTCAAACTATAGAGACCAAATATGTGTGTAAATTAAATATAAGAATAAATTATAAGGAAAAAATGTGTAAATTGAATACAAAGGCAAACTATAGGAAACAAATGTGTCTGTAGGGCCAAATTCAATATAGGAACAAACTATAGGGACCACATATTTGTGAAGATTGAATAATGGGCAAACTATTAGGACTAAATATGTGTGTGTGTGTGTGTGTGTGTGTGTGTGTGTGTGAGAGAGAGAGAGAGAGAGAGAGAGTTGAATAAAGGACAAACTATAGGGATAAAAAATGTG
The DNA here is from genome assembly GCA_026724425.1 of Erythrophleum ivorense. NCBI lineage: Eukaryota > Viridiplantae > Streptophyta > Magnoliopsida > Fabales > Fabaceae > Erythrophleum > Erythrophleum ivorense. The sequence goes on from JAIUCV010000018.1 coordinate 7,286,351, forward strand.
TATGCGTGTAAAAATTATAGCATTCAAGGATTCACATGTTAGGACAAGACTAGATCCTCTCCGATTGCAATAGCCAAGAGAGAAGAAGATGGGTAGGCCTCAATTGAATAGGGTGCACACATTTCACTAAAGTTTGTTTGGTATATATAATTATTTTAATAAAATTAAAAATAAATAAAAATAAAAATGTGAATAAAATAGAATAATTATATTTGGTATAAAAAATAAAAATAATGTTTTATTTACATATTAATTGGATAAAAATAATGTTAAAATAAAAAAACTAAAAAAAATACTTTTACTTCAAAAATGTAAAAAAAAATTACAATAAATGACCCATATCATATAAAATTTACAATGAAGGACCTTAAAAATTAAAATTATTTTTAAGAACCATCATTACCATCAAGTTTAAGAGATTTTACTATTAGTTTTAAGGGATTTACTATCGGATGTAGGAAAGTGCTGAAATTTTCTTATACCTTATAATAAATCTCCTAAAACTAATAGTAAAATCTTCTAAAACCCAATAGTAATGATGGTCCTTAATGGTAATTTTAATTTTTAAGGTCATGCATTATAAATTTTATAGCATATGGGTTCTTAGTTGTAATTTTTTCAAAAAGTAATGATAATAAAGGTATAATAAATTTTGTATAAATTAATCACAATAACTTCTTTTTAAGGTTGGATAATATTTAAAACAATTTGTTCTTATCAAAATTTTGAGGACCAGGACTAAGTACCAGACCTTGTCCCCTCGTCTTTGATATGTTTATTTAAATACCTTTATAAGTAATATATCTTACATTATTATATTTGTCCTTTTTATATTTTTACATTTTTATTAGTTATTAAAAAAGGCATACCAAATTAAGACCCTCAAGTCCTCATTCTATTTGATCTCTGCAGCCTATCACTATCTCTAGAAAGATCCTCCATTGAGAACTCTAAAAACACTGGAAGACTTCACGGTGTTGTTCTGCTATTAGTGGAAGATTGCCCCTGCTCTTAGAAGATCATCCCTATCCTCAACAATGTAAGTTTGCTAAGGAACACTCCAATGACTTCGAGGATACTTGAATCTACATCTTGTTAGTTGGATGAACTTTTCATTTCATGTTGCCAATTTTGCTTGGGGAAATCCTTTTTGTAAGGTACCAAGGCATGTAAATTCTGAGGATATGGCTTTCTTAATTTTGTTAGTCGGCTTTCTTTTTCAAAACATAATAATGATTGTTATGGCTTCATTGTAGCCATACGTTTGCAAGCATCCCATATGGATGCTTTCAAGAAGTTGTTTTATTATGAGGCATACATATTCCTACTTCCAGCAAATTGTGATTTGATGATTGAGCATATGAGTCCTAGGTTTGTTTTGTTTTATGTAGCTTCTTTTTAAATAAACTTTAAGAGCTGGATAAATGCAGAATTTTTTTCTAATTTTATTAAATTTTACTAATAACTCTGCTTATGCTGTGCTTTAATGTAAATAATTTCATAGTCGGTCCCAAGCCCAGAAAAAAGAGGAGGGTTGTGTTAAGCAGTCGACAACCAACATAAAATTTCATCGAATCTTTATGACATGGATCAACAATATATTAATGTTAATGCTAGGGCGTTACCCGTAAGTAACACGCTGTATAGCTCGAGTACAATGTCAAATGAGCAAGAGCCGCTGCTTTGCTGCCTGGGTGCAGTGAAAAATAAGCAAGGATTATCACATTTTTGTGAACAAACATGGGTAAAAAAGGCTAGTTCATAAAAGTAGGATTCGTCTTGAAACTTGGAATATAGGTATACTCACAGGTAAATTAATAGAAATAGTAGATACTATAATTAGAAGAAAGATTAATTTTATGTTTTTACAAGAAACTAAATGGGTAGAGGAAAAAGCAAAGGAGTTAGATACTTCAGATTTTAACGTTTGGTACACTAATAAGATTAAATCTAGAAATGGAGTAGGTATAATTGTGGATAAGGATTGGAAAAATGCCATGGTGGATGTAAAAAGATTAGAAGACAGAATTATAGCATTGAAATTTATAGTGGAAAAAGAAACTTTTAATGTTATTAGCGCTTACGCACCACAAGTAGGGTTAGAAGAGCACTATAAGATAGAGTTTTAAGAGGATTTAGAAGGTTTAATTCAAGGAATACCTTTAGGGAAGAAGATCTTCATATGAGGGGATCTTAATGGTCATATTAGGAGTATATCTAGAGGTTACGAAGGTTCATATGGAAGATATAGTTTAGGACAAGTAAATGCAGAGGGTAAAACTATTTTAGACTTCTCATTAGCGTTTGATTTTACTATAACTAATACTTGTTTTAAGAAGCGTGAAGAGCACCTTATCATATATAAAAGTGGGAGGATATGTTCTCAAATTGATTTATTTCTATTAAGGAAAGTGAACAGAAAGATTTGCATGGATTGCAAAATTATACCTGGGGAGAGTTTGATGACACAACATAGGGTCTTAGTGATGGAAATTTGAATTAAGAAGAGAGTAAAAAGTAAAGGTCAAGATAGGATGGCAAAGACAAAGTGGTGGCAATTGAAAGGTGATAAAGAAAAGAACTTGCAAAGAAGGATTCTGGAGAATGGATCATAGGAGGTACAAGGAAGTACAAATGATATGTAGAACGAGATGGCTAAAGAGATTAGGAAAGTTGCAAAAGAGATACTTGGGGAATCAAGAGGTTTTGGACCTAGGGATAAAGAATCTTGGTGGTGGGATACAAGCATACAAGATAAGGTTAAAGTTAAAAAAGAATGTTATAAAGCATGGTCTTTGTGTAAAAGTGAGAAAAATTAAAAAAATATATAAAATAGTTAAGAAAGACACTAAAAAAGCGGTGAGCGAAGCGAAAATTAGGGCTTTTGATGGGTTATATCAATCCTTTGGTATTAAAGTTGGAAAAAAAAGTATTTATAAGCTTGCCAAAAGTAGAGAAAGAAAAACAAGAGACGTTGACTAAGTGAGATGTATTAAAGACGAAAAAGGAAGAGTCTTGGTCACGGAATAGGATATTAAAGAACAGTGAAAGTTCTATTTTCATAGGCTTTTTAATGAAGGACATGGGTTTTCATTCCACTCAAATATCCTAGACACTATAGAAAAAAGATCAAAATTATACCTTTTATCGTAGGATTAGAAAGGCGGAGGTAGAAGAAGCTTTGAAAAAGATGGAGACTGGTAGAGTAGTAAAACCAGATAATATACCTATTGAAGTATGAAAATGTTTAAGAGTAAAAGGTATAAGTTAGCTCACAAAGTTATTTAATTAGATTATGAGATCCAAGAGAATGTCAGACAAGTGGAGAAAAAGTACTTTAATTCCTATTTATAAGAACAAGGGGACATACAAAATTATGCAAACTATAGAGGAATTAAACTCATGAGCCACACTATGAAGTTATGGGAGAGGGTTATTGAACGAAGATTAAGGCAAGAGACTCAAGTTACAGATAATCAATTTGGTTTTATGCCTAATAGGTCGACTATAGAAGCGATATATTTGTTACATAGATTAATGGAGAAATATCGAAGGAATAAAAAATATTTATATATGGTGTTTATTGATTTAGAGAAGATATATGATACTGTGCCAAAAGATGTTTTGTGGAAGGCTTTAAAGAAAAAAGGAGTTCGTATTGCAAATATTCGAGTAATTTAGGATATGTATGGTGAGGTTACAACTAGTGTGAGAACTCAAGGTGGGCTTACTGAGGATTTTTCGATAACTATTGGCTTACATCAATGGTCAACTTTGAGCCCCTATCTCTTTACTTTAGTTTTAGATGTGCTTACTGAACATATTCAAGAGTCGGTGCCATAGTGTATGCTTTTTACAGATGATATAGTCCTAGTTGGAGAATCAAGAAAGGAAATAAATGATAAGTTAGATTTTATCGTGATAGGAGAGTGCCACTTAAATTTAAGGGTAAATTTTATCGTACAATTATAAAGCCAAAAATGTTGTATGGGAATGAGTGTTGGACAATAAAAGGTCAACAGGAGAATAAGTTTAATGTCGCAGAGATGAAAATGTTACGCAGGATGAGTGGACATACCAAATTAGATAGAGTTAGAAATGAGTACGTTAGAGAGAAATTTGGGGTTGCACCAATTGTTAAAAATATTGTAGATTTGCATCTTAGATGGTTTGGACATGTGTGGAGAAGACCTATAGAAGCTCTAGTAAGAAGAGTAGATCAGATGGAAAGTAGTCCAATAATTAGAGATCGAGGAAGACCACAAAAAACAATAAGCGAAACTATTAAAAAAGATTTAGATTTAAATGATCTATCTAAAGATATGATTTATAATAGAATTTTATGGTATCGTTTGATCCATGTGGCCAACCCCACCTAATGGGAAAGGGCCTTGTTGTTGTTGTTGTATTAAATTTTACTAATATTTTACAATTTGTTTGGTAGTTTTTTTCTTAACAATTTGTCTGGCAATGTTTTTCTTTATATATATGTGTGTATATATATTTGATTGGTAGTGTTTTAGGGTCTCCGTTTATGACCATAATATCTAGCTTTGTTTTGTAGCTTTTTGGCATATGACCTAGGTGTAGGAATATTTTAAAATCAGATGGAATATCTTAAATTCCAATGATTTTCATATTTCTCAAATTACCGTTTTGAGTAGGTAATAGGCGGTTAATACATGTTTAAAAAAATTGACTCTTTCATGGAGAGAGTGAGTTCTAACAGACTATTTTTACAGTAAGAGGATTCCTGACTAAAAAATTTTCCCAATGAATTACTATTATTGAGATTGGAAATTTGCCACATATTGCTCTTGAAAAAGGCTTTCTTTTCTACTTCATTTTCAATTTATGTTTTTCCACGTGTTTGCAGTTGTTGATTTTCGTATCTAGGCTTCCAATTTCGATCTTGAGAAAAACTATGGCTGACGGTATGTTTAATCACGTATCATCTCTTCTTATAATATTATACTGAATACAATTACATGTTCTTGAAGCAAACATGTTCATAGCATGTACAGTTGAAGAGATTGTTATGTGTTGGTTGATGTAGGGAATTCTTATAGTATGTATAATACTTTTTTCAATGTCTCATCTATTTAACCATTTACCTGCCCCACGAGGCCCAGGCTGAAAAGCTTGAAGGAGCAGAAGAGGCCGAGATTCTCTTTTTTAATAATTCCAAAGGCTCCTTCCCCTCTGATTCCACCATTGCTATCCAGACATTGGGGCGCATCACTGTAATTACCTTGCACGGCAATTCACTCCTAGACAATGGATATTATAGAATTTGTATTGTAATCACATGCTATCTTCTAAGTTAATTTTAGTCCTAAAATGTCATTGTCATGATAAACGTAACATTTCCCGCAAAGTCTTGTGCAGCATATACGTTCAACTCAACTATCATGTGAGTCCCCCATAATGCATAATATTAAATCACTCTAAATGACAGCTTGAACTCGTCTTCACACTTCTCCACGCCAGGGCTTAACAATGAAGACCTTTTTCTTACCAAAGCGAGGTGCAATGGTGAAGAGTAAAGCAAGGTGCATACGTTTCTCCAAAACTTTTTCATATTTATTTTATAATAACTTTAATTGCACTTTTTTCTTAATTTTGATTAATTTATCTGATAATTTTTAACACAAAAATTATATCAAGACTTTTTTTCCCTTTGTTTTCTCTTGCCAGGCCATAGCTATCAAGTCAAAATCCAAGCCAGCCATTTAGTTATTTGTCATATGATGAGTAAAAATAAATGAGTTGGTTTACTGTTATCGTGTATTGTACAAATGAAGCCGTAAGATGTATGATGTACATGAATTTCTCCCTTTATAGATGTATATATTAATTTGATTTATCTTTTTACATTTTTATATCTATTTATTACTAACTTGACTATTTATTTTTATTAACTAACAAGATTGATATAAAATTCCTTATATTTTTTCTATTAATTTCTCCATAAAAAACAATAACATATGGAGGAACATTTTTTAAAGATCCAATCATCTAGTGTTAAGATCTGAAATACTTCAAACCTATGGGATAAATCTCCAGATTTGGGAAGCTTGACCTCTCATGAGTGTTTTGGCCATTAGGATTTTTTTTCGGATTATAATTTCATTCAAAAAATTTCAAATAATAATCTCAAAATAAATCTAACAGCCAATCAAAATATCCATACTCATAAAAAATTAAGCTCTCTATAAACTTACTCAAAAATATAAAAACAATGCTATGTAGAGAAAAATAATAGATGATGATTATAAATAGATCCAAACCACACACATATATCCACGAAGTGAGAGTACTTGCAAGCAAAGGGGGAATGGAAGAGAGGCAAGACAGAAGAGCTCATTGCCTAGTTTTGGTTTTTCCAACTCAAGGTCACGTTAACCCTATGTTCCAATTCTCAAAGCGTTTGGATCATAAGGGTGTCAGAGTCACATTGGTTACCACTCGCTTCCTGTGCAAGACCTTACAAAAAGAATCAACTTCCATTGCTCTTGAGAGCATCTCTGATGGCTATGGCAGCGGAGGAATTGCAGCAGCAGAGAGTGACAAGGCATATATCGATCGTTTTTGGGAAATAGGGCCAAAGACTTTTGAAGAGCTTTTAGAGAAGCTCACACAAGTTCTGGGAATTTAGTTGATTGTGTTGTGTATGATTCGTACATGCCTTGGGCTCTTGAGGTGACCAAGAAGTTTGGGGCAATAAGAGCTATTTTTTTCACTCAATCTTGTGCTGTAAACAGCATATACTACCATGTTTATCAAGGAAACTTGAAAATCCCTCTAAGTAAACCCGAAATTTCACTCCCTGCGTTGCCAACACTTGCTCCTTGTGACTTTCCTTCTTTCTTGTATGTTTTGGGACCCTATCCAGCTTTCACGGAGATGTTTGTGAATCGGTTCTCTGACATTGAGAAAGCAGATTGGGTGCTTTGTAATTCATTTTATGAGCTTGAGCCAGGGTAAGTAATACCTGTTAATTTCTTCTAAGTTAGCTATTACTATTCAAGCATGAGAAGCATTCCAAAGAATTGTGAATAATGAATCCATCTTGTTAAGCAGTTTGTAGTATATTTGAGTTTATAAAAGTCCCACATTAATTTGAAAGTTGAAAATGTGTATAAGGGGTTTGTATAAGGAATATCTCATTTACTAAGTTAAAATATAAATATAAAAAATATATTATAATATATAATGGTATTTTCTTTTCTTTCATCATTTATACATTTTTAAGAGCAAATATGATCTTGAATTTCAGGACACAATTGTTAAATGAGTAAAACTCCATTTTACTATTTTAATGATGTCCTTAATATTAATTGGTTCTTTTTTCTTTTTTCTTTTTTGGCATCCTGTTAATATTGAAATGTTTGATTTTGTTTTAAACTGAAAGATTATATAGTATTGATTTATTACCACTGCAAAGATAAAATTGAAACAAAATTGAATATTTAAGTAAAAGAAATACAAAAACTTTTAAGGGAATCAATGGACAAGCCATATTTGGTGACCATAACAAAAGTCGACATTTGTTAAATAAATAATATCTCATACTTTCTTGATCAATTCATTAAGAAAAGTTCAAAGCTTTGTTTATTTTGGAAGAGACTAGTTTATTATTTTTCAAGAGAATGCATTTAGGCAATATCTTTTAAAATGAGTCCATATATATTGTACTTGAAACCTATTCATTATATTTTCTAACATATCTTAGGTGGTTGATTGGCAAGCAAAAATCTTACCACTGAAAACTATAAGACCAACCATACGATGTATGTTCTTAGACAAGCAACTCAAAGATGACAAAGGCTATGGCTTTTGTTTTATCAAGGAAGAAAATAATGCTTGCATGAAATGGTTAATTGACAAGCCCAATCAGTCCATTGTTTATGTCTCATTTGGTAGTTTATCATATCTAGACATTGAACAAATGGAGGAAATAGCTTGGCGCTTGACAGATAGTGAAAGTTACTTCTTATGGGTGGCAAGAGCATCTGAGCAACCTAAGCTCCCTAAGGAATTTTTGGAGATTTCAAATAATAAGGGTTTAGTGGTCACATGGTGTTCTCAACTGGAGGTCTTAGAGCATAAAGCTGTGGGCTGCTTTGTGACACATTGTGGGTGGAACTCCACAATAGAAGTTGTGAGCTTAGGGGTTCCAATGGTGGCAGTTCCTCAATGGATAGACCAACCCACAAATGCCAAGTACGTTATGGATGTGTGGAAAATGGGAGTTAAAGCCGAGATAGATGAGAAAGGAGTAGTGAGAAGAGGAACAATGAACAAGTGCAAAAAGGAAGTGATGGAGACTGAAAGAGGCCAAGAGATGAAGAGATTAATGCCATCAAATGGAAGACGCTGGCTGCAAAGGCTTGTGATGAAGGTGGAAGTACCAACAAGCATATTGAAGACTTTTATGGCAAGTTTGGTTCCCTCTCCCAAATACTAGTAAGGAAGAAAAAATAGTGATGCTTTTCCCTAATATAACACAATCATATGAATTATTATGATATGTGTTTAAAGGCAGAGCTTATTGACTAGTTCAAGTTTGCACACATTCAGAGAAAAACATTCTCTTTCCTTTTATGGCTCTGTAACAATTTAATATTGTTCCATGATTTTTAAAGATCTTAGATGAATAGCTTATGAGCACCAAACTAGCACATGATTTACTAGGTGTTCTTAATTTAATTGGTTTTAAGTCTTAAAAATTAATAAATAAAATTTTAGTGATATATCTAGCATGCAATCCATTTTAAAATAAATAAATATTTAGGCATGGTGGATAACTAGATATCAACAAGTGGAAGAAAATTTGTCACGTGGTAGTGAATGAAATCATGACATACGAGTCGCAGCCAAGGTGTTGGTCCAAATTACAAGAAGTCTATAAAATGAGAATTTAAAAGGTATGTTTACCAAGAATGCAAACTAACTTGCCCCATTATGTATGGAAAGTTTGATGTTGGTCTCAATTATAATGTATTTAGTGTAATGATTCATAATAAGCAATCAAAAGCATATTTCCTTACATGTCCCTTGTCCCTTCAATTCTCTCCCTTCTATCCTTTTTACCACTATAATTCCATTCAAAAATACCAAATACAAAGTGAGTTTATGTCAACCAAAGTCTGGGCCTAATAGAGAAATTAAGGGAGAACTAAGCAAATCAGCATTCCATACTCAATTCTATGGACAAATCTCAGTTGTGAGTAAAAGAATATGAAAAAATTTGGTACAACACTATCCTTGATCAAATATTCATTTCTTCTTATAAATTAAGTGTCAAAACATCCTAGTTTAGTATATCCAAACATTTTCTTTTCTTAAGACATACTTATACTAAACCAAGGGCAAATGATACAACAGTAATATTCCAATAAGGTTTAACATCTTAATTACAATACATTACAATAGAATAACATAATCTATGTAAACAACCCTAATATCATATCCATTACAATAGGCTATTTCAAAAGAGAACTAACTACACAAGAAGTTCCTCCAAGCTCACGACTCTCAAGAGGCAACTTGTTTGCCCTTATTCTTTGCACTATTATCACTTGGCATGGGTTAGATTGCATATAAAAAGTGAAATATGTAATCTTAACATCAAATTCCACCATTCATAGTATAAATAATATCACTCAAGTAAAGAAACACAAACATGCACAAATACCATCATAAAGGCACTTAAGTTGGCAATCATATACACTAGTTAATGGGCATTGCTCATGAACTTACATACTTGCTCTTGACTTGGGAAGTGCTACTGTGCTTAATTCTCTATCTCATTACAACATCTATTTTTTCGTAAAACTACCGAAATGAGTCAGTTTGAAAAGGAAATCCCCTGAAATGAGAGATTTGAGGCCAAATAAAATTAAAATAAAATTTTAAATAAAGGAAAATGAAGATTCAAGGTTCAAGATGTCCGAAAACCCAAGCTAGGGTAGTTCAAAAAAATTACCGAAAGCATAATGGCATTTTCATAAATACGGGTATTTTTTTGGAAAACTCATATGAGGGTTTTTCAAATGGACAATTTGAGCTTCCTAGGGTTCTCAGAGGTCCTAAAAATCATGAAAAGCCCTAGGACAGTTAAAACCCCTTCAATGTATGGCTTTGAATGTCAATTGAGCCGAACTTTAACCTCATCATTCAGGAAGATTTTTAATCTAAATTAAGTGCTTCCAAAGCTATTTTATAAAATAGAAGACCTAAGTTTTATGATGACAAAGACGGTTCTATAAAAGGAGCTAAAATGAACCTCAAATGAATTAACCAAAAAAGAAATGTAAACGACATTTTTTTAAAACAAATTCTTCTTATTTCCTCCACAGAAGAGGCGCCCCACATCCTCTCCCATCTAACTAACTTTTTTTTCTACCCAAACTAGAGGAAGAGGCTAGAGAGTAAGGCTCACCAAAGGAGGAAGAGAAGAGGGGGAAAAACAAGGAGACAAGGTATGAAATTTAAGACTTTTCCTAGTTCTCTCTTTAGCAATTCTCTTCCCTTCCTTCCTACTTTTCTTTCTATAGTTTTGGTTAGTGAGATGGGTTTATTTTGGCCATAATTTAGAGGGAGAAAGTTAGTGCTTGAAAGAAGAGGCTAAGGCAAAGAAAGAAGCTCTTGAGAAAAGCTAGAAACCAAGGTAAATCCATTGCTTTTCATGCTTCTTCTCCCTTACTTCTATGTGTATATGTTTCGATCACTTATGGAATAGCGAAGGGGGAGTTGTTTTTGAACCAAACCAAGTGTGAAACTTAGGATTTAGAGTGTGGGAAACAAGATGGTGCAAAGAAATCCAAAAAAGAATCATTGAAATTCAAGATATAATTTCTAGGGATTTTGTTGCACCATGGTTTTTGTGAAGCTTTCTAGTGGTATTTTCAATTGTCTAAGAGTTTGTATGAGTTCTTACGACATCAAGGAAGCCTCCCACATGCACCTCCCATCAAAGAAACAAAACAAAGTCCTTGGGTGCTAAATGGACGCAATGTCTCAACCTAGAGGGTTCATGCACCTAGGGAATGTTTTTAAGTTTTCTAAGCCTAGAATTGCATCATATATGATGGGAGAATAATGGAAGAAGCCTTGAAAAAAATTTAGAAAGCCTAGGATGTGAGATGGAGGTGTAGGTTCCATAATGTAACTTAAAGAAGCAATATATAGCTAGGCTCCTCAAAATGATTATGTGAGTCTAAATAGAGTCAAGAGTCATAGATTAAAGGAGATAATCGAGCCAACATCATGAATTCTTAAGGTTGCTTCATTAGGTGCTTTATGGAACTATAATTGAACCAAATAAGGAACTAAGCTTTTCTAAAATGTGTGTGGTGCCAGAGTTTATTTCAAGAGTGTAATTGGATCCTATTTGATGTGTCTAGGACTAAGGAATCCTACTCCACCCACTTACAAGAGTGTAGCCAAAGGAAGGGAGGAGAAATCAAGCAAAAGTGTGTATGTTTGCATTCAAGGTAGTTCTCTAACCTTTCTCTCATGCATGCTTAGTAGTTTTCTTATCTTTGGATGTGTGTACGAATGATTTTACAATGAGAAATTTTTCTAGTGATTTTCTACATGCCATGGTACTATTATGTGCATAATATGTATTTTATGAATGATGGTTAGCTTGAATGAACTTGTTGAAGCCAAAAGTCCTTTAGCAAAGGTGAAAATGAGCCAAAAGTATCTAGGATTGGATAAGACTAAGCTAAAAGTCTCAAGAAGAGTGAGGTTTAGTCAAAAGTCCCATGAAAATGGATGAGACAAGTATAAAAGTCCTAAGGAAAAGGGGTAAGGCTAAACCAATGTTCTTGAAGGGCAACATATGATGTGTATAAGTTTCTTGCATATGAAAATGATTTTATGTATGGTTATTAGTAGGAAAATGTTCATATATGCATCCTTTACTTTGAAAGGATGGCTATTATATATGATTGAAAGGGTTAAGAGCTATTAGAATTCCTAGAATCTCACTCTTCCTTTTCCATTGCCTGAACTGTCTAAGTGGACTAAGTGAACAAAAAGATGGAAGCCACTATACTTGAAGAGAAGAGATTGATAAAATAATTATGTATCTAGCCATTTTGTAAACATATTATTGGCAAATGATGTAATCCCATGTTGTAAATGATGTGTAGCCACTTAAATATATGAATATACATGGAAATATGATATATGTATTGGAGTTGAAAGCATATGAATGAGAATAGATGTTTTTTACATTGAGATGCATGGATGTGTCTTTAACAAATTGTGTATGTAAACAAGTGGGGTAGTGGTTTTATGATGTCTGGATATTTAGACTCCTTAAACAAGTTTAATAAACTGTATTAAAGCTTTCTCACATGCCCAAGTGGTCTTAGTTCAAAGGGAAGACCATTTGGCACATAAATGAACCATTTTATAACAAAAAATGACCCATTTTGTGAGTTGAACTCCAACCTGACCAAATGAGCGATTTTAAGGTTGAGATTTTGCACACATAAATCTCATATAGAGCTTTTTTCTAGTCTAAGAACCTATTTAGAGGTCTATAGAATTTCTTATGATTTTTCAAAGTTCATATTAGAAGTTAGTTTTGGTCTGGGCGCTGTTTACTTGAGCAAATTTAATTTCTAAGGGTCAAACGAGGTCCAATAGTTCTAAAATTTTACATGATGAAATGAGATATTCACAATGATTTGTAGCAACTAGAAGCATCTCATTTGGAGGTATGTAGAGAGAGAAATGAATTTTTGAAGTTTTACATTAGAACCAGTAATGCCAATCGACCTTGTGTTTTGTTTCATTATAATTCAATTCGTAAACGAGCTTAACATGGTACAAAATTATTTTTCCCATAAAGTTTACATCCATAGATTTTCACAATGGTATATTTTTTTGGGTTTTGATTTTTCTAAAATTGGTTATAAATTTTTGAACTCATATCAGTAACCTGTGATAACAAACCTAGGCAGCCGGATCTTTTGTGTTTTTCTATTGTCAATTGTGGTTCATCTTGGCTTTCATGGCCTGAATGATTTTAACCTATAGTTGACATCTAGAGCTTTCCAAAAGCTATCATTTACTTGATTTTAATTTTTGTAAAATTAAGTATGATTTTCCAAAAGTTGGTGATAGAAACTTAAATATTAGACCCAAGGCAAAACGCCATTTTTTCTTATATGTAACTCCTAAACCGAAATGTATGGAATGTTTTACAATGTTTATGACTTTTTTAGATGGAATATGAATAGGGGATGATATTGGGGAGTCCACGGGGTCCACAAAGCAAAATTTGAATTTTTAAAGTACTGCACAATGCAAAAATATTTCATTGTTTTATTGTTTTTCCTGTGAAACTCATATTTGAAGCATGTATAAAGTTTAATGTATGGGAAAGTGAGGCTAAAATAATATGGTGTGACACTCATCATACATAATGCCATAAGGCAGCTCTAACCACAAGGGCTCATAAAACAAAACATACATAGCCAATTCATACCATAAAATATTTTATAATTGCAAATAGACAATCACATACACTACTAAAAACTCCTCAATTTCTGACAGTAAAATGTAATGTCCGATTTTCGTAAAAATGATAAAAATATATACATTTTCAAAGTAATTCTTTTGAAATAAATTGGTTAAGTTCTAGAAAAATTAGAATAATAATCTAGAAATTAAGTGATGAAATTAGGAAGCCAAAGGTGCCCTGAAATAGAGGTTAAAATAACTAAATGGAAATTAACGAAAAAGCTATGTAACGTAATGGCATTTTTATAATTTTGGGTAAATTTTAGAATTCTTATAGAAGGTCTTTTTAAATGAAAAATTTAAATTCTCAGGGGTTTCTCAGAGGCCTAAAAACCATGGGAAACCTCGGGACAGTTAAAGCCCCTCCGGTTTATGTTTTCTAACATCGATTGACCCGAACTTTGACCCTTTCGTTCAGGAAAGTTTTAACTTTAATTTGAATAAGTTCAAAGGTATTTTATAAGATTGAGGACCTAAATTTTATAATGGAAAAGACAATTATCAAAAAGGAGGTAAAACGAATCAGAAACGAAAAATGCCAAGATTAAATGGAAAATTAGAATTTTTGTGAACAATTAGCTTCTTGAATACTCTTTAAAAGTCACGCCCCTCTTCCTCCATCTCCACTGACCTTATTCTGCCCAAAAACAGAAAGGGAGACTAGAAAACTTAAGTGCACAAGAGAGGAGAGAAAGGGAGGAGAAGAAGCCAAAATAAAGTATGAAATCAATGGAATTTCTTAGTCTTTCCTTTCTCAAATTTGTTCTTTTCCTTTTCCTTTTACTTTCTATAGTTTTGTTAAAGTTTTTGGGTCTATTTTGAGGGTAGAACAGAGGGGGGACTTTCAAAATTCAAAAGGAGAATCTAAGCAAAGGAAAAAGCATCCAAGAAAGACTAGAAATCCAAGGTAATTTGCTACTTTCTAAGCTTGAATCTCCTTGTTCTTCTTTCCCTTCATTTCGCCTCATGTATGGCCAACCAAGAAGGACTGAAATTTGAATGAAACCAAGGATAAATCTAATAAAAATGAGGGAGAAGAACAAGAATATGTAAGAAACAACAAAATAACCATTAGATTTTAAGATAGAAAAGTTAGGGTTTCAAGTGTTCCTTTAAAATTCTACTTTGATACAAGAATTTCTAGGCCAAATTGAGTGTTTGGATGAGCTCCTAAGATCCCTATAAGGCTTCTTATATGCATCTTCTATCAAGAAAACAAAGCAAACTCACTTGGTGTTCATATAGTGTATAGTTTTGGCCTAGGCTAGATGAAACACCAAAGGGCAATTTTAATTTATTTCAAGCTTCCTCTCCTTTCTTCGACCTCACACACACAAAAGTGTGGGAATGATTTCTCTTGGCCTAGACACAATTTATGGAAGCCAATTAGGTTCATGGAATTAATTCTAAAGCCACACAACTTGCTTAGTCACTAACTTGGCTCATTAACCCCTTTATGTTTTCAAAAATGCACCTAATGAAGCAACACCCATCAAATAAGTTTTAAGTTTCACTCTTTTCTTTCAAATATGATTCTTGACTCCTTTTAAGCCTCTTGGAGTCATCATACAATTAAAATAAAGATACTAACTACATGTTGCTTATTTAGGTCATATTATGGAACATAAGGCACAAATCACTTTCTATAGTTTCTAAATTTTTTCCAAGGCTACCCCTCGTCTTCACTCATCATATATGACTCAAACATAGGTTTAGAAAAATTTAAAACTCTCCCAAGTTATGTAAACCCCTCTTAGCCGAACCTAGGAAGCAATTTGCTCTCCATAGACTTTACTTTATTTTCTTGATGGAGGAAGTTGAGAGGTCGTGTCGCGTAACCCTCAAAATAAAACTAGATTAGATTAAATTTTATAGTTAGTGGTACAACCTAGGTCATCTCCATTGGAAATGGAGTTCAATGTTTAATTGATTTTTCTAAGTGTATAAAGATCCTAGAATTACCTAATTTAGGGGGATTTTTGATCTAATTAAACTATCTAAAATTTAATTGAAATGAAATTCCTAATTGCTACCTAATTGCATGAATTATGGTTAATAATGGGCTTGTGACTAGTTTTGGATTTATCCCTTGGTATCCACTATCCTTATCCTAATCCAATTGTAATTAATTCTAGTCTAAGAGTCCCTAATCATGTCCATGGCAAATGATCTTGAATTACCATCCAAGATTCAAGAAATTGACAAGATAATGTTGAATTGAAACCTCAACCCCGCACCAAATTATTATTTCTTGCTTTTAGAATCAATGAACACTTGAATTGAATGATTAATTGATCAATTAGCCTCTGAATTAACACCCTAGGAGATTCAATTAACTAATTAAACTCCAATAAATCCTCAAATTGGAAAATTAAGCACACCAATTCTCATATGTATTTCATCAAACACATTGATGGCATACATGGAAAATTAGAGGAGAAATGAAAAATTCAGTATTTAATACAATCAATTAATCAACAAAAAGGTTTTCTAATTAGTATCTAACCAGCCACTAATTATAGATAACGCATATTCCCAATCAAATACAATCTTGACCAAGATAATATAAGAGAAGAAATGTCCTGGAAAAATAAGAAAATCTTAGCCAAAATTTATTTATCTCCATGGATTGAAGCTTCTCCAAGGTTGTCCTCCTAGCTAGCCACATAGGTGAGTCAAGCTTTCATGGAATGGAAGTGGAGATAGAATGGGAATGGAGGATGAGAGGCTATGGCCAGAAGGAGTGTGGTCTCTAGATTGTAGCGTGAATGACGATGGAATGGTCTATATAGATTGACGAATTATGCATTTTTTAATTCCAGGATTGATGATGTATCTTAAATCAATGGATGAGATGGTGTGTGTTGAATCAACGGATGAGATGTTGCCCCGTCCTTTTTAATAAATCACATGCCTTCCATGCTTTTATTCTTAGCCTCTCCCTCATGTGTTCTACCTTTCTCTTCTTTTATTACAACGTGGCTTCATGCTCCACGTTAACTTTCTAAATCATTCAACTTAGGAGCCCACGTCAGCTTCAACTCCTTCACTTGGTTCATTTCATTTTCACTTCAGCCTGAGCTTCCTAAAACCCGTAGCTTAATTCTTTGTAAATGAATCACATGGTTGCTCCATTTAATTCTTTCTTGTGTGGATTCTCATCTCCCTTGCCACGTACTCTTCACACGTAAGCTGACGTGATCATCTTATAACCTATAGCTTCTTCTTAATCACGTGAGAAACTTCCTCTAGCTTACTAACTCGATACTTCATGCATTATTCCAACGTAATTCCTCAAATTATGTTGCTCTTGTGCATGTGGGCCCTACTATGAATGGATGATGCGTTGGAATATAATATAAAAGAATTCATCCATGCTTCATGCTATCTTCGAGTCCAGACATAGCTTCCTCTCCACTTGATCTTTACATGCTTCTTCTTCTTGCTTGCTTCGAATGTATTTAATTTCTATTCTCTTCAACCTTTCAACTCGTGGCTTCTTCCAACTTCTTCCCAGCTCATGCTTCTTCTTTATGTGGCTTTTTAAGACTTCTCTTCCATAAAAATTCTAGCCCATAGCTTCTTTTCTATCATGTTTGTTCCTTCCTCTGTTCTAGCCATGTCATTTTTTCCTCCTTCATTCAGCTTTAGCTTCTTCATGCGTTCTATCTTTATTTAAATTTTAGCCCAAGCTTTTGCATGCTCGTGTGCTTGTTCTGCTCAAAAGCTTCTTTCTTCTCTATTCTGCCTCTGCATATGTGTGTATTTGAGCTTCTTTTATTTCTTCCTTCTTGACTGCTCCCTCTTCGCGTTCTACTTTCAGCCCAGGCCTCCTTTCAGCTTCTTTTCATCTCTTGTTGCTCAACACATTACTATTCAGCCAGCTCCCCTCTTCACGTTATTATTTACGTTGGTCTCCCTCACCATGTGTAATATCAGGTTTTTTGAAAACAAGAAAAATGTGAGAAACGTAAAGTATGATTTCTCTGTAAATGAATGAAATTCACCAAATACAAAAGCAAATCCCCCGAAATGACTTAGTTAAGGTCCCAAAAAATTTGGAAAGCATTCTAAACTCCTAAAAATGAAAATCCCAGGCTCAGACGAAAAGAAAAACAAAGCTAGAATGAAGAAACAAATTTGAACGAAAAGTTGACGAAATGTAAGGGCATTTTCATCATTTTGAGTAAATTTTGGAATTCTCACAAAAGAATTTTTTAAATGAAATTTGAGTTTCCTAGGGTTCTCAGAGGTCCTGAAAATCATAAGAAGCCCCAGGACAGTTAAATCCCCTCCGGTGGACGTTTTCCAATGTCGGTGTACCCGAACTTTGGCAAATTCGTTCGAGAAGGTTTTAGCTTTGATTTGAGTCATTCCAAGGGCATTATACTAAATTAGGAACCTAAATCTTATAATAGAAGTGATGGTTCTCAAAAAAGAGCTAAAACGAGTTAGAAACGAAAGTGCCAAAAACGAAGGGCAAAATTAAAATTTTTAAGAAAGTGGAAGCTTCTTGAACATTCTTTAATTTTCTTATTTCTTCTCCCCTTCATTTGCATGACCCATTCTGCCCAAAAACTAGAGAAAATACCAGCTCTCTTAGGCCAACCATGGAGGAGAAGAAAGGAGGAGAAAAAGCAAGGAAAATATAAAGAATTTCATGGCTTTTCATGCTTTCTTCATTCCAAACCTCTTCTCATCCATTCTCCTTTATTTCCTATGATTATAATGAAGTTTATAAATCTGTTTTAAAGGAGAATTAAGGGGAAAATTCGAATTTGAAGAGAGGAGCTCAAAGAAGACAAGATTCAAGTGAGAAAAAGCAAGAAAACAAGGTAATTTCTTCTTCCATGGTTGCTACCCTTGCTCCTCTTCTCCACCATTTCACCCTACTCAAGAAAAGCTAGGAGGGCTTGATTTTTAGGCAGAACCAAGGGTGATTCTTAGGAAAAAGGGTGTGGAGATTAAGAATATGTAAAGAGAATTAACAAAAAAACTATGAAATTCAAGATGCAATTTCTATGGTTTCAAGTGTTCTTTCCAAAAATCTGATTTGATCTCTTAATTCCTATGCATAAATAAGTGTTTGAATGAGCTCCTAAGATCCCTAGAAGTCTCCCCATGTGCTTCTTCCATCAAGAAAACAAAGAAACTCCATGGAAGCCAAAATCTTCATAGCCTTAGCCTAAAGGGGTTTATATAGCTAGGGATAGTTTAAATTTTTCTAAACCTATTTTTGAGTCATATATGATGAATGAAGATGAGGGGAGGCTTAAAAAAAATTTAAAAACCATAGAAAGTAAGTTGGTGCCTTATGTTCCATAATATAACCTAAAGAAGTAACATGTAGTTAGGCTCTTTATTTTAATTGTGTGATGACTCTAAGAGGCCTTAAAAGGAGTCAAGAATCATACTTGAAAGGAAAGAATAAAGATTAGAATTTATTTGATGGGTGTTGCTTCATTAGGTGCATTCTTGAAAACATAAAGAGGCTAATGAGCCAAGCTAGTGTCTAACCAAATTGTGTGGCCTTAGACTTTGCTTCAAGAATATAATTAGCTTCCATATGACGTGTCTAAGCTAAGAGGAATGATCCACCTTCTTAGGTGTGTGAGGTCAAGGGAGAGGATTCAAGGCTTAAGGAAAAAGTGTACAAATGTTAGCAAGGTAGCTCTCTCCACCTTCTCTCATGCATAGATGCGTGCCTACATTGTCTTGAATGTGTGTATGTATGTTTTAAGCCATGAAAAGTATTCTAGCATGATTTTATATGCCATGGTACCATGATGATACATTATATTTCTAAATAATGTCTATGATGCTTGCTTTAGTTTGCTTGAGTGTGGTGAAGCCAAGAACCCTCTATCCATGGTAAGGATGAGCCAAGAACCCCTAAGATTGGTTAAGACAAATAAAGAGTCTCCCAAAAGTGAGGTTAACTCCCAAGAGTAAGGTTGAGTCCAAAAACCTCTTAAAGAATGGATGAGGCAAGTCCAAAATCTACAAGTGAATGGGTGACGCTAATCCACTTACTTGGCAAGTCTATATATGCTATGTATGACTTTTTCAAATGCCAATCATGCTTCTTAAATGATTGCATATGTTAATATGCTCATGCATACATTTGTGAGACTTGTATTGCATACTTTATGTGTGATTGAATAGGAGATGAGCTATTGGGATTCTTTGAGTCTCATCCCCTCCTCTCCAATGATCTAATATGCTAGGTGAATCAAGAGACCCAGGGAATGGAAGCCAACCATATGAGAGATGAGAGCTTGGCATCAAAATGGATAGATTTTATTACTTAAGGCCTTATGGATGGCAATTGATGTACTCCATAGTTGTATATGCCCTAGGATGATATGAACATATGTAATTATGATAATATGTCATGCATAATGAGAAATTATATTATTTGACCATTAGAATGTAAAATGAGTATATTATGGCAATTTGGCCTCTTGAATGGTTTTATGCAAATGTGTATAAGTGTAAGTGAAATAGTCAAAATGAGATACATGAAGGTTAAGACTATTTGGCAGCTCACACAAGTCATAATCATGCCTTTAAACTTACCCAAGAGGTGCCAAACATTAAGAAAGAGCATTTGGACACTTTAGTATCCTATATGGAGCCAAAATTAACCATAATGGAACCCTACGTCACTTTTTGTCCAAATGAGCTCTTTTTGATCTAATATTTGGCATGCAATTAGAGCTTGTTGAGATCTTTTTGCAAGCTAAATAACAAAATTTTTTAAGGTCTAGAGAATATTTGATGAATTTTCAAAATTAAAAATTTTTCTAATTTTGGTCACGTTACTATTCATATTGGTCCAAAAATGATTTCTATCACACAGGGCTCAAATGATATCCAATTGCCACAAAATTTAATACAGAGAGACTAGACATTCCCAATGACTTGTGCCATTTATAACCACCCCATTTGGATGTCTAGAGAGAGAGATATGAATTTTTAAAGATTCTGCCCAGTATTAGACACTCAAGCCAACTTTAGGTACTGTTTAATTAGGTTTTGAGGTCTGGGCGTGCCTGAACTAGTTTGGAGTTATTTTTTCCCTCTAGCTAACATCTGTAGCTTTCCAGATTAGTATCAATTACATGGATTGGAATCTTTTAGAATTAATTGGACATTTCTAAAATTTGCTGCAAAATTCTGTGACAACACCAGTAAACAGCCTAACCTCTGGATTATTTCGAATGTCAAATGTCTTCTGTGTTGTGTTTCATGGTCTAGACATATTTTTAGTATAAAGTACACATTGTAGCTTTCTAGAATGGCCAAGAATGCATATTTTTTATTTTTCTAGATTTAGTTATAATTTTTCAAAATTTGTGACAAAAATGGCAAAACTCTAGCTAAAAAAACAAGTATGAGTTTTGTACTTCCCTTTGGTTTCCATGAGTTGTAGACTACTTTTAATGATGGAAATGAGTTGTGTTCATGTAGTTAAATATGAGAATATAATACATGAGCTCATATGATCTATGTGACACCAAATGAAAATTTTTATATACGACGCAACGCTAAAATAGTCATTATTTTAATGCCTTTTTCTTTGAGAATTTACATGATTCTTGGAAATGAGTTATCTAAATGAAGTGAGCTAGAAATTATGGTGTTACACCACATAGCTTGTCTCTTTCTTTTCTTTCCTTGCTTCTTCCTTCTTTCAAGCTTCTTCTTCCCTTGCCCGTGGCATGTGTGTTAATGCGAGGCTCCTTTGGTGTGTTTGTTCTACTCCCATCCATGCAAACCCAACTTCTTCATTTTACTTAGCTCATTTAACTTGTGTTACTTCCTCTCTTCATGCTACTTGTTCCTTCTAGCCCTAACACGTTGTTTATTCTCTTTAGCTGCATTACGTGTGACATGTAGGAGTGTGGAATGGATAGCTACATGTTTCTATATGGAAGGATGGTTGTAAAGTGAAGGTGTGTGCATGGATAAGTGTTTTACAGTGTGTGAACCTGTGGCTTCCTTACATGCTAAATGGAGTGAGTGCAATATGAAAGTTGTGATGTATGTGTGGAGAGTGTAGTTTAAAGTGAAGCAACGTGGGTGGAGAGGAATGAATGAGAGGATGGAATGCCTAGCTAAATGGAAGCGTGTTCAAGTGAGTTAAGTGAAGTATGTGAAAGTGAAGGTTGATGTGAGCTTGAAAGCGTGCATGGATGAAAGTATATATGTGTAAATGATGCATGTGGGCTGGTCAACAAGAGAATGAAGCTTATGCAATATTGTGTTAGCTCTGCTCTTTCCTTCTCTTATTCCCACATTGATTTAAGCTTTCCATTCTCCAATTTTTAATTCCACAAAAAGTACACTTGAAGCTGAATCTTCACCTTCTCTTCTTTAATTCAAATTCTCATTCAAGCTTCAATTGCCTATTAAAATCTGCACAAAAGAATGAAAAATATTGAGTAGAATTATCCACAAAATTATTTAAAAGAAATTCATGCATTAAAACTCAATAATTTTGCAAATTAATTCATAAAGTGCATAAATGGCTAATGAAATCAAATTCTACCTAATTAAACCCTTAAAGTCATATTTGGACACTAAAATGCTTAAGATAAGGAGAATAAAATGTATTAAAAATCATGTTTATCAAGGAAGCACATAAGGAGACTTCTAAGGATTTTAAGAGCTCATTTAAACTCTCATTTAGGCATAGAAATTAAGGTATCAAATCAGATTTTGCAAGGAACATATGAAACCCTAAAATTTGCATCTTAAATTTTCATAGTTATTTGTTAATTTTCTTTGCATATTCTTAATCTCCATATCCTTTTTCCTAAGATTGACCCTTGGTTCTACCTAAAAATCAAGCCCTCCTATGACTTCTTGAGTGGGGTGAACTATAGGGAGAAGGGAAGCAAGGGTAGCTATCATGGAAGAAGAAATTATCTTATTTTTCCTGAATTATGTCTTCTTTGGCCTCTTCTCTTCAAATCTGAATTTCCCCCATAATTTCTCCCTTAAAACAGATTTATAAACTTCATTATAATCATAGGAAACAAAGGAGAATGGAGGAGAAGAGGTTTGAAAAGGAAAAAGCATGAAAAACTACCAAAATTTCATACCTTCAAGCCTTGATTTCTCCTTCTCTTCTTCTTCATCTTCTTGTGCATCACTCTCCTAGGGTTTCTTCTCTAGTATAGGATGGAAAAATATGAGGCTAAGTAAATGGGAGAGTGGGTCACCCTATATATATAGGTAGAGAAAAAATGACTTTTCAAAAATTCTCATTTTACATTTTGTTTTTGGTATTTTAGTTTTTAATTTGTTTAAAATATTTTTTTATAACTATCTTTTCCATTATAAAATTTAAGTTCTCAGTTTAGTAAAATGCCTTTGGAATCACTCAAATCAGAGCTAAAACCTTACCAAACGGATCCGTCAAAGTTTGGGTACACTGACGTTGGAAAATATCCACCGGAGGAGATTTAACTGTCCCGAGGTTTCCCATGATTTTCAGGGCCTTTGAGAACCCCAGAGAACTCAAAACTTTCATTTAAAAAGTCCTCCTGTATGAATTCCAAAATTTGCTCAAAATGATGAAAATGTCATTACGTTTCGTAAGATTTTCGTTAAAATTTGTTTCTTCATTCTAACTTTATTTTTCTTTCCATCTAAGCCTGAAATTCTCATTTTTAGAAGTCTAAAATGTTATTCAAATTTTTTGGGACCTTAACTCATTCATTTTGAGGGACTTGCTTTAAAAACATGCCCATTTTCATCGTTTAACAAAAATCAGATATTACAGATACAACTCAAATCCATCATCAAAAGTGGCCTAGAACTCGTGCAAGGCAAGAGACACACAAAATTCCATGAGGTAGCTTCGACCAGAATTTCATACTTTCTATCACAAATTTTGAAAAATCATAACTAATTCTAAAAAAATCAAAATCATACATTCTTTACCATTCTAGAAAGTTACAGATGTCTACTTTATGCTAAAAATATGCCCAGTTCACGAAATGCCAAATAAAAGATGCTTGATATTCAAAAAGCACTCAAGGTCGTAGCTGCCTGGGCTATTGTCACAGCTTATTGTCATAAACTTTGGTCAATCTGAGAAGCTACAGATGTTAAATTTAAGGAAAAAATAACTCTATATCATGCTAAGTCTATTTAGGAACTAAATTATGATGGAACAATATTGGAGGTCCAGTGGTGTTACTAGTACTGATATAAAACTTTAAAAATTCATAACTCTCTGCTCAGACCTCCAAATGAGATGATCTTAGTGGTATAGAAAGCTTATAATCTTTAGTTTATGCCTATAAAATTTCACAAACATTGGACACAATTTGACTAATGGATAACACAGAACACAAAATTAACCATATGAACAATGCACTGACCAAAACTAGAAAATTTTCCAAATTTGAAAATTCATAATTAATTCTGTAGAGCTCTGATTTTTTTGCCCTTTAGCTTCCCAAAAGGCTCTCAATGAGCCCTACATGTCTATAAAATTTCATAGGAGGATTCATCCATTTGGTCAGTTTATGCAATAGGGCTCTAGTTTGGTCATTTTTATGGCTTTAACTAACATCAAAGTGTCCAATTGTGCTTTCCAAGCTTGTGTGGCCACTTGAGCATGTGGGATTGCACTAAAATGACTTTTTAAACTTGTCTCAAAGATGCATAAACCCAGATTTCTCAAACTCACTCTCTCACCCTATACCATACACAAGATTTCATACACTTTCTCTTGCCATTCAATACCCAAAAACTACATTATCATTCATATGGCACTAAAACTCATACATACATTAGATATATGGGTATTTACACATATTCAAATGGATACATAACAATTTCATCATGGGATTACATCATATGTCATGTGTATGGTTACAAGAGAGACATAACTAGGTCATTTCATACATTGTGATGTTAGTCTCTTTCTTCTAGGTTTGGTGGCCTCCATTACCTTGCTCAATTACTCAAACTAGCATGTCAAGACATTGGAGAGGAAGGGATGAGATTCAAAGAATCCCAATAACTCATGTCCCATTTAATCACACATAAAGTATGTAATACAAGCCTTGAAAATGCATACATAGGCATATTGACATATGTGAGCATTCAAGAAACATCCTTGGTATATGAACAAGTCACACATAGTATACATGGGCTTACCAAGTGAGTGAATTAGCCTCACCAATTCACTTGTAGATTTTAGACTTGTCTCATCCATTTTCTTTAAGAGGTTTTTGACTCAACCTTACTCTTAGGGGTCAACCTCACTTTTGGGAGACTCTTTACTTTGTTTCAACCAACTTTAAGGGTTTTTGGCTCATCCTCACCATGGCTAGAGGGTTCTTGGCTTCTCCACACTCAAGCAAACCAATATAAGCATATAAAGCATCATTTGAATGCATAATATATCATCATAGTACCATGGAATAAGAGTTCATGCTAAAATACTTTTCATAGCTCAAAACATATATACACACATTCAAAGACAATGTAAGCATACATTCATGCATAAGAGAAGATGGAGAAAGCTACCTTGCTTGCATTTACACACTTTTTCCTTAAGTCTTGAGTCCTCTCCCTTGACCTTATACACCCCAGGAGGTAGAGATCATTCCTCTTGGCCTAGACACATCATACGGAAGCCAATTATACTCTTGAATCACATTTTAAGGCCACACATTCATTAGAAAAGCTAGGTAACTCATAAGGCTCTTTTATGGTTTCATAATGTACTTAATGAAGCAATCTTTGGAAAACATCATCTTGGCTCCATTCTCTCCATCTATTTATGATTATTGACTCCATTTAAACCTCTTGGAGTCATTACACAATCAATTCTAGGAGCCTAGTTAGGTATTACTTCTTTAAGCCATATTATGGAACATATAAGACCATCTCACTATCTATGGTTTCTAAATTTTTTCCAAGGCTTTCTCTCATACTCTCCCATCATACATGACTCAAAAGTAAGCTTAGAACAAATTAAAACTACTTTAGGTGCCATTTCTACTCTAGGCCCGAAGCATATACTCTTTCTTGGCATCCTTAGAGTTTCTTTGCTTCCTTTGATAGGAAAATCATGTAATAAGCTCTCTTGGTGTCTTAGGAACTCATATGAAAACTTAACATCATAAAATATGGTTAGGATTCATGGTAGAGTTCAAGGTGCAATCAAAACCCTAAATTCCATAACTTGCGTTCTAAAGCTTCCTTTTCAATTCTAGTTGTATATTCTTAATCCTCACACTTCATAACCTTTGGTTCCATCAAGAACACATAAAGAAAAACTCTATTCCTCACTTTCTCTCTCTAGACCAAAGCTTAAATGGCTTAAAAACACAAGATTTTGCAAGTGTTTCAAGTGAAGTCTTACCTTAAAACGGAGCTCTATTCGCATAAATTATTTTCCACCGATTGATTTCTTGGAAAAAGTTCCTCTTTGGCTTGGATCAGACCTGAATCTTCAAGTTTTCAAGAAAAAAAAACACCATTAGAAAGCTCTTAGAAAGAGGAACAACTTTCTTAACTGGCGCGGGATGAAACGGGGCCATTTACTTACCTAAATAAAAGCTTAAACTTCTTATCTCTCTCCCCTCTTAATGTCATGCCATTGCTATCCATTTTTCTACAAATGGAAGCTTACAGATGGTGATGAGGTGTAATCTTACTTAAGAAGCCTCTTTTATAATTTTTTAAAATGATCATTTTGCCCCTACATGCCTGTTTGCTCTGTTTAGGCTTATTTTAACTCCTTTTTGAGAACCATCTTTTTCATCATAAAATTTAGGTCCTTTAATTTATAAAATACCTTTGGTTTCATCCAAATTAGATTTAGAACCTTCCTGAATGAACTAGTCAAAGTTCAGGTCAACTGACTTTGAAAAACATCCACTGAAAGGGCTTTAAATATCTTGGAGCTTCCCATGGTTTTTAGGGCCTCTTAGGACCCTAGAAAACTCAAAAATTTTATTTAAAAAGCCATTTATGAGAATTCTAAAATTTTCTTAAAATGATGAAAATGCCCTTATGTTTCATCAACCTTTCGTTTAAATTTTTTTTTATTCATTCTAACTCTATTTTTCTTTTCGTCTGAGCCTGGGATTATCATTTTTAGGAGTCCAGAATGCTTCCTAAATTTTTTGGAACCTTAACTAAATCATTTTGGGGTACTTATTTTTTTATCCGGTGAATTTCATACGTTAAAAATCATACGTTGTGTTTCTTGCGTTTTTTCTCATTTTTAGAAAATCAAATATTACATTAAAACTTTTTACTCTTACACCAATGAAGTCTTCAATATGCGTGTAGTTGTGATGAGGACTATTAGTGATTTTTTAGGGCTCAAAACATTGTCTAAGTAGAATGTGCATATTAGGTTAATTTGTTTCGATTTGAATTCTAACATTGACATCCAATAACTAAATCAATTTTATCAATTTTATCAAATTAATCAAATTAATAAGTAAATTTGGTTAAATTGAATAAATTAAGTTGGTTTAACATTAAATCTATTTAAGTGTACTCAATCATAATATTCACCCCATATTGAATTGTGCGAAGCCTTATATTGTGCCTTTTCATTCATGTGTGAGGCTATGGCATTGACAAAGGGTATCATTATGGGTTTGGAGTTAAAACTGGATAATGTAACTTTTGAATCTCATAACAACATTTTGGTAACTCTTGTGTAGAAAGAAGTCTATTATCTTGAATGGAGGATTTCCATTATTACGGAAGATATTTTTAGTAGGAAAATTTCACAAAACTAGATTTAATGTCTTCTATCTTTTTCTTATGCTTGCGTTTGATGAATTATGTTTCTTTTTTATGCTTAATGGCTTGTGTTTTATGTCTATCAAATGTCTTATGCTAATTTGTGATTTTCTTTTTTAGACAAGAATCTTGAAGATGAAGAGGTTTTTAAAGAAAAAGAGTAGTTCAAGCCCCACACGTGTAGAGGCACTACAAGTACTTCGAACCCCACACTCTAGAGATCCCTTGTCGAGTCTTATTGTTAGTGCTGGTAGCCAATCAAGGTACATAAATTCCATAACTGAAGGTCCAACCACCTAACCCAACATTGATGATACTCATTACCTCCTCTGTGATGAAGAGGAAAGAAAACAAGAATGGGTTAATGAGCTTGAACGGCAAGAAAAGAAAAAGAAATTAGATGGTTCAAATTGAAGGTTAGTAAGACAAAATTTTTAGTCCATTGAATTCATTTAATCTAAATTTGAATTTGTTAACTTTACTTCTACATATGATGCAAGACAAGTTAAACCAATAAGCCTAACTTCTCGGGGGGTTTGGCTCCTTCTTGAAAGCCACAAAGTTATTGTGTAATGGAATGAGCAACCTTAACCTATTGGAGAGAATGGTGGACTGTTGGTGTCTCTTCTTAGAGAATGTTACGAAAAGCTTCATAACATTTTCCTTTAGCTACTCGAGTTAGAGGAATGTTATAGCTTAATACAAGAACAACATTTATAAGAATACTATACATGTAGCGCATTAATTATTAAACCTATTTTATGGTTGGTTCATGTCTATCTATATTATTTAACAATTGCATTTTATGCTGCAAACACACATTGTCCTTAATGATAAGAAGCATAAGAACTATTGTATTAAGTTTATGGGGGGCAAGTGAAGTAAAAGAGGAAGGACCTATATAACAGAAGGTAAGATGGAACAAGAAAGAAAGATGAGCTATTACAACTAGATCATGATGGGCTTCTGAGGAAGGATTAGGTGTCATACATTTAGTACCAAGAAGACATGAAGACAAATGTAATAATTTTTTTTTAAATATTTTCAATATTCTTAATAGATTTGCTTATTGTGTTTCTACCAATCACCAGGTAATCATGCAAAAAAAATAAAGAAATAGGAGAAAGCAAGTGATTCTCTACCTTGGTGGATAAAAAAGCCTTGCAAGAAAAAAGGCTAAGATGTTAAGAGATATTGGTAAGTAGTATCGATGAATTTTTTATGTAATATAAAATCTTACAATTTTCGTCTTATACTTTGTAGGAGGCTAAGATTAGAGCCCAATCACTTGGGGAGATATGAGGACTACCATACGCATAAGAAGAAAAATGAAACTCTAGTAAATAAGAAAACTAGAGCTATCATTGTAAGTATACAAGCTATGTAGGAATAAAGTGTTAGACTATTGATTTTGTTAATTTGATGCATTGCTAAAATGTTTGATTGTTTTCCATTTTACTTGAACTTGCAAGAAAAGATATTAAAGCTTTAGAATAAGGGATT
Source organism: Erythrophleum ivorense (assembly GCA_026724425.1). Classification (NCBI taxonomy): domain Eukaryota; kingdom Viridiplantae; phylum Streptophyta; class Magnoliopsida; order Fabales; family Fabaceae; genus Erythrophleum; species Erythrophleum ivorense. The sequence continues at coordinate 7,315,196 of JAIUCV010000018.1, forward strand.
TTCTTTTCAATAGATTTTAAGCCAGGATCCATTGTCCTTGGCTTTAGGGAGCCAAAAGCACCCTACTCAAGTTTGACGATTAGGATTAGGTGCTTGCTTATCCCTAGTATTTGGTCAATCTACTCACTTCCATAAAGGGGTTCCACCTATTAGGCCCTCTTGTGCAAAGTTGAAGCATGAGGTGCAAGAACTTAAAAGAGAACATGAACAAAGCATATTACAATAGCAATAAATGAATGCAACTTTGGCATTCCTCCTCCAAAATTTCTAAGGTCAGTTGCCTCCTGAACTGGCTTGTCTCAACGTTTCTGTGGTAATATTATAACCTTCTTCATTGTACTTAAATTATATCAATAAATATTTATTTCATATAGTCTTTAGTTTGTTATTTGTTCATTTCATTTTTATATTTAGGCACTAAGTAGTTAAGACAGCAAAAACCTTAGAGTTGCAACTCAACCATGAAAGTGCTATTGTGATTGAGTTTTAATGGTAAATTGTAATTGAACAGCTATGTTAGTTTGTAAAACTATTATCATAAGTACGGTAGTTAATATATAAGCTGTTGGATTTTTAAAAATAAAAAATAAAAACATTTAATTTAGTAGCAATTTAAAGCTAAAATATTCACAAAACTTAAAATGTGGTTACTCCATAACCGTAGTTAAACCAACTTAATTTATCTATGATTTTTACAAACACAAACTAAGCCAACCTAGTTTGACCACGATTTTTACAAACCGCAGCTAAACCATAGTTAGCTACAGTTATGGCATAACTATTTGTGATTACCTAACCACAATTAAATCTAGAGGGGTAACTATGGTTACCCTAAGCCGTTGTTAAATCTATCGCCATAGATGGTTTTGCTACGGTTTGGGGAACCACCACTAAACCCTATAGTCACGGTTTAAACCATGGCTAAACCTTCAAAAAAAATAAAAAATATTGCAACTTGGGCGTGTTTTAATGAATCTGGATCTTGGCATTTGTCTCCTCGACCTGGGGCTTTGACAATTGCACTGGATAGCAAGGCCTCTTTAAGGAAAAGCTGATACAGTAACATATTAGAACCAAATCAGATTTTCTTATCTTGAATTCCCTTGATTCCTGGTTGCACGTTATGTATAAGATGTCCTCTTTAAGGCGTTGAATGTTGGCTTCAAGATTTTCCTTATTGGCTAGTCCATACAAATTTCAACATGTGATTATTTGTGTTGTAGCTTCCGCTTTGAATTTGAAATTACTCTTTATTAATCACCCTTTAATTCATTTGGCCGCTGGGAATCTTTTCCATTTATGGAGAGTTGGCTGGCTCCCAATAAGATATCATTCTAGAATATCAAAGATTCATGATATGAAATTTGAAAACCAAAATTACAAATCTAGCCACACATGAAACTCTCGTCATTTAAAATTAGCTTTTTTATATCCACTGAATTTTGGGATCTTTTCTCTTAACTTAAAACAGCTAATCACAAATTAATCAGCTTGGAAATTAAGCTTGTTACTTTAAATGGCAATATTTCAACGTTTACTTTTTATGGAATCAGATTTAAAAAATGATGCTTTATCTCGGATGGCATTTGGTATTTTAAGACAGGTGATATCTGGTAATGAATAGATACGAAGAAAGGGAGAGGATGTGTTTGAAACTAATTGATAAAGAGAGACGTGTCTTTCAATTCAACGCTCTTTGATTGCCGATGGATTGCTACAACAATTGCTGCCCACTCGGCTCAGTAATTTGATCGATTTAGATTTTAATGTGTTTTTTTAATTTAAATAATTAATTTCTTAAGTTTATAATTAAAAGATTATTTTCATTGTGTTTTACTTCATTTAAAACAAATAAAAATTAAAATTAAAAAATTAACTTGAATTTAGATGGTTTAAATTTTTTAATTGAGCAATTGATAATACTGCTCAAAAATTCATTTTCCACTTGACTCCTTTATATAAAAGAGAAAGTCGGTTGCTTCCCTTAATTGTTGGCAGAATGAAATATAAGAATATTAAAGAATGATACTAAAAAATTTTAAAAATTAAAAGTTTTTTGAAGGATTAAAGAATCAAAATTATCACTTATACTTTTTAAAGTTACAATTTAATCTTCTTTATGTTATATGAATATTTTAATTTTATTACTATTATTGAATAGACATAAAAATTTACATTATAATATCAAAAAAATTAAATTACAACTTTACAAAATATAAGTAATTTTTAATCATTCAAAAAAATTAATTTTTAAGATTTATTATTATGAATTTTATTAAATTATGGCAGTATTTTGTGACCAACATTATCTTTTTTTTAATAACAATATGCATCTGTCTCCCTATGGTTATATCTATTCCTAGCCGCGTCTAGATCCTCTGCATATAGCAGAGATTCGCACCGCGTATGCAGCGATAGAACAACATTGTTTTCTTCATCTTTAGCCAATCGTCACCATTCACGTAATGCGATTTGGGCCATTCACTCAATATAACTCAAAACGTAGCATTCTAGAAGCTGAAATCACATGCCCTTCAGATATCACACCAGATGCTCTCCACTGGACACATTGCCATGGCTTCAGATCTAATCCTCTCCTTTGACCCAAAATGCAACAACTTCAGATTTCAGAATCCTCAATGCCTCATAATCTAATGGCAATGCTCCATAAAGGCTTAAATCATCTTCACTTATCTTGATTTAGAAAAAATGTCTTAGCGAGTATTCAATCACCAAGTTGATCTGTATTAGGCTACTCATTGAAATCATTTTTTAGGTTGAAATTTGGATGAATAAACTGCAAAAAATGTAGGAAGATATATGTAGGCAAAGATGTTGTATTCAAAGATGTTATTTATAAAATGCTTCTATTAATTTAACAACGCAATTGACAGCCACACAATTGAGTGGATCAATTCAGCAACTACTACATATTCCATTTGCTTTCTTCCTTCTCTGGTTCTCTTCATAAGTGGCGAAAAAAAACTTGGTTTTGCAGGCAAAAAAGTCAATCCTAAGGTAGGATTTTCATGAACTAGATAATCAACCATTGTTCCTTTTTTGAGTTTTTTTTTTTTTTCATTAGCACCTTAGTTAGACTTTTTTTTTCTTCAGTTGTGTGCCATCCATCTGATAGTTGCTGTTGGATGTCATTAGCAATAGATCAACATGCATGCCCAATGTTGAATAGCCTCCTCTGAGAAAAATTTGAATGACTTCCAGTTCTTTGAGAATGAATAAAACCATATAGACATATATGATTTATTCTAATCAATTGAAACAAGTAAATCAACCAAAATCTTATTTCATATCTCCACAATCTCTCGAACTCAAAAGATGGAGGCTTCGTTTGCCAGATCTGGCCTCTGGGTTTGGAGCAGCTGCATTTAAGAAGGATGGAGGCTTCGTGGAACGCTTTCAAGCAAGGAAGATGAAGAAAGACTGCTTCAAGGACTACTGCTGTCATGGTGGGTGCAGAGATCGTAGGAAGAAGACTTTCACATTTTCACGCACCTGGTCTCACGCTTTAGGCATCCACTTTTTGGGCTTCAACGGACGCTCTAGATTGCATTAGAATGGATGGCTGTGATTTCTTGGCTTTTTGGCTGATTAAACCATCCAAAACGCGGACGTTTTGGCTATGCGCAGGCGGTGCGAATCCCTGCAATTCGCCGAGGATCAGAACGCATTCCTAGCTTTATCATGTCGCCACCCTCTTGTGTCGTTATTTGTAGAGTTTACAGCTTATACACACACACACACACAATTCAGATCATCCACCGTCACGTATGGGAGTTGCCAGAAGATTCACGTAGATCACCTTTTAACAACTTTCTATCTAAATTAACAAATTAATTTCAAAATGTAAAAAATAATTTGAGATGCTAAGAATCTTTCATAAAACTTGTTGAACTAATGAAAATGGACTCCGTTTTTAATCGTTTTCTAGAAGCATCAAGGTCAGCAATTTTTAGTCAAAATGAACATGAAAAAAACTCGTGGAGGGATGGATTTTGTTATAATAGATGACGTGGCTTCCCTCCTGTGCTTCACATGCATGGCAAGTGAAGTTCTATTGACACATCAACACTTTGTTAGACAAATTAGTTTTCGAATTGCGGTGTGAAGATGATCTTCACATTAGGGATTGAATAAAAAATTATTAGCAAATTGTAACGATTGATCTGGGAAGAAAGAACTATATATAGCGATCAAATTCAAAACTTGGACAAACCTTAAGAACCAAACGTATAGTTTTCAAGTCTATATATTACTGTCGTACAGTGACATATTATTAGTTTATTAGCCAAGTCATTTCAGGATGTCTCGACAAATATTAATCTCATTCTGTTTGATCTCTGCAGCCCACCACTATCTCTGGGAAGATCCTCAAGTGTGAACTCTAGAACACTGGAAAAGTTCACGGCGCCGTTCTCCTATTAGTGGAAGATTGCCGCTGCTCTTGGAAGATCGTCCCCATCTTCAACAATGTGAGCTTGAGGAACACTCCAATGATTTAGTTGGATGAACTTTTCATTTCATGTTGCTGATTTTGCTTGGGGACTAAGGCATGTAAATCCTTTCTGTAGGGGACTAAGGCATGTAAATTCTGAGGATATGGCTTTCCTAATTTTGTTAGTTGGTTTTCTTTTTTAAAAATAATAATGATGGTCATGGCTTCACTGTAGCTGTACGTTTGCAAGCATCCCATATGGATGCTATCAAGAAGTCGTTTTATTATGAGGCATACATATTTCCTACTTCCAGCAAATTGCGATGTGATGATTGAGTTTTTGACTCCTACGTTTTTGTTTTGTGTAGCTTCTTTTTAAATAGACTTTCAAGTAAGAGCTGGATAAGCGCAGAATTTTTTTTTTCTAATTTTATTAAATTTTACTAATATTTTACAATTTGTTTGGCAGTGTTTTTCTATATATATATATTTGTTTTGTAGTGTTTTAGGGTCCCCGTTTATGACCATAAGATCTAGGTTTGTTTTGTAGCTTCTTTGCATATGACCCGGATGTAGGAATATTTTAAAATCAGATGGAATATCTTAAATTCCAATAATTCTTATATTTCTCAAAATCAGATAGGCGGTTAATACATGTTTAAAAGAATTGACTCTTTGATGGAGAGAGTGTGAGTTCTAACAGACTATTTTTACAGGAAGAGGATTCCGGACAAAAAAAATTTCCCAAAGAATTACTATTATTGAGATTGGAAATTTGCCATATACTGCTCTTGAAAAAGGCTTTCTTTTCTACTTCATTTTCAATTTATGATTTTCCACGCGTTTGCAGTTGTTGATTTTCGTATCTAGGCTTCCAATTTCGATCTTGAGAAAAACTATGGCTGAAGGTATGTTTAATTACGTATCATCTCTTCTTATAATATTATACTGAATACAATTACATGTTCTTGAAGCAAACATATTCATAGCATGTACAGTTGAAGAGATTGTTATGTGTTGGTAGATGTAGGGAATTCTTATAGTATGTATAATACGTTTTTTCAATGTCTCATCTATTTAACCATTTACCTGCCCCACGAGGCCCAGGCTGAAAAGCTTGAAGGACCAGAAGAGGCCGAGGTTCTTTTTTTAAATAATTCCAAAGGCTTCTTCCCCTCTGATTCCACCATAGCTATCCAGACGTTGGGGCCCATCACTGTAACCTTGCACGGCAATTCACTCCTAGACAAAGGATATTATAGAATTTGCATCCAATTCAAATTGAATCACTTGCTATCTTTTAAATTAATTTTTGTCCTAAAATGTCATTGTCATGATTAACGTACCATTTCCCACAAAGTCTTGTGCAGCATATACATTTAACTCAACTATCATGTGAGTCCCCCATAATGCATAATATTAAATCACTCTGAATGACAGCTTGAACAAGTTTTCACACTTCTCCACGCCAGGGCATAACAATGAAGACCTTGTTTTTCTCCAAAGCGAGGCGCAATGGTGAAGAGGATGCCTGTTCTCTAGAGTTTGGAAGAATAAAGCAAGGTGAGTTTTTCTAAAACTTTTTCATATTTATTTTATTATAACTTTAATTTCATTTTTTTCTTAATTTTGATTAATTTATGTGATAATTTTTAACACAAAAATTATATTATTGGCAAGACTTTTTTTTTCTTGCCAGGCAATAGCTATCAAGTCAAAATCCAAGCCAGCCATAGTTATTTGTCATATGATGAGTAAAAATAAATGAGTTGGTTTTAATGTTATCGTGTATTTACAGATGCAGTGGTATGATGTGTGATGTACAATAATTTCTCCCTTTACAGATGTATAGATTAAATTGATTTATTTTTTACATTTTTATATCTATTTATAATTAACTTTATCTATTTATATCTAATAAAGAACAAGATTTAGATAAAATTTCTTATATTTTTTCTATTAATTTCTCCCCAAAAAAATCATAACATATGGAGGAACCTTTTTTAAAGACCTAGTCATTTAGTGTTAAGATTTGAAATACTTCAAACCTATAGGATAAATCTCCAGATATGGGAAGCTTGACCTCTCAAGAGTGTTTTGGCCGTTAAGATTTTTTTTTTTTGGGGGGGATTCTCATTTCGTTAAAAAAATTCAAATAATAGTCTCAAATAAATCAAACAGCCACTCAAAATATCCATACTCATAAAAAATTAAGCTATCTATACACTTACTCAAAAATATAAAATAAAAATATAAAAATAATTCTATGTAGAGAAAAATAACAGATAATGATTATAAATAGATCCAAACCACACACATATATCCACGAAGTGAGAGTACTTGCAAGCAAAGGCGGAATGGAAGAGAGGCAAGACAGAAGAGCTCATTGCTTGGTTTTGGTTTTTCCAACTCAAGGTCACGTTAACCCTATGCTCCAATTCTCAAAGCGTTTGGATCATAAGGGTGTCAGGGTCACATTGGTTGTCACTCGCTTCCTGTGCAAGACCTTACAAAAAGAATCAACTTCCATTGCTCTTGAGAGCATCTCTGATGGCTATGACAGTGGAGGGATTGCAGCAGCAGGGAGTGACAAGGCATATATCGATCGTTTTTGGGAAATAGGGCCAAAGACTTTTGAAGAGCTTTTAGAGAAGCTCACAAGTTCTGGGAATTTAGTTGATTGTGTTGTGTATGATTCGTTCATGCCTTGGGCTCTTGAGGTTACCAAGAAGTTTGGGGTAATGGGAGCTATTTTTTTCACTCAATCTTGTGCTGTAAACAGCATATACTACCATCTTTATCAAGGAAACTTGAAAATCCCTCTAAGTGAACCCGAAATTTCACTTCCTGCGTTGCCAACACTTGCTCTTTGTGACTTGCCATCTTTCTTGTATGTTTTGGGACCCTATCCAGCTTTCACGGAGATGGTTGTGAATCAGTTCTCTGACATTGAGAAAGCAGATTGGGTGCTTTGTAATTCATTTTATGAGCTAGAGCCACAGGTAAGTAATACTCGTTAATTTCTTCCAAGTTAGCTCTTACTATTCAAGTATGAGAAGCATTCCGAACAATTGTGAATAATGAAATTCCTTCTTGTTAAGTAGTTTGTAGTATATTTGAGTTTATAAAAGTCCCACATTAATTTGAAAGTTGAAATTTGAAAATATGTATAAGGGCTTTGTATAAGGAATATCTCTTACAAAGTTAAAATATAAATATAAAAAATATATTATAATATATAATGGTAATTTCTTTTCTTTCATCATTTATACATTTTTAAGAGCAAATATGATCTTGAATTTCAAGACGTAATTGTTAAATGAGTAAAACTCTATTTTACTAGTTTAAAGATGTCCTTAATATTATTGGTTCCTTTTTTTTTTTCCTTGGCATCATGTTAATATTGAAAAGTTTGATTTTGTTTCAAAATGAAACATTATATGGTATTAATTTATTACCACTGCAAAGATAAAATTGAAACAAAATTAAATATTTAAGTGAAAAAATAACACAAAAACTTTTGAGGGAATTAATTGACAAGTCATATTTGGTGACCACAACAGAGGTCGACATTTGTTAAATAAATAATATCTCATACTTCCTTGATCAATTCATTAAGAACAGTTCCAAGCTTTGTTTATTTTGGAAGAGACTAGTTTATTATTTTTCAAGAGAATGTATTCAGGCAATATCTTTTAAAATGAGTGAGTATATATCGTACTTGAAAGCTATTCATTATATTTTTTGACACAACTTAGGTGGTTGATTGGCAAGCAAAAATCTTACCACTGAAAACTATAGGACCAACCATACCGTCCATGTTCTTAGACAAGCAACTCAAAGATGACAAAGGCTATGGTTTTAGTTTTTTCAAGGCAGAAAATGATGCTTGCATGAAATGGTTAACTGACAAGCCTAGTCGGTCTGTTGTTTATGTCTCATTTGGTAGTTTATCAGTTCTAGACATTGAACAAATGGAGGAAATAGCTTGGGGCTTGAAGGATAGTGAAAGTTACTTCTTATGGGTGGTAAGAGCATCTGAGCAGCCTAAGCTCCCTAAGGAATTTTTGGAGATTTCAGATAATAAGGGTTTAGTGGTCACATGGTGTCCTCAACTGGAGGTCTTGGAGCATGAAGCTGTTGGTTGCTTTGTGACACATTGTGGGTGGAACTCCACAATAGAAGCTATGAGCTTAGGGGTTCCAATGGTGGCAGTTCCTCAATGGACAGACCAACCCACAAATGCCAAGTACATTATGGATGTGTGGAAAATTGGAGTTAAAGCCGAGGCTGATGAGAAAGGAGTTGTGAGAAGAGCAACAATGAAGAAGTGCATAAAGGAAGTGATGGAGACTGAGAGAGGCCAAGAGATGAAGAGAAATGTCATCAAATGGAAGACGCTGGCTGCAAAGGCTTGTGAAGAAGGTGGAAGTACTGACAAGCACATTGAAGACTTTGTGGCTAGTTTGGTTCCCTCTCCCAAAAGCTAGTAAGGAAGAAAAAAAATAGCAATGGTTTTCCCTGAAATTACTTTATTATATGAATTTCTAAGATATGTGTTTAAAGGAAGAGCGTATTTATTAGTTCAAGCTTACACACACACACAGAAAGACATTTTCTGTCTTCTTATGGCTCTGTAACAATTTAATATAGTTCCATGATTTCTGAAGATCTCAGATGAATAGCCTATGAGCACCAAACTAGCATGTGATATACAAGGTGTTTTCAATTTAATTGGTTTTGAGTCTTCAAAATTAACCTACAAAATTTTAGTGATATATCTTGCAGTTTATTTTAAAATAAATAAATAGATATTCAAACGCGGTGGATAAATGGATATCAGCAAGTGGAAGACAAATCTGACACATGGTAGTGAATGAAATCATCACATATGAGCGGCGGTCAAGGCGCAGGTCCAAGTTGCAAGAAGTTTTTAGAATGAGAATTTAAAATCTAAGTTTGCCAAGAATGTAAACCGACTTGCCCCGCTATATATCGAAGTGTGATGTTGGTCTGCATTATAGTGTATTCGGTGTAACAATTCATAGCTAGTAACTAGAAGCACATTTCCTTACACGTTCCTTACTCCTTCAATTTTCTCGCTTCTATCCATTTTATCATTATAACTTCATGCGAAAATTACCAAATACAAATTGAGCTTATCTCGGCCAAAGCATGGACAAGGGAATAAAACTAGTCCAACACAATAATTGAAGGCATAGTCTCGGCCTAATAGAGAAATTAAGGGAAAACCAAGCAAATCAACATTCCATGCTTAATTCCATCACAAATCTCGGTTGTAAGAAAAAGAAAATGAGAGAATTTGGTATAACTCTATCTTTGAATAGATACTCATTTCATTTCATAAATCAAGTGTCAAGGTACCCTAATTTAACATATCCATACACTTTGTTTTCTCAAGACATACTTATAATAAACCAAGGACTCAAAATGATACAATAGTAACATTCCAATAAAGTTCAATGTCTTAATTACAATATATTACAATAGAATAACATAATCCAAATAAACAGGCCCAAGATCATATCCATTACAATAGGCCATTTCAAAACAGAACTAAATAAACAAGAAACTCCTCTAAGCTCATTGCTCTTAAGGGGCAACTTATTTGCCCTTATCCTTTGGACTATTATCACCTAGCATGGATTAAATTACATATAAAGAGTGAGATATATAATCTCAATAGCAAATTTCACCATTTAGAGCGTATATAATATCATTCAAGCAAAGGAACACAAGCATGCATAAATGTCATCATAAAGACATTTAGGTTGCCAATCACGTAAGCTAGCTAATGGTTATTAACTCATGAACTTACATACTTTTTTTTGGCTTAGAAAGAGTTACTACACTCAATTCCCTATCTCATCATACATGATGCCATAAGACAACCCTAGCCATAAGGGCTCATGAAACATAACATTACATGCCAACTTATGCCATAAAACATTTTACGATTGCAAACATGCAATTACATACAAGCATTCCAATTATCAAACAACATATATGCACACAAAGAATGGTAGAATTGCCACCTTGGAGGCTCACCACCTAATGTTAAGCAAACTTTTCAAACTTTAAGTCTAAGAGGTTTTTCTCCTTAGTCCACGGCCTCCCAAGTACTACCAATCAACTTAAAAAGCCTAAAACATTGTTGGACAACATAATAAGCAACTAGGCATTTAATCATATAAAACTCCATACTTAACTTGAACTTAGCATGTAGAAAAGGGCTTCCATACCACATTTTAGGTTCCAAAACATGCTTAAACTTTATAATTAATCATATCATGGTTTAAGACATGCCATTCCAATGATCAAACTAGGCTAAGACTCATAAAGTTTTATTACTAGCATACTTTTTACCATTTTCCCTATCTTAGGCCAAAATTAAGAGTTTCAATTGGTTTGGTTTTTCATGTATCTTAAGCTTTTTAAATTCTTTATATTGACCCAAGAGAACACTTTTAAGTGTCCATTTAATCCAATTCTTCTATCTACATACAGAACTTAAGTTTACCCTCTTCGGCCACAAAACACAATATTGCACTAAACTTAGGATTAATCCATTTTCACAATTCAAATGACATTCTTGGATCAAATAAATCACATATGGATAGCCACAAAATCAAAAATTCAATCCAATTATCAACAATCCCATCTCTTGCATCAAACAAGGGCAATTTCCAAGGAATGCAAAACATTAACAAAATTTAGCATCATATTGACTCAAGATTGCTTCTAATTCACTTAATTGAGTCTCCAATATTACAATTTACACAAAGCATTTCCAACAGCCCAGATTTTTCCTTTGGCTAAGATATACACACACTAGACCCTCCATGCAATTTTCCATCAAAACCCATTCAAAACCTCATCTAATTCATGTGTTCTTGCCACTAATCAACACTTACATCTACGAAAAACATCATATCATAACTTCATCATATTGGCTAAATTTCAACTCTCTAGGGTTCAATTAGAACTTGTTAAAAGAATCCTTTAATTTCAAGGTTTCTTCTATTTTATCATTGCTTATTTATGGAGAGTTTTTTTGGATCAGTTATAGGATTTCTAGTATTTATTTTCGACAAATTTGTTGCCTTTCTTTGTGTATATATAAAACCCTCTATATTACAAATTTTAGTATGGAAGAAAAACAAAATTTATCTTCATCATATTGTTCTATGTTTCTCCACATGGCATTAAAGCTCTTACTCCAAGTAAAGTCCTGCTCAAAGATCCATGGAACACACACCTAAAGAGCATTTGTCTGCAACTAGGGAGACGAGTTTGAATCCAACTGAGACCTTTACTATTATGGACTCGAGCTCAGATAACTCATCCTTCCAAATCATAGCTGAAAAATTGAATGGGAAGAATTACAATGAATGGGCTCATGCTGTTAGACTAGCCATTAGTGGGAAAGGAAAGTTGGGATATATTATCGAAGAAATAAAAGAGCCTCAAACTAGCGATATCACTATACACCAATGCTAGATAGTCAGAAACTCACTGGTCACCTCTTGGCTAACATACTCGATGGTCCCTACTATCCGAAAAACGTTCATATTCCTCAACACTACTCAAGAAGTATGGGAAGCCATAGGAGAAGTGTATTTTGACGAGCAAAATGCTTTACAAACCTTCAAAATCAAAACCAAGCTCTAGCAAATAAGGCAAGGAGATAAAAAAAGTCAATGGATACTACATGGAGATGATGGCTCTATGGCAAGAATTAGACGTCATCTACAAAGAAGAGTGGATGTGTGTAGAAGATAGTGTACCATTAAAGAGGATGACTGAGAAGGATTGTGTGTTCAAATTTTTGGCTGGCTTGAATCGAGAACTTGACAGCGTGAGAAGCCGCATCCTCGCGAGGAGTCCTCTACCAACTCTACATGAAGCATTCAGCGAAGTGAGAAAGGAAGAAACATGCCAAAAGGTGATGCTAAAGAATAACATGAAAAACATTGAGGGGTCAACTATGCTAATCTGAAGCAATGCTGGATAAAACAATAGTAATGGGCCTGATCCAAGCCTAAAATAAAAGCAACATTCTTTTTGTGATCATTGCAGGAAAAATGGATGCACAAAGGATATTTGTTAGGAATTACATGAAAAACCACCTGATTGGAAGCCCAAAAAAATTTCTAAAGGTCAAGGATATCATATAACTACAGAACAAACTTCAGAAAAATCGCAAGAAGATGGTAATAAAAAATTTTTTAATAATAACTAGCTGAGAAAAATTTTAAAAATGCTGACAACCTTACAATCTTTTGGTCAATTACAAGAAAAATTTTCTACAGTCTCTTTTGCTCATAAGGTTAAAATTCTTCGTGCTCTTAAATCTTCAAAAACAAAGGCATTGTGGATTGTTGACTCCAAAACTTCTGATCATATGACCGATGACTACCATTCTTTTACCTCTTATACTCCTTGTGCTAGTAACCATAAAATTAAAATTGCTAATAGAACTCTTATTCCTGTAGCTAGAATAGGGGATATTAAATTGAGTAATCCATACTTTTAAAGTCTATCCTTCATACCCTTGGTCTTGACTATAGCCTACTTTGTGTTAATCAATTCAGCAAAAATCTCTAATTGCTCTACTAATTTTCTTCCCTCTCATTATATTTTTCAGGATCTATCATTAGGGACTACGATTGGAAGTGCTAAGGAGTATGAGGGACTTTACTACTTTAAAGAATCTGGAGTTAGCAAATAGTCTAATATTATTTGTAATTCTGCTTTATCTTCCCAAAATAATGACCTAATGTTATGGCACAAGAGATTAGGTCACCCTAGTTTCAAATATATGTGTTACCTACTACCTAAATTTTATTCAAATAAAAAACTTATTGAGTTTCATTGCAAAAGTTGTGAGTTTGCTAAACACCATAGAAATTCCAATCCAAAAAATGCATATCACCCAAGTGAGCCTTTTGCTATGATTCACAGTGATTTATGGGGTCCATCACGAGTACCAAATAAAACCCATACAAAATAGTTTATCTCCTTTATTGATGATCACACCCATCTTTGTTAGGTATACCTTTTAAAAGAAAAGTCTAAGGTTCTTCAAGTGTTCTCCAACCTCCATACTATGATTCAAAATCAGTTTAATACCCGTGTCAAAATCCTACACATAGATAATGGTACTAAGTATTTCAACCACACTTTAGGGTCATTTCTTGAAGGCCATGGCATTATTCACCAAAGTTCATGCAGTTATATACCCCAACAAAATGGTATTGCAGAAAGAAAAAATAAGCACCTTCTTGAGGTTACAAGAGCTTTAATGTTTACTTCCAATATGCCACAAGTTTTTTGGGGAGATGCTATATTGACTGCTACTTATCTCATTAATAGAATGTCAAGTAGTACACTATCATTTGCTACCCCTATTCAAAAACTTCAAGAGTCTTTTCCCTATGTCAAACTATTTACTAATATTTCTCTCAAAGTGTTTAGGTGCACGGTCTTTGTCCGTGATTACTTTGGTCAAGAAAATAATAAATTTCAACCCCATGCCATTAAATGCATATTCCTTGGATACTTTCCAAACCAAAAAGGGTATAAATGCTATGACCCTTTAACTCGTTGCTCCTTTGTTAGTATGGATGTAACATTTCTTGAGAACATCCCTTTTTTTTCAAGCCTTCTATTCAAGGTGAGAACTTGAGTGAATCTCAGACTTGGTACAAAAATAAAGAGTTAACCCTATTTGATGTACCATCTACACTCTTTGCCCCACCTATATCTATCCCTGTGCCAAAAGCATAAGGAAATTCTAATTTAGGAGGAGAAGCAGAAGAACAAGGGAATAAAGAGACTAAAATCTACTCCATAAGAAAAAAGCTGAACAATCTCATACCTAAAGCATGTCAAGAATCAAAACCAGTGGTAGGTCCTGAATCGTCCATATCTATCCCAGAAAAGGTAACTAATCCTATTATAGATAAGCCTTCAAATTTGAATTTGCCTATTGCTTTGAGAAAACCTACTCAGTCTTGTACTCTTTACCCCATTCATAAATTTGTCTCTTATAAAGCTTGTTCCCCTACATACCATGCCTTTGTTACTAACCTTGACAAGATCAAAGTTCCCAGCACAATTGGAGGCCCTTAAGGTACTTCAATAGAAAGCAGCTATCATGGAAAAGATGAAAGATCAAGAAAAAAACAATTCTTGGGAGATTGTAAATCTACCACCTAGAAAAAAAAAACCAGTAGGATGTAAGTAGGAGTTCATAGTCAAGTACAATGCCAATGGGATGGTAGAAAGACACAAAGCTTGCCTTATGGTAAAAGGATTCACCCAAACATATGGCATAGATTATATAGAGACTTTTTCACCTGTAGCCAAATTAAATACCATCTGTGTACTTTTGTCCTTAGCCACTAATCTTGATTGGCTATTACAACAATTGGATATTAAAAATGTATTCTTAAATGGTGAACTAGCAGAAGAAGTATATATGATACTTCCTCCTAGGTTCAACAAGGGTAACGAAGATAAAGTTTGTAAACTTATAAAGTTCTTATATAGTCTCAAACAATCTCCTAGAGCTTGGTTTGAAAGGTTTGCACAAGTTTTCAAACATGAAGGATACAAGCAAAGTCACTCGGACCATACATTGTTCTTAAATCACAAGGGTGGAAAAAGAACAATCCTTATTGTTTATGTAGATGATATTGTACTAACAAGAGATGACATTACAAAAATGGACAAACTTAAGAAAATTCTAATAGCTGAATTTGAGGTAAAAATCTTGGGTCTACTGAGATATTTTATGAGGATGGAGATTGCTAAATCAAAAAAAAAGGATTAGTGTGTCTTGAGAAAATACACACTAGACCTTTTATCTGAAACAGGAATACTAGGATGCAAACCTAGTGATACTCTAATAAAAGTTGGAAAAAGATTTAATAATATTAGTAAACTAGTTGACAAAGAAAGCTACCAGAGACTGGTTGGGAAGTTAATATATTTGCCACATACACGGCCTGACATTGCCTTCACTATAAAAGTGATGAGCCAACACATACATTCTCTTAAGCATTCTTCTAAAGAGGCACATCTTGATGCAGTCCATAAAATCCTAACGTATCTAAAAGGGTCACCTGGAGAGGGTCTACTATTTAAGAAAGGAAATTTAGCTCAAGTAGAAGTCTTTATTGATACTAACTGGGCAGGATCATCAAAGGATAGACAATCTACTACTGGGTATTGCACGTTTATGTGGGAAAACCTAGTAACTTGGAGGTGTAAAAAACAAAATGTTGTGGCAAAAAGTAGTGTTGAGGCTGAATTTAGAACTCTAGCTCAAGGAATATATGAAGGTCTATAGCTAAAAAAGTTACTAAAAGAATTACATATTAACATAAAACTCCCTATCAAGCTCTACTATGACAATAAGGCAGCCATTAATATCTCACTTAATACAGTACAGCATGATAGGACAAGACATATTGAAGTTGATCGACATTTTATCAAAGAAAAGGTAGAAGATGGAATTATTTGTATGACATATATCTCTACAAAAGAACAAGCTATAGATATTCTTACAAAGGGCTTGCCGCATCATACCTTTAAAATACTCATTAGCAAGTTAGACATTATTGATATCTATGATCTAACTTGAGAGGGAGTGTTAAAAGAATCCCTTAATTTCAAGGATTCTTCAATTTTACCATTACTTATTTATGGAGAGTTTTTTAGGTCAGTTATAGGATTTCTAGCATTTATTTTCGATAAATTTTTTTCCTTTCTTTGTGTATATATAGAACCCTCTTTGTTACAGATTTTAGTGTGAGAGAAAAATAAAATTTATCTTCATCATATTGTTTTATATTTTTCCACAGAACTAAAATTTTAAGCTACCAAAATGCATGAAAAAGGTCTAGGATGTTACCTCAATCTTCTTTATTCAACTTTCTTTTCAAGATGACCAATAGATGGAGCATGACCAACTAGTCAACTTCAGCTTATCAAGATAAAAATTACATCAATGAAAAGCTCTTGAGGAAGAAAAGTTACAACTATGAGGAAAGCTAAAAAGGTTAAAAAAAAACTTACTTAAAATCCTGAGAAACTAATCTTCTCTCTTCTAGTAATTTCTTCCTCCATTTTTAGTTTGATTTTCAATGTTATTTCTCTCTCTCTCTCTCTCTCTTCCCTACTGATGCAATGTTGGTCAGCTAAAGGAAAAGGGGAAGAGGTGAAAAGAATAGGTGCACAACTCCCAAAGCTTAAAAATGACACATTTTATGTTCATTTTGTCCTTAATATGAATTTTTCTCTTATCTAACTCATTAATCCTATATTTTTATTCTACTTTGCTAATTTATTTATTTTATTAGCTTCCATTCTTAGAACTACAAATTTTGGATCCTCAATAGATTAAAATAACTAAATTTACCACTATACCATTGAGTTTTATGATATGCATAAAATTAAGACACTAACCTATTTTAATTGTCTTGGAGGTTCTAATAACTTTATTCAACCTTATATTATAGGAAAATAATTTGTTTTCTCACTATACTGCTAATTTTTACATGATTACCATTTTATCCTTTTTTTTTAGCATAATTCTTCTCGACAACTTTTAATGGCCCTAAAGCAAGCTTTTAGCCTTTTTTTATTTAATTGAATTTCTACTTCTTTTTATCCTTTTTCTTATTTATATCTTAAGATTAATCCATTATAAAGTTGTGAAGCCATGTCATATCCAAGGACCTTAGATTATATAATTACTTTGTTCTTGACCTCCTATTGAAATTTCATTAAAATGTCCCCCAAAATAGGACACCTTAAAGTTCTTGCAATAGTTTAAATATCAATCATACCATAAGGAGGGCTCTCCTCTCCAATTCCAAAAATCACACAATACATAATAAGATGGGGGATTTTGTTTGTGGATTTGTAGAACTACTCTAAATTTCAATATTCAATTTCATCTTAGGAAAAGAATAACCTTTCCTGCAAACTAATACAAGGCTCAACTGATAAGCACCAACTTACCCACACTACAAGACTAACCCATGATCAGTCTTACAATATGCAACTTGTAAAAATGTGAAGAGAGGTGAGTTAGGATATTTAGTGAGCAATAATACTACCAATGTTAAGAAGGGACAAGTTGACAATAGTAGAGTTTTTAAAAACATGGATTACAACAATATGCAAATAAATGGAAATAACTTGATGTCTTTTCTTCATGTGTTTGAAGATAAAATTCCTAGAAAACAAATATAATGTTATCATTCATAATTAAATCAATACACATATAATAAAATCAATTTATCATCATTCCATTTATTAAGACAAGAAAACTTATAACCAAAAATAAGTTAGAAAGGAGCCCAAGGTTCACCATAAGTCAAATCAAGTAAGAGTACAAAACTCACAACATAATTCTCTCCTATACAATTCCCTTCAACACATTGAATAATATCATCCATACACACCAAGTTACAATTAGATCATACTCTCTGTATAGACCATAGTGCGATTGGATCAAACCCTTCATGCACACCAAAGTACAACCAAATCAATACCCTCTATGCATACCAAAATATAACCAGATCATGCCGTTCATACACACCAAAATACAACCAAATCATAACATCCATGCATACAAGATACAAATAGATTTACGATTTTATATCATATCGTATCATTTCATTTCATGTTACTTCATTGTTCTAAATCAAGTAGTTTTCCAAAATCATTATCTTAGGATTTAAATTTAAAACATTCTAAAAGAAGAATAAAATATAAATATTTCTATAAATCAACATCTTTCAATATAAAGTGAACATCTATCAAAAGTTATTGATAAATTATTTTGTAACCAAAATAAGAATTTCCTAAATCAAAAGTCCTCAATGAAGTCATGTACCAAAACACATACTCTAGGAGCTTGTCCCAATATACAAGAGTGTTAATCAAGAAAATATGTTATTAAATTAATAGAAATAGAACAAATATAAAGTATGCATAGATAATGCCATCTACTCACAATGCCTCTGATGTAATAATGTTACTTTCTACTGATTCTCCCAGTGAATCTACAATGCAGGGTGTTCTTGAAATTCCCTATAACTCAAACCATAAGCCTTTTTACTTTAGTTTCTAACCTTAAAACATCTTGAATTCAATTCACAAGTATTTGCCAATTAAATAATGAAAACTCATTTTATCTAAAGGTTGGACTCGCCTTATTGTATCTCTTCACCTAAGTAAAATCAATCCAGTCCTATAAAAGGATTATATAGGATAGAATGCTTAATTCCTCAAACTATATATATAGTTAATTTAATCCCACATAACTAAATTATATCTTTTTATTTGATTTGTTTTTATTTGGTTTTATTTTCCAACTAAACTTATAAGATAGTTGGAAAATAATGACTACTCTAAGGCCAACAACATGAAAAACAACCCACACAACAATTTATTTCAAGAATTTTTTTTCCATACATGTCACATACAAAATAATCAAGAGTCCATTCATTGAAAAGCAATAATGACCCACATGTATATATGATCTTGGGCATTGCCAATAACAACAACATTTATTACATGCAAGCTCCATGAAAAACATCTAGGGTACTAAAAAAATCCCCCACCAATAAAGTAACTAACAAAAACTATACTTTCCAGACATATAAGCTTTCTCCAGTATTCTCAAGGTTTAGTAGAATTATAGTTATTACATATTTGTAGACTTGGTTGAAGGAAATATAATGTTCAAGCATATTTAAATGCTTACAAAATAAGTACTTAAATACCAAAATATAAATGCTTAACTAAGTGTTTCCCCTTTAGGCATTTTATTAAGCACCATGTGTGTATACTTTAAACAAAATAATAGAATTCACATACCAACATTCAAACCTTATGGAGGCCCCTGCAACCAAAATTTACCAAGTCTAATGAATTCCTCTTCTATGAAACAAGACCCAATAGGATCACAAGGTTATGACATTTTCATAAACAAAATCCACAAGTAGAAAATGGCATCAAAAGATACACCTTTTGCTAAGAAAAAATTTAGAGGGTGAAATTTCCAACCTACTAAATCAAGTTAACCCCACTAGCACAGCCCACAATTCATGGGAACAACACTATCCTAACCCAATCACTAAATGGAGTAACTAAAGAGAGGATTTAAGAGGATTTAGGATGGAGCTCCAAATTGTCCCCAGTTGTCTAACACAATAACTGTAACACTTCCTCACTTTCTTCATGTTGCAATAAGTGAGTTCTCAAGTTTGGGGCTGATTAGGGTGAAGAAAAAACATGAATTGGCTATGGGTAGTTCATATTTAGCGCTGAAGGCAAGGCTACTTGAAAATCATGAGAATGGAGGCTATACGACAAAAGGAACAAGGCTGGAAGGATGATGCTTCAAGCATGACCAAATTCAAAGCAAAGCTGAAGACTAAAGTTGAAAAATGAAGGAAAAGAGAGGAAGCTTTGTGAAATTAGGAGCAACGGATGGAAAATGAAGAAATAGGGAGAAATAGCAATATGATGCATTCAGTGGCATTTGGGAGATTGTAAACAAAGTAAGGGTATTAATTGGCTTAGGTAAGAAAAAATGGGAAAATTACAACTAACAACTTAAATTGACCTTATTACAACCACATCTTTCCAAAGATATAACTAGGTCTTTCAAAGTTACAATTAGGTCTTTTCAAAAATAATTTTTACAAATTTAAAATCTTTAAATATAATTTTTTTATAAAAAGAAAAAAAGGCAAAGTGGGAAGGATATGAAGGAAAAAAGCAACGTAGTGGCAAAGCCAGGAGGGGGCAAATTCCCTCCTTTAATTTTACAAGTTTGTATATATATATATATAGAGAGAGAGAGAGAGAAAGTATTAAAATTTGATATTATGCCTCCATATTTCTTGAAAATTTGAATTCATTGGATTCACCAAATTCACTAAAAATATACATGTATTTCTTTTTTGTTCTTTGACTTTTTAAATTGAACTCACTAAATCCATAGATATTTTTTTTCTTTTTTTTCCCTTCATTTTATTTCATTCCTTTTTCCTTTTTCTATTTTCTCTTTGCCTTTCTTCTTCTTTTCCCATTTCATTTTTCCATCTTTTTTTTTTTTGCCAAATTTTAATTTGTTAGATTTTGTACGGTGATTCTTCTCTTTTCTCTTATTGCCCTCTATCCAATATTTCTTTTATTTTTTTAGTTTATATTTAATCAATATACACTTCTAATACATTTTTGTAATTAGTAATTTTATAATAATTCAATAGAGTATAACCAAATTCAAATATTAATATATGGTTTAGAGTTGAATAAACAATTGTCTCTAAAAATTGTGCAAAAAATTTTGAAATATTATTCGATAAAATAATTTTTTATTATGCTTCGTAAATATATATTTTTGTGAATTGATAATCATAAATTTTAATGCTGCATCAAATAAATCTTTTTTCTTTCAAAATGCCATTCTACACTATTCATGCATGAAATTATTATGATATTGTTAGTGATAATATTTTTTTTTAGCATATCCTTATTATACATCATATGAATACTTAGTAGATATAAAACTAGATCCTTATGTGTAAATAATAAAATTATTGATATTAATATGAAAAGTAATTTTTGGTACATTATTTATTTGAATTCAACTTTGTTTCTTAATAAAATGTTAGATTTATTTTGTTCTTTTGTTTTCAATTTATCTTAAGGATACGGTTTGAGTTCAAGGTGGATGATAGCAGTGCTTTCATGCCATGTTGAAAAAAAAGGGTGAGAAAAAATTAGGGATAAAAAGAAGAGATCAAACAAAGTATGACACAATGACAGGGCTTTCATACCACGTAGATCTCTCTATCTATACTAATACTAATTTGACCACGTAAAATATTTATTTATTTATTTATTTTTACTTTCAATGCACTTTATGTAACCCTTAACCCACAAAACCTTCCTAAATCCTTCATACCTGTTAAAAGGGGATGACGCATGCTATGCAAAGCAGAGATCTCAGCTAGTAATGTGTTTCTCTTCCCCACCCCGCTCCCCAATATCAACCGTTTATTTTTTTATTTTAAAAGAAGCAAAAAATAAGAGGAAAATAATCTTTCAATTTTTATCATAGACATTGGTTTCCATTTCTATTGCTCTAATTTAAAAATTTTTTGTTTGTTTAGTATAACATTGAAAAACTGTTTTCATTCCATTTTTCATTTCATTTAAAATAAAAAGTCAAAAATAAAAAATTTAAATTAAAAAAAAAAAGGATCTAATGGCTAAGATTATTTTATGTAAAGCAACACAATAAAAAATCCTCATCCGTTAAAAGAACTACAAGTAACTCTTAACCTACGGGACTAACTGAATTTTTAATACTTTTTAACTATAGCAAAAGTTACCCATCACTCCATAAGCAATATGTTAACAACACAAGGAAAAATAGGAAAAATGAAAATTGAACTCTTTCTTTTCGGTGGATAATTTGAACTTCTTTTAAGTGAAGGATATAAACATTCACCATATTTAAGTTACAAAAGATATCTCCTAAAGTGACCTGTTTGGTTTGATAGAAAAGGGAGGAAAGTGTAAGAAAATTCTTAGAGAAAATATTAAGAGGGAGAAACTTTGATGACTTTGTGAGGTGAAAGAACTCCAGCAACACCAAGTTCGAAGACCATCTAAGGCTAAGCAATCCTATAAGTCTATAACTGGATTCAAAGGTCTAGAAAATTAATTAAAACATAACAAAAGCATGACAGAGTAAGAGAACGCATTCAGAAGCTGTTAGGTAGAAACCTAATATTAGTTTCATTTATATTTCTAACAACATTAAAATTTCCCCCAAAAAAATAATAATAATCAAGCAAATTCAGATTCCAGTGGTCCTCTTTTCATCACAATTTACACTACCTTTTTTTTCCTACATTTACCGCTTAGTTGTTTGTCTAATTTTAGGTGCACCAATTCTTAACTTCCTCCTCTATATTACTTGTTTTGCAACAAAAAAATATTCACAAATTCATCAAAATATTAATCAGGTATACTATCAAAAAGGACAAGATTAAGATTATGTTATGTGTTTGTTGGCAAAGGTTTCAATGAAAATATAGTACAATAGTTTTTATGACACAGCCAGACATTATTGACTTTTCCGAAAAAAGATTTTTCACATTTCATATTCCCATTTAAAAAATTCATAAAAGCATGTAAGCTCTTTTCTATTAACTACTTATATATGTGTTAACGGTCTTCTTGAGTTGGACTTTTGCTTAGCCCAACATTAATTGGGCATCAAAATTCTAGCTCATGGCTCGGTTTGGGTCAGGCCCAATCTCAAATTAGGACAGGTTAACTAAGTCGAGCCTAACTAGGCTTTTCTTATTCTAAAAAAAAAAAATTTTAATTTTTAAAATTTAAAAAATTTATATCTTTGTAATCATTTAGTCATTTTAGACATATAATTACTTGTTTTAATATATTTTTGAACAATCTATATAGTAAAAATGAAAAAAAAAAAATAAGTCTAGAGGAGAAAAAAAAATACAAGCATAGAAAGTAAAATTCAAAAAATTATAACTTAAGAATCAACTAGCTCGATTAGAGTGACATTTCTTTTTGACTTTGGGTAATTTTTTAATACATACATAATACAAATGCCAAAAATAATTCGGCGCACTCATTTTCATTCAAATCACACATTTATTAACTCAATTTTAAGTTTTTTTAATTTTAATTTCAAAATACATATTTTACATCTTATTTTCTTTTGTTTAATTGTAACAACCATATTCAAGAGGGGTTGGGTAGGAGTCTTCACCTTTTTCACTATTTATAATTTATAAAATATGTTTAAAAATTTTTTAAAAAAATTACCAAATGGCCCCTTAAAGATTTTTCTTTTAATCTTGATTTTTTTTAATATTATATATTCACTAGGCTAAAGTAGCCAGCATGACTAACTCGATACTTAACTTGGCCATGCCTCTTTTTTGTTCTTCGCACTAGTCCAACTTGATCCATTTGTTTGAGTACCACTGGATTGGTAAGGATGGTATTCACCCCTAGATCTTGTACTTCTTTTTGTTTTCATTATCATATAAAAACTAATAAGGGACTTGTACATCACATGGGATATTTAAATTTTTGCTATTTAGTTGAAACACACGCACACACACATATATACCTAGAGAAAGCCGACTTTGGGATGTGAGCCATGGAGTTGATGTAAAGCATGCTAAACTTAGTTGCAAACTTAGGCTCTTTAAGCTTCCTACTGGAGTCTCAAAAAGTAGACCACACTCGTGCCAAGTAAAAAGGACACAATTTTCTTTCCCAATCATCAGCTACTTTCTCTTCTTCCTGTTGATATCAACTGAAAAAAAATGATAAATAAGGTTGAAATTGGACTGAAATCATACTATCAAATACTAAAGAGATAAAAACAAAATATATATTTATAGCATCAAATTAATTGACACAAAAAATTACTAAGTAGTTCGAGGGTTCTCATATCTAGAAACTTGTTATCTACAGCAAAACTTCAATTTTGAGTCTAACTTCTAAAAGAAAGTCTTACTTTAATAGATGGGTTGAGAAATTGAGAGTCCACAGCATCCTTGATGTTATTAAAGCTAACTACTTCATTTGATGATATATACTTAATTAGTGAAGGAACTTTAGGCAAGCCATGCTATACAATTTCATGGCCTATGCTATTCTCTATGCTAAACCCAAAAAGTATAAGTACTGTTCAGTAACTTGAGACTTCCTTAATCAGTTGGATCTATAAGTTCCAAAAATTATTAAATTGCTCAAGTACAAAGGGACTGGAACTATAAACTCTGTTCTTAAAGTTTGACATAAAACCTAAATATCGATATTGTGATTATGCCACCGTGTCAAATTCAAGCTAAATCAAGTTCAAACGAAGATAAAGAACACAAATAATCACAAAGAACATAGATATGGATAATCAGTCTTCTTTGTTTCTTCCTTCTGATCAAACACAACCAAACAAAAGTAGTAAGTACATAGCATTAAATAAAGCTGTAGAAATCCCAATAGACCAATTAAACAAATTAAAGTTTTCCTTGATGCTTGCATGATTAGTGCTCTTAGGCTGTACAGTGTGACCCATTTGTCAGTCCCCATCGAAGAGCCACTTGTGCTGGAGTTCTTCCCCAATTTCTCTGCAACTATGTGCAGAACTTGATTCTTAAGAATGTCACTCCTTCTAAATCCTTTACCCAGTGATGAATAACCCTGAATGAGACTATTCGTAATGATAAGTAGTCAGTAGAAAGGCAATTCGGAAATCATAAAAATTTCCCAATGATCATTTAACCATACATGACCTTAGATGCACTCACAGATAAATGCACTCCCTTGGATTTACAGAAAGCATGTAATATAAATTAGGTGGTAAAGAAAGTAAGATTTAAGGCATTAACAAGATTTTAGATCTAAACATGTTTAAGGACAAATTAGCCGGCAATTTCAACTAATCCAAGAAATCTGTACATCTAGTGAGAGCAAACACTGTTTTTGAGAAATTACTTTCCTTGTTCTTCTATTACTTGGGCTACATAATAATTTTTAAAAATCAAATTTTGAATGGCTTTTGCAGCTGTAAGGAACGCTTACCAATTTCATAGAGGAAAAGAGAGAAAGATAGGGGAATAGAGAGATCTTGCAGTGCAATGATCTTACAGCTCTGACCAATGCAACAAAATTCACCATATTGTTTCACCCGTTAAGCAGTCATTTCTTCTTCTCAAAGAGAAGCTTGCCCTTCATCTGTGAAGTATTTCAAGGAAAAGATGAGATTTTCCGGAAAAGATGAGATTTCGGACTCGGAAACATAATGGCGGGCCTTTCAAATACAGCCAAAAAATGGGGAAGGTGAAAATGTAAGGAGAAAGAAAAAGAACTGAAGCAAAGGCAGCCAAAGAACGAAGCATGAAACGACACCGTACGGGACGGCAATAAACAGCAATGAGTAGTAATGAACAAATTCTACTTGTTTGTAAAATAAATAACAAAAGGGAAACCAAGCACTTTCAAATAAAAAGTGGCCGCTTTTTTCGCGAAGTTAAGAATGGCATAAAAAGTAGACAAGCGGGCAAAGCCGCAAACGTAAGCAAAACAATTGGTGGTATTAATTGAGATGAAAAGGGGCACTTTTATCTTAAAACTGCTTGGTTCTTTTAAAAAAAAAAAATTCATATAATTTTTATATAAGAGCGACCAAAAAAAAAAAGGGAAACAGGTATAACAGCAACCTGAATTCATCCTCCGCATGCAAATTTGACCCTCGATTCCTCTCATAAGAATGTGAGAGAAGACGCTTTACGTATATATATATATATATATATATATATATATATATTCGCAATTTAATATCATGATGAAGATTGAATTGAGTTTACCTTTTTTATTTACATATATGTGAAAAATATATGAATGTAAACAATAGTTTATTATTAAATTGATACATACATTATAAATAATATTTAAAATAGATATAAATATTTAAAAATATCAAAATTAGTTAAAATATCTCTTGTATGACAATAAATTGATATGAAATGAGTTAAATAAGATCCGTTAAACATCATAAGTGTTTACCATATAATGCTAACTCTCCAATTCAAACAGAAAAGAGGAAAAAAAATCAAAAACCAAATTTTGACTGGCTTAATGCTAATTTGCTCGGTTTTTTTTTTAATTTTTAACTAATTTTTTACTAGACTGGTTTTAAGGTCCAATAGATTGGAATCATGATGGATTTATTAGTTTTTTGGTCTAATTGATTGATTTGATATAGTATTATTTTAATTTTTAAAAAAAATTAAATAGTATTTGCTATCAAATTTTTTAATAAAAACAAGACATGTGGAGAAACATTTTAAAATAGTCAATAATATAGCATTAAGTTGTAAGAAAAAAATATATTAATTTGAAAGTTTTGATTATAAACATAAAAAACTTTAATCTGAATCCCCTCTTTTTTAATGATACACAATTAATATTTGATGAATTTGTGAAAGTTCTTTTATTGCAAAACGAGTAATATGCGGGAGGAAGTTCAGAATGGCACAAAAAATTAGAAAAATGGCTAGAGCCTAAATGCAAGTAAAAAAAATTGGTGTACATTGTGAAAAAAGGGGCCATTTTTAATTTGAAACTAGTTTTCTTTTTTAATTACCTCCAAATTAAAATTGGCCCGCTTTTCTTCACAAATCACCCCAACCATTTGTTTTGTTGCATTTGCACTTTTAGCCGTTTGTCTAATTTTTTGTGTCATTAATTCTCAACCTCCTTTGGCATAATACTCGTTTTGCATTAAAAAGCTTTTACAAATTCATCAAAATATTAATAATCTATTGAAAAGAACAGGATTTAGTTAGGTATTTATTACCATAATTTTCAATAACCATATTACTAATTGTACGCTGCAATATTTCTACATGTGAAAAATGTGAATTGCATACATGAAATTAAAGCCAGTGCCAAGTAGGAGTGTTCATAGGTTCGGCTTGGTTCGGTTTTAAACTAAAACCAAACCGAACCAACTTGTCAGTTCAACAATTTTTTGGACTTTTTTTATTTTGAATTCTAATCGGTTTTTGTTCGGTTTAGTTTGATTTGGTCCGGTTTGGTTCATGTTTTTTTTGCCAAAAATATTTTTTTAGGATTTTATTCTTTGCAATATATAGAATTTAATTTCTAATATCATACATCTTATTAAATTTTAACCAATAATAATGTATTTATAATTTATTATTTTTATTTTTATTTTTAGTCTAGAAAACACCCATAAATTGACAAAAAGTTTTGAAAAGTAAAAAAAATAAAATAAAATAAGAGTAATATTTTATAATAAAATAATATAGGCAACTTTCAGTTTGGTTCGGTTTAACTAAGCCAAACATACCATGAACCGACAACCGAACCGAATTAATCAATTTTAGATTTAAAAAAATCAAACTAAACCATTTGTTAATCAGTTTTTATTGGTTTGGTTCGGTTTGATTCGGTTTGAATAGTTTGGTTCGATTTTGTTCAGTTTTGTTCACCCCTAATACCAAGAGAGTCGAATGGGAGGAGACTACATGTTCAAAACTAGCCACCAAGCGTTACACTCGAGTGCTCTCCGAAGCCTATGTATGAGACCTATAATTAATTAATTATAACCAAACGGAGACCTTTTCTTTTCCCTCTCATTTATTGTATCTATGTCTTTTTATTTTTTATAACATCGTCTCAATCTCAAACTTTCTCCGATAAGCTATTATTAGTTGTGATCAGGAAAAAAGATATCAAAGCCAATTAAAGTGTCTAATCGTAGTTTACGTACTTAGCTCTACAATCGGGCCTCAATGGAGACCCAATGTATTTTTTTCTTTTCGGGATACCTGAGTTGTACAAAATAAAAATTATATTTTTAATAAAAAGTTTGATAGTAGACACATAAAAAAAATTCAATATAAATCCCATCCTTTTTAATAAAATTATTTTATCGCAAAAAGAGTAATATGCAAAAAGAAGTTGAAAATTTAAAAAAAAAATTAAGGGATATGAGACTAGCATGAATTCCTTCTCCACACATAATTTAACTTTTGATTCCTTTGATGATAAGCATGTGAGAGAAGACGATTTGTTTTGTATGTATGCACATCCGAATGTGTGTGTACATATATATATATATATATATATATATGGGCTTTCAATAGAAGAAAAAAAATTTAGGAGTATTCACTAACATATTTTACTACAGAAACATGATATTAGAAGAAACTTCTTTTTAGAAAAAAATTAATAATAGTATACCACTAATAGATGGAAAGTTTGAAATATTAGAATTTCAAATTTTTACTAAAAGACAAAACAAATACGTAGGCATTCAAAGCATTTCATTTTAATTGCATTATGTTTTTAGAAGAAAATAACTTAAACACTCCTATCTTATGTTGTTCTTTTAGCAAAATATCATATCTTTTCAAAATACAAATGTAAAGATTGCAAATTGATTGTAGAGGGTCTTATAAAACACAATTGCTAACATAAACACAACAAGTCAAAACTTAATCTTAATAATAATAATAATAATAATAATAATAGACACATCATACTCTCTCTCTCTCTCGGCTAAGTACACTTGGAGATATGAATGATAATGATGAGACAATAGCACTTGTATGTTCAACTTGCTTTCCTTATAAACCCCTATAATTGAAGAAATTTTAGGAATAACAGCTTTCCTTTACTGTTGTTGAAGCTGGTTGCCTAAGCAGCAGCGAAAATAATTCAATACAATTTTTCATTATGTGTCAAACAGCAATAAAACATTTTTTTGGTATGGTAACTCTTTGGTCTACTTAGAGATGTAATGAAAATTAGTGCTAGATTATGACGTTTACACTAATTACAACTCACTAGCAATGTGAATTTAATGCCAAGTTAGATTTTAGAGGAAATGAAGGCCAGAAAAGCAGTCTATTGGCAGTACCAAGTATGGTGACTAATGAAATCCATAATGATGGAAACAGGATAATGATGGAAACAGGTTAGAAATATATATATATATATATATGTATATAATAGATAAATATATATATACTCATCCTGATAATTAGCACCCATATTCTTGTAAAGTTTGCAGATAAAATATCACATGACATTTAAGCATCAACTTCAAAAATCTGGTGCTCATGTTTTCCATTCAAAAATAATGCCCATGCAGTTATATATATATATATATATGCACATACATCCCTTTGGGGCCTTTCCACGCGTTTACTCGCACGCTAATCATATTGGTACTATATTTTATTTATGCAATAATCTTAATGCCACACTAAACTGTGTTATACACGGTATGCCATTACTTCCCCGCGCAGATCCTCTGCGGCAAGAGGATTATTGCCCGCCGTCCTGTAATGCGGTTTTCGATTTTTTTTCGTTAAATTTACGGATAATAAGAAAAATTTTAATTATGAGAAAAAATTATATTTTAAAAACTTTAACTGTAATGTACAAATAAAATTTTTAAATTAAAATTTTTTTCACATTTAAAATTTGTCCTTAAAATTACCATATTCATCCTTAAACCAAAAAATTTAAAAAAAAAAAAAGGTCCAAAATGCTTATTACACAGTAGCAAGATGGAACCCCCCTGTAGGAAATCTGTTTTATTACTTTCGACTATTTTCTAAATAACTTCTCAAATACCATCCTAATATTTCTCAAATACCTTCCTAAATAACTTTCCATATAAATTGACGTGCACACTAGTGTGTGCCAAGCTTCTAAGTGTGGATGTACATTTACACTACACACACAAGTATACATATTTGAGAAGAGACTAATTGACACTTATATAAGAAATGACATATTTAAGCCACCTTAATATTTTATTATAGAAAGTTATTTTAATTGATCTAATTGTTAAATTATAAGTAAGGCCTACCCATGCAAAATGCATAAGGAGTTTACGTCTTTAAGAAACAACAAAAGAACAATAAACCCAAACCCCCCCCCCTCCGGGGGAAACGTGAACAACTTTTAAACAGTGCCAAAAAACTAAAGTTTATTATATAAAATATATTATCATCTTAATTTTGTGTAACAAATTTTAGAGAAATTAGATAGCAATAAGTACATAATCAAATAGTTAATAATCTCTTTATATTTCAAAGGTGTAATGGATGTTAATTTTTTTTCACGTATTGATGGGGTCCAAAATGTTGGATCAATGTAATATTTTGTTACAATATTTATGATTAGAACTTCTAATCAAATGATAAATTTTGTAAGAAACTCATCCTATATAAAGTTATTCAATGATATAAAACTAATTTTGATTAACACCAATATTAATTGATCCATATATATATATATAGAGAGAGAGAGAGAGAGGATGTGTATAGATTAACAGGTTGAGACTTACAAATAGGAGAGAGCCCCACAATCTCATCAGGTTCATTTGGTGTTCGAGGAATTGCTCACAATGAGCAAGTATGGTAGGTATATGGGAAAAAGCGTGGCCAAAGTTGTAAAGTACTTGATACCTCTTAACAAGGTGCATTATAGGTTAACTCTTTTCTTAACCTATCTCAATAACCAAAACAAAAAAACAAAAACCAATTCAAATAAAATTCAATCATCGACACAAAAACTTGAACAACTAGCACTTCCCTTGACAACGTCCTCATCAAACAAGCAACTCCTAGTCCTAGAATTCTTCTACTTGCTACCCATGAGCTGGCCCCTCGACATTCTCCCACTATTCTCATCGACCACATTATCTAACACAATGACACAGCTGTCAGAAGTCATTTTCCTAATTTCAAGGAGATTGCCCCCTCGAGTTTCTCCCAGCTAGTCTACAATACTTGGATGCACACCAAGGCACTTAACAACACACAGCTCCATTACTATTTACTAGTGCCTAGATCTTCAACATGCAACTATCAGAATTTCCACTCCTTACAACAACTCCTCAGATCGTACCAAGAGGAGCTTTGATTGCAAATTTTTAACAGCAAAACCAACAAACCAACGCTAAAACACTTACACATAATACCAAACCACCACAAACGCCAAGATATAGAACCCAATGTCAACAAATCCGTAGAAGAAAACAATACCTTCACAAATTGAATACCCATAAAAGAATAGCAAAACTCCATGAAATATATGATCAAACCAAAAAGAACTCAAACCGCTGGATTTTTGTCTTGTTTTCAATTATTTTAAGGGAAGCTAGGGTTAGGGTTCAAACACCAGTGATTCCATACCATGTTGAGAAAATAGGGAGAGCAGAAGTTAGGGATAAAAAGAAGAGACCAAACTACTAATTAAAGACTATGACTTTGCGTACAACAACAACTCTGGACCTTTATTTATACTAGTGACTAGTGATTTGACCACAGAGACACTTATACCCATTACTTTGATAATACTATAAGTAACTAAACTTACAAAACTCTTCCAAATCCTTAATACCTGTTAAAAGGGTGCAGCACAATTAACTCTTCTTAAGTACGTGACTTATTAAACATATAATACCTCCTAATAATTACAAAAGCTAACAACACTCCATTAGTAATGTTAGCAAACAGACAGGAAAAAAAGGAGAAGTCGAAATTGAACTCAGTTCATTATAGAACACCTAAAAACAAGGGAGAAACAACATAAATTCAACTATCTTCCGCTCCATGCCACAGAGAAAAAAGATAGAGTTTTCTTCGCTCAACATTAACACTCTTCTAGTTAATACATACATTGTCAAAAGTCCCAAATCTAAACATTCATCAAGTTTAAGTTATAAAAAATATCTCCTAAATTGACCAGTTTGGTTTAAAAGAAAAGGGAGGAAAGTATAGGTAAATTCTTTGGGAAAATACAAGGACAACAAATTTTCAAAAATTTGTGAGGGAAAGAACCCCAGCAGCTTCGAAGACCACCACCTGAGGCCAAACAATGCTATAAGTGGATTCAAACAACAACAACAACAAAGCCTTTTCTTACGAAGTGGGGTCGACTACATGGATCAATCGACGCTATAAACACCTATCATAAATCATATTTTTAGACAAACCATTTAAATCTAAATCTCTCTTAATAATTTTTCCTATAATTTTTCTTGGTCTTCCTCTACCTCTAATTATTGGACTATTTTCCATCTCATCTACTCTCCTAACCAAAACTTCTATAAGTCTCCTCCCCACATGACCAAACCATCTAAATCTCGATTCTACAATCTTTTCCACAATAGGTGCGACTTCCACCTTCTCTCTAATGCATTCATTTCTAATCCTATCTCGTCTAGTGTATCCACTCATCCTATCTCGTCTAGTGTATCCACTCATCCAACACAACATTCTCATCTCAGCAACATTGAACTTATTTTCTTGTTGACTTTTTATTGCCTAACACTCAGTTCCATACAACATTGCAAGTCTTATAACTGTGCGGTAGAATTTATCCTTAAGTTTGTGTGGTACTCTTTTATCACAAATAACACCCGAAGCACTCCTCTATTTCATCCACCCCGCTTGAATCCTATGCTTTACATCTTCTTCTATTTCCCCGTTATGTTTTATGATGAATCTAAGATACTTAAATTGTGTGACTTGTGGTAGGATATGTTCTCCAATTTTTACTTCTGCGCTAGAAGTGGTGTGTCTCTTACTAAACTTACACTCCATATACTCCGTTTTACTTCTACTGAAACGAAATTCATGAGCTTCCAAAACTAGTCTCCAACTTTCCAACTTCTCATTCATTTCCTCTCTCAATTTTCCAACTAAGACAATATCATCTGTAAAAAACATGCACTGTGACACCAGCTCTTGGATATGTTCAGTAAGCACATTCAAAACTAAAATAAAAAGATAAAAGCTCAAAGTTGATCCTTGATGTAAACCAATAGTTATCGAAAAATCTTCCGTAGGTCCACCTTTTGTTACTACGTTAGTTGTAACCTTCTCAGAAATGTCTTGAATTACTCGAATATAAGTTATACGAACTCATTTTTTTTCTAAAGCCTTCCATAGAACCTCTCTTGACACTCTATCATATGCTTTTTCTAAATCAATAAACACCATGTGTAAAAATATCTTTGATTCTCCCGATATCTCTCCATTAATCTTCGCAACAAGTATATTGTTTCCATAGTTAACCTTCCTAACATAAAACCAAATTGATTCTCCGTAACTTGAGTCTCTTTCCTTAACCTTCGCTCAATTACTCTTTCCCATAATTTCATAGTGTGACTCATGAATTTAATTCCTCTATAATTTGCACAATTTTAAATATCCCTTTTGCTCTTATAAATAGGGATTAAAGTACTTTTCCTCAACTCATTTGGCATTCTCTTAGATCTCATAATTTCATTAAATAACTTTGTGAGTCAACTTATACCTTTCACTCTTAAACCCTTCCATGCTTCAATGGGTATAATATCCAGTTCAATTGCTCGGCCATTCTTTATTCGCTTTAATACTTCTTTTACCTCTACCTCACAAATCTTACAATAAAAAGTATAATTTTGAACCTCTACTCTAGTGTCTAATCTATCTGATTGCAATAAAATCTCGTGTCCTTCATTAAAAAGTTTATGAAAATAACTATTCCACCGTTCTCTGATTTCTTGTTCCGTGACCAACACTTTCCCTTCTTCATCCTTGATGCATTTCACTTGGTCCACGTTTATTGTCTTTCTTTCCCTACTTTTAACTAACTTGTAAATACTTCTTTCTCCAACTTTAGTACTTAAAGATTGGTATAACCCATTAAATGCCATCGCTCTAACTTCGCTCACTGTCTTTTTAGTGTCTTTCTTAACTACTTATATTTTTTTCAATTTTCATTACTCTTACATAATGACCACACTTTATAACACTCTCTTTTAACTCTAACCTTATCTTGCACGCTTGTATCCCACCACCAAGGTTCTTTATCTCTAGATCCAAAACTTTTTAATTCACCTAATATTTCCTTTGCCACCTTCCTAATCTCTTTAGCAATTCTATTCCACATATCGTTAGCACTTCCTTGTATTTCCTAAGGTCCTTCCTCCACAATCCGTCTCTGTAAATTCTTTTCTTTATCCCCCCTTAGTTGCCACCACTTAGTCCTTAACACCCTATCTTCGCCTTTGCTTTTTACTCTCCTCTTAACTCTTACATCTATAACCAAAACTCTATGCTGAGTAGTTAAACTCTCTCCAAATATAACTTTACAATCCATGCAAAGTTTCTATCTAATTTCTTTATAAGAAAGAAATCAATTTGAGAACATATCATTCCACTTTTGTACGTGATAAGGTGTTCCTCACATTTTCTAAAACAAGTATTAACTAATATAAGATTGAACGCTAATGAAAAGTCTAAAATAATTTTAGACTCTGCATTTGCTTCCCCTATGCCATGTCCTCCATGAACACTCTCGTAACCTGAAGATACACTTCTCACATGACCATTTAGATCCCCTCCTAACAGAATCTTTTCTCCTAGTGGTATTTTCTAAACTAAACATTCTAGATCCTCCCAGAACTTTACCTTGTGATATTCTTCTAACCCTACTTGTGGTGCATAAGCACTAATAATATTAAAGATTTCCTTTTCCACTACAAACTTTAATGCAATGATTCTATCTCCTAACCTTTTTACATCCACTACAGCATTTTTTCAAAACTTATCTACAATTATACCTACCTCATTTTTAATTTAGCCTTACCAGTATACTAAAGTTTAAAACCTAAAGTGTCTAATTCTTTCATTTTTTTTCATACCCATTTAGTTTCTTATAAACACATAAAATTAATCCTCCTCCTAATCATAGTATCTACTATTTCCATAGACTTACCCGTAAGTGAACCTATATTCCAAGTTCCAAAACGAATCCTACTCTCATAAACTAGCTTCTTTAGCCACATTCATTCACAAAAATGTGGGAACCCTTACTTATTTTTCATTACACCCAAGCGTCAATGCAGCGGCTCTTGCTCACTTGTCACTGTACTCGAGCTATATAGCGTATTACTTCTTGGCAACGACCTAGCCTTACATCTAACATATCAATTGTCCAGTCATAAAGATTCGACAAAGTTTTACGTTAGCTATTGATTGCCTAACACAACCCTCCTCTTTTTTCCAGGCTTGGGACCGATTATAAAAAATAATTTACATCAAAGTTCGTTATAATATAAGTGGATTCAAAGATCCAGAAAATTAATTAAAACCTAACAAAAGCAGGACATAAAAGATTCAACAACAGAAAATAAAAAGAAAGGGAAAGAATAAACAAAATGGTTTCCAGTTAGTGCCCTTCACCATGGAAGCCTAATTTGAACAAGACCTGACAGCAAAGAAGTTAGCGACCTTAAAGTGATGTGCTCAAGATCAAGTATGACAACTCAACAAAGGTTTGAATAGTCTGGATTCTGTACTTAAATCTAAAACCAAAAGAGAATCTTTGTGCAGATGGACTATAGACACTATTGGTGATGCAGGAATTGTTTTTGGCACGTTAATGTTAGTTTTAGGAAGTGTCACAGAGGCTTCTTCTATTTTTGATAGTTATGGCTTCTTTAATAATGTTTTATATAATATCTTATCTCTCATTTTTTGTTAATAAGCTTTATTATATAATTAGAGTTTGATTAGGTTGAGTTACTTATATTTTTAGTGTTGTTTAGTTGCTATTCGTGTTGTAGTTGGATGCCATCTCCTGGACTTACATTGCTTATACATGTATTTGTACCTCAGCATGATGAGATCTCTGTGAGAATTCTCTCTATTTTTATATTGTATCAAATCCAAAAGGCACTGATCATATCCTTCGGCTCAATTAGGGCCCTAAATACAAAAACTAGTTCTGCATCTTCAACCTCCATCAAGTCAAACAACTACGTCAATCCTCCAGCTGCCCAAACAACTACTGAGATTGCTCCTGTGATTATCATAGGATATCGTTTCAACAATAATAACTATCTGCAATGGTTACAAGGTGCTCTTATGTACATTCAAGGACAGGGGAAGGAAGATTATCTTACAAGTGATGTGAGCTAGCTAGAAGCGACATACCCAAAGTATAAAGAATGAATTTAGAAAACATCACCATCATGTCAGGGTTAGTCAATTCCATGATCAATGACATATGTAAGACTTATCTCCTCTGCAATATGGCTAAGGAGATGTAGGATCCTATAAGAAGGGCCTATCCCTCCATTCAGAATATCACAGCATTATTTCAAATTAAGGGATGTCTTTGTGACTTAAAACAAGGTGAGATGAATGTAACTCAATACTATAATTCTTCTGCAAAGTACTAGCAACAATTAGATCTATATGAAACTCACTGCTAGTTGTGCAATATTGATGCAGCATTTTTTAAGAAGCTTCTTGAGAGAGAGAGAGAGAGAGAAAGAGAGGATTTATACCTTTCTTTTAGGACTAAGACCCTTATTTGAAGAAGCAAGGGGAGAAATTATAGCCATAAATGTTACCTTTTTGAGAACATACCTTTCTATGCCCAAACATCCATTCCGGGGAAAGAATGGCAGTTTAAGATGATTTCAGTCCTGAAATAGCACCTACAAAGTCTGAAAAAAACCATATAGCCAAGACACTTTACTCAACTCTCATGTTACCCACTCTCATGTCCCAAATACAGCCTAAGTAGCAGCCCTTGAAGCAGCCTTTTACCTCCCATGACACTGAATCTGATGTGGACAAATCTGAGACCCAACTTGGCGCCTCAAAAAATTCCATACAAGATAAGAATTTCAAGGTATACTCAAGAAGGAAGAAAAGTCCAGTAGCAAAAGAGCGGTGCGAAAAAGAGGAAAAGTCAATAGCAGAACAGCAGTATGAAGAGGAAGAACAGTGCAGACACCGTATGCAAGATACAACATCATCTCCCATGTCATGTGCTCATATGGAAGGTGATTTAGAAGTGCCCATTGCCTTGAGAAAGAGAGCAAGATCATGCACTCAAAATCCTATCAATCATTTTATTTGCTATGATAGATTATCTCCAAACTTCTCTGCCTTTGAGATTACCACAAATGTTTCTCGAGGCAGCAAAGAAACCTGAATGGAAGCAAGCTATCAATGAAGGATTGAGTGCACTTAAGAAAAATGGGACTTGGGAAATGACCAAGCTCCCACTAGGCAAGAAACCCATATGATGTAAGTGGGTATTTGTAATCAAATACAACTCAAATGGAAGCATCAATCGGTATAAAGCCAGGCTTGTGGCTAAAGGATATACTCAAACCCATTGTATTAACTACCAAGAGACGTTTGACTAGTTGCTAAGTTTAACACCATCAAAATATTATTATCTCTCGCAATCAATTTGGAGTGGCCAATCCATCATTAATTGGATGTAAAAAATGCCTTTTTGGAAGGTAACATGAAGGAAGCAGTGTGTAAGGAAGACACACCCAGACTTGAAATTGAAAGCACTCCAAATATTGTGTGTAAACTTCACAAGTCCCTTTATGGTTTAAAGTAATGGTTGAGAACATGGTTTGATAAGTTCACTAATATGGTTAGAGGCCTTGATTATGTTCAATGTCAAATTGATCATACATTATTATTTAAATCTACATCTAATGGGAAGATTGCAATCTTAATAGTATATGTAGATGATATTGTTATTACAAGGTAATATGCAAAAGAGATCATCAAGTTGAAGAGATCATTTGCTACTAAATTTGAAATTAAAGATTTGGGACACTTGAGATATTTCTTAGATTTGGAGGTGACAAGAACAAAAGAAAATATTATTGTCTACTAAAGAAAGTATAATATATATTTGTTACAATAAACAGGGATGATGGGGTGCAAACTAGCAAATGCCCCAATAGAAGTCAACTATAAGCTTTGTCTTAAGAAGAAAAGCACACCATTGGACATTGGAAGATATTAGAGGTTGATTGGTAAGTTGATTTATTTTTCTCATACATGTCCTGACATCAGTTTTTCTAGTAGTGTAACTAGTTAGTTTATGAACAAGCCAACTAAAAAAAAATGGAGGGAATTAACAGAATTTTGAGGTATTTGAAGATGACACATGATAAAAGTCTATTTTTTGAAAAAAGAGTGCATAGAGGTATTGAAATTTAACTGGGCCGACTTAGTAGTAGATAGAAGGTCTACAACTAGGTACTGTATCTTGTAAAGGGCAATTTAGTTTCATGTGCAAGAAGCAACCACTTGTGACAAAGAACAATGCAGAAGTTAAGTTTTGTGCACTTGCCCTAGGTTCACTAATATGAAAAGCCCATGATGGTTATGTGTGACAATATAGCCACTATTGCTATTGTGAAAAACCCTATCCACAATTATATGACAAAGCACATTAAAATCGACCATAGTTTCATTAAGAAAAAGGTTGATTCAGGTTTGATGGAAGTCTCCTATATTCCCACAAACTCATAGGTTGTTAACTTATTAACCAACACAATGTCAAGGAGTAAATTCAAAAAGTTAAGCTCTAAACTGAGTTTCAAGAACATTTAACGCTAGTTTGAGGAAGATTGTTGGTGATAAATGTGTTGTTTGGCATGTTAACATTAGTTTTAAGAGGTGTCATGGAAGCTTCTTCTATTTCTGATAGTTATGGCTACTTCAATAATGTTTGATCTCCTATTTTTGTTAATAGGCTTTATCTTACAGTTATAGTTTGATTAGGATAAGTTACTTATATTTCAGTATTGTTTACTTGCTATCTGTGATGTAGTTGGACACTATCTCTTGGATGTCCACTGCCTATATATGTATTCATACTTCAACAGTAAATAAGATGAGATTTCTGTGAGCAATTCTCTCACTTTACAGACGCAAAATCAGCAAATGAATTCTTTACACGGATTTCATTTGCACTAACAGAACCAAAGCAAGCAGTTTTTAGCAGATGGAGAAGACAAGGCTGTACGGAATAAGAGAAGTCATTCATTTTCAGAAGCTTCTTTAGAGCTTGTAGAGGTAAATGGATGGAAAAGTTTAAAAAAGAGTAAAATAGAAATGTCGTTATCCAACTTAACATTGTTAGCTTTTTGTCATTGACTAGGGAGCAAGGTGTTACTTATTTCTCTAAAAAGCAGGGTATCCAACTTCAACTTTTTTCCTTGTGTAGCTTTAATTATATTAGGTCTAATATATGCTTCAAATTTTCTCACCATTAACCACACCTAATATAACCTGCTGCTCTCCCTCCCCCAAACAACCAAAGTTTGATGTTCATTTGTCTTACCATTCGTAGGTCGTCAACAAATATTTGAGGGTTTCTGAAGTACCTAATTATCTATGAATGTCATGTTAATGTTATCAAACTCGTTGCAAAATGTCAGTATGTTTTGATAGGCATATAGCATTTTAGTACCTGATAGATGTCTAAATGATTCCCCCCCCCCTAATTTGATCTCAAATACTAACTAAAACTATAACAAATTTATTTTTTGTCATTTCAATTCAATGCGGTATCAATATATCCATGTTGTAAGCTTCAATGGACAAAAGTGCCTAAGACTGTAAGTTAGCACAAAACTTGACACAAACGCTATAAGAGTTACATACTTTAGTAAATAGCTAATGAAATATATAAGCCCATAATAAGAAATACTTCAAATCAATCATAAAAAAATTTTAAGGACTACTTTGTCCCAACAACCCTAATCTTACAATCAAATATATAAACCCTTATCTTTCTACTTTAATCTTGGATGTGATTACTAAACATATCCAAGAACCAATGCCACAGTGTATGCTTTTTACAGATGATATTGTCTTAATTGGAGAATCGAGAAAGGAAATGAATGAGAAGTTGGAAACGTGAAGACTAACTTTGGAAGCTCATGGATTTCGTTTGAGTAGAAGTAAAACAGAATATATGAAGTGTCAGTTTAGTAAGAGACACATCACTTCTAGCGCAAAAGTAAAAATTGAAGAACATATCCTATCACAAATCACACAATTTAAGTATTTTGGATCCATCATACAACATAACAAGGAAATAGAAGATGTAAAACATAGGATTTAAGCGGAGTGGATGAAATGGAAGAATGTTTCGAGTGTTATTTATGATAGAAGAGTACCACTTAAACTTAAAAGTAAATTCTACCGCACAATTATAAGATCTGCAATGTTGTATGGAATTGAGTGTAGGACAATAAAAAGTCATCAAGAAAATAAATTCAATGTTACAGAGATGAGAATGTTGCGTTGAATGATAGACACACTAGATGAGATAGGATTAGAAATGAATGCATTAGAAAGAAGGTGAAAGTCGCACCTATTGTGAAAAAAATTGTAGAATCAAGACTTAGATGATTTGGTCATATGGGGAAGAGACCTATAGAAGCCCCAATTAGAAGAGTAGATGAGATGGAAAATAGTCCAATAATTAGAGATAGAGGAAGACCAAGAAAAACTATAAGAGAAATTATTAAGAGAGATTTAGATTTAAATGATTTGTCTAAAAATATGATTTATGATAAGTGCTTATGGCGTCAATTAATCCATATAACCGACCTCACTTAGTGAGAAAAGGCTTTGTTATTGTTGTTTTTTTTTTTTTCCTTCAGTTGGGGATGGACTGAAGCAATGTAGAACATAGGGGCTGAAGCCAACTAGGCTTGGCTGATCCAGTGCCTCTACCAGCTAAAGTTTGGCTGAAATGGCCTAGTGACCAGCAAAATTTTGAAAACCTTAAACTGGGTTGGTAAACTCAAGTTTACACAAGTTTACGAGAATAAACCAAGTTTACATTGATTTCATCATAATTTCAGTTTAGTTGCAAGTTGACACATTGATGGAGAATGAGAAGAGAATGCAAGAGATATTATTAATTATTTGTAAATTAAGAATTAAAGATTAGTATAAAAAATAATAATTTAGTAGGATTAAGGGTGAACAAAACCGATTAAACCAAACCGAACCGAACCGAACCAAACCGCTAAAAACCGAATAAAACCAATTAAAAATTGGTTTGATTTGGTTTTTGTAATTGTAGAACCGATTAAATCGGTTTGGTTGTCGGTTTTCTCCATATTTGGTTCGATTAACTGACCAATTAAATTTGTAATTAATTAAAATTTAATATTTTGTTTCTTTTTAGATTAATGGGATCTTTTGTCAATTAAATTTATATCAAAGTTACATTCTTTATATGGTTCAAGAAATATACAAATTATTTATACTAATTTATTATAAGATATTACTCTTTTTTTTCTCACTTTTTAAAACTTTTTTGTGAATGTATGAAATTTTTGTAGGCAAAAAAAAGAGATAAAAATAATAAATTATTCCAAAGTTATTATTGGTCAAAATTTTAAGTGATGCATGATATTAGAAGTTAAATTTTACATATTACAAGGAACAAATTTTTTTAAAAAAAATTACTTTTGGGCAAAAAAAAACATGAACTAAACCGAACCAAATTGAACAAAAACCGAACCAAACCGATCAGAATTTAAAACTGACAAGGTCCAACAAAATGGAAAACCGATTAGGTTAGTTCAATTTGATTTTAGCTCAAAATCGAACTAAACCGAACCTTTGAACACCCCTAAGTAGAATTAGGATTAAGAACTAATATTTAAATTACTTTATTTTATTTTAAACAGCATTAGTGATCAATTTAATTATTTTTTGTTAGGATTAGAATTTAATATTATCTTTTATTTTTAAATTATTAGAAATTATCTTATAAACTCTATATAAAACCATTAGCAATTGCACTAGGGATAATCTAACCTTTGATTTGATAATAAAGTATTTTCAAAGCCTCTACATCTCTCACTCCCTTCTTCCTCCTCCCCTTTTATTTCTTCTATATCTCCCTCCTTTCTTCTCTCTCTCTCTCTCTCTCCTCTATTCATTCTATATTGTCCTACATCACACATGTTTCACACCTGAACTCTAAAACTCAAGACAAGTGTACAAGTTAAAACTCGAGTTTAGCAACCACGCTCTACATGCACAGTGCACACCATGTGCATATCAATTGTGTAAACTTTAAAAGAAGACTTAAAAATGTATTATTTTGTCCAGTATGTGAATATAAATTCTAATGTAAGAATAAAAAGGAAAACCCAGAAAACACTAAATATCAAGGGAAAAGTGTCAGATAATTTCACATGATTTAATGACATTTTATCCGCTGTAGTTTCGTCTGTTACCACTTTTTAAACCATAGAAGGTAATCAAACTATCTAGCAACTCAAATACTCAATTTGATAAACTAGTTAAGGAAAAGATTTGTACTGAGAATCAGTTAATGCGACCATAAATATCAATACATAGCTCACCTATATATATTGAGAGCTCGTGCTTGATTACATTATATTGGTGTTTCAATATTGATAGCACACAACTAGATCTGGATCATCTAAAATATCTATAACAATAACATTTATTTTAAAGGCACAAAGGAAGAGATAATTACATATTAAATTGATTACATATGCCCTTAAATAAATATATATATATATATATATCACTTACCTTCTCAATTATTTTCTTCTCGAGCGACAATAAGTTCCTCCAAATCAGCAGCATTGCCAGGATCTGTAGGTACCAATATCTCATCATCAGCTGTGAAATTGTATCTAACCCCAATTGCTCTAAGAAGTTGGTATACTTCAAACATAGTGGGCCTCTCCTTTGGATTTGGTACAACACAGTTACATGCAACCTTAAGAAATTGGAAAATCTCACTATCAACACCCTTTCCAATTAGTGATTCATCAATAGCATCCTGGAGTTCAGATTTGCTTGAGAGCAGTGAAATCCATTCCACCAAGCTTCCTTTAAAAGTTTCAGGAGCTTTAGCCACGTGGGTAGGTCTCTCACCTGTCACCAACTCAAGAAGCACAGTCCCGAAGCTATAAACATCTCCCTTAGGTGTAGCCACCAAAGTTCTTGTATACTCAGGAGCAACATAACCAAGATCCCCAAACTCCCCATTTACAAAGGTACTCAAATGTGTATCAATTGGATTCATCAATCTCGCAAGGCCAAAATCAGAAATTTTGGGCTCAAAATCTGCATCCAACAAGATGCACTTAGAGCTTATGTTCCTGTGGATGATACGGGGATTGCAGCTATGATGAAGCCATGCTAATCCTTTGGCTGCCCCAACTGCAATTTTCAGCCTTAAAGGCCACTCCATGGTGCTCCCACCAGAGGCAGGATGTAGCCGATCATGAAGGGTTCCATTTTCTACATTTTTATATACCAAAAGCCTCTCGTTTTTGGCCACACAAAACCCTAAAAGGGAAACCAAGTTATGATGTTTGACAGTCCCCAATGTCGCCATCTCAGACATAAATTCCTTCTCAGAGTATTGAGATTCCTGCAACCTTTTAACCATGAGTATTGTGCTGCCATCATCAAGGACAGCTTTGTAAGTAGTCCCTGTTCTTCCTGAACCAATAATATTGCTTTTACTGAAGTTGTTAGTAGCCTTCATGAGATCACTCAATTTCATTTTTGAAACTGACTTCTCAAACATAGAAACCTGATGTCCAATTCAGTATAGTTAACCATAACATCATCGTAAGAGCTGCAAAGTATATAAACTAGGGTGTTTCTTGCTTTAGAAAATATAACCTGTTAAAAGATCTTTTTTTATTTGCTTTTTTTTGGGATATTATTAGTAGAAAATGTACCATTTTCTTGCACATTTTTCCCAAAAAAAAAAATAGTTTCCTATGTTTGATACAGCAGTTTAAAAAAGAATCTTGATAGTTGATGGAAACAGCAAATTAAGAATAAAAATCACTTATAAGAAAATTTTTTAAATAAAACTTTTTATGGGAAACTAATTTTTGTTAGATATGTTTTCTATGGTGATTTTATTTTCTAGAGTACAAATGATGACAAGAAGAAAAATGAATAGCTCCTTGCAGTGTAATCATATATGTTATTGGTAATGCATTGATATAGCTTGCCTTTATTCCTTTAGTTCCCTTTAGACTTCT
Organism: Erythrophleum ivorense; assembly: GCA_026724425.1. Taxonomy (NCBI): domain Eukaryota; kingdom Viridiplantae; phylum Streptophyta; class Magnoliopsida; order Fabales; family Fabaceae; genus Erythrophleum; species Erythrophleum ivorense. The sequence goes on from JAIUCV010000018.1 coordinate 7,359,199, forward strand.
TGCCCATTTATTTCCTTCAGGGTCCTCTTCCTTCTTCACAGAGACTCGACGCACAAAGAAGAATGTTACAATACTCAATCCTAATGCTGCAACAGTTACCCCACCAACAGCTGCACCGGCTATAACTGCAGCGTTAGTCTTGGAAGACTTCCCCTGGCAAGGCTCCAAGGGACCACCACAGAGTCCAGAATTATTTGCATAACTATCTGCTGGAATATTAACACTTCCAAAAGATGGAACTTGCCCCGTCAAAAGATTATTGGTGACAGTAAATGTCTTAATCCGTGAGAGCTGGCCAAGTTGTAGAGGAATTTGACCAGTTAGTCGATTTTGGTCAAGTTTAAGGGAATTAAGATAGGAACAATTTGCAAGGCCCACGGGGATCTCCCCTGAAAAGTGATTTGACGAGAGGTCAAGGGTTGTCACAAATTGAACAAGTTTAGGAATATCTGCTGGAATGGTTCCAGAGAGTTCGTTGATTGAAAGATCCAGTCCAGTTAAGCTTGAGCAATTTTGTAAGGCACGAGGAAATTGGCCCTTGAGCCCCATATTTGACAGCTTGAGGTTTAAGACTCTGTTCTCATCATCGTGCCAACACTCAACCCCAGTAAAGTGACAGATAGCGCCTTCTGTGTTGTTATTGAAATTCCAGGAAGACTGCAAATAATTATAAGGGTCTTCAAGTGAATCTTTTATACTTTTCAAGCAGAAAATATCAGTCACAGTCCCACTGGTCATGCTACAACCAAGCAGTAGCCAGATACTAATAACAATATGAGCACTGAAAATTCGTCTACCCAGAACCATCTCCTTTTAGATTCCAAAACAAGACAAAAACAAATAATCGAGACACCTCAGTCAGATTGGTATTCGGTCCAAGCCACAACACCAACAACATAATCCATACTATAATCCTCCATAGATCACGCCCCGAGACACATTCAAAACGAAACAAAGAGCAGAAACCCAATTCAGCATTTCACACAAGCTCAAGAAACCTGCTAATAAATTGAACCAGAACAATAGCAATAGCAGTAATAACTTTTCTTTGAACCAAAATTCATACTCTACATCATCGACTACCCTGCAGAACATAGAGCAAAAGAAAAAGAATACATTAAAACCCTAAGAAACTCAGTTAAATTGACTTCGATATTAACCAATACAAGCATAAACTCAAGGAACCAGGTTAAGAATTACACAAATTTCACACAATTACAAAAATACCTACCAGCTTTATCGGAGAATTTAACTCAGGAAAACCGATAAAGCTTACGCAGCTCTCAAAATAACGTGGAGGCATCGCTCTTCACGAAAGAAAAGCCAAAATTCAACTTAACTGTAGAAAAGAAAATTCGAATAATCAAAGGCAAAATTGTAGAACAAAAAACAACTATAGCAAGAGAGAAGATAGGTTAACTACACGATTTTGCGCATGGTAGTGTGAGGAAAATCGGCGTGAATAGGGAAGGAAGAGAGCAGAAACGCACTCCACGGGGTCAGACACGGAAGGGCATCATTTTCAAGCTCATTGAAGACTTAACTGTCCAAACGCGCAGACTTTTTTAGGGTGCTTGACTAGCTGACTCGGCTTTACTGGAAATGATGGACACCATGGGCCCGAAAGAAAGGTTAAAATGAAAAAAACGAAAATACACAGTGTTCGTATACTATTATTTCAATTTCCCAAATGGTCAGAGAGGATTGAAGGGTGTGTTTCGTTATATAGGATAAAGTTTGATAGTATAAAATTTGATAAGATAAGAATTGATAAGATAAAATCTGATAAAATTTTAAAAATATATAATATTTAGTATTATATTGTATAAGATAATATATCGTATAAGATAATATTATCATTTATTTGGTAATACACTATATAATGGTGGATACGATAAAAATCAACTCTTTTGACAAAAATACCATTTATTTAAAAAATATATTATATTTATTTAAATTTTTTGTGTTATATTAACTTTCAGAAAAAAAAAATATTGTAAATAAGACTAGGTGATCTGATCATATCTAGTCATATTAAGCTAAATAACTAAAGAATAATTTGGGCATATTAGGTCAGGTTGGCTATATTAGCTAATTTCAGCCAAATATATAATTTTTAAAAATTTATATAAAATTTTTATTTTTTAAGAGTCAATTTATAATTTTTACTAAATATTAAAAAAATAGTTTAATTAGTTTAAAAAATATTCTAACCTAACGTCATGCTAAACCAATTAAATTGAATATGATATTAAATTAGTTTTTGCGTAATTTATTCTAATCCTATTAATTTTTTAAAAAAATTATTTTATAGGGACTTATATAAAAAAATTAGTGGTAAAATATAATTTTATAAGAACTTATATATAAATTTTATTTTTTAAGGTTATTTTATAATTTTCATCAAAAATTATTTTATAAGGACTTATATGAAATTTTAATTTTTTTGGGGATCATTTTATAATTTTATAATTTGTACCAAAAATTTAAAAGTGCTTAATTAACCTGATCCAACCTAACCAATGAATATTTCTATAGGTGAAAGGTTAAAATTAAAAAATATTAATAAGGCTTTATATATTAAAACCTAATCAGGCCTAATCCTACCCCCCAAAGCATGATTAGGTTATACATCATTTTGATGTATAAGAGAGGTTAATGTATAAGCTTATACAATATATTACTTGTACCAAACAAGTAATAAGTTCATAATATATTGTATTAGCTTATACTATCAGGCTTTATATGGTATGTCAAACATACCTTAAAGGATTGGAATAGAGAAATGTATATTAAATGCACCTATAATGACGTTCAATTATCCGAAACAGAATTTTTGAAAAATTGGGAAGAACATTCACTTATTTATATAACATAACAGATTGTATGGAAGGCCATAAATTGGGCGAATTTTCACCTACTTTGAACTTCTAAGGACATGCGAAAAATGATAATAGATCCCATGTTAATTTAGTGATTAAGAAATTATTAAAAAAGAATTCATTATTCATTAAAATGAAAAAAAATCTAATTTCAATTCTTAGTATATTATATATTATTAAAAAATATAATATATTTTTTATATATTTCTTTCTTTTTATTGAATTCTCAATTCTCTACGACGTCTAACAAATAAAATGTTTTTAGGAACAAGCAAATCATAATAATTTTTGTCTTTATTTTCAGTCAACTTTTGATCTCTTGTTCTTGTAATGGATTTATCAGATATCGAAGGCAGGGCTAGTGACTGGCGTGAATTCGCAACAAGGTAGTCGTACTGGAAGGTGCAGCTGGATCAGCTCCTTTTTAGGCAAAGCTAATGCTTGTTGGGTATTTTGGTTTGACATGAATCACTACATTACTTGATTTAAAGGGTTCTCGACAATTTATGCAAAGTTTTCTTATACTTTCTTATACTTATATCTTCCAAATCATCTACAGTAACAATCCACCTTTTTCCTCCAAAAGGTGATTTTAATAAATAACCAAATATAATACTTGGACTAAGGGTTAAGTTGGTAATTTTTCATACATCTCCCCCCTGGAGCCAAGGTATCATATACACCCCCAAAATAAAGAGCCTTGAATACTAAAAGAAAAGTACCCTACGCTTGCTGAATATTAATTGGGTGAAAATAAAAAAATTAATTCCTTTTTTTTATTTCTTTATTTTATTAATTGAATTTTGTTTGTTGATTACGACAAAGTTCCATAAAAGCACCTACTTTTTTTGAAATATCTTGAACAATTTATATAGGTTGAGCGCCTTTTTCAAGGAAATATAAAATAATAGGAATATTTAAATAGGTTTGATTCTTTATCGAATCATAAAAACTCACTCTCCAAAGATCTCTCCCCTCTCTTCGGGATTGAATATCAATTGCAACGATTCGATACAACGGCTGGAATGGGAGAGTCAGAGTCAAAAAGAGAATTCCTCACTTCTTTCTCTCATTCAAAACCGTGCATAAGACTTTCATCTCGCATGGCTCCTAAGTGATAAAAGAAAGGGCAATCTTTATTCTGATATACAATTTGTATTCATATATGATACATGTCATGAATGGATATGCTCTGGGACAAAAGGATTCGAACCTCCGAATAGCGAGACCAAAACTCGTTGGCTTACCACTTGGCCACGCCCCATTTCTATTTCTATTCGACACTAATAAACACTATTATTGGTATTGGTTGTTCGTCAATTCCAATCCAAATATCTAAATATCTATAGAATAAATTGTTGCTAGAATTTTGATATGTCTAAATATAAAATTAAACTGAAATTATTGATCATTACACAGAATTCAATTAAGATATTGCATCCCCACACTTTTTCTCTCTCTCTCTCTCTCTCTTTTTCAAATAAAAAAAAAAGAATTTGAAAAAAAGAGATCAAGTATCCTGAAATAGAAATAAATAATTATTCTGATGGAACCTTCTCTTCTACCGAAGATTGGCCGTTGATACACGATCAGGCCATTCATTTTTTTTTTTGATTCGTTATTATCTTTATTGCTATTACAAAATCAAATGACCGCGTTGAAAGAGATGAATCTGCTCTTAAGAATGATTAAATCCTTGAAATGATTGCTCTGATGTATCACATAAATTATAAACTACTGAGATAGAAATAAATAATTATTCTGATGGAACCTTCTCTTCTACCGAAGATTGGCCGTTGATACACGATCAGGCCATTCATTTTTTTTCGATTTGTTATTATCTTTATTGCTATTACAAAATCAAATGACCGCGTTGAAAGAGATGAATCTGCTCTTAGGAATGATTAAATCCTTGAAATGATTGCTCTGATGTATCACATAAATTCTAAACTACTGAGATAGAAATAAATAATTATTCTGATGGAACCTTCTCTTCTACCGAAGATTGGCCGTTGATACACGATCAGGCCATTCATTTTTTTTTTCGATTCGTTATTATCTTTATTGCTATTACAAAATCAAATGACCGCGTTGAAAGAGATGAATCTGCTCTTAGGAATGATTAAATCCTTGAAATGATTGCTCTGATGTATCACATAAATTCTAAACTACTGAGATAGAAATAAATAATTATTTTGATGGAACCTTCTCTTCTACCGAAGATTGGCCGTTGATACACGATCAGGCCATTCATTTTTTTTTCGATTCATTATTATCTTTATTGCTATTACAAAATCAAATGACCGCGTTGAAAGAGATAAATCTGCTCTTAGGAATGATTAAATCCTTGAAATGATTGCTCTGATGTATCACATAAATTCTAAACTACTGAGATCTTAGTTATTAACTCTTTATTCTTAGCTATTGATAACATAATTAATATGAATATAATATAGAATTCCAAATAAATATTAAATATTTTTTGATATTCTACAACATAAAGAACATAACAATTTGAAGATAAGAATTAATAGAACATATTTCAATCTATTTATTAAATATATGTTTATCAATAATCAATTATATGTTTATTAATGATCAATATCTTGAGAACAGAAATTGAACTCTATGAGATCTAGGGCCTGTTTGAAATTATTTTTGTTTTAATGTTTTCAAAATATATATTTTTAAGAACAAATTTTTGAGAACAAAAAAATTAAAAAATCTGTTTGAATCATTATTTTGAAAAGTAATTGTTTTCTGTTTTTTTTTTTTCTAATTTTGCAAAACAAAAATTACAGAACACTTAAAAAGTGTTCTAAGTTTTTTATTTTTGAAAACAAAATTTTATTTTTTTGTTTTACAAAACACTTCATTAAAAACACATTGTCAAACAGGTTTTTTTATTTTTTTGTTCTTGAAAACAAAAAAATTATTCTACAGAATTAAATCAAACAGAGCCCTAATTTCCCGTTGTTCCTCAATAGCTCAGTGATAGAGGGTTAGCTATTAACTGATTGGTCGTAGGTTCGAATCCTACTTGGGGAGATTTGATTCATTTCGAATTCTTTAATTCAGAATGAAAATGTTTGCTTTGACAGTTAAGAGTAGGTAACATGTTCCTTGTGTCTTTGTTTCTATTGCATTCTATCTTATCGTATCCCATTCTAGAGCTTTTTGCAATATACAAAATAAACTTTGTAGCTGAATACAAACGTTTCTCCCCCCCCCCCCCCTCCACCATGGATAAAAGTAGATAAACAGGAACTAATTCTAATTCCCACATGATGAAAAAAAGTAAAATGTCTCAAGAAGAAAATGATCCTATTTGATCGCTATACATTGCTAACATCAGGAAATGGAATAATCGGGAGGCCTACGCCCCATGGAAACTATCTTCCTAAGACTATATATGTAAGGTCTATGAGTCATGTCATAAAAGGTAGTGTAATAAAGCATCAATATTAAGTAATCCATAATTAGACGACCATATTTGTAGAACAAACAAATCAAGAGCTCGAGTCATTAAAAATTGAGAAGGTTGACTCAAGAAAAAACAAAATGGAATTAGAGGCTCTGTCGTTCAATTCAAACCTAACCATTAATCAAGAAGCGATAGGAACATGTTTGATTCTGTTTTTATTTTAATGTTTTTGAAATAGATATTTTTTAAAATAAATTTTGAGAACAAAAAAATCCATTTGAATAATTATTCTGAAGAAATAATTATTTTTTATTTTTTTAATTTTGCAGAACAAAAATTACAAAATATCTAAAAAAATGTTCTAATTTTTCTATTTCAGAAAACAAAATTCCTTTTTTTTGTTTTATAAAAAATTTCATTAAAAATATATTATTAAACAAGTTTTTTCATTTTTTTTATTTTTAAAAACAAAAAAATATTTTGAAAACAAAAAAATCAAACAGGCTCTAACTTTTTTTTGTTTTTTTGGGGGGATAACTCATTATTCTTTTATATATTATTGAAATTTATATTTAAATTTTTTAAAATATTATTAAAATACAATTTTAAAATTTTTTAAATATTATGTTATGGTGATACATATTTTAAGTCCAGTACGTACTTTGCTGGGCGATAGTGACAATCCCCTGACCTTACTAGGGAGGTGCACTTGTGGAAGAGGTGTTAGAGATAATATCTTGGTTCGGAAATCAAGAGACGAATGTGTAGGTGTCAAAATGTATTTTTAAGTTTCATATTGAATAAATTTGAAGATTTTAAAGTTTATATAAATAAAAATTTATATTATATGTTATATTAACAATTTGAAAAAAAAAATGAAGTGTTTAATGTGATGGTTAATTGATATTAAATAATATTTATATTTAAAATACAATAAGATTGAAATATGTCCAACTATTCTTTTCTAATAAAACTCAACTATTCATTAAGACTTTTTATTATAAATAAGGATATATAACAATTAATATATATTTTTCTTAAGATTTTTTACTTGAAACTTAAAACTGTTTCATAGAAGAGATTCTTGTAATTGTTGTCTATTAATTTTTGAATGCTTGAGATAAATTTTGAAGGTAATTTGCTACATTTCAGTAATAAATATAATGAGGGCAAATGTTATCTTAAAAAAAAGTGATTTACACATATTTTTAAGCATAAATTTCATCTTCGCATGTTTTTTGGTAACAAAAGGTCCATTAAACAACTAATCTCTCAAGAAAAAAAAACCAGAAGCATATACTCTTTGAAGTATCTTCTACATATTCTTTTGTAAAAGTTTTTTTGTTAAATATATATATTTATAGAGAATATTTTAATCAAAAATTTAAAATTAAACTAAAATATAAAATAATTTTTTATTTAAAAAAAATTATATATTTTAAAATAGAAGAGATGCATTTACAATCCATTATATATATAAACCTTTGGTTGCTTTTCACTGTAGCTAAGTCATGTCCTTTTTCGGCTCTATTGGGCTTTGTGCTGGCTTTCTTTTCACATATCAGATATTAGAAACTATCCACCTTTTTGCTTGTTTGGCACCAATTACTACTTCATTTTTTCTCCTCCGCACCGTCTTTTTTGTTCTACCACAACTACCCGATTTCTTGGTTTGATTTTCCTTTTCACTTCCATTGCTTTGCAACCTCTTATTCCTCCATTAGTTCAATCCTTGCCCCTTCTCTTTCTAGTGATTATTTGTTGTTCTTATTTCTCTCCCAACCCTAAAGAAGTCGACCTTCTTGAAGATTCTTCCTATTTTGAAATTTCGAAGTTGAAAAAGTTAGTGGAATGCCGACACTTGTCTCCATCTTTCTTTGTTGTTGCAGATCTTTGGTTTATTAAAGGATTATTTGTTTATTTCTTCTTAGCTTGTGGAAGCAGGGAATTTTATGGGCTATAGTAGCTCGGCTCCTAAAAATTGGTGCTCATCCAAGGAAGCAAGTAGTATTATCAGCCCTTCTTTTTGGCAAAGGTATTATATGGTTTAGTATAAATTATGTTAAAACTTGACATAAATTAGAAGTTGTTTGTAGAGGTTTAGTTCTTGGTTGAATGAAAGGCATTTGTAGTTCAACTTCAATATATTTATTTAACAGCTTCTTTGATTAATTAACTTTTTCTCCCATAGGAAAACAAGACAACGATAGAATAAATGATGGGTTTGCTATTTGATTTGATACCATTCTAATTTTAGTCAAGGAAAGGAACATTACAATAGTGGTAATTTAAGAGTATATTAAAAGGACATTTCAATATAGTATAACAGACCCTAATTTTTGACAAAGCTATTCGAGCTCATCTAGATGGTCAGACCACAAGTCACCTAGGGACTTAGTTTTGCCTCTTTTAATTTACTTGCAAGTTTTTTATTTTGGAGTTGCAAAGTATCACACTTGTGCTCATCATTTGAACAGAAAAACAGAAAATGATTGGTGGTTCACTTAATACTAAAGTCTTGCTACATCCGGTTTTGTAGTGACGCTATAGCTATCATACACAAGTGTGAAAAATCATTTCTATTATTGGTAGAACTTAACTATGATGGTGATTAAAATTTTAAGGAATTGTGTTTGTAAGGGAATGACTTTAGTTGATGGGAGTTGTCTTTCATATTTATAAGATTGCTTGATATAATTTGTCTTGCCTAAAATGATAGCTTATACTATAGCCGTTCGCATTTTAATACACGGGTAGTTTATTTAAAGAACAAAGAAATGAAGATATATATGAAAGAATTACTATGTGAATTTATGGGTTGTTTTATTTGTGATTCATGGCTAAAGAAGGGAAAAAAATTTTTTGTTCTACTCAAGCTAGAACAAGAAACATCATATCAAAATATGGTGTTTTGTTTAAATTAGATAGCTTCTTTTCCTTTTTAAAGCTGAGAATGGAAGGTTGGCTTTTTTTTATTAGAGGTACTCTTCGTACCCAAAAAAAAGGGTAGAGTTTGCATTTGTTGTTGTTTGATTAAAGTGTATAACATTGTTGTACACACACAATTTGTGTTACTGTGTTATTACGATCGTCTTGCCTTTATTAGACCTATTTTCTATCTTATTGCCTTATAGTTTTGTACTCAAAGTTATTCTTACCATCTTATGTATATTATTTTTAAAGGCTCATTAGAATAGATCTATTATACAAACCTGTAGTCCCTTACTTTGTTGTTCCATTAATGGGTTTCAAATGATCAAGGAATACTTCATGCTAGCTGGCCATACAAGCAGGAGCAACTCAGACTTTTACCTAGCCTTCTTGTAAGTTGTTCTGATATTTTGATTTAATGTTTTCTATTTATTTCTCTTTTCCTAATTAATGTGTTCAATGGTCTTTTTTCCGTTGTTTCTCATAGCATCAAGTCCTGTTATCCAACCATAAGATGAGAATCACTCATTTCTTGGTTTTGGGACACCTGACCCTAATACGCATCCAAGTGATTTGGCTATTTGTTATAATAGCCATGGAAGTTGTTTGTAACGGAATGGTGTAGCTACTGTTAAGCATCGTCCATGTTTGGCAGACATTACAAACATCACTGTTAATCTTAACAAGCATTTTAATCAGCTCCCTAATGATTCCAATATTGTGCCTACATCCAATGGTATATCATTTAGTGCAGAATATAGTGGTAAGATACATTGGATAACAAATTTTAAACATGATTCAGTCCTTTCTTTCCCTCTATACTCTTACAAGAGTATTCATAATTATCTTTTTCCTTTGTACTTATTTGATTTTATTTGTTAGTGGGTAGCGAGTAACAAACCTCTCTTCTTTATTTTTGACTTCCAACTGTTCGTATTCCTAATGATCCAGCTACTCTTAATAATGCTATGTCTTCCTCCTCCAAACATATTATAGTTTGCTTTCTTTCAGTTGTATTCATTCAAAATTGTTATTTTCTTGACACATTATATGGCTTAGCCGTTTTTTTTCCTCTTCACATACTATATAGAGTATCTAGACGAGGGAGATCCTGATTATAACTGTGGTTGTTGTAGGGCAATGATGTGGTATAATGAGAGAATCAAGAAATCAGCTAAGTCAAGTACACTAGAGTTCTCACTGTGTTGCTTCAAGGAAAAGTCAAATTACCATTCATGAAAGATTCGCCTCCTTACTTGTACAAGCTATTCTTCAATAGACAGTCGATGGAATCTAAGTCTTTCTTACGTAATATTAGAGCTTACAATACTATGTTTTCCTTTACATCAATGGGAGGAAAAATTAACAAATCAGTGACCTTGTCATCTAGTCCTTATAGTTATGTATTGTCTGGACAGAATTACCATCGAATAGGTAGCCTGCTGCCCAATGAAGGATCACCTCCTGTGTATTCCCAGCTTTATATCTATGACACCGAGCATGAGTTTAGTAATAGGATGTCGATCATCAGGTGAAAAAGATCATCCGTCTTGATCAATAAAATGGTTTTTTGGTTTCTTTTTTTTTTAAATTTCCTTCTTGTAAGATTACTTTGTATTTTATTTTGTATGCCATTATTTCTTTCCTTGACTTTGTATTGATTAGTTTTATGTTGCGTCTATATATCATTGCATTTGTCTATCTCAACAACATTAAATATTTTGGTATAATTAGCAATAACACATTTTCCACCTTTGCCCAATGTGGTCACAAAATAGTAAGTTGACTTTGTATTGATTAGTTTTGTGTTGCATTTGTACAACTTAAAATACAATACAGATTGGGACTAGGGTAATCAACTTTGAGGATGCCTAAATGTTATGCTTCATACCTACAATAAGTACTACATCAAATTATCATCAAGTATTAGAATTGTTGTGCAGGTTCATACTAGCTATAGAGTGCAAGACAATGTATGATAACTTAACACACTTTCACTTGACAAAATGCAGATTTTGAGCTATTCACATTACTAGCAATTTGCAGATTATATTGTTTAATATGAACTCTTCGTTACTTACTAACCTTTGCACCCAAGCATTCCTTCACTTGAGAGTAAACTGTCCAAAATATCTGGTTCTGCCTACCGAAAAAAAAACCTATTTAACTTATTGATCTTCCATCTAAAACTGGAAAACAAAAATATTCCCTCAATTGACACCAACTTCATTATCCTACACTCATCCTTTCTCCAACCCATATGCAATTTTCAAGAGATATATTCCTTAACTTTCTCAACTCTTTAGCTTAACCACCCAAACTATAAGCCCCTTCTTAAACTCGAAGACATTAGAGGTTAGTAATATCAACTTTCTTTCTTATCTTCGTATTGCTATGATATTTAGCTCGCTATTATTTTCTATATTATGATTCTTTAGCTTTATGAATTTATCAATCTACAATTTATATTATAATATCATTTGACTTACGTCACAAAAACAAACGTTAGATATACTATCAATTCGTATGTACATTAGAGGTTAGTAATATCAACTTTCTTTCTTATCTTCGTATTGCTATGATATTTAGCTCGCTATTATTTTCTATATTATGATTCTTTAGCTTTATGAATTTATCAATCTACAATTTATATTATAATATCATTTGACTTACGTCACAAAAACAAACGTTAGATATACTATCAATTCGTATGTACATTAGAGGTTAGTAATATCAACTTTCTTTCTTATCTTCGTATTGCTATGATATTTAGCTCGCTATTATTTTCTATATTATGATTCTTTAGCTTTATGAATTTATCAATCTACAATTTATATTATAATATCATTTGAATTACGTCACAAAAACAAACATTAGATATACTATCAATTCGTATGTTATCTTACACAAGACAAACATTTTGTTATTCATTCAATCATTCAATTTCGTAGGCACTCCGAGAAATGTAAATAGAAGATTCCACATTTTCGTCCCCAGTCACCTACTATCAACAAACCTAAACTTTAAAGCTAGCATTTGATATTATAAGCATTCTTTTTGCTTTATCTGTTACAGTACATATAAACATGTTCATATTCTTACATGCTATTCAAACATTATATGCATACACTCAAACTTCCTCCAATTTATATTTTATACCTATTGAGTTCCTTCAACCTTCCCTAGGCTAAGCATAGCCACCAAAATCACATACTATCTATAACCTTCGAAGAGAACCAAAGTAAGTAGTTTGAACTTCTTTCTCTACTAATGCATCCACTATATTTTGGTGGTCATCTGTTATGTATTGCAATTGCTCAGTCATATCAAACTGCAATTTTCCCATCTGCATTGCAAAAAATAATGTGAAAAACTAAGTAAACCATTTTCTACATTACAATCTACAGCTATTTCATTTATGGATATATAACTTTAGCTATGTAGATGTATACATTATAGATAACATTATTCCAAGGTAGAATAGATTGAACTAAACTTATTTTAACCCGAAATGTCAATGGCAACGAATAATTACGTCTCACTATAGTTTTATAATGTTGTAATAATGGTGACTATAACATTGTTCTTGCTTATCCTATTTCTGACACTATGATTACATAAAGCATTATTGTGTCTTTTTCAAAGTGTTTCAATATTTCACATCTTCACAATGTTTTGTTCTTTTGATTAGGAGTGACAATCAGCACCGCTGATAAGCAAAATGTAACATTGCTCGAGATTGATAAGTTACTAAGGCGGAATGGCAAAAAGTTAACCGACTTCCCATCAATGCCTCTTCCAACAATCTACCTTGAAAGTGATTTTGGTAATAGTCTTATGCTTGAGCAACTTAATTATGATACAGAGTCTTTGAAAGCTGAATGAGAAAAATTGCTTAATACAATGACTGTTGAGCAATTGTCCATCTTTCACGAAATTATGAATTCTATAACAACCCAACCTTCTAAAATGTTCTTTGTATCTGGGTATGGTGATACTGGAAAGACTTATTTATGGAATGCATTATATGTTGCGGTTAGGTTAAATGGGCATATAGTTCTTACGGTTGCATCAAGCGGGATTGCCGCAATTCTACTGCCTGGGGGTAGAACAGCTCACTCTAGATTTGCTATACCTATTGCCATTACAAATGACTCCACTTGCAATATCAAGCAAGACTCTAATTTGGCAGGTTTGTTGAGGAGTACAAAATTGATTATATGGGATGAAACACTAATGGTCAATAAATACTGCTTTGAAGTCTTAGATCACACACTCAGAGATGTACTTCACCTTGACAATGCTCATAGTCATTCATTGCCCTTTGGCAGAATATCTTTTGTAATGGGGGGTGACTTTCGTCAAATCCTATATGTCATTCTTAAAGGTAGTAGAGCTAATATTGTTTATGCAGTTGTCAGTACTATTGTCATGTCCTTAATTTAACTAAAAATTTGCGATTGCAATTTGGAGGATCTGAAGATGACAAGGAGACATTAAAATAATTTTCTGACTGGATCTTGAAAGTGGGAGATGCAAGATAGAAGAACCCAATGATGGCGAAGTTGACATCAATATTCCCACTGATTTGCTTATTACAAATTTCCAATGCCCCATAGTTGCAATTGTCTCTTCAACTTATCCTTCATTTACCAATAATTATGCAAATCCATCTTATCTTCAAGAACGTGCAATTCTTGCTCCCACAATTGAAATTGTTGAAAAGGTCAATAACTTTTGCTTGTCATTAATTCCTGGAGATGTTACTGAATAGCTTAGTGCTGATAGTATATGGAAGGGTGATGATGGACAAGACTCACTTGGGCAACTATACCCCCTGAATTCCTTAATACAATTAGTTGTTCAGGACTACCACCACACAAATTGGTTTTAAAGGTTGGAGTTCCTATCATGCTGATTCAGAATATTGACCAATCATCTGGTTTATGTAATGGCACACGACTAATTATTAGTTTTAGGCAAGCATGTTATTGAAGCCAAAGTCATCAATGGAATCAGTATAGGGCAAAAAGTTTGTATTGCTAGGATGAACTTGTGCCCTTCTGATATTAAGTGGCCCTTCAAACTACAGAGAAGACAATTCCCTTTGATTGTGTCTTTTGCCATGACGATAAATAAAAGTTAGGGACAATCACTTGCAACAGTTGGGGTATATCTTCCTAAACCAATTTTTACACATGGACAACTTTATGTTGCTATATCAAGGGTCAAAAGTAAATCTAATCTCAAGATACTTATTCATGATTCTGACAATAATCCATTGAGTAAAACCAAAAATGTTGTCTACAAAGAAGTTTTCCATAACTTATGATTTCCTTTTTTGCAAGTCTATCTTTCAATCCCTTTTCTATTCTTTTAAACATATGTTTTGATTTGATTTCAAATATTTGTTTAAAGTTGCCTATTTTACAACTAATATAGTTTTGTTCTGCTTTCCTCTTGCTAAATATCATTACCCTTCTTGTAGGTATCAGGTTCAATCTACTCACATCACTATTCAAGTCATCAAATATGTTATCTAATATTATATGATACCCATAACATACCCTGCTATTTGGTCGAGTTGTATTGCATAGCTATCGCTGGCGAATTTTGGCCACATACACTTGCAGATTAAGTTTCAAGGCCCCAGTTAGCATCACTTTTGTATTTTGTATTCCATACCTTACTCATATTCTATTAGTTATATTCTCTATCCTTTTGTGTACTTCAATCATACCTAGAGGAAGACTTGAAAATCCTA
Source organism: Erythrophleum ivorense (assembly GCA_026724425.1). Classification (NCBI taxonomy): domain Eukaryota; kingdom Viridiplantae; phylum Streptophyta; class Magnoliopsida; order Fabales; family Fabaceae; genus Erythrophleum; species Erythrophleum ivorense. Next base: position 7,374,200 of record JAIUCV010000018.1, read on the forward strand.
CTTTCTTGAACTAAACTATGGATTCTGCTTTTATGAGATGACTTGCAACTTTGTATTCATTTTTCCTTTTCTCCTCTATTATACTACGATTTCCTCCATACATTATGCTGGCCCATTTCCTTATTGTCACATTGTCATTTGCAGGAAGCCCAAGTTAATATTTACAGGTCCAAACCCATTTGCTGTCAAGTGCAAAACATATTCTTCTTTCTGTCTATTTTCATTTTTTAAATATGTCTTTCAATTAGACTGATAACAACCATAATTATTACAATATATTTTGCACTGCCAATATGTCTTTTCAACATATATCTGCTTCTTGGAACTGACAATTGTATATATTGTACTATGAAATATATCTTTATATATCTTTTTAAAACCTAACATTTCACAATTCTAACACTAATTGACATAATAGCATTTGAGAGTGTTAGTAAGGGCATATCCACGTGTTTGTTTGCTTTAATTTCTCATTAGTTCTTTTTACCTATTATTACTTATTACTAATTACTAATTTACTCATTATATCATCCCTGCTTTCTAATTTCTAAACTCTAATTCTGTTATAATTAAGTTTGCTTTTTGCACCACACTTCTCCCATATAATATCTGATTTTTTTTTAGGTTTGTTTCACTGTTGCAATCTCATCTTTAAGCATAGAAATAGCTTGCTCATTTTTCCAGTCAGACACAAACTTATCTTGCAACCAAGTGCAATTCTTTTCTCAACCCAACCTTCTCTGTCATAGCCATACTACATTAAACTGCAGTTCTTCTTGCTCAAGAGGTAATAATTTTAACTACTTAAACTATTCATCATCATCTTTTATCTTTTTATGACACTACCAAACTACATTATGTTACATCTGCCTTTTGGTTCTTTTCTTGGTTTTCATTTTATGCTGGATACTACCTATGATATTACTACTTTTGTCATTTTTCCGTTCTATATCCCATCGTCAATCTCTTGCTTTTTTGTACTAGTATTACCAAGTTTATATATTCCACAGTGCAATATCGATTGAATATCCATATCATTTCATTATAAAGTTTTCTCCTTCAACATAATCTTTGCTTTCTTATTATTGTTTTGTTCATCTTTTTACACCCATAAGGCACTTCTTTATATGTTTCTTGTGTTTAGACCTTTAATCTATCTCCCAGCATAACAGTTGGAAATAAATTGCATTTTTCATCTGTCTTCCTTTTCCCGCCTCTTTTATCTTCTTTCCTTTAATATTTCTATGCTAACAAAATAACCCTTTGAAATTTTGACAGCTGTGATTAGGGCACATAAGGAAGCATGAGTTTATATTAGAAATAGTCCTTTATATATTTTATTAATTACCTTATATTATTTAACCCTAAAATCATTTCTTAATAGTAACACCATAATATTAGTCATTAGTCAATTAGTAAATTAGTTATCAGTAATTTGTAATACATCCATAGGCCATCAGTATTTATTGATTATGTTACATTGAGATTTTTGAATGAAAGCATGCTCTCTTCAAACCCAATGTATTCTTAATATTTGAAACACTTTTTACTAATCCTCCCACTTAGAATGATATTTTTATCAAGTATCTGTTAATAATTCTAGAAGATTGTAAACATTAGCATTATATACTTGTTTGGTTTTTCAGGCCCTGCGTCTTAGCTGTAATGGAAGGATACCCATATGAATTTATTAGAGATCTACATCCAAACAAGGAAACATCAAGAATAGTAGTTCATGTAATCTGGCTTTGGATTCATCGTAGACCACATGCATCGAACCAGATCTTGAGCCTAAACGTGATTTTTATTAGATCAAAAGGTATTACAGCTTGCACCAAACATAACACCACGGGAATCTTGATGCCAGTGTTCTTGCTATCTTCTTATTATGTACTGACCAACCTTTACTTCTTTTTCCACAGCTAGATAAAATACAAGCAACTATTTTCATGAAACATTTTATCAGCAAATTTTTATCCCTCATCGTTGAAGGAAATTGCTATCATGTCGAGAACTTTGTTGTTGATAACAACACAGGTCAATATAAAGGAACTAACAATCACTTTTGTATCACTTTTAACAATTGCACATTTATTGAGCCTTGTGATGTTAAAATTCCACGGAACTACTTCAATTTTGTTCCTATCAACATCATTTTGGACAGAAAAGCTCCCATGGGTTGTCTAATAGGTAGGTGATATATTTTCTTTGCTTTGCTTTTATCACTACAATACTATTGGCCATCATCCCTTTCCATTTATGAGTTTATACTAAATAGTCTATTGTAATATCAGATGTAATAGGAGTACTTACTTCAATAGGGAACATACGCGATTTTCCTAAAGCTGATGGTATTGACAAATTATTATAGTTCACCTTTGAGGATGAAAGGTTTGTCTATAGTATCTGAATACTTACTAGCATTAATTATGTTACATGACCTAAAATTAATTACCTTTTTCTTACACTGTTCTTCTTATGATAGTGGCAATGCAATTGAATGTATACTTTTTGGTGATTGTGCACTGGCGACTGCACAACTTATAGAGCAAGAGACGGATGCCAGAATTATTGTTGTCTTCCAGCTAGCAAGGATCAAAGCAAACAATTGTCTTTCCATCAATACCTTAAGATATTCCTTCTCTCTTTTACTAAAATATATATGTCCACTAATCTTTTCTTCTTCATGGTTACAGTAGGACAAGTTCAACTTGCAATCCAAATATCCTAGAAGTTAGACAACTAATGGACACGTAAATTATATTATGTTTGCTATTACATTCCTCTTTATCATTTCTAATATATTTGATAATTATCTTCCAATATAAAACACAATATTTTTTTGCTCAACCCATATTAGCTCCAACTACAGCATCAAGTTTTCAACCTTTTAGTCAACTCTCATCTCAATCCTCCCAAAAAAAATTCTCAAGCACAACCAAAATTATAACAATAGATGAATTGTTACAATTGAATTAGGTAAATTTTCACTTTCTATAAACAATTATTATTTATTCTTTCTTTACTTCAATTTGTTTTTTTTCCTTATTAGATTGATGAATCACATTTTTAAGGCTCTAGTTGTCACAATACTTGTGAGAACTCAAAAGCTCCAAACAAACTTTGGTTGGGTATATGAATCATGCAAGAATTATAAGATCAAGCTTAGGCTAGAAAATGGTCAGCCTATATGTAACAAGTGTGAAAGCCTTCCAGTAGCAACACTAGATAGGTAAGACACTACTTTGGCACATTTATTTAGCTACTTCTACTTACATATGCTATGTGGTCTTATTTTTACACTTTCAACTACTTGTGCTGAACTCATAGATATGTCCTAATATCCTAATATCTATAACTTCATAAACCAACAGATATAAGGTCCATTTGGCAATTTTTGACAATATAGGAACAACATCAATCTGTTTATTTGATGATTTGGCAGCAACTCCTATTGGTATATCCGCTGAGAAACTAAAAAAGAGCCTTATACAGGTATCTATTATACGAATCAACTTCAAAAAATATCTAATACTTTGTTAACGCAACTGTAATTTGTTATTCTCGCTTTAACCATAGTCTGCTGACTCCCATTTATTAAATCCCAACTTATTATCTGACTTTTGAACATTGGGTTTCAATTTGTCAACATTTGTCATAACTAATGCTACATCAACCTTAACCATGATAATGATGTTTAGATTAACATTATTTATCATTGTATATCTATAATGTGTGTTATGATCTTGTATTCCATCACTTTCATTTACTATTTACTAGGTTTTTCAGCCCCAACAATGTTCACATAATCTTTATTATAACAGGACAACAGACCATACACTTTTCCTGTGTAACTCAATAAATTACTGGACTAAACCTTTCTAATGAAGATCAAAGTTAGCAACTACAACCTCTATCAGAAATATGCAAGCTATACTATTTTAAATATGACTGATAATGAACACGTGATAGCCCAATTCAATCCTCCAATTATAAAGGTCAGGAATATATACATTTCTTCTATGATATTTGCATCATAATTACATCTCACATTAAAACTAAATGATAATTAACACTCAGGGACGTAACCAAGACAAAGCATCATTAAACAACTTCTCAGCGTCAAAGGTAGCTTTAAGCACAGGATGCCTTCAGGTATATTCATTTAGCTTTGCTTAGAACTATCCTCATAAATTATCACTTCATTCATTTTCAATAATTTTTCCATATAACATTTGACAATCCATGCCAGGTAACATCCTCAACCATAGAGGAAACTGATGCAGACATTTCTTCTTCAAACATAGTCACACCATTGAAATCTACAAAAGAAGTCGATCTTGCCTGTTTGAATGATGTCACAACGGCTTCCTTCTCAACGCCAAGTGGATTTGTTCATACAATGAAGCAAAAGGCTAGGAGAAGTCTACTTAGTGTGGAAATTGAATTCCTAAGATTATCTAAAATAAATACACCACAGCATTTAACCACAAAACCATCAAAGGCCATAAAACAAGAGAAGTTAGAATGAGATGTCCTTGCTGACCTTTCTCCTCATTGTGTTTTGATAAATATTTTAACTAAACTTCTTATTCCTCATATGACATATTTACACCATATCTTCTTATCCTATCATTTGATTTGCTATTTGGCTAGACTTCTATTAATCATGGAATTTTTTGTATATTGACTTTTTTCTGTAATGGTACTTTGTTATATTAGATTTTCTTATAATGCTCATTTCTAATGTTCTTAATTTTTGTACTGAACCTATATCCCTTTGTTCTACTATTGGGCTAGACTTCTATTGATCATGGAATTTTTTGTATATTGACTTTTTCTATTATGGTGCTTTGTTATATTACATTTTGTTATAATGCTTCTTTTTAATTTTTGTACTGAACTTCTATCCCTTTGTTCTACATTCCCATGCATAGCACGGGTAGCCCACTAGTTTTAATAAAACTCAAAGTTGATTATCTACCTTTTCAGCCCATTATAAGGACAATCATCTAACCTTACCATAGAGTTGCACTTGTGAAAAAGGTTCGTTGAACAACTAATCTCACGAAAACTAGAAGCATCTACCATGTGAAGTTAGTTGCAATGGTTCTAGTATAGTATGGGAGGCACGTGTTTGTGATATGAGTATTCTTCAAGTGGCTGGATCAGGAGGGTTCATGTACGTTCACCGGGGACCAAAATGGCGGCCATTGCTGTTGTTCTTGCATATTACATCTATTAGAAATTAGGAATTGTGTCTAAGTGTAATGTCTTCTAGGCCCAAGTGGTGCACGTATTAGATTTTATAAGGTAGAACAATACATTATAAAATTATTTTGTTTGGTGCAAGAATTTTATTGTATAAGTTTATCTATCAAGCATTTCTTATATATTAAAATAATGAATAAGGTAATCGTTTAGATTGGATTAAATTTTGATATATAAATGCTCTCAGATATTTTCTCTTATATATTTTGTCTTTTTCATAAGGCCTTTTCAAATGTAGAAGGCCCTCATTATTTTCATAAATAAGTTTTTTTTCATTCATATATATTTTATCTTTTACATATATATTCACTTAAATATTATCTTAAAAATTAATATAATATAATATATTTAGATAGATATAATATATTTTTAAATAAAAATTATTTTTATAAAAAAATTATATAACACATTATAGAATATATATTATATATTATCATATATAATATCACATCAAATATTGTATAACATTAAAAGTTTATCAAGTCTTCTTTCTCAAACTTTATATTATCATGTTTTTTTCTATGTAACATAAAATGATGAGAAACTAAGAGCCCGTTGGCTAAAGGAGAAAAGGTAAGGGAAAAAGTGATAAAAAAAAAGTTTGGAGGAAATTTTAATTTTATCCATTTAATTATTATTTAATATTCTCTAATAATAATTATTCAATTATTAAAAATAAAGATATTATAAATATTTTTTATATCCAAAATCACTTTTTTTCCTTTTTTTATATTTAACTTCCTATCTATTAAACAAGCCTTAAGAATTCATACGTGACATATTGATTGCCAATGAGGCTATCTAATGGATTTTTTTTTTTTTTAATTTTTGGGTGTGCATTGTATTTTGTTGACCTTGTAGTGCAACATCAATAATGATTATGTTGATCGTATCCGGCTCTTCTTGGCCTCCTGGACAGCATCCTCACTTCATACCCCAACTTGATTTGCATGTTCAGCCAATAAATATTTGTGGTCAGTTGCTAATATAAATGTAATTAAATAAAGTCCCTGAAAGGTTTAAATAAAATTTAATTTAAATGTAATTAAATAAAGTCCCTAAAAGGTTTGAATAATTTAATTTAGTCCTTCCAAACTTTAAATGAAATTCAATATAGTTCCGAAAAAATTAAATTGTAATACAAAGCAGTTCGTGACAGATTTAAAAGCAATACAATTCAGTCCCAGCATATGCTATAATGAAGAACCAATGATCGAGCGAGGCTAAAAATAGTGTTCAGCTTAAAATAGAACCAGAAGTACAAGCATAATAACAAGTTTCAGACTATAAACTGAGGCAAAAGTAAAGCTTTTCCATTTCCAAAATCCACTTCCATTGTCATCTACATAATTCATATATTCCCTTTGTCAAATCCATATATCTCATCCACCAATAAGAGTACCGAAAGAAAGCCATAATATTTCATGACAAGTAAATAGTTGACTTTAAATTATCAAAATAAATTGAATTCATTGGCCATTTAACTCATCAAATTGGATTTAAATTTTCCAACTTGTTTAATTCCAAAGTAGTTTTGGCCTAACTTATTCTATGGGTTGGCTCTTTTCTTGTAAATAGAAATTTTATGGTTAAACCCATTAGTTTTAGGTGGATTGGCTCTTCAAGACAAGATTCAATGTTTTTATAAACAAATTTAAAGAATTTTATATTTCCGAATTTCATTTTTTATTTTATTTTAGTTATTTGATTTAATACTTTAAGACTTAAACTTGTTGTTTTTGTTTGATGATAATGATATAAGGTTGATTGTTGAAATAGTTAATTGAATATTTAAAAGTTGAATTTGAGTGTTTGAATTAATTGTTTGAACTTTTATACTTGATTCCATTACTTGTTATATTATTAGATGTTGTCAATTCTTTTTAATAAATTTTTTTATTAGTTAAATAAGTTAACTTCCGTTTACTTCTCTTAGTAAACCAAGCTAAACATCCCTTGACCCATTTAACAAATAAGGTAACCTAACTTTGCCCACTTTAATGAGTTAGTCTCTGTAAACTAAACTAGCCTATTTTCATTTCTCTAGTTGGCTTTACATAATCTATGTATACCTTTTGCCAAATCCAAATATCCCATATACAAAACCACAACAGTGACAGTACCAAAAGAAAGCCATAAAATTCAGACCCAAAATACTTGAAATCTGACATGAACTATTTCAAGCTGTCTAATAGATAACCAAAATGTTGACAGCACCCACCAAAAAAAACAAAGTCCTAACCCTACCAGAATGACTCTAAACATGTTGGCTAGGAGTGCTTGGAGCTTGTGAGTTCTCTTTACTAGTTGATACCTGAAAAACCGTGAAATTCTGGAACCTTCCACTTGTTGCTGCAATGGCTGCCTCAAATGTCTCCCTGCTTTCATGCATTCTTGCTACAGGGTGCTTCAAAGGATGTGGTGGCCTCAAAGGATTTGGTGCCCACACTGGTGGTAGCCTCACTACAGTGGGTATAAATGGTCTTGATGGTGGGTTCCTAGCAGCAATAGGTAGCCTTAAAGATGTGGTTCTTGCTATATTCGAGGTCTGCAATTACATTAAAAACATTAGTCAAGCCATTAGTAAATATATAACCCACGAATGTGTGACTGTGAGGTCTTTATTGAAGTTGTCGCAGTAGCCTTTATGAGATCACTCAATTTTATTTTTGAAAAAAAAACAAAAACTGACTTCTCAAAGAGCTGGAAAGCATATAAAACCATATGAACTAAGGTGTTTCTTGTTTTACAGAATATAACTAGTTAGAAAACTTTTTTTTTCTTTGCTTTTTTTTTGGGATATAGTCGAAAATGTATCATTTGCTTGCATGCGTTGCAAACACCAAAACAAAAAAGATTTTCCTATGTTCCGTGCAGCAGTTCAAAAAAGAAATTCGACAATTAATGGAAACGACAAATTTTTAAGAAAGGATTTTTTAATTAAATATTTTTGTAAGAAACTAATTTCTGTTAGATGTTTCCTACAGTGATTTTATTTACTAGAACACAAACAAAGGCAAGAAGAAAAATGAATAGCTCCTCTTAGTGTAATCATATATGTCATTGTTGATGCATTAATATAGCTTGCCTTTATTCCTTTAGCTCCCTTTAGATTTCTTGCCCCTTTATTTCCTTCAGGTTCCTCATCCAAGAGCATCACAATACCCAATCCTAATGCTGCAGAAATTACCCCGCCAACAACTGCACCAACTATAACTGCATTTCTCATATTATTCTTGGTAGACTTCACCTGGCAGGGCTTCAACGGAACAGCACCACAGAGTCCTGGATTATTTGCATAACTATCTGCTGGAATATTAACACTTCCAAAAGATGGAACTTGCCCCCTCAAACGATTATTGGTGACATTAAATCTCTTAATCCGTGAGAGCCGGCCAAGTTGTGGAGGAATTTGACCAGACAGTCGATTTTGGTCAAGTTTAAGTTTATTAAGATAGGAACAATTTGCAAGGCCCACAGGGATCTCCCCTGAAAAGTGATTTGACGAGAGGTCAAGGGTTGTCACAAATTGAACAAGTTTAGGAATATCTGCTGGGATGGTTCCAGAGAGGTTGTTTTTTGAAAGATCCAGTCCAGTTAAGCTTGAGCAATTCTGTAAGGCACGAGGAAATTGGCCCTTGAGTCCCATACTCGACAGGTTGAGGTTTAAAACTCTGTTCTCATCATCGTGCCAACACTCAACCCCAGTAAAGCCACAGATAAAGCCTTCTGTGTTGTTATTGAAATTCCAGGAAGACTGCAAATAATTATAAGGGTCTTCAAGTGAATCTTTTATACTTTTCAAGCAGAAAATATCAGTCTCAGTCCCATTGGGTCATGCTACAACCAATCAATAGCCAGATACTAATAACAATATGAGCACTGAAAATTCGGCTACTCAGAACCATCTCTTTAAGATCCCAAATCAAGACAAAAAGGAATAATCCAGACACCTCAGTCACATTGGTATTCGATACAGCCCACAACTCAAACTACATAATCCATTCTATAATCCTCCACAGATCACACCCTGAGACAGATTCAAAACAAAACAGAGCAGAAACCCAATTCAGCGTTTCACACAACCCGGTAATGAATGTTGTAGATAATTCATGTTAATAATTAGGAGCATGAGTTAGAGCTTATCTTTATCTAGAGTTTATGATAAATTCTTAGAATTTATCATTATTTATAAGTCTTAGTTATCCTTTATCGTTATCATTTTATATTGTAGTTAATGTTGTTAGATTAAAAGTTTTTTATTTTAATTACGTTAAACATTTTTTATTAAAATTATTTTTGGAAAATGTATGTACTTGGACCAAAAGTGTAATTTCCAAAAATATTGTCTTTCGGTCAAAGATGTTTTGGTGGTTTAACTTGTCACAATGGCCAACACGTGTTTTTTATCATTAATAAAAATATTATATGATTTGGTTTTATAAAAAAGCTTTTAAAAGATTTATTTAAGGGAAGTTCTTAATGACGCATATATGGAAAGTTTTTCAAATGTTGTATTAATTGAGTCAAAGTTTTAGTGTGGAAATATTTTTATATGAAATATTTTTAATATGAATATGCATTTATCTTAATTAATTAGAATTTTACACTTAGGATTTCGTTTTCATATTGGCACTAAGATTCATAGGTTATTTGTTTCCCTATTTAGATGCCACCTTTATGATGCACGGAAATAATTCAAATATACATTTATGAAAGAATCTAAGAGATGAAAGCAAATAAAGCTCAACTTCAATTGATTTCTAAGTCACAAAAGGAAAATCCAAGAAATCAGAAAGCTAAATAAAGAAGATTGTCGTTTGAAGAAAACAGAGATGGAAACATATTAATGAAGAGTTATTCACTGTGCTTTATTATGTAGTTTGCTTTATGTAAGTCAGCTTTGTATTTGAGAGAGCTAGTAAGTACTTGAGTTTAACCTCTGTTTATATCTTTACTCTAAGTTTTTAGATATTTTGTGAGAAAAATCTAAAGAGGGAAAGACTTTAAAATCAAAATGTTAAACCTATAAAGTTGCTCTGTATTTAGAGTTTCTACAAAATTTGAAAAAAAAAATAGTAGAGTTGATAAAAAGTTGTAAAAATTGAAAGTAGAGTTGATACAAAAATTTGTTTGGAAATTCAACGTAAATGTTGAACTTGTGATGTTACCTTTCATTTAGAATTATCTTATCTCTCTGGTAATTACTCATGAAAATAAAAACCTAGTGCTAATGTTGCAACGTTACATAATAAAATAAGTTTATATTTTGAGATTATCTTATCTCTCTTGTAATTACTCATGATAATTAAAACCGAGTGCTAATCATTGACTGCTTTGTGAGCAGAAGAGAAAAAATAATATAAAAACTTGGAGAGACCCAGTCAAATCGATTTTAATGTTAATCAATACAAACATAAACTCAGGGAACAAGATTAAGAATAACACGAATTTCACACAATTATACAAATACCTACCTGCTTTATCGCATAATTTAACTCAGGAAAACCGATAAAGCTTACCCAACTCTCAAAATAACGTCGAGGCACTGTTCTGCACAGAAGGAAAGGCAAAACTTGCTGAACTGCAGAAAAGGAAACTCGAATAATCAAAGCCAAAATTGGAGAACAAACAACAACTATAGTAAGAGAGAAGATAAGATACTCATACGATTTCGCGCATAATCAATGTGAATTGCACAGGAGGAAAGCAGAAGCGCATTTCAGCGGGTGGTTTTGAAGCTCAGGGAAGACTAGACCGTTGAAACGCGCAGACTTAGAGTGCTTGCGAGCTGACTAGCTTTTGCTAGAAATGATAGACACAATGGGCCCAAAATATTTCATTTAAAAAAAAAAGAAAGAAAGAAAGAGAAAACGAAAATACAGAGAGTGCTAATGCAACTTTTTTTTTTTTGGGTTTGGTTGGCATAACTCATTATTATTTTTATATATTATTGAAACTTATATTTATTTTTCTTAAGATATTATTAAATTAATTTTTTTTTTATTTTTTAATATTATGTTATGATGATACATATTTTAAGTGGATAATATTTACTTCGCCAACCCATTATAAAGGCTATCTACTGAGATGAACCCACTTATAAGGAAATAGGAGCAACCACCCCCCTAATTGATCATCTATGTTAATTCTTGGCAAACTAGATCACATGTGAGGTTTTTTGAAACTAGTTGCCTTTCCCTGCAAGATGCAAAGGAGATTCAAAAAATGTCCTCTAAAAAAAATTAAAAGAAAAAATAATATGTGAATAGTATATATACAAATATAAATAGTGTATAAACAGTGCATTGGCACCAGTCTCGTAAGAATAGCACAGTAAATAACTTATGAATAGTGTAATTTCCATATATTTATATATATATATATATATATATATATTGGTTTCTCGTTTGTCCCTTTTAATTTTTAAAAATTTTCAACACATGTCTATACTTTTTTTTTTATGATTCCGTTCTAGTTGATCAGACCCTACCATAGAGCTACACTTGTGGAAAAGTTATGCTGAATAATAAATCTCACCAAAACCAGAAGCATCTATTATGAGTGTGTTTGGTTTGGTGTTTGAAGGACTCAAAAAAAGCCTATTTGCACACTAAAACATAGATTTACCTTATGGATAGGCTCGTTCAATTTGGTGTTAGATTTTCTCACCAAACCCCCGTTTGTATCAAAGTGAAAAGAACCTAGTGTTAGATGAATTGCATTGATGACAAAAATTATTTTTCAGATAAAAGTTTTTAAAGATAAATCATGGTCATGTGAACTCATTTTTGACCAAAATCAAATTTGCACAATACCAATCCAAACTCACACTATATCTAAGCTAATTGCAGTGCTTCTAGGATAGGAGGCACCCCTGACTGTGATAGTGAGAGAAAGCTGCTGCGGCTCTTGACTGCAAGAATTGAAGTAAACTATGGCCATCAAATTTTACGGTGCCTTGTGTACATGGTTTATGAGTTGCACTTATTCATTTGTTTATGTATTTATGCACTAGTGGGGAGTAAAATGATGCAGGACATGCTTTTGACATGTGTAATCTTTAAGTGGGTGGATCAGGAGAGTTCCTGTAAGCTGACCAAGTACCAAAATGATTGCCATTGTTGTTGTTCTTGTGTATTACATCTATTAGAACTTAGGAGTTGTGTGTTTTAGGTGAGTTCATCTGTGGCATACTGATTGCCATTGTTGCTATCATGTAACTCAATATAGTTCCTAAAAGATTAAATTGCAATACAAAATAGTCCCTGACAGATTTAAAACCAATACCATTTACTCCCTGCATATACTATATACTATGGAATCTATGACTGACTATCGTCAAAAATAGTGTTCAACTAAAAATAGTGGCAGAAATGCAAGCGTAATGACATTACAGGTTTCAGAGTATAAATTGAGGCAAAAGTAAAGCTTTTTCATTTCCAAACTACATTTCCATTGTCATTTACATACTCCTTGTATCCCATACAACGGTGACAGTACCCCAAGAAAAAAAAAAAGGCCTTAAAATTCAGTGATAGTACCAAAAACAAAATATTTGGCTTTACATAATCTATCTGTTCCTTTTACCAATCCATATTTTTACATAGACAAAAGCATGCCAGTGATAGTACCAAAGAAGGCCACAAAATTCAGACCCAGACTACTTCAAATCTGACATAAACTACTTTAAGCTGTGTAATATATATATCCCCTTTACAGGATGCGATGGCCTCACTACAGGGGGTATGAATGGCCTTGGTGGTGGGTTCCTAAGAGCAATAGGTGGCCTTAAAGAAGTGGTTCTTGTAATATGCAAGATCTGCAATTACATAAAAACATTATTCGAGTCATTAATAAATATATAACCTGCGAATGCGTGAGATCATCACCCATTGCCTCCCGTTAATTTAACATATTAGTCTAGCCATTAATTCAACCCATCATACTCCAATTAGATCCTCAGCAGAAATGACCCTGTGCAGTTGGAGAGAAAAGAGCAAGTAGTGGGCCTACTTATATAGGACTCGCACCCTTATTTTTCTCTTTCTAGTAGTGACAACAGTCAAGCTAAATAGCTTGACGTGTTTTCACCTCATATTTTCTTTATAGAAATAAAAAATTTTAATTATAAGGATAAAATTTTAATTATAAAAAAAATTAACTGTAAAAACAAAAAATTTAATTGTGAAGACAAAATTTTTAATTAGAGATAAGATTTTTTAGTTTGTTGAGTCTTTAAAATAATTTTAAAATTGAATAATAAATATTTTTAACTTATAATCATGAAATATATTTTTTCCAAAAATTTGAACGGTAATTTCTTGAACAGTAGTGAAGTGTGATGGAAGAGAAAAATGGATATACAGTGAAAAGACTTATGAGTTTTACAATGTAAAATGTATTTTTTTCATAAATAAAATTTTTATTTTTACAATTAAAATTTTTAATCTCTCTAAAAAAAATGTATGAAATGAACACATGTCAACTCATTAGCTTGGCATGCAGTCACTTTCTTAACTGCATCCCTTTCATGAATGCAGGGGATCTATACCATATTTAACTTCCCCTCCTCATTGTTTATCACTGTGTCTTCATCGTACGTGATCCCTTCGTCCTCTGGAGTAATATGGACAAACAAGCGAATTTAAATTATATGGTAATTATATAATATTGTAACTAATAGTAAACCTTGCAAATCCAAGAGTTGTAAAAAAAATATGGGACCCATAACAAAAGATAAAAAAAATTTTAAAAAATACAGATGAACCATGACAAATAGTGCAAAACAGTATATAAATAGTACAAAATAGTATACAAACAATAACACATGATACGCGTTATAAACAGTGTTATGAGCAGTAATAAATAAACAGTATTTTGATCTACAGCTTATATATATAAAATAGATTACATCGTACATGATTAGATAAAGCATAATAAACGAAATTGAATAACATGGTATAAGCATTTAGTAAAATTGGTCTAATAGTATTGTTATTTCCTCGCCTGCAGCCCTTGTGGGTTCATCATCTCCATCTATTGTGTAATGCTCCTCCGTACAGCATATTTGAAAGGCAAAACTATTTTGAATTTGGTACGCTTAAAAGCTACAGTAAAAACTATTTAAGAGCTAATCCAAAACTATTATATGATAGCTGATAATATTAGAAACATATCCTGCATAAAGCTATTAAAACATAATCAAACAAGATATTAACTTTTTGAGCAAAACTAGCAGTAATCCCTACAAATTCAGGGGTTTTCAAAAAAATGTGGGTCGCACACCAAAAATGAGAAAAAAAAAAAAAGAAATTTTTTTAAAAAGAAGAAATATGTGTGAACAGTACCAGAATAAGTATAAAATAATATATGAACAATGCACCAGTAATGTAACACTATGCAAAATCTATCAACAGTGTCGAATGAACAGTACTCGCCCCCACGACTTTTTATGGATATAAATGATTTTCTCCTCAGCAAACTATAAAAAATGTCCCCTCGTTGATGTAGAACCAGCTCATGCTTTAGACAGAGTTTTTCTAAAATTTATAATAATCTGTTGCCAAATTCATGTTGACAGTGGAGGCAGGGCAAACCAACATATATATTTGAGTCATACAGCAATGACTTTATGTACTCGTTCATTTAACTCTAATATCACCCTACAAACAGACATAAAGAAACAAGCAAAATGCAATTTTTGAGAAACAAGCAGGCCTATGCTAAAGTAGTAGTTTACAATTTCAAGCCAAGAAAATGAAAAAGAAAATGCAGCCGTTGAATCAAATACCAAATGAAGAACCACCAATACTGATAGTCTCATCACTGATTAAATGATTATGGTGCTTTCAACTGTATATTCAGGCCTATTGCTCAAGAAAAATAGTGATATCTGTCAATGCAATCAAGCCAAGGGTTCGTAGTAGGCTTCATGATTCAGTGGCAACATCGGCGCAGGAGAGTTGTCTGAGGTGAACCCTACCCTCGTAGAAACTTCCCTAAATCGCCATTTTAGGGGTTTTTGACCCAAATATGTGAGGAGTAATATCTTATCCTCCGTACACATGATATCAAACCTTAATTCCCCGGATACATTAACTCTTTTTTTTTTTTAAATATGGGTCACGCCTCATGCTGAGGCGTGACCCATATTTTTTTTTTAAATTTTTTTAAGGGTCACGCCTCAACATGAGGCATGACCCCTTTTTTTTTAAAAAAAATATATATTTGTTGGGTCACGCCTCATGTGACCCATGTGCCATGTGTCAGGGTCAACTTTGACTCTGACACATGGATAAAAAGGGCGACGTGGCAG
This sequence comes from Erythrophleum ivorense, assembly GCA_026724425.1. Lineage (NCBI taxonomy): Eukaryota > Viridiplantae > Streptophyta > Magnoliopsida > Fabales > Fabaceae > Erythrophleum > Erythrophleum ivorense. The sequence goes on from JAIUCV010000018.1 coordinate 7,389,789, forward strand.
TTTCTGATAGGGCATTATCTGATTTCATTGCCACATGGACGCATTTGATTGGTTGATAAAATACGTTATCTTTTTCTGATTTTCCCCCACTCCTTTTAAGTCGTTGTCTTCCTCCTTTAGTCCCCACAGAACGAGCTCGCCATTTTTCCCATGCCAGGTTCTTCTTCTTCTCCTTCTTCCTCTTATTCTTCGTGTTCTTGTTCCTTTTTTTCATATGCATTTTCTAAATTTATATTTTCTTCATCTACATTATCTATCTTCTTATATTTATCGTTTAAATCTTTTAGATTGTTGATTAAAAGAAAAAAGAAGAGATTAGCACTCCATTACAATAACTACATTGTTCAACAAGGAGGATCTGAAGAAAAAGAAGTGAACTGGTATGTTTTACATATAAAAAAAATATAATTATTGGTTAGTGATTTTTTGTTAGTGATTTATAATATATTTTGTTAGTAATTTAAATATAATTCTGAATGAAATTATTTAATAGTGATTTTATAATATATTTTTTGTTAATAATTTAAATATAGTTTTGAATGAAATTATTTGATATTGTGTCTAAATTTTAAATTTAAAAAAAAAATGTGTTATTAGTGATTTGAGTATATATGTGTTGTTGTAAATTTTTTTATTAAAATGAAATAACATTATAAATAAAATTAAGAACTTTGTAAAGATACAAAAAAAAAAGAAATAATTAATGTTTGTGTATTAAAAAGATAAATTAAAATGTTAAGAAAAAAGATGTCTAAAAAATTTTAAAAAATTATTTATTGTATGATGTGATAATAAATATTAGTAAAAAATATATAATGATTAAAGAAAAAAATACTAAATAAATATTATAGTTAGGAAATAACATATTGAATAAATTTTTTTATAAAATTGCTATGTAAATATTAGACAAAAAATACTAAGAAATTATTAAAAAATATAAATAGCATAATATGTGAGTTAAAAATTTAAAAAATTAGTGTATAAAAATAAGAAGATTTAATAATGCAATGATAATAAAAAATAATAATAAATTAGTTAAAAGTTGTTGAAATCTATGAATATATTATTTAAAGTTGTTAGATGAAATAACAAGATAATAAAAAATTGTTATAAAAGAATAATACGTAAAAAATAACAAAATGTATGATACTATAAAAATATAATAATGATTAAATTTTTATAATGTAAGTAAAAAGAAATATAATGACAAAATAAAAAATATAATAGAATGAAAATAATATCTTTAAATAAATTGTTAATATTAGATGACATTATAGTAAAGTATGATAAAATTAGATATTCACAATAGCTACATTGTTCAACAAGAAGGATCTAAAGGAAAAAAAAAAAATAAACTGGTATGTTTTACATATAAAAAAATATAATTATTTGTTAGTGATTTTGTGTTAGTGATTTATAATATATTTTTTTAGTAATTTAAATATAGTTCTAAATGAAATTATTTGATAGTGATTTTATAATATATTTTTTGTTAGTAATTTAAATATAGTTCTAAATGAAATTATTTGATATTGTGTCTGAATTTTAAATTTAAAAAATAAATGTGTTATTAGTGATTTGAGTATACATGTGTTTTTGTAAGTTTTTTTATTAAAATGAAGTAACATTATAAGTAAAATTAAGAATTTTGTAAAGATACAAAAAAAAAGAAATAATTAATGTTTGTGTATTAAAAAAATAAATTAAAATGTTAAGAAAAAAGATGTCTAAAAAAATTTTAAAAAATTATTTATTGTATGATGTGATAATAAATATTAGTAAAAAATATATAATGATTAAAGAAAAAAATACTAAATAAATATTGTAGTTAGGAAATAACATATTGAATAAATTTTTTTATAAAATTGCTATGTAAATATTAGACAAAAAATACTAAGAAATTATTAAAAAAATATAAATAGCATAATATGTGAGTTAAAAATTTTAAAAATTAGTGTATAAACGCAGTTGGATGAAGGATTGCATTTGTTTATAAATGTTGTATAATGTATTGAGTATTGGTGACAGTATTGCGCAGTTGGGCAAAATGAACAACGGGAAAGAAATTATATGTTTATACTCAAATGGACAAATATGCGAAACCGAAGAAGGTGCAATGTTTATTGCAGATACAGTTGATGTAATAAGTGTCGACAGTGACATTTCATTAGTGAGGTTGAAACAAGAGGTTGCAGATCAATTACAGTTAAATTCATATCAATATGTATCTGAATTAATATATAGGCATCCAGTGTCATTAAGGCCCACAAAGTACCGAGCGTGTAAGTTAAGAAGGGATGCCAATGTCCAAGCAATGTGGATAGCAAATGCCAAATTTTCATCACAACTTGGTTCAGTTGAATTATATGCGAAAACAGTGTCAAAGGAAATAGAAGTGAATACAACAACTCAAGCGACAGTTGAATACTTGGCAGACCCACTCCCATCCTCCAGCCATGCCAACCTCACAGATAATCAATATTCTCCTGTTGGTTTAGGGGACTATACGACTCAACCAAGTTCATCTTGTTTGCTTGTCAGTAGCATTGCCCAACCAAGTCTGACACAGGCACCAATTAGTGACCCTATTTCTCATCCAGATGACACAGAGGATACAATGGATGATTTCGAGGAGGAGGATGATTATGATGCTGCTCCTTATGATTGCAACGATGGTGGTAATATAGATGATGATGAAGATATCGATTGCATGGGTGCCACCGTTGATCCAGCAGCCCCCATTAACATTTATGTTGATTCAACAGTCGCATTTCTTGAACAGATAGATACAGATGGTGCGCGGATTCCTGATTATGCTGAGGTGGAAGATGCAGCAGTAAACATGAACGATGACCAAGAGTTACATGTAGGCATGCTATATAATGATCAGCGATCTTTTCGTCGAGCATTGAAGATATATTCGGTGCGTGCACATCATACTTTTAAGGTGTACCATTCTTCAAAGAAGTACGAAGAATACCGGTGTGTTCAATATGAAAAGGGGTCCTGCAAATGGAAGGTCAGAGCTTGTTACCGGAAGAAGGAAAATCTTTGGGAGATAACAAAATACAATGGGCCCCATACATGTGTTTCAGCATCACTGTCACAAGATCATCCAAAATTAGACTCTGATGTTATTTCAGTATATATTGTATCGATGGTGACTGAAAATCCCGATGTGTCCATCAGAGAGGTCATTGAGCGGGTCCATTCTATATTTGGGTACAATGTCACATACAAGAAGGTTTGGAAGACAAAACATCGAGCCATCTCACATGCATTTGGAAATTGGGAGCAATCCTATGCTTTATTACCCAGGTGGCTAGCTGCTGTTCAACATTTTATGCCCGGCTCGTACTATGACTTCATGCATAAAGAACGTATATCGACGAGTGTAGCTAATGGTGAGTCGATCATGTTTCATCGGGTATTTTAGACGTTTAAGCCGTGCATTGAGGCGTTCAGCTACTTGAAACCTATAGTCCAAATAGATGGGACCTTTCTCTACGGGAAATATAAAGGGACTATTTTAATCGCAAGTACACAAGATGGCGAGAGGAACATTGTCCCACTTGCATTTGCTGTAGTAGAGGGAGAAACATATGAGGCATGGGCATGGTTCTTATTTAACCTCCAAACCCACGTGGTCAAAGATAAAGATGGACTTTGTTTGATTTCTGATCGTCACACTAGTATCTTGGCAGCTGTGGCCAATCGAAACGTTGGGTGGCAGCCTCCGCAGGCTCATCATGTGTTTTGCCTTCGACATTTAGCTAGCAATATCAACAAAAAGTTTAGAATGCAATGGCTGAAAAAGCTATATACTACAATTGGTAAAAACTATTATCATTTAACTTTATTCAAATTTTTTTAATTTCATGATTAGAATTTTTTATGAACTATTAATTTTACTATCTATCTACCTATAGGTTATGCATATAAGCAGCATAAAGTTGATGAAGGGATAGCTCATATACGTCGACTTGACTCGCACGCTGCTAATTGGATTGATGAAATACCTAAGGGTCAATGGTGTCGGGCGTACGATGTGGATGGTAAGCGCTGGGGGCACATGACAACAAATTTAGCAGAAAGTATAAACGCAGTTTTTAAAGGAGTTTGGTTCTTACGGTGCTTGGGTTGGTTCGAGCAACATTCTATCGGTTAACCAAGTATTGGGTCCAGCGAGCTAAGAAGGCAACTGCACAACTTGAAGCAGGAGAAACTATATCTGAGGATATCCGATTAAAGTTAGCAACCAGAACTCGAAGAGCATCAGCCTGCACAGTCCGTGGATTTGATAGACGAGGGTCAACGTTTGAGGTGGAGGAGCCATACGATCCGACTAATCAACAGTTTGGGCGATCTTGTAAAATTAACTTAGTAGCTCGAACATGTGATTGTGGTGAATTTCAAGCTTTGAAATTTCCTTGCCAGCATGTCTTAGCAGTCTGTGCACACATTCGAGTTGACCATGTACAGTATATTGATGAAGTGTTTCGGTTGGAGACCATATTGAAAGCCTATGAGACTGAATTTTGTCCAATTGATGGCGAAGTATATTGGCCCCAGGTACGAGGCCCAACACTTATTCCAGATCCTGCAATGAAACGTGGAAAAGGTCGTCCAAAGTCAAGTCGAATACGAAATGAAATGGATTGGCGAGAAGCTCCAAGAGATTTGTCGCGCTGTGCGTTGTGTAGACAGACGGGTCATAACCGCACGACTTGTCCATCACGTTGCCCCCCACACCCATAGTTTCATTGTTCTGTTAGAGTGTGTTAATGTATTATTTAGTGTGCTGCCATAAACTAGCTAAAGTGTATTTCAATATTTTTGTTTTTGTGTTGTTATCAACTATGTTGCTTTGCACTATTTTGTTAATCTTGTTTTGATTCTATATGCTATTTAGTTCATTGTTGTATCAGACCTATTTTATGCAATAGAAAATTACATTGTTGTGTGTGCTTAATTACTTTTTGCACTAACTAAATATGTTGTTGTACAGTTTTGTACGATAATATTATGTCAGAACCGAGGCTTGTTGTTCATCCAGGTCCAGAGGACGAGTCATTGTTGTATTTACAGACTAGACACGTCTCCCAGGCAGTGTGGTTGGATAGGGTACGTTATTCTGCATGTGTAGAAATCAATTTTGTTAACAAAAATTGTCAGATCATGCATAATGGTTTACATTTTTCCCTCTAACAGGCAGATCGCATTTTTCGATTACGTCGAGTTACGCATGGTCCTCAATTAGAGTCTCCTCCAGTAGCTATAGTGCCACATCTCATAACTGCTGGCTTCTACGGGGTATCTCGTCTTGCAGCACTTGACTTTGACCCTTTCCTTGTTTCAGCGCTCGTCTAGCGATGGCGGCCAGAGACGCACACTTTTCACACTACTCAGGGTGAGTGTACCATTACACTCCAGGATGTAGCAGTGCAATTAGGTCTTCCCGTGATGGGTCTTCCAATCACTGGTTCACTGGCATTCGATTGACGAGGTATATGTGAGATTCTGCTTGGGGTTGTGCCACCGGAAGAGGAGTTTGATGGTCAGAGACTTAGCATTACTTGGCTCGCTAACCAGTTCGAGGCACTTCCGGAGAATGCAAATGACAATGACATATTGCATTTCACTCGTGCCTACATTTTACGTCTCATAGGTGGTGTTCTTATGCCAGACAGGTCAGGACATAGAGTTCCTCTTATGTACCTGACATTTCTTCAGGACCTCCAAGTAGCAGGTCAGTGTAGTTGGGGCTCCGCAGTGCTAGCATACCTCTATAGAGAGTTATGCAATGCCACTGATTACAAAGAGGTTAATATCGGTGGTTATTTGACATTACTTCACCTATGGGCTTGGGATCGATTCCCTAGGCTAGCCCCCGAGAGGCCCCCACCTCCAGATTTTCAGCTTGATGTATATGATGTGCTCCCTCCACTTGCTTATAGGTTTGAATAATAATTTGAGTTGAATGCTTACTGTGTGATTTATGTTGCTTATATAATTCAGAGCTAACAATGATTTCTTTTTACGTCTCATAGGTGGAGGCGTGTGGGTTAACATCCTCGTCCAAGAAGATTAGCAGTACGACATTACAGAGTATTGCTAGATCAGATGAGAGCTGACGAGGTCTAAAACACTATATTTGAGTTTGTTGCATGATTACCTTAATGCTAGTATACTCTTACAACTTGTTATTTCGTTATTTGCAGATTATATGGCGTCCATACGATGCAGATAATATACGTCAATTGATACCTGATTATTGTCTGGTTTCTTCGGATATTTGGCTAGCATCTGTGCCACTTATTTCTTTTCATATTGTGGAGTGGCATCATGCAGATCGTGTTCTTCGACAGTTTGGACGGATGCAGCCCATACCTTGTACTCCGTATAATTTAGAGGAGGTTCATACACTGACGCTCAAAGGCAAAACTCATTTGGATTGGCATAAAGAACATGAGAATTTTGTGCAAGCTTGGTGGAATTGGCAAAATACTTTGTCACTTACACCGATATCATTAGAACCCCTAGATCGATCTTCAGAATATATGAAATGGTATTGGAGGGTTACCCGACGATGGATCCATCCTATCAGTGGTGCCCAGGGTTTTGTGGTAAGTTTCAAAGTCTAGCACAATTATCTTATAAAGTTTTTTTTAATCTCAAATTAATATGACTTTTAATTTTTATTTATAGGCCGATGTAGCTGATCGTTTGCGAGTACTTACTATGGACGACCATTCACTGTTAGGTCGCAGAGTTGTTACTGATTGTACTAGCATCCTCGATGCACTTGGCGAGCATCGAGATATAACAATTTCTCAGGCTGCTCCTCCTGCACCTCAGTTGCCTAGACCACAACTTCCTCCTACTCGCACGGCAAAGAGAGCGCATGGATTTATGTCTACTAGAGAACCAATAGTGGATGATCGGCCTTATCGTGATACTACTTTTGATGTTGGTATTACATCTGCGATGCCTATTCCTTCTTTTTATACCTCAGCAGAGATGCAAAACCCTCCTAGTGTTGCTGAACCATCTTTTCCAACAACACAATCGCAAGTACACCATGATACAGCAGGTCCATCTTCTTCCGCGCCACCAGTGTATTTTCCTGATTTCAGGGATGTCAGTTCTTCATTTTACATGCCAAGCGGTTCCGTCCCTTTTACACCCTTATTCTCAAATCAAACAATGTTTGCTTTTAGATTTGATTCTGGGTCATCTGTTAGATCATAACAGACGGGATACATCACACCAGATCAGCCTATTCCTTCAATCCAGTCACCTCAATTGAATCTTAACGAAGCAGATGAAAATGATGGCAATAATGAAGAAGGCGAAGCTGAGCAAGAGTCCGGGGTCCAAGAGACAGAAGAAGAACAGCATCCTTCTCCACGACGTGGTCGACGATTAAGACCACGGACTAGATGTGGCACTGGGAGCTATTTCTTCTGAATGTTCTATTTTTTTTGTACTCGTAATTTTATTTTTTAGACAATGATAACATATTGTAACTACTTTATTTTATTATTGAGTTCAGCAGTTAATTCTTATTAATTTCTCATTTACATTTTTAATAATCTTACTTAATTATATAATTTTAAAAAAAAAATTCTTTTTCAATTAACTTTTATTTTATAATTCTGATGACAATTAATTTTTTACCTCTTATCAATATTTTTGTTTAATTTCATGATTTTGTTATCAAATAATTTTTTTCTTATTAATATTTGCGTGATTTAACACTTCTAACAATTTATAAAAAAAAACCTTATAGTTACATAAAAAATATATTATATATATTTTATGTAATAGTTATTATTTTTATATTATTTATTTCATATATTTTTTAACACCAATCTTAATTATTATGTTTTAAAAAATTTAAAATTTATCTTTAAATTATTTAATATTTTTAAAAATAAATATAGATGTGAACGAAAAAACTCTTTTTTTTTTTTTTTAAAAAGGGTCACGCCTCTGCATGAGGCGTGACCCCAAAAATTTTTTAAAAAAAATTAAGGGTCACGCCTCATGCTGAGGCGTGACCCTTAAAAAAATTAAAAAAAAAATATGGGTCACGCCTCAGCATGAGGCGTGACCCATATTTAAAAAAAAAAAAAGAGTTAATGTATCTGGAGAATTAAGGTTCGATATCATGTGTACGAAGAATAAGAGATTATTGCTCACGTATCTGGGTCAAAAACCCCCATTTTAGCCAAGCAACGTGTTCCTTGCCCTTTTCTATTTCAATGCCTTTTGTTCAAAACGTGTTAGGTCTTTTTTTTTAGTTATTTTATTTTATTTTATTTTTAAGGCTTATTCAACAACAACTCAGCAAAATTGACTCCAACCTCAGCAATTCAAGTGCTTTCTTCGACGCAATCTCAAAATAGGGTTGCATGGAATAACTCCCATGAGTCTTTCCTATTGGGACACATGATATTGATATAAGAAAAATAGGATGATTAGATAATAAGGTAAAAATTTCAAAGAAGTTCCAAGTAATAAAAAAAATTATTTTATTATATTGATATTTTAGCCACAACTATTTTATATATTATGTTTGTTAACTCATTATCCTTAATTTTTGAAAGTATTAGCTAACTCTCTACATTTTTTTTTATTTTCTTAAAAACTCCCCAAACAATGCTCCTTTATTTTCTTTATCTTTTCAAGTTTTGAGAAAATAAAACAAATTGAGAACATTAGTTAAGATTTTTTAAAAATTAAGAATAATAAATTAACAAACATAATATATATTATAGTTGGGTTAAAATACCAACACAATAAAATAATTTTTTTATTACTTGGAGTTTTTAAAAAAAAATAATTTTTACCTTATCATTTAGTTATCTTACCTTCATGATAGTGCCATGTGCCTAATAAGGAGCGGATAAATGAAGGGGACACATGGGAGATTTTTTTTTTAAACTGTTATCTTCTCCAATAATATTTTATATATTTAGGAGAGAGTAGTATAAAAGAGTAATATATATATATATATATGTATGTATGTATGTATAAGATATTTTTTTACTTATTTTTTTATTTTTTTAATTATATACTGTATACTTATTTATTAAATACAAAAAAATATAAACCTATTTTTCTATGCAATCCCATTCTAAATGCATATTTAATTTCTTTTCTTTTTTTAATTAAAAATAAATAAATCAATCAAATTATTTAACTGCACGATCATTTTGTTGCCTTTAACTGAAAAAGAATTCTAACCTCTTAAGATTGGATGGAAGAAAGTACTAGCAATTCAACAACTACTTGGCAAAATTAGCTCCAATCTCAGCAAGCAGTCAACAAAATATCATGTTTTGTCAGCAGATAATATGCCCCGTCAGACAGACCATCAAAGGATGGTGGATGATGAAAGTGAATGATTGAAAAGACTAATAGATAGCAAGTTAAAAACGGAGAAAATTATAGTTATAGCTTATATTATATAAAATTTATAGTAAAATATTTTAAAAATTAAAGTTATTATTAAATATTAAAATATATTATTAATTTTAAAAAATTTATTATTAAATATAAAAAAATATTAAACTTTTTTATGTTCAATAATAAATTTTTTAAAATTAATAATAAATTTTTAAAAATTTGATGATAATTATAATTTTTAAAAATAATTTTAATTTATAAGATCTTTTATTATAAATTTTATATAATATGAATTTTTAGATATAATTTTTTTAAAAAAATAAGAATTGAATTGTGTATTATAAATATTTAAAAAATAAATAGTTGACTGATTATTTTTATTTTTATTTTTCTTAACTACAAATTGTTTCTTCAAAACCTCCGAAGTCACTAGATGTGATAAGTCACACAGAGTAAAGTCTTACCTATAATGCCATCTACCAAAAGGAAAATTTTCGTGGCAATATGCTTCCACGACATGTGAAAAGAATTAAACAAAATATTGTTATTTCATATCATTTCTCCGGTATTATATTTTTAGTTGAGTTATAACCAAAACTCTATATTTTGTAACAAACCACAGAATTAACTTAATAAATGATCACTTGCCATAAAAAAATTGTATAAATTACTTGATATCAAATTGATTAATCGTCAATCCATAGGCTTTTCCCGCAATATAACCTCGAGATTTAACAAAATAGGAATACCCTCACTTATATATATATATATATATATATATATATATATATATATATATATAGGGGTGTGTGGGTGTCAATTGCCTCATAGTTGGTGTCTTTAAAAGTGAGTAAATGACATTTACGATGAAGATTTCATACACTAAGAGATAAGAAACTCCTTACATAATAAAAGAAGCTAACAAAAAGAAGAAATAATATAAATCGATCTACCAAGAATCTATGAAAATTTGAAAAAAATTAAAGTGACTTATATCTGGGGATCGAAGGTAGAATTGTAGAGGGAGCGAAGGAGAAGAGACAAACCCAAAATGGCGGAAAATGGATGATTGATCACGTAAAAGACGAATAAATGGGTTCTAATTTCCAAAATTGTGAAATTACAATTTTGTCACTAATTTTTGAATTATACTTTGACTCCCGCCTAATCTCTCGATTACAATTTTCCTGTCTAAATTTTATCTTTTCAATTATGCGTGTGTTTGGTTTTGCGATGAGAGAAAAAGAAACGTGATTTAGCTAAAGCAATAATTTATTATTTTTGAATAAAAGAAGTTGCAAAAACGTAATTTTCCTCTTTATAACGCGCTGCCAAACACGCTATACATCTCTATAAGCTTTTGAAAAACATTTTTATCCTTTTCTTTTTCTCTCAAAATCCTTATCAGCCTTAAGCCAATATTTCCATTGTACTTTATTGTCTCATATCCACGATAGAATTTCAGTTTACACTTCAAAATACCTATGTCTCAATTACAAACAAGAGATACTATTTCCATGATTTTCTAAACATATATTCGGTGAATAGTAGCTTGAAAACTTTCCCGAACAACAGGATGACCAATAGTTTAGATACAAAGACTGATCGATCCGAAATTGAAAAATCGATTTCGGAAATATGCTCAAAATTGAACTTTGCATATTGCTGCAGTTGCAGATTGCTATTTGCAGTAAGAAGAAGAAAGGGACATTGACTCTCGTTGGCCACATGGGGATAATAGAAGAAATGAAGAAAATAATAATCGTCTTTCGACCATTAGTGAATGACTTGGCCCAAAGGTATAATTTGAAGCCCATAAGAATTGTTGGGTTAGATTAAGTGGTAGTGTTGTTTTTGGATTTGGTTGTTCATGGAGGAATACAACTTCTCTCTAGTCCAAAATTTCCCTCGTCTGTCCTGTGAATAAACATTGAATCTCTTTTCACTTTTTTTTTAAAGTAAAAATAAAACAATAAAAAAGATAAATTATACCAACTGCACCGACTACAAAGAAAAGGAAAACAAGAAAGAAACCTGAGCCGTCATGGAGCTACATATGGGACTGTTGTAGAAAGTTTACAACCGAATGTTAGGTTCAATTGATGGAAAGTTTATCTTTATCCATTAATTATATATAATGTATATTATATACTTATAATAATAATTTAATATTTTTTATTTTTTAAAGTAGGAATATAAGTGACATTTTTTAAAAAATTATTTTTTTATTTCATTTTTTATTATATTTCTTTCTATGTTGTGTACCAAACAAATGATTCATAGGTAATTTTGGGTATCATAAACTATTTAAAAACTAAGAAATGATGTTATTATACTGGACAACTATGTGATGGGATCCTTGTTATGTTGTGTTTGTGTTTTGCAGGGGATTTCAAATAAAAGAAATCTCTTAACATAATTTACTTTAATTTTATTAATTTTTTCATTTTGAAATTTTTCTCTGTGCAATACTGCACATCACGTTGTGTTGTGCAGCATGTAAATTAGAGAATTCAGACCTGCTAACTAACTTTCAGGATGCCCTTGATTATAATAGGGATGATGAGTAATATTAACCCTACTTTAAGGATTGCATAGGAGCGAAAGGTGGAAATCGTATCCATGTTCATGTTCTTGCTGATAAACATATGCACTAGAAGAAAAAGTGTTACTTTTTTAGGGTCACAATTGTTGAAAAAAAAAAAAAAAAATATATATATATATATATATATATATCTGACCATCAATAATTATTTTATCAACAATTATTTAATTGTCATTTAGTGCTGCTAAAAGTGTTGAAAAAAATGTGGTATCAATTGTTAATGACTGTCAATAAAAATTTTAAAGAAGTTTTGATCCTTATTTACCATTAAAAAAAACTCTTATCAAAATTATAAAACAATTTTCAACCGCCGCTAAAAGTGATGGTCGTGGACTACTTTCAACAATTATAAAAATTGTCGGAAAAAATCAGTAATAATTTTCAATCCAACTTTCCTTTACATTGTTCATTTTATGTAGGTAAATAAATTTTCAATTAATAATTTTATTTTCAAAAATATTTATATTAAAACAAGTTATATAAATATTTTTCTAAACTTGTATATATATCATCAACTAAAAGGTTTTCTATCCAAATATTATAAATGAATAATATATTAATTATAAAAGTATTTAAAATATAAAATCCTATCATGTCACTTAAATGTTTACAGAATAAATTCAAAATAGTAAGAATATTTATCTAATTTTCAACAAATTCTTCAGGCCCAAAACTAACTGTAGAGAAACAAAGCTCATTCACTTTCAGTCTAAAAAGAAAGATTGAATTAAAACATAAAAAGATCATATCATTAAAGTATACTCTTTTAAAAAAGTAAGAATATAAAAGGCTACAAGTGCAGATAAAAAAAAAATACTAGTCAAAACTATTCAAGCAAGCTATACTCATTAGTTTTATAAGGAAATGAGAGAACAAAGGATACAAAAAGTTGTCAAGATCACATTTCACGTTGCCAAATGCATCAAATCCCATACCACACCACAACTTTTTCCAGGTGTTGTCTATTCCTTGACAAAATTTCAACGATTTTGTTGAATGATTTAAATACATGCCTTTGAAATAGTTGGAAGTGCATCTAGTGCGTTACATTCCTTGAAAAGTATTTAAAATCATGTAACTTTATTAGTTAACATCTTGTTGATATACTTAGTACAGGAAGCCAATTTCAAAAGACATTTAAGCTAAAATGAAGGGAAGCAAGTGATCTGATTAGAGTCAGAAACTACCATGATTCAAAGCATCATTGTTGGAGGAAGATGGTATCTTAATGACATTAGGCATTTGCTAATTAAATTGGAATGTCAAGCCATTCTTGTATTTCCCATCTCTTCTTTTTCAAGTCAGGCTATCACCCTGCAAATAATCTCAACTCTCTCCGTCTCTCTGGGTGTCCCAGCTCTTCAAGAATTATTCTTATTGATATGTGGAAAGCTGTTTGGAAATTAGAAGTCCCTCCTAAAGTAAGTGATGCAAATTATCTTATGATATAAGCTACTAAGTGATCTAGTCATTCAAGTAATAAGTGAGAATTGAAATTACTTCATATTCTAGGGGTTTTTCCTTAAATTATGTACAAGTATGATGGAACAAGGAAAATCAGCAAATGGGGAAGCGGTGAAGATATATATTTAAAATAAGCACAATAACTACTAAAAAATACAGTTTTAAGTATCTATTAAATTAATATGATAGTAAAATTTATTAAAATTTAAAACCCAAATACCTTGAATAATAAATATAACTGTTTTAATATAAAGAAATCATATAATAGAAGTGATACAATATATATTAGCCAATAGAATCATACTCTTAAATTCTTAATTAAATAAAATTTATCTATAAGACTCTTTGTAACGAAATCTTTTGTAGTTTCATTCTTAATATAAATAACTAAATCATAAGCCAAAACAAAAAGGATTTTATGAAAGAGTGTGAGTCAAAGGATGGAGATTGGAAAGTATATCATTAGTCTTTCTTGGATAATGAAGATACGAAGTTTCTTGGAGAAATTTTAATGCATTTTGTTATATTTTATTTGTTTTATAAAATTTACTTTTATGACCAATATAAGAGGTGGTTATATCTTTAAAAGTATTGTGTTTGAGACTTTCAAAAATTAAAGAGGCCAAATGAAAAATTTTAGGTGGGTAGTTTAAAAGTTTTAAGAAAGAAATAATATTATATACATACAAGGTTTTTTTTCTTTTTTAAGGGGGTGACTACCTCTATAATCTATTACTTGGATCCATCCTTAAGTATGACCATATTTACTAGTATCCTAGGTCTCCTTAATTACTAGTCACAAACATGTTATAAAACACTATAAAGGCATAAAATAAAAAAGTAGTAAAGACCCCATAAAAGACTCAAATATCAAAATACAAACACAAAAATATAGAACATAACATTGACTTGGATTGATTGATAACTAGGGACATGAGATTAATCTACGATTACTTCTCATATCCAATCTAGCATTTTTAGTTAATATGATTTCATCTATTGATCTTTCACTATATTCTCTAAGTTAGCTATACAACTCATCATCATTGATCCCTCAAATTATGATATATGTTATATATAAAATATATCTCACCTAATCTCATTTATTGATCCTTCACTAGGCTCAAGATGCAATTAACACAAATAATTGGAACATCATCTACTGATCCCACATTCCAAGTAACCTACTTTTCATCAATTCTAATTGTATACAAATTCATAATGCATATTTAGGGACAGAGGGCATAAACATAGATTTATTAATAGAATATTTATGTCAATACCAATCATAATCAATTAGATAAATCAAAACACAAGGAACAAAATTACATATAAGAACAGAAACAAAAGGCACAAAAAATAGAGGAAGGATGAAAAATGTTTCTCAAGATTGAAGTCTAAGGCAATTGACCAAAGGAAAAACTATAAAATGCTATGCTGAAGTCCATCTCCTTTTTTGTTCTCCATCATCTTCCCAATCCTAGAGCTCCTAAGTACAAAGACAACCTCCAAAAACCCTAAGAAAGGTAAAAATTAATGGCGTCCTCCTTCTAAAATTGCTAAAGGACTTCTCTTCATAGGCAAGGAAATAAAGTTGTGTAAGATTGCAACATCTTGTTAATTTTTGCAGGCCATTGCCACAACTACATAATTTTTATGGTCATGTCATAATACTCTTAGACATAAAACTTAAAAATGCACCAAAATCCAATTTCGAGGCCTTTTACTTGCACCCTTAAATATGAGAACTTCAGTTATAGGATAATCTTCCTATATTTGTAACGCTAGAGAATTGATTGACACCATGATCAAATAGTTGAAAAAAATAAGAATGTTTCTTTAGCAAAAGGTGATATAAAGAGGTCTATGTTTCAAAAAAATAGCCTATAAATTAAGGGGTAATATGAGGAAAACAATACCCATAATGGTTTACTTGAGGTATGTCCTAAATTTTGATGATAAAATTTATTTTTAGGGGGTGAAATATAATATTATATGGTATGATAATTTAAAATAGTTCCTAAAGAGTGGAATAAATTATTTAAACGGGGTCATGGGCCTGAAAAATGGCAGTATAAATTAAAAGAAACCGAAATTAGAACCATATGGTTAATGAAAGAGAATCCCAGAGTAAAATGAATTAAGGCAAATTAAAACTAAAATACTAAATAAAATATTTAAAAATGATGTTGGAAAGTAAGAATAGCTTGAAATCAAAGCCAAAATAGCTAAATGAAATAAATCGAAATTGGATTGGCAAAATTATAATTTTGGGAAAATTTTAAGAAATTTGAAAGAGGAAGATTAAATAATAAAATTAAGCTCACTAAGATTTTCAAAGTTCTAAAAAATCATAGAAACCATCAAAATAATTAAAACCCTTCTGGTTTATAATTTAGACTGTCAGTTGACTGAAATTTTAACTGGATAGTTTGAGAAAGTTTTAAATCTAAAAATCTTTTAAATAAATACTTCTAATAAATTAGAGAGTCTCAATTTTCATATAAAAAAGATGGTTTTTAAAAAAGAGTATGAAACGAGCTTAAATGGGGCAATCAAAGTGTAAGGTAAAAGTATAATGATGGGAAAAAGTTAAAATATCTTTCTAACACCCTTTTATCTTGTCCACACCACCTCCCTTATGGTTAATCAACCTAATTTCTGCTCCAAGACAAGTGGCTATGGCATGATGAAGAAAAGGAAGGGAGAGAAGAAAAAGAAAGGCAAATAGGTAAGAAATAGTACATTTTCTTGCTACATGCTAGTTAGGAAACTTTTCCTTCTTTTTATATTCTTTCTAATAATGGTTTTAACTTCTTGAAAGGATGAGTTTGGTGGCTAACCCCTTAAAGAAAAGAGGAGATTCGGAGCAACCAATTATGCCATAAAGATCACCATTAGAAATGCTTTCAAACAAGGTAAATACAAGCTAGAATACTTGCTCTTTCCTTGAGTTTTTCTTCTCTCTTGGTTTGGCCTCACTATGGAAATGCTAAAGGGAATATGTTTGTGGCTGAAACATGTTAAGAATAAGGGTTTTGAAGGGTGAGAATTCATATTATGCCATTAGAATTAACAAAGAAGTTAAAAAATGGCTTATGGCTCACTTAAGGATTAGATGGACCCTAGAAAGATCCAAAGCCTTAAGAGAGCCAATTAAGCTCTCTAATATCATAATTGAATGAGATATGAATTATGGATATATTAAAGCTTTGAAACCCCCAAAGAAATAGATAAAACTCCATGGAACCTTATTCTTGAGCATGGTTTAGCCAAGGCTAAGACTAAGTACCTAGGAAGTTGTTTTGATAATTTCAAGATTATAAGTCATCTAGATATGAATTATAAATATTAAAGGAACCATTGATTTGAACTTAGAAGCCTTATTTTGAAAAGTGAAAAATTGACTGTTCAATTATTCCAAAAGAAGCAATTTGGTGTTAGACTTCCTAAATTATACATCGGATGGCTCTAATGAGTTCCATTAGAATCATATAGCTTATATTAAATGAGATTTTGGAGCCAAGAAATGAAATGATAAGAGTTGCTTCTCAAGGTACAAAAGTATGGCCATAAGCACAACTAAAACTCTAAATTGTACATATAAGGCTAAAATGAGTTTAAGTAAGGTTTCATTGATTGTTTTATGCTCTATTTGTTATGTCTAGGCTAAACAAGTGAGAGCATATCCAAGGATAGCCATAGGGCCATGGAACCAAGAAAAGAGACTAAGGGGAATTAATGGAAATTTGTGTGATAAGGTAGCTTTTCCTTCATTCTTGTGTATATATGCTTGCTTGTATGAGTGTCTTGAGTTGCTTGCATGTATTGGTTACAGATTATATGTATTGTTAATTGATTGATGATTATATGCAATTGCATGGCATTTGATGACAATTTATTGTATTTGGAATTGCTTGGCTTTTAAATAGGTAAGGCTATGCCAAAAGTCTCTTGAAATGTGTAAGGTGAGGTCAAAAGTCCCTAAATATGGGTAAAACAAAAACCAAAAGCCTCAATTGTAAATGAGACTAAGTCAAAAGTCTCTAGAAGTGGGTGAAGATAAAACTAAAGTTTATATATATTTACTTTATCTTTTTCAGATATATTTACTTTTATATTGGTAGGTTTACTTTATCTTTATAATTATTCTTTTGCTCTTCTGCAGCTCTCAATTCAAAAAAAGGCCTTATAGCAAAAATATTTATAAATAATATACATTATTTAAGGACTCTAAGTCTACATATATTAGAATATACATTTCAAAAATTTATGATATTCTCTCTACATAAGAAAAATGTTATTTTGGTCATTTGTAAATGTAAATTTCACATTAATCATGATTATCTTGGTTAGTTGACATTAATCTATGCTTTGACATCTATTATAAAGGTTAGTAATTAACAAGCCCTAATATATATATATATACATATATATATGCCATAAAGAAATAAGTAACTGGACAACATAAACGTAAACATAAACATAAACATACTAATTATTATTGATACTTAATTTAAACATTCGATTATAAGAATAAACCTTACCTACAAACATTTAATTTTTTGAGATTATATTCTAATATAGCCCTTAATCCTTTCTTACATAACATAATTGCAAAATGAGTTTTACTATAATGTTAAGAACATGAATCACATTCAAAAGCACTAACTTGTTTCTATAACTAAATTTTAGTTCCATATAGCTTTTTCCAAGCACCTTTGTTGTGTTGCACGTAAGATCTAGAAAAGAAAGTAATTGATTAATTATATGATAATTAAACTATAAAAACATAATTGTCACACCTAACAACTTGTCGAGGGTTAAGCATAATGCAAATCGAACAAAGAAAAGAGAAGAAAAAAATTAATTCCCAAAAATAGTTTTGAAAACCAATTATTTAAGTTGCTATCAAAAGTTTAATTATAAAAGGTAAAACTTTAAAAAAAGAAAACAGAAAAGTAGTCTACAAACTAAACAATTTAAAAGTTAACTGTGCATGGAGATGACATTAGGTGTCCCACATCACCCATTTTTAGAAATGGTTATCCCATGTTAGTAAACACCTAAGTCTTATATTGAATAATGAATAAAAGAGTAGTTGTAGTATCTGCTTAGTATCATAATTTAGGAAAAATAAAAGTGCATTAATTATAGTCCATAATATCATAAAAATACTAATTTTTGGGAAAATTTAATATCTATTCAATAAAAGGGTTGCAAATGATGTATTCGCAAGTATAATCATCAGTATAGTATACGAAACAAAGCACACCATTTTTTGATCCAACTATCAATAACTTTTCTTTGTTTTACACACACAAAGGAAGATGGAGAGTATAAAAAAGAATAGATTCAACGGAAAGTTTACATACCTTGTTTCTCCATTGTACTAAATCTAAATCCACGTCTCACAAGAAGAAATCATAGTTTCCTCACAAAAAATTTCTCATAGAATTTGTGTAGTGAGAAATTCTCGTAGAATTTTTTGTGGACTTTATCATAGGTTACAAGTATTTCACAATTCCTGTAATTTTTTAAAGAGAATTTTTTGAGCAAATTCTAAGAGAAGCATTGTGACAATAGTGCCATGGTATAGTGGGAATGTAGTGCCAACAATTCTCATGGAATTTTTTCAAAAGAAAAAAATATATAATAAATAGTTTTTAAAATTTTTGTAGAAAAATACCATGAGAATTATAAAGAAATAAACTCTAAATTTTTTAAAATATTCTCATGATAAAATACTTTGTCATAGTTTACAAGTATTTCACAATTCTTGTAATTTTTTTAAGAGAATTTTTTGAGCAAATTCTAAGAGAAACATCATGACAAATAGTGCCATGGTATAGCAAGAATGAAGCGCCAACAATTCTTATGGAATTTTTTTGAGAGAAAAAAATATAATAAATATTTTTTAAAATTCTTGTAGAAAAATATCATAAGAATTATAGAGAAATAAACTCTAAATTTTTTAACTATTCTCATGGTAAAATACTATGAGCAAAAAAATTTAAAAATCTTTCATATCCTCACGATGGCAAAGAAATTTCCTAAAAAATTGGGCAAATTTTTATATGATTTCTACAATAAATTGCCATGAGAATTAAAAAAATTAAAAAAAATTTTGGTCTCATGGTAATTTACCATGAAATAGTATTAAAAAAATTGCTTACCAATATTTGATTCTTATAGTTAATTATTGTGAGAATAAAAGAATTTGAAGGATAAAGGCAATAGTAAAAAAAAATTGCTTACCAATAAAATATTTGATTCTCACAAGGAGTTATAGAGTAAGGTTATCTCTATTTACGTCATTACATACTATGCTATGGTAAAAGAACTCTAGCTTAGCATTCATCGATGTACATGCTTGCAATTTATCTCTTCCAAGTTTAATTCTGAATCTTTGCTTGATTCTTGTATTTAATTAGTTTTGATGAAAGAACTTGTACTATGCATAACAAAGGGGTGTGTTTGATAACTATACTTTTAAGATGTCAAGAAATAACCTAGATAGCCACCTAAGGGTTAATTAAATAAGATTAACTCTTGGACAATCCTATATTTTAGTACTATTTTTAGAGAAGTGCTACCATTAAAGAGAAATAAAGACTTATTTTGTAACTTATTCAAATAAATTTCATTATGTCTCTATCATGCTTCTCTAAGCACATATTTATACTGGTTATACAGTATATTTTGTGTGCTAAGAATTATGAGAAGATGCTGTTGAAATTTGCTTGATTAAGTTACTTATATAAGATTTCATTAGTGATGAAGCATGCTCCAAGAATGGGATAGAAGTCATACCTTTTACATTTACAGAAAAGTTAGGTGTTAACCTTAATTGTTAAGCTAATTAAATAATGGAAAATGTTTCATAATTAAGTCTAATGGATCTTCTTGAGCATTGTTGTTGAATGTACAATAGAATAAAGGGTAATTGCTAAAGGATTACAAAAGAGTTCTTTGTGGGTATGAAGGAGTTTTTTGGGTTTACAAGTTAACTAGATGCATTTAAACAATAAGAAAGGTTTAGATGTCCTTGCTTAAAATGTAAATATATAAGGTATCATAAGTTAGATAAAGTTAGAATGCATTTGTATAAAAAAAGGTTTATACTTGATTATTACTATTGGTATAATCATGAAGAGGAATGCCCTCCATTGGCACCAATTAATGTCGAATTTTTTTAGATTTTAATCCATATGAGAAGATGGTTATGGATGTGGTTGGGATGTCATTTGAACGAAGATGCAACATGCTTGAGGATTTTAATCCAAATTATACAAAGTTTTATGACATGTTAAGCACTGCATAAACTCTATTGCAAGAGAGGTATGAGAATCATTCAATGTTGTCAGTGGCTATGAGATTATTGAGCATCAAATTTGATTATAACATTCTTGAAATGTATGCTAATGAGATATCACATTGATGACTGAAATCTTTTCTGCTAATCATTGAATGCATGTTAACTTGTACCAAATTAAAAAATTGGTTTCAAAACTTAGTTGTGGTTATCAAAATATTAATTACTACAATAAAGGATATGTTGTATTATGGCAGTGCAATCAATGGTAAGGAATGTCGAATTTACAGTGAAACAAAATTTAGGGAGGAAAGAGTACAAAAAGAGAGGTTAAAGGAAGTCCTAAACAAACAAATGTGGTATTTACCAATTGTTCCAAAACTCTAAAAATTGTTTACATATAATGCCTCAACCACAAATACGAGATGGTATTATAAAAACTATCATGATGAAGGTGTATTGTCATATCTATTAGATAGGAATGCTTGGAAGAATTTTGATCAAACTCATCTAGAATTTGAATCAAAGCCTAGGAATGTTAGTTTGATGCTTTGTGTTGATAGTTTTACTCCATTTAGTATGAGTTTTAGGCCGTACTCTTGTTGGATTGTAATTATTACTTTATATAATCTTTCCACCCAACATATGTATACAACAAGAATATATATTTTTAGTAATAATACCTAAGCTTCATAATCCAAAAAGTAAAATTGATATTTTTTTACAACCTCTAATTGATGATTTGAAGTTGTTTTGGAAAACAAGTGTACAAATATATGACATTTATATGAAACAAAATTTTAACTTAAGAGCTGTCCTTATATGAACTGTCAATAATTTTTCAACTTATGACATGTTAAGTGGTTGGTGGACAATAGGAAGAATGGGTTGTTCCATTTGCATGGAGTTGTTCAAAGGCATTTCAATTGAAGAATGAAGGAAAAACTTGTTATTTTGATTGTCATCGTTTTTACCAATGAATCATCCATTTCATCAAAATAAACAAAACTTCGTAAAGAATACCATTTAAACTTCACAACCACCATTTAGGTATTCAAGAAAGGAATTGTATAAACAAATTTAAAGATTTCCTAAAATAAGAGAATGATTAGGCTTATCCTTAAAAGGGTATGGTCAAAATCATAATTAGACTAAATAGTTTTTTTTTTTAAATTTTTCCTATTAGCACGACTCGTTAAATTCATATAATATAGATGTAATACATATACAAAGAAATGTCTTTTAAAATGTGTTTAACATAGTGATAGAGGTAAAAGATAAGATGAAACAAAGTTAGATTTAGTCATGTACTATAAATGGCCTACCTTATACATGAAGGATAAAAGCAATAGTAAAATGGTGAAATCTAAAGCAACATATACATTTAATATAGAGCAAAAGTAGATAGTATGTGAATGGGTTACTTTGAAACCTCTAGAAAGTTATGCATCCAACTTAGAACATTGTGTTAATATGAAAAGTTGCACTTTAATGGGGACGAAAAGTCCTAATTGTCATGTTTTCATAAAGAGGCTATTACCAATAGTATGCAATGGGTTATCATTCCCGATCTCTAATACCTTAACGGAATTGAGCCTTTTTTTTTTTTAGATCTTTGTATCCCTACTTTATAAATAAATAACATTAATGTGATAAAGTAAAACATTCCTATCATTTTATATAAACTTTAAAAGACATTCCCCCTTGGTTTCTTTTATGAAGCATTTACCTATTCACGAGGTGTATAAAACAATAGTGGGTGGATTTATACAATATAAGTGGATGTATTTGTCTAAAAAGTTTTTGTACATACTAAAAAGAAAGGTTAAAAATAGGGTTCATGTTGAAGGCTATATTTGTTAAGCATATATATTTAAAGGAACTTTCAACTTTATTTTCTTATTATTTTAAGTCACATGTTCACTTAAGAATTAAGAAAGTTCCTCAAAGTAATGATGGTAGGAAGCATAATGATCATCCTTCTATCTCTATCTTCAATTATCCTAGCCATCCTTATGATGAAGCTACTAATAACACTCGTTATCTTACTAATAATGAGATTAATACTATAATATTGTATGTTATTCTCAATTGTCTAAAGGTTAAATCTTTCCTCAAGTAAGATTCTTTCTTAGTTTGATTAAATATCTAATTATCCTTTCAAATGTAATATTCTTACTAATTGGGATTAATCTCTTCGTAATATAATGCAATTTGTATGTAGAGGCATTACTTTCTATAAAACATACTCTATTTAAAGAGGAGGTTGATAAAGACATTTCATCCAAATTTCCTAAATGGTTTAAAATTTATGTAAGTTCATCTAATTTTCCTAAAAGAAAGCTATAGATGATTGAAACTAAACTTCTTATATTATGTTTCAATAATGTTGTTTGTATTTTGATTAGGTTTTGAACCCTCTAAATAGAATACAAGATGCTTTGTTAGTTTCTTTAGCTTAGGTTCCTATGAGGCTTATGCATATATAGGATCAAAGGTATATGAATGTTTATAAGTTTCACACACCCTCTAGCTAAAAAGGGGGAAGACAAACAATAGTGAAGTATGTTTAAAAGGAATTAGTGATGGTCAAATTGAATTCTTATATCATAGTGTGTTAAAAGAGATTATGCAGCTAGATTTTATTGGCCTATCAGTTAATCTTTAACGGTCTCCAATTACAATTGGTATGATCTTACTAATCAGGAGACTTGAGTTTGTCCAAAATATGGAGTTGCGAATGTCAAGGCAAAAGGAACATACAAGAGTAATGACTTTTTTTATCTTTACCCAACAAGCCAATCTAGTGTATTTTACACCATATCTAAAATCAATATCTAACAAAAAGGGTTAGTTTGTTATGATTAAGACAAAAGTGAGGAATAAGACTAATGCCTCTAGTGATGATAATCTAGATATGTTGTTCCAAGATGAGCCTAATTGTTCATCTAAGTTAGTTGAAAATGACCTTGATGAGTAAGATCTAAGAGATAACATAGGTCAGAGGAAAAAAGCTGACAATGTATATACGAGCTCTTTTATTGGTGAAATTGGTGAAACAATAGAAGAAAATAATGAAATATTAAATGAGGAACTATTAGATAATGATTTATCTGAAACTAAAATAGATTTTCCTAATGATCATTATTTAGCAAGTAATTGATACAATTTAATAAGTTATTGTAATTATATTTGACTTTATAAATCATTTACCAATGCTTGCTTCAAAAATGTTTTATTGTTTTTTATTTCAAATGTCAAACAAAGGATGCAACAAGGGTGAGGGTCTTTTGCTAGCAAAAAGGGCAAAGGAAAGGCCATGTGGTAGTCTGACTCGATTCAAATACCATTAGTTGTTGCACGAACATCACCCCTTTAGTTATCTCCATAAGTAGGGACCTCACTAAGATCA
Organism: Erythrophleum ivorense; assembly: GCA_026724425.1. Classification (NCBI taxonomy): domain Eukaryota; kingdom Viridiplantae; phylum Streptophyta; class Magnoliopsida; order Fabales; family Fabaceae; genus Erythrophleum; species Erythrophleum ivorense. Next base: position 7,413,999 of record JAIUCV010000018.1, read on the forward strand.
ATGATTGCATTATCTTTTGTTCCATCTTTGTACATTTAGACTCTACCTTATCAGTCCACTTTCACTGATTTAAAGGGACTTTCTACACATATTCAAAGCATAGAGGTAGTTAGCTCATCTTCTTATCCCATTAGTTATGAGGTAGGGGCATGACTGAGTAATAGACAAATGATTGTTAGACCTTATGGTGTTGATCAAGAAGAATCCTCTAAACATATTATCTTTTTTGTACTGTAATTATTACTTCATTTGTACTCTTGCTATAAAACTCTTTTAATTTCATAGGTTTTATCCATATGTTGATTTAATTACCATATTACCTCATATCATCCCTAATAAGTTTGAGCATCGATAGGTATAATTTATTAAAGTCATTGACGTTATCATGAACTTATGATTTGCAAAGTTTAAGGCGAACTAATTCTATAACTCTTTAGGTATTATGATAAGCATAGTTAATGTGTTACTAGTATTCTTTAGCTAATTAGCTTTGCTTGTTTCTAATGTAAAAAAGGCGTACTTGGGATCGATGTATTGAGTGATAGATTTACAAGATATGGAAGAAGAAGTGTAGCATTGTAATGCATACATCTTTCAGAGACATTTACAATGAAAAAATCAAAGGTGAATGGTTTTTAAAAGTAGCCCAAGCTGAACTAGATTAGTATTAGCAAAGCGATAAGTTCAAGACTAAGTCTACACATAATAAGGCAAATAAGGCTACAAATACCAGAAGATGCCTACATAGAGTGCACATACGCCATTCTCAAAGCATAAGAAAATGATGGTAAGTATTCTTTGAATGTACTAATTTCACTATATTAATGTTTGTATTGTTTTAATTGATATAATTCTAACGTATTTATCTAAGTGTTGTAGGAAGTGGAGTTGGGTAGAAAGATTCAAATCTCTAAGGTATTCAAGAGGATCAACATAATGAGAAAAAAAAATGGGATTGGGTTGGTAAAAAAAACCTATGACATTTATGTAAGTTATTCAACTAGTTCCTAAAATAAGATTATCACTATATGATGACTATATGGTTAATTTATTTATTTAATTGATATGTTAACTTTTAAGATGGCATGTTTATTTTGATTATATACTTACTTTATGTAATTAATATTGACTTATTCTTAGTTGATGCAAACCGAGTATGAGTAGACAAGGCATAATCAAAAGTCAGGGCCAAATGACATTGACTCTTCATGTGGCTCAAGGTTATCAATGGAAAGAACAAGAGAGGCTATACATATGGGTTTAGGTCAAAGGCTAGTCTTCTTAGTTTTAATAGCACATAGAAATTTGGATATTACTTTGGCGAGCTTTCTTAGATCAGAGCATGCTTAAAGGCCTTTTTTGAGAAGAAATTAGAAGAGAAGCTCTCATTAAAACTAACTAGACAAGCTCAAGTTTATAAGGCAAGTCTCACCAAGGCTTTTGTTCAGATGCAAAAAGCCCATGAAAAAAAATTATGTCTTACATAAAGATAAACATTGAGAGAGGTGGCACTTCCCAACCTCAACTCACTCATGATGATGATGATAAGAAGGATAGGGAGGAGGGGGATGAGGATAAGGATGAGAATGATGAAGAATGATTCTATAGCTATTGTTTATGTGACATTATTATGGCTTTATAATTGTAACTTTATAATTTTGACCTTATCTTAGGTTTAATTTACTTTGTGACATTCTTAACATATTAACTACTTATTTATTGATATTTTCCTCATATATAATGCTTTTGTTATTGGTTGGTTTCATTCAAAATTTGTATTTTTGACTATTTAAAAAAGATCCACTTGTTTAACTAAGGGTTGATGGCCAAATTCAATGTAAGTAATAAAAAATTATAGTATTCTCATAAAATTTTTCCTTGAGAATGCCACAAATTCAAAATTTTTATTGTGTTCTCACAATATTTTACCATGATAACACCTCTTGTGATAAAAAATCGAAAGAACATTGGAAAAATGTACAATATTCCATAGATTTTTTTTGTGAGAATGTTGCAATTTCAAAAAAAAATTTTAGTATTTTCACGATAAAAAATTAGGAGAACATTGAAAAATTTTGCCAAAATTCACAAATTTCCTTTAAGGTTCTCATGATAATTTATTGTGAGAAATTTTGTTGTGCTCTTGCAATAAATTACTTAGAGAACAATAAACAAAATTTGTGAATTTAGGAAATTTTTTTGACAATTCTCATAATAACACACTGCATTTTTTTTGTTTTTTGCTTTCTTAGAGTAAAATATCTTGGGAATGATTAAAAAATTGCTTATTGTTCTTACAATGAAATACTATGAAAAAACACACAAAAATTGATAAATTATAGTAAAAATTTTATGAGAAAGTGACAAATTTCATCATAATTTTTGAAAAAAAAAATTCCTACAGAAATTTTGTTAATATTCTTACAAAAAAATTCCTTAAGAATTATAAATTTGTATAACTATTTTTTAACAACCCAAAATTTATAATAATTTTTACAAGAATAATAATTTTCACAAAATTTTAAAATTTTTATCATGAAAATTTTCGATAAAATTTTCTTGTTTTCTTGTAGTGTCTTCGCCATAATCAAAAATTAAAGTTCCATTAAGCGCTATTGATATTACAAGATGGTAGTTCACAAACATTCTATCATCTAGACTGGAACGCCAACCATAGCATACCACTCAACTTTTGGAAAGATCATTAGCAGGTAAGCATATCATTATCTCCGTCATACAGTCCGAGTCTAAGCCGCAATCATTGTCACATTTAGCAAACATCATTGTTGCGAAGAAGAAAGTAGAATGATTTATTGAGGATAATCTTCCAAGAAGAAAAATGTTACACTAAAGTTTTGAGAATAAAGATAATCTTCCCCAAGATCAAAAAGTGGTCTCTGACTATTATATTGAGGAGAAAGAGAATTATTAACGTCAACCCTAATTGAGATGCAAGAGAAGAAGCGAAAAGACATGACAATCAAACTGAAGCATTTGTTAACGTAGACATGAATAGAATAACAAAAAATCAGGTAAGAAGTGTCTCTAGTTACATTAATTGATCAAGTTGGTAACCCTTTTAGGTAACTTATTGTGACTTAATTGCCAAATAGAGCACATAAAATAAAACCAATTACCTTAGTTAAGTATGACATAGTCAAATACAATATACCATATGTGATTAATTCACAATGAATTCAGTAATTTAGCTAATTAACATTGATAAGGAATATATATTCATACAACGAATTAATTAAGAGAAATTTACAGACTACAAAAATCAAGGATTTGATATAGAAATTTTAAAATATGTATTCTAATATATTAGACATGAATAAAATAATAAAAAATAAAAAGCTTCTACATATTCCGGTTTTATTTTAGAATTGTAAATTAATTGTTATGATAGAACCATAACAATGACATTAATTGATTAACTACCATACATTGAACTCAAATAAAATATTCTTTATTACTTATCATAGAGTCAACTCAAATAAAATAAAAGCAATTACATTAATTTATTACATTCATAATTAATTTAGTGTATTAACTATCAATGAAATCAATGAAAATAGCAAAGTTGTCAAATTTGTGAATTTAAGTAAATTCACAAAAAAAAAGTAAACTCGTAACGTAAATTCGTATCGTAAATTTGTAAGAATTTATATTTATTAATAATTACATATAAAGTACAATATATAAAAAGAAATTCATCTAAATATAATTTAAATTAGACTAATTTCTTAAAAAAAATTATATTTCTCAGTATAAAAATTATAATCAAATTCATATATAAATATTATTTTTGTATCTTTTTTTACTGGATCATAATCTATTTAAGAATTTTTATTTGTTTTTAAACTCAATTTGACTCAATTATATAGTACCTCGTCAAACTCAATTTAAGAAACATTGAGTTAACTAAATATATCTGAGTCAAAGGTGAATTACACTAAATTTATATTGACTCCGAATTTATAAACGAATTGACACAATTTTCTTAAGTGAAAATTTAAACTTATTAAAATAAAAAAGTCGAATTTAACAACAATGAAAAATAGATTCAACTTAAAATGAAATATAGATTATTATCTTACTTTATTAAGAGAAATTTATGGACTACGCAAATTAAAGATTTGATGTGGAAAATTTTAATTATGTATTTTAATATATTAGACATTGAAATTGATATATCACTTCACAATTAATCTCTCTATTAATATATAAAAAATATGCATCATATTGCACCTGTAGGGTACAATTGTTTCCACCAAAACTTTCATATTCTTAATTGATTACATTGGTAACCCTTTTAGATAATTTGTTGTGAATTAATTACGATATAGAGTACATAAAATAAAATCAATTACCTTAATTAAGTAGAATACAGTCAACTCAAATAAAATATAGATTATTACCCAATGTGATTACATTCACAATGAATTTAGTATATATAATAGCTAAGATTGATAAGGAATATATAATCATACAAGGAATTAATTAAGAAAAATTTATGGACTACAAAAATCAAGGATCTGACATAGAAAATTTTAAATATGTATTTTAATATATTAGACATGAATAAAATAATAAAAAATAGGAAGTTGCTCCAAATTCAAGTTTTATTTTAGAAACCTTAAATTAATTGTTATGATAGAATCATAACAACGACCTTAATTGATTAATTACCATATAGTGAACTCAAATAAAATATTCTTAATTAATTATCATATAGTCAAGACAAATTAAACAAAAACAATTACATTAATTTATTACATACATAATTAATTTAGTATATTAATTATCAATGGAATCGATGAAAATAGACTCAACTTAGATTATTACCTTATTTGATTAAGAAAAATTTATGGACTAAGAAAATCAAGAACGTGGTATAGAAAATTTTAATTATTTATTTAATATATTAGACATTGAAGTTGTAATATCACTTTACAATTAATCTCTCTATTAATATATAAAAAATATATGTATCATATTGAACTTGTAAGGTACAACTATTTGGACTTAAAAGCTTCACATTCTTCACAATCACATAAATTCTAAAATCCTGATAAATAACACTTAATTAGTTCAATGATTAAAATATACATTATAAATGAAATTAACGTAATAAATACAAACTTTAGCATCTAAAAGTACTATATCAATACAATAGATTTCTTCAAAGAGGTGAAATCCAAGTATAGTTTACGAGCGAACAACCCTTGCCTTTATTCTTCAATTTTCTTCAATGGAGTTATATCTTTTATATCATTATATCTTGAAGTCATGTTGAATGACTAAACCTGACAGAAGAAAAGAAGGATTTATGTGCAAGCCTATGTGGGTAAGGAAATGAAACAGCAAGAAAAGTAGGGTAAACAAAATTTTAGGATAAGAAATAGTAACATATACTCTGAACAATGAAGTCAATCGTGAAGAATAACCAATCATGAATAACTACATTAAATAACAAAAGATTTAAATGGACAACTTGATTTCAAAGAAATGCATGTTAAATTTCTGCTAATTCCTAACCAAAAGAAAAAAAAAAATTAAAACTTACATGAGAAAACCTTTTGTCAATTAGATTTTATAAGAAGTAGCAATTAATGAGGAGCCAACAATTTCAATATTGAAGAGCATTAAACACACTGTTAGAATGAAAAAGAGAAAGAATATACTAATTGAGAAATATTGAAGAGCAACTCCGTGCTCTGGAATGAGAAACAATTAGATTTAATGAGGAGTGGCAATTAATATGGAGTCAACAGTTTCAATAGTAAAAAATATTAAATACATGATCAAAATCAAAAAGAGAAAAAGTATACTAATTTTCTCCTCCAACTGCCGGTGTGCTCCGAAGGGAGGAGGAAAAAAAAGGAAGTTTAAAAAAATTATAATTTTATTTTTATAATTATTATTTAATATTTTTTAATAATAATCATTCAATCATTAAAAATAAAAATATTACAAGTATTTTTTATTTATAAAATCATCATTTTATTTTTTATTTTTATTTTAATTTTCTATGAACTAAACAGGTCCTTACAAATTATATGAGGTGGGTTAAATATGTTAGCCAATATTTAATAACCACGTTATGAGATGGAATTACTTTAATATATTATATAGACTAATGGATGGTAATATCTTAACGAATTTCACTTAAAATGATTTTTTTATGACATGATTTGAAAATTTTAAAAATTATTTTAAAATAATAAATAAAATTAAGAGATGAAATCTATTATTTTAATCTAATATAAAATTTAAAACTAACACCCATGTCAAATGAGTTCACGCACAACGTAGGTATATAGCTGGTGGATTATAGAAAGCATATCTTTTTAAGTTTTTGCACGTCTTTGATCAAAACATAAACTTACAATTAAAAGACGGTAAAATCTTTTTCATTTTCTTGAATTTTAGCTCTTTGCACTCTCACACAAATGTGTGTGTGTATAGTTCTAAAATAATTATATTATATCAAGATTTTAAAAAATTTATTTATCAAATAAGCTTTTGGTCTTTGAAATTAAAACGAACTTTTTTATATACACAAATTAAAATCAATTTTGTTCATTGCCTTCTCATGTAATCCAAAAAAAAAAGTCATATGTTCCATATTTAGGCCTTAAAATTTATATAATGTTATTTTTGAAAAGTAATTATAATATATTAACATTAAAAATTATAGCTCAATCAAAAATTAAAGTTCTTAAAGAATGAGTTCACAGAATCTAAAATTTAATTGAATTGCTTTTTTAAAAAATGAATCATTGTATATGTAAACTAAGGGATATTATTAAACTAGACTAAGAAAAAGATAAAGATAACATCGCTGTCAATTAAATACTCCATTATTATTTTTTATATCACTTTATCATTTAATAATATAATTTCATTATTTCATTTTGTTAACCAACTATTTATACCACTTTAATATTTAAAAAGATAAAATAAAAATAAAAATTATATTTTTAACTATTAAAATTCTGACAAAAAATTGTGAAGTATCAATAATTTTATTTTTTTAGCCAATGAATCAATAACCAATAATTAATCACACTGGTCCCAAGAGACTAACTCAAATGAAGTTGGTGAGGGTTGGGATAAATGATGGTAAATTTGATATTCTTTTTATCTAAAAAATAATTAATCACACTTATTTAAATCACCAAAATAAAATTTTTATAAATTAAATATAGGTGAAAATGTATACAACTTATTAAATTTTAAATTATGGATTAATAATTCTTGTAACTATTAAAATTTTAAAATAAACCCCTCACATCATGTGTTGAGTAATCTTTTATCTTTAATAAATTTATTATTTTATTAATAAAAACGCAATATAAATTTAGTTGGAATGTAAAATATAAAAAATGTTTAAAGAAGGATTAAAAATAATTTTGATAATAAAATGATTTTTATATTTTCATTTTAAAAATAATAAAAATATATTAAATAATGATAACACTAAAATATAATAAATATTACATAAAATTATATAAAAAAATTATATTTGTGGAAACCGAATCAAACAAGTTTAGTTTATTATTAAAGTACAATTTTTATCAGATAAATATATTTTAAAAATAAAAAACACTTATTTACAAAAAACAATCTCAGAAAGTACGTACTGTCACACGTGGCATTAATTTGGAGCCACTAAGTGATATACTGAAGGCCCTCCCCTTTAGCAGACAGCGGTGGTAGCTTTACAGAGTATACAACAGTTCGGACAGTAGTATTGGTGTGTGCATAGCAAAAATGGGAGTGCCCAACAAAAAGCAAGAGAGATAGAGAGAGGGGGTTGCGACTCTGATTAAACGTACTCTATCCTCCGCCTCACTTTTTCTCTTCTCCCTCTTTCGCTCACTCTCTCTCTCTCTCTCTCTCTGAGGGTTGCAGAGCTGCAGCTACGACCGAAGAGAAATTGGATTGAGAATTTTCTCTTTATATTCCTAGGCTTTCTCTCAGTAATTTTCATCAGATCAATCAGGTAACTGTTCCTTGTCTTTTTATCTTAATTTTTCTGTGATTTTATCGCATGAATCGGTTCTTGTTTTCAGTTTGGATCGGCTTTGTTTGTTTGAAAGGAAAGGGAATCCACTTTTCCTGCTAATTTTTTGAGTTTTCCGTTGAAGGAATTTTGTAGACATTACTCTGGAAGTTTCCTGCACAGGAGACTTTGTAAATTGTTCTATCCTGCAAATTTTAGGGTTATCGTGAGAATTTTCTGGGTTTTACTGGTGGAGGAGTTTAAGCTACTTCACGGTATTAATATTTTTGTCTTTATCATTCTCTAATGATGTTGGGCCTAATTTGTTTTTTTAGGGTTTGTGTTCTCGTGAATCTAAGGTTTGGATCCTAAACTGGGGACATCTTCTTCGGTAAGCTTTTCGGCAATTTTTGGTTTTGAAGGCTGTTGGTTGTTTACTCTTAAGTTTTAGTGATCTATTTGGCTAGAAAAGGCGGGATACAGGAGACAAATTATAGAGAAATGAAGAGTTAAACATTTGGTTTGCATGATATTTAAATACATGCAGGATGTGTGTATATATGTGATTTGTGAATGTTTAATTCCTCAATGCCTGTCATTTCCCTTTTGCCTGAACATATTATCAGGGTCTCTGGGAACTTTTCTTGATGTTCAGCAATTGCTTTTCTGCCCGCTTTTGTAACATAAAATGTTGAAATCAGTAACTTTAGTTTAAATGTAACGCATTTTGCTGCCACAGAAGTACAGAAATGACTTACTAGAGCTAACACACTCTACGATATGTTACAGAAATAGTTGAATCTCAAGAATTATTGGGAAATTTTTGGTTCTGGTGTCCATTTAAAAAGGGAGGACCGGAGGATAACATATTTTTAAATGAAAGAGAAAGTAGGTAGGGAGGATTACATTCTTCACCATTGAGAATTGATTCATTGTCATTCTGCACCCAAAAGTTCATATAGCAACCTAGTTCAGAAGTAACTGCGAAGTAGGAAGTTTTAAACTCTAGAGCTTTAGTCCCTAAAATGTGCACTAAGATTTTTACATGCGTTTAGCTATCCCTCCTTTGTACTTTATTTACTGCCCATGTTGCATGCATGTAGCAAAATATCTAGCAGATAGGTTTTAATTTGCTCTGTTTTAAGGTGGTTTTAAACTGGACAAACTGAGCCACTTAGTGACGTTATTAATTACCAACAAAAAAACATATTTTAGGCAGCTATATATGATTTAATTTCTAAATTCTAATTGCTTTCCCTTATGAATTTCTGAGAGATGTCCAGCTGCAAGCTATTATTTTGACTTTATTTTTTTTCACTTAATATTACGTTTTTGTTGTTCTTTTTTATGACCATCTTGTTTCCAGAACTGCAAGTAATTCTAGACATATGTCCTTTTAAACTTGATGTATGAACTGGTTGAACCGTCTTATAGGGCCTGCTCATAGTGGGCATCCTTGATATGGGGAATGCTGGATTGTTTCTTTATATAATTTTAAGCCAGTTGATAACTTTATTTTTGCCCTCTACGAAATCTGTTTTCATTTAAAAAGAGCTTAGGTCATGGTACTGCACATAATTCCTGCTTACATTAGTTGAATATAGGTACTTATTTCATTCATTTTTCTCTTTTAGCATCTTTTCCATGGAAGACACCGACTCTGTTGCTACATTGATGGTTTCTACAACCTCTAAGATACAACAGCTGCAAAAGGCATTTGCTGAACTTGAAAGTCATCGAGCTGTAACCCTTAACTTGAAATGGAAAGAACTTGAGGAGCATTTTCATGGGCTTGAGAAATCCTTGAAGAGACGTTTCCATGAATTGGAAGACCAAGAGAAAGAGTTTGAAAACAAAACAATAAAAGCTCGCGAAATGTTGGAGAAGCGGGAAGCAGCTGTTAAGGCCAAGGAGCAAGCTTCGCTGGAGAGGCTTCAAGAGAAAAGAGATGCTGCTATATTTGCTATTGTTAATGCTCGAGAAAAGCACAGGAAGGTTTTATCCAAGGATTTGGCTGTCGTATCTAATGGGGTTCAAGAGGTACCTGGAGTGGAGAAGAAACCAGGACATGCCACATCCATGTCTGCTGAAGGTAGCTTAGAAGACATGAAAGATTCTCATGAAAGTGGAAATGTGGAGGTGAAGTCTTATCCTCAGTTGGTTAAACTGTGTGAAGAGATGAATGCAGGAGGACTTCACAAATTTATTTCTGATAATCGTAAGGACCTTGCTGCCATAAGGGAGGAGATTCCGCTTGCATTGAGAGCTGCCCCTAATGCTGCACTTTTGGTTTTGGATTCTTTGGAAGGATTTTACTGTATGGAAGCATCAAATCAAGATGGAAAGAAGGATGCAAACTTGTTGGGCCTTCGTCGAACCTGTATTATGCTGATGGAGTGCTTAAGTGTTTTGCTAACCAACTTGGACTGTGTTTCTGATGTAATATCAGAAAATATTAAGGATAGGGCTAAGATAATTGCTGAAGAGTGGAAACCAAAATTGGATGCCCTTGACATGGATGCTAGCAATGGGAATTCCTTGGAGGCTCATGCATTTTTGCAACTTCTAGCCAGTTTTGATATTGCCTCTGATTTTAATGAAGAGGAGTTATCCAGGCTAATACCAATGGTGTCTCGGCGTCGGCAAACTGCTGACCTATGTCGTTGCCTTGGGCTGTCAGAGAAAATGCCTGGTGTGTACTTGTTCTTTTACTAATGTTTAGAATGAATCAATACCTTATGCAAACCTGATACAACTAATTGAAAAGATTGTTTTTCCTTTATTATACATACGTTTTGGCATCTAATTATCCCTTATATCAATATCAATTTCCTTTTTAGATTATTTAATTCTCTTGTTATTGTAAATTGCTTTCTTATTTATCTTTTTTTGATACCAAACCATTTTGTTAAAGTATCAATGCCTGCCAAGACTCTATTTCAGTGACAAAATTTTTCCAAAGGCCTACAAAATTTTGATAATTGTATATTTTGTATAGCCAGTCTATGTGGATATGCCTGCTTGGTGCTTCTTGTCAAAACTAATGAACAGAAATAGTAAAGGAAACTTGAAGTTTAATGATTGTTTGGCTTTCTTGGAAGTAGCTGGAGGCTATTGAAGGGTGTGTACTGGTGTGCTAGCACTTACAAAGATCATTGGTGGACAAGTTATTAATATGATAACAATTACATGATAAGAGAATCTGTGGAACTTGGCAGATTACAAGTCAGCCGCAATTGACTTGAAGCAGAACATGAATTCAATAGTTTGTTAATTTGGAGTATCACTAACATACTTTGGAAAACATGTCCTATGCATGGATCTTGCATTTGTAATTATGATAGGCAATTAAACTATTGAATCTGTTAGTTTAGTGCTTCATTTTTACTTTTTGGATGTGCAGGTGTTATTGAAGTTTTGGTGAACAGCGGGAGGCAGATTGATGCTGTTAACTTGGCTTTTGCTTTTGATCTTACAGAACAGTTTTCTCCCGTGCCTTTACTAAAATCTTACTTGAAGGATGCTAGAAAAGTTTCTTCTCCTGTCAAAAGTGTTAACTCTTCTCCCACAGTACAGGTGTGTAGTTAAGTCTCTGCTATGTTAAATAATCATTCCTACTGCTCTTGCTCTTCTTTGATGCTTTTAAATAGTTATCTGAAATAATATTGGGGTCTAATTCTTGTTTGCACTAGTAATTGAAGTTACCTAATTGAGGTATAACATGGTAAAAATCTTGTGAGTTTGGCATTTGTAGAGGAATGTTTGCTGTTATGGAAACTAGCTTTATGGTAAAAGCATGTGTTAGCATGATCTATTATAGTGACCCAAATTCATACTCTTGCATCTATTCATTTGTGCTATATCTGGAGTAGTCAGTTTTGCTGGTTGCCAAAATTTGTAGTTTATGTAATTAGGGTGAACATCTATGTTGAAATTTGTGGTTAGAGCAAAGATGTGGTGATTCTGATAAATGGGAGGGCTTGCTCACTTGTACACACTGTAGGCCTCTCCTTTATTATTGTACTAAACTAGATAAATCTGGAATGGATAGCTGCAAGATTCCTAGATAATAATAAACTCCTAACCTTTAACACTCCCACTTATGGTGACCCAAATTCATACCAAGGCATTTAACAACACAGCTCCCTTATTAGTGCCAAAGTAAATTCAGCCTAATAATCCCAGATTTGAAACCTAAAATTCATATTGTCATAATCATGGGAAATTTGCTATATTTCTGAAATATTAAAATTGATTCTAAAATATTGGCCCCAAAAACTGGTTTTAAAATATTCAGATGTCATCAAATGTTTTTTTCAGATACATGTGTAATTTAAAATTCAATAGCATCTCATCATGATAATTATACGTGAGCAGAACCGATATACTTATGTGTATGTGCATGCATGCACATGTGTATTTACTATGTGAGGCCTCTCAAGTCTTCTTTGTACATTGTACATTTTTATTGCTCACACATCAGTTTGTTCCCTCCTATCTCTCACAGATGAAGCCTTACCTAATACATATGGTAAATTTACTTTCTGTAATTATGTTATCTATTTCCCATGATCAGTGTTTGGTTTGAAATATGTAAAATTGATGGAAACCTGATACGTCTGCCAAAATATCTAAAGAAAATACTATACATTCTGATAGTATATTTTCTTTTGTTGCAATTGGTTTATAAACTTCCAAACTATAAGCTAAACCAAACTGAGGACTTCTAATTTTTGTTCTACTGATGCTAACTAAAGCATTTGTGTGGTTTTAATGGAGGACTTTATGAGGGTGTGGTTTTCTGAAACATTCCTATTTGTTATCGGTTGTATAGTATGTCCATTTCACTCGAGACTCATACCTTGGCAAAATTAGAACAATCCCATATCAATTTTGCTTTCTAGAAACATTTGAAAGAATATCATTCCAGGGAATGAGTAGCAGGTACAAACATCCCAAAACTAATTTCTTGCTTTCTTTGTTTCTTTATATATAAAATAGTGTTAAATTGCAATTGTTAGATATAATTGTGGTTATTGGGTGTTGATGTTGTCATGCACTTTCTGCCACATTTACCTGTTTTATCCTACTATCAGTCTAACTGTAAATACCTCAATATTTGCCACCTGCCCCAAGATGATGCCTTGATAGCAGAGATTCATTTTCTTCTGGGGCTATCTTCATTGCAATGTGTGCTGGTGTTTGAGGCTTGAAATTGGTTGAAAAATATGTTTAAATATCGTGAAGGTGCTTGGGTATTCACAATGACTTGCTGTTGTTTCAGATTGAGGTTAATGAACGAGAACTGATTGCTCTCAAGGTTGTAATCAAGTGCATTGAAGAGCATAAACTTGAAGAGCAGTATCCTCTTGATCCTCTCCAGAAACGAGTCCTCCAACTAGAGAAGGCCAAGGCTGACAAGAAGAGGGTAACTGAAGCAACAAAACCTCAACCCAAGAGACCCCGTGCTAATGGTGTGGGATATGGTCCCCGTGTTACTAACATTCCTGCTGACAAAATTTCCTATGCTAGAGTTGCTGATAGGTACCCACAGTATGTGTATGACAGACCTTACATGTACACTGGACCAACTGACAATCACTGCCCTCCAATCATGGGTTCTGGGACTTATAACCTCTCTCCTAATCATGGCAACTACTTTGGAAATGGCTATCAGTATCAAGCTACATACCTCCACTAGTTAGCAGAGATGTTGAACAGGTGACTATGATCCTTTTGTTTAATATTTAGTCTTAACCCCTTGAACTGTTCGATGTTGCACTTTATCAATGTAGTATTTGGGAATCACTAAGACAAGAAACTTAAATTTAGCTGTTGTACTAGAAGATATTCTGATTCTCTAATGTATGCACTATGCTCTCGTTTTGTACAACGCCTCTGTATATGTCTTTTTTTATCGTGTACTACACTTGTCTATGCTTCTGATGCACTGCATGGAACATTATTGATCATGGTGCTTATATGTTTAAATCTTGAAAAGCATAGACTAACGTGAGAGCCATTGTTCCCACTATAATCAGCATTGTTCTTAAATTTTTTCTTCCTTTGTTTTTCTGGATACCATGTTTACAATTTTCTGTGGCAGTGTGTTATTGCAACTATGCACATTACACAGGGTTCTATCTGAATTTGACATGAAATTTAGTGTTAACTTAGATGGATTTATGTATGTTGTTGTAATGTTGTGCACGATTGTACCTGTAATGGTTGTGTAAGTGGTTATTTAGTAAAACTGCCATGTGTGGCAACTGATCTCCAGATCGCTAGTCCCCCCGAATATGATGCCTGAGAAAAGGAAGAAAAGAGAGAGGGAGAGGGGGGGGGGGGGATAGAGGGTAGAGGGGAAGAAAGAGAAACAAATAATCCGCAGATTCACTGCCCGCTCTGAATAGATATACAAAATTTTGCTTTTGGCATATTAAGTTATGGTGCTGACTTTGTATGGATACTGGAATCGGTGTTACAAAAAGTGAGGTGAGGGACGACAATACAGAAGATTTTAAATTTTTGCCTATGTAACATTGACCAGTATGCTGCATTATAATGGCTGTGCAAGATCCTGTTTCAGTCAGTGGCCTGGTACAGTTGCTGAGAAACGGATTGGGTTAATACTTTATTCTTTGGTTTGCGTAAATATTTTAAATTTATTATTCAAATTTTTATTATTTTAAGAATATATTTATTTTGTAAAATTAATAATTTATTCATCTTTTTATTTTTGAACTAAATTTATATAATATACTAAAACAACAATAACTAAGCATGTTATATTATGCAATTTATCTCCAAAAAATAAGTTCTTGTTTTTTGAAACAATTATCCTTTACATAAAAAAAAGTTTTCCCAAAAAAAATTATAAATTATTAAATATTTTTACTTATTTATATATCAACATAATTCATTAAAACAACAATTACTAGTTATGTATAAGAAATTATTTTTGAGAAATTATTTTCTATAAATTATTACAATTTTATATAATACTCCTTCCAGTTTAAAATATAAAGCATTTAAAGAAAAAAATTTGATTTAAAATGTGAATCACTAGGCAATGATTATTATTATTTTTATAATACCTTTTATTTATTTATAATAGTTGTATTAGAAATCCTTTATTTAATAATAACAATTGTATTAATAATAGGGGTAAGATTAAAAAAATATGATAATATTTAAAAAATTTAAGAATATAATTAATTTTTTTAAATAATATAAATTTGTAAAAAATAACTTATATTTTACATTATATTAAAACAACAACCACTAGCCACGTCACATTATGCATTTATATAATATATTAACCCAGCAACCGATTGTTATGCCTTGTCATGCGATTGTTTCTTCCCTATTTTTCTTGGTACACCTGCCTTTAAACAAGTTCAAAAAGGCCTTTTTATAGGGATTTTGCCTTCACCTATGTAGATTGGATAAATCCAACTGTCGATTAGGTATTGAGGCAAATTCAATGAAAATTCAAATATAAATATTCAAGATTGATCAGGTATTGGCATACAAGCGCCAATCCATTTCTAGCTTACAACGCAGCGTGTGCGCGCGCGCACACATACATATATATATATATATATATATATATAAAGATTTATGTATTAGTTATTTGGTTAGTTATTTAAGTTTGTTTTAATTTTAACATAATATTACATAGTCATTTACCCAGTAAGTAGAAGTGTCCACTCTATTGTTTTATTTATTTACTCTAATGCTATATCTTGCAGGTATCTTTCGTTTATTAGATTTACTGTGGACAAATATTTTGTTTTAACTCGCGTTGAATCCCTGGGAGGGTTGGGTATCTCGTGAGATATAGGACGGGAATGGAATACACTATAAGTAAACGAAATAAGAACAGATAATAAAAAAAGCCGTTTTAATTCACCCATTTCTATCCATGTGAATGTAGTTTTCTCAATGTGTTTGCACTCTTCATCCCGTCTCATTTCTTTTTGGTGCAATTAAAAAGCAAATAAACAGAGTAACCCTTGAACCTCCATAATTAATGGCTTTAGATGCAGTCACCCACTCGGTAGATGATGACTAAGAAATTTAATTCATGGCAGCAAAAGCACAACAAATCCAAGTAGTCATCATATAATTATAGAAACCACAAAAATTGCAGCACTCAATTAGTCCTTTCTTTTTTCCCACCTTTTAATTTTATTTGTGGATTTTTTCTTTCTTCATTTTTTAAACTAAATATTGAAATTAGTTAAAATATTTAGGAACTCTGGCTAAAAATATTATCTTCTAGTGATTGCTATTTTAGTCACAGGTATTCAGATGAGTTTCTGAGCTGTGTGCTAACAGTCTTCGCTGGAACATGCAAGGCAAAGATGATAAAGTTATTAAGTCTTATAAGTGACAATGCAATGTTGAAAATGTATGGAGCCCAACTATATTGGACCGAGCGATTTATAGATGACGTATGAGAATATTATGGCAATAAGGTAATCGTTCTTAGTTTGACAGCAACACAAATGACACGTGGCACAAGCTCATTAGCTCTTGGAACCTATTTGGTTCAAGCCATGTAAAGGCAATTCTTTTGCATAATTTTTGTACCGTATTTATTAAATTCTTGTAATTATTAATCAATAACATTTATCTTTTGTTATTATTATTTTAAAAGTAGAGTATGAATATTATTTTTCATTTTACCTATTTAACATTTTATTCTCTTTCTCTTTAATTATCTAATATTCTTTCAACTATACAAATCTTAAAATTTAGGGCAACCCCGACTAATGGTAATTTGGTGTTGTGAGCTCATCATACACTTGGTGTGAAGTTGGGCTTAGCATACTAATTACTAAGAATAGGCAAGGTAACTCTTAGGGCCTATGCCTAAGATAAATTATATCAACTTCTCATATTGATTAATCTTCCCTCTCTCTCTCTCTCTCTTTGTGCATGTACGTGTGTGTGCGTGTGAGAGACTTGGAGAAGTTATATTTGGCAGTAGATTTGATCACCAAGTCAAATTCATTAAGAAGTATATTGGAGTTGTTAAAATAGTTATAAAAAAAACCCAACCTATAATGACAACAACGCAAATGACATGTGGCACAAGCTCATTAGCTTTTGGAGTTTGTTTGGTTCAAGCTATGTAAAAGCAATCCCTTTACATAACTTTTGTACAATGTCTATTATATTTTTATAATTATTAATCAATAATATATATCTTTTTTTATTGTTGTTTTAAAAGTAGGGTATTAATGTTATTTTTTAATTTACTTATTTACTTTTTTATATTTTCTTTTTCTTTACATACCTAACATTATTCCAACCAAACAAGTCTTAGAATTTGGGGCAATCCTTAGTAGTGGTAATTTAGTGTGGTGAGCTCATCATACACTTAGTGTAAAGTTGGGCCTGGCATACTAATCACTAAGTCTAGGCAATGTGACTATTAAGGCATATGCCTAAGATAAATTATATCAACTTCTCATATTGATTATTCTTTTTTCACCTTTCTCTCTCTCTCACACCCCGCAACTAACAACGTGATCGGCACAAGAGATAGCCAATTTTTTTTATATCACAACCAAATAGGACAATTACAAATCATATATGCATTATATAAATTCAGTTCCAATAGACTCTTGTAGAATTGTAGAAATTTCGGTAGAGTCTCTCTTGTAAATTGGACCTTCTAAAATTTTTACAAATCAGTCAGTTAGTCCAAAACATCAAAAGGAAATTTAGCTATCCATCCATACCAAAGTACATCAGTTTTTCGGGGTAGGAGACCCTATCTATGACTCAGTGGAGCTACATATAACAATCTACCGTACAAAATGAATTCCAATGCAATAACAAAACATGCCCACGCAAACAAATGCGGGGCTCACCAAAAGTACAGGAAAAGTGCCAGTGCTAAGCTGCTAATAAGGGATTGGACTCAAACCTACTATCTGAAACAAATTAAAATAAAAGGAGTGAAATGATGTTTAGTGAGTAAACAAGGCTAACTATACGGCGTAAGAACATTATAACATTAAAATCTTATTAAAAATAGCAATTCACAAGTGAAACTTTGAAAGTGATTATTAAAAAGAAATTTTCAAGTAATTCATGCATAAGATGCAATGGGAAGCATCTAGTCAACACTAATTGAGTCAGACGTAGAGCACACAGCTTGCGAGGGTAAGTAACACAAACGTTAAGCAACTTGCTCGCAAAAATGAATATAGATCCACGTATGGTGCCCAACCACACGGGACTAGCAACAACCTTGCTAGTTGGGATACTTATCACAGTGCACTATGGTTAACCTTTATTGCAATTAGTTGCAGGGCTTCGAAACAGATAGCTCCCACAAGAAAATAATCTCAAAAATATATGCTAAAGTAAATCAATTTCTAATTTACATATACTTACAGTCCCAACATATGACAGAGTACATCAGTAAGTAATTTCATAATCCAGAAATACTTAATAAGCATTTTGATGAGTAAATATTCCAAAAACATATTTAAGAAAGTAAATTTATTAACGTAAATAATCATAAATGCATTTCAATAAAGTAAATACAATAATTGAAGAGTATTTAACTACAAACCTTGAAATGAAATGTATAGCCGGTATTATTTACTCACCTTCTCTTTTTTGTTCTTTTAAATAATATAGAAAAAGAAATTTCCTATTATATTCTCCATCAACCCTGTGGATACACCTAACTCTCCGAATGCCCTATACACCAAATTTACAAATTCTTAATATTTGAATAACTTCAATGGTTAATTATATAAAATATATCATGTTGACCCAACACCTAATATTAACAAATTTTTCTTTAACTATGGTAATTTGCTACACCCCTTTTACAACATTTATAACTTTGTCTGCAAGGAGTTAAAATTTCTCAAAAGATAATACACTCCTTAATACCCAAACTTGAAGATCTTGGATGCTCTTTACTTAAAAAGGAAAAAAAAATTACAATATCCTAGAGGCCTAAGATATTATTGCATAAAAAGAATAGACCAAAGCAAGATATCTACATATTAATATGGCTCAAACTATCCCTAAATAGCATTCAAGGAATTAACCACTTTAACTATCGATTATATGGTCCCAAAATCCTCAAAATCCTAGTTTGTAAGCTTATGGAAATTCACCTAAATTTAAACTAAAAATAAGAAGTTTCAATGCCACTCAAATCCTAAAAGTTCTAGTGCTAAAGCTTTTATCATTATAAGAGATCATAATAAAAGTATAGTTATTCGAAATTTACACCAATCTATTCCCCTCATTATTGATAATTCACTTAGCCGAGCACACATCAAAATAGTTACATTCACATGCATACACTACATTGCAATGGGCACCTCTTGCTATAGATGTGATAATGAAAAAGCACCATCGCAAAGCAAAGAGGCTTACAAGAGTAAAGTTGAAATTTTTATCACCAAAACATAACTCATGCCTTGGCCCTCCCAATCCGCCAATTGGAACTCACAAGACAGCCTATAAATTCCCTTGTTCTACACCATTTAACCAAAATCATGAGAGGGAAGAAAGAGCCTTTAAAATTGGGTTCTAAGCAAAGGAAACATAACATTGTGCACCAGAAAAATTTAAGGAGCCTTAAGGGAAAAATAAGACACCATACCAACTACCAAGAACCCAAAGTCTTTGATCGAAAATAGAGTAAATTCACACCACAGAATGGCTGTCTAAACCAATAGCAAAACATAGCTGATGGAAGCTTATTTTGCATGAATGAAAGTTGGCAGGTAAGAAGCGCAATGGGACACGATTTTGTAATTGAAAATCATGTAGCAAATGGAAGCAACAAAATTTGAGGAAGAGTTGATGATATGTTCTAGCATAACAGAAACCAAAATTGTTCCAACTAGAAATCATAAATCTTACTTGAAGTTTTCGGTCTCCACAGCACTCCCACCAGCATGTTTCTTATAGGAAAAGCATGCAGCATAAACCAAGAACCAAAGGATGAGGATGCTATCAAAATAAACCAAAAAGAGGCAACATGCATCAGCAAAAATTCCAAGCTTGAGAAATAGACTTGCATGAAATTATACTACCAAAATGGAGCAACCAAACTTAACTTGCAACAGGGAAAGAGGCGAGTAGAGAAATCAAAACCAAAAGAGAGCAAAGTTACGGTGAACAAAGGAGAGAAAGTGTAGACGTTTTTGGTGTGTTTTCTGCTACTTCCTCTGACGGAAAGGATGGAAGTAGGTGAGAGTTACGTGTTACTGAAATTGGAGGTGCAAAATGACCTAAAACCTAAACTTTGGTTAGACACATGAGGGGTATACATGGAATAATAGAAAAATGAAGAGAAAAAAATATGAATGTTGGTATGCCTCAAGACTCGAACACGGGACATATAGAATAAGACTCCACTTGACTGCTACCAGACCTAAGGCACACCCTCAGTTATTAATATTAACCAATATATATATATACATTCAGGTCTTTACACACACACACACACACACACACACTCACTCTCTCTCTCTCTATGTGTGCGTGTGCATGTGTACATGTGTGACTTTAAGAAGTTACATTTTGTGGTAAATTTAATCACCAAATCAAATTTGTTAACAAGTAGTTTGGATTTGTTCAAAAAACCCAACCTATATTTTGTTTCTATCGCTATGAGATGGGCCTAGCCTAGCCAACTTCTTCCGTTGATATTAACTTTAAGTTAATTTTTGTTTTTGATGGTTAACTACTCCTTTTTTTCTCCAAAAAAAAAAAAGAGAAAAAAGGCATCTTTTAGAAATTTAAAAATGAAAAGATTAAGCCAATTTGCAAAATAATATTTAATATTGCTAAACATATTTTATTTATAAATAATATCCACTTTCACATTTATCAAATTCATTTATCAATAAATGATATAGTAAATACTAGTTATATTATTCAAAAATATAATTTTTTTTGGCTAAAAGAACATAATAATTATCTACCATTTATAGATGTAATTGATCTTTATTTGATTTCCTTATTTCAATTATATAACTCTATTATTTTCATATTTGACATGTATAACTTAATATATAAGTTTTAATTATAACAACACCAATATTGAAAATTGTATTATTCCTTTAAATTATATTAATAATTGATACTCAAATTCCATCTATTAAAAAAAGGATAAAGTATAATGATGGAAAATTAGAAAAGATCTTAATAGAATTTAAAAATATTACAATAAAATAATAAGAATTCCTTATGTCCAGCTTTAAAAAAAGTCTAACCTATTTTATAGTCAAGTTTTTTTCTTTTCAAATGAACTTTTTTTTTAAGACATGTAGTCCTACTTTAGGAGCTACATGGACTTTCTGATTTATTTGGTGCATTTAAATGGGTGTGGAAGGTGATCAAACTTATTTAGTGCGTGTGTAAGATGATTCTTTTTTCTTTTTTCATTTGACAAATCTATGCTTCTGTCAAATATATTGGCAACAAATCATTACTATGTAATTAGACTTGATCATGAGTTAAAAAGTCTAACCCACTAGATAAGCTTGACCCAAAAAAAAAAAGAGTTAAAAAAAAGCATGTTTTTGAAAAGCTTGAATAAAATACAACTCGGGATCAAGCTTTTTTTAAGCCTAGCCCAAAATTAAGCTTGTCTTTTTTTTTTAATTTTTATATTATTGATTTATATCTCACTTATCCTGTTCTTTATTTTTCTAATCCATATCCTTCCTTTTACTTTCAAGTATTGAAGTAATAATTTTTAATGTAAAAGTAAAAAAATAAATTGTAATATTATGTGATAAAAATTACTAATATCCGAAAAAATAAATTAATGAGAAATGATATTTTATATAATACAAAAAATTGTAATATCTAATAAAAAATAGATTTTAAATCAATATTTTATAAGAAATGGGTTTTAAATCAATATCATGTAATATCTTATACTTTTTTCCCAATTAAAACACCAAGTTCATTTTTTTGTATGTTGGGTCAAGGTTCAAATAGTAATGAATAGTACCAAGTGGGCCTTGGGCCTTATTTTCAACAAATTTTTTTTTACGAGCATGGCCCTTTTTAACATAAACATAACCTGTGATCAAGTTTATATGGAATCAATGTCTAACCTTTATATACCACATGCCTGATATACGTGTATTTGAGCTTTTATACTTTATGGTAAATATGATTAAAAAAATATTTCCATTTTGTCTTTTATTTCAACAAATATAAAATGTCTTATTTATATCTAATCACAACATACATTTTTTTTTGTTTATTTAACTAGAGTTTTTGTATTTACTCTTTGTTTGTTCTAGAAATCTTATTCTTTTTGTGAAAGCTGTTAGCTCTTGTTAGACTTCTTTTATTGTCCTTTTACATTTAATTATTAGTTTAGTTCTTATTATTAATGCCCAAATCAGGTTTAAGCAAATAAAATGATCACGATTATCAATTCAAGCATTAAAACACGTTAAAAATGTAGAATTACTAAAACTTTTTTTTGTAGACTCTTTCTTAATAAATAGTCATATATGCGTAACTCTACCTCTCTTAATATACTCAAATGGTACATTAAACTAAAGTTAACAACAAAGGTAGATCTCAACAGTTTAAAACTACTTCTAGGTCTTTAAATCTCTATTCTTACTTGTTATGCAATTAATTATTACATTTCAACCTTATATTTGTACTTGAATCATATGACTAGACCTTTTTGGTTTACTTAATATTTGACAATATAACGATTAGAAACCGAATGCTACGCACTTTAGCTCTTTCTTCTACTGAAACCCATTGCCTGTATACAATTTAAATACAATGTACTCATTTCTAACTTATTACCAATAGTCCTCAAGCTTAATTATCAATTAGCCTTTAGACTTAGTCTCATCAATTAGCTAAGAATAAGAGGATGCTCATAATTACATCAAAATGACATTTGCATTATTAGAAATAGTCATACACTTCCTAGCCTATCTTTAAACGGTTATATCTAGGCTCAAAATGTATACACCACCATCATTAAATAAATATCGGTCTTAAAATATAGTCTGGCAAGATATATAAAGAAATACAACATCAAACACATATGTATTCATGGGGTTATAGACTTTCCTCTATTTACTTGACTCCTTTCACCTGGTAAAAAGGTTAGTGGATAAAAGAGTGAGATTTTAGGGAGAATTTTAATAGCATGATCCTACTTTAACATGCATTTACCACTCAAGCATACATGTATGCATGTATGCAACTTTTCTAACATCTAAACTTTCTAACATGTGAAAATATGTATGCATGTAGCTAGAATCTAGTTAAGCTTACTAGATTCTTTTCTGTGTGGCTCTAATACTTGGCACAGAAAAGAATTATTGTACTTAATTCCCTAGCCTTCCATATATTCCATTAGTTAATAGTCCTTAGTCTTTATTATTAATACCTAGATTTGGTTTAAGGAATTGCAATTGCCAATTCAAGTGATACTAACATAACTTAAGTGTGAAAATATTGAAAAGTCTCTTTTTAAACTCTTTATATGATATCTAAACTTAATTTTGTCTCACTTTCATTTAGCTTGAGCCTAGATGGTACTTTATTTTACTTTTTATTTAACTCCTTGTATTTCCATTTTTATGTTGTATTACTTTGTACAGGTATCTCTATTTCTGCTTCTTTCCTAACTTTTCTTCTTATTTTCTTTTCTTATTTGGTTGTTGACTCTTTTTCTCTTTGTCCTCTGACTTTTTATAAGGTCAAAGCTCAAATTAAAATACAAAACATGTCTTCTTTTACTTTTCTGACATTTCTCTTACTATACTGAAAACCTTTTGCAGTTGTCTCTTTTGAGCCTTTATCTCATTCTTAACCCTAACCCTTCATCTTGTTTGGCTTCTAATCACTTTTAATTCTTTCTTTTATTGCTTTTTAGGACTTTAGAATACCAGATGTGACAACACTTATGTATCAAATGAATATATTTGATTGTATTATTGCAACACATGTTGTGATGTTCTTTGATTTGAGAGATAGGGACTATACTTGTTTGGTTATTTAGAGTCCATGACAATTTCTACACATGAGCAAGGAGTTAAAAGAATTAATAGTGGTGAACATTGGATGTGTCATCACATGTGATTTAATAGGTTGACTAAAAATGCTAACTTGACAACTCGAATTTATCTTAAAGCTATGCCACATTGTTTTGTTTTTTCTAATATTTCTAACTCCCAAAAATTAATCTCATAATCAATTTCAGTTTTGCCTTTGAAGAGAAAAGAGGGATTATATCAATTCACTTGAATTCAATCATCAATTGATAAAAAAACTTATGTAAGTTTAAGCATGAGTGAACTAATGTTAGAAAAAGGAAAAATATTGAACCTTTTTGAAAACTTTGAGGAATATATCCAACAATAATAATTTTTTTCAGCTTAAACAAAAACTTAAAATGGACTTTTTTTCCTCGTAATAGGCACCAAACTATTATTTACATACCTTTTGCTTAGTAGAAGGCACAAAATTATT
Organism: Erythrophleum ivorense; assembly: GCA_026724425.1. Lineage (NCBI taxonomy): Eukaryota > Viridiplantae > Streptophyta > Magnoliopsida > Fabales > Fabaceae > Erythrophleum > Erythrophleum ivorense. The sequence continues at coordinate 7,438,531 of JAIUCV010000018.1, forward strand.
ATTTATAAAGTAAATTATACAAACTTTTGAATTTTACTAAAATTATACACATTTTTTATGAAATGAAATGTTATCTAACACTTTAATTCAACTTTAAATTTTTTAACCAAAATAGCGTTTATTTAATTTTTTTTTAGTTTAAAAAGAACATATATTTAGGTTAATTAATTGAGAGTATTTAAATTAAAAAATTAAAATTAAATAAAAGTGTAAAGCAACTTTTATTTTAAGAAAGATATATGTATATTTTTAAAATAAAAAAATTTGGGTTTTTTGCATGTGTGTGTGTGTGTTTAGCTTTTTGATAAGTCATATTAATGGTAGATTTGATCATTAAGTGAAATTCATTAAGAGGTAGGTTGGATTCACTAAAAGAATAATGTTGAAATTAAGCCTAAGCCCAACCTATATTTTGTTTCTATTTTGCAGGCCTAGCCTAGCCCACTTCTTCCTTGATATTAGTTTTTGGTTAACCTCTTCTTTTGATAGTTAATTGCTCTTTGTTCTTTAAAAAAAATAGAGAAAAAGCCATCTTCCAGAAATTTAAAAATAAAAAAATTAAGTCAATTTGAAAAATAATGTTTGATATTACTAAACATACTTTAACTATAAATAATACCCACTTGCACATTTATTAAATTTATTTATCAATAAATAATATAGTACATATTAGTTATATTATTCAAGAATATAATTTTTGTGGCTAAAAGAACATAATAATTATCCACCATTTATAGATGCAATTAATCTTTATTTGATTTTCCCATTTCCATTATATAACTCTATTATTTTCATATCTAACATGCATAACTTAGTATATAAGTTTTAATTATAACAATATCAATACTAAAAATTGTATTACTTTATCAAATTGTATTAATAATTAATACTCAAATTTCATCCATGAAAAAAGGATAAGTAGAATGAAGGAAAAGTAGAAAAGATCTCAATAGAATTTTAAAATATTACAATAAAATAATAAAAAATTGCTCATGTCGAGTTTTAAAAAAGGCCCGACCTATTTTGTGGTCAAGTTTTTTTTCCTAAATGAGGTCTTTCTTTTTGGAGCTTCCATTTTTACCACATATTTTAGGAGCTTGACTTTCTTATTTATTTGGTGGGTTTGTAAAGTGATTCCTTTTTTTTTTTTTGGGACAAATATGTACTTGTGTCAAATATATTGGAAACTCATTGTTACTATGTAATTTGAACTTATCATGAGTTGGAAAGCCTACCCAACCCAATAAGCTTAACCCGAAAAAAATGTATATAAATAAAAAAAAAAACCTCACTTTTGAAAAGGCCAAATAAAATACGAGTTGCACTTAAACTTTTTATAAGCTCAACTTGAAATGCTCGTTCTTTTTTTTTAGTTTTTATCTCACTTATCCTTTTTTATATTTTCCTAATTTCTACCCTTCCCTTTATTTTCAATTATTGAAGTAATAATATTTAATGTAAAAGTAAAAAAAATGTAATATTATGTGATGAAAATTACTAATATCTAAACAAAAAGTAAATTAATGAGAAATGATATATTACTTAATACAAAAAATTGCCATATCTAATAAAAGATGGACTTTAAATCAATATTTTATAAGAAATGGATTTTAAATCAATATTACATAATATCTTATATTTTTTTCCATCAAAACACCAAGTTTAATTTTATTTTTGGCTGGGCCAGGGCCTAAATAATAATAAATAGTACCAGGTCAAGCCCATGCTCTATTTTTCAACAAATTTTTTTTGCAAGCCCTACCTTTTTTCACATGAGCCTAGCCTATGATAAGGTCTATATGTAATCAATGTCATACACTTACATACCACACGCCTAATAGATGTGTACTTGAGCTTTTATACCTTACCGTAAATATGATAAAAAAAATCTTTCCATTTGTCTTTTATTTTGACAAATATAAAATGTCTTATTTAATTGTAATCACAACATAGATTTTTTTTTGGTTTATTTAATCAGATTTTTTGTATTCACTCTTGTTTTGTTCTAAAAATCTTATTCTTTTATGGAAGTTGTTGGCTCTTATGTATCAAATGAATATATGTGATTGTATTGTTGCTGCACATATTGTGATGGTCTTTGATTTGAGACATAGAGACTATGCTTGCCTGGCTATTTAAAGTGCATGACAATTTCTACATTTGGGCAAGGAGTTAAAAGAATTAACAATGGTGAATTTCTGACATCTCATCACATGTGATTTAATAGCTTGACTAAAAATGCTATATTGACAACTCAAATTTATCTCAAAGTTGTGCTTATGTTGTTTTACTTTTTCTAATATTTCTAACTCCCAAAAATTAATCTCAATCAATTTAAATTTTGCCTTTGAGGAAAGAAGAGGGATTAGGTCCAATTGACTTGAATTCAATCATCAAGTGAAAGAAAAACTTATGCAAGTTTAAGCATGAGTGAATTGCAATTAGAAAAAGGAAAGATATTGAACCTTCTTAACAATTTTGAGGATTATATTCAACAATAATGAATTTTTAAGGCTAAAACAAGAACTTTAAGAAATAAAAATGGACTTTTTCCTTGTAAAAGGCACCAGACTATTATTTACATACTTTTTACTTGGTAAAAGGCACAAAATTATTACTTATAAGGTCAATCACACAAACTTTTGAATTTTGTTAAAATTATACACATTTTTTATGAAATATAATGTTATCTAATACTTTAATTCAATTTTAAATTTTTCAACCAAAATACCCTTTGCTTAAAATTTTTTAGTTTAAAAAATATATATTTAGGTTAATCAATTGAGGATATTTTAATAAAAAATTTAAAATTAAATAAAAGTATAAAGTAACTTTTTATTTTAAGGAAGATAGATATATTTTTTAAAAGTAAAAAAAATCTATATAGTTTGAATAAAATTCATTTGGTTGAATTAAATTATATCAACTTCTTGATTGATTGATCTTCTTTCCTCTTTTGTATGTGTGTGTGTATAGCTTTTGTGATAAGTCATATTTGGTGGTAGATTTGATCATCACATCAAATTTGTTAAGAAGTACGTTGGATTTGTTAAAAAAAATTAATGTTAAAATTAAGCTTGGGCCTAACCCATATTTTATTTATATTTTGTTAGATGGGCCTAACCCAGCCCACTTCTTCCTCTGATATTAGTTTTGGGTTAATTTCTTCTTTTGATAATTAATTGCTCCTTTTCCCTCCAAAACAAATTGGAGAAAAAGGCATCCTTTAGAAATTTAAGAATGAAAAGATTAAATTAGTTTACAAAATAATATTTAATATTGCTAAACATAATTTAGCTCTAAATAATACCAACTTTCACATTTATTGAGTTCATTTATCCATAAATGATAGTATATACTAGTTATATTATTCAAGAATATAATTTTTTTGGGCTAAAAGAACATCATAATTATCTACCATTTTATAGATACAATTGATTTTTATTTGATTTCTCTACTTCAATTATATAACTCAATTATTTTTATATTTGACATGCATAATTTAGTATATAAGTTTTAATTATAACGGTACCAATACTAAAAATTATATTATTCCTTCAAAATATATTAATAATTGATACTTAAATTTCATTCGTGAAAAATGATAAAAAAGAATAAAGAAAAATTAGAAAAGATCTTAATAAAACTTAAAAATATTATAATAAAATAATAAAAAATTACTCATGTTGAGTTTCAAAAAAACCCAACCTATTTTATAGTTGATTTTTAAAAAAAAATGAGCTTTTTTTTGGAGCTTCTTTTCTTAAAACATATATTCCTATTTTAGTAGCTACATGGACATTTATTTGTTAAGCTTAGGTGGGTAAAGAAGATGATCAGATTTATTTGGTGAGCATGCAAGGTGATTCTTTTTTTTTTTTTCCCACAAATATGTAACTATGTCAAATATATTGGTAGCATGTCGTTATTATGTAATTAAACCTGATTATAAGTTAGAAAGTCCACCCAACCCAATAAACTAGATCTCAAAAAAATGGATATCAGGCCAAAAAAAGGCCCATTTTTGAAAAGCACAAATAAAATACAAGTTGGACTCAAGCATATCTTTTTTGTAATTTTTATATTATTAATTTATATCTCACTTACCATTTTCTTTACTTTCTTGATTCTTATCCTTCTCTTTATTTTCAAGTATTGAAGTAATAATGTTTAATGTAAAAGTAAAAAATAAATTGTAATATTATATGATGAAAATTATTAATATCTAAACAAAAAGTAAATTAATGAAAAATGATATAATATGAAATAAAAAAATGATAATATCAAATAAAAAATAAATTTTAAATCAATAATTTATATGAAATAAACTTTGAATCAATATAATACAATATCTTGTGTCTTTTTCCTATCAAAACACAAATTATAGTTTTTTTTTCGAGTGGGGCTTGGGCTCGGATAGTAATAAATAGTATTGGGCCAAGCTCAAGCCCTATTTTTCTTTTTTTCTTTGGCGAGCCTAGCCTCTTTTTACATGAGTTCAGCCTGTAATTAGGTCTATATATAATCAATGTCTAATGCTTATATATGACATGCCTAATATACCTATGTTTGAGCTTTTGTACTTTATGGTAAATATGACAAAAATGTAAATATGATAAAAATCTTTCCATTTGTCTTTTATTTGACAAATATAAAATGTCTTATTTACTTCTAATCACAACATATATTTGTTTGGTTTATTTAATCAGAGTTTTTGTATTCATTCTTTCTTTGTTCTAAAAATCTTATTCTTTGGTGAAAGTTGTTGGCTCTTATGTATCAAGTGAATATATGCATTTGTATTGTCGCAGCACATATTGTGATGGTCTTTGATTTGAGAGATACAAAGACTATACTTGTTTGCTTATTTAGGGTCCTTGACGATTTCTACACTTGGGCATGGAGTTAAAAGCATTAATGATGGTGAATATCTAACATGTCATCACATGTGATTTTATAGGTTGAGTAAAAATGCTAACTTGACAAGTCAAATTTATCTCAAAACTGTGCTATGTTGTTTTTCTTTTTTTAATATTTCTAACTCCCAAAAATTAATCTTATAATAAATTTTGGTTTTGCCTTTGAGGAAAGAAGAGGGATTAGGTCCAATTCACCTAAATTCAATCATCGATTGAAAGAAAAACTTATGTAAGTTTAAGCGTGAGTGAATCGCCGTTAGAAAAAGCAAAGATATTGAACGTTTCCAAAACCTTTGAGGATTATATTCAACAATAATAAATTCCTATAAGGCTTAAACAAAAACTTTAAGAAATAAAAATGGACTTTTTTCCTTGCAAAAGGCATAAACTATTATTTACGTACTTTTCGCTTATTAAAAGGCACAAAACTATTATTTGTAAAGTAAATTACACAAATTTTTGAATTTTGTTAAAATTATATATATTTTTCATGAAATAAAATGTTACCCAACACTTTAATTTAATTTTATATATTTTAACCAAAATACCCTCTATTTAAAATTTTTTAAATATATATATATATATTTAGGTTAATCAATTGAGGGTATTTTAATTAAAAAATTTAGAATTAGGTAAAAGTGTAAAGTAATTTTTTATTTTAGGAAAGATATATGTATATATCAAAAGTTAAAAAAAAAAGTCTATATACTTTTAATAAAATTCAAAGAAATTGTAATTTACTCCTATTATCTAGTTCATTGTAAGAGGCACAAATCATGCTTTCTGGGTTTTCCTAATAATTTATTTTCTTGTTGGCAGCTTGATCACTATATTAGCAAACTTACATGCAGCTTGCCGTTTAAGTTGGTGAAACGCACATGAAAAGAACACAAGCTAGCCGTTTCGGTCTACAAATACTTGTGCATAGCTTGGACGGTTCCAAACCCCAACCAATCAATTTCTCTTTTCTTTCTATACCTATTATAAAGCAAGAACCAAAATCCTTCCTTTCAAGCAAAATCTCAATGACCATGGCAACTACCGAGAGTCTCACCGAATTTGTACTATTACAAGGCAATGGAGTGAAAGGTCTGTCCGATATGGGACTTAAGAGCCTCCCAAAGCAATACATCCAAACCTTAGAAGAGCGAATGAGCAGCATGAAGATTGTGCCCCAACAATCCATCCCCATAATTGACATGGCCAATTGGGAAGACCCAAAAGTTGGAGATGCAATATGTGATGCTGCTGAGAAATGGGGTTTCTTCCAAGTTGTGAACCATGGAGTGCCTCTGCAAGTTCTGGACAATGTTAGGGATGCGACTTATAGGTTCTATGGGTTGCCTGCAGATGAGAAGATGAAGTACTCAAAAGAGAACTCACCTTCTAAGAATGTGAGGTATGGCTCTAGCTTTAGCCCTGAAGCAGAGAAGGCTCTTGAGTGGAAAGATTACCTTAGCCTCTTCTTTGTTTCTGAGGATGAAGCTGCATCAACATGGCCCTCCGTATGCAGGTATTTATTTAACAGGTTTGGAAAATTGTTGATATTTCACATTATATATCATTCTTTTTTTTTGAGTAGACTATAATATTGATTCTTAAAAAATATTATTGTCAACGATTTAATATTTGAGATTTAATTATTATTATTATTATTTTAGTATTAATATATTAAAAATACATCAAGTATATCCTGACATCAACTTTATTAGCACAATTTCGACAAAATTTCTTACATGATCCAATATCTGTTCTGATGTAACGTTACTAGTTAACCTAGCAATCCATCTAATATTTTTGTCCAACAGAAACAAAACTAGTTTATCGCCATTAAAGTGCTGTCGAAGCTGGCTTGGAAATGAGTTGACTTATAACAGTGACGATGACAATATGTAGTATACGCAAAATATTGGGCAAAAATGCCAATTTAATTGCCAAATCAGCCATTAATTCCAACTAGTTAAGCAATTTTAGGCCACTAGGCAACTCTATTACCGTCTAATCAATGTCAAATTGTCAACTTCGATCTGTTTGATATGTTCTTTAAATCGTTAGGATTAATATAATGGTAATTAATTTTTAAAGACTAAATTAATGATAATGGTATATTTGAAGACCACTTAGTTTATTCTTCTTCTCTATAATCTTTGGTAGACTACATTCTTCGTAAGTTGACATTTGGGGGTTGCTTATCGGATAAAACATTTGTTTTTTTGACCAATTAGCTCCCATTGATTCCGTGCAAGTTTTTCGTATAGTTATTTGTAATTAGGAAAAAACGCCCCATAATATTCTTTTGTCTATTCAAGAGAAATATATTGACTTCTATTATTTGATGCAGTAATATATCAAAACGACACCAGAAAGCAAATTTAAACAAAAATGAAGAAATCACTTTCATTTTAAAATTAGAAGGCATTTTCTCCGAAATTTCAAATATTAGATCTATATATTATTAGAGGAATCCATTTTCAATTGAAACTATGGTCTAAATAATAATAACTTTTCCAATAAACAATTTCTAAGAAACCATTCTCTGCATATGAATTTCCTTTAGTTTGGTGGTATTTTGGTATTTTCCTTAAAAGAAGTAACTAAATCTTTTCTAACATATTTCTAATTAAAAAATTAAAATTAAAACCCTGAAAGTAAAAGAGTAATTTATTCGAAATTTGAAGAAATCACACTCCATATTAATTAATATTATTCAACGCATGCTACTTTCTTGTAGGGATGAAATCCTAGAATACATGAGGAAGACTGAAGCAGTCATCAAGAAGCTACTGCAAGTGCTAACGAAGAGGCTAAACGTGAAAGAAATTGATGAAACAAAGGAATCACTCTTCATGGGCTCAAAGAGGATCAACCTCAACTACTATCCTATTTGTCCAAATCCAGAGCTAACCGTAGCAATAGGGCGTCATTCTGATGTCTCAACCCTAACCGTCCTCTTCCAAGATGAAACCGGTGGCCTCTACGTCCGAGCTGATGATGGCGAGCATTGGATTCACGTGCCGCCGGTGACTGGTTCCCTAGTGATTAACATTGGCGATGCCATGCAGATAATGAGCAATGGTAGGTACAAGAGTGTGGAGCACCGAGTGACAGCCAATGGAAGCAAGATTAGGGTTTCAGTCCCTATTTTTGTGAATCCTAGACCCTCAGACCTGATAGGCCCTTTGCCTGAAGTGCTTGCAAATGGGGAAAAAGCAATATATAAAAATGTGCTGTATTCAGATTATGTGAAGCGTTTCTTCAGGAAAGCTCATGATGGGAAGAAAACTGTTGAATTTGCAAAGGTTTAATGGTTTTAAGTGTAGGGCAGAAAGTTTGAGGTTTAAGATTTATTGTGGGGAAATAAAAGAGAATTAAGAAGATAATATTTCTTGGTGCCTTGTGTTTGTTTTGTTACAAAAATAAATAATTAAATAAAAGTTTTTGCTTAAATCCATATCCAAATAGTTTAATTTGCGCGCGCGCACGCATATATAAGAATTAAATTTTGTAAGAGAAGTGTCTAATAATTAAGATAAAAATTTTAACTTAATCCATTATTTGATATGATAGGAGGGAAGAGAAAAGAATAAAAATAGAAGAAAAAGTGAATGAGCTAAATATGGTTTACTTTGTTTAATATAATCATAGGAGAGAAAAGAAAACATTTTCATTTTCTTATTTGTTTTGAATTAAGGAAAAGAAAAAATATATATAAATAAAATATCAAATTATTTTATTATTCTCCACCTACTTAAATATATTTATTATAAATATAGTATATGTCATCTCTATTCATTTATATTAATATAATTAATAAGCATTTTATTTATCTTAAATTTTATATCTTCTATTATTCATTTATAATTATTTTTTATTTTTATTTTTAAAAATAATTTTATATGATTCTCAATTAACCCAAAGGTAGCATTTGGTGACCCATGTGTGGGTCCAATGCCCCTGTGACCCACGCCATTAGCTAGTGTAATATGAGACACCAAGTTAACAAGCACTATATTCTCTCATTTTCTTCCCTTTCCATCACTCAATAGATGGAAAGCAAATGGCATAGTTGTCACATATTTTTTCCCCTTCCCATTCTTTTTCTTTCTTTCTTATGTATGCAAACAAAATAGAGAAAAGAAAAAAAATACATTTATCATTTCCTTTCTCGTCCCTCTTACCAAACAAGCCATAAGAAGCACAAAATCTCAACCTTAGGAATGTAATCATTTTTGGAAATGTAATTTTCAAAATTCATATTCTTAAAAATATGACATTTCTTTCATCACACCTAGAGCTGAAGCCAACAAGCAAGCCCAGCTAGAAGAGAATCCCAAAGCAAAGCTTAAAAGGATCAAGAGAAGGCCTAGTTAAATGTTAGATTATTTCATCCCTTTTAATTAAACTTTGGGCTGGCCTTGTCTATAAATAAGTGACCCATCAGTCATCGAACAATGAGGAATGTTTATGGTCCTCCTTAAAGCCTTTTTGCTTGGTTACATTTTTGTTTTTTTTGTTATATACATATATATATTTGACAATAATACATATTATCCTAGTTTATTTTAGTTTGTGATGTGAGTTTTTTGGCTTGGCTTCGAAAAACCTTTGTAAAACCCTCATTCAAAGGAGACTTGAAGGTAATGTAAAGAAGCTTAGCTGCTAGAGTGTTCTCTCCATTTGAATGAGAGTTGTTCTTGCCTTTTATTTGTGATCTTTTGCTGTTATAGCTGTTGCAAGTTACACTTTGGTGTTTTCATTGTCTCCCATGGCAGAAGGCATGCATTTCCATGTTTAAAAGAGAGCTATAAAGATCTTGACCACCATATGCTGACTATTGAAGCCACAATCCAATAATCTAATGATATGTTGAAGTAGCTGCTAAACCATAAACTTACTCTAGTGTCACCATCCCTGTCTACACCAGTTAATGCATTGGCATCTAACCCAAATAACTCTGTTATTGCATCACCATAATGAGCCCTCTTATTTAATTTTGATTTTGCATTAGCTAATGGCATGAGGATAAAGATTCCACATTTTGATGGCATTAATGCTAAAGATTGGGCATTCAAAATCCAAGAGTTTTTTATGCTTGCAACACACCTCTAGAACACAAAATTAAAATAGCATTTTTCCATATGAGTAGGCCTACTTACTCTTAGTATAAATGGCTTGTGAAAGGTGATATTGTTTTCACTTGGGAGGCATTTCTTAATGCTATATTGATTTGATTTGGAGTATCATTGTATGATGACCTTAAACAGGCCTTAAAAAGAGTTAAAACATGTAGGTAAAGTAAAGGAATACAAATCCAAACTCGAGAAACTCTATACCAAAGTACAAGGTTTGCATGAGCCATAAATTTTGTAAGTTTCTTTATCTCTAGCCTTAAGGAACATCTCATATACGAATTGCAATTGGCTTAACCCCAATCTTATTTTTAGACTATTTCTTTGGCCAACCTTCATGAAAATAAACATGCCTAACTTCAAACACCATTTTACTCATGCTAATACCATGCTTTTACTTCCAATAAACAACATTATCCTACTTTTTCTTCCCCACCCTTAAACACTTTCACTTTTTAGCCACAATTCACATCACCTATAACCTCCCCGGCCTTGCTTTTACCACCCTCCTTAACACTATGACCTAACATCTAACTTATAAGAAGCTAATTACAGTCGAAATCAAGCAAATGCAAGTACACTCCTGCGCACAAATGCCAACCCACTTATCATCTTTTGATGGCACAAGATGAACTACATGAACTCATCTTTACCCCACATATGGCTTTTGATAATGTGGACACCTCTATAGCCATTATAGATGTTGAAACTTCTACACCAAAAACTAGTTTGATGGCTTTGAGTAGAGAATTCCATATAAAGACAATCAGATTACCAGTCCATTATGGACAGGCACAGGTCCAAGTATTGATAGACACAGGGTCTACCTATAACTTCGTCAATCCTCACTTGGCACACTCCTTACAACTACAATAAACTCTTTTCAAACCTTTTTGAGTTTTAATGGACAATGGTGGTTCACTCCAATGCACCCATATTTACCACTAAGTTCCTTCATATGAAGGCTTTCAGTTTCATGTGAATTTACATGTGTTAGACATTTAGAGAGTGCAAATATGGTTTTAGAAATTAATTAGTTAGTCTCCTTGGGACTAGACCTAATCATGATCAGTGTGTTAGACATTTACAATTTTTTTTAGGCCCAGGCTATAGCCCGGTTAAAAACGAGCTGGGCCCAGGCCAGCCCGTTTTGCCCAACTCTTTTTTTAATCTTTTTTTAATTTTAAATATTATATATATTTATTTATTTTATTACTTGTTAGGCATACTTTTATTCTTATTTTAAATTCTAAATAACTCATTAAAAAATTACAAAAAGTTTAAATAACTTAAAATATATATATATATATATATAAGATAGTAAATAACTTTATATATATATATATATATATATATAAGATAGTAAAACCTATCAAAATAATAATTTTTCTAATAATATTACTATTAATAATTTATTTTATTTGAATTATAATTTATTCCTAATAATATATTATACAATAAGTAAAAGTAAAAGTAATAATAATCATATATGTTATATAATTCTTTTTTATTTATATCTATGGTTATAAATAAATGTTCTAATAATATTATTTATTAATAATATATAAAAAATAATTATAATATGAGCGGGTTTGGAATCGAGCTGGGCTTTAAAAAAAGCTTAAGCCCGTCCCTTTTTATATTCAGGCTTTTTAAAAATGGGCTCATTTTTTTTCGGGCTCATACCCATTTTTTTAGGCCGGGCCGGGCAGGCTTCTCGGCCCATAATTAGGTCTACTTGGGACTATTCAATACTAACTTTCTAGACCTCACCATGTCCTTTTGCTATAAAAATACTCCAATAACCTTCCAAGGCCAGCTTCCTTTAGGTTCCAAGCCGTTATCTCTAGGACAATTTCAAGCTCATACATGTCTAAATCAATTTCTTGTCATTAGCTCATTACACCAATCTATGAACCAAAGCTATAGTCATTTCCTAAACTAATAGTGGCTAAATTGTTATCCAATTACTCAATGGTTCTTCAAGATGCCACCTCTCTCCCACCTCGAAGACCAAATGATCGCCAAATTCATATTTAACCAAAGGTTATTCTAATAAATGTTAAGCCCTATCAATATCTATATTTTCAAAAAGAAGAAATAGAGAGGATGGTTCAAGAGATGCTTGAACATATTATTCAACCTAGCCATAATACCTTCTCTTCTCTAATTCTTTTGGTTAAAAAGAAGGATGGTTCATGGCATTTTTGTGTTGACTATAAAACATCAAACGATATCACAATCAGTGATAATTTTCCTATTCCTACGATTAATGAAATCCTTGATAAACTACACGATGCACAAAATTTTTTCAAGTTAGATTTAAGATCCAGGTATCATCAAATCCGGATGGCTTCTTATGATGTTCACAAAACAACATTTCAAACACCCTCAGGTCATTATGAATTCTTAGTCATGTCATTTGAGTTAATCAATGCTCTAGCCACATTTCAATTAACCATAAATGAGATCTTTAACCCTTTTCTTCGCAAGTTTGTTGCAATTTTCTTTGATGACATACTTATATAAAGCCCTTCATTAGAGACTCATTTACAACATTTGTAGATTGTGTTACAATATCTAATAATCAATTCACTCTTTGCAAAATTTTCTAAGTGCTCTTTCTATAATGATTATATCAAATATCTTGTCCACATTGTATAATAACCAGGTGTCATAATGGACCCCTCTAAAATTTAAGCGATGTAACAATGGCCAAGCCTCACTAACATCAAATGGCTTTGAGGATTTCTTGGGCTCAAAGGTTACTACAGAAAATTCATCAAGTACCTTGCAACCATTGCTCAATCATTAACAAACCTCCTCAAGAAAAATGCATTTAGTTGAAGTAATGAAATGCAACAAGCCTTTAAATCTCTAAAGGCAGCAATGATCACAACCTATGTTTTGAATTTACCTAACTTTAATAAAATTTTTTGTGTTGAGATAGATGCATCAAGCAAGGTTATTAAGATTGTACTTCTTTAAGAAAATCATTCCATTGCATATTTCAATAAAAAGGTTATTGACAAAAATTGAAATTCTTTTACATATGTATATAAAGGAATTGTATGCAATTACTCAAGTAGTGGGAAAGTGGCATTATTATCTTTTCAAAAGAGTATTTCTCATCTCTACCAATCATAGAAGCCTTGGAGAACTCATGAACTAAGAAATGCAAATACCTAAGCAACACCACTACTTATTTAAGCTATTAGGATTTTAATATAAAATAGCTTATAAATTAGGTAAGGCTTACGTCACAATAGATGCTTTATCTTGGCATTTTGATAAGGAGATTCCATCTCAAGCATCGTTAAATAACTTCCATGTGCTACAGAATCACTTGTTTTCTCAATTAAAACAAGATGCCAAAACTTCTCTTCATAAAAAACATCTCAACTAATAATGATTTTCTTAGTGTTAAGATTGTATGGCTTATAGGCTTTTGATTGATCACTAACACCAAGAAAAATACATTTTTTTCTCCTTTATCATTTAGCTTTCTCCTCTTCTTATATGGAATATAGGCATAAGCTATATAAACCTAAAAAACTTGAAATGTTCTATAGCTAGTCTCTATTCATTCCACGCTTCCTTCAGTGTCATATTTTGAATAGCAAGCATAGGACTTCTATTCAATATATGAATGCTCTAATTAATAGCTTTGGGTTAGAAATTTTTTTGGACCATTCCTTAGCAAGATACTTCACACCATATTTAGAACCATGCAATTTTTCCTTTCACAAACATCATTTTGTTAAGGTGCGTAAGTTGGTGGAAGTGCCTCTTGATTCCATGAGTCTCATAGAATTTTGCAAAGTCCTGTGAGTTATATTGTCCATCATGATCAGTGTGAAAGTACTTTTATTTCTCTATGCACTTTCTTTTCAACAAGCACTTTAAAATTTTTAAGGGCCTTAAAAGCTTCAGATTTCTTCTATAAAAAATACATCCATGTTTTCCAGCTAGAGTTATCTATGAAGGTGATTAGATATCTTTTAACTCCATTCAAACATGGTGTTATTAGCCCACAAAGATCAGAATGAAGTAGTTCCAATGCTGTCATAGCTCTCCATGATTTGCCTTATGGGATTGGACCATGGAGTTGTTTGCTAACAACACATTCTTTACAAACCTAAGAAACAGTAATTTGAAAAAGACCCAACACTATGTTCTTTTGTTGTAATGTTTTTAATCCATAAAAATTCAAATGCCCATAGTGGTAATGCCATAGCCATGCATCATCTTTCAATTTTGTTAAGAAGCATGAGTGATTGATGTTGCAAAGATAAAGTCGAAACATATGATTTGCTATCATATTGACTTGTGTAATTAAGCCTAACTTTGCATCTTGAATTTGACAAACTCCATCTTTGATAGGAATCTCATATCCTTTTTCTTGTAGTTGATCCATAATAAGCAAGTTAGTTTTTAAGTTTGGTACAAAAAAAGACATTTGAAATAGTATAGATGGAATTTTCTTCTGTTCAAGTTACACTTCCTTTTCTCATCACAACAATAGTGGAATTGTCCCTAAACTTCATAGCGTCGTGGGAAGATTCATCCAAATTAGAGAATGCCTTTTTATTTCTACTACAACTAGTGTCTAAATACCAGATGTTTTATTGATCTTCTTCCTTCATATGACACGCCATCAAAAGTGACACCTTTTCTTCTTTTTCTACAAAATTAGTTTTTTCCTCCACCTTGTCTATTCAAATTAGTTTGACATTTTGAATGATAATGGCTATACTTATGACATCTATAGCACTCAATATTAGACTTGTCTATTGACTTTGGCCTATAAGTTGTTGAGTGGTAGCCATCATGTCCTCTGTTTTTTCCTTGAAATTAACTCCCTTGATCCTAATGATTTTGTTATGGGTTCCTATGATCATTGTTGTCTCTACCTCCTTTTCCTTGACTTCTGCCTCTACCTTATCCTCTGCCAACTCCATTTAGTATAAAGTAATGTTCAGTTGATGCTTTTAAAGCTTGCTTCTCTTTCTCTTGTTGGATGATTTTATGCTTATGGATCAACAAAGAACTTTGCAATTCATCAATAGAAAGTTCCTTAAGATCATGAATTCTTCTATGGAATAAACAACAAAATTAGATTTTGGTGTTAGGGATTGAAGAATCTTCTCTACTATGGATACATCCTATATCTTGCAGCCATGGATTTGCTTCTTGTTGAGAATTGCCACTATTCTTGAAAAGTTGTCAATAATTGACTCTTCTAATTTCATTCATAACATTTCAAACTCTAAACAAAGTGCTTGAAGCTGCTATTGCTTAGCCCTTATTGTACCTTGGTATTTCTTCATAAAATCCCAAATATCCTTAACAGTGTCCTTTTAAAGAATGGTTTTCAAGATTGGGCTCTCAATAGCTTGGAAGAAATAATTCTTTGCTTTAAGATTCTTTAACTTTAGTGCTTCAGTTTCTACTTTTTGTGCATCTATCATTGCTGTGTCAGCTATTGGTCATGGTATTCCACCTGTGACAACTTGCCAATACTCTTTTGATCTCAAGAAGTTTGCCATCAACATGTTCCAATGATCAAAGTGACTGTCAAAGTGGTGAATTATTAGTTGCACAAATTTTAGTCACCATTTGCAAAACAAAAACAAGTGAAATAAAAGCTATAGTTAAAACTATATTTCTCTCTCCTTTGTTTTATGCACTCACACTCACTTTGCCAATATTTGTCAAATGGCTCTGATACCACTATTGCACAATATATATTATCTTTTTATATATAACAAAGAAAGAAGACAAAGATGAAAAAGTACTTTTTTGTATTTTTCTACACTTCAAACTAAAATGTACAGTAGCTTTTTACATAGAGTAAAGCTCTAACCATAAAAGAAATTCTACAAACATAGAAATTAATGTGAAAACATGGAGACAAACATGCAAAGCTAAAGACTTGGTAAAACAATTAAATACTACTAAACCGATAACTAACTCTTAAATACTAGGACATTAATATAAAACAGAGACTTTTCAAATTCTTAAACATGTTCTCAACAATACCTTCCCTATTTAGATTAGGTGCAAGGATTTTTTAGAGTTCTTTATTATAAAATTTAAGTTTGGATTCTTTAAAGTTTTTTATTGTAAAATTTTTGGAGAGTTTGAAGAGAGAAAAGAAAAAACAAAGAGTGGGAGAAAAAAGAAGTAGACCCCACATACATTTATACTTTTTATGTCTTCTCTCTCCTTACAATAAAGAATTCTAAATAATCCTAAAATTTTTGTAAATTTCCAAAAAGGTGTAACATAAAAAGTGAAAGTATATATGGGACATAATTTCTCTCTTTTTACACACTCTTTTAAATTTAAATCTTCTGCATTTAAGAGACTAATCAAATACAAGGGATAATTTTAAGAGAGAATTTGAGAGAAAAAGAGAGCGTGGGTCCCCCTACTCACTCTTTGTGGCCTCTATACACTATACTATATCCTTTTCTCTTTATCTCTCACTAAATTTACCTTCTACATTTAAGGAGTAAATATAAGAAATCCATAAACTTCTTTTTTTCCTTTCTTCTTTTTCTAAAATTTACAACTTTTATGATAAGTAATTTTAAAGGATTCAGACTTTTAGATTAGTTGACAAAGTTAAAGATGAGAGAAAAAAGGGAAATATTTTAATAATTTTACATTTTAAAATTTTTAAATTTAAATAATATGGAACTTATTGTAATGAAGATAATAGATTAAATGGTCCATTGTATTTTTTTTTTTTTACATTAAGGATACATTGCAATAGACAAATTAGGGCAGATAAATGCAATTTTGCTTCAAAATTACATATCTTATATTTGTTATTATTTTATTATTTATTTACTATTGTATAAACATATTTTTATTTTTTTACTTATTTTATAATTAAATATAATATTTTTATATTTATCATTTTTAAAAATATTTTAAGATAAAATGGATAAATTAATCTTTTATCATTTTAAAATTATTCTTGTTCACAAAAATCTAACATTCCAACCTTCTTCGTACAAAAACAAAAAAAGAGAGATTTTATGTAATATTTGCAAGAAAGTTTTTTTAAAACATGAACCAAACATGATAATGTATTGTGTCTATGAAATATTTTTTAAAATTTAAAAATAAATTCACAAAATAAATATCTCTTAAATATAGCATTGCAAAATGTTATTTTTAGCTGGTTTTTTAATAAGAAAGGCCCGTTAGAACTATTAACTACTCTAAACAAAAGATTCTTATTCTAAAAGTGTCCTTTCAGAGCTATTGCAAAAGAAGAAAAGTGAGTATAAAAGAAATTAATGAAGTGAAGTAAAAGGTGAATTGATGGGAGAGATCACTGAACTAATATTTTTTAAAATTAGACTAATTATTAAATTAATAAATATATTAGCTTATAATTTATTAATTTAATTAGAGTCAAATCATAGTCAATTTAATAATAATTATATATATATATTTAAAATTTTATATATTAAAATTCTAATATAACAAATAAATATTAATAAATTTTAAATATTTGATTACTAATTTAATATTTTTTAAGATATTTGAGAAGTCATTTTTTAATTAAAAAATAAAAGTTAGCTATGATTAAAAATTAAGAGTATTTAATATTGAACCTTTTAAGTTCTCAAATTAGATTAAGATTCCACTTATGATAAAAAATTAAAAAAATTGAAATCTTAGCCAAATATTTGAAAGAAATACTACCAAGAAATAAGGTATAATAGAGAGCAAATACCAAAAATAGTCAATTACACTTTTTTTTTGTTTTTCTTTTATATATATTTTTAAATTTTTCTCTATTTCAACTCTCTCTTTCATATGGTTTCTTTTATTTTTAATTTTTTACATCTATTTAAGACAAACTATTTTATTTTATAAGAAAAAATCTTTAAAAAAATTCAATAATCAATTCATTTAATTTTGACTGATTCAATTGATTTTTTACTAATTTAACAAATTTTTAACCAATTTTTTGAGTTTAGGATTTACCAAACCAAACCAAGATTTAATTTTCAATCTAATTGATTGAACCAACCAATCCAATTTGATTATAAGAAGCATGCTTTAAACTATCCTATGTTCAATAGGAAAAGGTATTATTTATTTAAATAAAATTTATTTCATATTTATTCTTTTTAATTTAAATATATTTAAAAATAAATAGATGGAAATATCAAAATTGAGGAAGAAAAAAATTACTTTTTATAAATATTTTTTATGATTTATTATATAATTATTTTCTAAAAAATATTCTTTCACATATTAACTTCTATCGCATACTAATCTTTTTTTTTTTTAATCCTAAATACTCACTCATGGTTGTTTATGTAAAAGCTCTTATGCCTGGTGTGGTTCATTTGTCCTGATATAGATTATGGTATAATTTTTTGTAATATTTATTATCTTTTTATTTTTTATTATTTTTTCAAAAATAAGATATAAATATTATTTTTTATTCGACTTAGTTATTTTTTTTAATATCTTTCTATTTATATACCTAACGTTCTTTTAATTAGAAGAACCTGAAGAACCCTGAAAGTTTTTAAATTTTGTTTCCTTCGATTAAAAGTTTATTTTAATTCAAACGCAATTTTAAGAGAGTAAAAATTATTTTCCGGCTCGAGCTTTTAGAAATTCATTTCCCTCCAAATTTCCCGCCAAAAATGAGAATCGCCGAGATTTCACCGCCGGAGCTCCAGCAAGTTCACCGAGACACGGAGGCTCACCACCACCATATTCTTTCCCAAATCGAAACCTCTGTCAAGAAACTCGAGCGCCACACGACCGACAAACCGTCGCAGGAAACTGTCACTACCGATCTCCGGCAATGTCTGGCTCAACTGAGCCAATCTTCTCCATTCTCCAACTCTTTGAAGCTTCAGATTTGGAAACTGAGCTATCGCCTTTGGAACGCCTGCGTCGACATCTCCAACGCCGCCGCAATTCGCTCCTCCTCGGCTTCCCCTGCCATAACAGCTGAAGGCCACGCTAAGCTCCGACATGTCGCCGCTGACCTCCTCTATCTCGTCGCTGATGTTACTGAAGTCCCCTCTCCGGCGATAAAATCGGCCTCATTTTATTACAAGACCGGATCGATTTGGCACCATCTACGAAATTTCGATCTCGCTTCGATCTGTTATGAGAGAGCCACCGATCTAATATCCAAGGTCGACCTGGGCTCCATTTCCGATGTGGGAGAGAAAAAGCTTTTGCTAGATCTGAATCTCGCACGGTCTCGGACCGCGTGGGAGGTTTCGGACCGGAATCTCGCGGTGGCGCTGCTGAACCGGTCGAAGGGTTTGCTTTTCGGGTCGTGTGAACACTACAAGGAGCTCGCTAATCAGTTCTTGATGTTTGGAAAAGGCTTGCTGTCGAGGAACGAAGATGCTCATGCTCTGAGTGAAGCTCTGAAGCTCATGAACGACGCTTTAGATATTTGTGAGAAGGGATTTAGTGCGGCGAAAACAAGAGAAGAGACAATAGTTTTCAGAGGGTTGAGATGGAAGACACTTCGTTTCATCTCGGCTGTCCATTTGCAGAAGGAAGAGTTCGATAGTGTGCTGAAGTGCATTAAGGTCCTGAGAGGGGCCGATGGTGGGGACGATCATCCTAGTCTGTCTGTGTTGGCCATGAAGGCTTGGTTAGGATTAGGGAGGCATGGAGAAGCGGAGAAGGAATTGAGGGGAATGGTTATCAATAGAGGGATTCCAGAAAGTGTATGGTTATCAGCAGTAGATGCATATTTTCAAGCAGCTGGAACGGCTGGGGCGGAGACTGCAAAAGGCGCGTTCTTGGGGCTGTTGGGGCGGTGTCATGTCAGTGCCGCTGCGGCCGTGCGAGTGGCTTACAGAGTGGTCGGAAATGGTGGTGGTAGCAGTACTGAAGGGTCAAGAGTGAGAGCCAAAGTGGTGGCTGATCTAGTGTCTGATGAAAGGGTGGTAGCGCTGTTTGCAGGCCAGGCAGCTGCCAAAGATCGCACGGCAATGCATGCTGTTTTGTGGAACTGGTAAATCCCTATCATGTCCCTGATCTATTTCTTCTTGGTGCGTTTGAAAATATGGTTTATGTTAAGCTTAGAGAGAGAATTTATCTTAAAAGACTAGTATATTAGTATCCTAACTAGGAGAATTTTTTTGACTTATAAGCCCTTCCATAGGCAAGAGACTCCAATATAGGATTTATAACAATTTGTGCATGTGCTCTTTGCTTGGTTTTGCTGACTTGGGGTTTTTAAAGGTTCCGTTTGGTTTTGTACTAAGGCCAAACTTAATTGAACAAGTTAGTTTTGTAGAATGGATACCCTATTTGATTTTAGATTTATTTTAGATTATACTCAGCTTAGTTTGGTTTGTGTTAGATTGATTTAGTTCAATTCGATTTATGTTAATATTTTTTAAGTGATTTAATTTTTTTATTTTCTATTTATTTATTTTTCAAATATACATATAGGCCATTGCATTGTGATCTGAATACAAAATTACTTAATTAATAATATACCTATAAAATTTGAACTTAATTGTTGAATAACTAATTCATATGAATTTTAAATTTTAATAAATAATAAGTATATACATCACAAATTAATTGGTTGTTTTGATGTATAGAAAATCAATTTAAACCTACTCTTTTTTCTTTTTTCCAATTTTGTTCGGTTTTGGTTTCCATCGCTTCGGTTTTGAATACCCTTATCATTGAACTTGCCAAATTAACTTGAAAACTAGGGCATATGTCGTGAACCTCAAAACTTTTTGGGAGAACTATAAATAAATACTCAACAATCAAGATTTTTAACACTTTAAAATAGTATAAACTTTGAAGACTTCAAACGATTTGGATAGGAAATAGAGCATCTGCAATGACCTCTCCAATGGCTTCTACGGTTAAAAAAAAAAAAAGACTATTCAGATTAATTTAAACGGTGTAGATTTATTTAATATTTTTTAAATTAAAAAATAAATTGTTTTAAAGAGGATAGAATATAAAATAAAAATAATTTTGAAATTTTGAAATTTAAAAAAATAATGTTTTAACTTATAAAAAAAAATCTAAATTATCTAAATTTTAATTGCAACGATCTAGATTTCATGAGAGATGGATTGGAGAGACAGGCGAGGGAGAGGATCTAGATTTGTTTGGATAAGGTGCCTTGAAAGAGACTGAAATGTGCCCCCTGCAGAAGCTGTTGAGTGGCCATAATTTGTTGCAATTGCTAGTAGGATTTCAAATGCCCAAGGCGTCTGTTTCCTACGATGAACCAAATGAAACACAACAAATTGACAAATTAACCTGCCAATTGGCTATGCTAATATCTTTTTCTTTGTAACTGTTTTACTCTATTCCTTTATCTATCTTGGGGGATATAATGCAAAAAATTAATATTTTGCAAGTTTTCAATCATGGACAAGGAGCTCCCTTATGGGAAGTCTTCCCTGACTGCTCAAAATTTTCATATGCGTAAATGAATATATTTTGTCAAAGCGTGTCGCCCCATTGCCGTCCCTGTTTGAATAAATAAATGAGTAATAAACAGCTTCGGGAACTTGTTCTGAACTTAAACCACTCCATGAATGCTAGCAAACCTACAGAGTGCAGCAGCCTCAAATGTTGTAGAATCGGGTGAGAAAGCAGCCATAAACAAGCATCTGAAATTATGCATTTATACTACTCCACTGTTTATCTTATGAAGAACCGCAACATAAATTAAGTGTGTTTGATTGCAGAGAGGAAACGCAATTTGTAGAGAAGCGACAAATTATTGCTTCTACGTAAACGTGATTTTGTCTTTGCTTAACGTTCCGCCAAACACACTATAAGTCTTTAGAAGTTGGATCCTCAACTGTGAATCCAACTTGCTGTACCCCTTTTATTGAAAGTCTAAAAAACAAAAAAAAAAGTTTGAAAATGAAAAAAAAAAAAGTTCTGTACCTTCCAGAAAAGGAGGCACAGCAGCCCCACGGCATGGATCCCCACAGTAAGGGATCCATGCTCAAGTGTTTAAGCTTGCCTAGGATGACACTTTTTTTTCCCTCCAAATTGAATCTGAATCTGAAGAGCTAACAAATTCCTAAGAGATTGCACTTTAATTTGCTTTTATCTGTGTCAGCTGTTCTCAGTGTAATTAACCTGTTTTGTATCCCCTGTTAAGTGAGAGTTCATTTTCCAAGCTTATGCAGTTGAACCTGACAACTGTTCCCTTTCTCCTATTAATTTAAAAATTCACTGGGAGTTGGTGGGCTAACTTAAAGCAATATGATTCTTGAAGGTTTTGTACTTTTTTACGACTGCTCGGGGCTCACAGTTTCGCACAAGCTTGATTCCAGACTCATCTCGTAATCATATTAATGGGAATCTTTACAACGGAACAGACAATTTGTAATGGAACCGGGGTCAAAGTGGTCACAGCATTGGACAATCTGTATTGTATTCAAGATGTATCTTTCATCTAATTAATTGAAGTTTGTTCCTCTTGGTTGCCTTTTTTTTTCTTTTTTTTTTTTGGGGGGGGGGGGGGGGGGGCGGGGTGGTAAACTCTTGGTTTCTTTTTCAGTTCTGTTAGCGCAAGATTTCATCATTAGCCCTCGCCTCTCAGTTGAGTTTGTCACTGACTGCTGGGTAGTATAATTTTTTACTCTATTCCACTTTGTTTATTCCACCCAACATTCTGTCCGTAGGACAACGCTGACATGAGGCTTCTAAGAGTAGTTTTCCGCTGAAATATAAGTGAGAGGAAATTAAAATTTTTTATATCTCTTTGCATATTCTATTAGATATCTGCTGGCATAAGCTAAACTGGACTTATTTACATGATTTTACCACTTATAAGATTTAACTAAAATGCTTGACAAACACAGTAGAGCCATTACAAGTGTTCATACTAGAATTGACATTTATCAGTACCGCTGGATAAAAGATACTGAAGGAACTTCCTTGATGGAAACTGACATTACATATGATTTGACAATTACTATACGGTTTCCTTCTCCAAATGAAGTTAGTGATCTCATTGTCCTTGAATGTGATTTACAGTGCTGCTGATCATTTTCAATCAAAAGATTATGAAACCAGTGCAGAACTCTTTGAAAAATCAATGCTGTATCTTCCATATGATACAGAGAGCAGAATACTTCGAGCCAAGGGCTTTAGAGTTTTGTGTCTCTGCTACCTTGGTCTCTCACTTTTGGATCGTGCTCAAGAATACATCAATGAGGCCGAAAAGGTATCACTGATGACAATTAGAATTTTGAGTCCTTTTGTATAATGTTCTACTCAAATATCAATTTATACTATATTATCGATTGATGATGTTCTATCTCTGCAGCTTGAGCCCAACATTGTCTGCACTTTTCTTAAGGTATTGTCTTCTCTTCTCTGTCTCTCTCCCTCCCTTTGTATCTTTCCGTGTGTGAGATGCATCTGTCTCTCACAGAGAGCTGCATAAATATATACAAGTGAACTTTAATGGCAGACAAGTTAGATTCTACTAATAGAATTGGTTCCTATTAAGGTTTTACAGTTGATTATGCGTTAAGCTGACTACAACTAAATCCACATACTTCTCATTAAGAAAATGTTCTCAGTTGGCATTAAATGGAAATTTACTTTGTCATATTTATTAACGCAGTTCAAAATATTTCTGCAAAAGAATGACCACGATGGTGCTATTACTCAAATACAAGCAATGACAACATGCCTTGACTTTCAGCCAGATTTTCTCTCCCTTGCAGCTCATGAGGCTCTTGCTTGCCATGCTTTTCCTGTTGCTGTTGCTTCGCTATCAAGTATGCTTAGCTTCTATGCTTCAGGAAAATCCATGCCAACAGCAGAAGTAACAGTCCTGCGAACCTTGGTCACAGTTCTCAATAAAGGGCCAGGTAATGAACAACATGCTCTCAAATTCTTAAAGCATGCGTGTACACGAGCATCTGAGCTTGGTCCTGATTGCTTCTTTGGAAAAGAGGAGATTGGAAGACGGGAACGGAATTGGTTTGCTGTGACTTCATGGAACTTGGGTACGAAAGCAGGGCAAAATAAAAATTATGAATTATCCGCTGAGTTCTTACGACTGGCTTCAGACTTTTATGCTGTAGTTGAAAGGTCTGATCATGACAACAATGCCATGGTTTGTAAATCTTTAATACTTTCTGCATCAGCAATGATAGCTTCAGAATTTCAAAGAAAGACTGCGATGTCAGAAACTGAAGTCAAGCAAACTGTAGACTTGCTAGATAGAGCAGGGAAGGTATGACATTGTTTTTTGCTTCATTATACGGTACTTGATGCATTAATCTTCTGCAAATGGATGAAGTTATGTGAGACAAGTGATAAGATGTAACATGCTATTGTGTGTTTCCTTGTATGATATATTTTAATATTGAATTCTGTTGAATATCTTGCTCCCATACTATGTGGATGCAGATGCTGAAGTCAATTTCAGCTGGGACCTCTGTCAATGATGATCAAATTAACACCCTTGAACCTGACCTTTTCTTCATATATACCTTCTGTGCTTATGATATACAAGGCAGACTAAATGACTTAGGATCACAGCTCTTTCTTGTGAAAAGTTTTGCCAGTTCAAAGGCTTGTAAACCCCAGTATCTCCTCCAGATAGGCCTCTGTGCCTCACAGGGACCTCGATTCAATCAGGACGTAGCCACCTTTGCTCTAAATGAGTGCCTCTCAGCTTTCCTTTCATCACCTTCTCCAGATTACCAAAATGTTGCTCTTGTTGTCCGCAAGCTTGTAGCCATAGCCAGCTTGTACAAGGGTGATACAGATGATGATACTGTATATGGCATGTATAAGCAAGCCTACCGAATAATGGTTGGTTTGAAGGAAGGTGAGTATCCCACAGAAGAAGGAAAATGGCTTGCCATGACTGCATGGAATCGAGCAGCATTGCCAATGAGGTTGGGTCAGATTGAAGTAGGCAAGAAATGGATGGCTGTTGGCTTAGAAATTGCAAAGCATGTTCCAGGAATGGAAACTTACAAGGCATGCATGGAAGATTTCCTTTGTGGTGTGGGGAAAAAAACTTGAATATGCATAAATGTCATAAATTTGGTTTCTAGCAGTTCTATGATGTACAGGAAAGGAGTTATGCAAGTCCAGCAAATCTTCGGTGTTTACACTTGCTTTAGTTCTGTCCTATTAGGTTTACGAGAGAAAGTTTTAGCTACTTCACTACTGCTTTGGGATTTCTGATATATACTATATATAGAAGTATAAATGGCATAAACTTTCGAGTTTCACTTATCCAAAATATCCTTATCTAAGAATCCCTGTTTCACTCCTCAATTTTAACTCTGTTGTTTGCTCCAAGTCCCAAATGCAGCAAATTTGAATACGCATAAAATGGCAGAAGTTGCTGGCTCTTATAGCACCAAATGTATTCTTTATGTTCCCATTTAGTTTATTCTTTCTGAAGGAACACGCTCATGTAAGATGCGGTTTGATTCTGATGGTCAAAATATATGATAACAATATGTTGGAGGATTTTTCTCCCAATTTGAGAACCCAGCCAACTTGAAAAATACCGGTAAGATTAAGAACAAGTGTATATTAATCTTACTATAAAGTTTGGAGGATTTCTTTTCCGCTTTTTCACTCATTCTGTTCCTATCAGTTTAGAAACCAATTATTGTTGATATTTATTACATGTAATCCAAGTGATACTAGATCCTTCTCTTTTCATGGAAGTTTTCCAGGTTGAATACTTTATTGGTCCAATGCTTGGGGCTATCGGCAAGGTTACACATTGCATTGCTGAAACGGGTTTAATAGTTTAATTTATACATCTGTGTCTTATAACCATCTGCATGAGAAAAAAAAATTCATGGGAATTCATTGGTTACACATTTCACTGGCTAGATTACCAAATGTTTTGATTTCATGGAAAACAGGCAACAAAAATTCATCAGATTTCTACATCACAGGACGGTTAACCATAATCTTCTCTAAGGTATGCATTTTCCAAACAATTTAAAGTTCATCTTTGTCATATTGAAGTTGTAGCAAAAGGCATAAGAGAACAATAAAAGAGACTTGCTTGTATAATTCTATTGAAGGCTTCTGTCTCACTAGGCATAGGAAACTTGTTAACAGAATACGGGATTGGGGTTTTCTCATACATGGTAACAATCGATAACTGTGAGACTTCTGTTTATATTTATAAAAGAATGTTTCAACTCATGCTGCATTGTTCAAATGGTATTTTTAATGTTTTCTCTTAATGATTATATTTCAAAATTTAACAAATATAGCAAAATGGAACAGTTTGCAGCGCATTGAACAGAAATAACACCCTTAAATCTTTGAGGAGGGCTTCCAACAAAAAAAAAATTAGGAGAATAACGAGGACTGATATATTTTTCTTCTATAACTAAATTTACTTTTAGACTTGACTTTACGATTTTTCTGCAGGTTATGACAAATCTGTTAGAAGGGAGGCGCTATAGGAGACACTTTTTGCCTTCTAGGTTGCAGGCTATACAGGATACTGTTAATTCTTGGTCAACTCTCTTCAAAAGATCTGTTTTATGACCTGATTGGCAAGATTTCCTCCCTTCCCATTTTTTCCTAATCCCTAGGAATCAGCCTTGATTCTTTGTATCTCTGGGAATCATTTTTTTCCTCTTTTTTGTTTAATGTATCCCTAGAAATCAGCATGTACAGTAATAAATATGATTTAAGTAATTAATCCCTTGAATCATGAAGATTTGGTCTCCTGTACCTATATATATACAAGGGTGAATTACCCTTTTGATTTGAATGAAAATTACCTTCATTTTTTAATGACATCAAAGCAGCAACCCTTGTGGATTTGCCATTGCTCATCCTCCGCCTTCATTGCCATTTCTCATTGAAGACTTTTTTCCTCTCTTTTTTGGCCCTCATTGCTATTTCAGGTCCGTTCCAGCTCTGTTTGTTTTTCTCTTCCTTTTTATATTACAATTCATTATGTCAGAAGGAGATAAAAGTCACAGCACCGTCTGTATCTGTCTTCAAGCCCTTTTTTTCCGACACATTCCATTGCATCAACCAGTGAACTCAGCGCCATACATGCTCCTACTGTCTAGATGGAAAAGAGAAGGTTCTGAACAGAAATAGTGGTTTCAAAGGACAGCAAAAAAATCCTAGCTAATCATAAAGTCCATGGTTTCACCAATTCCATGTCCACTTCCTCTAATTCGTGTTCATTAGCGTTTTTAGGTTGGTGTTTTGCTTCTTATTTTTTAAGTGCCTCTAAATTCCTACATCATTTGTTATTGACTCAAGCAACAGATCGTACGACTAATGATTCTTTCTTGAAACTTATAAGTTGAGCCTTGGAATAGGAAAATTAAAATTATTGATGGAACCTTTGTTGCTGTTGTAGGATATGGTACCATTCAATTAACCCCATATCTTTCATTACATAATGTCCTACATGTTCCAAAACCTTTCCTAAGTCTCATTTTAATTTCTCAACTTATCAAAACTTCAAATTGCCAAGTAACCTTTGATGACCATTGAGTCCTTCAGGACCGAACAACGGGGAAGATATTGGATCCACTGAGGAATGGAGTGACCACTGTAGCCTTTACTTTATGGATACTAGTGGTCACCCTATCTTGTTTCTCACCCTCTCCTAATATTTTAAGTTCTAGGGCTGTATTTAGTCAGTATAAATCTAGTGTCTCTAAAATTTGACGTCACCATTTCTGCTTGGAGCGTCATCTTTTGCTTTGCTGAAAAATTTGTTTCCTTTCCTGTTGAATAATGTTGATACTTCATCTATCTACTGTGACATTTGTGAATGTGCCAAACGCCGACGTGTATCATTTCCATTTAATAAAAGTTTCTTTCGAGAACTTTTCATGCTTGTTCATGTCTTGGGTCCTAAGAAGCACCGATAAAGGTACGTATATCGGGTATGATACAACACGATACGTGAGATATGACAATTTTTAAAATTTTAAAATACGAGTATGGAAATATATATATATATATATATAATTATATATATATTCAATAATCTAAGACATTAAAAAATAAATTAAATTATAAATAAACTACAATAGTATAAATAATATCACAAATTTATGTATATTTTCAAAATGATTCAAGTAATGTCCTGTAATACTTATGAGCAGCCATCAACACAATAAGGGCATCTTTTAAACTACAGTTTGCAAAAGTTAAATTTAGTAAACTGGGCAACTAATAATTAATCCATGAAATACAGAACATGTTATGTCTAGTACACTTTCCCTTTACTTCAAAGGCTCAAGATTATAGGTTTACACATTCCATTAATAAACTATGTAGAACTTCCTTCTTTGTGATTGTTGTCTCAACCAAATAATTGGCTTTGACAACAGCAATGAATGTCTAATAAAACTTCAAGCAATGATAGATTATTCTCAGGCAGAAAAAATGATAATAAAGTAAACTAAACCTATTTTTGAAAAAGTAATACAGCTTAAATGGAAGTTGCAAGTAAGGAGATTAGCACGAAAATACACCTAAACAGAAAAGAATTTGGAATAGTGGTAATGAATGAGCGAAGAAGATTGACTTTGAGCAGCTATAGCAAGAGAGAACTATTTGTGGGATGCGTAGAGGAGGTGGTGGTGGTTGAGGAAAAAAAATCAGCACCCAAAGTCCACTGGTTGAAAGGAAATCTGAACCTGAGAACCTGTCACAGGAGAAGATGCAACCAAAGTCTATTGGCCGGAGAAGACGACGGAGGAATAGAGCATAGGTCGCCAGAGAAAATGATGTAGCAGGTGACGCACAGCAAGACGCAAAGAGACGGCGAGGGTCGAGGGAGAACGAAGCAGAGCACGAGGGTCGAAGGAGAAGCCTGAAGCTTTCAACGAAGGGTTAAATGCGAGACAAAACACAATTGTTCGAGCCAAAACGTTTCGCCCGCCGTTTCGGAACTGTTTCTTATTCGTTTCGAAACGTTTCAATACGGACAGAAACGTTTTGAAACTTACGAAGCAAAAAGAAACGTGTGGGTACGTTTGTACCCGTACGGTACTCGTATCTGTACCAAATACGTATCCAGTATGGGTACGACCCTTGGAAAGACGTATCCTGCTTCTGAGTTCGGGTCCTTCTAAAATTCAAAACTATAGAAGTGCTTCGTCGTTTGTCTCTTTCATCGATAATTGCACTCACATTACACTATATGGTTGTTTCTTATGAAAAAAAAACCTCAAGTTAGCATTATCATTCCCAACTTTTATAACACTATAAAATATCAATTTGGCATGTCTAAAGCATGTCTGATAATGCTAGAGATTGCTTCAATCAGACACTCTTCTTTCAAAAGATTGGCATTATTTCTGAATCATCTTGTAGTGAGGCACCCCAACAAAATGGGTTAGCCATGAGAAAAAATAGACTTCTAAATGTCACTTGTGAGCTAATCTTTCAATCTAATGTTCCTAAAACATTCTGGAGAGAGGTTACCCTTGTTGCCACTTATTTGAGTAATCGTACCCCAGCTCCATAGCTTGATTTGAAAACTTCACCTCAAAAACTTTTAGAATTTTATCCTATCCCACATGTTTCAGAAAGTCTTCTTCTTTGCATTTTTTGTTGTGTACCCTATGTCTATATTAAGAAACAACACAGAGACAAACTTGATTGTAGGGCACTCAAATGCGTTCCACTACTCAATAGGGGTACAATTGTCATCATCCTTTTACCCAAAAGATGTCTGTTTCTTGGGATGTTTCTTTTCATGAATTCAAGTTCTATGTTTCAGCATCTCATCCTCATCTTCAAGGGGAGTGTTAAAGAAGATGTGAATTTTAACTTGCCCTTGCAAATTCTTAAACAGATCTGCTCTCAAACCCTGGAACAGATTTGCAAATTGAAAAAGACAGAGGAAGAAAGGAATAGTGAAAAAGAAAAGGTCCCAAAATTGTCACAATACTTAAGGAGGAAAAAGGCCAACTCCATTCCAATACAGATTCATGAAGCTAAAGTCGTACGAGGTACTATTGTTCCTACATTTAATCATATTTTCTGAAAATGATCCCAATCCTAAAAGTGGTAGGGAGTAAGAGCATACAAACAGTGACCTTGATTTGCCTATTGCCTTAAGAAAAGGTACACGAAATATAGCCAGCATCCCGTTACCCAATTACGAACTTTGTGTCCCTCCATAGACTAAAAGCACAACATATAAGTTTTCTGTAAGCCCTTGACAACCCAATATTCTATTCCTACATCAGTAGAAGAGGCATTAAATGATAAGACCTGGACACAAGCTATGAAGGAGGAAATTAGTGCTTTAGAGAAAAATAGGACTTGAGAAATGGTGGAAAAGTTGAGAGATAAGAAACTGGTGGATTGTAGGTGGGTCTACACATTCAAATATGGATTAGATTGGTCTCTTGAAAGGCATAAAACAAAATTAGTAGCTAAAGGGTATACTCAAACATGAGATTAATAACATGGAGACTTTTTCTTCTGTGGTTAAAATGAATACTATAAGAATTCTTTAATCTCTTGCCATCTTGTTTAACTAAGTGTTTGCAACAATTTGACATAAAAAAATACATTTTTATATGGAGATTTATTTAGAAAAAAGAAAAAGGTATTTATGGAATCACTGTTTAGTTTTAATATGAAATTTAGACCTATCAGTTTGCAAATTAAAAGAAGTCCTTTACAGCCTCAAACAATTCGCAAGAGCATGGCTTGGGGGGCCATACTCTTTTCATTAAACACTAAGATGAAGAAAAGGTGACAATTTTATTAGTCTACACGGACAACATTATTATTTTAGAGAATAATGATGATGAAAGGGAATTGCTTTAGAAACCATTGGCTAAAAATTTTGAAATTAAGAACCTAGGAAAATTGAATATTTTCTAGGAATTGAAGTGCCATACTCAAAGCAAGGTATATTCATCTTTCAATGCAAATATATTCTTGTTCTTAAAGAAACAACAAATTTAAATAGCAGAACAGCAAGCACTCCCATCGATCTTAATCATGGAATAGGAAGAACTGAAGGAGGAGATGTAGTTGAGAGAGAAAGATACTGAAGGTAAGGTCTGTGGGTAATCCCATTTATTTGTCTCATACTAGGCCAAATATTGCATATTTAGTTGGTGTAATTAGCCAATTTATGCCCAACTCAAAAGAACATTTACAAGCTATTTTTAGAACCCTACAATATTTAAAGTCCACTCCTAGAAATAACACCTTTTTCAAAAGAAATAACAAACTGTAATGGTGTCTTTGGTTGAATGATGTAAAAAAAAGAGAATATAAAATATAAATAAATATGTAAAAAATGATTTTTACTCCTTTACTTTAAAAAAAGTGATTTGATAATTAAAATGATGATTTAATAGATAAAATAAAAAAAATAAAAAAAAATAATAAATATTACATAAGTTACATAAAACAAATGTGTTCACTTTACGATAAACTAAATGGAGCATAAATGTATATAGAAATGCTAACTATTCAGGATTCCATATGGACAGGAGATTAGTCTTTAGATACTGTACTTTTATATGAGGAAATTTGATAATTTGGAGAAGGAAGAAATAAAGTGTTGTAACATGATCAAGCGCTGAAGCAGATTTAGACCCATGGCAAATGAGACATCTGAGATATCACAGGGTAAAATAAGTATTAATGATCTCAGAATTAAAAGAGAAGGGACAATAAAGTTGTACTGTGACATTAATTCAGCCATAAATATTGCCCATAATCCAATCCAACATAATTAAATTAAACACACTGAGACTGATAGACATTTTTTAAAATAGAAACTTGACAGTGGTCACGTGTGTGCGTGTTAAAATTATAATCGAATCAAAACTCCGACATTTTCTAAAACCATAAATATTAAAATAATGGATATATAGTTGGATAGTAACTTTTTTGGAGTGAAAGGAGCGTCTACATTCTAAAACGGATAGACGTACTCATACAATAGGTAGCATAAGCGATTCCCACTTGATCAGTTGCTTTTTGCTACCTAAGACCCTTTGCAAGGAGTTGAGTCAATCCAGCACACCGATTCCCTCCTTTAAGACCAAAATACTTGCCTACTTCATCTCTTCTAGGAGCTCCTTTTACAGGTCAAAACCATCTTACTGTTGCTATGGTTCGTGATTTGTTTTTTGATGGCACAAGATTGGGGAATGGTCATTTACTGCAGAGCTTTAATTTTCTCGGATGATGATCTGAAGAAGGACATCAAGTCTCTGTATATCAGCAATAGAAAAGCCAAAGAAACCTGGCCTTGGGCTTTTGATAAAAATTGTGCTTTTTCTGTCCAGTCTGCTTATTTCACTAGTATGCAAGAAAGATGGAAGAAAATATGGAAAAAGACGATGGCTTGTCTTATTTGTTGTTTTGATTGTCGATTTACGTCTTATTCCTTCTGTCTTTAGATCTTTTAAAGCCTCATGGGTCCAAAGAGAGGTTAATGGGTCTCAGGACAGTTTAATGTTGCTCCACATAAACTCGCACAGTATGGTAGCTTGATTTCCGACACTGCTATTTGGATTGAGGAACCACGTATTAATGTAGCACATGTAATTTTTGAAGAAGCTTTGCAGTAAACCGTTGCTTCTTAACATGAACACCCCCCCCCCCCCCCCCAAAAAAACCAAAAAACCAAAAAGAAAAAAATTATATAAAATGCCTTATATATTTGTTATTAGATTTTTCAATTAAAATATTATAAATGTATGATTTTCTAATAATCTCATGACAAGTATATAACTTTGGTAAAAATTGTATAATTCTCTAATTAAATTGAATTTGGTAAAAATTGTATAATTCTCCAATTAAATTATACACTTGTCATTATATTATTAAAAAGACTATATACTTGTCATATTTTAATTGAGAAACTTGATAGCAAAGATATAAAAAGTTACACTAAGTCTAATCCCAAAAGAGGAAAAAAAGCCTAAGAAAATTAACTCACTTAATGAAATTAAATGTGATTGGATAAACATCTCATTTTATTCAAAAGTAGGCTATGACATGCATGGAAAAAATATCATTGTTGTGAAAATTGAACCAAGTTAGTCAATTCAATCGGAAATTAATCTTTGGTCCAGTCCAATCCAGTTAACCCTTAGAACTGGATGGTTTGAAAACCAGTCAAGAACCAATGAGAATCAAACGTGATAGCATGCCACTTTTATTGAACTGAAATGCATCTTTAGTTATATTGCACAATATTTAATATAAAACTTTTATTTAAGATAGCAAAATGACCTTAACCATTAGCATGATGAAAAATATCTTTTCTATTGAACCACTTGTCTTGTCTATAATTCAAAATTTTAATATAATAAATGAAAAATAAAATAAAATTTTTATGATTTTTATTAAAATTATGCAAATATATTTTAAACAAATTAAATATTATATTATGTATGATTTATTTTTATGTATAATTTCTTGCAATATATTTTAAAATTTATTAATATTCATTTGTTATTATTTATTATTTTAAAATTTTAATATATAAAATAATGTGTATATATATATATATAATTATCAATGATTCAATCACGATTAAATTAATAAATTATGAACAAGTAATTTTATCATTTTAATAATCGATCTAATTTTAAAAACATTTAAAAATACTATTTCTGAGGAGGAACAATCTGGTAGGCATAAATGAAGAGTATTAGATAGTAGTTAGTCATAACAAAATAATTGCTAGTCCTGATATGATTCTTAACCAACCAACCTATATTAGCTTGTATCAGAAGCATATGGCTGTTATGTTAGTTGACTGGAGATTCTAATCATTCTATCTCTCATCTCTCGTTCTCCTTCTTTCTACGTTCTATCTTCTTTTCTCCTATCAGTAGTGTCAGAGCCACCAGATCTTAGACCATGGCTGAACCAATTTGTGCGCAAGCCTCCATGAGGGAATTGGAGGATTGAGCTCTTTCATCTGTGGAGCAGTGAAGGCCGAATCTGATGGACCAAAGATTTTCAACAGTGGAGCAGAAAATTTCGAGCATTCAAAAATTGGTGGAAGGGATGACAGCACAAATGGCCCAGATGATAAGAGCACTGGACTCTAATGGCACAATCAACGCCGATGGACACAAAGGAGGCCGACATCAGCAAAGGAATAAGGATTACCAGTTGTCCACGGGATTCACAGAGAGGGACTCCCCAAGGTTTACTGGTGATGACGTTTTGAACTGGATTTCTACATGTACAGTGTACTTCTTGTTGGACGAGACTCCAAAAGAGATGAAAGTCACCATAGCCAGCTTACATATGGCTGAGAAGAGTTTCCGATGGCACAAAAGGTACAAAAGGAATCAATAAGGGAGGCCAATCTCATGGGAAATGTATAGAGGCAGTTAAAAAAAGGTTTGGACCAGTGTATGAAGGCCCCATGGAAGACTAAATGCAACTTAGGCAGACTAGGAGCATTAGTGAATACCAAGAAGCATTTGATACTTTGTTGTATAAGGTGAAGTTCATAGAAAGCCAGCTAATCATTGCTTTATAGCAGGATTAAAGGAGGAAATTGGAAAAGGACTAAGGTTGTTTAGACCCCGAGATTTGTTATACACAATGAGAATTACGAAGGTGCAAAAATTGGGTTCTAGGTCATCAAGCAAAAACGGAGGAAGCAAAAATGAATCAAAGGTGGGGTCGTGGGAAGAAAGGTCAGACATTAACAAGACACTCACCACTGAAATTGCGAACAGTAATCAGAAAGGAGGCCAAGTAAGTAACAGTTGGATTTGGGATGCACAAGATCCTTCCACCGGAAGAAATTGAAGAACACAGCCAACAATCTATGCTATTTTTGCCATGTAAAGTGCACTCAAAGCCATGAATGTCCTCAAAGGGAGAAGATCCAGATTCATTTGATTGACGTTTAAGAGAGTGATTGCCTGGAAGAAGAAAAAGAAATTACAGAAATTGGTGAAGGAAAGACAGTATTAGAACCAATTCCAAAAATCTCATTGAAGCCCATAGGTGTGAATGGCAATACAACGAGGGTACAGGGGAATGTGGGAATGAAAGTTTTACAGAATTTGATAGGTAGTGGCAGCACCAATGAATTCTCAAGACTTTCAAATGGTGAAGAAATTGGGGTGGCCAATGAAGAAACTAGAAGAAGCAGAAGTAACAGTAATTGGAGAAAGTAAATTGACCATTCAAGGAGTTTACAAGGGGTTCAAGAGGAAAATGCAAGGAAAGGAATTTAGTACAGATGCTTTTATTCCTCTAAATCGGTGTGACAGGGTTTTTGAAATACAATGGCTGAAATCAAGAGGGTGTGTGCAATGGGACCTCACTGAACTTACTATGCTGTTCTAGTACAGAGGGAAGTTGGTGAAGATGCTACTGGGGTCCAGTTTTATGATTTTCAAAGAATGTGTCCTGATTTTTGTAATAATCACCCTCAAGGTCAAGGGTTTTTCAGGGGAGAGAATATTGTTAGGCATAAATAAAGAGCATTAGAAAGTCGTCAGTTACAACAGAATAATTGTTAGCTCTGTTGTGATGGTTAGTTAAGAGTCTTAACTAGCTAACCTATATTAGCTTGTATCAGAAGCATATAGCTATCATGTTAGTTGACTGGAGATTCTAAGCATTCTATCTCTCATTCTCCTTCTTTCTACCTTCTATCTTCTTTTCTCCGATCAGAATCATACATTGTATTACATGATTCCATGGAAAATAGGGATGCGCCAGTCATTTGGTTAACAAGCGTTCCTTATAAATGGCATTATGAAAAAATATCACTATACAAGAACATAACTCTCCCGCAGATGAGATCTTCCAAAATTGGTAAAATCTCCTTCAGAGGTTCAATCTAAACATAAAGTTCAAATTTTATCATTCTCACTTATTAATGATTTTAGGAAACTTTATTGGGGGTTGTTCTGATAAAGTGAACAAGGAATTCTGTATTACCCTCAGCACCCTTGAGAGGGGACTCAATCCACCCTTTACTACAGAAACCAAACTTCTCCACTCCCTTTATAATCTTCTCAAGAACCTGCATTACAAAATTCAATCAGTTTCATATCTTCCAGTATTTGCAAGTCAATGTGTATCATGCTAAGGTTTGTGTTTTACTTAGGATTATAAACATTAAATTGAATGCAGAAGTGGAAAGAAATGCATTGTAAATAGGATATAAAGAATTGTGTTTGTGCATATCAGGTTCCAGAAAACTTGATCCCAAACAATTCTTTTCATTAACTTGAACAAGATTTAAGAACCCTAAGATCGATCAGAGGGCCAAAAATTACATACCTCTTGATGGACAATAGGATCTTTCACTATTCCCCCTCTTCCTACCTGCAAAGAAAGTGATATTCCAAATTTAGAAATAATTATTATTATGTTTCCTCTACTTTGCAGGAGACTAGGACAACCATGATGATTTTATAGAAAACAATAATTCTACTCAAATAATAGGGAAAAATTGCACTTTCCAACCATAATTTTAGCCCCATTGCGTAAAAAAGAAAAAAGAAAAAAAAATGCTTTCCAAATTAAATGCTATCTTTAATTGAACTAACACCAAGCAAGAGAAATTGCAATTGTACTATCATACTTGATCTTTACCTCCAATTACAATTTTCCTCCTAATAGATTAATTGCAATGGGATAGATAAATGAATTGGTTATCGATTAGGGCAAAAATAGCAATTGAGGGCAAAAATCAAGGTGAGTGAGTGCAATTTTCTCTTCTAATGTTAAGTCAGTTAGAGATAATGTCTAATTTAGATGAGATTTTGCAATGGGGCAACTACATCAGGGTGTCAATAGCAAAAATTAATTAATAGTGAGGGAAATTGCAATTGGGGATAAAGATCAGGTGGGTAAGTTCTATTTCCCCTCCATTTCCAAATTAGTCCTAGCTAGAGTTCCTTAATCCAGATCCCTTAATCATCTTTCAATGAATCAACACAAGAGAAGAAGATGAAGGAAAATGGGAACAATTACAACAGTCCATTCAGCCCAATCTTCGAAGTTTTTCCCCCTTTTCCAACAATAGCATCAACTGGCTTTATATCATAGAAGAGTATATTGACCTGACTAAATCAGTGCTGGGAAGATTAAAAAAAAAGATCGAAAGCATCAAACATGAATGTGGGTTTCTTACTTGTGTTCTGTGAGCTTCAAATTGAGGCTTAACCAAGGTTACCAATGCTGCATCTTCCTTCATGACATTGACCACAGCAGGCATGACCTGTTAAAAGAATAATTGAACTAACCATTGGCAGAACAAGGAGCCTAAACACACTGATAATTACAGTAATAAAGATAAGGGCAAAGCATAGTTGTTACTGGCACGCTATTATGTGCACCATTGCCTGTTGCCCAAAGCCATGGACAATTGGACAAGGCCACAATT
The DNA here is from genome assembly GCA_026724425.1 of Erythrophleum ivorense. Taxonomy (NCBI): domain Eukaryota; kingdom Viridiplantae; phylum Streptophyta; class Magnoliopsida; order Fabales; family Fabaceae; genus Erythrophleum; species Erythrophleum ivorense. The sequence continues at coordinate 7,475,994 of JAIUCV010000018.1, forward strand.
TAGTTTTGTGCAGTCGTGGCACACACTATTTGGGGCAGTTTGATTTAGGGCGTTTCTGGTATAGGCCTATCTAAAAAAAAGCAAGGTTTTAAAAGGTTTTTCTTTTTTTTTTTTTCTTTTTGGGGTGTGTACCAGTCACCTAACTCGCTTGTCCTCTCTCTCACAAGTGGCACCAAAGTTTCAGGTCAGCTTCTTCTACCATTCTGACTGTTTCTTCCCCTATTCTTCTTCTTTAATAACTTTCTTATTATTTCTTCCCTCCCACTTCTTTTCCAAGTTTCTTTTCTAACTTTCTGATTATTTCTTTCCCCCCTCTTCTTCTTCTTTTCTGAGTTACTGATTCTTTCTCCCCCTCAAAATTCCCCTCATTGTTCTGTACACCTGTTCTCTCTCAGGTCAGGTTACTATTTTGTTTTCCCTTCATATTTCATTGAGGCTAGGACACTAGGTGTAGGATAGAATCACAGAACACTCAATAACTTCATATATACTTGTGCTTGTGGGCTGTGGCATTATTTGTGTGATATACTTTGATTAATAGTTTACAACTAGTGAATTTGTGATGGACTTGGGAAGTGAGAAATACTATCTAATAGATATCTTAAGACTGGATGGTTTATTTTGGATGATGCTTCGAGAATTTATGCTTTAAGTGATTATGTCCTCATACATATCAATGCGTTATTTTCTCTCTCTTTTTACTATTTTTTAACTTATATGCAACACACTTTAATGTTGCCACACTTCGTGCAATGCACTACACACAATGGCTCCAAGAGCCCCTGTCACAATAGTGCACCATGCGCTATCAACATCTATGGGCAAAGAATCTCAAGTCTCTCCCCCTTCTCTCCTTATCTATTGAACCAAAAAGCTTTTGTTAATATCAATGAAGCACAAATACGTAGTACAATACAAATACAAAACAACATTACTACGAGAATATAGCTATTTTTTGAAAAATATAAGATACAATGCTTTTAGGATACGTTAATAAAATTTGCAATTTTTTTTTTATATATTTAAGATATTTTATATCCATCAATTTATATTTAGCAAGCCAAAATGCATAGGACCCAACTGAACTTTGAGTCAAGTATAGAGAATCCCTAACCTTCAAAACTTTAAAATGAACCCCCTCAATTTTCTAATTTTATGCCTGTAACCCCTTGCCATTAGTGAATCCATTAATTCACTAACAAAATGAGACACATCAACTTAAATGGGGCGATAAGGCATCTAACGTAGAATCAAGAGCATTTCAATATTTTTCACCAACCCCAAAACACATAACACCATACAAGGGCCAAAGCTTAATTTTCATCTTCATCAATGTCAAAAGACCTGAGACATTCTTCATTTCTCTATTCGCACAAAAGCATCTTCTCATCATTCTACATTTCTCAATCAACGTCTCATCCCATCTAACCTGGCTAAGGCACGTCATTTCGCCATTTCACAACTTTCTCTAAGGGCACACTACAATGGAATTCCTTGTCCCTCAAGTCTATTGAAGCATTTTGCAAAGGCACACACTCCCTCCCTTTCCTTGTCTTCCTTCACCATTTCACATCTTTATGTATAAATAATGATTGGCAATTGCAATGGTCTCATGTGTTGGAAAGTTGGACAAGGAATTGTGGTCCAATGGTTCCATTGAAGTATTTGCTTACAAAATTGTGGTCCCATGTGAGAAATTATTTGTTTTGTCCTTTTGTACTGATCCATGCATCTGAAATAAGTAATGATCCATTGTGATGTGTTGAACCATAATTGCATAGTGTTGTAATGTAACCTATGTGCCAACTAAGAATTTATTTTATTTTATTTTTAACTTTTCAGGTTGTTGAAAATGACAACAGTAATCATAGAGGTCTACCACAAAGAGAGGCTTGCGTACTCACAATGAATGGCCTATGTGGGAAAGGAAGAAATTGTGTGTGACGACTACAACACGAACTACCTCACTGTCTTTGAGATCACAACATTTTTGTAAAGCTCCATGGGAACTTCACCAACATTTGGGGCAAGTTCAGAGACAAAGACATAAAAGAGTTGACCCCTCATGAGTTGGACAACAATGTAAGCTAAAAATAAAGAATTGTAGGGTGTTAAAGATATATGTGGAGCAAAATAGAGATGAAGCCATTTCTGGTAAATAACCATTGGAATTGACCTTTCATCCTTATGCATAAAGACAAGAGAAGATGATTGAAATGGAGACTGGAAGATAGGAAGATTCAAGACCTGAAATGGAGGAACAAGGACAGAAAGTGGAGAAGAGTAAGGGTGCCGAGGAAGAGGAGCCTAACATGGAGCTTGATATGGCTGTGTATGACTTTCCTAACAGTGATGCTGATAAGAGACCACCACTGAGAACTTATTCAAGGAGGAGAACTCAAAAAATAAATTAAATTCTGATTATTTGAATTTTTATTTTTGTTGTTGCTAAGTCAAATTTTGTTGAGCAAAATAAGGAACCATAAGTCCATAAGTGGTTCTCAACGGTCATATTTGTTTCAGATTATTAGGAGATGTTTGTTCCAGATTTTTAGGGGATTTTTTCCAACTTTATCTAATTATTTCAGCATATATTTATCCATAAATAGATGGATAGCAGCTGTACCTAGGCATATACAGAAAATAATAGTCATCTTTTATTCTCACATTGGAGATTCTCCCTATGTTTGGCTAGTGAGAGTATTTTGAGTGAGATCCTTGCTTATTATATTCTTATTAGAATTTATCTTATTTTTCTGTAAGTTTAGACCTTACCAATTTGGTATCAGAGCCAGGTTTGTTCCAAAATGGTTCCAACTCGCGCTTCCCATATTCCCTTTGATTCTTCTAATAACCCACCTGAGCAACACCCAGATCCCTTGGATGTAATAGCATCAAAACCCAGTGTTTTAGATGCTTTAACAGATAAAGTAGCTGCACTTGAAGCTACTGCCACTAGTAATGCAAAAGAAAAAGGGAAAGCTCCAATTGGCAATTCCGAAGGCATTCTCATTGGGATGAAGAAAGCGAAGATTTGGATACCCCTTGGGGTTATAGAAGGAAACCACCACACACCAAAATTGAATTTCCTAAATTCAGTGGAGGTGATCCTCGTGGGTGGGTTCTTAAAGCTGAAAAATATTTTAGATACTACCAGACACCCGATGATTTCAAGGTTGATGTGGCTTCTATGAATTTGGAAGGAGATACACTGAATTTATTTTCTTGGATAAATTCAGAGCGTACTGTTATTTATTGGGATGAATTTGTGAAGATTCTACAAGAACACTATGGGCCTCCGGAGTACCAAAATCCCGATGAATATTTGGCTACCATCAAACAAACAGGATCTGTGCAAGAATATAGACAAGAATTTGCAAGGCGTGTAGCGAGAGTTTCCAACTGGCTAGAGCATTGTCTTCTAGGAATTTTTATTGGAGGCTTAAAAGAAGAACTAAAAGCTAATGTCAGAATCCAAAAGCCTCGCACTATTTATAGAGCAGCCAGCTTAGCTCTCCAGTATGAAAACAAGTCCCAAATTTGTGGGCCCAAGCCCAATACCACTAGCCATCAAAGTCGTTTGACTTTGTCAACTATTTCCCACCAGCGAGACACACGAGACCAAAGAGGAAGTGCTTCAGAATCTGTGAATCTCACCAAATCAGAAAATGCAACCTCCAGTTCATCCAAACCTCTAGCGGCAATCTCAGCTAGACCCAACCCAGCAGATTCTCTGTGCCAATAGAGGAGAGATAAGGGGTTGTGCTATCGATGTGGAAAATCGTTTCACCCTAGCTGTAAATCCTCCTTCTCATTGATGGAGTTAACCAACGAAGGTGAGGAGCTTGTTTCCACACTTGAGTTCAATACTGAAGTCAACACAGTGCTACACAATGACTCGGCTGAAATTTCCTTCAATGCAATTCTGGGAAAAGATACAGCAGCCACCATGAAGCTTCGTGCATCTCTGCAGGGCCGAGAAGTTCTGGTGCTCATTGATAGTGGGTCTGCCTACAATTTCATCTCAGAAACATTGGTCAAGGAATTGAAGCTCACTGTTCGTTCAGTGCCCACATTCAGTGTTCAGATTGGCAATGGGAATATGGTACGTTGCAATCGAATATGCCCAGATGTGAAGGTAAAGGTCTCCAATTTAATTATTCATGAAGAGTTCTACCCTTTTTCTCTCGGTGGGGCTGATTTGGTTCTAGGAATTAAATCATTAGCATCTTTGAATATTGTGCAAGCCAACTGGAATAAGATGTTTATGATTTTTTGGGTAAATGGCAAAAAATATAAATTGCAAGGGGTAAATTCTGAAGGTAATACTCCTGTGCATCTTCAAAGTTTGCTTTTTACTCAAGTGGTTGATGCAACATCTTTAATTACTGACCTAATTTTTCACAAATTTGCTTAAATTTTCACTGAACCCATCACTTTGCCTCCTGCCCATGGTCATTACCACTCTATTCCACTACTCCCTAATTTGTCTCCTCCCAACTTGAGGCCTTACCAATACCCTCACTCTCAAAAAGATGAAATTGAGGCTCAAGTGGCAGAATTGTTAAATAGGGGATTTATTCGTCCAAGCTCAAGGCCCTTTGCGGCTCCTGTATTGCTGGTGAGTAAGAAAGATCGGTCGTGGCGTCTCTATATTGACTATTGCCGCCTTAATCAGATTACTATACCAGATTAGTATCCAATTCCTAATATTGATGAGCTTCTGGATGAATTACATGGTGCTGCACATTTCTCTAAGATTGATTTACGTTTTGGTTATCACCAAATTCGTGTGTTGCCTGAAGACATTCATAAAATAGCTTTTTGTACTCATTCGGGGCATTATGAATTTTTAGTTATGCCTTTTGGTCTTACTAATGCTCTTGCGACTTTTCAATCTGTTATAAATGATTTATTTAGGCCCTTTTTGAGAAAATTCGTCTTGGTATTTTTTGATGACATTTTGGTGTATAGCACCACTGCATAGCAACATCTACAGCATCTTAGACAAATTTTAGCATTTTGCAACAGCATTCCTTCTTTGCAAATGCTAAGAAATGTTTTCTTGGGCATTCTAAGATTAACTATTTGGGACACATGGTTTCTGCACATGGTGTTGAAGTTGATTCTGACAAAATTACTTCTGTAGTGCAATGGTCTGTTCCTAAAAATGTCAAAGAGCTCCATGGTCTCTTGGGACTTACCGGATACTATCGCCGCTTTGTGAAAAATTATGGTATGCTTGCTAGACCTTTAACTAAATTGACAAAGAAAAATTCTTTCTGCTAGTCAGAACAGGCGCAAAAAGTTTTTGAAGATCTAAAATTGATTATGACTACCACCCCGGTGTTACAACTGCCCAACTTCCAACTTCCATTTACAATTGAATGTGATGCATCAATGGAAGGTATTGGAGCTATCTTGATGCAAGAAGGCCACCCTATTGCTTAAGCAAAGGATTCTCATTTTCTAACAGATATAAATCTGCTTATGATCGAGAGTTACTAGCTTTAGTGCTCGCAATTCAAAAATGGCGGCATTACTTATTGGGTCAACGATTCGATGTTCAAACTGACCACTCCAGCCTTAAACACCTCCTTGAACAGCAAATTCTCACTAATTCACAACAGCGACTTATACTCAAGCTTCTTCCGTTTGATTTTTCCATCATTTATAAGGCTGGGAAAGACAACACAGCAGCGGATTCTCTCTCTCATAGGCCTCAACATGCCGATTTCTTCCAAATTGTCATTCCTTTGGCGAATGACCTTCAACAATTGCCAGTAGCTTTGCTTGAAGATCCTGAAACAAAGGCAATTATTGATGATCTACAGCAAAACCCAAACCCATTATCAAATTACAGCTTTGTTAATGGGAAGCTTTATTACAAGGATCGTCTGGTTATTCCCAACCAAGCCTCTCTTAGAACCAAGTTATTGGAAGAAGCACATGCTACTCCTACTGGTGGTCATGGAGGTTTTCTTAAGACCTTGAAATGTTTGAGTACTCATTTACATTGGCGTGGCATGAAGAGTGATTTTAAATATTATGTACAGCATTGTTTAACATGCCAACAAAATAAATACCAAACACTTGCTCCTGCTGGTCTTTTGCAACCCCTCCCTATTCCGGAACGAATTTGGGAGGATATATCTCTTGACTTTATCACAGGACTTCCAAAGTCTAGAGGTTTTGATGTTATTCTCATAGTGGTCGATCGTCTTAGTAAGTACAACCACTTTATTGCATCGTCTCATCCATATTCTGCAAAATCAATGGCTGGTTTATTTTGCCAAGAAATTATAAGACTACGTGGCATTCCTCGGTCTATTATTTCTGATCATGATCCTCTCTTTTTAAGCGCTTTTTGGCAAGAACTGTTCCGTTTGAGCCAAACTCGCTTAAATATGAGCACTGCTTATCACCCACAAACGAATGGGCAAACTGATGTGGTAAATCACTGCTTGGAAACTTATTTACGTTGCTTTGCTCATAAGCAACCCAAGCAATGGAGCAGGTATCTCTGCTGGGCAGAATTTTCTTTCAACACTAGCTACCATGTGTCTGCCAATAACACTCCATTCAAGCTTGTCTATGGAAGGGATCCTCCTCCTCTTTGTCCCTATGTCAAGGGTGAGACTCTTGTTGCTGATTTGGAAGAACAATTGGAACTGCGTGATGCTATGCTTAAGGTTTTGCGTGATAATCTATTGAAAGCCCAAAACCACATGAAACTCCATGCTGATCAACACCGAAGAGACCTTCAATTTGCCCCAGGTGATGCTGTTTTCCTCCAATTACAGCCCTATCGCCAAAAATCTTTGGCCAAAAGCAAATTTGAGAAGCTGTCTCCATGGTTTTTTGGCCCCTATAAGGTTCTTAAACGTATTGGACAAGTGGCGTATGAACTCGAGCTCCCTCCAAGTTCCAAAATTCATTCTATTTTTCATGTCTCGCTACTTCGTCCTCCACTTGGTCAATCACCAGCTATTCCTCCAGCCCCTCTTCCTTTATCTGCTGATTTGGAGCTCATCCTTTCACCTCCTAAGATTCTGCAACATTGCTGGTTAACTGACCATACTTTCGAGTTGCTTGTCCAGTGGGAAAACCGACCTATTGAGGATGCTAGTTGGGAAGATTATGATCTCCTTAAGGCTCAATTCCCCTCATTCCAACTTGAGGACAAGTTGAGTTTCGAAGGGGGGGTAATGATAAGAGACCACCACTGAGAACTTATTCAAGGAGGAGAACTCAAAAAATAAATTAAATTCTGATTATTTGAATTTTTATTTTTGTTGTTGCTAAGTAAAATTTTGTTGACCAAAATAAGGAAACATAAATCCATAAGTGGTTCTCAACGGTCATATTTGTTTCAGATTATTAGGAGATGTTTGTTCCAGATTTTTAGGGGATTTTTTCCAACTTTATCTAATTATTTCAGCATATATTTATCTATAAATAGATGGATAGCAGCTGTACCTAGGCATATACAGAAAATAATATTCATCTTTTATTCTCACATTGGAGATTCTCCCTGTGTTTGGCTAGTGAGAGTATTTTGAGTGAGATCCTTGCTTATTATATTCTTATTAGAATTTATCTTATTTTTCTGTAAGTTTAGACCTTACCAGATGCTGACCAACCTAACCTGTTCTTCAAAAACAGAGGCTCGACAATAGAGGAGGAAGTTAATCAAAAGATGCATCATGACCAAGTAGGGTCATTAGGCAATGGAGGTGCACTTGGTACTAAAGGCAGTTTTCTCCCCTCCCATATAAGCCATGCATGATAAGTACACAAACCTCCCTCTATGGTGAACCTCTAGAGTTACTGTTGTCATTCCTAACAACCTAAAATGTTTAAAAAAAAAAAATTTAATTCTTGTTCGACACATGGATTGCAATACCATAAGCAATCACATTTCAGCACATTACAATGGACCATTACCTATTTCATATGCATAAATCAATACAAATGGGCAAACAACGAATCTCTCACACTGGATCACAATTCTATAAACAAATACATTGGTGGAACCATAGGACCACAATTTCTTGTCCAAATTTCCAACACATAGGACCACCACAATTGTCAACCATTATTTATACACAAAGACATGAAATGTCAAAAGAAGACAAGGAAAGGGAAGGATCTGCAAAATGCTTCAACAGACTTAAAAGACAAGGAATTCTATTGTGGAGTACCTTAGAGAGCAAGACGTGAAATGGAAAAATGGCATGCCCTACCTAGGTCAAATGGAATGAGACACAAAAAGACAAAGATAGTGAGAGGATGCTTTTGTGTGACAAAGAACACAAAGGTGCAGTTCAAATGTTCAATGGAGTTTGAAGGTTACTTCTATGCAAATGGAGAACTAAAGAATGACATTTTAGGCCTTTTGACATTGAAGAGAGGATGTTGTGCATTTTGGAGAAGGGGAAAGAGACATTTTAGCCCCTATATAGTGTTATGCATTCTGGCGTTGGTGAAAAATACTGAAATGCCCTTGATTCCATGTTAGATGCCACGTGGCCCCATTAATCTGACAGCTCTCCTTCTATTAGTGAGCTAATTTACTAACGACAAAAGGTTACTTGCACAAAATTAGAAGTTTGGAGAATCCATTTTAAAGTTCTAAAGATCAGGATTTCTATGCATATAACCCAAAGTACAGTGAAGGTCTATGCATTTAGGCCTATTTAATAATATTGACTCAAAATATCTAATATGTCTCATAATGAATAATGACTCAATATTAGAATCACTTTAAATATAATTTATAAATAACCCATAATATATATCATATTATATATCCCAAATAAAATCCACCATTTAGAGGATCAAAGGCAAAGGATCCACCACTTACTGGACTAAAGGCAAAGGATGGCATGTGGCAATAAAAAATTCAGCTTGGTTTCAGCAGATGAAAGAAAGTCAAAATAAAGACCAAGGTCCAGAACACAGCAATGATGAAGAGCAACGTGAAGACAAAAAGGCAAGGGCAGGGAAGCTTGAAATCAAAGATGGAAATAGAAATTTAAGTTGGTAATCAACATCAAAATAGAATGTGGAAATCAAAATCAACTTGCAGTTTCAGAGAGAAGCACCAGAAATCTTGACCTGAATCCACTAACAGCTTTCAATCCGAGGTATTTTTGCTGTATCAAGCTGTATTAGGCTGTGGAGAGCCGTGTACCAACTGAACCCCTCATACATCTGCAGCTTAATTTTACCTTTTTATTAAAAAAAAATCATGTTTGACACTTGGGATACGTATTTAGATGTATCAAACGTGTACCAGTGTCTTGGGGCATTTGCAAGTGTAAGTGCTTCCCAGGTTAATACTTAGGAGAAACTATATTTTACCTCCTTGAACTAAAGCCTAATTATATGATTAGTACACCAACTTTAAAATGTGATGAAACAACTCCTAGAATTTAGGACTAAAAAAAACATTAAATCTCAGATAAAATTAACAATTGAAAAGATGGTTGTATTCACCTACACTTCGGGAGATTTGGAATGAAAATGCAAAGATAAGAGGCATGTGAGGACATGATGCCTCTTGCTGTTGACTTTAATAAGGATCCAATGCTTTCAACATAGTCCAAGTTCAAGGAGGTGTTTTGTTACATTTTAAAGTTGTTGTACTAATTTTGTAATTAGGCCTTAGTTCAAAGGATTAATTGTAGTTTCCCCTACTATTTAAGAGGCCCCACCCATAAGGTGCCAGTCAAATGCCTTGTGAGCTCATCTAGGTGTGCAACCTAAGTAATACCATTCCATTCACAATATGGGGATTACATGATAAGAGTATAAGAGCTAGCTTGACAAAGTAGAAAAAATCCAAGACTTCCAAAGTTTAAGAAACAGAACATACATTGCAGTTACAATTTCACTCAGTAGAGGAATTTATGTAGATATAGGAGAGTGGACAGTTAAAAGAAAAATTATACATAGTAGTAGTTTGACTTTACCAAGAGAATTGAGATGAACGAAAGGTCTAAAGTCACCAAATCAACATTTTGTGGGAGCCCTGAGAGATATCTTAGATTTGTCCGTTCTATCACAGAAACTCGCTCATCTAGACGAATTTTGTCAGCAACCTAAAAAAGGAAATAATCACCACAAATAGAGAATAAAAATATCAATTAATATGCATCTAAGTAGTGAAATTGAGCAAATGGTTATAGGAAGATCAAAAGTATGCATAAAGTCTTCCAATGGAAATCCAAAGCAAACAAAAGCAGAAAACCATGTCTCTTGCACAACTTCTTTTTTTTTTTTTCTTTTTTTTTTTTTAAATAAAAGAAATTGTATTAGAAAGAGAAGAGAAGAAAGTAGAAAATGGTGGACCATAATAATCCTCAAACCCTAAAATACAAATAAAATCTCAAAACAGAACAAAGTAACAAAAGCCCTAAGAAACTAGTTAGTGTAAAAGAGCTGTCCAATGTCTTCGCAAAGTACCAAAGAGAAGCCATATACATAATTCCATCCCATACCATATTGAAAGGCAAAGACATGCACTAGAAGATCTAGGCATTTCTCTCCATCCAGACAAACCATAGAATCCCATAAACTGCACAGTGCCACAAAGTTTTTTCCCCCCCACCAAACCCTTTAAATCAAATTTGGAGAAATTGTTCCAAAGTACCAGGACACACCCAACTCTCTCCAGTAGTACCAAAGAGCGTATTCCAATAACTCACTGATAACAGTTCTGAATACATTTAAAACACAAATAACTTCTTAATTTCAAAATGTAAAGGGGCTTAAAAGTCAAATTCTAGAAGTTTATATTAAACTCAATAAATATAAACAGATAAACAAATGGTTTATTTAATATCTGTGCAAATCAAAACATAAAGAATCTCTTTCAGTCAACTTTTCCCCAAGACTATTGGTACAGCAGCAACTCTTCAATAGAAGGTGCACCCTCACCGCCCCCTTGCGCGTGTGAGGGGGCTGACAAAACTGTTTTTGGTTGGCCGGTTCATTGAGTTCATCAATACACTGAACAACTCCTTGGAAATTTAAAGTTACCAATAATCAAGTGCTGATTATATATAAAGCAACAAATTCATATGGAAAAAGGGAGCTGCAGCTAACAACATCATCTTCTGAGTTCTTATTTCACTGATTAGAGAAGGGTGGTTATGTTAACCTATTCCACGTGAAGGCATGAAACCAGGTATTCACCACAAAGCCAAGAAACAAAAGGAAAACATACATGTAAAACATTACCTGCCCATAACCTACGTCAACTCCATAAACAAAGGATGCACCACACTGAAGTAAGCAATCAGTAAATCCTCCTGTTGACAACCCAGAATCAAGAGCTACTTTACCAGCAACATCAACACCAAGCTGCTCAATCGCAGCTTCTAACTTATGTCCAGCTCTGCATTGACATAGGTAAGCAAGAAAATATTATAGTTTCACCCAACATTGGTGCAGAGATATAATCTCGTGTATCAATAGAGCTTGATGGCTTCACCTACATACATATTTGGGAACTTCAGCCTTTATCTCCACAACAGCTTTGTCAGACACAGGGGTACCCGCTTTATTTATCACCTTTCCATCCACATATACTTTGCCTATATCACATATATTAGTAGTGTTTATCATTAATGATTTATTTGATTTTACTACAATGAATGAGCATACAAGAGCAGATGACAATCTAATGTGAACCCTGGTTGCTAATACATATTTTCACATAAATATTTAGCATCATGTGACCAGGATAGCACGGCATGAAGAAAGGAAGAAAAATTTCAACACAGTTACAGAAATAAAGGGTGCTGAAGTGCTCAGTCTTTTGAAGTTCTATCATACATAACCTAAAGTTTCAACGAGACTCAAACTTGCTGCTACTCTAGTTTGATATATTGTAAAGCAGTAGTGAATTCAAAACTTATGTTTATACAGACACTGAAGCATTTATAAATCAAATGATATTAGACCTTAGATCATTTAGAGAATGAATGAAGCCAAAGGCTGGAACATGGTTTTTCTGCGTCTGTACTTCTGTAACTGAAAAAGAAAAGATAAGATAAATGGTGCTTTTAACCAATGCAAATCCAGATGACACCATGATTTTAAAAATATTACAACATGCACAATAGCAGATAAAGTTTTTTTTCCCTTTAGTTTCTTTTATTATTTTTTCCTTTTTTATTTAGCTAAAAGCCAATACCAGTTAAAGTTAAACAGTCCAAAGCTTCCAAAGCTGTGGAAAAATGTGGCATCAAGTTAGTTTTGAATTTTTCATAATAATACGAGGATCAAGGGAAAAAAATGATAACATCCAAATTGCTCATCCAAAAAATAATTACAATACAAGGAAAAGAAATGGAAATATACAGCTTTCAAATTGTTTCAAACCTTTAACATTTTTTTTTAACTCTTATGAATTAAAAAATAAAATCGGGGCCCCCTTTGACAATACTCTGACAGTCTGCCTATGGTTAACGAAATTATCATACAATCCATAGTAATCAAAATCTTATAATTCACTATTCGAATCCTAATATTCATAATTACTCACAAAGCCAACGATATGAATTGATAACTAAATTAGAAGTACTCTTGAATCTTATGATTTACAATTCAAGTCTTTTAATTCATAACGAGTCACAAAGCTAATAATATGAATCAATAGCTGAATTAGCCATGACTCTTGTGATTCAACCCAATATGGCAGAATAACACAACTTTGCATATTAGAAATGTGTGAAAAACAATGAGTTGGCATGATTGTGCTATATTGTTGTCTTGTGTTGTCTATGCCTTTTATGAAGAAAGTAAAGAAGGATATTACTTGAGACTACTTCAAGAATTTTGTCTATACCTTTTAACTCTACCTATGTTGTGCTTTAATATAAATCATTTCATAGCCAATCCCAAATCCAGAAAAAAAGATAAGGGTTGTATTAGACAATCGATAGTCAAGGTAAAACTTTGTTGAATCTTTATGGCATAGATCAACGATATATTAGAGTTAATGTTAGGTCGTTGCTCAGAAGCAACACACTATATAACTCGAATACAATGTCAAATAACGAAAAACCACTGCATCAACATCTGGGTGTAGTGAAAAATAAGCAAGGGTTCTACATTTTGTGAATGAATGTGGGTAAAGAAATTAATTCACAATAGTAAGATTCATTTTAGAACTTGAAATATAAGTACACTTACAAGCAAATCAATGAAAATAGTAAATACCATGATTATGAGGAAAATTAATTTTATGTGTTTATAAGAAACTAAATGAGTAGGAAAAAAAGTAAAAGAATTAGACATATCAGGTTTTAAGTTCTGGTACACTAATAAGACTAAATGTAGAAATGAGGTAAGTATAATTGTAGATAAGTATTAGAAAAATTGTATGGTGGACGTAAAAAAGTTAAAAGACAGAATTATAGAGTTAAAATTTATAGTAAAAAGAGAAATTTTGAATGTTATTAGTGTTTACACACCACAAGTAGGATTAAAAGAGTATTATAAGAAAAGTTTTGAAATGACTTAAAAGGCCTAGTTTAGGGAATACCTTTAAGAGAAAAGATTCTCATAGAAAGAGATCTTAATGGTCATGTGGGGAGAGCATCTAGAGGTTACAAAAGTTCGCATGGGGAGTATGATTTAGGAGAAACAACTACAGAGAGTAAAACTATTCTATATTTTTCATTAGCATTCGATTTTACTATACCTAACATTTGTTTTAAGAAGCACGAGGAACATCTTATTACGTACAATAGTGGAAGGACACGCTCTCAAATTGATTTATTTCTAATAAGGAAAAGGAAAGTGGACAGAAAATTTTGCATGAATTGCAAAGTTATACTTAGAGAGAACTTAACTACACAACAAAGGGTCTTAGTGATAGATGTTCGAATTAAAAGGAAAGTAAAGAGCAAAGGCCAAGATGGGGTATCAAAGATAAAGTGGTAGCAATTGAAAAGTAATAAAGAAAAGAGCTTGCAAAGAATGATTTTAAAAGAATGATTATAAGAGGTACAAGGAAGTGCTAACGATGTATGAGACGAAATGACTAAAGAGACTAGAAATGTTGCAAAAGAGCTATTCAGTTAATCAAGAGGCTTTGGATCGAAGGATTAAAAATTTTAATAGTGGAATACAAGTGTACAAGATAAGGTTAAAGTTGAAAGAGAGTGTTATAAGGCGTAATCTGTGTTAAAGTGAGGAAAATTGAAAAAAATAAATAAATAAATAAAATAAATAAATAACTAAGAAAGACACTAAGAAGGCAATGTGCAAAGCGAGAGCTACAGCAATTGATGGGTTATATCAATCTTTAAGCACTAAAGTTGGAGAAAGAAGTATTTATAAACTTGCTAAAAGTAAAGAAAAAAAGACACAAGATGTGAACCAAGTGAAATATATTAAGAATGAAGAAGGGGGAGTCTTGGTCACGGAATAAGATATTAAAGAAAGATGAAAATGTTATTTTCATAAGTTATTTAATAAAGGATGCAGGATCTCATTACATTCAGATAAGCTAGACACTACAAAGAATAATCAAAATTATACCTTTTATCGTAAGATTCGAAAATCAGAGGTAAAAAAAACTTTTAAAAGATATGGAAAATGACCGAGTAATAAGACCAGATAATATACCCATTGAAATGTGAAAAGATTTCAGAGAAAAAAGTACAAGTTGGCTCACAAAGTTGTTTAACAAGATTATGAGATGATCTAAGAGAATGTCAAACAAGTAGAGGAGAAGCACTTTAATTCTTATATATAAGAATAAATGGGACATACAAAACTATGCAAATTATAGAAAAATTAAATTCATGAACAACACTATAAAGTTATGAGAGAGAGTTATTGAGTGGAGATTAAGACAAGAGATTCAAGTCACAAAGAATCAATTTAGTTTTATACCTAAAAGGTCGACCATAGAAGTAATATACTTATTGCGAAGATTGATGGAGAAATATTGAAGGGATCAAAAAGACTTACATACAGAATTCATCAATTTACAGAAGGCATATGATAAGGTGCTAAGAAAGGTTTTGTGGAAGGCAAAAAGAGTATGTACTGCTTATATTTGACCAATTCAAAATATGTATTATGGGCCTACAGTTAGTGTGAGAATACAAAGTGAGCCCACCGAAAATTTTTCAATAACTATTGGCTTACACCAAGGGTAAACTTTGAACCCTTATTTTTTTATTTTAGTCTTAGTTGTACTTACTAAACATATCCAAGAGCCGATGCCACAATGTATATTCTTTGCAGATGATATAGTCCTAATTGAAGAGTTAAGAGAGGAAATAAATAAGAAGTTAAAGATGTGGAGACTAACTTTGAAAGTACATGAATTTCATTTAAATAGTAATAAAATGGAGTATATGAAATGTAAGTTTAGCAAGCACTAATTCTAGTATAGAAGTGAAAATCGAAGAACACACCATACTACAAATTACTTGGTTTAATTATCTTGGGTCCATCATACAACATGACGGAAAAATAGAGGGAGATGTAAACCATAGGATTCAAGCGGGATGAATAAAATAAAGGAATACTTCGAGTATAATTACAAATAGATGAGTACCACTCAAACTTAAAGGTAAATTTTAACACACAATTATACAACTGGCATTATTATATGGGAATCAGTGTTAGGCAATAAAAAGCTAACAGAAAAATAAGTTCAATGTTACAAAGATGAGAATGTTGCATTGAATGAGTAGATATACTAAATTAGATAAAATTAGAAATGAATATATTAGAGAGAAAGTTGGGGTCACACCTATTGTGAAAAAGATTATAAAATTGCGGTTTAAATGGTTTGGATATGTGTAGAGAAGATCTATAGAAACCCCAATAAAAAAAGTAAATTAGATGGAGAGTAGTCCAATAATTAGAAATAGAAAGAGATCAAGAAAAATTACAGACAAAACCATTAAGGAAAATTTAAACTTAAATGATTTATCTAAAAACATGATTCATAATATAATTTTATAACATCGTTTGATCCATGCGATCAACCCTACCTAACAAGAAAAGGCCTGTTGTTGTTATTGTTATTGTTGTTATTGTTTTCTATGCCTTTTATAAAGAAAGTAAAGAAGGATATTAGTTACAGATTATTTCAAGACTTAATTACAAATTGTATAACTAATGAGCTTATTTATGACTTATGTTTAAATACTTTTCTTAATCTTAGGTAAGCTATCTTGAAAATTTATGCATATTATAAAGACATACATATGTCATATTTTGTTTTTCAAGTTATTTTTCACTTATTATTAAATCTTACGATTGGATACACTTTACAATTTATGATTCAAAAATATATTTTACAATTCGCAATACGTATAACAATTTGACTATTAAGGTACAATCAGAATTTTTAGAGAAGCTCCATTAGGTCCCCCTTATACTACCATACAAATAGCAATAACTTAGATGTTTAGAGGTGGCTCGGTGAAATATCACTGAAATCCCAATTAAGTAATGTGGACAGATATACAAGTCTAATATGATTGTTTAAAGAGGCAGCAGATGTCATACATAGCAAGACACTGTAGAGAATCTCAACACAAGCCACATAACAGTTGCAGAATAACTTTGCCATGCAAAATCAACAGAGAGCCACAGACTAATTGTTCAGCTAAAACTAGATATCTTTGTCCATCATATAGATAATAATGAATTAACTAAATGAATTCTGCAACATTAGAATATTCCAATAAAACCTCAAAGAAAAGCTTCCTTTACTTTCTTGATATCACCAAAAAGCTAAAATAAAAACTCTTTACTACCATGTGCCACTGGCTTGAATTCAATTAATTATTTGACTATTGTAACTTAATTGAACTGCTTAATAAGAAAAAAGTTACCTTGTAAAATCCAAGACTGGATGAAAGTTCGACTGTATTGCTGAAATCTTTCAAGACATATCTCATCCAGCCTCTTTTTCCTATAAGGTAAACAGAGTGTAATGTTGTACGAAAGTATGAAAAGATTGATACAAGGCATTTCAGAAATGTCAATGTACTTCTTTGGGATGAAATAAATACCTAATTAATAGAAAAGAAAGAAAAGTAAATAGAAGGTATAAGATATTTCCTATCATACAAAGAAAGAACAAAAGTCAATAATATAATCATCAAAACAGTAAGCCTTCTGGTCACATTGATTTCAAATAACGCACCATACAATCCAACCATTGCACATCTCTAAAATTATCAGCACTTCTTCCTCCTCCAAAACCAACAAGCATTGTTCCTTCAAAATGCCAGACCAATTAATTCCTTTTCCTCAAATATCCATGGACCATTGAACTACTAAAGAGAATAAAATAAACATCCTATGCCTTATTAGGCCTTAGCACCAAGACAAATCGTTCAAATTGATCTCATCAATGACCATGATAGAATAGAAGCCCTTGGCTTTGGATGAGCGTTTATTTTTCTTATAAACGAAGACCACTAAAAGAGAAGGGAAATATAGAGTAGGAGGATCATCTTGTCCCAAAAGGTAGAGACTGTTGTAAAAGAAGCACCACAAATCCGCAACACCTTGGCCTTCTTTCATGTAACATAACCTTAACATAGAGTTTCTTTTTTTTTTTTGTTTGGGGGGGGGGGGGGGAAGAAGAAGAAAGAAAGAAAGAAAGAGAGAGAGAGAATTGGCTAATGGGAGGATTGTATTTTAAAAGTCAATAAAGACAGGGAAAACAAATGAAAGATGGAATGCCCCTTCTCAGACGTAGTCTCCCAACAGAATAGAAAAATCATCACTATCATTATACTCTAATAAGGGGTCAAACTTAAAGAGACACCTACAAGAAGGATTTCCTATGAACCGTACAAGTAAATTTTTTTTCCTCATAGATTTGCTTCGCAGTTTAGAGGTGTTTAAGAACTAGCTTGGTTCTGGTTTCAGCCTAAACCAACTAATTTCTGTTTCAAGTTCCAACAATTATAAACTGAACAGAACCAAGGAAACCTATGTAATCAACCAAACAAATGCATCAATCCTCAGTTTACTTCATTTCTATCCTTCAATTCCTTTATTAACTAGTATGTGGTTTATAAGTCACCTAGATATGGAAGGGGGCGGGGGTAAAAAGAATAAGAAGATAGGAAAAACATCATACTTTAAATAGGAAGAGACTGTTGTACTGTGGCAAATAAAACAAGCAACAAGTAACTAGAATATTTTCTATTATGCAGATTCATATTATATTGAAAGATGAAGAAATTGGTGCATTTTCTGTGGCAAAGCAAATTCTGAATAAGGCATTATGTCTGATGTTCGAATAGATACCAGACCAACAATCTTTGTTACTAAAACTCAGTAGCTCCAAAGGACTAAAAGAGCTGGTCCTTAGTTAAAGTGGCGGTGCGTTTTGTTATATCTAAGTCCACCAAAATGTGAAATTTGTCTCTAAATTTCTGATTGAGCAGCTTTAGCAGCAACTATTGCTGAGCCCCTGATTTGATTGTCTAAAAGACAAAGATTTACCATATAATTATTCTGATGCTTCGGAACCAATTCGATAGGGAAGCAAAAACCATAATATAATAATGCAACCAGCTTCTCAATATAGTCTGGCAATACTAGTTTCAGCATTCAGCTTCAATTAAGAATGGAGGATCATATAAGAGTGTACGTATTGAACTATGAAGAGTAAAGACTTGACATAGTGGTTGGAGAAAGAAAAGCTTACTTCTTCACCGGTTGAATCTTTTCTGATTTTGCAGCAGCATAGCTCCGGAAGGAACTTGGAGTTTGAACATTGAGCCATCTCACTAAAGAAAATTTCCAAGAATAACAGCAAAAACAAAGTAATATTGCAGCGAACATATTTTAGTACACAGGTGTACTTGAACAACTTTGGGTTTGAATCCCCGACAACTTGTATTCATGAGCAATGAACTTGAAACGCAGTGAAAAATACAATTACAGAAAAACTTTGTTTGTTTTCCATTCGCTAATGATTCTTGGAAAACCCCAGAAAGAAAAAAGATTGAAGTGTCTGTCAAAATAGATTGATTTTAATTCAACAGAGTTTCAAAGAGAGCTTACCAGGGAGCTTCAGAGTTTTAGATTGAGAAAAGAAAAGTAAGGTTCCGTCGCTACCCAACCCGCGTGAGATGGTGACGGGAAGCCTCAGAAACTGTAAGGCCATTTTTGGTTTCTTTTTCTATCCACCATGACCGAACTACCAAGCCAACGAGTTAGGATCCCGGCTTTACGCATTGGGAACAGCATTTTTATTTTTTATTTTTTAAAGTAACTAGGCTCTCGTATTAATCAAATTTATAATATTTTAAAAAAATTATATTTAAAAACTTAAATTTTATAAAATTTAAAACAAAAAACTTTAAAAATTAAAATTATTTTTAAATATTAAAATTATTATAAAAAAATCTACTCACCATTGAATTAAAAATTTATTTTTAATATATTTATGTAACACTTTACATATATATATATAATTATTTTTATTTTTAATACTTCATGTTTAAGATTAGAATTTAGATTATCCTTCCAAGTAATGATGTAATAATTTTTTGCAATAATTAATTTTAGAATAAAAATTAATTAATATTAAATTCAAATTTTAGTGTTTATATATCATGAGTTGATAACATTGTTTATTATATATTAATTCATTTAATAGATTTTTAAGTATATCTTAATTTATTTTTTATTATCAAACTTATATGTTATGTAATACAACATATACTAAGTCATTTAAGTGAGTTAGTTCAAATAATATATATTTAGAATATTAAAATAATATATGATTGATCATATAAGTAAAATTTAATATTAATAGAAATTTAACAACAATAGCTAAATTAATTAAATTTTTTTAAGCCACAAGAATATAATTATAAATCTTTAAATTATAAAGAATAAAATAAATTTGAGTAAAAAATAAGACTAAAAGATTTTTTTTTTGAAATAGAATATTGGAAAATGAAAAATAGAATAATAAAAGGTAATCTAAATCACACATTTTTTTCAGATTTCACAACTATATAAAATTAACACTCTATATTTTAAATAGATAGTTTTGAATTTTTAAATATAAGTTTAATTCCAAAAATGATTTTAAAAGACTAAAAAATACTTTAAGGTATAAATAAAATATACTTTTCCATAATAAAATCATTTATTATAAGTACACCATATAATTATTTATATTAAATTTAAGGTCAAAAAAATATTATATGAAAGTTAAAGGACACATTTTAAGTTATAAGAGACAAACTCATTTCAAATCAAACAAAATAGATTTAAGCTATTATTTACCTATATATATATATATTATATATTAAAATGTAAAATATCAATATATTAATAGTCAATAAAAAGTTTTGAATAAAATATAATTCTATTATTAAATTTTTTATTATTTTAAGTTAACTCATAAATATACTAATAAAATTAAGAGAAGTGATAGCACCCTTGACTTATGACTTAATAATATATATATATATATATATATAACACATTTGAGAATTTTATTATTATTAGAATTAAATTATCTCATTTTAATAAAGTAAATATCATTTTTCAATATTTTTGAAGTTAATTGTATTGATTTAAATTACATGAATTTTTTTGTGATAAGTAAATAAATAAGATTATTATCAGTTTTAACATGATTGAATTAAGGTGGTAGTTAAAAATTTATTTTATAAATATATTCTTAATAAAAAAGAAATAAATGTTAAGAATATATTTATATTACAAATTATTTATAAGCTTGTATATATAATAAATATATTCTAATTTAACAGAGATATATCTTGAAATAAGGTCAAACTAAAGCATGGCTACAACATGTTCCAAGTTTGAATTCTACTTTGTCCAATTGTATAGATTTATATTATGAAACTACGAGACAGGCTTGGGGTGAGATATAAATCAAGGACACTTTGCCCTGAACTCAAATTACAAAATTCGAATTTTACCCAAACCTACCTCAATACCAAATCAATCATTAACTTATCCAACCCGACAGGGGAGTGGATTGGATATTTGCGAGTTAGATTTAAATTGCCATCTTTAAATAGTAGATTAATTTAAATTTTGTGGGTGGTAAGAAAAAATTTAACAAATACCAAAAAAAATGGAGAATACATCAAAACAATTACTATATTTATATCTATTTTAAATTTTAAGATGTTTTCTATTATTTTCTATTAATAAAATTTTTCTCACATGATGAATTATATTTTTTTTAGGTACAAAATAATAATAGGGTAGCTAGGTTATTCTAGTATTAGCAGTGAAAGTACCAATGAGATGTTTGAAATTCCTTTATTCATTCTCATATTTATAACTGTCAATCTCATAATACCCATTACTTACAATGTAAGGGCCAACGTGAGGGTGGAGTCTATTAAAAACACAAACAGAAACCTACTTAGATGTTAGACACTTGGAGTTTAAAAAAAAAAAAAAAAAATCAGTCGAGTCAACTTTTGTTGGCAAAGGACCATGATCCTGAATCCAATGTCCCTAACTAAACTGCGTGTCCACATTCTCAAAGTCACATCACACATGGTAACTTTGGTTAAAAAAGGAAAACTAAGTTGTAAATTTTTATTTGTAATTCTTCCTTATTTTGCGTAACATTAATTTTATGTTAAAATTAATATTTTAAAAATTAAATTAGCTATTAAACTAATTAAAGAATGATTTAAGATTTAATTATCTAACTGAAGTTAAATTGATGTCAAATTATTTTTAAAAATATATATAACATAAATATACATAATATTTTACAATTAAAATAATATATATTATAAAATAATATTTAAAATAAATATAAAATAATATAAAAATATAAAACTTGATTAAAATATTTTACATATAATACAAATTTTTTACAAAATAGATTGGGAAAAATAAAATAAATATCATAAATCTCAATTAAAAAATATAATAAATATATGATTCTTTAATAATAATATGATAATATTATAATTTAATTAAAAAATTATATAATTATTTATAAATATTATATATTTATTATGATATTATTAAAAATTTATACCCTTATCATATTCTATGTCAGAAAACTAGAAGCAAACATCCATGTAAGGTGTTTGCTTTCAAAATTTGTGAACACTCAAAGCCAGATATTTCCCATCACCTTTCTTTTTCATATTTCTTTTTGTTTGCTTCTAAATTGGCATAAATTTAAGGCAATACGTTCTGCGCGAGCTGAGGACCAGAAAATTCCTATCTCTTCCCTTCCATTTTTACGTTAAAATCAAGAGTACTAACGGTCTTTCGGTTACGCTCCTTTTTCCTTCTTCACTCTCCAACTACTATCACAACACAAGTGCTTCTAGCTTCTCCATGGCCTTTCAAGCAATTCAACCCAAAACAGCTTTTCACGGATCTTCTTATTTCCATTCCCTCCTTCATTCTTCTTCTGCCACAGCATCTTCATCATCAATACCTGTTAGACGCTTCCGTTTCCAATTAGTGGGTCCAAGCCCTTCCAGAAAGTCTCTTAAACTCAAGGGCAGATCGAACAGCAACAATGGCGAGGAAGTATGTTTAATTACTGATGGGTTTTCTCAGCTTTGCCCCGTAGGATCTTTTAAGCAACGGTTCGGTAGTTCTATTTCAGGATTATCTACTGGATGCTCCGGTCTCAGTCGGAGATGGCTTCTCTTTCAGTGGAGGTACTTTTCAAATTCCTTTCCAAATAAATGGCTGTGGCCAATATTTCACATTACGATTTGCAGCCTCCATTGTATCCGTGTAATATTGCTGTTGCTGCAACTATGAAGCACCGATCATCAAAAAAGAGTCTTTTATGTCTAATATTTTCAACACTCAGTATCAAATACGATGTGACACTATAAATTATTAATGGATACAAAATGCTTTGTGATGTTTGAGAGTCTGTATTCTATCATGTCTGGTATTTATGTTAATATCTGTGCTTCTAGGGATGCAATAACACCATTTTGTCTGCTATCATTGCAATAGCAAGCAATTGGAGTTTAAAATCATTAAGTTGGGAAACGTGCTTCTGTGGCATGTTTAATTCTGAAAAAATTATGAGAGTAGTTTGCTATCTTTGGACAGGAAAATATTCAGATGAGCCGAGTCCAAGTGATGAATGGTTTAAGCAAGGGAGATTGGTAGGCATCATAAATCATGTCACTATAGGTTAAATTATGCAGAAATTATATAAAAGAGTTTAACAATTATGCATACTGTTGATCTATTCAGAAAAGGAAATTATTAAAACATAAAAATTCTCCAGATTCACTGTGGAGTTACAAGAAGATGGCATGGAGAAATTAATACCTTTCATTATTTTAAATTCATTTCCTTGAGATTGCGATATTATAATTTATAGGCATATAAACTGGCTTAATCCATCAAATTTATGATTTTCTAAGGTGAAAGCCCATTCAATTATTGGCACCGGTGAAAAGGCTAAAGATCCAATCTTTGGACTCACTATGGGCGTTGGTTCTCAAGCGATAGGTGATCTTTTCAGGTAAGAAGATGTATTATGTGTCCTTAATAGACCAATGATTTTGTTTCTTCATGCTGAAGAACATAGGGGAATGGAAAGAATGGAATTGGAAAACTGGATGCTGATGTGGTCATGGAGTAAAATTCATCGTGAACATCTAAAAATGTATAAATAAGTAAAGCTAATACAGATTCATTCAAATTTTTAGGACTTGAGGCAAGAAGAAATGAAAATATTATTTCCATTAAATTCCATGGTTACTGACTGAGTCATATTTTGTCCAAACGATTTGCTGCAATAGATGGTTTTGTGTTGAAAGCGGAAATGCTGATAACCCTTCAGTGATATTAATCCACGGTTTCCCTTCACAGGTGAGTTGTATTTGTTGGCTATGTATAGGAGCACCTAAAATATCGTGTTGTTGTATGGAATTTTAATATTTGCTTGCATAAGTCTAGCTCATGTATCATTTTTAGGTGATGAGCTTGCCTTATTTGCTAAGGGGTATGTTTGTGTTTATATATTTAGTGTGGACCAGTCTTTTACATACAGCAAACAAGTTCTTACTGATATTTGTGTGGTTATTTCATTTATATTTAATTTTGTACTTCAAACAATTGCAAGGTTGTATGACAAACAATATACACATTGGTAGTTTTGTAGGATCATTCTGACCTGATATGGTTATTTGTAGTTCTTCAATATCTTCTTCTCACTTACTTTTTCTTTTCTTTGGCATTCAATTCTACAGCATAACAGTTATTACTTTCTTTTTGTCATGCTGTGAAGTGTTATATGATTTTAAGGATTTGTAAGTCTATGCAAGTGTAAATTTAGTTGTCATCTTGAAATAGATTTTGCTATGGTATTATGATACTTTACATGCTGTTTCAACTTTCAAACATATAAACGTGCATCAAGATTCATAGATATGAACAAATGCCTATGCACAGAGAGACGCTAGGATGCACTAACACACATACAAGTGAAACGGCACCTTTTAAATATTCTAATTTAATAAACTTCTATTTCAAATTGACGTATCTGTTTGTCTTCTTATATAAACAAATATGATGCTGCACTTACCCTCAGCTTTCCCCTGATTGGGACATTTACTGTCTTTGAACAATGTCAGATTCACTTAGATTTGCTTGTGTTGCTCTAATCTTCCTTATCAGTCTCGTTTCTGCAAAAATGCTTATATTGGCATCATGGTTCTTATGACCCAAACATTTTTGTTCTTGAAATGATACTGGGACTTGAATTTTGGAATATACTTTCCAGGGTATTTGGTTAAAGTATTATCTTTATATTTCCTATTTTGTTAAAGTCATCAACACAAAAGATGACACAATTGACACCAAATTTCAAATCTAAATAACTTATGTTGAATTGATTTATTTTCCTTCTTTTTTTTTAATTTGCTTTCTGTTATTCTATTCTATTGCTTTCATAGCAAAAGGTGGAAAAGGAAGAAAAATGGAAAAGAAGAAGGAAACAAGAAATTTTTTTCATTTCAATATTTCATACTAGAGGAGGCTTTCTTTTCCAATGGCAGTTCCTTTTCTTTGTGGAGTGCAGAAAATTGATAGCAGGGTACATGTCATAGTCTCACCTTTTCAACGAAAAGGGTGTGAGATTTAGGAACATACATATCCATAACTTTACTCATGCAAGTTTCTAATTGCTTAGTAGCTAAGAAGTAAGAAGTGTAATTCTATGTTACTAGATCCATGGATGTTAATACCTATACAAAATTAATAATACAATGCTGATTCCTTGATAGTTCCCTATGTATAATATTATTTTGAAGCTTTTGACAAGGAATAAGTTTAATTTACAATTTTAGGCCGTTAGATCTCTTAGCTTGGAGCAAAGATCCACCACCACCACTTTGTGCTAAAACTTAATTTTATATAAGAATGGATTGGTGAGCCTCAAACTCCTAAACAAATGATCATAAAGGCTTTGAAATTTTGTCAAGAACCATCAACCTAAATTCTTAAGTTGTTAGGTGGAGAGATTAGGAATAGACTTTATTTCCCAAACTTTTAGGAAATGAAAATATTAATGTGCATACCTAGAGTTGGTTTATCCCAAATTATTTATATTGATAAACAACAATTTTACAAGCAATTTGATGTTGTTGACAGGCATATTCTTATCGCAAAGTTCTTCCTATACTTACTAAGGACTATCATGCTATAGCTTTTGATTGGCTAGGTAAGATCACACTTTTTTATTAGAGTTGTTATTGAAATTACCTTGTTTTTCCTTTGGAGCTAGTTGTGGAAACATTATAGCCTATACTTCACATTGTATCATTCCTTATTTATGGCATATTGAGTAAAAACAAAAAATGTCAAACTAATAGATGTTAGAAGCACAAAGATCATGAAAGGTGTTAAGGGGGTTCTTGGTTGATGTAAAATGAGATGTGAAGATAATAGAGAGAAAATAACCCCAAGGAGGATGGTAAAAAAGTAGTATACTATAAAGCAAGACAGTTGAGTAGTATATGTTGAAAATCATATTTAACATGTGATTATTCTTGAGCTTTAATGCCTTTATAGTTTCCTTATTTTGCTAATTAGGACAATATTTTATTTTCTTTTTTAAGTGACTGTAATTAGATGTTAATTAGGTATTTTTTTTCTATGCTTTTTCCCTTCTTGGAGGGTGTGAACCTATCTATTAATTAAGTATTTTATTATGCATTTATTTTCCTATCTTTTCCTTTCTTGGAGGACTGTCCGCCCTTCTCCATAAATGTACCTCTGTTTCAAACTTTAATGATAAAAGAATTAGAGCATTAATCTTTGAATTCCTCAGTATACTAGTATGCTAAAGAGGTAGTCAAAAGGTACAACATAGCAAGAATCTAACCTTTGGTGAGTGAGTGAGTCTTGCTAGACCATTATGGCTTTGACTAAAGGAAGGAGAAGAAAGATTTTTCAAAAATTAGGATGGCAAGTGTACCTTCTTAAGCCTTGAAGATCCCTATTTATTCTAGAAAGAGCCAAAGCCCAGAGGTTTGCCTTCTTATATTTGTCCTAATCATGAGTCCATTCACTGAGCATGTCAATTGCAAAGGTGTGTTCTTAAGGATGTGTTCCTCCTAAAATATGCTAGGTCAAATGCTTAAAGGTAGTAGTTATGCAAGCCAAGTAGGCTTTTTCTCAAAAAAGAAATAAAAGGTATAAATTGGGCAAATAAGGGCGCAATTGAATATGGACAAGGTGAAGGACTTGGGCATTACTATTGACACCTTTGAAAAGCTGAGGGATTTCTGGAAAGCAATTCGTCTTGTTCCAATAGTTCTATTGCTAGTTGGCATAGTAGTCATACAAACTTAAAATTGTTATACTACTCTTCCTTATTTGTACAATGGCCCTTAGTAGGCTCTCAAGATGTCTCATGCTCAAGGCATGCCTTATTTAAACCTTAACATTCCACTCTTGTGATTATTTCCCATGAAGACGATGGTTGTGACTAGTGAAGATGTCTCATTAATTCCCTTATGACCATTAGACCTAGCCTTTGGCTGTTTGGTCCTGTTGGTGGACCAAACCTTGGTTTAAACATTTAAGGTGGCTAGCAATGGCTTATAAAAGGAGTTATTGTTGTCTTATTTAATCATATTAAGATGGTTCAAACCTAAAAAGGCTTTCACTTTAGACAATAAGATGAATACTATATCAGGAGATGCATTATTGATGTTTAAGATATGTTTGACATGCATGACCGTATTATCATATGTTTCTTCTCACAACATACTTTAAAAAAAAAAAGAGTTCCTATGTAGGAAGAAAAGTTAGTTGTAGTATGACTTTAATATGAAATTCTGACTTCATAAATATATTAAACATATAATAATAATAAAAAAAAGAGGTCCCGTGAATATAGTTAGGTTTTTAAAATGGGCTATTATAAATTTTGTCATGATTTGCCTTTGGCTTACCCCTTAGTTAGTAATAAACCTTTGCTTCATTTTGTTCTTTTCAAGTTATGAATCAGGTGAAAATATAATAAAAAACAATCATTTCCAAACTGTTGTGTTAAAAAAGTTATGCACATGAGATTGAAAAGTGATTTATTGATTCATTTTTCAATAGCTTTTACTATGAATTTTTCTACCATTACTTAAAAGATTAACTTTCATTAATTTATTTCCTCTTTTAGGATTTGGGTTTTCTGATAAGCCTCAACCTGGATATGGATTTGATTACACCCTTGATGGTAACTGCTTTGGTGGTTTTAACAATATTTAATATGTATATGTAAACTTTTCTTTATCAAGGATTTTTCTTGTTTTGATAATGCAATGGCAAAAATGCAGTTGTATTTCTTCTTTATTGCAGAATATGTCTCATCTTTGGTCTCACTTGTCAATGAGCTTACTATTAGTAAAGTGTCACTTGTTGTCCAGGCAAGTTTGCATTTATTAATAAGAATTTTGGATCTATTAGTTAAAATTATCTATTCTTTGAATTTGATAGGAAATCATGTAATCTTCTTTATTCTCAGGGCTATTTTTCACCAGTTGTAGTTAAATATGCAAGCTTTCACCAAGAAAAGCTCAACAACTTGATACTCATTAATCCTCCTGTACGTATATTTCACACATCACGTTCAATTTGTTCTTGCAAAAAGTTTTCCTAAGTGTTATGCTACTTTTATTTATTTATTTGTTTATTTATTTTGTTTCTAAAATAGCACTATCTTCTTAATGTCTGCAAATTGATTTTGGCATATATGGTTTAGTGTATTACGTTATCCTATTTTTTCCTCTTTAGACTACTCTTGTAAGTGTGAATTTTAGGATTATAATTGTCCTTAGACTATCTTATGATTTGTTAGGTATATAGTGACGGTTGAAAAGTAAATTATAAGCTCTACTTTTTAGGTTTAATTATTTAATATATTATATTTTAATTGGAGAATATCTACTATCAAGTGACATTTATTTTTATCTTGGACCCTTTTTTTCTCAAGTTGTGGTGATGATTACTAGCTTGAATTCCTTTCTTATTTTATAAGTTAACAGCTAAACATGCCAAGCTTCCATCAGCATTATCTGCATTCAGCAACTTCTTGCTAGGTCAAATATTTTCCCAGGTATAAAATTTTTTTGTTGTCTTATAATAATACTTGTACCTTTAATGCATTATATATTTGCTAAAATTTATAGTTTGGTTGACTTCTAAAGTTTCTAAACAATGTATTGCCCTATTGCTTGACTAGGACCCTTTAAGGGCCAGTGACAAACCTTTAACTAGCTGTGGTCCTTATAAAATGAAAGAGGAAGATGCGATGGTCTATAGAAGACCTTATCTCATATCTGGTTCCTCAGGTTTTGCACTAAACGCAATTAGTAGGGCCATGAAGAAAGACCTCAAGGTGAATATTTTTCTTCATATCAATTTCACAAGTATATTAAAATAGTTAGCCCCTGTTTTCGTTTGCATTACACAGTCCCTCTTAAGCATTGAGATTACGAAGAATTTGAAAGTTATGCATTTACTTGTCTTATTTAGAACTTCTTTCTAGTTTCATTTCCTTGTTATGGCCATAGCTTCTGTCTAGTTGTTACCTATAATTACATGAATGGAGTTTAATGTAAACCTTTGGTCAATTCTGAGACAGTTCTTTCAGAATTGTTAGAAATGTTAATAAAATCAATCATAAGCCTTCATTTAATAGCTTAAGCTTTTAGAATAAAGTAATCATTGATATGGTATTAGAGTTTCTATAATCCAAGAGCCGAGAGTTCAATCCTAGCTAGCATTATTCTTCATAATTAAATTGAAATTTCTACACAATTTATAGTAGTAGGCCTATATTTTTTCCATGCTTTATGTAGAGGTTTTTCACATGATAGG
The DNA here is from genome assembly GCA_026724425.1 of Erythrophleum ivorense. Lineage (NCBI taxonomy): Eukaryota > Viridiplantae > Streptophyta > Magnoliopsida > Fabales > Fabaceae > Erythrophleum > Erythrophleum ivorense. The sequence goes on from JAIUCV010000018.1 coordinate 7,505,388, forward strand.
ACATGTTAGAAATATTAAATAAACCAATCATATTCTTTCATTAAATAGATTAAGTTGTTGGGATAAAGTGATCACTGTGTACAATAAAGGAACATTTATGTGTGAATCAACTTGAGATATGCTCATTTTTCTTGCATTTGACTAAATCTTAAATTTTACAACATGGAAAATTTGATATTTCAGATTTCAACTGTCAGAGAAATTGGTTGGTCTAGAAGTTTAAGTTGTTAAACAAGGTCCAAGCTATATTACGTAAGAGCCAAGATGTACTTTTTTTCTCTGCAATGATAAACTCAAAATTTATAGGCTCATTATCACATATTGCCTAAAACTGTTACATTAACTTTAAAGTATGTTAAATATGCCATCTTTAAATTTTTTTTTAATTTATTAGAAGTTTTCTATAAGCAAATTAAAATTAGTTTTTCTTATAATCAACTCCTCAACTACTACATATGAAAAAAATTCTATATAGGGATCAATTCAATTTAAGATTTTGCATTGGCTATGCTACTGTTAGATAGAGATAGTATTAGTATAGATGTGGTGTTAGTCAAGTTGCTAAATGTAAGAATTTCCTTCATCAAGCATTGGAAGATCATAATGTCTTGTACTTCCTATGATGTTTTCGCAAGATAACTTTCTTGTACCTCTTGAAAGCTTCAAATTGACAATTAGAATTCTTGTCACGTGATTATAGGAGAAAAGAATTTCTTTTGTCTTTTTTGTTGGAACTAATAAGGTTATTGTTTGCTTATTTTACTTTGCTTTGTAGACCTATGTGGAAGACATGCAGACAATACTTAAGGACAAAAATTGGAAAGTGCAAACAACAATATGTTGGGGCCAAAGAGATTGTTGGTTGAGCTATGATGGAGTGGAAGATTTCTGCAAGGATTCCAACCATAGGCTTATTGAAGTTCCAAAGGTAAACACTGAACTATTCTATTCCACATGCTTGCCTTAAGGAACATTTTTTTATTCACTTGTTGATTTTAATTGTCTCTGAATGATACTTCTTTTCTTAGTTTATCCTATTTATCTACCTGTCTGTTCCTATGGTTTCATCACTATCTATACAATGCAATTCTTACTTTAACAATGAATATGTTGAGGTAAGAACAAGCCAATGAATTTGCTTTATATATCTTCCCTCTTTTACTGGTTATACTTGTTCCCATGGGGAAAAGGTATAGTTAACTTCTTCCACTTTGCAGGCAGGGCACCATGTGCAAGAAGATTGTGGTGAAGAACTTGGACAACTTATTTATGGTATAATGAGGAAAAGGAACTAAATTTGATGATATTTATAACTTCCTCTTGTTATGTTCAAAGTTTTACTTGTGTAAGTTTTCCTCAACAAGAAGTATTTGTTACATGATCCTCACTTACCCCTTGGTTTTCCTTTTGATAAAGCTTGATTATGTTTATGTATGTATTACCTTCTCTAAGTGTGATTGACTCTATTCTTCACTTAATATGGAAAAGAGAATTTGAAAAAAAGAAAATTGTATAGGATTTTTAAAATTAAAATTAGATTTGATGTCAATTGATGTATGACATGATAGTAGAAATCAGTTTATAGTCTCTTTATAGAATGGACTAAATTTTTTCATTCTAGAGTCATATGTACAAATTGAATTAAGAAGGTAATGACAATCATATATTCTTATTTTACTTTAAAATACACAGAATTATCTAAATATCATTATGAATATTTTTTTCAGATGTAATCTCATGATAACTATTAAAGCTTGATTGGAAGTTTTTAAGAGAGTGAAGTAGGATGGTCATTAATGAGGTGAAGTAGAGTAGTGTCGTATGAGGTGGGGGAAACAACCCACTTTGTTGATTGGAAGTTTAATAAAAAACTGGATAGTATCTTATTTTCCATTGATTGGATATTACAATGTCATTAATTGGGTAGGGTGGGTTTGAAAAATGAAATTTTCAAGAACATCTTCAAGATGTTAGCCTTTTTAAAATAATATGCAAAGAGGAGAGGGCTAAATAAAGAAATGAATCATTAAAAAGAACCCAAACCATCTAATTTGAAGTGGTTTGAAAATTGAGATGTGGAATTGATTAGCATGCTTTCTAAATTGCCTTAACCCATCCATCACCATTAACTTTTAAACATTTAATCAATGGTTATAATGCTTAAACCATCCTAGCCCATTCCACCTCACCCCACCCCACCCAACCCAACCCTACACCACTCCTAAACTATTCTCCCAATCAAGCCAAAAACTTCTTCCTACTCTTTGATGAAAAAAGGTAATGCAATGTAAGAAGATAATAGTTTTCCCATGTGCTTTCAAATTCAAGCAACCTTTCCCACTTAAAACTTCAGCTCAATTTACAAACTTCCTAACCCTTTGCACACTCTCTAGTCCCACATGTAGTTCCATTTCCTTCATAAGAGATGTAAATTTTTTTATGAGCTATGACACATGGAAAGCATGATAGACTCTTATGGTATTAGGCAACTCCAAACCATAGATAGCCTCTCCATATTTCTCCAAAATTTTGTAGGGTCCATAAAAATTTGGACTTAGCTTCTCATTCACCTTCTTTCCTATAGAGTTTATAGTTTATAATGTCAAAACTTCAAGTAAAGAAGATCACCCACCTGCCATCCCACTTCCCTTCTATGTTGATTTGCTTGTGGTTCTGATAGTTTTTTTTGCTTTTCCCTTTGCTCCTTTAACTCAGTGTTCTGATTTGCGCATTCTCATATCCCACTGTTGATGGATTATCACCCATTTTAAATACTATTGGTGGATCCCTCCCATATAATCCTTTAAATGGTGTCATACTAAGATCAAGACAATTGACAGAAAGTAAATTGATTTTAATTATAAATATACAAATTCTAAAACAATTAGATAATATTTTTTTAAAAAAATTCTTTTTCAAATTAAATATAATTTTTTTAAGTGTGACTACATTCAAATTCAAGAGATCATTCTTAATATTTTATTACTAAATTATATTGATGGTTATTTTGTCTATTAATAAAATTAAAAAAATAGAAAATAAACATTTATAAGTTTGTTTTAAAATAATAGAATTTTCAAAGTTAAAATAATAAATTAAAATAATTAGAAATATTAAAAATATTAACAATTATTGAGAGTACTGATAGAGAACATAAAAAGAAAAAAAAAACAATTAACGTGATATATATTAAGAGTATTTTGAAAAAAAATTACAATTATAAATTCATTGAAAAAAAATATAAATAAATAATTGAGAGTGTCAGTTACCTCACACAATTGATATACCTGTCAATGATACGGAGTATCAATTTATTTAAATTTCTAAAAAATCAGAATGCTAATAAATAAATTAAATTTAAAAAAATGTTAAATCATTTTTTCTAATAAAAAGATGAGTGAAGTAATAAATCATGAGCGTAATTTCACATAGACAACAATAGATATTAAAAAAATGCAGATAAATAATTGAGAGTGTCACTAACCCCACATAATTTATAAACTTGTCGATAATACAAAGTATCAATTTCTTTTAATCAAATATTTTAGAAATCAGGTGGCTTATAAATAAATTAAATCTTAAAAAAAAGGTTACATGGATTTTTTTCTAATAAAAAATGAGTGAAGTAATAAATATTGAGCAAAATTTTATATATGCAATAACAATGGATATTTAAATAAATGTAAATAAATAATTGAGAGTGTCACTCACCGGTCCCAGTTGATAAACCTTTCAATAATGCAAAGTATCAATTTATTTAAATATCTTAGAAATCAACATGCTAATAAATAAATTAAATTCTATATAAAAAAAAGTTACATCAATTGTTTTCTAATAAAAAAAAGAGTGAAGTAATAAATCTTGAGAATGATTTTATAAACACAATAATAATAATAATAATAATAGATATTTAAATAAATGTAAATAAATAATTGAGAGCATCACTAACCTTACACAATTGATAAACCTATCAACGATACAGAACGGAGTATAGCTTATAAATGATATATATATCATCAACTTTTTTCTAATTAAAATAAAAACAAGTAAAGTGTTAAATCTTGAGCATAATATTATATACACAATAACAGTAGGTGTTTGAATAAACAATTGGAAGTGTCTGTAACGTTACACGATCGACAAACCTGTCCATGTACAGAGTATCAATTTATTTAAATATCTTAAAAATCAATATGAAAATAAATAAATTAATATCTAAAAATAGGTTACATTAATCTTTTTCTAATTGAAAAAACATGTGTGAAGTAATAAATCTTGAGCATAATTTATATACACAATAACAATAGTTGCAATTATGTAAACTCACATTTATTACGTTTTCTAAATTAAGCAAATTCACTCAAACTTTCTTTATTGAATTGTAAGATTCAACGATGAATAAAAAATCTAATTAATTGTAACATTATAACACCGATAAGTTAGTTAATTATTTAAGTATTCTCTTTAAAAACAAATCATCTAAATATTATTTAAAAAATTTAAAAATATTTTCTATCTTTTTTGCTAGATCCAGTCTCCCTCTCCTTTTTTTAATCGGCCTAAAATCCTCTCTTTCTTAAAAAAGAAAAAAGAAAAAATAGTCAACATAACTTCAGATTAAATGGCTCCTCATTAAAATTATAATGAAATCAATTCAACCCATAACTAATAAAAAGGATAAAATTTACATAGAGGTTTTAAGTATTTATTATTAAATTTTTAATAAAATTATTATAAATATATATTTTTTACAATTTAACATCATATGATTGGATTTTTTTAAAATTTCATCCACATTATATTTTTTTATTAAGTAATTTGATAGTAGATTTAGATAATTTGTAAGTTATTTTTAAAATTTTTTAAATTGAAAAATAAACCCCTAAAATTTGTCATGTTGAGAAATAGATTTCTTTGTCTATTTCACTGCCATCACCTCATATGTTGGTTTAAACTTCCCATTATGCCTTAAACTACATATGTTAATATTAAAGATAGAGAAATTCTTAGGCTTTTTCACAGATATATATAAAAGAAAAAAACAAAAGAAAGATATGTATAATAGTAAAAACTATTTCCCAACATATAATTGAATTATTTTTAAAATTTAAATATTTTTTAAAAAAAAAATTGGAACGCGGGATCTGTGATCCCGCATTCCTCAAAAATTAAAAAAAAAAAAATTTTTTTAATTGGGGGTCAGTTCTACTGACCCCCATCACATCACTGACCCTTGGGTCAATTTCACGGGTCAATTTGACCCGTGGGTTATTTTAAAAAAAAAAATTAAAAATTAATATTTTAATTAATTTATTTAAAATATATAAAATAATAAAAAATATATAATTTATTATAATAAATATTATTTAATTATGTATTATGTAAATTTATATTAATTTTTTTATGTATTAAAAAATATAATATTTTTAAATCTCTTTATAATTTTATTAATTTTGTAAGTGTTAAAAGTTTATATTTTGAGAAAATTTAATTAATTTTATTGAAATTTATAAAAGGTGAGATATAAATAATAAAAAAAGTAAACAAGAATTTAAATAAATTACTAAAAATATTTTTAAAATTGCATTTATATGGGATTTTTTTATTTGGAGAAAAAATATTAATCTATATATTGAAAAATACAATGACTTAATTTGTATATATAATTTGTTTAATTTTATAATTATAAGAAATTTATGTGTTAAAGAATAGTAATTAATTTTATTTAGATTTTGAACAGGTAAAATATAAATAATAATTTTGAAATGTTAATATTTTGTAGTTGTGAAATGTTAATATTTTAGTTTGCACCATGATAAATATAATATCTGAGTTTCTTAAATATTGTAATTGTGAAATGTTAATATTTTGTAGTTGTGAAATGTTAATATTTTACCTGTTCAAAATCTAAATAAAATTAATTACTATTTTTTAACACATAAATTTCTTATAATTATAAAATTAAACAAATTACATATACAAATTAAGTCATTGTATTTTTCAATATATAGATTAATATTTTTTTTTCAAATAAAAAAATTCCATATAAATACAATTTTAGAAATACTTTTAGTAATTTATTTAAATTCTTATTTACTTTTTTTTATTATTTATATCTCACCTTTTATAAATTTCAATAAAATTAATTAAATTTTCTCAAAATATAAACTTTTAACACTTACAGAATTAATAAAATTATAAAGAGATTTAAAAATATTATATTTTTTAATACACAAAAAAATTAATATAAATTTACATAATACATAATTAAATAATATTTATTATAATAAATTTTATATTTTTTTATTATTTTATATATTTTAAATAAATTAGTTAAAATATTAATTTTTAATTTTTTTTAAAAAAATGATCCACGGGTCAAATTGACTCGTGAGTCAATTTCACTGACCCAACGGGTCAGTTGAATCACTGACCCTTGGGTCAGTGACGTGATGGGGGTCAGTCCCCAATTAAAAAAAAAAATTTTAATTTTTGAGGAACGCGGGATCACAGATCCCGCGTTCCAATTTTTTAAAAAAAAAAATATTTAAATTTTAAAAATAATTCAATTATATATATTGAGAAATAGTTTTTACTGTTATACATATCTTTCTTTTATTTTTTTTTTCGTATATATTTGTCAAAAAGCCGAAATTCTTATTTGCACGTAATCCACAACGTAATTTATATATTATCTAATAAAATAAAGTCATATCACACAATTGGCCCTCTAATAGCATTTCATATATGAAATAATGTCGTAATGAGTAATGAAATACTGGATTTAATTATGTAACTTAGCTCTATTTATTAGATAGTATATAAAAGACATGAAATACCATGTGTAGCTAAAAATTGTCCTTAAAGATAAATAAGAATTTGCCACGTCAATTATATGAACTCTATAGTTGCATATGAAATAACAATATTAATAATAAAATATAGAAATACCTATTTTGTAAAGTGTAAAACTTAAAGACTTATTTGTAAGGCAATTCTAAATTTTTTACATGAATTTCCTACAAATTAAACATGTTCAGTAACATACAACAATTTCAAATATCAAAAGATGAGATTTAACCGCGTAAACATTAAAGCAAAAATACCTCTAGAGCCATATTGATTTAGTTTTAGTGTTGGAAGCCCAGTTCCAAAACACAAATCACATGCACCTGGAATTACAACTAGAAAAAAGGAGAAGAAAAAGTATGTGAATTAATTAGATGTAGTTTTTTGACAAGTTTCTTATCTCAATGATAGTCTCTAAGGGAAATCTTTCCTTGCCGAGACCTTTTCACATAATGTCATTTTCTCAAAAACAATGTAATCTTCCTATGAAAGTCAAATGTTTAAATATGTATCTAAATTCCCCTCACATATTTACTCTCAATAATTGCCTATATGGCATATTCCTAGAATATTTTATCCACAATATTTTGAAAAGAAAATAATCTATAATCAAAATTATTTTAATTATAATATTTTATTTTAAAATGTCCAATATTCTTTCACTTGGCCTAAATGTTATTCGCCATATAGTGTGTTCATGGATAAATTAAATACATATTATAAGATCATAGTGATAAATCCTGTAATAAACAAGTATTATCTTTTATGTATCACTTATAACATGCCTTTAAGATTTATGGGGTATTTTATCTTTATAAATAAATTTAAAATGTTTATCTGGGTTTAAACATTAAAATGTATATAACAAAATTAGAGATAAGCTATAGTTTGAATTCCATCACTTGAACATATCTCAACTAGACTAACCATAGCACAATGTAATCCAAGTCCTTTATGAGGCATATAATCTTTAAACTCTTTTAAATACATGTTATTCATTAAAGGATCTCTAATCATTATGTGCTATATTACCATTAGTTCTTATTTGTTTATAGTGCCTCTAAATGGGCTCAATGACTCTACAATTTTAAGCCTAGTGATAAAATTCTTTAACTAAATTATTCTATAAATTTGTCTTAAAACATGATATAAATTTAGTTTTTCATGATAAAAATAGCAATAAAAAACTACTTAATACTCTTGCACTCTTTCATAATATGGTCTATTCAACAAGTATGAAAATGTATCATGAGGTTGACTCATTATTGTCAATACACCCTGTTAAGTCTAAATTTAATAACAACTTCCAATTTGTTAGTTTTCATATATGTAAGCATGAAAGCTTTTATACATTTTATAACACTCATTGCAACCTTTAATTCAATAATCCAAGCTTGAATGGCTATAGCATCTATCCAACATTCGTTCATAAAAAATTATGTCCATCCTTGTGCACATTTAAACAAATGTTAAGCATTGAGCTACTGGAATAGAAGGAACAATTTCCATCTATTCTCTTTCAAGATTATATCTAGAACATCAGAACAAACTAAATTTTCTTCATGTTCATAATGGATGTCACATTCATTGAACAATTTTTTGTCCAAAAATGTTTAAGTACTTTATTAATATAGGTCTCTTGTGATGATCCCAAGATACTTTGAGATATATCTCAATATGAATCCTTATACTTATATCATAGGATATCTAACTTATATTTTTTATGTAATAGTTCTTCAATTTTACCTCATGTAGTAGCCCCAAGTCACTAGATACAAGTAATATGTCATCAACGTAACCAAATAGATGATTTTGTTCCTACTAACCTTATGGTATATACACTAATCTATGATGTTTTCAATGAAACTGAAAAATATGATCACATAATTAAACTTCAAGCACTACCATCATGAGACTTACTTAAGTCTAAAAATAGACTTTTTAACTTTACATACTAAATTCTCCTTGGCACTTGAGATGAACCCTCTAGGTTATTACATATATACTTCTTCCTCAAGATCACAATTAAAGAAAGCTATTTTCACATTCATCTGGTGTTATTTTAAGTCAAAATGAGTAACTAGAGCCATGATGATATGAAAGGAATCTTGTGGTGAATTAGGAGAAAATTTCTCTCTATAATCAATTCCTTCCTTTTTAAGTGAAACCTTTAGCAACTAATCTTGCCTTGTAATACTTTGTGTTGCCTAATGAATCTATTTGGCCTTATAAATCAATTTACGATCAATAGCTTTGGCTCTACTAATAAGGTCCAATACACTGTTGTTTGTTATGAATTCCATCTTATTTATTATGGCATCATGCCATAATTTGGAGCTTACACCACTCATTATCCATGAAAAAGTTATGTGATCATTCTGAATATTTATATTATGGTTAGATTTCATACGATATACTATATAGTCACTAGAAATTGCTAATTTTTTAACCTTTGTCAATTTTTTTAATTCAACATGTTGTGAAGGTTGAAGTTATTTAATAAGAATATCCATTATCACTATTTTAAAGTGCCTATAGTTAATTATGAGGTGTCTCATGAAAAATTGATAGAATTAATTAGATATTGATACTCTTAGTTTTTAGCATGACTAAATGAGATTTTTAAAACTTTATTATATTTTTACATTCACTATAACTGGATGAGTATCATGTAAAACTAGTGTTTTATTATAACTAGTAGAGGTTATCTTCTCAATATGATTAACTTTAATGACTATGTCATGAGATTGATCATATCTAATGATGATGTTATTCTTAAAAAACTTGATGTTCTTAGATTCTACATATCTTATTGAATGTGAATGATAATAAAACTTGTAACTCTTGGACTTTTCTATATAACTCATAAATAAATTGTAATAATTATTAGGTCCACTTTCTCTCATATGGATTATACACTTGAACCTTAGTAGGATAGTCCTATCCATGTATATTATCAAACTAGATTTCTAACCTTTCCAAAATTTAAAGGTGTTTTAGAAATATTCTTTATTGGAACTTTATTCATAATATATATGTACATATGTATACAACTATCTTAAATGCATCTCTCCATATAGAAATAGAAGGCTTAGAGTTGCTAAGCATACTCTTCATTGTATCCAATAACACATAGTTCCTTCTTATAACCACACTATTCATATTAAGTGAACCAAGCATGGTATAGAGTGAAACTATACCATGCTCCTGAAAGAACTTAGCAAATAGACCAAATGTTTTTCTATCATCTATGTATTTGTCAAAATATTCATCTTCTTTATTTGATCTCATTATATTAATTTGTTTACTAGATTATTTTTCTACTTTTGCTTCATAACCTTAAAAGCATTAAGTGCTTCCCTCAAGTAAATGTACATGTAGTATAAGAAGTCTCCAATAAGGGAATGAAATATTTCTGAACATTAAAATGTAAATTAAGACAATAGATATTAGTGTGTATAATCTCTGACAATTCATAAATTCTTTTAGCTTCTTTAAATGGCATGTTGTTCTACTCACCCTTAGAGATAGTCCACACATGAATCAAAATCAATAAGGTTTAAGGATTCAAGAATCTCATCCTTTACTAACCCCTCAAGTCTCTCAATGAAGATATGTCTTAATCTACCATGCTACAAATTATAAGAATTCTCATTTATAGCAAGTTTGAAATAAATGAGATTTAAAATGTACTAGAGATAAAGGTATATCTTATCTTCTCTGGTTAGACCTTTCTTTTATAGCAATTGTTCCTTCTATGTCTCTTCCTTTATGGCCCTTCTTCTTGGAGGCAGTAATTAAATGAACTTTATCTAAGATCTTACCACTTTCTAAAATGAGCCTATTGTTTTCTTGTACATACATGTCTAAGAAGACATTTATTGTCCAATTTTCCTCATGTGTACTTATAAGAAATCTATAATGGGCCATATTGATAAGGTAGCTAATTAATGATCGTTTGTACTAAGAATAAAAAGAGATCTTTATCTCAAGAGGCTTGAACTACATAGCCATGTCTTACATCTATATTATCTGCTTTTATACACTTTTAGTGCTAGTTTACTTTATGAAGAATTACTTTATTTTCAACATACTAACTAATGAATAATTTGATGACCCTTAATTAAATTTTGTCTATAGCCTATAAATAACCCTTGACCTTCTCAAATTCAGGTATAAATCTAAGATAAATAGCTCTTAAATGAGATTTAATAAACATTATATTTAAGCGATTAAATTGCTCCCAACACTCATATTATATTATCTCAACTTGTATGCTAGTGCTAGTGGGTAAAAAAAACTTTTTTAATTGTTGAGCATAGTCAAGGTCAAGACACATAATGAAAGAGAATTGCCTCCTTCCATGCCGTAAAATTGTCCCTAATCAAAATGGTTTATTAGCAATTTCAACAATTAAAAGAGATGATAATACTACAAATTTACTATTTAACTTTAAATATGGTTACTCAAACACTATATGAGGCAATCAACCATTATATTTTAAATGTACATTTACCAATGTAAGATATACTAATGATAAATTTTGTAATACTAAAATTTACTTGTGAGCAAAGACCTCAATATAGTATAGTGTAAATTTATGTATTACTTATGATGAAATCAAAAGACATTTATGCTTCCCAATACCTATTGACTATTTAGAGAATATAAAGTAATTTTTATTTTATTTTAATTAAGTACATATTTATAACTATCTACCTATAGATAAAGACATGTTATAACTATATACTTAATTAGAATTAATACTTTTAAATTCTTATGTGATATCTATATTTGCTAAAACAAATAAAAAATGTATATTTATAGTTATGTAAGTTAAAAAAACACCAATCACGAGACATAGGTTCATTATATGTATTAATATATATATATATATATATATCCTACTAAAATCATTACATGATGGGAAATAAATAAATAAATACATAAACTATAAGTGACAATTTAATTAAAATTCCCTCGTAATTTTTTTCCAAAATTGTCCACAATAATTTTCATAATTTAGAAAAAAATTAAATGCACCCAAATAATTTTTCACAAAATCCCAAATGTGCCAAATAAATATTTTTCTAAAATAAGAAAAAATTTAAATGGCACTTAAATTAATTTTTATTCCCAAATGTGAAAAAATTGTCTAAAATAATAATTTTTCACAATTTAGAAAAAATTGAATGATACCAAAATAATTTTTCACGAAATCCTAAATGTGCCAAAATTACTTAAAATAATTTTTCTAAAATAAGACAAAATTTAAGTGGCACTTAAATTAATGTTTACAAAATTATTTTGGACCAAAAGCTTAATTCGGGTCACCTTTTAATGACAAAAAAAATCTCAAAATTAATTCAAAAGGACCATATAGTAATTCTGTCCAAAGCCCAATACTAAAAACAATTTAAAAAAATGATCAAATTTGACCCAAGTATGCTTTTAGCCATCCAAAAAAAAATGAACAAAATGCCCAAAATAATATTTTAATAAAAAAACTTAAACATTTTATGACAATATAAGGCCCAACTATTATTGGCCCATATTCCCTTCTTTTAGTGAAATATACTTTTATTTAAATTTCTTTTTGTTTTCTACTTTTTTATAAAGCTCAAAACATGGAATTTAAGGAAGGTCAAAACACAACCACAATGGATATTAAAATGATTTGTTGTTTTGGGCAAACAAACAAAATGACTTATAGTTTAGCCATCTCTAACTTTTTTTTTTTTTATATATTACATTGTAGGGATTAAACTTATAACATTACTCATCTCTTTACTCCACCCTTATTATTTGGATTAACCTCAAGTGGCTAGTCATCCTTAACTTTTAACTAGATCAATTGACTTAATTTGATCTAGTTTCAACCCAATTTGAATTTGAAAATAGAATTAGTCATTTCTTTCTCTTCAAAACTCTATATTGAGTATTTCAAAAGTCAAAATTAATCAAAAAAATAAAAGAAATTTATTTATGATGTCAAAATGGGCAATTCCATCAAGAAAATTCTCAATTCTCAAGAACTGAAATGGAACTTTTCTAGTATTTTTGAAAGTTATTTTCTAGGATGTTTATGAATAAATACACATCTATATTAGCATATAATGATTTCAAAACAATAATAAATCACCTTTTAAGCCAATATATGGATCAATACAACAATTCAAATAGTATAAGCATCATACGAACGATGCAAAATTTCCATTATATTCAATGAATAATAAAATTTTGTAACAATGCATAAATATGAATACAAGACAAAGGTATACAGATGGTTCTAATATCACATGTAAGGCAATTCTAAATGTTATACATGAATTCCCTACAAATTAAACAAGTACACTCAGATGCAATAATTGATGAGGTTCAATAGTAGAAGCATTGAAGGCGTAAATATCTCTAGCTATAGTGATTTGGTTTTAATGTTGAGCCCAATTCCAAAACATGGATCATTCTTATATGAAATTACAACGCAATAAAAAGGAGAAGGAAAAGGATGTGAATGGATCAAATGCGATTTTTTGGGCATGTGTCTAATCTCAATGATAATTTTCAGGAGAAATCTTTTCTTGTTTGGAACCCTCTTACACAATGTCAATTTCTTAAAAATAACTAATTTTTTATTTATCAAAGACTCAAATATTTAAATATACATTTAAATTGACCTTACTTATTCAAATAATTGTCCATATCACATATTCTTAAAATATTTGGTCTATAATATTTTGAAAAGAAAATATTCTATAGTCAACATTATTTTAATTATTGTAATTATAATATTTTATTTTAAAATAGTTAACATTATTATTAAATTTTAAAAATTATTTACAATTGAACAAAATTTAACAGAAATTTTTTAATTCTTTTCAATTTCACTCTTTACATTTGCCCCAAAAACACAACTGTGAGGCCTCTTTTGGTAGACAAAAAAGAGCATTTTTAGAATGGGAAAGGGAATGGGAGAGCAGGGAAAACCTATTTGGTATGAAGGGTAGCTTTTTTCTTGAAAAAGTCCAAACCCTCAAATATGGGAGAATGCAAATTTTTATTTTTTTGATGGAAAGTAGTTTACTTTGAGGGAAAATAAATTTTTGAACCATTTTGCCCCTATGTATTTGAATTTTTGGTAGTAGAGATAATTAAAATTAATTTTTTAAAATTAAAATATCATTATTTTATTATTATCAAAATTAAAAAATAATTATTTTTCTTATTTTTTATTTTTATTGATAATTAAAAATAATTATTTTATTTTATTTTATAATTATTAATAATAAAAATAATTAAAATATTTTAATCTTTGAATCTCTCTTTTATCTTATTTTAAATATAAAAAAATAAAAATATTTATACTTTTTTTTTTATATCAAACATATTTATGAGTTATAAAATTTTTTTTCATTCTCATATCATTTCTTATTCTCATCCTAGGAATGCCCTCGCCGGTCTGCCAAACGAGGCCAGCGGACATCTATCAAGTGACAAATACCCACAACCAACTTGTCTCTGATTTTGCTTTTTCCATAATTTTTTTTCCTTTTTTATAAACCACTCCAAGAATCAAACTGGTGGGTGTTTTGCGAAAAACTACAAAAGGAGGCTTCATAGTTCACGCGGATCGGGGTGGCCGTACTTTCTGCTGCTTTCTCTTCCACTCCCTCCACTCGTGTTCGGATCCGCCTTCCCCTGTGAGACGAACGCCCTCGTTCTTGTCCGCCACTAGCGAGGTACGTGACTGCACATCAGTTCACTCCATTTCCCCTCTCATTGTCTTTTCGTCTCTTGCGATTTTGGGCCCTGAAAGCATCTCAATGTAAGGACTCTTAAAAATTAAAGAAAAGTGAACAATATTGAAAAATAAGTAGTGGGTTTATCTGCTCCATTCCATTCCATGTGTATGGATTACTAATTTGTTTTGATCTGTCGTAAATAATTTGCATCGGAGCTTTAGTGTTTGGTGGGCCCATTTAGGTGATAGCTGCTGCATTTCTTTTTATTACTTCATGGTCTGCAAAGTAAATATGCTGAGCTTTTTGGTTAATGTCCCCATGTCAATGATTTCGTTTGAACTGCAGGATCCATTGGCAAGTTGAAGTTTTCATGGGCATAAGTTTGCTTAAATCTTGCGAATCATCCACTTATAAGAGAAAACTGTTGGAGGGATGTTAAATCTGAATGAGTCAACCAAGTAAATGCTTGGACTTAGAAGTGTAGGTGAAGTAGGTGGATGATGAAATTCCCTAAGCGTTACATGATTGTTGTTTTGACCTTCATCTGCACATCAATTTGTTATATAGAGCGGGTTGGTTTTTCAATTGCATATACTGTTGCTGCTGATGCTGCTGGAGTGAATCAATCTAGCAAGGGTGCAATACTGTCTACCTTCTACTATGGATATGCGTGTTCACAAGTGCCGGGGGGATGGGCGGCTCAGAAAATCGGGGGAAGGACGGTTCTTCTTCTTTCATTTGTATTATGGTCACTAACTTGTGCATTAGTTCCATTAGATCCCAATCGAGTTGTTGTGTTAATAATTGCCCGTTTGCTGGTTGGTGTGGCACAGGGGTTCATCTTTCCCTCCATCCACACTGTTCTAGCACAATGGGTTCCTCCTCATGAAAGATCCAGATCTGTCTCCCTCACAACTTCTGGGATGTATCTAGGTGCAGCGCTGGGAATGCTTTTCCTTCCCAGTCTAGTGAAGCTTAGAGGTCCCGAATCTATATTTGTTGCTGAGGCAGCAATGGGTGCCATGTGGTCTTTACTTTGGTTCAAATATGCCAGTGATCCTCCTCGTATTGAGCATCCAAAAGCCACGGCCTCTGGCTTTGGGGAATTATTGTTACCTATCAAAGGAACCCAGAGATCGAAAGTTGAGAATGGAAGAATTTCAATCAAAACTGCCAAAATCCCTTGGATGAAAATTTTAACCAGCTTACCAGTCTGGGCAATTGTTGTGAACAATTTCACTTTTCATTATGGTTTATATGTGTTGATGAATTGGCTGCCAACATACTTTGAATTGGGCCTTCAACTTAGCCTTCAGGATATGGGTTCTTCAAAAATGATGCCCTATCTGAACATGTTCATATTCTCAAACATTGGCGGTGTAGTTGCTGATTATTTAATCACCAAGAGAATAATGTCTGTGACAAAAACCAGGAAATTCTTGAATACCATAGGATTTCTAGTTGCTTCTCTTGCGTTGATTGTAATCCCCATATTCAGAACTTCTGGTGGTGCTGTCTTCTGTTCTTCTGTGGCTCTGGGTTTCTTGGCTCTAGGCAGAGCTGGGTTTGCAGTGAATCACATGGATGTAGCTCCTAGATATGCCGGAATAGTGATGGGTGTATCTAATACTGCAGGCACTTTAGCCGGCATCGTTGGAGTGGACCTTACTGGCAGGCTTCTTGAAGCTGCTAAAACTGCTAATTCAGATCTTTCAACTCCTGAAAGCTGGAGAGCAGTATTCTTCATTCCTGGCTTGCTATGCTTTTTTAGTTCTTTAATATTCTTACAATTTTCAACTGGGGAGAGGATTTTTGACTGAGAAAGGCTTATCACTTGATGATTTCATGGCTCATTAGATCTGTTATGTTATTAAGGAGATTTAATTTTTTTAATTATTTCTCCAGATTTTATCATTCTTGGATAGGAGAGATTGATACACCTAGTTCCACATCATTAAGCAGTGATGATAATACCTAGTCATATCTAGAGATTGAAGGCCTATTTGTTTCTCCAACTTGTATTGTATACATAATCATAAAGGAAGTTCCGGAGCCCTAATCGCAGGGTCAGTGGCTGCCAAGAAATAGTTGTTTCATTGTTCTCAGACAAAATTGTACATAATTCTTCTGAATTTTGAATCTTGGATTATATGCAAATAATTTCATAACTTTTGAAACTTGACAATGAACTCTTTAAATTTTTAAATTTGTGTAGATAACTCTTTATCTGTTATTTTACTAATGAAGTATGATACCTCAAAGAGATTATTTGTACATAATGTAAAGTTTAAAGGGATTATCTACACATAATTCAAAGATTAAGGGGTTATTTATACAAAAAATAAAGTTTAGGAGAGTCATTTTTTTATTAGTGAAATGATGAATTATTGACAAAAAAGCTACCTGTACAAATTTAAAAATTTACAAAAACTTATTGTTAAGATTTATAAATATGGTAGTTATTTATATATATTCAAAGTTTAGGGGGATTTTATATAATTTAACTTTTTTCTTAATGATTTCACTAGAACTCATACTCTTGAGGGATAAAAAAGTTGTGCATTTTTCAGACTCATTTAGTTTCCGGTTCATCTAATGTGGGGATGGTGTCGGAATCTTTTACACCCTCCCCTTTAAATTGGGGCGAGTTAATTCTAAAAATAATCCTAGAAAAAGAAGAAATGTTTACTCATACTCGCGGACACACAGCTGGTGCAAGCAATGGAAGATTAATAAAATGCTTGTGCGAGGGGATTTAACAACTTGAATTTTTTTTATGGTGAATATTTTTAACACATACATTATATGCCTTATAAGAATTTTTCAATAGAAGATGCTCAACTGAAAAAGAAATTAAACTTGTAATTGCTTAGTTAAGGAATTAATTAGAAATTAGAAATTTTGAGCAAATGTTAATGTATTTCATAACAAAGTTAATGAAATAATATCACATGATATTAATGTGCTAATGATTTAAATTTCAAATTACTTAAATATCATCTTTTAAATCACATAATAACAAAGTGAAATCGGACCAAACTAAGATATCAAATTATATTTTATCTTTTTTTTTTCCTTCTTAAATTAGTTCTTTAATTTTCAATTTGTATCATATTTATCTTTTAACTTTATTTAATGTTTCAAAATGCTTCTTCTACTTTTTTGAGTGTTCCAAAGTGATCTCCTTAATTTTTTTAGTTTTCTAAAATGGTCATTGATAAATATAATGAAAAAGGATGAATATGTCATAAATTATAAATAAAAATATTAATTTAAAATAAAAAAAATTAGTTAAGAGAGTAAAATGATAATTTACTTTATAATTTATACAAGAGCCTTCATTCTGCAGATAGCCAAGCAAAACAATTTTTGGTGTGGCAGTTTTTACATTAAAAAAACTATTATTTCGGCCTTTTAATTTATATCATTGTTGTCTTTTAAAACTAAAAATAAATTAAGTTAACCTTCCTTTCAAATTATATATAATATTTCTCTCATTTAAAAATTTATTTTCAACTCTTTTGACATTTTGATATATATATATATATATATATATTGTAGAAACTTCCTCTTTAATTTTTAGGATAAACAAGTTATTTTTCTATACAATATGAAATTTTCGATTATTAAAAAATGCCTATACCCAATAAATACCCACAAAATTTACGTATTTGGGTCTGGATATAGAGATAGAAAAATGGATGAGTTTGAGTTTGGAAATCTTGACGATTTTAAGGGCCAGAGATGAGGAGAGTGTATCCATCCTGCTCAAACCTGCAGTGTGTGTGTGTGTGTGTATATATATATATTGGTTATGTTTGTGACTAAACAATTTCATGTTATGTTGATTGTATATTAGGATAATATTAATGATTGAGACCTTTTTTTTTTTGTGACCATGTGAATAAATCTTATGTGGATGAGTATCAACTAGAGAAAGAATTGCTTATTTAAAATTTGATGCTCGAGAAGGTTTGAGTCTAAGGATAGAGAAAAAAAAAACTTTTTTTCCAAATCCAAGACCCATATTTTATTTATGATCATCCCAATATGATATTACAATTTTATTTTTAATGTAATAGTAAAAGCAATAAGGTTGATGCTCAGCTTTATTATGCAATTGTATTTTATTTTTAATATAACAATAGAGAAAGTTAAATAATTTTATTTTTGAAAAAAAAAGCTAAAAAGTTAATTTATTAAAAAAAGCTAGAGAGAAGTAAAGTGGAATCTTTAAAATAAAAAAATATTAAGTATAATTTAATCAAATTTTAAAAAAAGTTAATATATTTTACTTGAAAAATTACTACCATTAAATCAGTTCAAATTTTTTGAAAAATATATCAATTTGATCCTACTCTTACTCCGAGTTATGTTAACCTCATGTTGACTGAGTTGCCTGTATGAATCATATCGTCTAACATGGGATTTTGGAAAACGTCTGTAAAATGCAATGACCAGAAATAAGTTTGTAGAGGATTTGCAAACCTTATCTTTCTTCACACAATAACATCAGGCTCTTCTATCTCTTGGCCACGCGAAGGAGGAATCAGATCTCTTACTTATTTTTATTTATTTATTTTAATCTAAATCGTTTAGATTAGACTTGAATGGTTTATATTTAATATTTTTAATTTTTATATTTTATTTATTTTAAAAGATATAAAATATAGAATAAAAATGATCTTTTAATTATTAATTTTAAAAATAATAATAATTTAAATTTAAAAAATTAAAAATATAAAAAATTAAATCTAAACTATCTAAATCAAATTTGAACAGTTCAAATTAATTATCAATTTTATTTTTGTTTGTTGTTTGTTTTTTTTATTTTTTTTATTTGCAGCTAAATTTTCTCTTACTGGTAAATTTTCCGTGAATAATTTTCTGAGGAACATATAGTGTACGAGGTAGTGACAAACACCACCCAAACCGCCCGTGTAAAATCCATTCAAAATAGGACATTAAGTTTCTATATATAGGTTAGATATTAGCTTGTACTACATAGCTAGGTTTCTTTTTTGCCTTTCTTGGTAAGAACATAGCTTTGTGTCTAATCACTAGATTTCAGCTTGTATTTTGATTGATTCCTCTACTTTTGCCCTCTAGGTTATTGGGTTGGTGTTCCATCTTTATGTTCTAACTCAAGAACAGCCCATGATCAAATTTAGATTCTCCTGAACCTATTGTTGCCAAATAAATTCACCACCAAATACGAAGACCTGTGGTTATTAGGTTAGTGTTTCACTTTAAATAAATAGATTTATTTATAGAACAGTTGAATATAAAAAAATTTAAAATTATGTATTTTATATATTTGAATAACATAGGAATATTACTTTTCTTTATTCATACATGTCATATTCAAATTTTTTTATAAATAAATGTTTTATAAGCACTTTATACTTTATAGACTCTAAGACCTCGTTTGGTAAAAAAGAGAAGGTATTCATGGAATGGAAAAGAGAATGAGAGAATTGGAAAAACACATTGAGTACGGGTGACTTTTTCTTTGAGAAAGTTGAAATCTTTTAGTATAGGAAAGTGTAAATCTTCACACCTTTGGTGAAAAGTAATTTGACTTGAAGAAAAGCAAATTTTCGAACCATTTTACGCCTATATATTTGAATTTCTAGTAATAAAGATAATTAAAATTAATTTTTTAAAATTAAAATATTATTATTATTTTATTATTATCAAAAATAAAAAATAATTATGTTTCTTATTTATTATTATTATTGATAATTAAAAATAATTATTTTATTATATTTTATAATTAATAATAATAATAAATAATTAAAGATATTTTGATCTTTTAATCTATCTTTCATTCTATTTCAAATATAAAAAAAATAAAAATATTTATATATTTTTTTTCTATCCTCCAAATATAATTATAGAATACAAAATTTTTTTTATTCTTATTTTATTTTCTATTTCTATTCCATCAAAAACTAATCTCTTATATTAATATTAAACCAGGCCTAAATTCCCGGGTACCGAAACCAACTTACTCAGCATTATCAAGACCCAAAGACTCTGTGATGACATGGCCCCAAATCTCATAAAATCACATACGATGTACCAAAATAGCAAATTACTATAAACCTAATAAAAGCATTGCCGCACTGCCTAAAAAAGCACACCATCTTGATCGAAGTTATGTTTAGCTTAACTTTCTAGAAGTATAAATAAGGCTTCCTATCATTGTACAAACATCGTTTATAACCTTCTACAATGCTTACGATACTGATTCTGATACTCACTCTTGTAATGCCTTCATTTTGAAGTAATACAACTTTTCTTTTCCTCTAATTGATACGATTGTGGGCTTAGCGTATAAAGACAATAGCAAACTAGACGAGGATATGGACTTATAATGGACAAGAAAGCCAATAAAGAACCTACAGAAATACTACATATTAGGCCTAAGTTGCAGAGTTAGGAAAGATGAATATATCAGGGCCCAAATCGAAATAGCATGGGATCCATTAAGGAAGGGAGAAGCATAGTACTACCCAAGAAGCATGAAGACCACATTAAATAGGGCAGTTGCCAACAAGGGAATAGTGGAAGACTTTTGGAGAGGATTTTTGAGCCATATCCTCTGTTTAAAATCTTTAATAAGTCAAATCCCTTTTAGCAAAAATTATTTGCTTTGTATGTCATAGTTTTGGAAAATTTATTATTATTATTATTTTTAATTTGAAGAAGTCAGTGGCTGAGTGGCTCGTCGTGCAACTCTCAAAATAAAACTAAGTTGATAAAATATGTAGTTAATAACACAACCTAGGTCATTTCCCTTGGAATTGGAGTTCAATGCTTAATTGAATTTTTCAAATATTAAAAGACTCTAAAAATTTCTAAACTAAGGAGGTTTTGATTTAATTAAACCAAGCAAAATGAAATTAAAATTAAAATCCTAAATTCTACTTAATTATATGGATTATGGGTGAAAGATGGATTTGTGACTAGCTTTGGATTCGTCCTTTGGTATCCACTATCCTTATCCTAATCTAATTGTGATTAATTTTGGTCTAAGAATTCCTAATTGTGTTCATAACAAATTATCTTGGGTAACCACTCAAAATTCAAGAGATTAACGATCTAAGGTTGAATTGAAACCTCAACTCCGCATTAATTTGTCAATTCTTGTCTTTAAGATCTTGAACACTTAATTTGATTGATTAACTAATTGATTAGCCTCTGAATCATCCTAAATATTTAATTAACCAACTAAACATTAAGGAATCCTCACATTAAATATTTAAGCACATAATTTTCACTCATGTATTTTATCGAACACCTTCGAAGCATACATGGGAAATTAGATAATAAATTGAAATCAATGTCCAATCAGATCAATTAATCAACAAAAAGGTTCCCTAATTAGTGTCTAACCAGCCACTAATTACAATTATACAAATTCCCTATCAAATACAACTTAACCAAGATAATATGTGAAAGAGAAAAAGTATAGGAAAATAGAGAAATCATTAGCCAAAATTCTGAATTTTCTCCATGGATTCAAGCTTCTCCAAAACTTCCTCTTAGCTAGCCTCAAGATGGATTAAAACTTCATTTGAGTGGAGAGAGATGGAGATGGCGAAGGGATGTGCTGGACGAAGGAGTGGAATATGGCGTGGTGGATGGATTGGAATGAATGGATGAATGGGTTAGAATGGATGATGCCTTGAATGGATTGATGAAGGCTGAATAAATAGGCAAGGGTTTACAAAAATCTGGAGGCATGAATAGAATGGATTGTGCGAATGGATGAGGGTATGAATGAAGGGCTCCAATGAATGAAAGAAGCGTATGGGATGAAGCCTCCAACTCCTCATTAAAAATCACATGCCCAGCTCTTCTTGAGTTCTCGCCTTCTTCACGTCTCTTCTGCTCATGTTCAGCGTCTTTAATTCAGACTCATGTAAAAACCACGTCAGCCTTCTTTAAACTCCACGTGCTCAGCTCCACGTTCTTGTGCTGCCTCATTTTACTTCTTTTGCCCGTAGCTAAATCCTTTAATGAATCACGTAGCATCATGCTCCCTCTTCTCGGAACCCACAGCTCAACGTCTTAGCATTTTTTTTCCACAGCTCCCAGCTTTAGCTCGCTGACGTTGTTCTTCATCGTGATACTGTATGTGTGTATAGGTGTGGGCCCCGCTGTTTATTTTATTATATTCTACATGAATTCCTTCTACTGTTTCCGCAGCTTCTTCACGTTATCCATGAATCATGCAGCTCATTCTCCTCGTTCAGCCAGAGCTCCCTCGTGCTTCGTTTGGTTCTGCACTTCTTCTCTACCGAAGCTTGAGTGAAGATCTCGTGCCCCTGGTTCCTTTATTTCTGCTCACTTTTTACCGTGTTTTCTTCCTGCTTCTGCATGCGTTCTGCTCAACTGGTGCTTCCTGGTTTTGCTCGCCTTTCTCCAGCTCTTGTTCACCAGCTCATGCAAGCTTCTTTGGTCGTGCAGCAACTTGTTGCTTCTTTGACTCGTGTTTTTTCAGTAACTTGTAGCCATCCATGTAAATGAGCTTGCATGTTACAGTTGCTTCTCCTTCTTCGTCTATTTTACTCACATGCAAGTAGAACTCCAGCTTCCAAACCCAAGCTACTTCCTCGTGTTGCTTCCAAGCTCCTTAATGGCTGTAGTATGCTTTGCTCTCAACTCCAGCTTGTTGTTTCATCTTACGTGAACTTCTTATTCCTTCAAAACCGAATGAGTGTGCTGCTGGAACTTGTGGCTAGCTCTACTTATTCGTGCTGCTCATTCCAGCTGAAAGCTCCTTCTTTTTTTTTTTTTTGTATTACACGTTCAAACTACTTATTCCTTCCATGTGAAGCTCTTGATCCACTCATGAAGCTTCAATCATTTTCTAAATTAATTTCTATCCTTAAAATTCCCATTGCCCAACAAAATTCTGCACAAATAGTAAGAACAATTCAATAGAAAAATTCACAAGAATCATTTAAAGAACTTTATGCATTAAAATTCTAAAATCTTGTAAATAATTTCCTAAGATATAGAAATGGCTTCTAAAACAAAATCTTATCTAATTAAAGTCTTAAAGCCATATTTTATTATTAAAATGCCTATGATTAGGAGAATAAAATGGATAGAAATATATGTTTATCAGTGGCCTTTTACTTTCTATAAAATTATGATTAAAATTACACTTTTGTAGTTTAAAACTTTCAAGAAAATAAAAAAATTATACTTTTATATCTTTGTTTAATTGGTAAGTAGTGAAAAAATTTGGATTTTTTTTTATTTTCTTACCCTATAAATTTTATACACTAGATATATGATGTATAGGGAAATAAAAAATAAATTTTTAATGTAATACAATAAAAAATGAAACACAATAAATGTAAATATACAATTAATTTGTCATGTAATTATTTTGTTTCGAAAATGATTATTTAGAAGAAATATATAATTTAAGAAAATTGTTAAAAAATTTTGAAATTAAAAACATTATTGGTGTAAATATATGAAAATTTAAAAATGTAAATTTCTCAACAAAAAATAAAAGAAGATATAGGAATTAAAAAAATAATTATGTGGGGAAAAATTAAAAAAATAATTACGTATTTTAATAAATAATTAAGTAGAGCAATTTTAGACTCTTACATATTTTAATAAATAACTACATATTGAGAAATTTTAGATTTTTAAATATTTCCATATTTACTCCAATAACTTCTTTACTTAATTTCTCTACACCAATATGTAGGAATCTAAAGTATCTCTACTTAATTATTTATTAAAATATGTAGATATTTTATTTTATTTTTAATTTTTCTCTGCATAAGTATTTTTTAATTCCTACATTTTCTATTATCATTTGTTGAGAAATTTGAGATATTTAAATTTTTGTATATTAAAATTTATAATTTTTTAATTTCAAAATTTTTTAACAATTTTTTAAAACTATATATTTCTTCTAAATAATTATTTACCAAACAAAATAACTATGTTACAATTAAGTGTATATTTACTGTTGCATTTTCTTCTGTTATATTACATTAAAAATTTATTCTTTATTTTTCTATACATCATGTATCCAATACATAAAAATTACAGGACAGGAAAATAATTTTTTTTTATAAACTTTTTCACTACTTCTGTGGCCAATTAAACAAAGGGTACAAAAATATAATTTTTTTCAAAATTTTGAAAGCCTTAAGATATAAAGGTGTAATTTTAACTATAATTTTTTAAAAAGTAAAAGAAAGTCTGGACTTGCTCAAAATACGAAAAAAGAAACAATAAAATAGGAAAAAGTTGGTGGCATAGGCACTAACTTGTCCAAAGGCAAATAATTTTTGCTGAAATGGATTTGACCCAATAAATTTTTTAACAAGAGTATATGGCTAAAAAATCCATTTTGGAAAAGTATTTGTAGTGTTTTTTACAATATAGTCCCTTCCTTGGCTTAAAAAAAGAAAAAAGGAAGTTATCCATTTACTATTTTCATTTCAATTCTCAATCTATTTTTATTTTAGCACCCTTTTAATTTCCTTGTAATTCCTCTGAGAGGCTTTTAATGCATATTTCTTACTGTAATATATACCCAGAAAATTAGTGTGGATTATTTGGTGCTTTCATTGGGAGAGTCTGCACCAGTTGCAGAAGTAACCCACTATGCCTAATTCGAGAAAGCTATTAGAGAGAACAAGAAGGACATTGCAGAACTGAAAAGCGGGCAAAGTAACGAAAACAATCAGTTAACCAGGCTGGAAGATTCAATGCTAAAAATGAGAGACTCATTGAAGTCTTTGGAGGTTATGATGCGACAATATTTCTTAGAAATATATGGTTAAGAATGGGATGAAGTGAAATCAATTCCTGTTTTAGAATCTCATGTTGTAATCATCTAACAAGAAATTACCTCTGGATTAGCTGCTGCACAGAAACCACTTCTCTCTGCAAAGAATGTGGAAGAAACTGAAACAAGTACTTGCCATGGGTTGGAGGCGGAAAAACTGGTTTCTATTTTAGAGTCTCAAGTTTCTACCATAGCTACGACGTGGGATCCAATTGATGCAGTTGCTATAGAAATAGTGGAATCCAATCTCGTTACAGAAGAGTAGAAGGTCATCAGCATTGCTCTGTGTTTTTCCCCCCATCAACCATTATGACTAATTGGCAATAGTTGAGCAATTAATTGTAGATGAGGTACCAAAACCAGAACATTCTTCCCCTGTTTATTATTTTGCTCTATCTTCAGTTTTTGAATAATATCACTGACATGGGGATGAGTTCCAGCAAGAGGGTAGTCACGAACTAAAACTAAAGAGCTGCAGCTAAGAGTGAAGTGGAGGCACTATAAGTTTTATGAAGATTCTAATAACACCATGGTTTCCATTGAAAGCTGTAAACATAATTACATATTGGGTTCATTGAGTTTGTTTTAGTTGAAACTTAAGATATGGAAAATTGATAGGATGATTTTAATTCTAATATATGATCCTATTGGTGTCACTATTTCTTTTCTTTTCTTTACCATTTGGAAGTTTATTCTTCATACACTTCAAATATGTGATACCTTTGAGATGTTGTCTAAATGTATGAGGAAATGCTTTGCTGCACTAGGTACGCTAAAGTCCATAAAGATTGTTGGTCCATAGTATTGTGTCACTTCTCAATATCAATCACAATCTACGTGCCACCCATATAGATATGTGTATCAAGTACAACATAATATCATATGTGAGATAGATATAATAATTTTTAAAATTTTATGATATGGATATGAGGATGTATATAAATATATATTTAACAAATTAACTTGTTAAAATGTCAATTTAGTCATCATAAATTATGTCATAAATGATAAAACAAACTATAAGCATATATAAGATGTTCATCATAAGTAATAATTTACAAATAAAAGCATAAAATTTACAAAATTTAAATTAATCTTCCTTGCCATCCACCTTACTATCATTTCCTATAAACTTGTATTCCAATTCTAGTTCATCTAAAGATAATTTTGCAACTTCAAGACATCCAGTCCCATCAAATGGTGACATTGATCTCCATTAACATTCCACATTCTAGTTTGTCTAGTAGAATAATTTTCACTCTTCCTCGATAGAAGAGGAAGATTGGTATGAATATAAACTAAATCTTTAGCCCTTTTTGGATTTATCTTATTCATTTTTAGTGAGTAAATAAAAGAATATGTGTTCTAATTCCTTTCACAACAAGATAATGAGCATAGTTGTCCAAAAAGCTTTAATGCAAGTTCTTAAAAAATAAGGGTTGAATAACCATAATTCACCTACCACTCTTTGGACTTTAAATTCGACTTATCTTGTAAGGAATCAAAAAGTGAGTATGCAACTGAAACTCCCTAAAATTTAAAAAACTCTTAAAGGACCAATATTCTTTCTCTAGTACATATTAAAGCATTTGGTCCTTTCAATTAGAATTCCAGCATCTTTATATGGAGGAACTTTATTTGGTGCCCTTAAAAGCAAAATTGATGGCACTTGTTTATCATAAAGTTAAATTTAAAAGGAAATTGAACAACATAAATATATACTATAACTTACTTAGGATTCAATGAATGAGCAAGGCAATGAAGCAATATGTAACCCTTTGTCCATCAATCAATTATGGTCCCGTATACAATTTTATAAAACTTTGAATTCTCAGAAAGTTTCTTCCTTTTATGCTTATATGTTGATGCCTTCACTTCTTCTATTATTGAATCCCACTTATCATAGATCAAATGAAGTATAAGCTTATTGATATCACAAAATCAAAGCATGTCATAAATAGATTTTGTGAAAAAGATAATGTAATCAACCTTGTCCCACTAAGAGCCATCACAAATCAATGTTTTAATAGTATTTACTTTTCTAACATTATCCTTTTTATAAGTACTCAATTCTTTACTAACTACTATTATAGAAAGAGACATTTTTATGAGTTTAAATCTTTTGAGCATTACAATAGTGGAGGCAAATTTAGTTTCAACAATGGCAAGCAATTTCAAGGCACTAAGTCATTAAAAATAGCTAGCCTCATGAAATGTTTCATGATAATAAAAATTACATCATTCTTAACTTGAGTGATCCAATGGCATTCTTTATCTACCTTAGTATCTTTAGTTGTACATGTTTATCAATACAAGATTGAGTGTGTGTACAACACATGGGGTCCAAAAAATATGAGAACACTCAATCTCACTAATTTCACCTATAACTTTACAAATATTGGCGTTATCTCTTTAATTATTTGACGTATCAATCTAGCTATATAGAACTTATCCTTCTATTTTTCAGACCTATCAATTGCCTTGAAAAAAAAAGGACCCTAATCAAATACAACTATGAAATTAATTAATGGTCTTTATTGCACATCAATCCAACCATCTATACTCACTTCTTTTTCATCTCAAGTCCCTTTGATTGGTTCAAGTAATCTCTCACTATTTATCCTTTTTTTTTTTTTTTTTTTACAACAAAGGGCCTTTAAGTGTATTATAACCATAAAGTTTAGATCTAACAATCATATTTGCAGCAGATTAGAATGAGTTAATATAGTATAGCTTACATGCCGAATTAAAAGACAAATTACCTAAATAAAATATTCTACTAATTTTAGTACATAAATCCTCCTTAACTCCTTAGTTAAAGGCTTTTTCTAAAGTACCTATAGCCCTTCTTTTTCCCTAACTATATTTATTATCAATAGGCATAGTTTCATTTAGGTTTAAAAGAGACAAGCTTATAACTGATAGTGTTAATGGCATTTGTTTTGGCTTTGATCTATAATTACCCTCCTCTTGCATTTTTGTCATTTCAGCTAAACAATTGTCATTAACTTGTAGGCACATAGCAATTCCCTTATTAGATACCCTTAACAAAGGTCACTTAATTCTAGAATAAGACCTATTATATTTATCATTGCAATAACTACATTTCTAGTACTTATTTCTCTTAGGATAAATGCTTTCTTCCTTTTTGTTTCTATTTATTAAAGTCATATAAACTCATAAAAGGAGTTTTCTCTTTTCTAATTTCATTAGTTAAGCAATATTGGACAAAAACCTTACTATTAGGACTACTATCAGAACTAGAAGTTCTAGTGGCCATAGATAATAATTGTTAATGCAAGATGTTACAACTACTCAACAATACATGAAAGCAATAAAGAACTTGACATTTAAATGGTAGAATAAACTTAACCAGTCAACCAAGGTGTTACAATGAAGTAATGAAGGAATGAAATTTACATACAATACAAGATAGCGATGAAGAAGAACATAGACATCTACACTAGCAACAATGAAGAAATCAACCAATTTGCTTTGAAATAATATTTTTGCAACTGAATGAAGAATGAAGATTAAAAAGTAGAATAAACTTACAAGAAGAAGACTTGAAGCTCGAAGAAGAATAAGCTTGAAAGCTTGAAGGTTATAAAAGAAGCTTGGTAAAAGAACACCCCAATGAAGAAGAACAAATATGTACAGACAATGAAGAATGGAAAATCTTCTTCACAGACGATGATGAGGAGGAACGGTGACCAAGAATGGTGAAGAACATGACAAATAATAAAGCCTAATGAAGAATGATGGGGCAAAAAATAGATTGGGTGTGATTAGGAATTTTAAAAATGAAGGAAAGAAAAAAATTTAGCAAAGCAATGACATTTTGTTTTGGCGTTGTTTCAACATGTTTCATCATTGTTTTAGAGTTGTTTCTGAATGTTTTGAAACATTTTGAAATGCACCCAACACAAAAGACATTTTTGGTACCTACGTACTTGTACACATATCAATATTAGATATGTGTCTAATATAGGTATAGCCTTGTTTTCACTTATCAGTGCACCAGAGATCATAATTCATTCTCCTTTATATTACACTTCCATCCTTCCTTCATCAAGAACAATCAATTCCTTCTTTTGATAGGTACCATCTCCATCACTTTTGAAGTGTCCTTCAAACTCTAATTATTGAAATTTGAATTTGTAATTGCATTGTTTTAGAGCCCTGTCATCTACCACTAAATAGACAAAAAATGCATAACAAGTTTCTCAACATGTTTCCAATAGTTTACATTATTATGCTTAAAGATTTCTTTTGCCACTTTGTTTTGGTGTAAAGGGACTTATCATTATGGGTACTAGCCTATCAAATAATAACCTTATCATTAGAGACTACTTACGAACTTTAATTACTCCTAACATGGCAAACCTGGTGAACATGGAATTTTAACACCTTCCTCGATTCAAGAAGCAATTCACATCTTCTTGGGTGGCTTTGTTCCATTGATCCATTTGAAAAACTAAGTGTCCAAGGTAATGTAATTAATACTTTTTCCATACAGAAATTAGAGCAAGCGTTGGAAGACTACATAAGCCAATTCAAGATCAATAGGTACAAAAAGGTATCAAAAGCTTTCTTGGTAAAAGTAACTTAAAATAATTATGGTACTATTGTTGCCATGATATTTGAATTTGTGATAAAGGCTAATATACTTGATGAGGCCAATGTTTTCCTTTTTGATTTAGGATGTGGCACCTTCAATAGGCTATCTTCAAGTTGTTTCACTACTTTTACTCTCATTGCATCTTGGATTTGGTGGCTAGTTTTGGATCCACCACTTGGGAAATTTAGTTCTACAATTCTTGCTATTGTGTTAGCTTTTAATAAGGGAGGTGCACTTTTATTTCAACTTTCAATCTTGAGGACAAGGTTGATTTTGAAAGGATGGATATTGGTACGATTGTGGGCTTAGTATAAAGAGACAATTGCAAACTAGACATGTACTAATAATGGATATTAAGGAAAATAAAGAAACTAAAGAAATATTACATGCCAAGCCTAAGTTGTAGACTTAGAAAAGATGAATATATCCGAGCCAAAATCAAAAGACCATAGGATCCCTTAAGGAAAATAAAAGCATAATACAACCCAAGAAGCATGAAGAAAAATAGAGCAGTTGCCAACTAGGGAGAAAATGGTGTGAAGAATTTTGGAGAAGTATTTGCAGGGTTTCTGCAATGGAGTCCCTTCTTTGACTCGAAGAAGGAAGAATGGAGTCCCTTTCTTGACTTAAAGAAGGAAACTATTCTTTTATTATTTTCATTTCAATTCTTAGTTTCATTTTAGTTCCTTTTTTAATTTCTTTGTAATCCCTCTTTGAGAGGCTTTGAATGTATATTTCTTACTGCTATATAAACCTTTAAAATTAGTGTGTATCACTAAGTTATCTTTTTCTTATTATTGTCATCACCCATCCTCCACATTAAGAAACTAAGATGTTGGGTAAATTAGAGAGCTTATATAATTGTAATGATGCCATGCTTTTCTTTACACTGTTATGAAAACTCTTTGAAGTGGGGAAAAAAAATACAAGTCTATCATATTTTGTACATAAAACCTGATTTTTTAATTAAGAGAATGAGGTACGGCAAAGATTGAACTTTAATCATTTAATAGTGAAAATTTTAATATTATTTAAGGCTTATTTAATTTCAAAGTTTAATTTATTAAGTAAAGATTTTTGAATAGTTTTATTATAATGTTTGCCAGTTATTCTTTCTTTGTATCTTGAGTTTAAGATTTTTTTTAATGGTACTTTCTATGCGTGAGACTGATTTGCCTACAACATATTGGAATTTTTTTCATATCTTTTTTCGTTTAAGATAATTATGATCTTTTTAGTTTGCAAAATTACTTTTGAAGAGAAAAATAATATAATAACTCAGCTCTTCTTGCATCTGAAGAAAGCATATATGCTAAACGAAATCTTAAGGAAAAAAAAAATGTTGGACAAGGCAAGTTTAGTGGAAACGTCAAATTAAATGCCAACAAAAGAGGATTCTTATACATCCAAACGGCAAAGGATATCTAAAGAAAAAAAAAAAAAAAAGCCTTCCCAAATGCTAAGGGAGCAAATGTTTTTTTGGTACTTATATATATATATATATATATATATATATATATATATATATATATTTGGCCAGAATGGATATAAAATATTTCAAACAACACTTTATAAAATATTTCACGCTTAAGCCATTAAGTACGGGTAATTGATTAGATAGCTAGGAAAAAAAATGGATCTTCCGCGTCAACATAATTTGTTTTTTTTTTTCCAAATTGACATATCACGACGGTTTACTAACAACCAAATTTCTGGCCATTGAAATTGAACTTCAGAGATAAATAATTAAATTTGTCATTTGTCGGTGAAGTACTCGACTTTGTTCTTTTCATTTTTTTTTAATTGCAACTTCTGTTTGATTTGATAAAATTTTTCTTTTGCTTAGCTAGTGAACATTTTCGTATAACTTCTTTATGACATCTATACATTAGAAATTTTTTTTTCCGATTCTAGGATTTGGCAATGACTAATACCTGAGATTGAGAAAAACATTTGTTGAAAATAAACAGAAGATACGCCCAAAATACTTAATTAGATTACTACCTTACACAATAGACTATAGTCATAGATTGAATCCTAATCTCAAGTTTACAGTGGAAGAGGGGGTGTTTTTAAAGAACCAGTATCCTCTCTGAATTCTCTATCTCAAAGATATGATTAAATAAAAATTCTTTTATTTGTACATTTTAAAATATGAGTAAATCCTATCTTAAAATTTCAAAAATCAAGTTATTTGTCGTATCCCAATAAAATAATGTTGTTGATTATGATTTTAAAAATTTAAAATAATTTAAAATAAATTATTGAATAATAGTAATAATTAATTAATCATAAAAGAATTAATTATTACTTTCAAATTTTTTTAATAAATCTAGATTAAGTGATCACAAGTAGCTTAATAGTCTAACAATATTATGGGTGTATTTGATTCTATTTTAGTTTTAATGTTTTTAAAACAGATATTTTTTAGAACAAATTTTAAAAATAAAAAAAATTAAAAAATTTGTTTGAATCATTATTTTGAAATTGCTATTTTTTATTTTTTTTAATTATACAAAAGAAAAGTTACAAAACATCTAAAAAATATTTTAAGTCCTGTTTGGTAAATTGTTTTTAGAACAATTTTCTATTTTTAACAACAAAAAAACTTGTTTGATAATGTATTTTTAATGAAGTATTTTGTAAAACAAAAAACAAAAATTTATTTTCGAAAATAGAAAAATCAAAACATATTTTAAGTGTTTTGTAACATTTGTTTTGTAGAATAAAAAAAAAATAGAAAATAGTTACTTTTCATAATAATGATTCAAACAGATTTTTTTAATTTTTTTGTTCTCAAAATTTGTTCTAAAAAACATCTGTTTTAAAAACAATAAAACAAAAATAGAATCAAATAAGTCAATTTTTTTTGTTCCTGAAAACAAATTTTTATTTTTTTGTTTTATAAAATATTTCATTAAAAACACATTATCAAATAAAGGTCTGTTTGATTTCTTATTTCCAGAATAGTTTTTTATTTTTTCTATTTAAATCAAATAGGCCTTTATTTGATAATGTGTTTTTAATGAAGTGTTTTGTAAAACAAAAAAATAGAATTATGTTTTCAGGAACAGAAAAATCAGAATATTTTTTAGATATTTTGTAACTTTTATTTTATAGAATCAAGAAAAAACAAACAGAAAATAACTATTTTTCATAATAATGATTCAAACAAATTTTTTAATTTTTTTGTTCCCAAAATTTGTTCTAAAAAATATCTATTTTGAAAACATTAAAACAAAAATAAAATCAAACAAGTCCTAAGTTTTTTTTATTTTTTTATTTTTAAAAACAGAAAATTGTTTTGGAAATAAAAACGAACCCTAAATCTTTTTAATTTTCAGTCTTATCTTATCTTTTTCTTTTATTTTTTAGCCACTAATCAACGTGAAAAAATTCGATTCTTTTCTTCAGTTTTTTTTTTATTTTAATTTCTGAAATTTAATTATAGGACTCGATTTTTTCTTTATTTTTCCTTTTTTTAATTTTTAAAATTTAATTGTAAGACTTAATTTTTTTTCTTTCTTTTCCCCCCTTTTTTTAATTTCTGAAATTTAATTCTAGGACTTCAGAGATCTTGTGTTTTGTTCTTCCAAATGATTTATGCTTATATGCTCTCTGTTTCTGCTGGATTTACGTTATATTTTTGTTTTCCTCATAATAGAACATATAATGTTAGAGTAGGAACATTGCATCATTTCTGCATTGATCTTACTTATAATTACTCAAATTTCCTCTAATATAAAAATACTTAAGAAATGCAAATTGCGAAAGAAGATTCCAAATAATCCTGCCATCTCATTCGCAGTTGTGGAGAAAGGTTTTGCTTGTTCGTCAGCTTGCGACATTGTGGTTTGGAGTATAGCAGAATTTGGATTCAAAACTCATGTAGAGAAATTATTTCTTGCTCCTCCAAAAATTGCAGTGCATGGTGAACTGCCTCAAGAAGAACTACAGGAGCTGTTTGAAATTGTTTTTGTTTTAATGTTTTTAAGAATAAGTTTTTGAGAACAAAAAAATTAAAAAATCTGTTTGAATCATTATTTTGAAAAGTAATTATTTTTTATTTTTTATCTGATTCTGTAGAACAAAAATTACAAAACACTTAAAAAGTGTTCTGAGTTTTTTGTTTTTGAAAACAAATTTTTTTTTATTTTGCAAAACACTTTATTAAAAACACATTATCAAACAAGTTTTTTTATTTTTTTTGTTCTTGAAAACAAAAAATTATTCGGCAGAATCAAATCAAACAGTCACTGTTAGCTTCCTCTGACTTACCTTATATCTTAATGTAATGGCTTTCAATACTAACAGTCACTGTTAATAAACAAAAAAGTAATTTAAATAATTTTTAGCTCAAACTACTCAATCATTTTGTATTAACAAAAAAAAAAAAGATTTCAATTGTAGTTTAAAAAACAAGAAATATTTTGGATTCCTTTTTTGTTTATCCAAATGATGGTAGGAATATGTTAACCTTATATATAGCAATATAAAGACTTAGTGTGAATGTTATTAATTATTAATAATAATTTAAAAAACAAAATTATTCCATTTAAATGTTGAATTTTCTTATTAATTCAATAAAAGCGAGTTTAGCCTTATTTACTATATGATTTGATTTTTTTTAATCTAATTCATATGATTATCAATTATGATTTAAGTAAAATAATGTTAAATACTTCCTTTATGAAGTATTACTAACAGTAAGTAAATTTTATTTTATTTATTTTTTACATTGGATGATTTAAACTTTTAACACCACCTGTATCCGAATTTCATCCTTACTGCTTTAACTACCCAGACAACTTGACATTTAGTAACATTGACACCAAGAAACTTAGAAGTAAATTTTATTTTCAAAAATTAATAAATTAAATTAATTATAAGGATTATATACACGTTTAAATATATTTTTAATAAAATCAAAGTTTAATTTAACTATATATTTATCTATAACTAATTTATTTTATTACTTTTATTTAAGGTTAATTTAAAAGTACTTTAATGTTTCTTTTCCTTACCGAAGATATTTAGGTTACATAATTAGTAAGTTTGGTGTGTTTAAAATTTTAAATTTAAAATAATTAAAAAGTTGAATTTAAAGTCATAAAGAAGATGTACTACCTCTTTTTATAAGGAGTTAATTTACTTAGGCTGATTTTTTTATTAATCTTTCAAAACACTTTTTTTTGCCACTAATTTTTGAAACACTTCATCATATACTTAAAAAAAACTCAATCATATAATCTTAATCTATTAAAAATATTTAGTTATGATATTTTTATTAAAAAAGTTGAATATTTTTATTTAAGTTTTATCCTTTTCCCTTGTGTCTTGTTGTGGTTTTTAGTTTACCTTTTTGGCGCTTGAGACATTGGAGTCAAAAAGTAGAGCCTACCTCGTCGATTACCCTTCAGCACCCAATCCCAATCAATCCCTTCTCAGTCAAGTCATTACTCAACATTCACCATCATCATCTCTCTTTCGGCACATTCTGCAGAGGTATTATGGCCATGATCGACGCTTATTTAATCTCATCACTCGATCATTGAACGAGTTGATTCAGTATGCGAGCATTCTATCTTTCAATTTTTTGGTTTTTCAAATTTATATTTTCTTCCTTCAGTTTGAATTTCTATCGCCTGTATAATTTGTGGGTTGATCGAAACAAGTTCTTCGCCATTGAAAATGAAAGCCCAAAACCTTTTTAATTTATGGGAAGCCATAAACAATTGTTTGCTTGATCATTTTTTTTCCTCTACCATAATGGCCATAAGCCATAAACAATTGTTTGCTTGATCATTTTTTTTTTCTCTACCATGATGGCCATAGAAAAATCTCCCTGTTAATTGCTTGGGCTATTGGATTGTGTAGTTTGTGTCATCATGACTATTGGCTTTTGTTTGCTTTGCGAAAACTCCAGGGAATTTTTTTTTTTTATTTGTGTGTATAAAACAATTGGGTAAGAAGCATTTATTTATTTTGTAATTTACTTGTTTCGTTGATATCTGTTATTGTTCAGGTTTTCTTGGACTGTCTACCCGTCTCCATCTTTGGAGTCTGTCGTTTATGGCTTACACTAATTTCCTGAATCTGTTGTTCGCCATCGGAGTTTGGTGTACTGCTTACATTACTGTTGCTGTTGTTGCCTCCTTTCGAGCCATCAATTTTCTCCGCATATTTTGAACAGATAGGGAAAACACTTGGAGTTTGGCAACACTGTCATGGGTTATGCTCAACTCGTTATAGATCCAGCTGGTAGTGGCAAGGTAATTTATTATATTCATCTCCTTTCTTGTGTTACATCCTTTCTCTTTTTGCAATGGTTTTTGTTTTGTTCTTTCTTCTTTTTGGTGTAAAATTGTTGAGATCCTGATTGGTGTCTGTAATTTGCTTTCTCAATTAGTCCACTTATTGCTCGAGTTTGTATCAACAATGTGAAGCTGCATGGCGAACATTACATATTCTCAACTATTGTTATGCTTTAATTTTGTTTTTATAACTTTGCTGCACTCTCATATTCTTTTATACTTCTAGTTATTGTTATTCATTTTATCATTGTTGAATCTAATTTCTTCTTGAAACTTTGCTAGTTCAAGGCAGATATCACCCTATTGATATCTTTAATTGAATTGGTGGGTAATCTTGATACTTTAAAAGATGTCTTATGTTCTATTCCCTATAATAAGCTATACCCTGTTGAATTTGATGTGGTCAGGTTAAATATGTCTTGCATGCCTGTTATTACTCATGGTCAGTATAGTTTTATGGCCCAATATGCCTAGCACAAAAGTCATTAAGAACTTCTGCTTATAGATATTTTCTTTAGTTTTCCCAGCAGGAGGGTCACTTGGTTAACTGTGTATTTATGTGAACCATACAGGAGAAATAGCCCAACCTGCATAATCTTCAAGGTGTTTAATCCCTTCTAGAGAGTCTATTCTAAATTAGCTATTCTTTCTGATGGTGTTTTCCTTGTTGTATACTAGTTTATTAGAGTTTGTGCTATATGACCTATCATATTTTATTTGGATAGAACTTAGGAACAATTTTAGAGATATGTGTTATTAAAATCTCCAATAAAAATATAACAAGTTGATAATTTTATAACTAACCATCTTATGACTGATTCTCTTGAGAAAATTTTTTCTCATGTTATGGTTTTATTGGAGAACCCAATAACAAATAGCTAAGGAACATTACCTTAGTTTTATATATTTTATTTTCACATTTCAATAGCAATTTAGGGTTCAATGAAGCAGATTATGGCATGTTTAGAATACATATCAATTTCGCTAACTTTATTTTAGACTGAAAGATAGTTTATTTTAGTAGTTCACAGCCTGATTATTATTGGAGTTGATTCCCATTTTAAAGGAGCAAAACAATCTTTAGGTAATCTGGAGTGGTGATTCTATCCCAGGCAGGATTCCCAGGGATTATTTCTTACTTTTGGTATGGTATTATGATGGAAATGCTCATTCCTACTTCTGTAATTCCCACTTAGCTGTAAATGAGCCTTTTTTTTTTGTTGGGGGAGGGGGGGGGGGGGTTAAATACACTTTTGGTCCATTTAGTTTCATAAAAGATTCAATTTGGTCTTCCAAGTTTAAAAGCAAAAATGTTGTCCCCCTAAATGATCCAATTTTCCCCCTCTGTCTTCTAGTTCATTTTAATGCCAAACTTAACAATATGTTAGCTTAAATATGATTTATTTACTTGGTATTGTTAACTTCTAGGCAGATTTGATGTACAAGTCAACATATTGCTCAATTAGGCATTAAATTTTGGATGGATTATGAATGGGAAAAAATTGGATCATTCTAAAAAATAGGAGGACAACATTGTCTGTTTTTAAACTAGTGGGGCCAATTTGAAACTTGTATGAAACTAGAGGAAACAAAAGTTCATTTTAGCCTTTTTTTAAAAGAAATTTTTTTTTTCCAATATACCTTACTCCATGAGACAGAAGTACCAACACTCAATCTCTCTCTTTTGGTCTTATTCTGCTATTGTATCTGAATAGCTCCTCTGCATTTGGTCCCTGTCTGCACCTCCTTACTACCACCTCAAGCTATATGCAGTGCTCGCAACACCTTTTGGGGTGGCTTTTATGATTAATATTATATTTTAATGGTATCAGTTCAAATTTCATATTTCTGTGAACTTTTATTTTCCTGTGGCAGAACTTAGGTGTCAAATATAATTTCAGTTCATCAAATCTGTCATATGGGACTTAAAATGTGTACAGAATATTTTTAGGGTTAATTGTTTTAATTTGGACAGAACTCTAATTCCATTTCTGTGTGTCAAACTGCCAATTATGGAAATAGGATTATGATTCTCTTCCTGACACTTCCAACTTTTAGGAAGGAATCAAGGGTCCATTTGAATTCATTTCCATTCCCTTTCCCATTTTGCAACAATCATTTCTGAAGATATCCTTAGAATTGAGATTTAGTATGAATATTGATTAAGCTTTGAAATATCTTCATTTTTTTTCTATCCTCTTGTCTATATATTTACCCTTTTTCTGCAACAGGTGAATGACTATAGCATGGTAAGTTTTATACGACTGGACTTGAGAAAGGAAAGAAGGTGTGCTCTCTCTCTGTCTTCTGTTTGCTTCGTAATGTTGCTGCCTGTCAATTATTTCAATGATCTTATGCTGGTTGCCCATAGTTATTAATAGCTCGCTATTCCTTGGGCTACAGCTTGTAGCTCCCTGATATAGCCCTTGGCACTGCACCTCATGTGTAGCCTTGCAACTTTCATGTAGCTCCACAATAGCTTCACTACAGGACCTATTTTTGTGTAACTGTAGCTCGTGCTACAAGCATTGCAGATAAACAGGACAAGCCCTAATCTTTAATAGGCTGTTGTGGGAGATTCACTCAACTTATCCTTGGACAATCAAAATTGAATAATTTAGTATTCAGTAAGTATAATAGGGCTTTAAGGAGAAGATTTAATTCTTGCGATATCATTGACCCAATCTCATTGAAAGGGACTGATGATAGCAATGAATGGTTAATTGGCAAGGTGGACAAAGAATTAAATAATGAAGCTCTTGATATGGTTGATGAACAAAGAAAAACTTCAAAAGATGAAGAGGAAATTGAGGGATTGCCTAATGATGATCATTATGAGGATGTTGCATTTGATGAAGAAGAGGAATTGGTTTAGATATCTTAGGATAAAGCTTGGACTCAAAAACTTTGTTGAACATTGAAGTTTTTTATTATTTAACTACTTGACGTTGTTATGAGTTTTTTTTTTTTAATTTAAGTTTGTTTTTCATATATGTTAGTCATTATGATTTTTTTTTTTTTCAAATTGTGTGCTGCATTTTCAAGTAGCTTGCGCAACAATATGCACTATACACACTTTAATAACTAGGTGTTTGCTTATAAGGGTTTCAGTATTGCTGTGGCGTCTTTATAAAATATATTAATTTGATTAACTAATGCCATTGAACATTATGGCTACGAACAGTATTCTTTTAAGAACTCAATTTATGGTGAATATTGAAAGTAACTGATGTATTCTGGTGTAAATAAAATTTTTGGTTCTTATGGCTTATGCTTTCCAGTGATCTTGGACGTTTGCGGCCATAATTTCTCTAGGTTGCAGGATGTGAGGTGTGGTTAAAACATCTTATATTTGATCTCACAAAAGGAAATGCCTTTGCAATTCCATGGTAGATTACTACAAAAAACAAAGGGAAATCACACTTTGAATACTGTCTGATGAATCTAATTTCAACGGCCCAAGAAGATATAATTAATTTGATTATCTTCATTATACTGCCAACATGTTGATATATGAATGATTATGGACTCTGGAAGTAAAATGCCATACTTCCTGTTGTAAAGTTTAGCGGAATATAAGCTCAACAACCCATATTTCCTTGTCGTTTAGCTGGCCCAGTGCAACTTGTCAGTCCTCTCTGACTGTTTTGGATGATTGGATGAATCTTGATCTCTTTGTTTAATCTTAAATACAGCTTGTATGTATGTTTTCACATGATGAGGATGGCTATGAAATTGCTCAGGTTTGACTTAATTTGACAAGGCTATGAACTGGGTTTATGTTGTATTATCAAGAAAACTTACTACTTCCAGCAATTTACTCGACTCTCACGGCCGACCATCTTAAGAGATCGAGTCTAGCTCTTGATTTCACCAAGAGGTCTTCTGATAGACCCCAGCAATGGCTTTTCAGATCAAATCCTAACACAAGTTTCTTTTTTCCTTGTAGTTTCATGATAATTGTTTTGTATTTGCTGTTGACCCTTCCATAGGGTAGTATAAGTAATTAAACTCTATATTTTTCACCTTTGTTTCTTCCACTCGTGCTTTATCTTTCCCCACTCCCTCGTTCACTTGAGTCTGGTACTGATAATGGCTTGTCCTGCTTTACAGTATGCAATATGTAGTGTCCCAAATTGACAGCTGCTTCCAGTATGAGGAAGATGCAGAAGTGAAGTCAAGGGATTTTGATCTGGAGGATGATGAGTAACTATACTCGGCTACCGGTTTACTTGATAATATCAAAATATTAGTCAACACAATGACAAAGTGGTGTATAAAGCTAGCCTTGTAAGTACGTCATGCCTCATCGGGATGTTTTGGTGGGAATTCTCAAAATTAGATCTGCCAAAATGGCATCAATAAGAAAGTGTGGATCCTGATCATTTGTGCAAATTAGCCACCATTTTTTCGGAGACGGTTTGGGGGAGGTGAATTGAAACTTCATTTCCAGGCGAATTATAAATTTGATACTTCTTTTCATATTGCATTGCATGCTACCGCAATTGGTCAATGTGGAATGAAAATGAGCTGCTATATTTGATGGAGATGACGAGACGAATATTGAATGGACAGAAATAAGAGTTCGTTTGCTCCTGTTTTGTGGGAAATCTAGATTATAACACTCAATGGGTTATAAAAATGTTCCAGTTGCATCGAAATCTTCCTGCAAAAGTTAGCAATTCGTGTTTTCGCCTAAACCATTCAAAATAAGATTAGTTCATTAGTTGTGTTTGAGAAGGAAAATAAAACTTGTATGCAATTATTTATATCATTGTTTTTAGGTTATTTAATCAAAATATATTAAGTATATGATTTTTTTTAATAATAACATGATAAGTACATAGTTTTAATTAAGTGATATATTTATCATGTTTTAATTGTAAAAATATAGACTTGTTATATTTTAATTAGAGAATTTGATAATAAAAATATAAAGAATTGTATCAAATCTATTCCTAATTCAATTCCTATGTATTTCAAATATCTTGTATTTTTAAAAGGATTAGACTTAATATGTTATTATTAGAAATGCTAATTGGAGAAAATCTATATACTTGTTAAATTATTATTAAAAAATTATATATATGTTATGATTTGATTGGATAATTCAATGATAAAAATAGAAAAAATTGCATATAAGTTTTTTCATTGAATTATTGCTATTCGCTATTCAACTTTTGTCATTTTAAAAATTCTCTTGTTTGGATATTAAAACTCCTATTTTGATTAGAGAATTTGGCAACAAAAATATAATGAATTGCATCTAAATTTAAACTTAATTCAATTTCTTTGTATTTTACTTTATTTATATTTTTAAAAGGATTAGATTTAGCATGTTATTATTAAAAATCCCAAAATTCATATAATTGTTTTTTATTAGAGAATTTTGTAACATAAAAATAAATTATTATATAAAAATTTGTTCTATTGAATTATTACTATTCAACTTTTGTTATTTTAAAAAAATCTCTTGTTTGGATATTAAAAATCTCTTCTTTTCATATTATTATTAGAAATACTACTTACGCAAGTATTTTTATCATTATTCAAGAAGCACGACAATAATTTTGGTTTAAACTTGATCCAAAGATTCTTAAAATATAGAAAGATGGACTTTTTTGAAAGATTTTTAGAAATTTAGTAATAATATTAATAATTTATTCAAATCAAAATGTAGTTTTTGAAAAAATTCGGCAAATAGGATTTTTTTTTTTTTTGAAAAATGTACGTGTATCAGCCACCAAATCGCACAGAAAACGCATAAACTCATCATTTTCGTTCCTTTTCCTATTTTCTCTTCATTTTTCTCATTCAACATTGACACTGGTGAGTTATTCTCGTCACTTTCTTAATCCAAGTTTTGTATGATTTTGCTTGCCTCTTCTATCATCTATACAGATTTGTCTCTCTTAGGTTGTGAGATATTCCTCTCAAATTTTTGTTCACTCACTTCTAAACATACCCAATCATAAATTGGGCCTTAATTTAACATTTATAAAATATGAATTTCATCCCTATAGTCTTAGATGGTAAAATAATAACTATATTTTATTTTTCTCAATTTCTAACTTGAGAGTACCAACTGACGTATCTTTTATGATATGACAGAGGCTATAGTTAGAGAAAAAATAAAAAAATGTTTTTAATGTTAAAAACTTCTCTTTTGAACTTTTAACATTAAAAATTATTTGGCCCTCTATCTCTTAATCTATTTCTCTCGAATTATACACGATGCATAAAACTCTTAGATGCCTAGGATCTAAATTGCTTATAATATAGGGTGTTCGAAGACTAAATTAGTGACTTAGAAGTTGTTATAGAATCTTAAAAATTATAGATAACAAGTTAAAATAAATTTAGAATTATATTCCCCACCACATTAGAGATTTTTAAATTTATGGATTTTCGACCTAAATAGGGGTGTTCCTATGGTAACAAATTAGACGATTTTTCTTTTCATGAATTTACGAACATTAGAGACTTCGTCGATTGTTGTCTTATGAACTTTGGCAGCTATTTGGACTCCACTTATATTCTGCCATAATAATTAGTAGATACCATATGTTTATATAATTTTTATTCTAAATATTTATAGTTTATTTGAATATATTTTAATGGGTTATGAATGGTTCAGTATGTTATAAATCTGTGTGGAAAGCATATATATGATTTATATTGTGAAAGCACATATTATAATGTTATAGAAATGATTTTTGTTTATTTCAGTGCCTTTTAGGTTAAAGCTATATTTTTGGGATAATAAATGATTTGTTGGGTTGAATACTTTGCTGCACTTTGGGAAGATGATACGAAGTTCAATTGAACTCTTGATAAGCCAATTATACAAAATATATTCAATAGTGAAGGTGAAAAATTCTCTTGACTTTAGTTAATTAACTTGATCAGTCAAGTTTGAATGATTCTCTGACTCCAATTTATTATGCTTGACAAGTTACAATTAACGATTCCTTGACTTTTCTTTAGTTAAATCGAAGAATGATTCTCTAACTCTTATTTCATTAGATGAATGGTTCTTTGACTCCTATTTGATGAAAGTAATTAGTTAGGAGGTATAACTTTTGGATCCAGATGTGATAAACTAATATAATTGTTCTTCCCATTAAGCATGTCATGATCCCTTAGCATATATGTAAATTTTATTTTGGAAATTTGAGATTTGGTTTGCTAAGGTAATGATTTGAAAGGAGAAAATGTTTGAAGGCTTATTACTCATACATGTATTTATGTTCTCAAGTACATTTTGTTTACACTTATTTTCCCTCATGATTGTTGAGTTACATGCCAAACTTTATAGTTAACTATATTTTAATTGTATACATTCATTGAGTTTATGTGACTGAGCTCTTCCATCTCTTTCTTATATTTTAGCTTTAAAACAACCCAGTCCATTTTATTAGTAAGGAAAGTAGATCTTGTGGAAGCAAGCTTGATATGGACAAGTTTGTAATCACATAAATTTTTTTTATTATTTAAAGTAGCTATGTCTTTTTTT
This sequence comes from Erythrophleum ivorense, assembly GCA_026724425.1. Classification (NCBI taxonomy): domain Eukaryota; kingdom Viridiplantae; phylum Streptophyta; class Magnoliopsida; order Fabales; family Fabaceae; genus Erythrophleum; species Erythrophleum ivorense. The sequence goes on from JAIUCV010000018.1 coordinate 7,549,267, forward strand.
CGATTAAGGGTGCATAAAACATAAGTTGAATTGGGCATTAGTTGACAGCCATGCTTGATCTAATTTTGTATTGGGCTTCAAATTTTGAGGTGGGCATTAGTTGACAGCCATACTTGATCTAATTTTGTATTGGGCTTCAAATTTTGAGCTTAGTGCTATGTTTGGTTGAGCTAGATTCTTGAGCTGATCAAGTTTTTTATTTATTTGTTTTAAATTTTTAATAAAAATTATAAAATGACTTTAAACACTAAAAGTTTTATATTAGTCCTTGCATAATTATGTTTTACTTTTGAAAAAAGTAAACTTTTTCATATAAGTCCTTATAAAAAAATAATTTTTTTAATAAATAAAATTATGTTAAACTAAATTAGCCAATATAATTAGTCTAGTCAATAAATTTTTTTTTGGCTTGGCCTAACTCGGCCCAATGTGGCTAAGCTAGTCGAGTCGAATTGGGCCTTAATTACCCCTAGTTTCTATCAAAGAAGTTGAGCTCCAATCTTTTGTATATGAATAATAGATATCTCTTTATTACTTGTTTGGCATGTTTGTAAATTTGGAAGTTGTCCATTTATGGAAAGAGTAAGATATTTTCTGAGTTGTGTCAATGTTATGCATTTATTAATAAGAGGTTTACATAGTCAAAATATAAATATGCCAGTCATGTGCCTAAATTAGGTCATGATAGAAAAAGGTAGAAGCCATATGAAAAAAGATATTTCAAGGAGAGAAAGCAAAGATGAAAAAGCCAAAATACCAAATGCTTCTTTTGTAGGAAGCTAGGCGATTTTCTATAAACATGCCCAGATCAACGGAATTTGAAAGAAGGATGAATTAGATGCTAACTATTTGTTGTAGTGTTAGCATATAATCAAAGAGCTCAAGGTACCCCACCAAAATCTCTTTGAGGTGATGTTGGCATATAATACGAGAATCATCATGTATAACCTTCTTTGATTTTGCAACAACATGGGGTTGAACAACTCTCCTTTCTCATGATAGCCCTGCACACAAATCAAAGATGGATTAGGCATTAACACGTTTGGCAAATGATATTCATCTTTGATTTGTCTAAATGAAAAACCATTATGTGCATGATCTCTACTCTCTAGATTGTAAACATGATTAATGTACTAAAGTAATCAATAACAAGATAACAAGGATACTTAAGCAAATGAAATTTGTCGTAATTACCCTGGTATTTGCTAATAATGACAAGTCAATTGTCAAAAGACAAAAGAAATTGAAAAGTAGAGACCAAGAGGCACTAAGATTCCTATATGGAGAATTTGTTTTTCAAATTTTCTATAGTTTTAATTAAACCTTTAATAATAATTAAATTCTTTCATCTTTATAATTTAATCTGTGATGGCAAAAAAAATATTATATTTTAGTTAATTTATTTTCATTCACGCAATTTAGGCCATATATATTCATTGAATAATAGACAATTAAGTGAGATGACACTTGATTATTTTGTTATCTTATGTGTTTAGATGATATAAATCATGTCCATGTATGCGCATTAATGTGTAATGTCATTAATTTTTTATCACTTGCATAAGATTAGAATAAATGTGCTTTTTGATCTCTAAAAGATATATGCATCAACTATTTGGTCCCTTAAAAATGAGTAATTACTTTTAGGAGTTAGATTATATATATCTAATAGTCAAAGATAAAAAAAGTTAAATCATGTGTATTTTAAGGACCAAAAATTACATGTCCTTATAAAATCAAAATAAATAAAACTAGTTGCATTATTTATTAATCTTAAAAAAATAATGTTGACTCTATTTAAAAATATAAAATGAAAATTCTTTAATCCCAAAGAATTGGCTTTTCGGTTAAGGTTCACTCTCAATCTTAGTGAGTTTAAACTTTGGAATGAAATCAATGGAAGAGAACCTAGTTTGATAACCAATTGAGCTTGGATCCTCTCCATTTTTTTTTATTTTCTGTAAATTTAAAATAGAGATAGACAAAGTATGTGGGATTCATTGTTAACTCTCATTATTTAAAGATATTTTGCATATTTTAGGATGAATTTTGATAAATATATAGTTTAATTTAAGAAGAAAATTAATTTATTTCATGCAAGTTTTATTATGATTATACATAACTTATTTTGCAAATTTTGGGTATTTTTTTTAAAAAAGTTTTTATGACTTTAAGAAGTCTTCGAAGGAAGGTTCAGTTAGTCTCTCTCCTATGTGAGTTCTTTGTTTTCCTTTGTTTTCTGAAGGTGGTGAGTTTAATTTTTTTATTTTAATCCTTGTTTTTATCATTATCTCTATCAATTGTGATGGAGATTGATACAAAGGAAGGAATTGAAGATAGAGAATTAGGAGAAACTTTAATTAATTTTGACTGGAATAGAAATGAAGCTACTTAGAGTAAAGGTGATGTTGTGATTAGGAAGCTAAATGCAAAGAAACCATTAAATAGGAATGCAATCTTATCAATGATTAAGAAGGGATGGAACCTAAATGAAGGACTGAGCATTGTTGAGGTAGAAAATAATGCTTTTATTTTTAAGTTTGATAATGTAGATAAGTGTGGAAGGATTTTAAAGGGTAGGCCATGATCTATTCAAAGATGTATGTTAAATATCCAAAAGTGGTCTAAATATTAGGGGTGTACAGAGGCCCGCAAGGCCTGAGGGGCCCGACCCAACCCGACATAATCGGGCCGGGCCGGGCCAGGTCGGGCAAAATAAAAAACGGGCAGAACACATAAAACTTATTTGAAGATGAAGACCGGGCGGGGCCGGGTCACGGGTAGAACCTATCAACAGGTTCTGCCCGGCCCGACCCTATGTTTATTTTTTTTTTTTCAAATTTCATTCTTAATTATACTTGGCCAAGCAATTGACACGCACACAGGGACAATGGACACTCGAACAGGAGACATAACACAGACGGCCAGACGCACGACAGTGAAGACACGGACAAAATTTGAAGCTTCACGAGATAGGACTTCAATTCCTCTTCCATCGAAAATCTCCCTCCGTCCGACCTTCCTTGTAGCTTCTGCAATCTGCATCCATAACTTCATCAAGTTGAAGCTTCACGCAGATACTGTAGGTGGTAAGTATTTTTCTTTCTTCAATTCCTCTTCCATCGAAAATCTCCCTTCGACCCTCCCTGTAACTTCTGCAATTTGCATCCATAACTTCATCTTCTCTGCAATCTGTAGCTAGCTTCGCTCTCAGACCAAGCACACCCAACTTAAATGACTTCGTGCAACTCCCAATCTACCATCGAGTGAGGGTTTGAGATAGAGCACTGCATCTTCTCTCGCATACAACGCAGAGCCACGAATCGAGCACAACACAAAGCCATAGCCTTCGCATACAACATAGAGCCACAGATCGAGTACAAAATCATGCCATAACTGTTGGATTCTGGGTGGAGATCGAGCACAGCACATACACGTTACTTCTTCTGTTCTTTACGTTTTATTGTCTCCTTTCTTAGCTCCTTGCTATTTAGTCATTTTTGCTACTGCTATAAGTATGGCTGATTATATATTTTCACCCTCACAGCTTTACCTGCAAGTAGTTCATCTTTTCTGGTTGGCTTGTTAAATTAATTTGAACAATAACAGTGCATAGTATGATTATATTGACCGAGATTTTGCCTAAAAATAAAGGGTGAAATTTTAAGAAATACCACAAAATCTAAACCTTAACATGGACCATTGAGTTGGATTTTAAAAAAATCTTACTACATGTTGTGAAACTTGTTGAGCTTGTTTTTTCTTTCATTTTACTATGTCTCCCAGTTCTTCATTAAATTCTTCTCACAGGCACAGGCTTTGCCTTGTTTTGGCTTATCCTATTCAGATTATTATAATATGTAAATCTTTGAGGAAACCTGGCAGTATAGAAATTAAGGCAATGTCTAACACAGAGACATGGATGATCTTATTGTTTTTAGCAAAACCTATTTGAGTTTTAGATCAAATCAATTTATTCATCTGCATTTGCTGTTGATCTTGATATTTCAGGGGTTTTATAACCTAGTTTTGAAAATAGTATCTCCATATTTATCTCTTCATGGTTTTTTTTTTTCACTCTATCAGTCAAGGACAAAGGCACCAATGGCAGATCACAGTAGTGCTGAACAAACTCAAGGGCAATCCCATTCCCAACAACAAAGCCAACCCCAACCCCAACATCAACCAAGTAATATTCCTACTCAACACTCTCCTACATTAGATGTTGCCACTACTGCAGCCTTTGCTGCTACACCTTCCACAAATGTGAGTGGAAAGAGAAAACCCCCTGCAAACAAATCTAGTGTTTGGGAACATTTTAGAAAACTTCCATTGGAAGAAACTGGAGGAGAACATAGAGCTGTGTGTAGATACTGTGAGGCTTCCTATGCTTGTCATCCAACTAAACATGGAACGAATTCCTTGAATAGGCATTTGAAAGCATGTATGAAGAACCCACATAGGTTAAAAAACTAACCTATTTTAGCATACACCCAACCTCTTGGGGGAGAAAATGTAGGGGAGGTTGAAAGAACTTTGATCCCTCATACATATAATCTAGATGAATGTCGAAGGGCTTTAGCTAAATTTGTGATTTGTGATGAGATGCCCTTTCGAGTTGTAGAAGGGAATGGGTTTCAAGAGTTATTGAATTGCTTGGAACCTAGATTTCCTGTTCCATCAAGAGTGACGGTTGCTAGGGATTGTTTGAAACTCTACCATGAAGAATCTAAGAAGTTAAAAGATTTGTTGAAAAAATCATGTGTCCGTGTGTGCCTCACTACAGATACTTGGTCATCAATTCAAAATTTTAACTACATGTGCTTGACAGCTCATTTCATTGATGAACATTGGAGATTACAAAAGTGGATTTTAAACTTTTGTATTGTTGAAAACCATAGGGGTGACACTATAGGAAAGGCAATTGAGAAGTGTCTGTTGGAATGGGATATTGAAAAAGTATTCACTTTAACCGTAGATAATGCAAGCTCTAATGACACAGCGGTGACATACTTAAAAAAATGATTGAAAAATTGGAATGGGTCAGTGTGTGATGGGGATTATCTGCATGTGAGGTGTTGTGCTCATATTTTAAACTTGGTGGTAAATGATGGGTTGAAAGATTTACATTGCTCTATCTTTGCCATTCGAAATGTTGTTAGATATGTTAGATCTTCGCCTGCAAGATTACAAAAATTCAAAAGCTTTGTTGAAAAAGAAAAATTAACATCCAATAGTCTCTTGTGTTTAGATGTTACAACTAGGTGGAATTCCACCTACATGATGTTGGAACATGCCATAAAGTTCCAAAAGGTTTTTGAGAGGATGGAAGATGAGGATGAGGCCTATAATGCATACTTTAGGGAAGATAATGATCGAATTGGTCCTCCTATGGGATCTGATTGGAGTAATGCTTTAGTGTTTATTGATTTTTTAAAAGTCTTTTATAATATCACATTAAAATTTAGTGGATCATTGTATGTCACTTCAAATACATGTTTCCATGAAATTGCTCATATTCAGACTATGTTGCAAGCAAGTACTACATCTATAGATGCTTTTGTTGGGGATATGGCTAAGAATATGCAGAGGAAGTATGATAAATATTGGGGGAAGCCAGAAAATATAAACCCTTTGTTGATAATAGGGGTGGTGTTAGACCCCAAGTATAAGCTTGCATATGTAAATAGTGCTTTTGATGATATATATCTTGATCATGATATGTGTGTGGCTATGAAAAAGAAGATCAAAGATGCTTTGTATCGTCTATATGAACAATATTCTGTGGGGGTTGTTAATGAATCTATTGAAAAAACTGATGATCGTAGTGGATTTGATGGAAGAGATTTAGTGGAGAGGATACCAGCATATATTGATCCGAAAAACAAGTAGATCACATCAAAGAAATTGAAATTAACTTGTGATCAAAAAACGGAGTTGGATAAGTATCTTGTGGCTGATTTAGTTGAGGATGAAGGGTCTTTTAATATCTTGTCAAAGATAATGTTGGAAAGTATAAAGTGCTTTTTATGATTGCACGTGATGTGTTAGCTATTCCAGTATCCACAGTGGCTTCTGAATCTGCTTTTAGCACTGGTGGGCGTGTGCTTGATGTATTTAGGAGTTCATTATCACCAAAGATGGTTGAAACACTTATTTGCACCCAACATTGGCTATCTCCTCAAGTGTTCAACTTTAATGATTGTAACTTTGATGAATATGAAGAGTCTGAGAATATGATTGCATAAGGTAAACTCCATACTTTAAGAATAAATTAGCTAATAGCTATAATGCATTTTTGGATTGTGAGTTTAGTGTTCTAATTTTTTAATTTTTTAATTTTTTCCAGAGATTTCAAGAGGAACAAGTGTCATCAAAGATTGATGTACTTTTATTTAATTTTTCTAATTTGTAATTTATGATTGTATTTTCTATTTTATGACTCTTAGTATGATATATTTTAGATACTATATCGTTCTATTTGGTTGATCAGTTTGTTATAAGTTGGTTACTTGTGATCACAAAAATTTGCATATTAGTTGGTTACTTTTGGCTATGTATTCTACACCATAGACTATCCTTATTTTTGATTATACTATCTTTGCTAAGTGGTATAGGACAGATCTACACACTAATGGTTCTTTTCTTTAAGAGCACGACTCTTTTTGTAAATCTTAGATGGTAAGTATGTTGTTCAAAAATTTGATTACTTTCATGTACTTTTGTCAACATTGACTTATTTCATTAACTATATGAAATTATGAATAGGTATCTAGATGTTGCTGGCCTAAGAACTCCAAACTCTACATTGGGAATGACATTGTATTGTTCTTTGGGTGGTTGGTTACAGAAATGGTCACTTTGGCAAAGCAACAATAGAGTATTGCTTTTGTTTTCAGGTATGTTTGTTTTGAACCCTTGTAATATTTCTTTTGGATTTTAGTTTGGAATTGAATGGTTGATGAGCCTTAGTTGAAATATATATATTAGCTCTATGTTTGGAAGCATTAACATTTTGTTTTCAATGCCTTTATTTATTTTTGTTGGAATTGATTTTTGCTACTTGGATAATTGATCTATTATTTGTAGAAAAAAATATATTTTCGGGCTTGTTAGGGCTAGCTTGGGCTGCCCTAACTCGCCCTAGCTCGATATAAAATCAGGCTTCTTCGGGCCGGGCAGGGCTACGGGCATAAAAAACAAGCCCTATGCCTTAATCGGGCAGGGCTTCGGGCCACTTAGATATCCGGCCTGACCCTGCCCATGTACAGGCCTACTAAATATAGTTTTTAAGGAAGTGGATTTTAATTTTTATCGCTTTTGGATTCAATTTCATAATGTCCCTTTAGAAGCGATGAATAAAAACAATATGGAAAAGTTGGATTCAGCAGTGGGGGGTTGTATTGGTAGAAAACTCAGTCTCAAATGGTCAAATGATGAAAAGTTTCATCAGAGTAAGGGTGCTAGTGGATTTGAGAAAACCTTTGGTTCTTAGTTTTGGATTCCATGTTCGGGGAGATTGCAAGTTTAAGTCATAGTAAAGTACAACAGACTACAAAGTTTTTGTTACAAGTGCAAAATAGTGGACAATGACTCAAGGAATTGCAAGTGTCAAAGGATGACATCAGTGGTAGGTCCAGAGGAGCTGATGTTCAGTACTTGGATTGGCACTCTTCTAGTGAAGAATTATGAGGGAGCAATAGTTAGGTGTTAGATGGATTGGTGCAAAATAGAGGGAGGAAGGAAGAAGATGACCAATGATAACTACTTTCTTGAAGCAATTGGATTTAAAGAACTATTGAGGAGTAATAGGATGAAGGGATATTTGAAGGAGAATGGTGGAAAGTTTAGCAATGATTAGAAAAAGGAAGAAGTTGTTAGAGGTGCATATGCAAGGGAAATAAATAATAAGGCAAAAAAGAAGGGCTATCACGATTAGGAGAGGATTGGAAAATGCTTTAAAATTGAGGGAAATAAATGTTATTAATGTGGCCCTTAATTAAGAGTGGGTTGGAAGTGATAACAGTGCCACTAAAGTAATTGAAACTAGGCACCTAGGACTGAGAAGAATGACAATAGCATAGTAGATGGTATCAAAAGAAAGCAATATATTTTCACACCATCAAAAGATATATATTGGAGCTTCTTGAGGATGAAGATGAGAATATGAAGGTTGTAATCCCCTTCAATCAACTCTCTCTTATGTTTGAAGTGATGAAAATGATTAAATGAGTAAGTAGTAAAAGAGGGGTTGATGAACCAAGTAGTCTTCCCAAAAAAAGGAAATTGTTTGAAACAATGATTATTAAATTGGCAACAATGGTAGTTTATACAAAAGTTAAAAAGAATGGTGATGGAAGAAACATAAGAAAGTAGAAACAACAGTTAAAAGGTAAAGGAAATGATATAGTGGGTGACTTAGTGAATATTCTAGTGGAATTGAATGTAGATTTTTTAGAGGAATGGTTAAATCAAGTAAAGAAGAAAATACAAAAAATATTGCTGCTAAAGGCTCTGGTAGTTGGCCTATTACAGCCACTTAAGGACTATAATTCTCACTTCTTAGAATTGTCAAGGCCTTGGGATGGCTTTGGTTGTAAAGAAACTTAAGGGAGATTTGTAGGGAGAATAAGCTTTTTGTGGTCCTTCTTATGAAGACTAGGAAGTTGGTAGAAAATGTTAAAAATATTTTTAAAAAAGTGTGCAATAGTGAATGATTGGCGTGTTGATCCTATGAGTTTGTCAAGTGAATTAGCTTTATAGTGAAATGGGGATGTAAAGATGAAGATTTTGTTTAGTTCAAAGAATTTGATTCATGTGAGGTTGATCTCTTTTACATTGGAGGTATCAAACTATATCACTTTTGTTTGTGGTTGCCAAAAGAAGGAGAAAGGAGAGTGGTCTTAGATAGAATCCATGGCTTTGTAGTTGATCTAGTTGGTTTATAGTTATGTGTAAGAGATCTTAATGATATGCTTTCATAAGAGAAAAAGATGGGTGGCAAGCCTAGAGTTATGAGGAAGATTATTAATTTCCAATGGTTGGTATCTGATAGCAATTTGTTGGATTTGTAGTTCAAAAGTGCTAAGTTTACTTGGAACGACCAAAAATTAGGGGAATCGCCTCACATATTACTGGGAGGTTGTCAAATAGACATTGGCAACAAGAAGGCGGGCATTGATCTAGTAAAACGACTAACAGCTTGTTACTATTAGGTCACCGCAAAAGTGTCACTGGTCACTCCCCTTAGTTTAGGTGTTAAGCCTGGCTATGAGCGTATGAGGGGTTTCTCTTAGCTATGTGTGGTAAGCCTTGTGACGAAGGTGGCTCTAAACGGCTAGACAAATAGAGGTAGAAAGTTAAGGGTTTTTAGAGCAAAGCGAATCGATTGAAGCAAGGAAACAAAAATTGAGGCTTTCTTCTTCTAGTTGGTGGTGGACCAAGGCAAAGCTTGGCCCTCGCCCCGTAAGGGAGTCCAAGTATTCATACGTTAAAGGGAGAAAAGTTAGAGCTTTAGGAAATGTAGAATTTAGAGAAAATTTTCTAAAGGCCCAAGTGTTTAGTGAAGAGTCAATTGAATCAACCTTTTTATTATAGACAATTATTTTCAAGATTCCAAAACTCCAAAAGCTTCCGAGTTTAGATGTTTTGGGCAAAGCATCCTGATTTCTTAAAGATAGTGAGCCATTATTGGAGAAAGAAATTAGTGGCAGATGATAATAAAATGGCTGAATTGATCAAAGGATTAGACAAATGTAGGAAGGATTTGATTAGTTAGAGCAAAAGGGAATTCCCAAATAGGAGAAGGCTCTTGCACAACTTGATGAGTGAGCTTGTTGCATGTAATAAGGATGTACAAATTGAGGAAAAGTAGCTAAAGTTCAAGAGATAATTAAAGAAATTGACAGAGTATAGGATAGGGAAAATGTACTGGCTTCAACATTTAAGAGTAAGCTAGTTGAAAGAATGTGATAAAAACATAAGATTCTTCCATTACTTCACTATTCTGAGAAGATAAAAGAACATGATTTTGAGGTTAAAGAATGAGGAGGATAACTTGATGGATGATGAGAAGAAATTTGGTTTTATAATTGAATTAAGAGTCAATTTATTTTTAATTATTTTGTAGGGGTAAATACAAGTTGAGATCGATTAAGAAATACGTGTTTGATAAATGTTAAGATTTGGAAATCCTTTAAAAATGGGCAATTTTGGAAGAGGAAATTAGCCCTAATTTGCCATCTATATGTAAAGATGCTTAGAGATTAGAAAGGCATGCTTCAATTGAAGGAAAGGCTATAAAAATCACCCACACCATGGGAGATTTGAAAGGATCCTTCCTAAAATTGTTATAGTCAATTTTGTTTCATTTTCTACTTTTTCTTTTCTTTATGAATTCTCTTAGGATTAGTTTAAAGTTTTAGTTTTGATTATGAGTAGCTAAATTCTGTAGATCTCAAGTTTAAATATAGATGTTTATAGATTGTGTTTGAAATTAAAATAGCTTTTCTTTTGATTAATTTATTATTTAGTTTATAATCATTTGCAAATTGTTGATTATTCTTTGTGAATATTTAATCTATAGTGAGAAGAACTAAAAGGTGAATCATTATAAAAAATCACTTAAATAACAAAATTAGATTTAGATTTTATAGTCTTTAGATCTTACTTATGCAGGATCGTAACTTGTACGCATGTCAACTTGTTTATATAGGCATACACTGAACTTCATATAACTTAAGGGGTTTATGTTATGGTTTATGATTACAAAAATAGATAAAGGATTAGTATAGATGCACACATTTTATTTTGAAAGAGAATTACATATATATTAAAAAATTAGTCATTAATTATGACAAAAAATAATTGTATGAGTTATTTTTATTTATTCATAAAAAATAAACATTGAAATTCAAATTTTAGAGTTTTTCATGAATTAAGAATTTAGTTATTTATTTTTTAGTTGCATTATTTTCTTAGTTAATAATTATTTTAATTTGAATTTTATATTTCTTAGATAATATGGATAATTAAGAAATTTGTATCTTTTTCATAAAATGATATTCTACTAATTCTTATACTATTATGTGATTCTTGCACTTGCAAAAAATTACCAATATTCATTACTTATGTGAATTCCACATATTTTGTATATATCTTTTTTTAAAATTAATAAAAAATGGAGATAATCCAAATTATATTAAAAGACGAATCCGATTTCTTTGTTGTTCTAAGGGAAACAACAAATCAACTGTTTAGATTTCATTTTTTATAATCTCAATCACAAGTTTAAAAAATTATTTTCATTCTCTATTTTGTTTTTCTCAAAATAAAAAGATATAACAATTACAAAATTGAAATATATTTTGAAAACCACAGCCCGCTGAAGGAAAGATCCGTGGGGATCAAAAGACTCCATAGGAAATTTTTTTTTTTCCAAACATGTATTTAGAGTTGGTTTGTTTATTTTACTTGTTTCTGCGTGATTCAATAAATAAGAAAACCGAGGTTTCCCCTCTCATTCGACTCTCCTCCACGCTACCAGTTACCCTGCGAATGTGATGAACTGAACCCCGGTTTCGGACCCAGCTCGACCCTATAAATTTGGCGCAGAAATATTATCTAAAGCCACGATTGCTATTCATTTGAAAATTGCTTGTCCATCATCATAAACCTGAAAGAAAGCAACCCGCGATCCGAAACGCCTTCTTTCTTGACTTCCTTTGATGGAGCGTCCTCGATGAAGTCCGGTATCTAACAAGTAACTTTCCCCAATTCTGGGATTTATTCTTTACTTTTAAATTTCTATATTTTGTTTGTTCTTCAATTTTGGTTTTGGTTTTTGCTTTTTCTGTTGTTGGCTAACTGCTCGAGCTCAATTGAATTTTGGTAGTGTTGAAGTATGGAAATCTGTGGCTATTTGTTAGGGGTACTGGATTAGAGTTTATGTACTAGTGGATGTGTTCTTCATTTAACGAACAAGACCCTTTGCTTAGTGGAAATGGATTGAATTTAGTTTGTGGTTACATATCGAGAAATTTCTGGAAATGTACTTGTCATATGTGTGTCCCGACAAATACTTTGGGCGTTCAATTGTCCATTAAAATGATCAAATTTCAGTTTCTCTTATTTAGATATTGTTATTTTTCAATGATTATTTTTTATTTTTTCTATATTCAAGCAAGGTTTCTATTGATCAGCTTATGGCTGAACATTTTCATTGAATAATGTAATATTTGTTGTCTGATTAGTGGATTTGGATGCTGAGGTAAAAACTGTTCAAAGTTCTGCTGAGAAAGTATCAGCAACATGTGAAGACAGATCCATGTTGGAACCATATGTTGGTATGGAGTTTGAGTCTGAAGAGGCTGCCAGGGATTTTTACAGTGAATATGCAAGACAGGAGGGGTTCATCATGCGTCTTGATCGGTGCCATCGTTCTGAGGTTGACAATAGAATCCTTTCTCGTCGTCTTTCATGTAATAAGCAAGGATTTTATGTAAGAGCAAGAAATGGAATGAGGCCAGTACGGAAACCACGAGTTAGCATAAGAGAAGGCTGTGAGGCTATGATGTTGGTTAAAGTAAACAAACAAGGGAAATGGGTTGTTACTAAATTTGTAAAGGAACATTGTCATCCTCTTCAAGTTTCTGGTTGTCCTTCTTCTTATAGAACTTTGGTGAGTTTTATCCTTTTCATTTACTGACACTGTATAGTCAATTCTCATATTCTCTATCCTTCATGTTACTCACATCTATTTTTAAATTCAATACAGTTGAGTTTCATACTTTTTTTACTTTTATCAATTATAAATCATAACCAGAAGTGAAAAACCAAGTATTCCTGTTGATGTGTCTTTAAGTAGTAGCTAGATATTTTCTAATCTTGAACGTTTATAGATTCAGTTGATAGTTGCAATTGGATTATAAACTATTAGGCAACCGCGTTGAAATAATTTCTGATTCTTGTACCATTGAATAGTATTTGTGACTGAAATGTGTGAATTTTTTAATTTTCTTCAGTCCAAAATTGAGGAAAAGTTTTAGCTTTTCTATAAAAAAGAAGAGGATATGTTTAAGCTTTTTATAAATTTTGACAAGACAATATCTAACTTATTCATATGTCATTCACGTCTGCTAGTTGCTCTGCTTATGCTGTTTAAGCATTACAAGCTGATTACTTGTTCTGGGAAGGTAAAAATCATACAAAACTCATGGTTTCTTCTTTCCGACTTTGAGGCAGTAACAAGATAAATATTCTATTCTAAAAGAACAATAAAAAATGTATTATATATATTTTTGAATGCATCACTTGGTTTCTTATCTAATAATTGATTTTGGGTACGGACTTTGGAAGCCTAGTTATGATCTGATTTCCTTTTTCCAGTTTGTTGGTTGTTTAAGACCATAACCTAAAATTTTTGTGGAATGAACACCATTGATGTAGCTCATCCTCATAGTAATATATATCCTTTTTATTTGGTTGTGGCCAGAGAGAAGTAGGATGACAAGATGAAAGAAGAACGACTTAGAAAGTTTTCATCTTTGCTGGTCATTAATCTTTTTCTGACGACTCTCGTTCTTATACCATGCTTCTGCACAACTTCAACTTTGACTTGGCTTAATTCTAAATCGCAATTAGCCATCATCTTGCACCTAACACTCTATCCAGAAGTCTCAGAGGTTAAAATCAAATGAAAGAAAGGATTTTAGCTAGACCCACATTCATTGCATAGTGATGATTATCAGCAGAGAACAGATTAGGAAGGTACTAGGCAGTAGCTTATCAGTCTTTGTGGATGCTGCTAGTTTTTTTACAGCATCCTGTCTATGTCGCTGGAGTATGTCCTCCCTGCCTATTAGGGAATCAATAAGAATGAATATTTGTTTTAGAACCTCAAGAGCAGGATCAAGTCACAGCATTAAGAGGAATACCATATATCGTTACTCAAGATTACCATTAGACTACTTTTGCCAAGTTTTTTTCTTAGCCTACATCTTTCCCATGTGGCCACGTTGCTGGAAGGATTCTACCTCACTACAAAATATTTGTCACATCAACAAGCCTGCAATTTATGGTTTTTTGACTTTTTGGCATTTTGAAGATTGATGCATCTGTGAATTCTTAACAAAAATTTGCTTGCTTGCACTTCCAGGAATCAAAGGATAGGAAGATTCAAGAACTCACCAGAGAACTTCAGCATCAGGATCAACTATGTCAACTTTACCGCCAGCTGTTACTTTCCCTTCTGAAAACTGTCGAGGAGCAAACAGAAGTGTTATCAGGAAAACTTGAACTTGTTGTTAGTAGTGTAAAACAACTTGAGAATGAAGTTAAAAAACCTTTGGACACTCACTAGAAAATTCTTTTGCTCCATTTTTTGAGATATACTTAGGTCAAAATCAAATATTTAGGTGTTGAGAATTAGAGGGGAGCTTGAGGTGCCGTGCCATATTCTTCGTGTGCAAGCCTAATAAAATGCGTGATGCGCTGAGGTTCAGTAGCTAGATTTATCATGAAGTGAAAGGGTAGTGGTGAATCAGTTGTAAATCAGATGTCTTTTTGGTTGATATCATTCTCATTTGTGTTAATACAACTTAATTCAATTGTTTCGATACTGAAGAAGCTTGCTAGGTATTTGTTGTTGTAGATTGCTCGATTATAGATCCCTAAACAGTGTGTTGCATTATTTATTTGAACTTGTGGGTGTTAGTATTATTTCCTTTTTGCTTCTTCTCCATGGGAATTCGTAGTCGCCCTAAAGCTTGATTGCCCATGGCTTATGGCCATTAAAATTGTCAAAAGGAGTTGGCCCAACCTGTAACACACTGGCCCAAAAGAGTTCAAATTGGCTAATGGGATCTGAATCTTTTTCTTTTAGTAAACGAATGCACAGAATATATTTAAAAAATGATATATATATACATACATACATACATATATATATATATATATATATATATATATATAGAGTAAATAGAAAGAGAAGAAGTGAGTTTTATATACTCTTTTACTTTTTTGTATTACTTAATTACATAATTTATTATTGCAAAGGATTACATTCCCTGGCTAATATTTTTTAAGTTGATAATGTATAACCATAATAGGGTCTTTTACGTGGAAATGCTCTAACGTGAGGATATTAAATAAACCTTATCATTTTAGTTGTATCTCTTTCTTGGTTTTCAGTTAAAAGTAATGAAGGGTTAAAAAACATGCCATATCATATAACAAATAAAATTTGTAACGGCGGTTAACATTTTCAAATTAACTTAGTAAAACAGTAAATATTGATGACTTTGTTTGTTATCTGATGACATTTTTAAATTGTTGATTTACTTTTAATTGAAAATAAAATGGTGAGATACAATTAAAATAAGATTACGTGATATCTTTGCATGAAATGGAATCTTGACTCCTAAATTATGATTTATATTATATTACATTAAATAATAAAATAAAAAATATTATTAAATAAATATAATAATAAAATCATATACACATAAAATCTTTTGCTGAAAGTTAATTTTACTTCAGAAAGGATGACAAAGATTCAACTCTTCATTATTTGATTATAGAAACTCTCTTACATAGAGACTAACTAAAAAATTGACATATTAATTGAAGACTCATAAATATTTTTATTATAATTTACATATATACACAGAAACTCTTCATCTGCTACCAATGCTGTCTTAAATGAAAGACTGATATCTTGATAATTTTCTATGCTTCTTCAATGTTGTGAACAATGGAGTTCCAGATGCTGCTGTGTTTGGTAATATGATGAAAGTACTTGTCCGCAGAGTAAGGGAGGGGGAAGAAGCTAGAAAAGTAAAGTGTGAGAGCACTGATGTTGACTGTTTATGTAAGTTATGTTCATCAAATCTGTTTCCTTGTTAGACGAAATTAATTATTTAAAATAAATGTGGCACGATTTTAAAGTTAAAAAACGAAATAAAAGCAAAATAATAATAATAATAATAGTAACAACAACAACAACAACAACAAAATCCAAAAAGTAATTAACCTTATAGTAAGAAAATACTCCTTAGACCTTGATTCAATTGTGTAACCCACTACGACTATACAAAGTGAAGAGTTAATGAAGTCGGGATGTGGAATTATGTACAGAATCACGCTAATTTACAACTGAGGTTAAGCCCCAAGACTTTCTATTCAAGGAATTCTTTTGCACTTCAGATTCAACTTTCCTTAAATTTTCTATTATAACTTGAATTTTCTCTGACAGTTCCTGTGTTTGCTCCTCCACATTATTCATGAAACGGAGAAGTTTTTCTCTATATGCTGCACATAATTGATCTTGGCGCTCTAATTCCATAGTTAGTTCTTCTATTTTCTTGTCTTTATCACCCTGCAAGAAGAAAAAGACTTATTCTTCCAAAGAAAGAAAAGACATGAACAATGTATTAGAAAGCTTGGAAAGTTCCTCTTGACAAAAATCTATTCTAGAGAAACCAATTAAGCCAATTTCACATTCTTCGCTTTTCTTTTTTCTCAAATTAGGGAATGGGTTTATACCTTACTGCTATGTGGTATCTAATTATTTGCAAACAGAACATCTAAAGCCAATTGTAACCTCTTTAATCCCTAAATACTTGTTACTACCTGATTCCCCTGCCAAAACTTTTTCTCTAATGAGTTTCGGAGGAAGCTAATGTTTGGCTTTGTCATTTTTCTAGTTTGACCATGTACCTTTCGTTATAGTGTTTTTTTTTAAAACTGAATTATTAGTGGGTAATGCTATGGAGAGCTCCAGCTCGGCATAGCTCAAGCTCTCCAAAGCTTGAGTTCTTCCACCGTTGGATTTCCTCAAAATCAGTATAAAATAATTTTTGCATTATCATACACATGGATTTCAAGGCCATCCAACAGTGGAAGGCTCATTAGTAGCCATCTCTCTGCCTTTATACACATTTTACGCCAATGAAAAATAAAGACACTGGCTGCACATAGAAAGAAGAGCTTTGTAGGAGCCTTGGAAAACTCTACTATGTTGCTTCCAATTTAGCTCGAACGGAGCACAACATACAGAACAACCAATTCCCTCGCTCAGAACCGCCCAAATGAACAGTAACACCTGAAATTACCCAAGTCCTATATGACTAGAAGAAAGAAACAATAACTCAACAAGCCTGGAAATCATTAACAAGCACCAAAGACATAGGGTAAATATGCATGAAGCTATCCACTTCAGCCCTTCGTTGTTCTATCCTCAAAGAAAGACATTTAACAGAATTGGCCTTTATCTGATAAAAATCATCTTTAGAAGCCAAAACACTGGTCTTTAATCCAGGCAATCTTAATCCACAAAAGCAACTTCATAGTTCACCCAACACCAAGAATTCTGGTAATAAAAAAAACTTAAAAGGCCACCTGAGACTTCCACTTAGAAATTCCCCTAAACAAATCCCTATAGTGAGTGGGCCATGAACATTGATTTATGAGAGGCGTCTTTTTTTGGGTATAAAAAACCATCGTGATGAATTAAGCTTTACTTGCCTACCTAAATGAGTGAGAAAGGAGACAACCAATGTTAAATATGAAGACAAAGTACTATCTCAACCAGTAGTTAATATGGAAAACAAAAATAATGGAAATCAAACTTGAGTAGCAGAAAGATAACATAGCACTTTATTTAGTTAAGGACAACCACATTACTCGTGTAGGTCTCCTAGTAATCAATTGGTAACCGTCAATCTTGAGATTCAAAAAATGAACATACACCACTTTGCATTAAACGTTCCCGAACTTAACCAGCAGGATCCACAATATTACAGACAAAAAACTTGCTGCTAAACACAATTTGTCAAAATTCAATTATATGCCATAGAGGTCCAGCATCATTACTACCACAAAATTATAGCTTCGGCTAATCTCTAATTCTTTCATAGCCTTCCAAAGCCTGATTTATATTGCAACTTCCAAGCTTCAGAATAAAATATTGCAGTCTTACAGCTTAAAACACTATCTTTTGCCATAAAACATTTTTATTTGAACACAGCACTCACACTCTTTTGATGGGGCATAAACTAAGTTTCTGGAAGAGATCGCTGTTGCCATAATACAAGTTTAACTTTTAATTACTCAATTACACCAATTTCACAAAAATTCTACCCTTGCCATGGGACACCAAAAATCAGCAGCTTCTGACAAAAGAATCCCAAAAAATAAAACAATCGGTTCTTTTATTTGTTTTTGACATAAAAATAAATATCGATTAACTTGGGTAATTTTATAATACATTTGTTGAGATTTCAGATATTTTGAGGAAAAAAAAAAGTGTGTGGATCATGCAAATTATTATAATTATACACCATACCTCTGGTAAGGACAGATATCATTCATAGAACACTAAAAAATATTATATCCAGAAATTGAAACATCTAGTGCTTTAATCCACAGCTTCTGCATGCTCATGCAAACTAAATGACAGATTCTCTCAATCAGACACAGAAGAAAAGGCCCCTCATATTATCACTTTCAAATAATATGCTACAAACTAGTACTTATTCTACAGAATAGAGTAACTTAAACTAGTAGAAAGCTATAATAAAGAATGTAAAGTTACTTAAACCAGAAGAAAGCTCACCGGTGTGCTGAACCCATTTGCTGTAACAGTTAGAGGATGGTTGTGATCCTTTACAAATCTTGTAACAACCCATTTTCCAGATTTTTCCATCTTTACTAAAATTGTTGCCTTGCAGCCTTCTCGTGCACTTGGTCTTGGCTTTTTGTCTGGTCCAATTGTGACCTTATTATTTGGAGAGAATCCTTGTTTGTTACATCCAAGTCGGCGGGCAAGAGTCCTCCCATCAATTCCCGAACGGCGACGTTGCATGATACGTACTACAAATCCTACCCGTCTGGCATATTCAACATAAAATTTCCTGGCATCTTCTTCAGAATCAAATTCCATGCCTACATATGGTTCTTGAAATTCAACTCCATCTAACATACTTGTACTCACTTCTACAGAGCCTTGTTCTCCCTCATTTCCCTTGTCCAAATCCACTATCACAAAATCCGTAAGAATTTTCCAGTTAGCATCATCAAACTAAACAAGTTCACATTGTCATGCTATTTGATATGAATAATTTCAGTTTTTATTCAGCAGATAAATCATCAGTCTACCAAGTAAATCAAAACTACATTTTCAGAATATTAGATACCTAAGATTGATTTCAGAAAAGATAAAAGAAATATGGTTTCACATTATTAAGAAAATTAGACTGTAGAAAACTGTATGGAAAGTAATAGTAATAATGATAAAACAACCACAGCCCATATACAAATTTAACCTCAGTGCCAGCTTGTTTTGATAAACCAGAAAAATGGTAGAAAGAGGGTGGGATCAGTAAGCTGCAAAATATCTAAAAGACATTGAGTGAAACATATATATATTGACACAATGATGCACAAAATCCCAGAACAACTTTAAAAGGCTTCAACTACTTAGCCATAAAGCAGTGATCATCATATAAGTTATCCATTGTAAGATATCCTAAAAAACTCACATATCTGGCCAAAGCACACCAAGTACACAAGTGTTCTAATAGAAACTAGGCCAGGCCTGTTAATCCCAAGAACCATGGAATCCAAAAGGCAGGAAGGTTTTTATTCACTGTAAACAGAGAACAATATACTAATGTTCTCTAAAATCATGACTTCTATCAAAGATAGTTTCAATAACAGTTTACACATCTCAAAATTGGTTTTTGCTTTTTCTTTTTTTCTTTCTGCTCACAAGTCACAACAATTATGGGAGCAATTAATTATTACGAAATTAGTTTGCAAACAAACCTTAAAGCTCCTGTAAACTTACTCCAACTTAAGAGTTTTTCTATTTCTAGATGCTTCCATTAGCTTCAAGAAATGGGATGGGAACTAAGATATGAATAGTCAATAGACAAGAAAAAAAAACAGAAACCAGTAAATTTTTTTTTTTTAAAGATTTACTGGGAAACTCTAACTATAGATAGGGAAGGCCAACAACAGAATTCAACCTACAAATTAGATTTTATTTATTATTCCATAGCTAAGCTTAACCATGGGCCAGGCATCCCATCTTTCTTGGTGGAACAAATTTGTTAATGGGTAGGCATGGGCTGATAGTAAGGTTAGCATTTTCATATCGCTTTTACATTCTATCCATGACAGCCTAATAATCTAGAAATTGGGACTACAACCTACAGCCACTTCAGGTGATGCAGTATACAATTCAAAACCATGCAATGGATCAAAAAGTTAGATGTAAATCTGAGGACTATTGTACAAGAATTCTTCAACGAGAAATCCAGCACAACTCCAATATTGTAGCTGCATTACTTGATGGTCGACAACTTAAAACCATGCCAGAGATTTAAAAGGCATATATAATTATCAGGACTAGTGCATTAGCTTGGAGTAAATTTTATTATAAGACATTTCAGGAAAAAAAAATTAATTTTAATTAATTAATAACGTTTATGCATACTGAATGCAATTCTCTTAGACCAAATCACGAAGTTCTCCATCATGCGAATGGAATTTGCCTGCAAACTCAAAATGTTGTGTTGGGTATCTGAAATTTTTAAGTTTCTCAAAAGTGTGCTTCTGGGCAAAATGGCTTTTGAAGTTTAAAGGAGAGAAAAATCCTGTTAAAGAAGGAAACTGCTGTGGTAAAAATATGGAAAGGGAAGAAATTATTGGATGGCTCTATGTCATTGCACCATCATGGTGCTATAATAATTTAATACCAACAGCCTAGGTGTGCCCTACACATAGAAAGTTAATTATTTTTCTAATGGAAAATAAGATTTTATTAGAATGCATGAGATCAGGAATCCTCCTAACACAAAAACGAAAACAACAAAGGAAAAGAGGTGAAAAAGATAGTACCTTAGCTTAAAAGAGCAACCGAGTCCCTTTGCATATAAGATAAAAGGACACTGTAAAAATTCCATGGGCTACAACTCATAAGAAAGCTAAGAAACCAGCCTATCCTACAAAAATTAAGCAGGATATGGTCCCAAGCTAAAACTCGTAAAATCACACTCCAGCAGAGAGAGCAAAACTTCATAGCTCTTATTCTCCTTCTAGTCCCAAACCTCCATAAGACACAGAAAAAGACCTCCAGTTTCAGTCAAAAACTTCCTCCAAAAATTGCCAAGCTACCTCAATGCCAAAAAGAGAAGATTATTTGTTTCAGAACTTCTATGGCAAATAACCCCAACAGTCCTACTTAAAGAGTCCAAGTCCTACCTGAAAAAGTGTTGATGAGTCCTTTATTTTAAGAAATATTTCTACAGGTAGGAAAAGGATAAGCTTATAAATATCTCTTTAATAGAGAGCAAGAGTTGAGAACTGACACTGAGATCTAAATTAAGTGTCAAGCAAATTTGCACATGAAAAATTCAAAGCCAAGGTCTTCCTATCCTCTATTCTTCTTACCTTCTCTCTTACTGCCCAAACTGTTGCTAATTCTCATTTTGTTTACAGCAAAATAAGAGCCT
The DNA here is from genome assembly GCA_026724425.1 of Erythrophleum ivorense. NCBI lineage: Eukaryota > Viridiplantae > Streptophyta > Magnoliopsida > Fabales > Fabaceae > Erythrophleum > Erythrophleum ivorense. The sequence goes on from JAIUCV010000018.1 coordinate 7,570,782, forward strand.
TCTACATTTTCTCTTCTTACTTTCTTTTAATAGAAAATAATATTCAAAACTCCCAGGCACATAATATGTATCCAAAATCTTCCCTTGCTTTTGCAGCAATAAAAGCCAAATTAAACCATTCAAATCACTTGGATTGGCCCAGCCATTTTTTTTTTTACAATAAGTTCTTTAAAATCTGCCACTGTTTCTCCTTCTAAACCCCAGTCTTATCACTCATTAATGAATGTGTTAGACTCATAGTCATTATTCTTGAAATATGAACCTTAATATCTAATATTTAGGAACCCTAAGGCCCACCACAAATCCATAGTAGGCAGGTTTTCCAAAAATTTGTTCAATGTCATCAACTTCTAATATGCACTCAAGCACACGATTCTTGACATCATTAATTTCGCCAGCAATAGGTATGAAGATTCAATTTGCTTATTTTATGCAGGAGAAAATAGTAAAATACAAATTCCAGTTGCAAAACCTACTACTTTAAAAGGAAACAATTTCAGAGTTCAGACCCCGAAAAAAAAAGAAGAAAAGGAAATACTTCTCTTAAGTTAGAACTACTACGCCAAGTTGCCCAAAATATCTCAAACACTAGAATCTTGAAAATCTTACTCCTAAACTTCAGGTACCCGAAAACACATCATATTCATAAGTTTATAACACACCCATATCAATTGATAGCACCCAATAAATTCAATAATTTCCAATACCCACTAATCAACAAAAAATTTTCTGCTTTGGGTCTTACTAGTTTTGACGTAAAATAATCTTCTCCCCATCAACTGTCCCATAATAATAATGAAGAAATAAATTCAACCAATTCTCTTCACATTAAGTTGTGACAATCGAAGCCTTTTTCTTGAAAAAGCTCCAACGAACACAGCTACAAGGAAGTGAAAGCTTCCCACTAAGAGGCCATGATTGGTAAACAGTACAGAAGGTGCAATAGTATGATTGTGCAAGTTGTCGTTTGTCTATTTTGAAAACGAAAACCGAACCAAAAAAACAAACCAACACACTGTTACTTACTGTGAATGGAAACGGCAGATCTTTCCACTTTGCGATGTTTGTCGATTGTTTACAGCGAAGCTAGAAAAGAATTTGACGTGAGTCGAGAAGGGAGTGAGAGAGAAGGCTTACAGTGAAAGGAAAGGAGGGGCAAAGGAAAGAAACGAGGACCAGAGGCTCTGTTGTTTTCACTTTTCCCTGTCCCTCTTTTTTCTTCCCTGGATTTTTGGACATACACTGGCGCTGCTAAGACTAAAATGTACAGATTGAAAAAAGAAATTGGGACTAAAACTAAAAATGAAAATTTAGAGAAAGGGACATAAAAATTAAGAGAATAGGGGGAAAAAGGTTCCCCTCTTGTTTAAATAAAACTAAAATAAGTGAATATAATAGAATAAGAATAAAATTGAATAAACAGATTTAATATATAACCAATAAATCAATATTTCTTTCTTTTTTGGTACATCAATAAATTAATATTCTACAACATTTGACAATTCTTGTATGTTTTGTCATAATCATGCGAAGACAGCAAATTATCTTTCTATTCAAGGTTCATTTGCTTTTGATTTGATCTATTTTATCTAAAAGAGTTGAGACATTATATACAGGTGTGGGTACACATTTGGCTTTCTAATATGTGTATGGCTCCGCAAGGATTTGAAGATTATACGAGTTGGGTGATTTTCCTTCTAATCCTATGGGAGTGATTCAGATGGCTTGGAAAAGCTCAAGCAAAACCAGGTGGTGCATGCAATGGCGGGTGACTATGATAAGTTTCAGCATAGAAGAAATCCATGACCCGGTAATACTATTTCTGTCAATTTCAGTGTGTGGGGTGGTCGATATTATTGTGGATGTATTAGGAAAAAAATTGTAAGTCTCGAAGGAAGATAATTATTTATATAAAGTTCAAGGAAAAATTTTGTCGAAAATGGGGTTGGGAGGAACATGTTAATGTAACTCGGAGTCAGCTATTATTACACGCGTCAAAAAAAGAGGTTTAGGTTTTAACATTCAACAGGATATGGTAAGTGATCTAACCAGTCTTCAGATTTGTGTTATGTTATCTAATGCTTATTACAGGTTAATGATGAAGAGTTATAGCTCGAACAGAGGTCTATATGTGTTTGAAGTTTTAAGATAGTGTTTTGTAACGGTTCAAAATTGATATTAATTTTGTAATTAAACCTCAACTAAAAAGTAAAATGTAATTCACGTAGAAAGGGCGAGTAGGAAAAGACTAAAATACCAAGTGCTTCATTTGTAAAAGCTTGCCCAAGGCCAAAGGCAAATAAGTAGAATCTGATATACCAATTCTGTGATTCAGAAGCTAACCTTGAATCCTTTTATGAAGAGGTTGATGAAGAAGGATCAACAAATAATTTGCAGAATCAGATTCAGATGAATCATCAGAACAAGTATACATGATAAAAAGCCATGAAGAATCATTCATGACTCTTTGCATTCAAAGACATTGGCAGGGTAGAAGAATTTTGTGTCAAGTCACATGGGGGAATTCATGAAGAAATCAAAAAGTACGAAAAGATATCAAAACAAATAAGGCCACACATTTGGGAATGAATCCAAGCTTTTCGACAAAGAATTATTCTAACTTAAAATCAAGATTTGATTGAAGAAACCACTTGGCATGTCAAGTTCGTGGAAAACTAAAGCCAGTATAAACCCTTAAATGCTTTCCTTGCAGACGACAAATTTTCACAACAGTTTTCAAACTCTACTCATGGCCATCTTTTGGCAACTTGGAGCTTATCCTGAAGAAAGATACAAGATTGCTTTTAGCATATTCAATCACCATTACCAATGGATTGTTATGTCTTTTATGGACTCATGAATGTCCCTTCTGAATTTTCTAAAGGTAATGACAAACATTTTCACTCCTCTACTTCATTTTGTGGACTCATGAAATCCCTTTTGAATTTTCTAAAGGCAATACCAAAAATTTTCACTCCTCTATTTCATTTTTTTGTGGTCTGCATTAATGATATATTTTTATTGGCCACCCTAAAAGATCATGCCATTCACAAAATTCCTTGGACTGATTATTACATTCTGAAAAATTGTCTCAGCCCCATGTCTCTTTCAAAACTTGAAGAATTCCCATATCACGATATTAACAGTAAATAAGTATATATGGCACTGTTTGTTGTGCCCCCAAACCATAGGCATGATCCCTTTTCTTTTCCTTCCCTTTTTAAGCATCCTCACTATGAGAGCACCGCAAATGATATTTTCTTCACAATATCATTTTGTCTTATCCAAGCTTTTCAGAAAAGGAATCATCTGCATGGAATGATGATGATACAAGTGCTGTCAAATGTCTTATGAAAATGTCTTGGTCTCTTCCTTCTTTATACAAATTCCGGGAGATTTGAAGGAGCATTCTCCATAGAGATACAAGTCATGAACACAAGGGGTGCAATTCTAATTGAAAAGGAATGGATCTTGAAGTATCATTTGAAAATTCAAAAATTAATTACCATTCTATATTCAAAGAACTCCTCTTTATCAAAACAAGTATTAAGAAATTACAGATTTACGTTGTAGGATTGGGATTCTCTGCAGTGGGAATCCCAAACATTACTTCTGCAATGAAATTTTGTGAGGAGTAACGGAGTTTTTAAAATCCATAATTGGTTATGCCGGCAAATTGGTTTTCTCAATTCAAGTTGGATAGAAAGCACATGAAAATAAATTTTTTTGCCAGATTTCTTTTTTCAAGACCTATAATTTCGGATAATTCTTTCAAGACAATACTCTCTAAACTTTAAAAATTTTTGCCCTTTAATCTATATCAATCATCTAATAAACTTTTTTTTTAATCATCAAACATCTATAATCATTTTTTAAAAAATAAATAAATTAGATAATTATCAAAGATAAATAAATTTAAGGGTTTTCTTGGCCAAAATTTAAGGGTTGAAATTATTGTCTCAAATAATAATAATTATTCCTAAAAAAATTAATTAAAACATATTCAATCTCATTTTCCCTAAAAAAAAAGGATATCTACCAAATAAAAAAAAAGTATATCCATAATATATAGACAGTAATAAACAAGAAAACAAAGCCGACTCTGCAATTTTTTGGCCTATCCATTGCGCATAATCCGTATAGCCATCACTTCACCGTCTCAATGATTTTCTCCGACAGGCGCCACAATTTCGGAGGTCGAAGTAGCTATGCGAGTCCAGGCCTGTGACCCATATACGACCCTGCCTTTACGAGCGATCCTTCGCCTTCGGTTCTAAAGTCTAAACGAGATTTGATTTGAACCCAAGTTTCTCTGTTTCTGCTAGTTTGAGAGCGCGCTTGCGCTCTGTGAAGTTGAATTTACTTCTGGGTTTTGCGTTTCACAATCAAGTAAGCCATCAATCGTTAGTATTGTTACTCTGAAATTGTCGAAAGCACTTGCCATTTAGTTCCTTCAATTTTAAAACCAAAACTAGGCGATCAAGCTGCTATTTGATTTGTGTTTAATGTGTTGAATTTGGTGAACTTTGATTGTATTGACTCCTGAGAAGCTTTTAAATGTGAACAGATGCCATAGAGAAAAATTTACAGTTGCAAACGCAACTTCAATGCTTGTCGTGCGTCTGTCGTTTTAATTAGTTTGGTTTTCGGGACTTATATGAGATATTTAAGTCTTCTAAGTTCTGGCAAGTGATAGTGACGTCGATTCTCTGCCCTTTTATGGGTTAGCTTCAAGGATATCCAATTCTGGCCCTTACTGTAAGGTTTGTTACCAATACTTATCAACCTTCCATGCAATTCTTTATATATTTGCTATCAAATTTTTTAATTGAAATATAATAAATACATGATTCTTTAATTAAAATATAACAAATCTATAGTTTAATATTTAATTGAGAAATCATTTGTCTATAAAAATTATATACTTGATATGTTATGAAGGAAAAATTATACATTTATCATATTTTGATTAAAGAACCTTATAACAATAATATAAGAAATTGTATATAAGTTTTTGTTTCTTAATTTTAAACATTGGTGTTCTATTCCTCCATTTGGAAGACATTAACATGTTGTGGTTAGTTGGGCTTGCTGCATCTAAGGGTCTTCAATTTGTGGTGCACTGTGTGTGCCTCTTTAATTAACATTCTTTTTTTCTTTCTTTTTGTTTTGGGCTGTGTTGGTGTCGTTTAAATTAAACTAAACTAGTTGTGTCATGCATATTCTGATGAATTTTAGGGTTTTCTATTTGTGCTGATTTAAAATTATTATTTTAATATTCTGCTCTTGCAAAGGAATTGACCTTTGACATTTTGTGACAGTTTATGTTCTCACCAAATCTTGGGTGTGCTTTATAACTAAGTAGACATAATTTTTTGCACCCAACTTACTAATTATCTTGTGAAAATATGAAACCTTAGTTTTATTTTATCTTCCGTTCTCATAGTTGTATTCTTATTTAGGCTGCATGGTGTTGTATGACAGTGGATGAGCCCATTTCTCTTGGAGTGGATGGGAATGTGATAGAGAGCTCAAATGGAAAAGAGTCAGTTATAACAGAGGAAGGTACTGCCATGGAACCCTATTTAGGTATGGAATTTGAATCAGAAGAGGCTGCCAAAGTTTTTTATGATGCATATGCTACACGCTTGGGCTTTATCATGCGTGTTGATGCATTTCGAAGATCAATGCGTGATGGAAAGGTTGTTTGGCGTCGACTTGTGTGTAACAAAGAAGGTTTCCGTAAATTGAGGCCTACACGAAGCGAAAATAGAAAACCTCGAGCTGTCACCAGAGAAGGTTGTAAAGCAATGATAGTGGTTAAGAAAGAGAAAACTGGGAAATGGGTTGTTACAAGATTTATAAAAGAGCATAATCATCCACTGGTTGTTACCCCAGCCAACAACCGTCGAAGTGTGCTTCTATCTCAAACCCCAGTAAGTTAAAATGAAGGACAAATGACCTTTCATGCAAGTCTGCTTGTCAATGTACTTTTATTTGTGGTATTAGCGCTCTAGTAATTTTTCTATCACATTTAAACTTTTAGGAGCATCTATATTGTCCTCAAAATATTTTATTAAAAAAAATGTTGTCAAAATAGTATTTGTGGTTCCATCGTTTGTTCTAGTTTTAATGTAAAAAATTGTTGTCTTACTAATTGTGGACCAGACCAATTATTCTCACTTAAAGCATGGAGAAGCTCTGTGTGATAGAGGTCAATATGGTATAGTGTCATGAGGGATGGAGAGAATCTCATTTTAATAGGATCCTTTTCAGACAAGCACCATTATCCACACTGGCTTGATTTAAAATCATTATGATTTTTAGCTGATTGGCAAGAATCTCAAAGGAGGTCAGTAATATTTGATTAAGAAATATAATGGGAGAAGTTTCTCTAGGAAACTGTAAGCAGCTGTAACAAAATCAAGTGACTTATCTTTTCCTGGTGCAAATGCCAACAGAAGGCATTGAGTTAATTCCGGTCTTATGGGAAAATATGACAATGCTTATAGAAGGAGTTAATTTCAATTTCATGGATACATTATAAATCCAAGATAAAATTACTAAAGATGAATTTTCTATCGAATAAGATGTAGTTTTGGTTTTCTTTTTATCTCATAACATTTTTTATCCATTACTAATGTAGAATACACCTATGCCATTATACCAGTGCCCAGTACCACGGAAGATCTGATAAGGTATTTCTGATGCTGGTTCCTTTATGGATTCTTGAAAATAATCTTTCCTTCCTACCTCTACTTCCTTACTTATTAATTGGGTCATTGTATGACAGAGATATAATATATTAAAGGAGTAATGGTCACCTTTTCCTCAGAGATGTAGTTCATATGTTCACCTGCGATTCATGGTCAGAAGCCATTTTGTCTATCTTAGAAAATTGAACTGCATGATCTTAACTATTTTCTATTTTTTTTTTATAAGCTAATTCTCAAGTTGTTGAAGAGACGTGGTTTGATAAGAACAAGGTTGGTGCAGTAGCCAGAGGTGGTCAAGTATTGATTTGGACATATGTTGGCAGATAGGATTAAAGTACAAACAGGATTTGTACGTCAACTCAAGCCAGATTATCTCACAGGCAATGAGTTTATGGTAGCACATTGGCTTGAATATCTGACATGAGAAAGTTCTTTTGGCCAGAGATTTAGGCTGTTTTCAACCACCACGGGGATGTTTTTGATAATTTTGGAAATGTGAGGATTTAGCAAATTTAATTTAAATATGGGGTGAGCAGTTGCAGGATGACAGCAGTGGTCTCAGAATTTGTCTCTAGGTTGGAGTTTATTAGTGTAAAAGGATTATCAAGTTATATATTGCAAGGATTTATATGACCAGGAGGAAAGGCATAATTATGGTAAGATAAAGCAGGACCTGAAAGTCAAGAATTCTGTTGGAGTGAGCTTCTCAAAGGAACCATGCTTGTTTCTTCATCTGGGTAAAAGATGATAACAGTGTGATAGTTTTTTGTATTGTAGTTGTTAGGGTGGACTTTGAATTAAAATGCTGTAATAGTGAGAAACTGGGGTCTCTATGTCATTGCATCATAAAGAAGTCTGTCCCACAGTCCCATTGCCCTTACCCCCAAAAAACGAACACCCTAAAACCAGTATTTCTTCAATAGGATTTTTTTTTTAATTTCCATTATTTTTTTCTTTCCTCTTATTTAATTATTTGCTTCAGTGTTGTATCTTTTTAGTGAAACAGAAATTACTCTAAACTAATATGCACCATTTCTATAATAGGAATATTTCATGTATCTTTTTCTCTTGACTTTTTACTTCTGGAAGAAAGAAAAAAAATCTATCATAGCTGATAACTGAATGCAATTTGTAATTATTAAATGTTAAATAATTTGGTGATATTGAGTTTGCAATTTGTTTGGATTTGAAAGTAAGGTTTAATTCTTAATTGATCATTGATCATGTTATAGTTTGAAAAAGTGAGTTAAGGTAACTAGTTTTATATAAATATACTTTTCTTAATTGCCTTTGAATTTCTGCATGTATGTTGTGTATTGGTCTCAAGTTGATATATTTTTTCTTTCTCTTCTAATAATAAATTTGGTCAATTAGTTTTATAATACTGATTTTGTATAAATTTGGTAAAAAAATTTAGATATGAATATGTGTTTTATAATTTTCTTGTTATTTAATCAGTTTCTGATGATGACGAAATATAATTCTTCTTGTATGTATTTTATTTTGTCTCTCTAATATAGTTGTTATCATGAATTCATTTTAGAAAACTAATTTGTACATTGTATATAATATGTGATGCATTTTGATGAATGATGACAGATGATCCTCCCCCATTTGCGACGCTCCATTAGATCAGCACTTAAGTGCACCATGCATTATAAATAACTCATAACATTACCTGAATTTTTTATTCTTGGCATTTGTTTTGCTAATTGCTGTGCTAAACTAGCAGGAGTCTTCTGATGATAAACCCTTAACCTTCCTTCAACTAATCAATGTTACTTACTGATTGGAATGCGTTGTCATTATGACTCTTCACTGAGCTCAGTAATTATTCCTACTACATAATTATGGACACCAGGTTGACAGAATGAGATAATATGCATGTGGGGGTTATTATCTTCGTACTTTAAATTGTTCCGACTGATATTGAAGTCTGCCTACTGCCTGCTTTGTAGAGAGCATCGTGTGTGACAGCATGGAGAATGTGCTCAGATTTGTCTTCCCAAAGTGTCTATTACTATTGGAAACTTAAAAGAGTTCTTTAATTGAAACGTTCCTGCATCAGCGTTGGGACAAAATTTGTATAAGTATTTTAAGTGATCGTTGTGCCGGTCATCTGTATCCTTCTCACTGAATTTTAAAGTTAACTCTACATGTTCTTTAAAATAAGAGGCTGAGCTAGCTCTCTGGCTTCAAAATCTAGAGAAAATGGCTGCTAATTGGAGAACACTTCAAGTAGTAAACTAAGATCCATGAATTTTTCCCAGTGAGAACATTTCTCTTATTAATCAAATGGAAATATCATAGGTTTTTTCTTATAAGTTCCAATTGATCGGAAATCCTCATTTCAAAGTCAAAAGGAGAATTGGAAAAGCATTATAGTTCCCATCTTTTACCAGTAAATCAAAGATATATCCCTTTACAAATGCTAAGCATAGCCCTGTTTACCAGAAAATTCTTAGATCCCTTGAATAATCTGCTTTCTTCCTATTGTCTTTTAGTTCATGTATGATTGTCATGATGAGGATATATTCTTAACTGCCCATGCATCGTCTGCATATTAGAACTGTTGACTATTAGGATGTAGAAACTAGAAACTAGTAATGATTGACGTTGACCCGCCCATTCAAGTTGGATGAATTCAGTGACAGTGAGGTTAAGGAACTTATGAGCTAATGAAGGGCATGTCATCTACAACTTTGGAGTTTAGTTTTCAATCTGCAAGCACAAGTATACAGGGTGTGATATAAGTTTTTGTTGGCACATGTTGGCTCGTAATATTCTATGAATAAGAACAAGATAAGTGGCCATATAGTTTCCTCTTTCGAGGTTGTGAAGTGTCTCATTTATAGATTCTGATAAATATGCATGCATGTTCAGATACAATCCCTTGGGATCTGTCAGACTTACCACAGTGTCATTTAATTACTAAAAATTGTTATGATACCTGACTAGAAGTTTATTACTATTAGGACTGAAATTGTAATGCATGTTAAAATATAGTTTTTCGCTTGTTCTTTTGTTTAGTCACGTTTGATTAGTTTTTTCTGAGCACAAAACATGAAGTGCATGCTATGTGTTCTGAATTTGTTTCTTTGAATGAATGAATTTGTTTGTTGAGGTGTTAATAATTTCATATAATTTCATTTTTACTTAAGTTTTAATTGTTTTCTTGATAGTTTTCTCCATGTTATATGATTTTTATGTCTATTTGTATTCATGATGCATATTTCTTTTGCAACCATTTGGTATTCTCAGGATGAGAAAGATGTAAAGATCCGGGAATTGACTGCTGAGCTGCAACGTGAGCGAAAGCGAAGTGCGGCCCTTCAAGAACAGCTTGAGATGGTTTTGAGAGATATGGAGGAACATTCCAACTACTTATCAAGAAACATCGATGATATTCTTCAGAGTGTGAGAGAAATTGAAGAGAATAGCACCACATCCTCCTGAAAGCTAGTTGCTGCTTAAATAATGCAACTTGATTCATGTTTATACAAATTAGGGTACATTGTCATGAAATGTAATACTGTTCTCTTTCTTGCTCTGTAGTTTTCAGCTAGTCCTTGTGGAACAAAAAATATTGCCATATGAATAATTCTAACTCAAAATTAATGGGTCAGGGGTGATCCTAGTTGGCAGAATCAAACATTTTCTAGAAGCTGTGGGGTTGTACATTTAATCTAACAGAACATTTAGGAGCTGGGGGTTAGTAAGTGTTGGAGAGAGGCAAACTTGATTTAGTAAGCAAGCTTTGAAGATAAAAGGAAGGTTTTCTGGAATTTACCTTCTAGTTGATCGAGTATGCACCTGAACTGGATAGTTTTCATGTAAAGTTCTTTCAAACATATTGGGAGGCATTTCGAACTGATACAATAAATATGGTCCTTGCTTACTCTTTAAGGATGGTTATTTGCTGCGAAGTTTAAATTGTACAAATATTATTTTGCTTAAATGTGTGATTCATTGCAATTTTTAAACGATTGCTGGTTTATTAGTTTGTGGAATGTTGTTTATAAGCTCATTTCCAAAACAATATGCAATCGATTGAAGAACATTTTAGTGGAAGTTATTGCTCCTAATCAAGGTACATTTCTTCCAGGATGTTTAATTTTTGATAATATTATTTTGGCTTTTGAACTTTTGAACAAATTGTAGCATATTCCACGAGCACAATAAGGTTGGTGTGCATATAAGTTGGATATTGTTGAAGTTATGATAAGGTATCTTAAAATTCTTTTATAAGTAGTCTTACAAAAAATAAATTTTCTAAATCATTAGATTATGAAATGTGTTATTATAGTGAGTTATCAAGTTTTAGTTAATAGCAATTCAACAAAAAAATTTTTTGCCTTCAATTGGGGCTTCAACAAGGTAACTTACTTTCTCTTTATCTATTTATTATTTTTGTTAACATCTTGTTTGGTATGATTCATAAGGTAAACCAGAATCGCACATGGGAAGGTTTGTTGTATGTAGATGGTATGCTTCTATTTTTTAAAGCCACTTTTCTTGTGTGTGCCATGGTTCAGTCTATTCTATGATATTATAGTAATCTTAGGATCATGTATTAATTGAGGCAAGTCAGAAATAATTTTTAGTCCAATAGTCCTACATATCAAGAAGTTTCTTTTAAAATTTTTGGCGTCAAATACAAGGGAAGACTAAGAAAATATTTGAGTGCTCATGTGGATGTTGGACAATAAAAACCTCTTATCTATAGTGAAGTTGTTGAAAGGGTGGACTGCAAATTGCCAAATTAGACATTCATACTTTTGTCTCAGGTTGATGCTAATTAAGTTAGTTCTCAATTCTACATTAGTCTATCCTCTTTTGTGTTTTAAGCTACCAATGAAATACAGCCATGTAATAACTATGAAAATTTCAAATTTCATTTAGGTTATTAGAATGCCACACCTAAGTTACATTTGCTTAAATGATCAAAGGTATGTTCAGCTCGAAATGTTAAAGGTTTTGGTCTCAAGCAAACCTATGATTTTAATAAAGACTTTTTTTTAGGTAAAAAAACTCAAATACATGAAAAATATTACAACAACATCACATATAATGCATAAGGTTTCATTTCATAACAATGGAATTTTCTATTCATTGCCCACCATTGGTTGAGGCATCTTAGCATAATAGTTGGAGTAAATGATTTAATAGAAGCTTGGATACTTTCAATGTCCTTCCAAATGGTTGCCTTCTTGGGTGATTTCGTCGTCTTTGAGTTCATGGAGGATAGCCATCTTTTATTGTTGAAAGTGAAGTGCATATCTTGTTGGCTTGGTCGTCCTGTACCATTAAAGGTAATTAGCCAAAGTAATGTCTTTGTAATACTTCTATAGAAGGCTGATTTGTCATCACTTTTGGTTTTGTCTTTCTTTTTGAAAATTTTAAGCAGTTAACCATCTAAGAAAATAATAGAATTAGAATTGAAAACTAAGTTGTTCCCCTCCCTTTGCTTAGTAAATTCTTATATAATGATCCATCCATGTTTGTGAAGTTGAGTTGTGGTGTTTGGTTCATTAACCTATGATTTCATAGTTGAGAGAGTTTTAATTTTGCTTTATGAATTTCACACCACGTTAGCTCCATTCAACATTATTTTTACTTTGGAAATAATTGCTTATGGGTCTGGTTCTAAATTTTTACAAACTAATTTGTTCCTTGCGTCCCAAATTGTGTGTAATGTGATGATGATGGATTTTGTGAGAAAGGGGGCTTGATCATCTTCAGTTCCTTTTTGACTCATCCATTTATGCAGCCAATCCTTGATGCTAGTCATATGAAGCAAGTATGTTTTGATCATTAAAGGTGAAGCAAACCAAACTACTATTCCTAGGTTGCAATGTAAGAGGATATGGTCCAAAGTATTAGATTTAGTGAAGCAAAATGGGTGCATATTATCTATCATGAGGTGATGCTTTCAAAGGATATAAGCTTTTAGGACTATTTCATGCATATATTTCTAAGTGAAGAGGAGCATTTTCATTGGTAACTCAATCTTTCAAAAGCTTTCCTAGATTTTGATGGAACTACAATTTGACATATTACTTTCCTTTCTTAAACAATCATAGCCTTCTTTGGTTGAATAATGTAACATTCAATTTTTCCATAAACGTACGAAATTCACTAGATATAAAAGAAAGTCCTCCAAATAGAATGATTTGAGGGTAAATAAAAATTAAAAAAAAATTCTAAATAATAAAAAATGAGGATTCAAGGCCTAAGATGCCTAGAAACCCAAGCCAAAAAAGTTAATAAAATTGCGAAAACAAGTTTAGGGCATTTTTACAATTTTTGAAAAATTTGGAAAACTCATATGAGGACTTTATAAATGAAAAATTTAAACTTTCTGGAATTTTCAGAGGTCTTAACAACCATGGAAACCCCTAGAACAGTTAAAATTCCTCTGGTGAGTGATTTTTGCAAAGGATTGACTAAAACTCTAACCGAACGGTTCAAAATAGTTTTAAATCTAATTTGGATGAAACCAAAAGCAGTTTATAAGTTAGAGGACTTAAATTTTATGATGAAAAAGAAGGTTCTCAAAGAGAAGTTGAAATGAGGCCAAACGGAGAAATCAGGGTTTAGGGACTAAAATAAAAAGTGAAAAAGTTTGTTAACTTTACTTTTATGCTTCTTAAATCACGTTCCCCACTTGCTCTAGCCCTTAACTGACATATGCTTTGTCCTAAAACAGAGAAGAGACCAGCCATGGAGGACGCACAAGAGAGGAGCCAAGGAGGGAGGAAAGATTAGCCAAAAGGTATGTAAATCCTTGGTTTTTCATACTCATTCCTTCACCAAACTTATTCATTTCCTTCTCCTCTTCCTTCCTATGGTTTTTATGACTCATATGGGATTGCTTTGTGGCTGGTCTAGATGAGGGAAGTCAAAATTCCAAAGAGAGGCTAGAAGCATAACAAAGCATCTTGAAAAAGCTTTAAAATGAGGTAAGAATCATGGCCCTTCTTGCACTTCCTTGTTGCTTTTCTTCCATGAGTGTTTCAACCAACTATAGGCCCCGCCAAGAGGAGATAATTTTTGACCCAACTAAGGAAGAATCATATGTTTTAGAGTGTGAGGAACAAGAATATACAAAGAAATCCAATCAAGATGCATTAGAAAATAAGTTAGCAAAGTTAGGAATTTTGTTGCACTTTAATAGGTAGGAGACTTTCTAATGATAATTTAAATTACCTAAGAGTATGAATGAGCTCTCAAGACACCTAGGAAGTCTCCCATATGGCAATTCCCTAAAGAGAGTGAAACAAACTCTATGGGTGCACTAAGGATGCTAATGTCTAGGCCAAGAAAGGTCTGGGCATCTAGGGAGTGTTTTAAATTGTTCTAAATCTAGAATGAGATTAAATTTGATAAAGAAATATCAAAGAAAGCCTTGAAAAAAATTTAGAAGCCTTGGTTTATGAGATAGAGGTGTGGGCTTCATAATGAGACGTAAAGAAGCAACTTATAGTTAGACTCTTTAAAATAAATTTGTGATTACTCTAAGGAGTCTAAATAGAGTTAAGAGACTTAGATTAAAGGAGAAAATGGAGCCAAGTTATGAATTCCCATAATTGCTTCATTGTGTTTTGTATGGATCCATAATTGAGTCTTAGAACAAAGTGAGCTTCCATAGAGAGTGTGTGATGCTAGAGCTTATTCCAATGATTTAAATATATCTCAATTAATATGTCTAGGCTAAGAGAATCAAGTGCAATCTAATTCCATGAGCTTGGCAAAAAAAAAAAAAAGAAAGAAGAGTTCAAGAGGAAAGTGTTGTGTTCTTACTCTAAGGTAGCTCTCTAACCTTTCTTACATGCATAGCTTAGATGTTTATTTGTCTTTCAGTATTTGTGTGTATGTTTGAACTATGAAATATGTTTCTAGCTAATCCTTACTTGCTATGGTACCATTATACATCTTGAAATGAGTTTATGAATGTGTTTTAGCTTGAATAGGTATGGTTAAGCCAAAAATCCCTTAACATGGGTGAGGGTGCGTCAAAAGTCCTTAGGATTAGATGAGACAAAGTCAAAAGTCTCAAGAAAAGTGAGGTTTAGTCAAAAGCCTCTTAAAAATGGGTGAGGCAAATCTAAAAATCCTTAAAAAGTTAGGTGAGGTTAGACCAATACCCTTGAAAGCCTAAGTTTGATATATATGAGTTCATATGACTAAGAAAATGTTTTATGTATATTCATGAAAAGCTTGTATGACATGCATGCATTCTTTGACACATTCTTTATATATGTTTGAAAGGATAAAGGGTTATTGAGATTCTTTAAATCTCACTCTTCCCCTCCAAATGCCTAATTATGTCTAAGTGAATTAAGTGGACCAAAGAATAGAGGCCAAATGTAACACTCCAAAAATTAATTAAAGTGTTAATAATGTATTTAGACTAATTAAGAATAATTATTATAGAATAATTAGGTAAGCTATATGAATGAAAATTTACAGAGCAATAAGTTATTGATATGGGTTTAAGATTTCAATTAGATTAAAACTTAATTTGGGCCCAAAATTAATTTGAATAATCCATGGATAAGGATTTATGGAGACCCAATGATTTTAGGTGTAAGCCCAACTCCTTATCATGAGATTTGGCCCAAGAGAGATCACCTAGTAATAGCCCAATCTAATTTAATGAGATGAAAGCCCAAGACCCAATTTACATGAGCCCTTAAGTTGGCCCAACACATATTATGCAGACTTAAACTAGATTGGCTCTTGAAATTTGGCCTAACCCAACTACAACTCTAAAGCCCAACTCATGAGATTTAACCCAACTTATGAGATAAGACCCAATAAGCATAAAAATCTAAACCTACAAAGAATTGGGCCATTGGGTCAGCATACTTCACTTAAACTTAAAATGTTCTGCAGCCCACTTCACTAAACAAAGGCCCAATAAGCACACATCTGAACTTAAGTGGATTTTGGGCCTTAGGGTTGACTCAACCCCATTTAAAACCCTAACTTACTTAGCTCCTTACCTTCTATTCTGCAGACCAACTCAATCTTTGGCAAAAGAGAACTCTATTTTCGCATAGGAAGAGAAGAGGCTAGGGTTTTCTACATTCCTCCACCATTTCTCACTTTTAGAGGATGATTTAGCCAAGGTGAGTTATATATAACTTGACCCTCTCATCCTCCTCTTCATTTTGGTCTAATTAATTTCTGGATTTGAGCATTTTCATCTTCTTTTTAAATTTGAAAATTGGTGTTGGGTGATTCTTTGTAAGATTTTCGGACTTGGAGGTTAGAGGGAGGATTAGGTAAGCTTTTCCCTTCCATTTTGTGTATCACTTTGCTAGAAAATGCCCCTAAGGATGTATTATCATAATGGGTTATGTTATTGTGTGAAATTACAAGGAGATAATGGTGGAAAACCTAATTTTCTGGGCTTGATGATTGAAATGCGAATTTTGGTGAGTCCATGGTGGATTTTCGGAGGTGAGGCTATGGCTGTTGTTAAGTGAGTATCTCCTTCCCATTTTGATGCATTTTCTGTTAGTTTGAGACCCCTATAGTTGACCTATGATATGGGCTTTAGTTTCATGTGAAATTACCCAGAAATTGGAGTGAACTATGACAATTTTTGGTGTGGGAAAGTTAGAATCCGAAATTAAATTCCTTGATAATTAGGTGAGTAACCTCTAGTCTGTCATTAGTAGTTCAACTCTTTGGATATTTGATTGTAATTAGAAATAATGATAATTATGCTTGTTATAGGCTTGGTGTGGGGAAGAGTAATTGGCTTCATTGAGGTAATTGGGGTTAATTTTCCAATTCCATGTGTATGTTCATGCTAATCTGATATTGTTTGCACATATATAATTTTGAAATGCTAAATGATTAGTTGACTACTTGAATCGTTATTGCGATTGGACCTTGTGAGTCTATGGTGGAGCTGTGGTGTGGCTGCCACTCGTGCATGTACTTCGATCGGGCACCGGGTTATGATCAGACCCCGATGCACTGAGCCCTGGTTGTGCTCATTATGGAGTAGGTGCCGTGGACGGACCTCTCCCAGTATTATTGGCCATTAACATGTTGTGTATGATTGCTGGTATGGGACAGTAGTCATTGGTAGTTCCACTAGTTCATTTGTGAATTGAATTGATGTTTCTGGTATTGATGACATGAAATTACATTAGATTGATTGACTTGTACATATATATGGAATCTGCCCTTTTGTTACTGAGATTGTATATCTCACCCCGTTGTGGGCTAACATTTTCAGGAACCAGACCTCTTAGTGGCAAGGAAAAAATTAATGAAAGATCGTTAAATGGTTTGATAGCACATAGGTTTGGGAGCTTTGACAAAATGTATTGTAACTAAATTGCTAGTTTTGTATCATTGTTGCATTGCATCATGAGTTGCCAAGTCTAGGGACTGTATATGTAATTTAATTATCATAGAATTGAACATTATGATTGTAATTGGCTAATAATGGATAAGTGATCTGATTTTATATGAGCATTAAGCATGGGCCCCATACACCTTGTGACCGGAATATATTCACTGTCATTAAATTATGGTTTTGTTGATGTGTGGTAGCTTGGTAAGTAAAAAAATAATACTTTAAATCTTGAGATGGATAAGGATAGATTAACTAGGTAAATCAAGTAGATAAATACCATTAGAGGTTCACAAATAGAGGGAGAGTGGTTCTAGAGTGTCCCTAAGATGAGAATTGGAGTATAGGGGACGAAATTAAGTAATGTAGTTACAGGAGAGAGTTGCGTCGCGGCTAAGAGGTCTTTGTAGCGGCCAAATGAGAGACAGAATCAAAGGGCGTCGTGGCGTAACGAATCCCACTGTAACAATTTAACTTCTAGCTCATACCCATCATGCCCACATACTCATATGCACATGTTAAACTCACAAGGGAGATAATTTACTCTACCTTGGTGCCTCTTCTCTATGGCATTATGGATGGGTAGAGACTTCCACTTAGAAGTAACATGGACTGGTTGAGCTCTCTCTAGGCATCCTCATGCTCAATTGCACTATTGAGACTTATATCAATCCTAATTATATGCTTTGAACTCATGGAAAGCAAAAAGGGATTGGAGACATGCATTTTCATTCTTGGCAGATTTTGCTTCATTTCTGGGCTAAGTTTGAAAATCCATAACTAAATGTGGAAAAATTGTAACTGCATGATCTGGGTCATTCTAGAAATCTTGAGACGTCTACTTCATGCTAAAAATACTTAGAAGTCTCAATATCTCACATACTCTGCGTTTGACATCAAAATCATTCACTGGTCAGAGGGGGCTTCTATGCTGTCACAGTTTACTGATATGGACTTTGAAAATTTCTAACTAATTCCAAAAAAATCCAATGCTTATAAAATATGTCTCTATGGTAATATGTGGATGTTAGCTAGAGGAAAAAAATATCTCCAGATCAGTTCACCAAGCCAATTTCTCGGAAACTGATGAAACAGTACTTCGGGTTTGGTTGGGTGTCTGATTCTGGGCAGGAACTTCGAAATTGCATAACTTCCTCTCTAGACCTCTAAATGAGGTACTTTTAGTTCCTACAAGTCACTGTGACCATTTAGTTTCTGTGTATAAAATTTCGTAGCCATTGGACTACGTTTGCCCCTCGGATGACCCAATTCCTAAACTGACCAAATGAACAGTGATTTCCAAAATCCGAATTTCTGATGTCAACTTTGAAAAATCATAGAAAATGCTATAGACCTCTAAATGACATGAACTCTAACTTCCCAGAAATCTCTAAATATAATCTAGCTACATGTCAAATCTCATAACAAGAAGAGGTCATATGGCTAATCTATGATATCATGTGCAAGAAGGCCCTTTCTTGGCCAAAAGTGGGGTTCATAGGGTCCAATCTTGGTTTTTCTACTTCTATGACCCATTGAGCATATGAGAAAGCATCTCTAGGGGCCATCAATCATGTCTCAAGTGTCTAGTAACTTAGATTGGAAAAACTCACTATCTCATGCCCACTTATGCACCCATATAGCCTATGCTAAAGGTAAGCATCTCTCATTAAAACATGCCTCTTCATTCATCATAGACTTCATTCTCATACATTCATCATTCATACATACATTATCTTACAAATACTCTTAGGGACTACATCATTTACATCATTATCAATTTACATATACAATTCTCATATACAACATATTGCAAAAAGTCCCTTTGTACAATTCTTCCTTAGCTTCCCTAGCCTCATGCTTGGTGGTAGTTCCCATCTCCAGTCTCACTTGGTCCACCTGGCATGGTTGGATGGTGGAGAGGGAGGGTGAGATTCATGGAATCTCAATAGTTCAACTCTCATTCAATCACACATATATTGCATGCAACAAGTCTCATTATGCATGTATGGCATGTTAGCATATAAAACCATAATGAAAACATTTAAAACATATGAATTGGCCATGCATAAGGAAAATATTCTCAACATGTGAGTAGGCCACACATAACATTTAGGAGCTTGCTAAGTACTTGGATTAGCCTCACCCACTCCCTTGTGGCTTTTGGATTTGCCTTACCCATTCTTTAGAGGTCCTTAGACTCAACCCTTGCTCTTTGGGAGTCAACCTCACTTTTGGGAGACCTTTTACTCTTGTCTCAACCAACTTAGGGGTTTGGCTCATCCTCACCTTGGCTATAGGGTTATTGGCTTTTCCATTTCCTCAAGCAAACCAAAACAATCATATAAATCATCATTTCAATTCATAACATATCATCATGCTAACACACTTCTCATAGCTCATATCATTCATACACACAAGCAAGACAATGTAAACACACAATTATGCATGAGAGAAAGTGGAGAGAACTACCTTGTTAGCTATTCCCTACTTCCTCTTTCACTTGTCTCCTCCCTTGTTGGTTTCACAACAACTTCTAGATGGGAGAGCTTCTCTTGAGCCTAACCACACAAAAGCATGGAATTAATACCTTAATACTCGATTCTTAAGCTAGGGATCTCTTCTAATAAGCGCTACAGAGCTTCTCAATCTAGGTCTTTTTCTCACACTTAGCTATCCTCTCTCTTTTCTCAACTCTTAAGCTTTTAAGAAAGGGAAAGCAAGAAAGAGAAGACTATATACTTCTAATCTCTCTCAAGAATGGTTTCCCACTCTCTCTCCTCTGAACCAACCTCAAGACCTAACCCTTTTTTGCTATCTAAACCGTAGGAAAGAGGGGGAAAGGGGAGAAGGGCAACATACTAAGAGGAAGCCATAAGAATCCTTACCTTTCTTGTCCTTTCTTCTTCTCTTCAGCTCCTCTCTCTCTCCTCCGCCCTTTTCTCTCTCCTAAGACGAGCTTGAGTCGGTTAGAAGAAGAAAGAAGAGATTTGGAAGCTTTTAAAAAGTCAAACTCTCTTTTTCTCGTTTTTCTGGACCGCTCTCGCTATAGCGAGTCTTTACCCTCGCTACGGCGAGATCGTGTCTGTTCCAGACCTCTGCCTTCGCTATGGCGTCGCTACGGCGAGCTCGGGTCTGTTCCAGACCTCTACCTTCGCTATAGCGCCGCTACGGCGAGCAACTCCCTGGTTTCTATATGGAATGCCGCACTCGCTATAGCTAGGAGCATATTCGCTACGGTGAGGGGGCATTCTCGCTATGGCGAGGCCATTTCTCGCTATGGCGAGAAGACTTAGAAAATTCTCAGCTCTTCGAAAATTTTTCAGCTTTCTCTTTTCCTTTTCTTTTCTCATTTCTTTTCTATTTTCTTTTTCTTTTCTTTTTCTTGGCTGTTACATTCTACCCTCCTTATAAAAATTTTGTCCCCGAAATTTAAATAACATACCTCATGGGAAGAGTTCTGGGTGTTTCTTCCTCATGTCCTCCACCAATTCCCATGTGGCTTCCTCGGGTGACAAACCCTTCCAAACCACTTTCACCAACGGTATCGTCTTATGCCGTAACTGCTTGAGTCTAGCATCTACGATCCGTTCTGGCGATACTATATAAGATAGATTCTCCTGTAACTGCACATTCTCATATTCTATGACATGTGAGGGGTCGGGCTGATACTTTTTCAATTGGGAAACATGAAAAACATTATGAACTTGGCTTATATTTAGAGGAAGAGCTAGTCTGTATGCCACAGGTCCTACTTTATCTAGAATCTGGAAAGGACCTATATACTTTGGACTGAGCTTTTTGCTCTTAATGGATCGACCTATT
Source organism: Erythrophleum ivorense (assembly GCA_026724425.1). Lineage (NCBI taxonomy): Eukaryota > Viridiplantae > Streptophyta > Magnoliopsida > Fabales > Fabaceae > Erythrophleum > Erythrophleum ivorense. Next base: position 7,591,701 of record JAIUCV010000018.1, read on the forward strand.
CCTGTGGATGGAGATACCTTAATGAAAACATGATCTCCAACCACAAACTCTAACGGCCGTCTACGCTTATCTGCATAGCTTTTCTGTCTACTCTGGGCCGTCAGAAGCTTCCTTCTGATGGTTTCTATCTGTCTAGAGGTCTGATCCACCAATTCTGGGCCTATAAGGCTCCGCTTTCCTAGCTCAACCCAACACATTGGGGACCTACACTTCCTCCCATACAATGCCTCATACGGTGCCATCTGTATACTAGCGTGATAACTATTATTGTAGGCAAACTCTGCTAGAGGCAAGTATGTATCCCAATTCCCTTTCATTTCTAGCACACATGCCCTCAACATGTCTTCTAAGGTTTGGGTGGTTCTTTCTGTCTGTCCATCTGTCTGAGGGTGGTAGGCTGTGCTGAATCTGAGTCTGGTGCCTAGAGCATCTTGTAATGATCTCCAGAAATTCGATGTGAATCTGGGATCTTTATCTAACACTATGCTCTTGGGCACACCATGCAGTCTAACTATCTCCCTGATGTACAGCTGGGCTAACTTGTCTAGGGTATAAGTGGCTTTCATAGGTAAAAAGTGCGCTGACTTTGTTAACCTATCCACTATCACCCATACTGCATCATAGCTCGATAATGTCCTCGGCAAACCCATGACAAAATCCATAGCTATGCTATCCCATTTCCACTCTGGGATATCTAGAGGCTGAAGTAACCCTGTTGGTTTCTGATGCTCTATTTTTACTCTCTGGCATATCAGACATCGGGAGACATATCCTGCTATGTCTGCTTTCATCCCGGGCCACCAGAACATTCTTTTCAAATCCTGGTACATCTTATTGCTACCCGGATGAATAATGTACTTACTCTTATGTGCCTCATCTAGAATTTTCTCTTTGATCTCAGTGTTCTTAGGCACATACAGCCTATCCCTGTACCTCACTATGTCATCCTCAGACAGATTGAACTCTTGGACATTTCCTTAGGTCATCTGGGCTCTAACTTTCTTTACATGGTCATCTAACTGCTGAGCTTTTCTTATCTGATCTCTCAGGTCACTTTCTATTCGGGTTTCACTCATCAATAATTTTCCTGAACACACCATGCAGGAGAGACTCATGTCTCTGAATTTCTCAATCAATTCCTGCTCTCGGATCATCATACAGGCCACGTGTATAGATTTTCTGCTTAGGGCATCAGCTACCACATTAGCTTTACCTGGATGGTATTTCAATGTGAACTCATAATCTTTCAGAAATTCTAACCATCTTCTTTGCCTCATATTCAACTCTTTCTGCTCAAAGAGGTACTTAAGACTCTTGTGGTCGCTATACACTTCTATTGCTGCCCCATATAAGTAGTGTCTCCATATCTTTAGAGCGAATACCATTGCGGCTAACTCTAAGTCATGTGTGGGGTAGTTTTCTTCATGAGGTTTTAACTGTCTAAAAGCATAAGCTACCACTCGGCCTTTCTGCATGAGTACACATCCTAACCCTTTCTTAGAGGCATCACTGTATACTGTAAAACTCTCTCTTGGGTCAGGGAGTACTAGAACTGGTGCCGTGGTCAACTTGTGCTTCAACTCTTGAAAACTACTCTCACATTTCTCATTCCACACAAACGACACGCTCTTTCTAGTAAGCCGGGTCAATGGTATTGCTATTTAAGAAAAGCCCTGAATGAACCTTCTATAATACCCTGCTAAACCTATAAAGCTCCTGATCTCTGTCACTGTCCTAGGTCTCTCCCACTGCAATACTGCCTCTACTTTATGGGGATCTACTGCGACCCCTGCCTGGGAGATCACATGACCCAGAAACTGAACTTCAGTGAGCCAGAAATCACATTTACTAAGTTTAGCGTACAACTGTCTCTCTCTTAGGGTCTCCAAGACTAATCTCAAATGCTGCTCATGTTCCTTTCTACTTTTAGAGTATATAAGGATGTCATCTATGAAGACTACTACAAACTTGTCTAGATATGGCCTGAAAACTCTATTCATGTAATCCATAAAAACTGCTGGTGCATTCGTTAACCCGAAGGGCATAACTAGGAATTCATAATGCCCGTATCTGGTTCTAAAAGCTGTCTTGGGAATATCATTCGCCTTTACTCTAAGCTGGTGATATCCCGATCTGAGGTCTATCTTAGAGAACACTGACGCTCCTGCTAACTGATCTAGGAGGTCATCTATGCGAGGGAGAGAGTACTTATTCTTAATGGTAATTTTATTGAGTTCCCTGTAGTCTATACATAACCTAAGGCTCTCGTCCTTCTTCTTTACAAATAGAACTGGGGCTCCCCACGGTGAGACATTGGGTCTAATGAAACCCTTCTCTAAGAGCTCCTCTATCTGTTTCTTAAGCTCTGCTAGCTCAGTGGGGGCCATTCTATACGGGGCCTTAGACACTGGACCTGCCCCAGGTGCGATGTCTATAGAAAACTCGACCTCTCTCTTTGGGGGCAGTCCACTCATCTCTTTGAGGAATACTTCTGGAAATTCCCTCACTACGGGGATCTCATCTATATCCTCTTCTACCTTAGCCTGTACTGAAAAGAAGACCAAATACCCCTGACAACCATGCCCTAGAGATCTCTTAACTTGGGAAATGGTCATGACAGACAACTCAGCCCTAGTACTAGGCACAGTCCCACACTCAGGCAAAGTAATACACCTGTGGCTACAATCTAGTGTGGCATTATTGGCAGACATCCAGTTCATACCAATGATTACATCAATTTCAATGAAGGGCATGCATATCAAATCAAGGGTGGTTAGGCAATGATTAAACTGGATCACACAATTCAAGCAAGCATGGGAGGTGATGGCTTTGTTTTCAGTGGGGGTAGATACACGCAACTCATATGGCAATGTATGCATACTCAGACCCGACCTCTTAACACAGTCATATGATATGAAAGAATGGCTAGCGCCCGAATCAAATAAGGCAATTACTGAAAAATCATTTATTTTAATAGTATCTTGAATCAGACTCGGGGATTGGCTAGCCTCTTGCTGTGATAGGGCAAAAACTCTACCCTGGGTCTGTGGTCTGGGAGGAGGAGCCATCTCTCTCTGCTGTGTGATCGGTAGAGGGGCCTGTGGGGGAGCTTGCATACACTCTCTGGCTATGTGCCCCGACCTGCCACATCTATAACATACGTTCTGCCCTGCATAACACGGCCTGGTACCGTGATTCCTGCCACATTGGGGACATATGAGGGGTGGAGCACTGCCTCTACTAGACTGAGTTTTTCTTTTCTTTCCCCTTTGGTTCCACTGACTCTTTCCACCTCTACGGCTTGTCACTGCCCGCTGGGAACCATCTCTAGATCTCTTGGGCTCTAGGAGGGGAAGTAATGGTCCGGCGCTAGAGGTAGGTTGCATCATCCTAAGATTCGTTTCTGTTACTCTGCATACTTCTACCAGGGTATGGAAGTGCCTGATTCTCTGGGGCACTACCCTGTCTCGGATCTCAGGGAGCAAACCCTTCTCTAGCCTATCTGCCCTCCATTTCTCATCATCATGTCTCTGTAAGTATGAGGAGTATCTAGAGAGCTCAATGAACTTTGCTACATACTGGTCCATGGACATTCCCGGTGTTTGTCTCAGCAGAATAAACTCTGACTCCTTCTCATCTCTGATGGAGTCAGGGAAATACTTCTCATGGAATGCCTCGAGGAATGCCTCCCACGTGATCAGGACGTTCCTCGTTCTCAGTATCAGCTCAGTGCCCTTCCACCAATATATCGCTTCTTTTCTTAACTGAAAGGCAGCCATCTTGGCTCTCTGCTCAGATGTACACTCCATAACCTCGAAAATCTGCTCTAGTTCTATAATCCAGGCCTCGGCTCTATCTGCACTCATCTCACCATCAAAGGTGGAAGGCCTGAACTTTCTGAACTGGGTAACTACTTTTCTGATCGAGGGCTGCTGCTCAGCAGGAGGCATCTGAGCTGGTGGAACTGGGGCTACAGCCTGCATGTGTGGCTGTGCATCTGTAGGAGTCGCTCCTGAATGCTCAGGACGATTTGAGTGTGGAGCTGGCTGAGGAGGGGGAGGTGTAGGACCTTGGCTATCTCTCTCAGCAAGCCGTTCTTGTAGCTGCATGATAACAGCTTGCTGCTGATCCAAGCGAGCCACTATACTCTGTAAGGCTCCAGCAACTGGATCGCTAGGCTCGGCTTCATCAGCCTGAGCCGCTCTAGGAGGCCTACCTCTTCCTCTACCTCTACCTTTACCTTGTCCTTGGCGCGTGTCAACCATCCTTCTGAAACATATAACATGGTTTAGCATACATAATAGAGACACATGCCACTTTCATACACTAAATCATCCATAGCAAGCTCATAAACATCTTGGCAACTCACAAACATATGCTACAATCCACAATGAAAGCCTGAACCTTTGCTCTGATACCACCAAATGTAACACCTTAACTTCTAGCTCATACCCATCATGCCCACATACTCATATGCACATGTTAAACTCACAAGGGAGATCATTTACTCTACCTTGGTGCCTCTTCTCTATGGCATTATGGATGGGTAGAGATTTCCACTTAGAAGTAACATGGACCGGTTGAGTTCTCTCTAGGCATCCTCATGCTCAATTGCACTATTGAGACTTATATCAATCCCAATTATATGCTTTGAACTCATGGAAAGCAAAAAGGGATTGGAGACATGCATTTTCGTTCTTGGCAGATTTTGCTTCATTTCTGGGCTAAGTTTGAAAATCCATAACTAAATGTGGAAAAATCGTAACTGCATGATCTGAGTCATTATAGAAATCTTGAGACGTCTACTTCATGCTAAAAATACTTAGAAGTCTCAATATCTCACATACTCTGCGTTTGACATCAAAATCGTTCACTGGTCAGAGGGGGCTTCTTTGCTGTCACAGTTTACTGATATGGACTTTGAAAATGTCTAACTAATTCCACAAAAATCCAATGCTCATAACTATGTCTCTATGGAAAGATATAGATGTTAGCTAGAGGAGAAAAATATCTCCAGATCAGTTCACCAAGCCAATTTCCCGGAAACCGATGAAACAGTACTTCGGGTTTGGTTGGGTGTCTGATTCTGGGCAGGAACTTCGAAATTGCATAACTTCCTCTCTAGACCTCTAAATGAGGTACTTTTAGTTCCTACAAGTCACTGTGACCATCTAGTTTCTGTGTATAAAATTTCGTAGCCATTGGACTACGTTTGCCCCTCGGATGACCCAATTCCTAAACTGACCAAATGAACAGTGATTTCCAAAATCCGAATTTCTGATGTCAACTTTGAAAAATCATAGAAAATGTTATAGACCTCTAAATGACATGAACTCTAACTTCCCAGAAAGCTCTAAATATAATCTAGCTACATGTCAAATCTCATAACAAGAAGAGGTCATATGGCTAATCTATGACATCATGTGCAAGAAGGCCCTTTCTTGGCCAAAAGTGGGGTTCATAGGGTCCAATCTTGGTTTTTCTACTTCTATGACCCATTGAGCACATGAGAAAGCATCTCTAGGGGACATCAATCATGTCTCAAGTGTCTAGTAACTTAGATTGGAAAAACTCACTATCTCATGCCCACTTATGCACCCATATAGCCTATGCTAAAGGTAAGCATCTCTCATTAAAACATGCCTCTTCATTCATCATAGACTTCATTCTCATACATTCATCATTCATACATACATTATCTTACAAATACTCTTAGGGACTACATCATTTACATCATTATCAATTTACATATACAATTCTCATATACAACATATTGCAAAAAGTCCCTTTGTACAATTCTTCTTTAGCTTCCCTAGCCTCATGCTTGGTGGTGGTTCCCATCTCTAGCCTCACTTGGTCCACCTGGCATGGTTGGATGGTGGAGAGGGAGGGTGAGATTCATGGAATCTCAGTAGTTCAACTCTCATTCAATCACACATATATTGCATGCAACAAGTCTCATTATGCATGTATGGCATGTTAGCATATAAAACCATTTTTCATTTAAAACATATGAATTGGCCATGCATAAGAAAAATATTCTCAACATGTGAGTAGGCCACACATAACATTTAGGAGCTTGCTAAGTACTTGGATTAGCCTCACCCACTCCCTTGTGGCTTTTGGATTTGCCTTACCCATTCTTTAGAGGTCCTTAGACTCAACCCTTGCTCTTTGGGAGTCAACCTCACTTTTGGGAGACCTTTTACTCTTGTCTCAACCAACTTAGGGGTTTGGCTCATCCTCACCTTGGCTATAGGGTTATTGGCTTTTCCATTTCCTCAAGCAAACCAAAACAATCATATAAATCATCATTTCAATTCATAACATATCATCATGCTAACACACTTCTCATAGCTCATATCATTCATACACACAAGCAAGACAATGTAAACACACAATTATGCATGAGAGAAAGTGGAGAGAACTACCTTGTTAGCTATTCCCTACTTTCTCTTTCACTTATCTCCTCCCTTGTTGGTTTCACAACAACTTCTAAATGGGAGAGCTTCTCTTGAGCCTAACCACACAAAAACATGGAATTAATACCTTAATACTCGATTCTTAAGCTAGGGATCTCTTCTAATAAGCTCTACCGAGCTTCTCAATCTAGGTCTTTTTCTCACACTTAGCTATCCTCTCTCTTTTCTCAACTCTTAAGCTCTTAAGAAAGGGAAAGCAAGAAAGAGAAGACTATATACTTCTAATCTCTCTCAAGAATGGTTTCACACTCTCTCTCCTCTGAACCAACCTCAAGACCTAACCCTTTTTTGCTATCTAAACCGTAGGAAAGAGGGGGAAAGGGGAGAAGGGCAACATACTAAGAGGAAGCCATAAGAATCCTTACCTTTCTTGTCCTTTCTTCTTCTCTTCAGCTCCTTTCTCTCTCCTCCGCCCTTTTCTCTCTCCTAAGACAAGCTTGAGTCGGTTAGAAGAAGAAAGAAGAGATTTGGAAGCTTTTAAAAAGTCAAACTCTCTTTTTCTCATTTTTCTGGACCGCTCTCGCTATAGCGAGTCTTTACCCTCGCTACGGCGAGATCGTGTCTGTTCCAGACCTCTGCCTTCGCTATGGCGTCGCTACGGCGAGCTTGGGTCTGTTCCAGACCTCTACCTTCGCTATAGCGCCGCTACGGCGAGCAACTCCCTGGTTTCTATATGGAATGCCGCACTCGCTATAGCTAGGAGCATATTCGCTACGGCGAGGGGGCATTGTCGCTATGGCGAGGCCATTTCTCGCTATGGCGAGAAGACTTAGAAAATTCTCAGCTCTTCGAAAATTTTTCAGCTTTCTCTTTTCCTTTTCTTTTCTCATTTCTTTTCTATTTTCTTTTTCTTTTCTTTTTCTTGGCTGTTACACCCACCGCGGCGCAAGAGAAGAAAATTGGCCTGGGGAGTGACAGTGACGAGGAGCGCCGCAGCCTGATAAATCGCGCCGCGGCGCAAAGTGAGAAAAATTGCCTAAGAGCTGATAGAATGGAAACTTGCCGAGGCGCAAATATATTGCACTGAGGCGAAGTTGACAAAATGGAAACTTGCCGAGGCGCAAATATATTGCGCCGAGGCGAGAATCGTAGGGGTTGAGAAAAGTAGTTCCAAGAGGTTATTGGGTATTGAAACTGATGGACGGATGAATCATAAACCCCTTATAGTAGTAAGATTTCTTTTATGCAAATTTTATTTTGTTTATGGTGGTATGGTGATGACCCTAACATCAAGGTTCAAATTTCTCCATATTTTCACAATGTGATGAATTGTAACAACTCCAAACCTTGATAATTAATGATTAATCGTATATTTAACCATAGTTACAATGATAGGAAGGTAGGGTTGTCACACCAAAGGTCTTAAAGCATGGCACTTTGATAAAGGAGTAGAATAATAGACAATTTTATAGGATATTGGTGTCAAGAATTGTAACTAAGAGATGCATATAAGATGTAAGGCAAATGTATGTAAATATGATGTATGTATCAATGTAGAAGCCAAATAAATGAAAATGTGAGTTTTTGTCACTCATTTGCCTTGATGTCCATGTGTATAAATGTAAGTGGCAAGGTGAGAATGAGCTCCATGATGATTTGGATCATTTGGCATGCTTTTATATGTTGTAAATATGCTTTTGGATGTGCCCAACTGGCTATGAGATGAGAAGAAAGCTTTTTAGTGTCTTGAGATACCAAATTAGATTTTAAAAGTGACCATTATATGTGTTGAATCAAAGTCTAACCAAATAAATGAGTTTTTTTTTTATGAAATTTAGCCAGCAAGTAGGTCTCATCTAGAGCTTTCTATAGAGATAAATAACACTCAATTTGGAGCTTTAAAGAATTTATTATAATTTTTTAAAATTGGCCAAATTATACAAAAATAGTATGTGTACTGTTTATATAGTCAATTTGTTTCTTTATATCACACATGGACCAAATGAAGTCCAATATTTATGAAATTTTATAGACATAAACTAGATATTATAATCTTTCCATAGCCACTGAGAGTACCTCATTTGGAGCTCTGGAGAGGGAGAACTAAAATTTTGAATTTGCATGATAGTATTAGTAATGTAGCTTGATTGTTGGTATTGTTCTATTAATTTTCATAGGCTAAACACCATTTTTTTTATCTAGAACTATTTTTAGTCATTAGTTAACATCCAAAAATTTTCAGAAAGCTATCATATGCATTATTTCAATTTTTTTAGAATTATTTATGAATTTTCAAAGTTTATATATGGTTTCAAACCCGAGATATATGAGATGAGTTGTGATGTTTATGACTTAAATGGATATGTTATGGATGAAAAGTGATATTGATGAGTTCACATAGTCAACAAAGCCATGAATCATGTATATGGCTTTCCAACTATGCAAATATGTATGGATAAAAGTGCATGCTCCCTTGCAAATGTATAACCACATGCCTAATATATGTTAAGATAACCTATGTGGCAATTATCTAAAGGCAAAGAGGTTAAGGTATTACAAATAACTTCCATTTGGTGCTTCCATTCCATAGTAAGGTATCTTCTTTCTTAAGAGAGGTAAAAGATAACTAAAGGCTCGAATTTTTAATTTCATTGGAGTATATCATTTCAACCTTAGATTTGTCCTAGTCTAATTTGTCATACAAGATAAGGTTCACCACCTTGATGATTTGATGGTGTTGATCTCATTGCATGGGCCACCATAAATGGTAGTTGATGGGAATGTTGTTCCCTGATCCAACTTGCCATGAGAATTTGGAAGTAATTAGGAAGCTATTCTTAAAGATTTCTTTCTAGATCCAAGATGTGTTAGAATGCCTTTTGATTAACCCTTGAGCTAGACAATATTTCGATCTGAAAAGTTTGGCTAGATATGACTCATTATTACTATCTACAACTCTTCATGTTCACTTGGCTAGAAGAGTGTTATTAGAAATACCTATTGGTTTGAAGCCTAAACCACCCTCTTTTATAAGTTAACAAAGTTTGTTCCAATTGATTAGGTGGATCTTGGGTTTATTGTTATTCGTTCCCTAGAAAAAGGACCTGCATTTGGAGTTTATAATAAAGCAGATTTTTTTGGGAAAAATGGATGTAAGAAAATTGATATGTGAGGCAAGGAGTGATTACATATTTGATCAAATTCATTTTGATAGCTTAGAATAACAATCTTGTTTTCTATTCTTGAAGTTTAGAGTCAATCTTATGGAGGAGTTCTTAGTAGATTTAATTCTTATTTCTTCCCATATCCACCCATGATTTATAAGAAAATTTGATGTTAAAAATTCTAATAAAAGCTTTCTTCTCTTTGTGAAGAGTATTTTGGCTAAAAATTAGCTTAGATTTGGATTGATTAATCTCTTATCTCAAAAGGGTGTAGAATGCTTCCAAGGTGTCTTTAACCACTAAATAAGTAGCTTTATTAGCTTCAAAAAAGAGAATTGGGCCGTCCACATATGTGAGTTAAGTGACTGTCTTCAATCTTCTACTTACTTTGATTTTTTTCCATTTATTATCCTCTTGCTTTTTAAAGATCATGTATGAAAGAACATTAACAGAGATAATGAAAATATATGGGGACAGAGGTTCCCCTTGTCTTATACCTCTTTGTGGAGAAAATGGGTTTGATAGGCTTCCATTGATAAGAATTTAGTAGGAAACTATGGTGATGCATTGCAAAATCATGTTCACCCAAATTAGAGGGAAGTTTATTCTTGTAAGGATTGTAGCTATGAATTGCTATGAGATTTTATCATATGTTTTGGAGAATTCCACTTTAAGAACACCCCACTTTTTCCTCCTTTTTTTTTTTTGTACTTGCTACATGATTTCTATGACCAAAAGGATGTTTCTTAGACATTAGCTTCCTTTTGATTAAAGCACTTTGATTGGGAGCTATATATTATTTGAGAATCTCTTGTAACCTATTATAGAGGACTTTGAATATAATTTATAAGATATATCACAAAGGTTGATTAGCCTAAAATCTTTAATGGATTGAGGACTCTTACATTTAAAGATGGGAGTGATGAAGGATTTGTTCAAGCTTTTCAACATGAAGCCATTATTTTGGAAGGCTTTGACCATAGAAATAATATCTTTTCCAACAGTTACCTAGTGTTGTTAAAAGAATATTGCATGGAAGCGTCAAATCCTGGGGCATTGTCACCTAGGAACTTGAAGACTGAGTCCTTGATCTTTGATTTAGAGATGTCTTTTGATAGGAAATTGTAGTGTTCCTCAAGGTTAGAATATTGAGCTTATTTAAGAAATGTATTAACTCTTGATATCCCCTTTCATTTTGATTAGAAAAGAGATTTGCAAAGCATGTTATGGATAAAGCTTCAATTTTTTGAGGGTCCTCCTTCTAATGGTTTTGTGGATTCTTGATTCTTGGGATAATATTATCATTAGATCTCCATTTGTTGACCAAAGCATGAAAATATTTGGTGTTTTGATCACCTTGTATCATCCAAGTTTGTCTAGCCTTTGTGCCCGTAGGGATTCTTCACATTCATAGAGAAATTCAAGCTTATTCCTCATATATTTTCTCCTTCATATCAGTTGTTATGTCCTAATTTTAGAGAGAATTCAGCTTCCAAGTTGCGCATCTTGACAAACAGGTTCCCAATTTAGTTTTTGCACCATTGCTTTAGAGCAATCATAGTTGAGGACAATTTCCTGCAAACTTGAAAGGCAGGAGATCTTTCCATTTGTTGGGCTTGAGATTCAAAAATAATTTTGTTACAAGTGTCAAATTTTTTCTAAAAGAACTCAAACCTATACATCCTCCTTTTGCAAGGCAGAATTTTAGTAGTTGTAAGGAGAATAGGGGAGTCATTAGAGGTAGCTATTGGTAGAGCAGTTATGATAGTGTTTGGGAATTCCATTAGCCACTCAATGTTGCAAAAGGATTTGTCTAAATGGGCCCAAACTTCATCAATTCTTCTCCTATTATTTATCCAATTAAACAATTGCCCTTTTTACAGTACATCTAACAAGCCACATGAGTTGATGGCATTCAAGAAAGATTCTGCTCCTGTAATTGTGGAGTTAGAGCTTTTTTCCCATTTATATGCACATTGGTTAAGTTCTCCTATTACCATCCATGGGGGTTTTATGTTTGTTGCAGTGTTTATAAGCCAGTTTCATAAAATGTTTTTGTGATGAGATTTTAGAAAACCATAACAAAAATAGATGTAGTAGTTGAAGCCATTGATATAATTTATTTTCATGCGGATCCAATTTGCATAGGTATCTAACACCTCACATTGGATTTGTTGTCTCCACGCTAAAACTAGCCCTCCCTTTTTTTTTCCTCTGTATCAATCCCAACTATGTTATCAAAATCCATTGAGCTCAGACATTTGCTTACATCAGATACATGTATTTTAGTTTCAGATCCCAAAAAAAGAAAAAGAAATTTGGGCAGTGTATGCAAACAACATTTTTAACTCTTTGAATTGTTTACGACTTCTGAAAACCTCCACAGTTCCATCTCAGTACTTTCATGTTTCTTAGAGAAGCTTTTGGGTAGCTTCTAAGACCTTTGTAGCTACTGTGTTGTGCTTCTCTTTTTCAACAGAAAAGTCCATGAAACTTTGAATCTTTTAAACAAATCCTGAATTAGAAGACCGAAGCAAACTTTTTCTTGCTTTCCTACTTTGTGATCAGATTCGGTGAACCTATTGAGGACCATTTTCTCTTTCTCAGTTGTTTGTTCGGTTGTAGTCTTATATACCAGAATAAAAACTAGGTTGAGATAAAGCATTAGATATTTTATAGATCGGGATAAATGTCTTTTCCTGTTGGTCATCTTCTGCTAATCCTTTGATCTGAAAAATGACTATTTCCCTAAAAGTTCTGTTAGATCTCAAACCTGCAAAATAGGAAATATAGTAAAACCATCTTGTTGCAAATAGAGAGTTCAAGGGTAAACTAATGACTTCCCTTTTGCATTTGGGAGAGAAACAGAAAAATGGGCACTTCTAGGTAAGGCACTCAAAAGGACTTGTAGGTGATAGGAAGCTTTGCCATTTTAAAAAGGATGAGTTACTTTTCTCAATCAGTAGTCCCAAGTTTATAGGTTTCTCTTTTAGATTTGACGTAAACTTGTTCCATCATTTCAGAAGAGAAGAAAAGAAAGCTCGTTCGAATGGAAGACAAGACTAGAGGCATAAGCTTATGGGGAATCTCATGAGCTTCTAGCTAGCAAAAGCATTTTGCCTAAAGGTAATGCCATCCACCTTTTTGATTCTTAGATGAATAATCTTCCACTAGATCAAGGATGAAATCAGTGCTATATGTGAAGCTAGAAGACCAACTGGGGAAAAGAGAAACAAACTCATTTTCATGACTTTGGTTGTTTTGGGCTTACCAATCCATGTTTGTTTGAGGTTGGTATGGGGCAGGAGGGACATGGCTAAGTAGGTTCATGTCGAGCAAAAGAAAGGGTGGTTTGGGGATAATGTCTTGGCTAGGTGGTTCTAAAATTGAACTGGGAATGGATGGGTTAAGTAAGGTGAAATTTGTTAGGCTTTCACCAAATAGGCTGGCTGTGGATATCATGGTTAGATTAGTGTTTATGCCAGGGAAAGAAGTGTAGTCCATGGGGCTTGAGTTATCAAGCTTCCAAATTGGGTTCAGGCAGCCAGGTTAGGTAGGGGGAAGGGAATGGCCCAGATCATCAAATTGGTGAAGTACTCTATGTCAAGATCCTAAAAAGTATTAGCAAGCTTATCAATGTCCCTTTAAAGGCCATCCAGATTAATCTTTTGGTTACTAAATAGGTGGCCTACCATTTTTGTCATGCTTCCTCCTTCATTATAGGATTCTTTTGATGAGCTGGAATCTTCAGAAAGGTGAATGAAATTTGGGTTTTTAACACGCTTCTTCCTTGATGTTGGTGGGTTGTGATGGTCTTTTTCAAAAACGTGTATGAACCCCCATATTCTCCATTAATCCACCATATTTTAGTGTTGGCATCTATTCCTCCATTTTGGTCGTGGGTGAGATCTGAAAGTAGAGTTTGTTGAAATGAGCTATTAAAGAGTGAATTTGCACTCCCAACCTTCTCCACCAAGCTCCATGAGGTGAATTCTAAGCCCACTTTAAATTTTAGAAGCTTGATTGAAAAACTTAGACTTGAGGTTTGTGTTAGGAATAGTTAATTTAGATAAAGAGAAGGGCTTTTGGAGTTTGAAGATACTTGAGGTTAAATTAAATATCATAAATGCTAATTTAGTGGTTAAACATGGTTTATCTTTTCTTGCTGTTAATTCTTTAGCAATAAGGGGAAGTAGACCTTTGTAGTCTTTGAATTGTGCATTTGGGTGCTTGAATGAAGAACTACCTATTAAATTCACAACTTGTACTCTTTAAGGTAAACTTTAACCATGAAAGTCATATCACTTCAATTTTGGGGGTGCATGTGTAATTTAGTGGCTAAACATGTTTTGTCTCTTCTTTTTGATAATTCCTTGTAATAAGTCACAAAGGAAAGTGAACCTTTGTAGTCTTCAAGTTGTGCATTTGAGTTTGAGTGAGGAACTACCAATTAAATTAACAACTTGGACTCTCTAGGTAAAATTTAACTATTGAGGTCATATTACTTTTATTTAGCGTACATGCACGCATGCGTCTGTGTGTTAGATTAAAGTATTAGTTGAAAATAGAGGACTTAATTATATAAGTCTCCTATTAAGTAATAAAGTTAAGTTTATAATTAAAAGGCTTTTTTGGGTAATGGAGGAAAAGAAGAACAACAGGTAACCATAGAATTTTTTAAGTTTGTTTATACAAAAGGACAAACTAAGTGTTAATATGAATTGCTTTTACCCTTTTAGCAATTCCTAGGGACTCTACAAGTGGAACATCATACACTTTCCTCCTTTACAATTTTTTTAAAATTAAACTTTGATGGCATGGTACGTAGCATGACAATAATCATATTACTTGTTCTTTGATTCCAAGGCCATAACTAAGCCAATCAAGAAAGGATCCTAATGATGATGATTAACTAATCAACTTATTGTAAAGTAAATTGATTATTCTTTTAGTGGTTAGAAGTAATGGGCTCTATCAAACTATGGGCTACAGATGCATCATTGGCCTTGTAACCAAGCCTGTTATTCAAGTAATGTGAATACGAAGCTGGAGATGTGTCGATTTTTTGCTAGTAATGATTTTGTGTCCTAATCTACTATCTAGTTTTCTTGGCCAACAAGGTTAGTTGTTTTAGATTCATTTGAAATATTAAAATATTTTTAGTTTATAAAGATTGTGCTTTCTAAATATCACTATATTTATGTACCAATATACCTTATTAACTGAGATTTCTATGATAAGTACTAATTTGTTTTAAAGAAATTCTTTATTTCGAATGTCAACTTTTGTGGTGTTGATAGATGGGGCTTTAATATGAGGCAGTCCCATATAAATTAGAGATAAGAAAATCTGGATGGTTTAGCAAAGTTAGAGTAATATCAAACTAAATTCACTATATAGGTATGAAAAGATCTCTAGTAAAGATAATGTTGTCCTTATATTTTTATGTATGGAAACCAATGTTTCATGTTTTGGCTAATTCCTTATGTTATTTAATGATTTGGTGGAGTATCTATGACAGAACTAAAGTTGACTATACACATAATAAACACTTCCTCAATTTGCAGAGGAAAGAAAAAGATAAAGAGTTAGACTTTAAGATATGGGCGAAGGATGTAAAGATGGTATGATTGTCACATCTTTTACTATACAATTATGTTCATGTCTTAATGGTTTTAAATTAGCAAATTGGGGGAAGGATTGATGCTATGTCGTGTCCAGGGCTAATCAATTTATTAGTGTGACAGTTATAGAGCTAGATAGTCAAAAATTTCAAGATCTTAAAAGTAAAACACCAAGAGGCTCCCTTCTAAATGCTAAATCTTGCAATTGGACTTAAGATGTTGGTTGATCAATTTATCCTTTGAACAAATATATGTATTGTTATTTTATTTTAATATAAGCTTTAAATGTTGTTATATGTATTCAAAGTTGTAAACTTTTTCCAGTTTCAATTTAGACAAATTGGAAACCCATGGAAAGTTTTAAGACTCAAACCTCTCAAAAGTTCTTGGAATATAGTCTTTACATTTCAATATTTCTTATTGGTCCCATAATGCACCTAGGATTTATTGACATTCCTAATAGTTGAAGAAAACAAAATGGAACCAGCTTATTTGATTAAATAACCTTGATTTATTGATCTGCTCTATTGATTTATTGGATTTAGTACTAATTTGAATCTTTAGTTCATCAATTGACGATGGCCATAGTTGGTGTCCTTGTAGTTCTTTGTGTGTTGTTTACTTTATTTTAAATTCTCTTTCCTGTTGGTGCTTTTAAGTTCAACTAATGAAGAAGGAAGCTTTTGGTAATACATTGCTATTTCCTAAAAAAATTGTCCAAAATTTGATTGTATCACACCTCGTAAAAGATAGTTTAAGAAATATCTATGGTGTTTAATCATGAATTTTGATGAATAATTTTAGGCATTCATCAAAGGTATGTCTCTTTGTAAATATCATTGCTGATGATGATGACATGATTTTCAAATATTGGAATGCTTTCTTTTAAATATTGTAATTGAATTTCATTGGCATATTATTTGATTTAAAATTATGAAATTCATTAATCAAAATCCTTTATTTGGTATTGATTTAAGAGCCCTTAAAAATGTAGTGAACGTGGAAACTCTGAGAAGTTAGAACAATCTCTTATAGACATTTACTTGAAACTTAAAGAAATAAACAATGCTTCAATCGATCCTTCTCCTTTTGCTTATGCTCATGAGGTAAGAAGCATTGTTATAGTATTTTGTTGTTTAATGTCTTTTGTTCCCTATTGAAATATGTTATCGCTATCTTATCTTTAGCTTTCTTCTTGTTTTTGTTGTTCTCTCTTACTAAAAACTCATCACCACCATAAGCAATTCAAGCCATCCACCGAATCTGAATAAACTTTGCTTTCATTAAGTTGTGTCTCTATTTGATTGTCACATGTGTATTTTGTATATAATTCTAATTTATTGAAGCAGTGCTAATCTTTTCTTACTTTTTTCTCTATAGGATTCAATAACTACACGGACAAGAAGCTGTAACTAAGTTCATTTTTTTTGTTATTTCAATTCTTTATTTTCTTAAGAGTCATTGTTGAACTTGCTTATGGCGACTGAAATAATCTAGAGTTAGTTTGTCTTGGTAGTTTTTCACTAAGACTAAATTTGCAAGTTTTCTTTTTGTTTTGCAAAACTACCAAAATAGATGACACCTTGTTGTTCACTATTTATTGGCACAAATTCATCATAACATATTTTGTTTCCTTTTAATGGACTCTCAATATGGGTAAACATTTAAAATATTGTAATTTTTATATATTCATTTATAATAAACTTAATATACATATATTTTGTAAACCAAGCTTTCATATAATTATCTTTCTTTTTTATTTATAGTTTGACTATGAGAGAGAGAGAGAGAGAGAGAGACCATTTTTATTTTGAGTTTATTGTTGTGAAAAGTTGAGAGGTTAAATGTTTTCATTTTTTAATTTGTGTTATTATTCAAAAGCTATTATATGATCCAGGTGGAGCAAACTCATTCAGAGACCATTTCAAGCGAGTGATGAGAGAGGGCTAAAATAAATTATAAATAATTAAAAAAATTCTTTAGTAAGTTTTTTTAAAAAAAATTAAAGAAACCTTTAGCAGTGACTATTGTCGCCATTGAAAATCCCTTTTAGTGATGACACCTAAGGTTACCACTAAAATTCTTTTAGAAATAATAAATATTTAACAATAACTATTGTCGCCAGGTCTAGTCCTTTTCAGTGGTCACACATAAGGTCATCACTAAAAGAAACTTAAAGTTACAACTGAAAATCCTCCTTAAATGTTGACATTTTATTAAAATCAAATTATTGGAACTTTAGTTAAGTCCCTTTTAATGCTAACACATGAGTCACCACTAAAGGCTTTTAATGTTAACAGGAGTCACCACTAAAAGACTTTTTTTTTAAGTAATGTGTGTTAGAACTTGTTTTCATTAGTACATATTGATTTTATTGTCTTGTTCTACGTTGTAAGCTATTTTTATAAAATAATCACTTGTGCAAATTCTTGTTTTCCTTCCCTACCACTTTGTTTGTAATGCTCTCATTAAATATGTGTTACTTACCTTTTTATATATTAATATATTTTTTGAATTAGCAGTGTGCTCATATCTAATTAGCTTATCCTTGTGAATTATGTACTAAGATATATATGGGAATGTTGCGATTCCTAGTTTGGATGGAGACAAAATCATCATCAATGATTATCATTTGAACAATAAAGGTGAGTTTGAGAAGAAAATTCTAAGCAAGATTGGAATCATTGTTTATTAATATTCTGGTTACCATTTTAATATGACTCTAATTGAGAGAAAGAAATACAGTAAGCAATACTGCTACCTCACATAGAGTATAATGTGTAATGGGTTTTATTGGTGCTTGGTGATCAATATTACTAAATTTCAATTCATAACCATTAGATTAGCAAATATGAGCGTGGGGCTAAAAAGGGGTATTGAGCATGTCATTGGTGCCCTAACTAGTAGTAGTGTTGGAATAATCCATCTATATTGCCATTTTTTCACTAGGAAAAAACTATAATAGATGATTTTTTTAAGATAGAAGTTTAGGATTGAATTTTTTTGGAATGGTTTTAGTTGTATTCAATCTAGTCTAGTGTAGTATGAATTTGTTTAGCTTATTAGTATGACTTTGTTTAGCTTATTAGGTTGACCTAATTTGAGTTTCTTGAATTTGCGAGAGTTTAGGGTTGTTTATCTTTTCTCATTTTAGTTGAAATTTCAATCTAGTTCTCAATTGTTGTTCTTTATGAATTTAGAGTAATTAAGTGCTAAATTAGGTATAAATCTAAACAAAAAATCCCAAAACCCCATTAAAAAAGGAGAAATGCAAAAATGATAGAATGAGCATTAACATAAAAAAATAAAAAGACCAATATGCCCTTATTTGTCATATTTGCCTGCTTATATGCCATGTAGTTAGTGGAATGATGATGTGATGTGTTTTCTTTGATGTGGAGGGCTTCCATTAGTCAATTTGACAATTTTACTAAGGGAATGGGTGAATAGCACAAATTTGGGAGTCTGGAGCTTGAATATTAACTTTTAATGTCAAGAAGGGTAAGTTGCACAATTCCCTAAGTTTTAGGTGATTCTATGCATTTGGACCTTTCAAATATAAATAGGCTTACCATTTGATTATATACTCATTGCTCTTAAAGTTTGGTATATATAAGATGAATGATAATTTCTTCTAGTCTAAAGATTGGATCAATGAAAGTCACTTCCTATAGTTAATTGTTTAGGGTGTGTAAGTGTATAAATTCTTACACCAATGTTATTTGATCCTTCATATGTGTGTGTGTGTGTGTGTGTGTGTGAGTGTTTAAGGAGCATATGAAATGAAGGAGTAATTAACCATTGTTAGATTACAAATTAATGGTCAAGACTAATCCAAAAAAATCATAATTGATATTCTCATTAATGATTTTTGCATCAAGTCTTGACCATTAATTTGTAATTTAAGGTTGATTACTTAGTCAATTCACCTTTTACCTAAAATTACTTATCTCACTTGATATGCTCTTTTATATAAAAAAACATTTTTTTAGTTACAAATTTTATAGCCACAACTTAAAATGAATATTTAAATAAAAAATCATCCTACTAATTGAAAGTTCATAAGGGCCAAAATATTCTAAATTCCAAAATGGAACGCAATTATAACGGTTAGTAATTGCAATATATATAAAATTTACTGACCACAACTTTCCAAACAAAGTTAAAAAAGAAAATTCTAGAATGTTTATGTATGTTGTCTAGATTCATTGTGCAAATACCAACCCTCAATCATTCCTCACCCTTTATATACAACTTTAGCATTAGAAAGCAACAAGCAAACTCATACAAAATATAATGTTGTTTTTTGGCTTTTTGTTAACCATTTAGTCATGCTATCTTGTGATCAAGGTGAAGATGATATTAAAGCTAATGAAAAAGGGATGAATATGGCTTCGAAAAATCAAATCAATGGAATACCAAAGGTATGTAGAATTGTATCATATATTTGATTCATATATTCTTTTAGAGTGATCATATATATAATGTCTTTGTTGCTTTTGTATACTAAATAAAATTATATTTGTGAATGAATGGTTTTGAAAAATAATGAAATCATGAATTATTTTGAATTCCATTTACAATGGCTTAGGTTTTACATTTTAAGGATAATAGTTTAGGGTTTTAGGGTTCAAGATTTAAGAGTTAGGGTTATTAGTAATTCATTATTCTAACCTTACCTTCATCTTTTTTGTCAAATATTCCCTTTTACATTATAGATTCTGCTCTACTGAATACATTTTTTGCTACAAAATAAGAATAAATTAACGATAAAAATAAATCAAAAATTAATTTCCCCTATGATTCATGAGATAGTGAAGGAAATTTGTTTCCTCAATATTCAACAACGGCTTTTCGAGGGATTAGTGACAACAAATTGTTACTATCTCTATATTCCATGGCTAATTAATCAAGTGGTGGGGAAAATTTTACTAACCAATATTTTTTTTTCAAACTATTCTGATAGATTAGTGATGGAAATATCATGACAACTCTCCTAAATTGTATTAAATCCATCAGCCCTTCTTTCCTAATTAAATTTCATTTCCTTAAAGATAAAAAATTCTCTCCTTTTCATTTGACAACCTAACCTCCATCACTCCCACTACGCCACGATCCACATGAGGAGGCTTTAAGTATTCAGAAGAATAAGTCTCCTTCCTTCTCTGTCCCTCTAGCTCCTTCATTTTGCAATTTTAATTTATTTTTTCCTTTCAAAGATATTTGGTTCCATCCAGGCCTATTTTAGGCCTTGTTGGTAAGTTCATTAGTAATATGACAAAGAGTCTTGAAGCATATTTGTTTTGGACAACTTTCGTAAAGCACTTGTCCATCCTTTTGTAAGTTAGGAATTTGAATATGAGATGCATGCCTCTAGGTGTGAAACTTGAGAAACATTTATGAATTTCATATACTACAATTTATTTGCATTAACTTTAGCTTGAGGTTGCGAATGGAATCTTGACACAATAAAACAAAAAGATTTCAACATTTGCCTTATCCTCTTAGGGGTAAAAAAAAGGAAGTGATACATGTAATAGACAATTGCTTATTCTTTTAGCAATTGGACTATTTTAAACTCAAAAGGCTTTAATGGATAGTGATTTAACTAGGTGTAGTTTAGTCTTCAACATACTAAGGTTTTTATTCTCTTCATTTTTTACATTTTTTTAAATATTTATCCACATTTAAATTTATCATCATTGAAATTAGATAGCTTTCTAAAATTTAGGTTTGCACATAATGATTCTAGTTTATAGTAATTAATAGACCTAATCCGTGGTCTTAGTAATAGTTCAACTAATTGAGCAAAATTTTGCCTTTAGGCTGAGAATTCTTACCATGTGGATGCTTGGTGCTTTTTTATTTTTATTTTCATATTAATCTCATACCTTTGTGGTTTTATGGTCATGTTTCCCCTTAATTACTTTTATGAGACATTTCTTATTTGTTATTGAGTTTGCCATTACATTTTCATTTTTGTACCTTCCACTTATCTATTTCCTTTCTTTAATCTTCTACTTGTCAACTACAAGAAGATAATACCTAATATGGAGCTATTTCTTGTCTGGATTCAAACATCCATCACATAAACTTTATTTTGACAAGTATATTTGTCTCTTATTATTAATTCATTTTTTGTTACAATAGATATGATCAAACTTCTCCTTAGTTTTTCTTTGACTAAAATGTATAAAACTCCCTAAACTTTAAACCATATGCAAATAACCTCTTTGATATTTAAAACTTTACAATAGACCTCCCAAAATATTGATTTTGTACAATCAACTTCTTTGTTAATAAATCTATTAAGTCTACTCATGGAAGTCAGCAAACTCATGTCCATGTGGTATCTTAGTCAGCATTCCTTATTCCACTCACTTTCTCTCTTTTCAACATCTCTCATAAGTCCAAACCTAGATTTCTCTAAAAAAAAAATCTTGAAACCTAGAGCTCTAATACCAATTTGGCAATATTTGTATTCAGTTTCTTAACACAAGGTGTTGCTCCTCTTAGAGCAGATTAAGATGGTCTATATCTGATCCACACAATCCAGATTTAATTTTTTTTAATCTCAATCCTCATTTTTAAGAAGATTTTCTTTATCCTACATTTTACTTCCTTTTAAAGCCAAAAATAAAATAAAATAAAGAAATTTTAAAAAAACTGAAGTATGGTGAAGATTTCTTACAAGAGGAGTAGTAATAAAGGATCCCTACATGGCAACATCCAACTAGTTACTCTTCTCTTCTGCCCTTGATGGATTTGCCAATATTGTAGCCACCTTCCCACTACCTTCCACTCTAGCTAAGTGCATCACACATCACCTTTGCCATTGTAGGGTCTCAACTTTGCTTTGATCAAGAAATTACTGATAATCTTGCACTAGGCTTTGGATTTTGATTGTGCATTAGTGGAAACAATGTTGTATTTAGCTTAACATGTTTGAAGATGGCAAGAAATTAAAGGCCTTACCTAAATGCAATCATTTCTTCTATTACGAGTGCATTAATAACTGGTTTATTAATCACTCCAATTACCCATTTTGCAAGATCTTTTCTCAAATTTGATTCTTCATTTCCACAAATTTTTCCTATTCTGTATTGATAATTTTTCTTTTTGTTTTTGCTTATATGAACATAATTTCTTTATCTAAATGCTATTTTGAATCATGTAGATAGATTTGGTTAATTCTGATAAGAAAAAGGAATTATGAAATACTTTTCTATGGTTAGTGTCAATTTCTCACTAGACATTTTTTTTAGGTTTCTATATTTGAAATTGGGCATAATTATTATTATGCATAAGGTAAATGTATTATGGAATAAGATCATGTACATGTGTTGCATGGCTTATGATGTTTATCTAGAAAATTATATGCAATAGTCACCGTTTTTCTTGAATATTAATTAATGTGTTCTTAAATATTATGTTATATATTGAATATTCTCCTGTTACTGGTAAGATGAAGTTATTATATAATTAAATAAGCATTGGAACCTTATATATATAGGCATATCATAGGTTGCTAATATATATAGGTTTATCAAGTAATGTTTGTCACACATAATTTATAAGTGTTATATTAATATATCCTAAAAAAGGAGTCATGGGCATTAAAGTACTTTCTAAACAGTAATATTCCAAATAAGGGGACAAAAGAAGCAAGAATTGGTGTGATACATGATGTAAAAGGGAAGGAGGTTGACAAAGATCCTAGGCTTGATATCATGCAATAGTATAGACAATTATGTCTCAAATTGATTGAATTGGCAATTGAAGTGTCTGACTTTCTAAAAGGATATTTATGGTAAATAAAATTGTGAAGAATTGAGTAAGCAAGTAGCAAAACTTCTTTCAAGGCAAAAGAGTTTGAACAATGATAACAGTGTTACCATATTACGGACAAGTGATAGCATAGCAAACCTAAAGGGATTCAATAAGAGAATTGACTTAAAGAATAAGAAAAGCATGAAAAGTTAGGTTAAGTGTCAACAAAGAGAAGAAGAATAACTCCAAGTGTTAAAAATTCACAAATTCAATAATCTGTGGTAGTAAAAATTTGCTTGTATTAATGTTCAAAACTAACTTTATTGCTTTCTTTGAAGATTTCATAATCTTGCATAGTTTTTGTAGCATAATAAAGCACACAATCAAATGAGATATGGAATATCCTGTTTAGCACCTTCAATTGGCCTTCAAACACATGACAATGAATTTAGTTTCACTAAATTTTTTATAGTAAGAGCATTTAGTATTCTCAGAACATAGGTTATTGCTTTCTAATTAGTATTCATGTTGTTATTAATATTCTTTTGTAATTTAAGCACATTTTAATCATCCTATGCAATCATTTGAAGTAACAAAGCTCAATAGAGACTTCTCAAATGTCAACAATCAAGATGCTTAATTAAAGTACTCAAGCCATGGCATATGGTACTAATGTATATTTGTACATGTTATTATTAATATTTGTATATGGTACTTATATAATCACAACAAAAAAGAGTGGCAATGAAAGAATGCATTTTTATTGAAATTGATATTTTCATCCATTACATTCATCTCTTTATTATATTCAACTTTTTATTACAACTTTAAATTAAACAATGTCCAAAAGCCTACCCTTTTATATTTTAGTCACCTATTATGCTACTTCTTATATTACAACATTCATAGCCTTCAAATTCTTGTTCACAACATAACAAACCTTCACTACAACTCCCCCCAAACTTAATTCTTTGCTCGTTCTCAAGCAAACTAAATAATCTACTAACTATGTTCATAATCTACTCATGATACCTGAATAAATCTAAGTTATCAATTCTTAATCAATCACATTGACTAGATTCAAAAATAGGTACGGTATCCAATAAACATGAAATTAAATACATTTTTTTCCTTTCATTTTTATTCATAGATACTTTTACATAATTACTAAAAATTAGTAGTTGACATAACTGAATAATGCACGAATTATTAAAAAAAACCTTTTCCTTTACTATTAGGTCTAATAAAAAACACAAGAATTCTAAAAAGAAAAATCTATACCTTTTTGTTTTTCCTTTTTCAACGAGTGCATTTTATGCTCCATCTCAATTCACCACAAGTTATTACAAATGAGTATATTTTATGCTCCCTCTCATTTGTCATATGTAAATAGACATAAATTTTTCTTTTTACATGAATCAAACCTAATTCAAAAGGAAAAATTTAAAAATTTATTACACAACTCAACTGTATTTCTATTAATAAATTCTTGTGTTAAACAAAAAGTATCATTTTAATCTACTATTCAAAAAGTAAAAATGTTTAACTTCATTTTTCAACATACTACACCTTTTTAATTCTAGCAATGTAAATAACAACAAACTACTTTTTACAACCTTATATTCATTAAACATCATTTGCATAAAATTTAGCATAATTAGTCTTTATATAAAAATACTAGTTTGCTCAATTTAGAGACAATATAATCCTTTCAAATCAATCTTTACCCTAAACTTGAAATATGCATTGTCCTGAATGTAAAATAAATTAGAAAGCAAGAACAAAAAAGGAAGAAGGGGATCAAAATACTCCCCTAATATTACTATAATTTCATAAGAAGCATGAGGATAAAAAGCTTGATTAACTAATAAAAGACTCAAAATAGGTTAGTAAAATAAATAGATTAGAAAAAAATTAGCAATACATTAAAAGAGAATGAGTTAACTCCAAGAAGCAATACAACAATGACAAAGATAGTTAGAAATACAAGGTGAACTATAGAGGCCATATAATAAAAGGGAGTAAGAGATTAGGTCTCGAGACAAGTGAGATTGTAGAATAGGTATGATTTGGGCTGTGGGAGGATGGGTTTGAGTTCTTTTTTTCTTTTTCTTTTTTTGTTTTTAGGTAGTTGACACATGTGTTTATAGACAGGGCCAGATTGTGTTCACCATAGGCAACGTATGGAAATTAAGGGGTTGTAGCACACAAGCATGTAAATGGACATGACCCGTTCATTTGTGTCTCTATTATGAAGAATGACGCTAAAAAACTATAGACACTCTACCAAACTCACTCCTCACAAAGGTAGAACTTTGAAAATACCCAAATAAACTATTCAAACTTTAAATTTGTGTACTCAACAACTAAACACAATGATCAACTAACAAACTTAAGTGAATGCACAACTTTCCCATTAAATTTTTTTATCAAATTGTCATCAAATTTTTAATTTTCCCTTAAACTTAGCATGTAACTTATCCTCCAGTACTTCAACAAGGTATGGAGACCAAAATGCAACTCACAAACACAATGAAGTGGGATAAGAAACTTTTTAAAATGAGGATGCATACTTGGAAACACTGTAACTTCCACCATCAGCTAATGAAATGAATATAGTTCTTAACAAAACAAAAGGTAAAATTCAAGAACAAAACAACACACAAACCAAAACATAAAAATAAACTAACTTAAAGGATAAGGAAAGAAAAGTAGTTCTAATTTAGAATTTATAGTTTGACTTTTAGTGTTTTCCAAGGTTAAGGGATGCCAAAATTGCAGGTAGCCACTTTCTCCACTACCTTCTAAGCTAAATAAGGCTTTAACTTCTACCTAGTATCCTTGAAGTTGGAGGTTTATTCCTCTTTATACTAGCACCATGAAAAGCTACTTTCTTAATTTTGTAATCTTGCAGTGAAGAACTAAAAGCTTTCACTTTAATTGAAGAGGTAAAAGTTACTATTTATTTACTCTTGTCTTTGAAGGTTATAGCTCATGATGGATATACATTAAATAATTCCTACAATGCCTCTTTGCTATATGTCTCCTTTTGGTAATTCTTTACCAATATCCAATTTACGACACTCCTCTTTAGAACATAGAGTCATCAGTCTTTAGATATCCTAAATTCGATTGCTTCCTCCCTAACCTTCAATGTTAATGTTCCATTCCTCATATCAATATTAGCATCAATTGTTACTAAGAATGGCCAACCCAACATCAATGGCATTGATGTATCTTTCTCTATGTCCAAAACTATAAAATCCACCAATAAATAAAATTTCTTGACCTTCATTAAGGCATTTTCTAGCATTCTTATTAGTTGCTTGATTGATCTATTAGCTAGCAACAATGTCACATTTGTAGTCTTTAACTCACCTAAGCCAAACCTCTTTCAGATAGATAAAGGCATTAAACTCATGCTAGCTTCTAAATGACATAGTGCATGATTAAAAAAGAAATCACCATTGACACAAGGAATGGAAAAATTCCTTGGTTCAGTCGATTTTGGTGGTAGCTTTTTCTAGATGATATCATTATATTTGTCAATGAATGCAATAGTAATATATTCCTCCAAATTCCTCTTGTTTGATAAAATCTCCTTGAGAAACTTCATGTAGGTTGGCATTTGAGCTAATGCCTCCAAACACAAAAGTAAAGACAAAAAAAATCTAAATGGAATGTTTATGTGAAGCCACTTAAAAATAATAAAAAACTTGTCAAATTATTTATTTAGTTTATGCTGCTTCAACCTTTAAGGAAATGGAATAGGGGGCACATATGTCTTGATTGATGCCAATGCCAGTGGCTTAGTAGTTTCCTCTTCATCTCCAAACTAAATAGGAATGCTATCTAGTGTCTCCTCCACCACTTCATCTTGCTCAATAAGCTGCTCAAGTGGTGCAGAAGTCCTACTCAATTGTTTCCCACTTCTTAATGTCATTGCCTTGCATTGCTTCATAAGGTTAACCTTAGTTTTGCTAGGCGAGTGGCCCTAAGCTCTAATATTAAATGACCTCGCCAACTGATTTAACTACATTTCTAATTTTTGATTATGAGTAGCCAATTGATCCAATTTAGACTTTAACCTTTCAAATCTATTCGAGG
This sequence comes from Erythrophleum ivorense, assembly GCA_026724425.1. NCBI lineage: Eukaryota > Viridiplantae > Streptophyta > Magnoliopsida > Fabales > Fabaceae > Erythrophleum > Erythrophleum ivorense. The sequence goes on from JAIUCV010000018.1 coordinate 7,618,788, forward strand.
ATACATTATAAAATTTTTCTAATACAACCTCCCAACCTTACTTATTTTTATTTTGAAATTAAACCTTTTATTCCTAGGCTGAAAGTTGGTTTAAATGGTTTACCTTGATTTCCTAAGTTTCCTATATGAAATTGATTCTGATTTCCCCAAAACAGGTTGGGATGATTGTGCTATCTAGGATTATAAGTAGTTGAGTAAGGGTTATTTTGTAGTCTAAAATTGTTAGAGACATACTATACTTGTTCTTACACATAAGATCCTAAAGAGTTATTTTGGTAACTACTATATAGGTGATTAGAACCATAGTGTACACAACCTAAGTATGATGGAGAACTTGATACTACATTGAAATTCATTTAATCAAACCTTTTCATAAGCATATCAAATTTAAAATCAATTTTATTGTTTGATGCATGAATGGTCTCCATTTCCATAATACTAGCTACTCTTTTATGTCTTTCACTTGGCCAATTATAGTAGTTTGTAGTCATTTCTTCAATAATAACAACTACTTCCTTAGCATCAAGGGCTAGTAAAGATTAGCCAATGGTTGCACCTAAATTAACTTTGAGGGGTTGTTCAAGCCTATTATAAAAATATGCACAAGTATCTAATCTTGAATAGCATGATGCATGCAACATCTTTGCAAATCCTTTAATCTCTCCCAAGTATTATATAAAGATTCCCTATCATGTTGAAATGTCACTCCTTAATCTTGTTGTTTTACCTAATGGGAAACACTTTAATAAGGATGCTTGTAAAAGTTTATCCCATGTTGAGAAGAATTGAACAAATGTAGAATCAAGCCATAATACAACTTCATCCCGAAGAGAAAATGTAAACAATCTAAGTTGAATTACATCAGTAGAGATCCTATTCATCTTGATGGTACCATAGATTCTTAGAAATTTAGTCAAATGTGCATTGGGATCTTCAAAAAATTTGCTCTAAACTTATTATGTTGAATCTTTTGGATCATTCCTGACTTAATCTCAAAGTTGTTAGCTACAATTGTTAGGTTAACTATATGTTATTGTTCAATTCATGTGCATTAGGTATAGCATATTTTCACACTGGACAGCAATGGTGATTAGGAGCATATCTAATAGGTTGTGGTGCATCTTCCACTGGATCATCTTGTTGGTTTTTTGGTTAAGGTTTTTGTGGAATCCTTGCTTGCCTATGTTTAGCATAAAGGATGTGTTCTTGTTCAAGTTCAAGTTGCATAATGCTAGAGTACCTAAGAAGGGGAGACTACATATTAACCAAGTCACAAATTAAGAAAACTAAAGAAAATAAAGAAAAATAAAATATTTAGATTAATAGAAAAAAAATTTTAAATTGATATTGAATTGTCTTGCTCGATAACAATGCCAAAAACTTGTTGTATTATACAATTTCACAAGTGTATTGGTCGTGCAAGTAATAAATTGATAAGTCTGTATCATTCCCATGAGAAAAGAAATCAATTGCCAATTATTTGAATTTACCATATTATCTAAATTTTCTAATTAAATTGAAATTGATATATGCAAATTTAAAACAAAAAGATACTTTAAATAAGTACTAACCATGAATAAATAGGCTTTAGAATTTAGAATCATCTCTTTACGTATTAAGTATCACTTAGAATGAACTCTTGTGACTAAATTTAATTGGGTTAATGGCTATTCTACTAATATAAATGAAATTCTTTCTCAAGATAAATCATCATACTCATATTAAGCTTATGCCTACTTTCATGATCATATAACTAATACAAACCCATTACATACGAGGAATCAATGCAAATAATTTCAAGTTGTTTAAATGTAATTTATATTTCTATAAAATTGTCATTTAGGTTTAATGCTCTAGTGATCTATATTGCAATTAACCTCTTGGTCATTTCACAATACATCAAACAAATGATAGCTAGACATTTATGAACAAGAGAAGAAGAGCAATAGACTATACTGACTAAAATAGTTACAAGAGAATTCCAAATTCAACTTAATCCATAATGAGAATCATCTAAATTCCAAATAAAGATTTAGCTACACATGATCTCAATCGGCAATAAAACAATGATAAAACTAAAAAAATCCCTTATCTAAATGCTAAAGAGAAAGGTAAGAATAAAATTAAGAGTCAATTTGAGTGATTCTTTGATGCAAGTTTTAGATCTTCAATAATTCCTAGTGTTTTTCCTTTGAATCTCCTCTCTTCCTTTGAATCTCCTCTCCTCCTTTGTATTTCTCTATCTCTTTTTTCCTTCTTGGCCTCCTTCTATATAAATTCCCAACTACCTCACAAAAAACTTCCATTTTAGTTGAACAAAGGTTACCCATGTCTAAACCACCTAGTTAAACGGTTTGCTCGAGTTCAACTAAATCTTGGATTGTTTCTCTACTCATTTCCACATAGTCATTTAATTCCACATGATTTGCCCATGTGGAACATTGATTAGGTCAAAATTCCCCTATTTTACATGTCCATACTCACTAATATAGCTAGCTTGTGCTCTTTGCAGAATACACTTGATTTCTTACTGATTCTCTCATACTTTTCATTTTTCCTTGTATCTAATTAGATTATATAAGAATTATATAAAAATCACATAATTTGGATTTAATTATTAAATTTCATCCTAAGAAAAGCATGTATATTTTTCACTAGACTTAAAGAGCCTTGTTTATGGTAGGAAAAGAATTTCCAAATGAAGTTGTAAGATCCAAGCACTCACTCTATATAAGTAATACTTGTAGCACTACAAGAACATTTTAGAGTTATTAGTAGTACTTTAGTTGCAAACTTCATTGGATCAGAAGTACTTTAGGTGCAAACTTTCTTATCCATCATCAATATATAGACTCTAGAAAGCTTATCCTTTTAGAATCCTCCAATTAAGTTAAGCAAACTAATCCCAATTCTATTTTCAATCTTGTCTATGTTAAGAATCCTTTAACCTTTACTTCCTGTGATAGTTTAAACTTGAATAATCATACTGTGCTAGCACTTCAGAGAAATTTTTCTAGCTGCTCTTTACTTTCAGTATCAGTATAATTCATAAAATTTCAAATACATCTACCCATGACATATCTTTGTCTTAACCCATGAAAAAAATGAAAAGAACCAATTTATCTTAACTATTGCCATTAGTGTTATAAAAACCTTACCGAATTTATCGGTCAAACTATAAAACTAGTGAATTAGTTATGGAATCAGTTCATTTGTCCATCAAAACTAGTTAAGGAAAAAATTGGTTTTGACCAATTTTTTTATTTTACTTTTGTTTAAAATAGAGTTTTGACATTCCATGATAGAGATTTACAATGTTTTTTTCCACTCAACTCAACCCATTTTATATGATTTATTATCATATGTAAAATACTTTAACTATTTTTATATTTATAAATATTTATCTCTATTTTAAATATCATTTTACAATATATGTATTAATTTATTTCTAAAATATTATACATATACATATATTTATATTTATATTATATATATATATAATAGTTTGATCTTGGTTCAACTGCAATTGGACCATTGAACCACTTTTTATCCTAATTCAATACTTGATCCAATTTTCAAAACATTGGCTTTCATAAAATTAAAAAAAAAACATGTCAATTTTGAATTGGTCCTAACAAATTGTAGGGCTAGTTAGACATATGATGGGATTACAAGCACAAGAAAATTGCCAAAGGGTGAATCAAAGACCTGTAGTTTCCAGTGCAACCATATTGTTATGCTTGTGCTACTGCAAAGTTTTTGGCCTCTTGAATCTTAAAATTGAATCCATTGGTTTAAGCCATAGAAACTTGCATAGGATTGATCAAGTAGGGAATTATTACTATACAGTTTTATAGATAAAAATATAAAATTCCACAAGGAGAGAGTTATGGACAAAGATGTACTTGCAACCCTCCTATGGTGTAACAGCTTTGTTGTTCTTGACATCAGATGAAGCTACAATCCTGTGAGTAAATAAATGGGGATTTGGAATTTATCTTTTCTTTTTTTTTGGGTTCAAATGAAGCAAGAGTGAAAGTTCAAAAGCAAAGAGAAACTGATCTGAGCATCAATTTATCTTTAAATAAACTCTACTAGAAGGGAGGGGGTGTGAGTTTTGGGAGAATTCATATATGCTTTTCATCTTTAGCAAATCTTAAAGGAAATCGAAGTATGTGTGATGAAACCTACGTGTGAAATTGAATTTTTCATAGCCATGAGAAAATTTCAATTTCAATTTTCCCTACATGAGAAACCAAATTTTTTTGTTGCTTCAAGATAAAGGGGACGACATCTAGAAATTCTGGAAATTGTAGGCATAGGAATGCCATACGCCTCAAGAAGAAAGGGGCAAAAAAAAGTGTCTTTATGGCATGCTCAAATGAAGAAGACAATGCAGGGTTTTAAAGCTGATTCAAAATGCAGCATTTAGGGAGGGGAAGGAGGTGACATGGTAGGCTCCACTCCAGCTGGTCATTGATGGCGTGGATGACTTCAATTTCAACAATAAAAGAAATGAAACACAACATTTCATTAAACTGAAACACTGCATTCCAGAGTTGCATTAGCGATGTGGTAACATGGCTTCAATCGAATTACTTCAATGCACCAAAAGTAGCAAAAATGAGCAAGTCATTTTGGTGCCTAAACATGAGCAAATCCAAATGCCAATGGAACACCATTACAAGACCATTCATAAACTTGTTAGTTCCTTTCAGCTTTGTTGGTTATGGTTGATGGCTTTTTCAACGTCTATTATTTGTTTTTCATGCAATTTAAAGGATGACTATTTCTCCTCCTCCACTTCTTGATCTCACATTTCCATTTAAAAAATATTTTACAGAATGTGTGAAATTTAGTGTAGGCAAATAAATTTTAAACAACTTAAATTTACCATCTCAACTTAAAACCTTTTATTGTAAAATATTATTTGTTAGGAAAAAGTCCCATACGAAATTTTATTAATTGCCCATTAAAATTTTTCCAAACACAAAGCTATTCTTAGTAATTAATTTAATTTTTCTATAAATACAAACAATATATTATGCTAAATAAATTTAAAACTGGTGTCACTTTAAAACCTTGTTGATAAATTGTGTCATTAAACGAATAAGAATGTGTCACCAAAAAAATACATCATTGTAACTAATCAAATTTTGTAATGTAATCTTTTATTAAAAAAAATAACCTAATGATCTTTTGTACTTTGAGAGAGTTTTATTTTTAAGGAAAATCCTGCCAAATTTTCCATGAGGTCATTATGGTTAAAGTAATGGAATCTTTATATAAAATGTCATTCAAATGTATCATAGGCTCTGCTTGATTAGAAGATATAATTGTGAAGGGAATATAAAATGTAAGCATATAGAAGTATGTGAGATAGAAAATGATTGTTTTACTCTTATTTTTTAAAAAGTAATTTGATTTGCTTTACTACATGCAATCCTGATCGTGGATCGTTTGTGTACTAGAACATCCTATACCCTATATTTGATTTTCACCTTGTTAATATTAAGAGGCAAGAAAGAAAACAGAACAAGTGTGCTAATATCTTGTTAATATTCAGATAAGAAGGTTATAACGAAGAAACTTGTAGAAGTATTTGAGGCTCAGCCCTTGGAAAATAATCTGAGATTTTGAAAACTTGAGTCATCCACAGAAGAATAGAGCCCAAAAAAAAACAGTCTTGGGACCCAATTACACTACTTCAAGTTGGTTTCGTTCTTTGTTGCTGAATTTGCGCCATTAGGCTCAAACCCACTCTTGTCCTTGACATTTTGGCCATAATGTTGGCTCCGGCTACTTCTGGTGTTGTTTCTTCCATTATAGGGGAGAGGCTACTGCAGAGCTCATTTAACAGAAGTAAAAATTGCCATGGCACCACCATTCAAAGTCCAAAGCACAAATTCACAAGACAACCCAGACTAAAGAAGGAGGAGGGGGAGAGTACAAAAGTTATCAGGCAGTGGGAGGGATATGTTGATTGGGTTAAAAAAATTAGGCATCATGGCGGCATGGAATGAGGAGGAAGAATTAATCAAGAGGAATATTAACTAGATATTAAATAAAAAGTTTAAAATTTAGAGATGTACTATTATACTAAGAGATTGTGCTATATACATACAAGAGTTTGAAGGGAGAAAAAAGTACATTATGTTGAAAAATTAAGGGTTGCTCAGTCTTTGAAAAATTTAACACTAATAAAGTCAAATAAATCATTTGTCAAACCGATTGAAGAAGCTTTTAATATGATAGAAGGGATATGGTTGACATGAAAATTGTAAAAGATTGTATGCTAATGGTATTCTTTTTAATTTATCAAGGAATCCTCAATTTCCTGATGAGGACAAGGAAGTTGTAATAGAAATAATAAAAGCCTTTGAAAAAACAATAGACAACGATGATGAAGCAAGATTGTTACATGAGTATTTTGCTACATTCACTAATACAAAGGACCGTTTGCTATGTCTATATAAAATGTAAGCTGATGTAAACAATAGATGCAATAAATTGGTAGGCTGCATATAGATCAGAAATTCCAAAATTAGCAAAGGTTGCTAAAAAGATATTGTCCCAAGCAATTCATCACATGAGAGAAATTAGAGTATTTACTATTTTATTCATAGTGTCATGAGAAACAAGCTTAATTTTGCAAGAGCAGACAAACTGGTGTTTATTCATTCAAAATATTTGTAGGCAATCTCGTTAATTCACAAAAAGTTACAACAAGAGCGTCTATAAAAAAATAGGGTGTGAAGTGAGAGGATACTTACATAGATTATTCTAGTATCAAATTAGAGGAGATACAATGAAAATTATTAGAATACGAGTTTGTAGACAACCAAAACAACTATGAAAAAGATGCAGTGAAAACTTATTTTACTCTAAGTTCTAATGAATTAAAAGGACGTTCACATTTCAGTAGTCCCTAATTTCGCACATATAGAATGCATCAAATTCAAATTTCTACGTTTGCATCACATGAAAGTGCTAGAGGAAATGGGAAAAAAGTGAATTAGTGGATCAGTAATAGTTTAATTAATGCATTTGAAATTTTTGTGTTTTCTTCCAACTTGTTTTTAATTGCCTAGGATTTAGATAATGAATTTATGAATTATATATTTGAAACTTAGGTTTTAAAGTTTTATATTATTTATTATGTAATTATAGTTATTAACTTTTTATTTAAGTCATTCATTTATACATATATGAATTATACAAACCATTATACTTCGTAAAATAACATATACCAAAGTAGCACTAACTAAACCTACCCCTATACACAGAATTATATAAATTAGTGTACCTGTACTCAAACTACGTACCATGACAAACCATTAACCAGCTACCATTACTCTTGCACCATCCTCTCTCGGCTCTTTTTCTTTTTTCTTAGAAAGGGAAGTTAAAACCAAAGGGAAATGAGAACTCTGAATTTCAAGAGAAAAATAAAATAAAATAAATTTAACATGCTAATCTTATGAGGTGATCCCCTTATATTTAGAAGTTTCTCTTATTACAAAGAATAAGGTGAGATCTTGTAAAACCCACCACCTCTATGGACCATACACATATCACTCTTTTCAGAAGTTCCTAGCCACTCTTTCACTCATTCTCTCCTCAATTCTTCATTGTTTCTTTGACTTGGATGCATGCAACTAGGTAAAATTTTTCATATCCTATATTCTGCAGACAAACGGTTCACTTCTGAACAAACCCTGCTCTATTCTCTTGTTTAAAATTCCAGTCTGAAATAAAAATTCTAATAAATTTTCTGGACATTCACTGACGTAATTTCACATTGTAGAAGATAATGAAGGAAAGCAATAGAACTCACAGATGGTTCAATCTACAACTTGGTTGGAGGCTTCCATAATGGGATGGGAGTTTGAAAGGGTTGACCATGTTCATGCGACAATAAGTTAGATCAACGCATAAATCGAAGTTCACAAATACCTAAGCTTCAATTTCTTCTTTTGCTCCAATTTCGAGTTCGAAATTACCTAATCCCTAGCTTCGAAAATGGTTTGACTTCTCCCTTTCCTATGGTGCGTGTTGGTGATCGGGGTTCTTGCCAAAAGTAATACATCTATATTGGAACAACGGAAAAGTGACAGTGCCGAAAATATTTACCAAGAAGTAATAAAAAATTGAAATTCGTCGTGTATGTATCCGAAATGGGTGGAATTGGGAATTCCATTTGATTTTTATTTTTTATATATATTTTGGGAACCATGTGATTTTTATTTTTATTTTTTTAATTTCAACATATGCATCCGAATTCCATAAAATATTTTTTTTGAGTTGAAAATTTTTATTTTATTTTTAATTCTGAATTGAGATGCATTTTAAATTTTTTCAATTTTAAATTTTTTTCATTATATTTTGTAATATAATAAGATAAATTGTTATTCAATAAAAATAAATTTATTTGTTTAAGCAATTTTGTTCATTAAAATAATACTAAATGCAATAATAACCATAGAAAATTGAAAATGAAATATATGCACAAATAAATCATTTTTATTTTAAAAAAATTATCCTAACATACATTATGAATCTAACTTAAACACTATTTATTTACTAAAATGTGTTATTTAGTATTGGAAAGTCACTGTCTATTTTATTAAAAAGTTTTACAATAATTACATTAATGAAAATAAAAAAATGTAATCTTATTCAAAATTACTAAGTACTAAATAAGATGTAATTATTTAATGTTATATTATATTATATTATTTAAAATGTATAATATTATTAATTTTACATAATGAACTAATCAAAATTTCCTTTAATGTTGTTGTAATATTTTGTTATATTAAAATAAGCTAAATGGAAAAATTATAATTAAAAAGCAATTGAATGTAAAAAAAACAATGGAAAAAATTATGTAATATTAGATATAAAATTATATCAATATAAATGTCATAAAAATATTTATAACAAATAACTTTCTGTACCACCATGAGGTCTTCTCATTTCACGTCGTGATCGTTGTTGGCCTAATTCTTCTAATTCTTGTTGTTCCTGGATGGTTGGAACAAAGTTTAAATCTAAGGATGGAGTCTGAATTAGAGGAATCGAATGAGGTGGTGTCAAAAATTCTGATTGTGATGATCCTTCAAGCTCAAAGGACTAACTAGCATATGTAGCATTAAATTTAGATGTATCGAATAAAAGATCTGCGAATGATTCAAATGAGCCAAACATTTGTTGAGCGGTTTTAGAAAAAGACAAAGGCAAGGAAGGTATGTAACAACAGCCTGCTCCACTAAAGTCATTAAACTGGCTAAGCAGTATAGAATAAGATGAATCAGCCATACTAATATCCTGTTGCACTGGAGTTGGCATATAAAAAAGATGCATTGGGAATTCCAATGCCTTGTTGCACTGGCCCCTATTATTACTGAACATTTCTTCCAACAACCGGCTGTTAAGTTGATAAGTAACCTTGATATCTTTTACCTGGACGACCTACTGGAGTCTGAGGTCTGGGTAGATCTGGTGCCTGGTCAATAGGCTAGAAAAAAAGTGAAAACTATTGTTCACCAAGAGCATGTAATATATTACTATCATCTCGGCCCACGATATCACAAAAATCTATAGGTAAAGGATCCTACAAATGTATCCTATAAAGCCCCTCTGCCAAATCAACCTAATTAACAAAATATGAAAAGTTAACTATCAATATGCATTATGCCAAGAGAATGATGATGACAAAGATGACAAGATGTAATAAAATATACTGCATATCCAATAGTAGCACTCAATCTCTAAATCCATCAATGAGTACACTGTTAATACCATCACATGTACTTAGACGTGCGATCAAAGGGCTCCGGCTCCTCAGTGATAAGAGATTAAGACATGGTATCTTGCCATCTATACCATCATTGGATGAAAAAGACTATGCTCTAATACCTAATGGTCTAGGTTCTTTTTCAAAGTTGTAAATTATGGAAAGAGTCTAATCTGACTAACTCTTGTGGAATAGGCTAGTGGTGGCCAAATTGTCACAGAACGCTATCTGGATGGTGTTACTCTATAATCTAAAAGTAAATAAGTGGCACTGATGTAATCCAAACTTTCGAAGAAGTCAAACAATACTCTAAAATCAACTTGCGCACTAATTATGGCTAATATGAGCACCATATAATCTATGAGTAACATAAAGTCGAGTAATAAGTAATTATCGAATAGTTAAAAATAATATATAGCATAAATCAAATCGAATACATACTTCATTATTCCTCATTGCATCTAGCAAAGTTCTATATAAACTGAGAGTTCTAATACTCAGACGAGAAGGTTATCTAATATTCTTCCATCTGTTACAATAAGTAAGCATATTTGGTCAATAATAGCTAATAAATGAAGTCAACATGTTTTAATAAAAGATATAAAATTTTTAATTCATTTGCATACCTAAAACCTAACAATGGAAGTATAAGATATTTCTCAATGCAAGGGTTGGGGATGGGTGGTTTCTTAGGTGCAAGCATAGGAAAGCAATCCCATGCCTATAGATGCAATAGCATCAAGCATCCAGCTATGTCACAATCATTCTTATAGGTTAAGTTATACAGCTCATGATAAAAAAAAAAAAGCCAACACTATTAATTCCCAACTATAACAATTAGCATGTTTAAAGTCGTCTAACAATGGCAGGTACATCAAATAAACTCTATAACTAGATCTATCTGATATCAACTAACCCTTAATATAGGTAAACTGACACACAACCTCATCCTTTGCATCATTAGGTAGATTTGCAAAGTTTTGAGCTAACCAAGTGATAGAAAGTCACTATCCATTGATAGTCAGCAGTTGACGTAATCCCTAGAAGCCACTGACAAACCTCTGACAAATTAAAACTCTTTTAGCCTATAATAAGGTCCCCATCGACTGGTAGGCCTAGCTATACTGCTACATCCTTAAAGGTGATCATACACTCTTCTTCAGTGGTATGAAATGTGTGTGTCTCTGGGTGCCATTGTTCCACTAATGTGCTGACCAACGATGTATCATACTCAAACTAACTAACTTATACAATGTCATAAAAATCAACCTACGTCAGATAATCAACAATAGCTGGTAGTGGATCACCTAAACGATCATCATGTAGGAGTTGTCGTGGGTGGAGTATCCGATCATCTTGCAAAAAGGGCTACATAACTAACTAATTAAATGAAACGAAAAATAAAATTGAACAATATATCTTACCTCACCACTCAAATGCCCCATGATATGTTACTCTTATAAGTATAAAAGTGACTCATCCTCTAGACCTAGATGAATATGCTGTCTAACTCCATCCATAAGATCTATGGGCAAAATAACACAATCTACTATTATTTATTTAAAATTAACATGTATAAGTATCAATGATATAACATGCTATTAATCATTTCAAAAATGGTCACATAAAAATATAAATAACATACCTAACTAATATCCATATACAAGTACAGACAAAAAACAACATAGCTTAGTTCTATACAATTACAACTTTTGTTAATATATTACTAAGTAGCAGAAGTGCAATGTGGGCAAGAGGCGTGGTAATTGTAATGTCTAGTTGTAGTAAAAATGACGGAAACAAACATGTATTAAAAGCAAGTCCTTTGAAACGAGGGAGTTAAGGTCCAAAAAAATTAGGATAATAATCTACACATCAAATAATGAAAATAGGAGGTCAGAGGTACCCTGAAACTAGAGCCAAAGTGACTAGGCAAAATTTTACGAAATAGTTATGGAACATAATGATATTTTTGTAATTTTGGATAATTTTTAGAATATGTATAGGATGACTTTTTAAATAGAAAATTTGAGCTCTTCGGGGTTTTCAGAGGCCCTGAAAATCATAAGAAGTCCCAGAATAGTTAAAACTCGTCCGGTGTACGTTTTCTAATGATGGTTGACCCGAACTTT